>CANTUS010000015.1:44425357-45707500 GCA_947683365.1 Euphorbia pulcherrima
AGAATAATGGGTTGAGACCCTAGATGGGGTAGGCTACCCACTAACCACTGCTTGAACTGATGGAACCAGAGTAGTCACAGACACCACTTAAGAAGTATTAGCCATCCTCTCTTCTACCAAGATTGCCCTTTTCGAAGCCAACATCTTGTCATTCACGAGGTTGAGAAACTGATCACTTCCCAAGAACTATGAGATAAAATTTGCAATCGCTGGCCTAATATCGGCCCTTGATGCCTTTGCCTCCTCCTTAAAACTAGAATCCTCAACCTCGGCACCATAAGTCTATCACGGGTCAAAATACGAGACATCTCCTCAAGTTGATGAGTACTTTTGAGATCAAACTTACCAAACTGACTGTTAGCTGAACCACTCGGAGATGGGACCTCAACCCTTACCTAAATCAGAGAAGGTGGAGGGAGTACTGGAATGCGTACCAAATGGACTTGAGATTGTTGCAAAGCTTTGACTCTTGCTCAGGTGGGAACCAAACAATCAATATATGCATGGGTTTGATTATGCGTGAGATATGTACAATGATGCATGGTGAGGTTAATATACAAAGAAAGAGCGGATCTAAGATAGAGTGTAATGATTTCCCAAATTATGAAAAAGAAAACGGGTTGAATTAACTAATTGATTTTTGGTGCTCATATTAATCTTTTAATATTTTCAAAAACAAACCAAAATTTTGCAAGTTAAAAGATTATATCCCCACGAGAGCCACCACTGTAAAAGAATGAAAAATACCACACCTCACAATAGGGTCCACTTAGGGTCGTTTTTTTATTTAAGCGTGCAAAAACTAATTAGTTCAAGTTTACACATTTGACCAATTTTATGAATAAAAGAATCGAGACCCCAATCTCGTTACAAATGATAGAGTTGCCACCCAAGTTATCTACTTGGGAAAGAGTTTTGGTATGGTTCCCATTGGACGGGAGACTCATACCTTTTGGATCAGATATTCGGGTATCAGATGAGTCACTTATTTATCATTTTGTTAATTCAAAATTACATTCACCGCTTAAACTGTTTTCTTTTCATCATTTGGGGAATTATTATGGAAAGCCTGTTTTCTACACTCTTTCATACCCGATACATGCGTTCAACAATTTATAATAAAACACAAGTAGTAAAATAAGGGGGGATAGAATTACAACCGTGGGAAAAGGGGAATTGAGAGGTAACCTATACATTTGTTCTAAACTATAAAACAAAATAAATACATCTTCATCCATAAAAATTAGCACAGTTTATAGCACATCATAAGTCAGCATTTTGTTAGGAAAAATGTGATTATGTTAGCATGGTGGTTTTAAGGTCGATAGTGCTCGAGCAGCTTCTAGGATCAAAATGAAATAACTAGCCTTCTACGTATTTTATTGTTGAAACACATTTTAACTTTTCGTGAGTTGATTTACTGAATTATTATTGAAACTGATTGCATGGCAAATGGTGATGTTGGATTCGTTTTACATAATTGCAAGTAAGAGGAGAAAATGGGGTTCTGCTTAGGGGCTAGCACCTGTACGGCTGTAGGGGACCCCGTACGGCTGCTGGTGAGGACCCATACGTGTCCTGTCTAGACCCAGACAGAACCTTATGTTGAGTTAAATAGAAAATAAAAACTAAAGATGAAAGAATACAATGGGATTTCCTTCCACATAGGTATGGCACAGCCATACAACCACCATAGGGGTATGTAGGTGCCAACAAGGCCCATATGGATCAGGACCATACGCAAAACAAGATAAAAGAAGATCATATGGAATTGAATAGATGGAGAATGACAATAAAATAAATGAGATGTGAGTCTCTTTGAAACTCAGGAGCGTACCGTTACATGGTCAATCCACTTTAGAGTGATTCCAATGCTGAATGGAAACTTGGTCAAAGTAGATGGTGAAATGATGGATCTAGGACTATTTAGGTGAGTGTTTACATAGACAGAACCTCCCCCAATCCTAAATATGAAGCTATAAAGGAATAAAATGTGGGCAAAAACAATTTGGAATGGTTTTCCCCCTATTTTATAACTACTATACCTCTTCTATAACCTTTCTATACTCTTCTAGAACTATATTCTTATATTGGTATTTGATTCTCATTTTTTTCTCCAATTTTTCTCCTTTTGAAATGAAGCAAAATGCTCCATTATATAGGTAAAAATCGTGTGTGAACACATTAAATGACATTTACTATTGATTTTATACATTCATGTCTAATTTTATGCACCTAAACAGACTGTTTGGGCATTGAGAGGACCCGTACGAGTTACTTGGACCCATACAAGTCTCGGTAGGCCCAATATGGGCTATTTTGGGTCATACCAGACTGGTATGGATTGGTTGGACTCGTACGGGTCTAGCTAACCCATACCGAGTCGACCCACATTGATCCGAGTTGACCCACATTGATCTAAGTCGACTCCTATAGATCCCCATGGACCGATCTGACCGATTTTTACCAAAAATGCCTAAAGACGCCTGAAATTAACTAGTTTTGACTAGTTTTGACTAAAACAAACCAAAATGACCTTTTAGGGACTCAGGCACTAGCTTTCTAAGGTTTAGGTTTGACAAAGCTTGACCAATCAACATTAAAACCACTCCAAGTAGATAACACCTATAAATAAGTGCATCTTATAGCTCTTATCATCATTTTGTGAGAAGGACTATTTAAATCCAGTGCTCACAGCCTCTTAGTCAAGTGCCTCAGTTACAAAACAGCCATCCATCTTAGATAGTATTCCTCAAAAGACTCGTTTGGGCATTTTTAGACCCTTTTGAGATCTTGCAAAGTAGTTTTGTCCTTCTGATTAAAGGCATAGTTCTCTGGAATGTAGAACACAACTTCTTCTAGTCAGATTTTACATCTGTTGGCATCCTCATGTACCATTCAAAAGCCAGACCATGGAGAGTGGCTTGAAATAGATTGACTATATAGACCTTAGGGATTGCCATACTAGTCATGATGCAAAGATAACTCTCCACATTTGCATGAGGAGACCTAGTTCTAGTATATAGAGCTACATAAGGCATCGCAAAGTTAGCTGGGAGGGCTTCAGACTCCTTCGGTGAGAACTTGTCAATGTCCACATATTGCTCGACAGAGGAAGCAATGGACTTGTCTTTCTTTAAGGATAACTTTTCCATGTCACCCATCTTGGCCTTTAGGGTTGCTATTTCTGCTTCTTGTTCTTAGACCCTTAATGAGCTAGGAGCACTTATTCTTTCCCAAACATCATGGAACTCCGGGGCATCCAAGATTCTCCTGATAGATTGACCGACTATGTTGTCATTTTCTGTCACCATTTTGTGCTCTAGGTTGGAAAAAATTCGGCTAATGATTCAATTGGTGTCGGGGGCCTGACTCTTGGGCTACCTATGATACATTTCAACCTTCTTCTTTCTTGCTTCCAGCCCAAAATGTAATAAATCAAGTGTTAGTACGCATATTGGGTACAATTATGAGCCTTACTTACCTTTATTTGTCAATGTGAATGAATGAATGGATGAATGAATAAATGAATGAATGAATAAATGGGTGGACGGGCATATGTAAAAATTTTGAGGGTATTGGGTGCATGCTAGTTGTTTAGGGAACAATTGGGTTTGTTCATAATATTTATTGAATATTACTCACACTCAGTTGAAAGACCAAGGTTTCGAATTAGGTTTAGCTCGATGATAGGTCGGACTTGAGATGACTTCAATAGTCGAGTGGCTCACTAGCTGAATCAGTCAATCTGAGTGACTGGGTGAGTTGACTTGCTGGTCACTTGGGGCTGACTCTATAGTCAAATGTGAGTTGAATCGCTTGTCAAAGGTGAGTTGACTTGCTGGTCACTCGAGGTGAGTTGACTCACTGGTCAAAGATGAGTTGGCTCATTGGTCAATGGTGAGTTGACTTGCTGGTCAAAGGTGAGTTAACACAATGGTCACTCGATGGCTGACTCTATGGTCAAGGGTGAGTTGACTCAGTGGTCAAAAGTGAGTTGACTCGGTGGTCACTCAAAGGCTGACTATATGTTTAAGCTCACGGTTCCAACCTAGGTAAGCTTGCTAGAATTGATTATTTTGGCACATAGATTGAGCCTAGGGGGATTCACTACTCTCGGGCTATTTCAGTTCATGGGTTGAGCTTGGGTAGACTCACTAGTCTTGGTTACCTTAGGTTCCTATGGTTAAAGAAACAAAATGGTATGTCACACATCAATGTCATGGCTGCACAAAGATGTGGTTAGTTTTCACACAATTGTGATGTTCATGATGTTCATTTTTTAGTTTATTTATACTTAATAACCCTAAACAAGTAGCAAATGGTTAGATCGCGCCTAACGCCCTTTAACTCTATTGGGTTACTTCGCTTTAAAGCCAACGTGGGACTTAGCAAAGTCTGCTCGCTTGCACTCTTGGTTTTTGGGTAAACCCATGGGGAGGTGTCTATGGTTCATCTATATGCGGGTTTCGGTCTTAGAATTGGGTGCGATTGGGTACCCAGCGCCTTTTTGTACCGAGACCCAATGGCCCTAAGCGAACCAAATGACTCTTTTCCACATATAATATACTCGGGTAGTCTTGCCCTTAAGCAAGCAAGGCCCTCGTATGTTACGCTAGGGGTGTTATCAGATCTATAGCCCTCAAGCCCTAAGCAAACTTGGAGATACTTCACTAAAAGACTCCTAAATTGGTTATTGGGTAAAGAATGCAGATGCTATGCAATCCTAAAATTCGTGTAATGACGAACCTTACCACATATTTTATAGTTCCAAAATTAAATTTGAACCATATTCTAACTATTATGACAAAAATATTTTTATAAAAATCAAGTTTTTATAAAAATAATTTTACTCCCCAATAGATTCGCCAATGTGAGCGGACGAGGGTTTTAGAGTAGATACAAGCGGGGAGCAGTGCACGGGGCGCGTTTGATTTGGTTTGAGAAAATCTGGTTTTCTTAAATCGTGTCTCTTTGATAATAAAATGCTTGATTTATTAAAGAGAAAATTATTTTATTATTTTTCACATAAACTTATTGAGTGTGAAAAACATGGTTTTTTATAAGCCAGAAATGTGATTATATTAAGAAATATAATTACACATTTTATTAAAAGAAAATATTTTAAAATAAAGCATTTTACTTTATTTAAAAATAAAAATAGAGACGCCACCCGATTCAGCTCCACCCAAAATTGTGGTTTACTGATCCAAAATGAGATTTTTATACCGAAAAGAAATGAGATTCTGAGTTCGGATATAATAGGTACTCATATTATTTAAATTGTTTGGATTAATTTTGGAAATTTTTTTATGTGGTAATTTCTGCATTACAATAGCTTTATTTAAGAAATAAATTCAAGAAATAAAACAGGCATTTTAACAACTTTAGAAATTGATATTTTTCTATCGAAATTTCAGCCGACTAACGGCAGCACTAGGGTTTTCGCCTAAAAACTCAGATAGAGTTTCCAAACATTTTGGATGTTTTATCCGTATCTGCATGCTTATTTACACATATTACAGTTTAAGTGGCTCCAATGGCTCACTTAACTAGATAGATGAAAATGCAATGTGCAATGATAATAATAATAATAATAATAATAATAATAATAATAATGAATTTGAATGAATTTCAAATTTGGGCTTAGAGTCAATTACCCTCAATTTACCTTTTCGTCTATCCATGATGACTTGAGAGCCGGTGCAGGACCGAAGTTGTCAAAGATCGTGATTTGATTGGAAAATAGGTTTAACCTAAGTTATGGCTATAATCTTGGATTATTTCTAAAGGAAATGCGGGATTTTTTAGAATTGAGTCGTTTTTAGATAGAAGATCACTATGAGATCTTGATCTAAAAAGACCAAAAAAAGAGTTTATACCAAATGTCGGTGTGTTTTGACAGAGTTTTATGGCTTTTAGGACTCTCAAAACAAAAATGGAAAAAATGAATTTACGTCACTTTTTAATCTCTCTACTGAAAATGGAAAGTTTGGGCTACTCTTTATAGTAGGGAGGTAATAAGCCCGCTGGCTCATTGCCTTCTTGAGTACAAATCTGAATGGATCTATCAGTAAATCTCATAAATATTTATTGATATTTTATTTGATTTTTTTTCACTATAGAGAGGTCATGAGCCTGCGGGCTCATCGCTTATTTTGACCAAAATTATGACTTTTTCATTTTTTCAGTAGGAAATGCTAAATCAAAGCTTCCCTAGAATGTGAATTTTTGAATTTTGGATGACAATTCACTCCTTTTGGCTCTCTTGTTTGATCATTGAATGAAATAGGCATAATTCCTCATCAAGCCATAATGGACCTGTGCTAACAATCCCCTTATATGATCTCTTCAATGTTCTAAGAGGCTCCTCTCTTTCTTCCAGCCCTAATTGCAGCAGTAGCTACCGCAATTTTCTCCTACTTTTCCAGATCATCAACTTTCTTTCCCTTCTGGGTAGTAGCTTTAATGGGCCTTCTCCTAGGCTTGGGTGGAGTTTTCTTGAGGATCTAGGTAAGAGCGAGAGAGTCCTCATCCGCTACTTCCACACTTTTTCTTCCTCCACCGAATCCAGGTTGATCTTCTTTTAAGCCTTGAGCCTTGTAGTTCTAGCCCTTTTTACCACTGTTCCACCGACTTTTCTAGCCTTGCTTTTTTTCTGCTTCTCTCTCTTTTGCTTCAGTTCCTTGGCTTCATCCCACTTCTCATTAAAAGTGAGTTATAGAAAATTCTTTTCAGGAATGGCCTTGCCCTCAACCTGCTCTACTCCGATGAGATCAACTTGATTTTCAAGAAGGATTTGGGTGATGAGTCCTCCATGGGAGAATTTGTGTTGCTTCTTGTAGTGAATTAGTAGGACTGTTGTGTTAACCTCTCTGCTTAAACTAGTGTTAGAGCACACAGTGTTGGAAGGAAGAAGTGATGTTGAGAGATCCCTTCCAGATTAGAACTAGCTTTGCCATCACAAACTGAAGCACTTTGGGTGTCTCTGGCTAGTGAGTGGAGAATTTATCACCAAAGTATCTCTCCGAAAGCCACATTTTGGGGTCATACTTGACAGTTTGTTAATCCCCATCACTCCTCATAATCACCCCTCTATTTTTTATGTTAAAATGAGTCACAAAGAACTCAAGAGTGATAGTTATCACCTTCCCTTGAACTTTCATCCGGAGAGCATCTACGTAGTTATGGATTCTCAAGTTTTCGTAGAACTCTTTAACAAGTAGAGGATAGGTTAAGTTTTCCATCCGGAGGAAGACCTCTAGTTGTTGGTCTTTTAAAAGGAGTTGGGCATAGGGTTCTATTGTAAATAAGAATTCATCTCCCAAATAATCAGAGGGAATTATGGAGTCTGTATCTTTGAATTTTATAGGAGTGAATTCCTTATCCTGCGTATTTGCTTCTGGTACTTGTTTTTTAGGGACAAAGATAGCCTGATCATTATTTCTTGTCATTTCCAGGTTTCTGAAAGAAAATTTTCAAAAATTTAGGGTTTCTGGAAAGTTTTTTGCAAAGTAACAGTAGGTAGTTGCTCACGTGAAAAAGACAAGGGAATTTTGGGGGTGGGGTGGTTTATAGAGTTGTGAAGGTGAGGGTATTTTGGTAATCTAGAAGTGGTTAAATTTAACATGATTGATGACATGTTCGTTAAATTTGAGAGAGAGGTTAATGGCTTGAAAACTAGAGAATGGGAATGATTTATTTCATTTAAACTGTTATGATTTTACCGCGCGTTATGTGCATAGTAAACTTTTGAAATTCAAAAGTGTACAGTTACCTTTACCGCATTTATTGCTATTTGTCCCTCTTGTCTGCTGAGCTGGCATTATTACCTCCTTCCGAAACTAGAATTGATGCACTTGCCTTTTCTTCCTTATTTCCTCTATGGTTACAACTTGAGCTTTACTTTTCTCTTCCGGGACTCCTTCTTAAATTATATTTGACATTCCAATAGCCTCCCTGATCTCGTTGAATTTATCTTTACTTAGTGGTTTAGTAAAGATATCTGCCCTTTGCTCATTTGTTGGAATGTAGACAAGAACTACATCTTTCTTCATGATATGATCCCTAATGAAATGCTGCCTTATGTTTACATGCTTCATCCTGCAATGTAGCACTGGATTCTTTGAGACATCAATTGCACTCTTGTTGTCACACATCACATCAACACATCTAGCTTATACTTCATAATCTTCTAGTTGTTGCTTAATCCATAGGAGTTGAACAACACAGCTTCCAACAGCCATGCATTCTACTTTTGTTGTTGATAATGTCACTAATGTTTGCTTCTTTCTATGCCAAGACACTAAGCGATCTCCAAGAAAATGACAGCCTCTGGATGTGCTTTTTATTTCAAGCATATATCTACCATAATCAGCATATTGTACCCTTGTAAGGCGAAATTCCCATTACTAGGGTACCATAATCCAACTTCAGTTATTCCTGGCAAATGTCTTAGCACCCTTTTGATAGCTCTAAGATGTGATTCCTTTGGATTGGCTTGATATCTTGCACAATAGCACACAACATAGTGTATGTCTGGTCTACTTGCAGTTAGATATAGAAGTGATCTAATCATCCCACTATATAGCTTCTGGTCTACTTCTTCTCCATCAAAATCCTTTGAAAGTACTGCATCTGACCCTATAGGAGTGGACATTGGCTTGCTCTTATCCCTGTCAAACTTCTTCAGAATCTCCTTGGTATACTTGGATGGATTTATGAAAATCCCATTCGAACTCTGCTTGATTTGAAGGCCAAGGAAGAAGTTCAATTCTCCCATCATTGACATCTCAAATTCCTTCTTCATTTGATTGTTGAACTCTTCACACATCTTCTCATCAGTTGCTCTAAAGATGATATCATCCACATACATTTGGACAAGAATGACATCACCCTTTTTCTTCTTGATGAAGAGTGTTGTATCTACTTTCCCCCGGATGTATTCCTTGGATATGATAAAGGATGTGAGCCTCTTATACCAACCTCCTGGAGCTTACTTCAATCCTTAGAGAGCCTTCTTTAGCTTGTAGACATGCTCCGAATGCTTTGGATCTTCAAATCCTGGTGACTACTTCACATAGAACTCTTCTTGAATAACTCCAAAAAGCACTCTTGGCATCCATTTGGAACAAAGCGAATCCTATATAGGATGTAAAAGTACATAAAATCCTTATTGCCACCAATCTTGCTACTGGAGCTAAGGTCTCCTCAAAGTCTATTCCTTCTTACTGATTGTATCCTTGAGTAACTAATCTTGTTTTGTTTCTCACCACGGCTCCAAATTCATCCATCTTATCCCGGAACACCCATTTTATGCCAATAACTAATTTTCCTTCTAGGAGTGATACTAGATCCCAGACATCATTTCTGGTGAACTGATCTAGCTCTTCTTGCATGGCCATCATCCAACTTTCATCTCCCTCAGCATCCTGGAACTTCTTTGGCTTAATAAGTGGGACCAATGCAACGTGGCTCATCAATATGTTGAGTTATCCTCTAGTTCTGACTAGATTCTGGACATTGTCCAAAGTGGCTTCAATTGGATGATTTCTGTGGGTTTGGATCTCTCTTTGAAGTTCTTCATGATGTTGTGGAACCTGTTCTCCATTAGCTTCAACTTCTTCTTCTGGTCCTTGTTCATTATTGATGTTGATTTTAGCACCATAGAGATTTTCTAGTAGTGGATCATTATTGAAGTTGATTCTTTCATCTTCCTCTTTGTATTTCTTTGCTTGAGGAAATTCGAGAACTTGTACTGATTCTACTTCTAGAACATTTTCTACTTCTGGTGCTATGTTGTTCGGATCTTGACTTTTCTTTCCTGCATGGTTAGTCTCATCGAAATCTACACGTAATGACTCTACCGCAGTTTGTGTTCTCTTGTTATATACTCTATAAGCTTTGCTATGTATTGAGTAGCCAAGGAAAATTGCTTCATCGGATTTAGGATCAAATTTTCCTAGTTTCTCTCTATCATTTAGGATGTAGCATTTACATCCAAAGGCTCTGAAGTACCTGATTTCAGGGTTCTTTCACTTCCAGATTTCATATAGTGTCTTGTCCATATTCTTTCTAATGAGATCTCTATTTAAAATATAACATGCAATATTAAGAGCTTCTCCCCAAAAGTATTTAGGCAGGTTATTCTCACTTAGCATTGTCTGAGCCATTTCAACTATAGTTCTATTTTTCCTTTCTACAACCCTATTTTGTTAAGGTGTATGAGGAGTAGAAAAGTGTTGCTTAATGCCCTTGGATTCACAAAATTTAGCTAAATGTTTTTTTTTAATTCTTCTCCATTATTACTCCGGATGCGTGCAATGCTTATGCCATGTTCTACTTCTATTCTAATGAATATTTTGGAGAAGTGTTCAAAGGTCCTTGCTTGCTAGCAAAGCTACCCAGGTATAGCGAGAATAATTATCCACAATAACCATGGTGTATTCTCTTCTACCTAAGCTCATGGGTTTGATTGGTCCAAACAGGTCAATATGTGGTAGTTCAAGGACTCTTTCGATAGGTATATAATGAATGGAAGGGACACTTTTTCTAGTCTTTTTACCTAGTTGACATGCAGTGCATATTTGATCACTGTTAAAAGCAACCTTAGGCAAACCCTCAACTAGTTCCTTTTTGGCTAGTTTGGACAGGAGGTTCATGCTAACATGTCCCAACCTCTAGTGCCATAGCCATAATTCATCTTCTTTAATCACCAAATAGATATTATTATTTTTCTCATTTTTAATATTAACAAAATAAACATTATTTACTCTAGGTGCATAAATGATAAGTTGATTGGACTTACTATCAATGATTGAGCAACCATTGGAGTCAAAGTTCACCTTTCTTCCTTTGTCACAAAGCTTAGCAACACTTAGTAAGTTGAACTTCAGTCAATCAACTAGGGAGACATCTTCTATCTTTAATTCAGATCCAATTGTCTCATGTCCAATGATCTGCCCTTTTTGTTGTCTCTAAAGCTTACTTTTCCACCCTTCTTCTGGGTTAATGTTTTGAAGGCTTGTTCATCATTAGTCATGTGCCTTGAGAATCCACTATCATTGGACCTAAGGCATACTTGTAAAACAAATCAAGTGGGTTTAGGTACCTAATCAAATTTGGGTCCTCTAGGCTTAATAACCATTTTAGGCCATGAATCACTATCATAATAACCATTTTTAAATATACACATTGTAATTATATGATTATTTCTTCCAAAAAACCTGCACCCAGCAATAGGTTTGTTCTGTTTGAGCTTCTCTTCAATCTTCTGAAGATCTTTCTTTCCATTGTCTCCGAAATATCCTCCCTTTGACAATTGCTAGTCTCATTGTCTGGTTTGTATCAGGAGCTATTTCCACTCTATGATTTTTTCTTTTCTTGAGTGGTTGGTCATCATAGATCACTACAGCGTTTCCTTTTTGAGAAGCTGTATACCTCCATGATTGACGTTTTCGTTTTTGAGGAGTTATGTACTTCTATGCTTGGCTATCTGCTAACTTTCTTTGATTTTAGAGGTTCCGTATTCGTTCTTTGATTTGAAGGTCCAAGTTTTCCTCCAATAGTTGGCTTTGG
This sequence comes from Euphorbia pulcherrima, assembly GCA_947683365.1. Classification (NCBI taxonomy): domain Eukaryota; kingdom Viridiplantae; phylum Streptophyta; class Magnoliopsida; order Malpighiales; family Euphorbiaceae; genus Euphorbia; species Euphorbia pulcherrima. The sequence goes on from CANTUS010000015.1 coordinate 44,436,935, forward strand.
ATTCCTTTTGATAGCTTCTTTCATTAAGGCTGGTTCCCTTTCCAGCCCAGACAGATTTGCACTAAGTATTTGAACTTGGGATCTTATGGAGTTTTCTTGAACATTCTTACAGTGCTTTGTATCCCTTATGAGATTGATGCCTTGTCCCATTGCTTCAGCATCTTAGCTTTATTACTTATCTTTGAAGAAGTTTGTTGGCTTTGGTGTTCTTCCTTAGATTTTTTATCACAATCCCTGGAGCTCTAGCAAGATCATTGTTAGAAATAAGATTAGAGTGAGATTTTACCTCTGTACTGGCTGACTCAGACTCTAACTCATCAATTTGCTTAGTGATCTACTGAGTTGTTCCTCTTTCAGAAGGTTATATCTCTGGCTCAGTCAGTGCCATGAATGCATAGTTGGCAGTCTCCTCTTCTTCTGATGATGATGAGCTACTACTTTCCTCACTATCACTCTATGTAGCCACCATTGCTTTCTTCTTGTGCTTCTTTTCCTTCTTGAGCTTAGGACATTTTATTTTAAAATGTCCTTTTTCTCCACATTCGAAGCAAGCCATCTCCTTTTCTTGATCCTTCTTATCATTCGGATCTTTTCTGTACTTGTCCTTCTTAGAGCTGCTTTCTTTTCCTTTTTAGGAGTTAAACCTACTGAACTTCTCTTTGACACTCTCTCTCCCTTTTTTAGGAATCTTTTGAATTATCTATCTAGCATCACCATTTCTTCCTTGTTAAGAGGAGATTCCCTTGAATACTTTTCTGCTCTAGAGGAGGCTGATCCGAATGAGTCTGCCTTTAGAGAAATTGCTTTCTTCTTCTCTTCAGGCTTCTTCTCTTATTGATTGTATCTCTCCAATGATAGCTCTTGAGTTAATAGGTTACTAATGAGTTTATCATAACCATAGAATTTTAGGTCATGAGCTTCCTCAATGGCTATTTTCTTGTTGTCCCATTCCTTGGTGAGACTCCGGAGAATTTTCCTTACCATCTCCTCCTTAGTGATCTCCTTTCCCAACCTTTTCATCTCATTCACTAGATTTGTATATCTAGTGTTCATGCTACTGATGGACTCCTTTGGCTCCATTTTGAAATTTTTAAGCTTTTGTTGGATTAGATCAATCTGGGCTTCTTTGACCTTATTTGTTTCTTCATAGGCCAATTCAAGCTTTTGATAGATTTCTTGAGCTATTTCGCAACCTAATATCCTATTAAATTTAGCTACACTCAAACCATAATGAAGCATGTTAATAACATTTGTGTTTTCATGCAACTTTTTATAATCAGTATAATCCCCTTAATTAGAGGGTATCCTGTTGGTAATACCCTCAACCTCATAGGTAGGGACATATGGGCCATCTTGAATGGCCATCCATGCTTGCATGCTTTGAGCCTAAATGAAATTCTTTATCCGGTTCTTTTAAAATGTGAAGTGTTCACTAGTAAAGAGTGGAGGACGGGTTATAGACATACCCTCCAGGAGAAGCTATGAGTTATTATAACTCATCTTGATTTTTGAGATCAAGTTGAACCTTTAGCTTGAGATTGTTAGATCTCTAGATATGAGCACTTACTCTAATACCACTTGTTGGCCCCTGTACGAGTATAACTAGGGTCAGAGGGGGTGAATGACCCTTTTTGCTGAATACTAGACTTTTTAAAGTCTAGTGTAGCATGTTTGATTTACTCCAGAGTAAGTGGATCTAGATGATGCAAATATGAAATGAAATGCACTAAAAATAAAAGCTTAAAATAAAAGGAAATCAAACACAGTGATTTTTATACTGGTTCGGCTCTACCTACGTCCAGTCCCTGGAGTTTCCTCCTTCAAGCTTGATCCACTAGTGTGATTTCTTTAACGGGTAGAAATAAAGCCTTTACAATTGTCTCTGGAGATTTCTTCTTCTCCAGATTTAGAATATACCACCAAACAAATCCCTAGCCTGGCTGAGTCCTTTGCAGCTTGTCTCCGTAGAATCTCTCTTCTTCCAAAAGTAGGATATACCATTAAACTAATCTAAGCTTGGCTGAGTCCTTTGCTTTAAGAGATATATCACTTAAACTCTCCCTAGTTTAAGCTGAGTCCCAATCTCAATACTCACACAATTATGAGATTTTACAACTTTTGTTTTAACAAAGGTTGGGTTTTGAATTCTTTAAGTTTATAGTTTCATTTGAGAATTCTCACAAACTTATTTGAGTGTTTAGTTCTTGGAGGGATTATGGATATCGATTGATTAGCAAATTTCTCTAAGTAATAGCTTTGTGAAATCAACCAGCATCTTCTCAACTTGTGAAGCTTCACTTTTATAGACTTGGATCATAAATGTAGCTGTTGGCTAATATTGAATCTTCACCATCGATCAGATATAAGATTGTGCTTCTAGAGCCATTGATATGTCTGTTAGACCCAATAAATGTCCCATTTGAATTTGTTGGGATTGGAGCAACAAAGTTGTCAGTGGTTGTTTGTTTGGATTTTTGTGCTCTGCCAAATTCTATACAACTTTGACTTTTGTTTAGACTCCATTCGCCTTGCTATTACTCTAGGTTAAAAAGTTTGTTACCTTTTTCTCTTTCTGTGTCAGCCTTTTTATCCTTTACTGAACTAGTGCAAGTTGTTGCTTTTTCATTCTCTAAGGCAAAAAGCATGTTTCACTTCAAACCAATTTGGAGGGAAAATTGATTTTAATAATTTCCCTTTGCCTTGAGAGTTATGTCTTCTGGATATCTTTTCACAATAACTACACTAGAGGCTATTCCTTATGTGATCTTCTCTGGACGCTGTCTTTTCGGGATTTGGAGTTTATTTCCTTCCAAACTCAAACCGGATGCTTTCGTCTTGTACTTAGGGATTTGTTATCTTTTGTGTTTAGCCAGATGTAGCCTTCTTAGACTTGGATGTTTCTTTTCTTCAAAATCTTGTCCAGATGCGTTCTTCTCAGACTTAGGAATTTTGTTTACTTCAAAACTTTTTCCAGATACTTGTCTTGATTCTTCTTCCGAGTCATTGTTTCCCAGCAGGGTACACTCAGTTTATTTCATGAACATGTTATTAGTGGTGTTGTAGTTTAAGGATTGACATTTCAGTTTGAGAAACTGAAATACATCACACCAATGCTGATGGACTATAATAGAGGGTGATAATTATCATTCCTTATTCATCAGTTAGACGTCGAGAGCAAAGGATTTCGTTAGATAACTACTGGGTTTAGTATCTAGATTTGACAATTGTATTCTATACTAATTAAGGGTTATAATAGTTTGCTGGAATCCGATTACAGTCTGTAGGGTAGCACCTACTGCCAACATATAGACAGTTCCAAAGGATCTTGCACTTTGAATCACTGATTTGGGAATTCTTGTACATGTAATGTTACAAGTTGGGATGAATAAGTGATAAGTAACTAATTGACATGTCAAGTCAACTTAATTGAATAATCTTTATGACTCAAGAGAATTTAATTTAATTTTAATGGCATAAATATAGTTACTTATATTATTTATTAAATTGAATTAAAGTATAAAGTTTAATTAGTGTATAGATTTAATTTGAAATAATTATAATTTGGTAAATTGAATTATTTAAGGAATTAAATTTATAGATTTAATTATTAATCATATTTAATTTGAAATAAATTTATAATTAAATAAAATCCTAATTATTAATTTGGTAAATTGAATTGTTTAAGAAATTAAATTTATGAATTTAATTATTAAACATATTTGATTTGAAATCAATTTATAATTAAATAAAAGCCTAATTATAAATTGTTTTGGTAAAAGATGGAGGCCAACTAGAAAAATAAGGCTAAGTCAGGACGACGGAAAGGACCCTTCCTAAAAATTAACCCTGCCGACTAGCTGGGCTCAAATATAATAAATGAAAAATAAGAGTGCGGGTCATAAATAATACATGCGGCTAGAAACTAAAAAATAAACCGATAGTTCAACCTACCAACATAATCGCTAGCTACATAAGGAGCAAGAAAATCCGGGTGAGAATGCCACCATGCATCACCGTGCTCAACACCATGCCTTGCCAATGCATTTGTCGCCCTATTTCCTTCTTTATAGATATGGGTAATGATAAGTTCCATCCGATCCATTTGAGATAAACAGTTGTCCCACTGAATTTTGAGCGGCCAAGAAACCCTAGTAACTTTATTACATAAACCGTGAACAACGTAAGTTGAATCTGTCTCAATCCAAAGCCGATTCCACCCAAACCATGAAGCCTTATCAATCGCAAAAAAGGCAGCTTGTAACTCAACCATGAATGTGAATCTCGAGCTCAATCATCTAGTAAAAGCGCCATGAGGAAATCTCCTAAAGTTTCGGAAAACACCACTAAAGCCAGCTATGCTTGGAGTACCCAGAGATTATCCGCCAATATTCAATTTAAGAAAACCAAGCGGAGGGTTGATCCATTGGACCCCCCCAATTATGCTTTTCGTGCGAGAGGGATTGATATGAAATCCAAGGTTCTTCAGAACTCAAAAATCCTCCGCCCTCTTAGTGTATCCCACCTTAAAAAATTCAGTTTCTTTTGCTGCAGTCCATATGAGCCATAGATAATTACCAATATTTGGATTTTATCCTTCAAAAGGGTAAAGGTTCCGAACATGCCAAATAGTCCATAAACAAGATAGGATAGCAACATTCCACACAGCGAAAAGCTGTGAATCACACCACCTAACTGAGGCATCCTGCAATAAGTCTTTAACCCCTGCGTCCATTTTAACTTGATGACCGAGTAATCCCGAGATAGAGTTCCAAAGATTAGCCAGAAACTCATACTAAATAATGAGATGATAAATGGTTTCAATATGATTACCACAAAGCGAGCAACATGACACCGTATAAATGCCTTTAGCTTGTAAGTTATCATCAATAGATATATATCCCAAAGCCTATTTCCAACATAGGGTCGTTCTTGAAGGTGGTAAAATTCCAAATAAAATAATGCAATTGATCTATTTGCAACCTCCCAATTAAGAGCAGATACACACTTTTAACCTGAAATATTCCATCCACACTACGCTTCCAGATATAGGTGTCTAGAGTAGATAAAAGCCTAGGAACACCCTGAATTTCATTAGATAGATTGATAGGCAGTTGTTCCGGCAAATTCCATGCACAATTTAATAGAAAATCAAAAACATTACCTGAGTTTAGAAGTCGTTGCACTAGATTAAAATCTAGTTTATCCGCAAAGTTCATTCCTTCCTAATTGTCATACTAAAATCTAATCTTCTCACTGTTAGAAACCATCCAATGTGTATTAGTATAAACAAAATGTAAACTTCCCTATAGAGAATCCCAAATCAAGGAGAAAATAGGTGTATGACACAAAAATCCTGATTTTTGAAAAAAATCTCGAATGTAGTAACGACATAACCAAAGACTTCATCCTTAAAAGATCAAAATTACATTTGCAAAGAAGTGATTCATTAAGCAAATGAAATTTTTAACCCCCAAGCCACCAAAACAAATAAGTTTATAACAAGTCTTCTAAGGAACTATAACTAGCGTTCTTTTCACAGTCAAACCTGTCCAATTAAAATTTTGAATTGACTGCTGCATGTCTTTACACAAATTAGTATGCCAGCAATAGACCGCGAAAGAATGAATGAAGGAGCTTTGAATAACTGAATTAACAAGACAAACCTGCCCAGACATGGACAACAATGAACCATGCCATCTAGAAAATTTGCCAAGAATTTTATCCACAACAATTTGCAGGTGTTACTTCCTTGGCATACCCACAAAAAGAGGAACACCAAGATAATTAAAAGGCTTGTCCAACCTTTGAACCCTAGGCATCGAGGAAAGTTTCTAATCCGTCGTTACATTGACTCCTTTTCCAAAAAAAATGGAGGATTTATTCCAGTTTACCACTAGACCAAACACATTCGCATAATCTAAATAAACATCCCTTATATTTCAGAAATTACGAAATGTAGCCCTACAAAAAACAACAATGCCATCCGTGTAAAGAATATAAGTAGGGAAATTAATCCCAGCTAAATATCCCATAGCAGAGATGTGACCCGCAGCCTCCAAACTCTGCAGCTTGTGACTCAAGTATTCTTCAGCAATACAAAAGAGCAAAGCTGAAAGAATACGACAAGTAGCCGTTTAGTTCCCCATTCAAAGCAATAAGAATACGACAAGTAGACAGAATCTCTCTAATCCAATCATAGAAAACCAATGAAAACCTAAAGCACTCCAAGATATCAATAAGAAAACACCAATCCATACTGTCAAGGGCCTTCCAAATGTCAATTTTAATTGCCATCCTACCCACAAACGTTCCTTTATCAAGAACATTAATACCTTCTGAAGCTAAGGAAATAGTGTGAGAGATATTCCTTCCCTTAACAAATCCAAATTGATTATTAAAAATAATGCACGCAGATATATCACTTAGCCGGTTGGCAAGAATCTTGGTGATAATTTCAAAAGAGAAATTAGAACATGCAATGGGTCTCAACTTCTTGATAACATCAGCCCCCTCAACTTTTGGTATAAGAACCATGACACTCGAATTGAGACCCGTAGCGAGTTGCCCATTATCAAAGAACCACCACACGCAATCACAAACATCTGAACCAACAATATTCCAGCAGGGATGAAAGAACTTATCACTAAAACCATTTGGACCAGGAGAGCTATCACCATTTATATCGAAAACAACATTTTTAATCTCCTCCTAGGTAGGTCATCGGGTACGCTCCTCATTCTCCTTAGTCGTAACTAGAGAAGGAATTACCTTGCGAGTGTTCTTGATATAAGGTCTAATAGTCCCTGGATTTTTAAAAAGGTTCATATAAAAGTCATTAACATGAGATGAAATAACTTGTAAATCGGTAGTAACCTCTCCATTTATGCGAAGACTCTTCATACCCACGTTAGCTCTATGTGCATTAACCTATTTATGAAAAAACTAAATTTATATCACCCGTCGATAGCCAAGATATTCTTGCCTTGACACGTAAATAAGATTTCCTCTTGTTTGAGAATCGTATGCATGTAAGAATGGGCGGCCAATTCCCAATTAGCAAGATCATCAAAGTAGTTGTGTTCCTCAATTTTAGATTGAATATCAGAAAGGGTTGCCTTACAATCTGCAAATTCATTGGAGGAGCAAACTGAATACCTCCCTATTCTAGGTTCAAAGTTTCTGATGAAGTAATTTAAGATTAAAGGAAAAAGCCTGCAACGGAGTAAAATTAGGACAAGAAATCCAGTTGTTAGCGACAAACTCATGAAAATCTTGATAAATAAACCACATGGATTGAAATCTAAATCTAGATCTCGCAACCACCCCCTTGGAGTAATAAACAATCAAAGGGTTATGATCGTAATGATGTTTGGGAAGAGCCTTGTAAGTAACACTACTCCAATAATTCAAGAAATCAAAATTTACCATCAAACGGTCTAGCATACATTGAATATTGTTTACTCCCCTTTGGCTATTAGTCTAGGAATAATCAGCCCCAGTCAAAGGCAAATCAGTAACATCAGCTTGGTCAAAAAAAGAAAAATAAAATTTTTGCAAGCAATAGCACCCCTAGACTTCTCATGAGCCCTTTAAGAACATTAAAATCACCCATAATTAACCATGGGCAGCCTATGGAGAGGGATAGTAGATCTTGCTATAGTACCCTCCAAACATCAACAAAGTTACTACCATAAACAAAAGAAAGAACCTAACATTGCCCCAAAACTGAAAAATTGATACTGACATGCTGATCTAAAGTAGTAAAACTATTGATAAGGAAGCCTGTAGTAGAAAAAATCCAAATAGAAGGAAGATGCGTGTTATTAACACCAATAAGGGAATAACCAGGAGGGTTGAACTCACGATCAAAAAATAGAACATAGGTTCCAACAAACACAAAAAGAATCTAGTCTCAAAGATCTACACATACTAAAAAGAGTAGTTTTAGTAAAGGAGTTTGAAATACCTCTACCATTCCAATAAAGGAACTTCATAATCATGGACGGGAAGGATTCTTACGACCATGACCCCTACCGGTCTGAGATTTCCCACGGCTTGGAGGTCGTCCCCTACCATGCCTACCAGATTGGTAGGCATCCACTCAAGGAGTGACCACGCAAGTTTTATTATTTTCTATCATTGGAGATTTTTCCTTGGCAGGAATATTATCCTCATTGTCTGATACATCAGGCCAGAATTTTTCTAAATTCGAAGCATGACCATCCTTAAGATAGCTAGAATGACCCTCCGTAACTGACATCTCCTTGGTATTTTCATAATTCGTGTTCCCCTCAATCTCCTCTGAGGCATCACTAACATCCATAAATTTAGCATCCGCCATAGCATTGGCATGAACTTCTCCATCAATTTCGGCCATTAGATATTCCGAACTCAGATCTTTCTCTATTATTAGATGTTCGTCATTTGTCACATTTTTAGGATAGTCCAAGGCTGTAAAAGAATTAGCCAAATAACCAGCTTAGTAGTAACAGGCTCTGTAGCAGGTAGATCCTACCTTAAGCGACCTTGAATTTCCTGCAGTGGTGACGTAGCTTTAGCAGGTTTCTGTGCCACAGTCTTCACCTCATTAGTGATATTTTTCTCCACATATTTCACCACTTTCCCAATATCCTTTTTATTGTGCCTACATTCCTACGATGAACGCCCTATAGAGGTACAGATTTTACAGAATTTGGGTATGTTCTCATATTCTAAGTCAATCCATAATTACTTTCCTTCCCATTCTACTCCTATCATTTCAGGAAGAGAATTCAATAAGTCAACATCCACTAAAATTCGAGCATATTGATCAAAATCGCCATCAATTGAGGGATCTATGCGCACAAAGTGACCAATTCCCTTTGCTATACATGCAAGAATTGAAGTATCCCAATATTCTTAGGCAAATTATAGAGATGGATCCAAACTAAGGCCTTGGTGGTTTTTTGATCTACCAGATTGAAATTTGGCTGTCAGGGCTGAACCCTAAAAGTGTCAGGTTTCAAAGCAATAGTTCCTCGGGCAAGAGCTCTATTCTTTAAGTCTTGCGACCTAAGCAACATGTGATAATACCCCTTACCAGGGAAATCAAACACCAGGGATATTTAATTTCCTAAATAGTAGTTAATGATTCCTTTAAAGATGACAATCTGTACAGACTATCCCCCTTCGGCAAAACTAGCATGCCAATCAAAGAATTTGAACACAAAGCTAACCTTTGTCGAGTAAAAATTAGGGGATTTTAACTGACATAAAACCTCCCATGGTTACAACTTCTATCATCGCTATTATTAAGGATTCTGGAGTGTTGGCTTGATCCATTCCACTAACAGCAGTGGTATAAGATGTCTTTGGTGCAACAGATTTTGATTCATTAGGGTTAGGGTTTGTGGTTGCAGTCGCTTTCAAGAACCCCTCCCCACTAAACATACATGCGATATTGATGTCCGTCTCCGGATGAGGTCATGTTTCTTTGGATGATTCATCAGTAGCAGCCATAGTCCACTGGAAAAAAAGATCGAAAGTTTAGGGTTTCAGAGACTCAAAATCCAAAATTTTTCATCCTAATTATAAATTTGGTAAATTGGATTGTTTAAGAAATTAAATTTATAGATTTATATATAAAACATATTTGATTTGAAATCAATTAATAATTAAATAAAAACCTGATAATTAAAATTGGTAAATTAAAGTACTTAAGAAATTAAATATATGTGATTAATTATTAAACATATTTGATTTGAAATCAATTTATAATTAATCCTAAATTTCTGTTGGTAATTAGATTGTGTTTAAGGTATTAAGTTTAATTGATTTAGTAATTAAATACATTTAATTAAAATGCCAATTTATAAAGAGAATAGGAAATTATAAAGTTTGTAAATTGAGTTGTTTAAGGAATTAAATCTATGGATTTAATTATTAAATATATTTGATTTAAAATTAATTTATAATTAAATAAAATTTGAATCTGAATCTGATTCTGATTTTAAGGAGGATTATATAAGACTAATTAAGAAAAAGAAACAGTAGTTTTATTTTTTGTATGAAAAACTTCATCTCTTCGGCTAGCACCGATCCTAATTCGAGGGGTTCGTGCACGTGATCTTGGAGGGCTTACTCTTGTGAGCCTCGACTACGTCAACTCATTCCAAAGACATTTCATGTGAGTTTTTATTGTTTTTATCTCACATTTTTTAAATCGTTGTATGGTATTCGAATAACGATCCTTGGCGGGTTTGAGATATTCAATTGTTTTTCGCCTTTGTAATTGAATTTGGATGACAAATCCCCTCAACATGTATCATGAGCAGGTTCTTCTCGAATTGACATAATGGTTTTTGTTCCATGGGGATTCTTTTGTTGATATGAATGGCCAATGGAATTTTTTTAACATTGGTTTTTGTTATTTTTCCCATAATGTTTTGACAAGATTAAAATTGGATTTATTTTCTTATTCAATTTTACTGTTCTTGGTTGTGCCGAAGTTAATCTGCTTTTATTTCACTAAAACTATATTTAGACATTTTATTTAAAAAAAATAAAGGGTTAACGTTGAATCGCTGGAGCTACTGCTATAGCAACTCTAGTAGCTGAGCATTGCAGTAGTGCTGCCAACAGCATTGCTACTAGGCAGCAGGTGTTGCAACTCTTCCTGTAACATTGCTATAGGTCAGTTGCTACAATGACACCAACAGTGGGTTGCATTAGTTTTGAGATTCGAGTTTGGTTTTGTTTTATATTTTATTATGTATAATTTGTTTTTCTTGACAAAACATATGTATTGGATTTGTTTGGCACATAAAATTGTTTTCTTCGGGGCCATGAATTCCAAGGCTTTACAAGTTTGATAAATTTCAAGGTTGGAATTCGCTTGAGATCTTCTCAAAAAGTCCAAGGCTTAAAATTTTGAATAAATTTTAGATTAGAATTTATTTGAGAAATTTCTTGAGATGTTTTGTTGAAATCCGTTTTTGGTAAAAAAGGTGGATTGGATCATTTTCGTTAAAATTTGTTTAGGGAAATTTATCAAAATTTTCAATGCCATGGGTTCCAAGGCTTGAAAATTTTGATAAATTTAATGATTGGAACTCATAGGAATTTTTCATGATAGAAATCCAAGGCTAAATTTTGACACAAATTTGATTGGATTTGATTGGTGAAATGTTCCTTAAAAATTAATTATAAATGTTTTTCATTTTTTGTTTTATAAGTTTCAGGCTAAAACTTGATATGAATGAAATTTGATTAAATATGAAATTTACCCATTTTGATTGTAGTACCAATACAAAAGAGTACGTCAAGGTTAGGAATTGTGATCCCAAAATTCGAGTGGGAGAAAATTTGATAATTTTGCATATGGCTGAAAGATGTATAAGGCCTTAAGTTGATTGTGATCACAATTGGTTAAGTTGATGGTTTCACCAATTATTTAGCCAAGTTATAACAAGTGTAACTTATGCGACATGTGATAAATTTCATTTTGTGAAGGTTTTAAGCAAAAGTTTTATCTTGATAATTTCACCACCCAAATTTGTTATATAATAACCAAATAAACCACAATCCAAAAAATATTGAGTTGTTTAAAGTGCTTCCCAAATTCACACCTCTTCCATACATCGAAACATAGTGCGCAACATGCTCAGTAGGGCACATTATGTCTCACAGTGGGCTTTGAAGGGTTAGGATACCTTGTATAGCTAACATGTCGAATGGCGGTTCGACTCAACAGGTTCCTCATTCTAGCTCAGCTAGGCCCATGAGCATAGATGGGTAAAGTACTAATACGTCCATCAACCAAGAGTCCTTTTGAGAAAAAGCATTGGATAGGCTGTCCTACTAGGAATTCAATAATGGATTCCTCATTCGAGCTCAGTCCGACTCATTATTGGAGGGTCGGGTATCTTGAACAAAGCTAATTAAATCATCAACATTAATTAATCTACATTAATTAATTTTTTCATGGCTTTAATAAAAAGACCTTTGTTTCAATTTTTGTATGGATTATTTTGTACATGTAATAACAATGATTTTCAACATTAATGACAACCAATCATTTGCATTACGGGGTATCCTAGATAAGGATAGGCTTTCTGGACAAAATTCCTTGATTGGAGCCAGATCTTAGGGATAGTTCTGATATATGAATCGAAGGAATATGTGTTAGAAAGGCCTAAACCCACTAGCTTTGATAACACACCATCACAAATGGAGTGGTATGACAAGTACAAAAGGGATAGCCAAGATGTAAAATGCCTAAGGTTGGCAAGCATGGCACCTAAACTGCAAAAGCAGTTGGAGGGGATGTATGCATATGCTATAATAAGGTCTCTTAACAAGATAGAACCTTCATCATGAGCAACTTCATCAAAATAGAACCTTCATCATTAAGGCATTCAGATCTTTTATAATGGATGCTAATGCTACTATGAGTGATCATGTACGGAAGATGGAAATCCTTATTAAGGGTTTGACACATCTTGGTGTACCTATTTCATGAAAGTCAGTAGCTATTCACTTAGTGGCTTCTTAGCTAGATTCCTATGACCATTTTATCTCCGCTTATAGGCCAGGGATAAGTAGAAACTTAGCTGAGCTGTAAGAGATTTTTGAGCTAGCAGAAGGGTTGGTAAATAGGACTCGACCAGGATTGAAGGTTGATGACCTATCAAGTAAAAGGACAAATGATAAGATCTTGAATGTCAAGGGGCTCAAGACTAAAAAAGGGTCAACTCTACTTTACATCCTAAGGACATTAGTATCATATTCAAACAGAGTGGATGCAGGAGGAAAATATGTCCTCAATGATTTGGGAGAATGAATGAAGAATTATTATTGTTCATACAAGTATCTATGTTATGGATATTGATGTCTCTACTCAACATTGGAGTATTCAATAATGAATGTGGTTCTAACATTGATAATGTTAAAGTACTTAATAGTGAGAGGCTGTTAAGATCAAGACAAGTGGATTCTGTAATCACTAATGAAGCTCATGGAGCGGTCATATGAGATTCAAGGATAGTACTTTGTGATAGTCAGATTATTAATTTGATTCTAGAATGATGTAAACTTATACTCATTGGTAATGAGAAATTGTTTTCTATTTAAGTCAGGGTTGATTATGGATATGCAATTTTTCATTAGCAATGAATAATAATATATGAGAATGTTTATTCTTAACTTATAGTTTGGAATAGTTCTTCCTTGAGTTACTCAAAATAATAGATCTATAACATAAAATGAACAAGCAAAGAAGCTTGATTGAGTCTATATCCAAATTGTTATTTAAGCCAAGTTAACGAAGAAACACATGGTTAAACTTTCTTCACATAAAGTTTTTAATTCAATTGATTGAGAATAATTTGACCATGTGAGTTCAAAGAATACACGATTTAAAGTAACGTGTGAGCTATTCAATGAACTTATTAATTAGACAATAACTTAGTGAACCTGAAATGTAGTGGGAGCATGCGTAGGGTCTTAAGTATATAAATTCATTAATGAAGTTATTATGAGCACGGGATTTCACAGTCCCTCTCATAATATGATGATGACGTATATTCAATTTTATTCCTCATGATAAAAATTATTTTTTGGAAACTTTATTACCGATAAAAAGTTCTTTACGAATTTCATTTTTGAAAAAATTCAGTTCAGCGTGTCCGATAACACGTCCAATAAGAGCTCGAACAAATGATTTGCACCCAAAAAATAATTTAGTCCTAAATACCCTTAAGTATTCAAAAATAACCCTAATTACCAAGAAATCCGCTAAAACACCTTTTTAGGCGGGTTGACCACCTTTTTCCCCCTTTTTAGGCTAGGTCATGCTTACTTTTTAGACCTAGGAGAAGTTGAAGCTGCTAGCTACTTCGGCGATACCGCCGACGGTATCATCCATGCCGGCGGCAGCATGAGTTTCTGCAGTAGACAGCTTTTTGTCATGTTTGCTCGATACCCGATGGATAATTGATCAAAGTCAATTTCCACCGGATTTTATCCTATACAAGGGGCCCTTTACAACTAAAAAAGGGTTGGACTCTCACCACTTGAAATCTTAGAGAGATTTTAAGCAATTCTAGCTAGTTTTAGTGGGATAAGGTATAGAAAAGGTAAGAAAAGGGGAGTCAATCCATCTTTTCTTGGTTTTTCTTTACTGAACTCTGATATTTAGGTAGATTTTAGGTTTAAAATCACTACAATAGGATTTAGAGCCTTAAATCCCCCACTTACTACCTAAATCATCATTTCGAGCTCCCCGGAAGTGTCATTGGGATTATGAAGAGGTGGATTCACGGCCCCAAGGTAGTCTCATAGCTCTGTGGCTTCCATTTTACTTATTTGTTGTGTTTATTTATTGGTTTGTTCTTAGTTTTGGGTTTTTGGTCATTTCTCAACCGTTAACTACTACTGCTGCAAGGAAGTGAAGCCACTAGAGACACTTGCAGCCGTCAGCGGTATCACCCATGTCGCCAACGACATCAGTGATGCCGCCAGGGCCTTCCTTTCTCCCCAATGGCTCAATTTTCTTATGGTACCCTTTCTTTATGGTATCTAGAATGTCATCCATCTTACCTGTGTAAATGAAATCACTGGTGGCATCAGTGATGTATCTGGTGGCTTCATTCATACCACCGGCGGTATGAGGTTCTGGACGGCATTTTTATTTTTGTTTCTGTTTTTGGACTAGTTTAATTTTCGAAGCTAGGATGTACTGCGAGCATAAGGCTTTTCGGTTACCCTTGGAATGATGATCACTTGTTGCTCTGACCTTGTATGGTCTAGTTATTCTTTTTTTTTTGAAGGTCGAATCACGTTTGGCGAGTACCTTTTTGATGATTTTGGACCTTTGGCCGCATATAAATATCATTCAAATGCATTTATAATTAACTATTTTCTTTCACTCATGTGCAGTAATTTGTTTTGTGATTTTCTATTAGATTTGAACATTTTTAGCAAGTCTCATTTATATCATTAAATTCTAGACTTTTCGAGCTTTCCAGAGTAACAAGAATCGCCTTAATCGAATAACCGTAGTGAACGTTACAGGCATCAGAAATCAAAACCCTAATCTGCCCCCCTTGAAACCCTAGAAACCCTAATTAACCTAACCCTAGCCCTTGCTCCCCTTTTGCTGCCGCCACCGATGACAGCTTGCCCTCTGGCGGTGGTGACCGCCACTAGTCTGGCAGCCACTGCTGTCGTGGTGGTGGTCATCGCCACCCTCTGTGGAGGTAAGCATCACCGATTTGGCCACCCCCCGACACCATGGCAGCGGCCACTGCCATCCCTATAGTGGTGGCTGCTGCGGTCATGGCTGTGGCCGCTGCCCCTGTGGCGGCCACTGCCATGACGGCGGCGTTAGTGGTGGCATGACTATTTTTTGGCTGTGCCACTTCGTTTCTCCTCTCTCATTGGGATTGAGCCACGTATTTTACCCAAAAATTTGCCTTAGTCTTGTATTTTTCAATGTGGGAGTATTTAAACCGATCTAGGAGAGAGATTAGAGGACTTTTTTCTAGAATTTACAATCAGAAATGATTTTAGAGAGAAAAATGAAGAATAAGAGAGAGAAAGGGAAGAACTAGAGAGAGAAAGCTCTAGAAAAGCATAGAATCCGGATTAATCTCCTCTAATCTCGATTCTTAGTTATTCTTTAGTTTAATCTCATAGCTTAAACACTAAAATCAATTAGAAATCATAGGTTAAAATGGATTAAATAAGGTTTTAGAGACTTTTTCTCAAATACTACCCAAAAGTTCCGTCACTAATCTGTCATTATTTTCATCACTAATTCCATCAATTTTCGTCACAAATCATCAAAAAGACCTCATCAAGGGTTGATTCAAGTCTCCCGAGTTAGATTCATAGCCTAGAGGTAACAAAACTGAGTTCCACTATCTTTTTATTTACTTTTTATTAAGTTTTGTTGTTGTTCTTGGTGTTTTTTCTTTTGTTTCTTTGTTTTGTTTGGTGTTCTTGGAAAACAGTCGGAACATAACCCGACCTCTATAGGGATAGCTTTCACCTTTATCCCTATAGCCTTGGCTGCTACTGTTATAGCGGTGAAGGCTATAGCTATAGAGGTGAACTCCACCCATATAGAGGTCTCGTTATTTCTTGCAATTTTTGGGAATTTTCTTACTCAAATCCATAAAATCAACATTATTCGTGTGTTTTAAGTCTGGATCTGTTGAAATATAGTTGATTACGACTTAAAACTTCAACGATTTTGGGTCTATGGATGTAAAAACACCAATTTCCCCCCTTAAAAACAAATCTCGACGGCTAAGGCTATAGCGACAGCCATGACCTCCACCGCTATAGCGTCCACCGCTGCCACTATAGTGGTCAAGGCTATAGTGATGGCGTCATAGCTTTGACCGCCGAAATTTGATTTTAAGTCCCTTTTTAGCCATTTTCTTGCGCTTTTTACCCCGATTTTAGCCCAAAATATTTTCTGAAAATCATAAATATTCTAGAAGAAATTAATTAATTTTTAATCAGATTTATTTCACATATTTATTATTTAATTGATTAAATAATCACAAAATGCCTAAAAGTGCCTTTTTTAACTCTAAAAATTCCCAAAAAAAGTTTTTCTCCGCAATGGAATTTGCTTTTCTGCCTTTTATTATTTATGCATTATTTGTGATTATTTGTGATTTATTTATCGTGTTTTGAGCCATTTCGGTGTTGGTAAGTTCGGTTGAGGCCCGATTTCAGTCTCTTTATTCGCTCTATTTATCCGCTTTATTTACTTTCCCGCATTAGAAAAATGGATAGGTATTTGTAAAGCCATGTAATAACTATTTTACTTGCTTTATTTTCTGCTTTTGTGTGATGTATGGCCACATAAACCGAAAACTCCAACCATTAACCGGATTTAAATCGCATAAGAATTGAAGTCGCGCTTATGAAAATGTAAACGAACTTGATTCAAAAATTGAAAAGTAAGCAACATCATCCAAACTTGGAATCTCTGTTTTAAGGTACGATCCAACCACCCGGTGGGAATATCGTACCCAAATTCCTGGTGGAGCTAAACCGGGTGATGACTCTATCTTAAAATATGGGATTTCAAGTCCCATATCCCTTAACATCTAAATTGGACTAAGACTCAACTTTAACATGTATTTTATCAATCTATATCTTTATCACGCTAAAATGAGGATCAATCCTCTGGCTCGCTTCACAGTACTCGTTATTTTTCCCACTGTGCTATGCATCTCACGCGGTCCTTGCGGGAAAGTGGTCGTCCGCTCACAGTGGCGACTCTGTTGGGGAATTCCTCTTAACTTAAAATTTGGAAAATTACTTTTTTTTCAAAATTTGGTTAAAGGATTTTGATGATGTGCCTAAATCTTTTTTAAATCAAAGCTTTATTTCTTATGTCTTTTGAATCCACTGCTTAGTTAGATTCTAGGTTTTAAGGCGCCATTATATCACCCATGTAAAGCTCACTAGTATACCTCACGCCCGCCAGGAATTAGGGATATTTGTGGGTGGAACACTCATTTCAACTAACGTGTAATTCCCATGATCGCATTCATTTGAGGAGTGGTTAAGTTACACAAAATCAAGGTAAACGAGACCCATCTACAGTGTTGCTCTGTGGCACCATCAGTTTGAGACTATGAACTGCGATAAATCTAGCCATAGCAACTTTACATTAGGCTCACCAAAACAATTTAGAACTAGGTCGCATGCTCTCTTGCCGTTCTTGTGCACTAGAGTTAACCCTAGATTCCAAATTGGCATTGCGCCGGGAGTCATAAGATTGGAAGAGGTTTATTCGCTTTTTGTGTGCTTACTTATGTTGTGCTCATCCATACGCACTTCATGCATAGGCCGCCTGTGGTCGAATCTTTTAAATTTCATCATTTGTAAGGGGCATGACACTCAATACAAATTTCAATTTTCGCTTAACTCTACTCTCTCCTCGCTTGAAGGGGGAATTTAATAAAATGCCTGAGATTGTTTGAGTCCCGACGACCCGTATCTAGTTTTTAGGCATGACAAGGAATTCACATGTCTCACATATTTTGGGGTTAAGCCTCACATCATAAGCTTTTCTGCTCTCTACCTCTCTAAGCCACCCTGATATATGGCATTCATCACTCGGATTATTATGCAATCATTCATTCCATCCATGGTTCGATTTGGGCTGATTGTCTTCCAGTTCCGCAGTTAGACCAAGGAACCGCTACCGTCAGACTCGATCATCATCTAGTTTGTTATTCTAGGGTCGAAATTCAATTTCAAGCTCAGTTTTGGAGCCTGGTTTTTCGGCTATGTCTGATTTGTTCCGTCCAAGGGTACTTCTTCTCCTCCTCTCCTCCTGCCTAATCAGGGTCAGTTTCCATTGAGTTTTGAGATGGCCAATGCTATGACAGTGTTTCTCCAATACTATCAGTTTCAAGATGCAATTCAAGGGCAGATCTAAGATTCATTCGTGCAGTTTTGGAAGAGAAAAGAAGTGTTCAATAGATTTCGATGATTGGTATTCAAGCTAAGGACAACTAGAGACCACTCAAAATGGGTCAGTTTAGGTTCCATCATTTCAAATTCAGTCTATTGTTCAGCCAATTTATTAGGTTCAGTGAGTGCAACAGTCCATTCAACCTTAGCCAATCCCATTTTAGTTTGGTCAGGATGTCACACAATCTCAGCCACCCATGTTCACTTATCCAACCCAGACTCCAAGCCATACCTTCAAGCCTGATTTTCACTCCAGTCTGAGCCAGTTTCCATTAACCCCAGTAACCTCAGATTAGTTTTAGGTCGCTCAATCAATTTCACCCATCCAATCCCACTCTGATCTATTCCAACTGAATTAGAATTTACCTCACCCTCATATGCCGCCAAAGTCCTTTTCTCCTTCTCCCACTCAGTTTATTATTTCTCCAAGAGGGACTACTTACCCGCAAAACCACGACGATACTAATCTATAGGTTGGTTCTTAAGTCAAAACCCCATTGATTGCTTCACCATTCTAGTTTGGCACACCCCATCCATCCAGTGACTAGGTCATGCAATCTCCGGGCATGACACCCAAAATAGAGGCTCTATTGCAAAGGTTCTTGCTTTTTAGTGTTGAGAGAGGATCGAATGGAAATTCCAAAGGAGGTGAAGGAATTGGTAGGTCTCGCGATGTCCCGTCTCGAGTTAAAATGAAAGAGCGACTTACCCAAGAGAAGAAGTTAGATCGCGTTCCCCTCAATCAAGTTCGGGTTATTGATCAGGCACCCGTACGAAATGTGACTAAAGCAAAGTATGACACATACCCGTGGAAAGAACCTTTAAGAATCATATACATGAAGTTAAGGAAAGACTATAAGATTAAACCATTACGCCCATGGAGACCTCCCATAGCCGATGAAAGGGATAGGTTTTGCGAGTATCATGTCCAACCAAGTCACTCCACTGACGATTGTCGGACTTTGATTCAAGATATCGATCGCTTGATAAGGGAAGGAAAGATAGTTGAACCTGAAAAAGTATCTAGCCATCAGGATTCACCCCCGCTTTCTAGCTTACCAAAAGGACGTAGTGGTCCGCAGGATCTCATTAGGGCCATCTATTGTATAGACAAAGCTCCCCGTAATTCAACTTAATGCCTCTACGGTTCAAGCTACACCTATTCGGACACCTACTTAGAAAGCATTCATATCCCTATGGAAACTCCCTCTTAGTGTCCTATTTGCCAAGTTACAAGAGAAAGGCATGCTTAGCCCTCTTCGTGAATATCGTTCCCCTATACCCAAAGAGAAAAGGAGTTTCTATCGCTATCATGTTCGGGCAGGTCACAAAACAGATCAATGCAAACCTTTGGGCAGGGCCATTTAGGGTTTGATAAGAGAAAGGAAAATTGATCAGCCAGCTAGAAAGACTAGCAGTGAAAAGAAACGTTCATAGGGCTCTGATGGTGGAGTGAGTACGATCAATTCTGGTCTCCCTAAAGAATTTATGTTAGCTTCGATCTTCTCCAGTTCAACCGACACCACTATGCAAGCTAATTCTACTACCAAATCTGACAAGAATCTCACGAGGTCTCTACCAAAGGAAGGAGACAAGTCATCAACCAAACAAGTGAAAGTTCCAGATCTCATCCTGGGCGAGGCTCTAATAAAAGCTACCGAGGATGCCTAATCTACCAGCACCGCAACTCAAGACCCTCCGCATGTGGAGGATGACTATCTATTTATCTAATTTTCTTTTTCTAGTATTTAGATGTGAACAATTCTACTTTTAAGGCAGTTTAATTCAATCAAAGACTCTCTTTTTGCTTATCTGTTTGATGTTTCGCCCGATGGGTCCATGCATTCATTTTATCCTAAGCATAATGTGTTCAGCATTCATGACGTTTCTTTAATTAAAATAAGTTTGAGTACGTGTGATAACCTAAAATGGTAACCATTTCTAATGACCTAACCTCTAAAAGAAAAAGAGAGATAGCAAGTGCTTAAAGATCATGATAATGCTTTCACCTGGTCACACCTAGCCGTACCTAGGGTTCATCGTCAGGTTGCCAAGCATCCCATCTTCACACCTAAAACGAAAAAAGAAAGTCAATTCTTCCTTGGATAGGTTCAATACGTCAGTCAATTCATCGTATGCCTAGGGTTTATCATCAGATTATCGAACATCGCATCCCATCACCAAGAAGGAAGTTTAGAGTTTCCTTGGATCGATCCTACATCATAGTTAAAACACTGCTTGCCTCACAATTATGAAAAACCCCATTTTTCAACTACCAAAGAAGCGTTAGCTGATTATGGAGAAGGAGCATCGCCAGATCACCTTCGACAGAATTATGGCTTACATTTTCTTCACCCGCCCATTCTCAACATTCCCACCCCCAATACCACCATTGATCCTTACTAATATCCATTCCAAATCCACAAACCTTCCCTATTTCTCTCCAAATTAGCCATTCTTGGTGAGGGGGACACATATGATCGGCGAGATTCGACCCTCATCAACAAATGAACACTGCTTCATCATTGTAGGGGCAGGTTACTTCTCAAAATAGGTGGAAGCCGAATCTTTCACCAACATTACTGCCAAGAAGATGGCCAAGGAAACACATCTTCACTCGGTGTGGCATACCTCTTCACATCATTTCGGACAATGGATTTTAGTTCTGAGGGGCAACAACCTGATTTGATCTAGAAATGTGGAACCGAGCACCGCAGTGCTTCACCTCACAGACCATAAGCTAATGGGGCAACCAAAACTGCAAGCAAGTTTATTAAGAAAATCCTTTCTAAGACCATTGTCGGATGTAGTGATTGAGCTAATGAGCTACTATTCACCCTTTAAAAATGTCAAACAAATGTTAGAGTTCTCGTAAATCGAATAAGTGTTAGAATTCCCATGAATTTGATGCCTTTCTCCTATGTTTACGGTATAATAACCACGATCCCAATTGAAATTAAGATAAAGTCCTTGAGAGTCGCGTTGAATCAAAGTCAAAGATACCCCCATGGACTGAAGCATAGTTTGAACAACTTAACCAATCTTCAGATGTACCAGCAGTGCATAGCAAGGGCGTATGTCAATCATATCTAGCATCAGAAGTATCCATCAAAAAATTGATGGCTTAGTTATGAAACAAGTAAAGCCTACCCACACTGACCCAAGGGGGAAATTCTGTCCAAATAGGAAATACCTCGAGCAACTAGAAACCTGCTCAGCACAAGGGGCATGATTATCAATGGTAATAAGTTCAGAAACCCTATCGATCAAGACAGATTGAAGCATTATCATACCTAACCAAAAAGAATCAAATCTAGAGAAGCATCACATAAAATAAATAAAATCAATCACCCGGCAAGTGGTCCTCTACTTCTCGGGAAAAAATTAGGGTGTATCCCGCTTATTGGTATTCTACAAACCATTCAGGAAAAAGTTAGGGTGCAAGAATAGCCCGCTAGACTGAAAATCCGAAAAGGATGGTCTAGGCAAAAATTAGAGTAAAAGTGAGCTACGAGAGTTTGTTGGCTAGAAAACCTTCAAAGGCTAGTTAACACCAAAGTTTGGGTCAATAGAAATGGTTATCATCATTATGTACACAAACTTACTTTATTTAATGGAAATGTCATTTTATTGAATCCTTTATGTTTGTGCCTGAACGAATTTATTAGGCCTAAAAGGCGAAATGTTGCAAGTAAGTCAAATGTGGGGTTTTATATAGTCAACCTAATACCTCAAAAGAAAAGTAAAGCAAAGACAAAAGGCAAAAATCCTAATAGATTGAAAACAGCGAGATCTATGCAAAAGCAAGGAAAAGTCCACTAGATTGAAAACCCCGAAAAGGGCAGTCTAGGTAAAAATTAGGACACAAAAGCAAAATGATAAACAAGTCTGATGGGCCCAACACATTATTTGGGTCTTTGAAAAAATTAAGACAACAAAAAAAAGCAATGATTGACATTGATCACATCGAGATATCTCCATTATTATCATCATCATCGTCATCAGAGTGCCTGAATACACTCTCCGGTCTAGTGAATTAGAAGGGCTCAAATCCATCCTTTGCACGTGTCCACTCCAATCCCAATCGTGACTAAGCATCTCAGGTCTGAAATCTCCCCAAACTATCCTTGGTAGAATTCATTGGTAGTGATAGTGTCCAGTCATTCATTATCCAGAATCTTGAACTTCACTCGTGCACCCCCTTATCTTTGACATGCTCAATCCAGCAATCAATTTGTAGTCACTCGCCACTTTGAATAGCTCGTGAGAAGCCCTCTATCACCTATCATACTAGCGATACAGAATTCACAGGTCCTTTCTCAACCTTAATATTCGGCCGCTCGAGCCTCGCATGTACACCACAACTTCCATAGTTCTCTGCTAGGGGCATTCCTATCTAATTTATACAACATCCCTAATCCACCTCCTGGGGCATTCTTATCTTGTCCATGCTACAAAGGAACTCCTTATATTCTCTCTCCTAGCAAGCAATAGAATTAAGCAAAATCGATTAAGCAAGCAATCAGTCATCCCCGAAGATGATCAACCTAAGCAGCTCATGCATGCATGCATTCATGCATAATATTGATGAATATCCTCTTATTTTTCTATACTGAATTGTATAGGGAACAAAGCACAAAAAAGTCTCCTCGAGCTATCATTCAACCTCAGCAGTCTCTCCGGAATCCGAGAAATCCTAACTCAATTTATGTTTCATTCTTCTATTTTTATTGCTTAATTGAAGGGGCAAAATTATTTTTTTGTTTCACAAAATCAATTAAGCAATAAAAATGCAGCTTATGTCATCTACTCATACTTTAAAACTACCTTGACAGGTTCACCATGTGGCAATCCAGATGGACAACCAACCCGATGGATCCTAAAATTAGAACTCAAATTTTCTCCTAGGGACACCTTGATGCAAATGCCCAAGGGCACCTCCATACAACTTTTAGCTCTTCAGGGGCACCACCATGCAGCTTTCGGCCCTCCAAGAGCGCCCCAATGCAACTGTCATAAAATCAACCTAGTAATGGCTTTCCCAGACTTCCCGAATATCTCCAAACTCTTTTTCTTGATATTCCATTTTTATTGCTTAATTGAAGGGGCAAAAAATTTTGTCTCGATAAAATCAATCAAGCAATTAAAAGTGCAATTTACAACAACTACCAACTTCTCAAGCTTCTATCCCCGATAGGTCCATTGATGGTGCATTCCTAGACTACTAGTAGACAACCGATTTAGCCTCACCTCCAATAGGTCCATTGATGGTGCATTCTCAAACCACCAGTAGACAACAGATTCAGCCTCACCTCCTCGATAGCTCTATTGATAGTGCATTTCCAGACCACTAGTAGACAACTGATTCAACCTCAACTCCTCGATAGGTTCATTGATGGTGCCTTCCCAGACCACCAGTAGACAACCGATTCAGTCTCACCTCCTCGATAGGTCCATTGATGGTGCGTTCCTAGACTGCCAGTAGATAACTAATTCAACTTTTACCTCCGATAGGTCCGTTAATGATGCATCCCATGACCGTCCATAGACAATCGACTCGAAGTTCCATTGTCTTAGGTCGGTTGAGATGCATCCTCAAACCACTAGTAGACAATCAATTCACCTTCCTTCTTGATAGGTCCGATGATGATGCATCCTAAAACCGTCCGTAGACAACTGACTCAAGAAATCCCTCCCCCTTTTTTTTCCGAAGCAACCAACGATCCATCCCAAAATCTTTTGGGGGGAATCGAAGGCGATACTAAATCAAAATGTCTAAGTCAAAACTTCATTCTTGATAAGTCTATTGATGGTAGCCCCAGTAGACAAACGGTTTAAGAATCTGCACCTCATGTATAACCTTCTATCCCTCGCTCTTTTATGAGATCACACTTGGCTCGCCAAGCGATAATCTCTCGAGGGGTAACCTGTGGGCACGGGCTTTTTGGTGACCCTTGAATCGATGATGACTTATTGGTCTGACCTCGTATGGTCTAGTTATTCTATTCTTTGAAGGTCTAATCACATTTGGCAAGTACCTTTTTGATGAGTTTGAACATTTGGCCGCGCTTAAATATCATTCAAATGCATTTATAATTAACCATTTTCTTTCACTCACGCGTAGTAATTTTTTTTCAAATTTTATATAAGATCCAAACATTTTTAGCGAGTCTCATTTATATCTTTGGATTCAAGACTCTCTGAGATTTTCGCAAGAATCGCCTTAATCAGATAACCGTAGAGAAAGTTATAGGGTCGGAAATCAAACCCTAATATGCCCTCCTTGAAACCCTAGAAACCCTAATTAACCTAACCCTAGCCCTAGCTTGGTAGCTTGCCCTCCAACAGTGGTGATCGCCATTGGTCTGGCAGCCACCACCGCCGTGGTGGTGGTCACCGCCACCCTTTATAGCAGTAAGCGCCACCGGTGTGGCAACCCCCATTGTGGCCACCCTCTGCCACCATGATGGCTTAGCCGCCACCATGGCAGTAGCCGCCGCCATCCCTATGGCGATGGCTGCTGTGTTCATGGCGGTGGTCGCTGCCCCTGTGGCAGCCACCTTCGGGACGGCGGTGTTGGTGGTGGCACAGCCATTTTTTGGCCGAGCCATTTCGTTTCCCCTCTCTCCTCATGATTGGACCGCATATTTTCCCCAGAAATTCACCTATCTCGGTGTATTTTTTAGTGTGAGAGTATTTAAACCCATCTAGGAGAGAGGTTAGAGGACTTTTTTCCAGAATTTAAAATCAAAAATGATTTTAGAGAGAAAAATGAAGAAAAAGAGAGAGAAAGCTCTAAAAAACCATAGAATCCGGATTAATCTCCTCTAATCTCAATTCTTAGTTGTTCTTTAGCTTAATCTCATAGCTTAAACACTAAAATCAATTAGAAATCATAGGTTAAAATGGATTAAATAGGGTTTTAGAGACTTTTTCTCAAATACTACCCAAGAGTTCCGTCACTAATCTGTCATTATTTTGGTAACTAATTCCATCGATTATGTCACAAATCATCAAAAACACCTCACCAAGGATGATTCAAGTCTCCCGAGTTAGATTCACGGCCTAGAGGTAACAAAACTGAGTTCCACTATCTTTTTATTTACTTTTTATTAAGTTTTGTTGTTGTTCTTGGTGTTTTTGGTTTTGTTTCTTCATTTTTATTTGGTGTTCTTGGAAAACCGTCGGAAAATAACCCGACCTCTATAGGGATAGCTTTCACCTCTATCCCTATGGCCCTGGCCGCTACTGTTATAGCGGTGAAGGCTTTAGCTATAGAGGTGAACTCCATCCCTATAAAGGTCTCATTATTTCTTGCAATTTTTTGGGTATTTTCTTACCCAAATCCATAAAATCAACACTATTCATGTGTTTTAAGTCTAGATCTGTTGAAATAAAGTTGATTACGATTTAAAACTTCAATGATTTTGGGTCTATGGATGCAAAAACACCGATTTCACCCCTTAAAAACAAATCTCGACAGCCAAGGCTATAGCGACAGCTTTGACCGCTGCTGCTATAGCCTTCACCACTGCCACTATAGCGGTCAAGGCTATAGTGATGGCAGTCAAACCTGTGCCATAGCATTGACCGCCGAAATTTGATTTTAAGTCCCTTTTTGGTTGTTTTCTTCCGTTTTTTACCCCAATTTTTGCCCAAAATATTTTCTAAAAATCATAAATATTCTGGAATAAATTAATTAATTTTTAATATGTTTTATTTTAAATATTTATTATTTAATTGATTAAATAACCACTAAATGCCCAAAAATACCTTTTTAACTATAAAAATTCCCAAAAAATGTTTTTTCTCCAAAATACAATTTGCTTTTCTTCCTTTTATTATTTGTGCATTATTTGTGATTATTTGTGATTTATTTATCGTGTTTCAGGCCATTTCGGTGTTGGTAAGTTTTGTTGAGGCTCGATTTCAGTCTCTCTTTATTCGCTCTATTTATCCGCTTTATTTACTTTCCCGCATTAGAAAAATGTATAGGTATTTGTAAAGCCATGTAATAATTATTTTACTTGCTTTATTTTTTGCTTTTATGTGATGTATGGCCATATAAACTAGAAAACCCCAAACACTAATCGGATTTAAATCGCATAAGAACCGAAGTCGCGCTAATTACAATGTAAACGTACTTGATTTAAAAATTGAAAAGTAAACCACATCATCTGGACTTAGAATCTCTATTTTAATGTATGGTCCAACCACCCAGTGGGAATATCGTGCCCAAATTCTCGGTGGAGCTAAACTGGGTGGTGACTCTATCTTAAAATACGGGATTTCAAGTCTCGTATCCCTTAACATCTAAATTGGACTAAAACTCAACTTCAACATCGATTATATCAATCTATCTCTTTATCATGCTAAAATGAGAATCAAACCTCCGGATCGCTTCATAGCGCTTATTGTCTTTCCCCCCGTGCTTTGCATCTTACGGGGTCCTTGCAGGAAAGAGGTCGTTCGCTCACATGTACAGTGCAACAACGGGAGTTCAGAAATCCTTGAAAACAAACCTCACCCTATAACATGTGGCATTTTTACCAATAATCTGGTTAAAATAATAAATTGAGTCTAAAATATGGATAAAATGGGATTTTCTCATAAACGCCATTCAAACACCAAATTTAGCCATTCAACCGGGCTTCGTAAATTGTAAAATAAATATGCCATGCGCAAGCTAACTCGAGTCTTGTTTGGTCTGCTAACTATGCATATTACGTGATATACCTCATACAACGTGTCGTATTTGTGCTAACCATTTTGTGCAGGTCTATTAACTATGCGTATGTTAGGCCTTCGGGTATTTTATTTATTGTATAGACAAATGTATAGGATTTGAAAAGCCTTGTAATTATTCTTTTAATTTCCACTTTTATTCGTTGAATGGCTATAATAATTTATTTATTTATTTACTGCTTTGAATGCTTGATGGCGCGCTAACAATATAGATATTGAAAATGCAATAAATTGGGTGGATTAAAATCGAATAAAAAAGAGCAAAACTTTTAACTTTATTAATGTAAAATAGATGACATCATCCGAACTTGGAATCTCTACTTTAGGTATGGTCTACCACCCGGTGGGAAAACCGTACCAAAATTTCCCGGTTAAGCTAAAACGGGGTGGCGACTCCATTTTAAGTGTGGGATTTCGATCTGGAATCTTTTGAATAATAAAATATGCAAAATCATTTTCCATCATCACCATCATCATTATTTTTAGGGGATTGGTCTTCTGGCCTGGCTTCGCAGTCCGTCCAAAATATCGTCCTCTCACAGTGGCGACTCTGCTGGGGATTGATCTCTTTAAACTTGAAAATTAACATTTTCAATAAGTTTAAAAGATTTAGATGATGTATTGAAATCATTGGCCAAATTAAAACTTCATTCTTTCTTATAACGTTTTATCCTTATGCGTGTAGATAGTTTTGTAAAATTAGGAGCCCCATTTTACCCGAGAAGCTCATAAAAGTATCACTCATGCCCTACGGGAATTGCGGATGCCTAGTTGGTGGATCACTCATTTCTACCAACACATGAACTCCTGCGATAGCACCTACTTGGGGATTGGTTGAGTAATGGGGAATCAAGATAAACGAGAACCTTCTACATCAGTAACCCTATACCAAAGCCGCGTTAGTAAAGCCTTAGAACTTCATTCCCTTAGGACTACCAAAATAATAAAAATAAATGGGACACACATCTTTGCCATTTGTTGGTGTTGAATTTAACCTCCATCCATTTTGAACGGCATTATACGGGAGTCATAAGGTCGGAAGAGGGACTTTGCGTGTGCTATGTGTTACGTGCTCATGCATGACCCATCCATCGGCTTCAAGGGTCAAAACTTAATCAACTTACCCTTACCAATCTCCATTCGTGGAAGAGGTTTAGCAACATCTATAGGACTTCTTTTATACCCCCATTGAGTCACGACATATCACTATGTGTGACAAGGGGCATGAATGTCCCACGTATGTTAGAGGGATAAGCCTTCACACCATCGCTAACCACGTCTACATGCAACCATATCACGCATCGGTTAATAGACAAAAATCATCCACCCCATCCATGGCATCACACAATCCATGATCTGATCCGCTACCTGCCATTTTAGCTAGGAGGAGGCAAAGTTATCGCCGTACCCCGATTTGGAGAAGGCCTGAGCACCATTTGATTCATCATTCTCTCACCCGGATAGTCACCATGAAAGTTGAATGGGTTCTGCATATTGATTCCAATGGGGAGTCAGATTCAGAGCAGATTCAGTTGGGTCAGAATTCCTCTCAGCCAGCCATGTCTTTCCCAAACAATGATTGAAACCCCCCTCCACCTGAGTATCAAGTTGGCCCTACTCCCACCCTGAGAGCAAGATCTCAGCCACCTCCTGGTTTTGACTTTGCCAGTGCTATGGCTCAGTTTCTAAATTTAGATGCATTCCATACCTCTATGCAAGCCACTATTCAGGATGCCGTAAGGCAAGCCCTTGGGGATAAGAATTCTGACCGGGTTTCTGAATCTGATATGCAAGCCTAGAATGGTTTAGCTTAGAATTTGTCCGGCCTGACAGGGGCAAGATCAGCTTTACCTATTTTCCAACCAATACCCTCAACTCAACTTGTGTCAAGCCTATTCCAGTTTTGGCAAGCTTTTACTTTTCTGCAAACTTTGACAACCCCGTCGATCATTCCTTTTAAACTGAGGCCTTTAGCTTAGAGCTTGGTTCTTCTTATGTTTACTCACCAACATTTGGCCTCCTCTAGCAGACTAGCCTAGCCTCTGCCATCCTTCGCCCCTCCTCAGTTTGTTGTAACTCCTTGGGGCACCATATATCCCTAAAATCCTTTCAGTACCCAACTGGTTGCCCGTCCTCGCTTGGATATACCTCTGCCATCTCCACCTATCCCAAACTACGAGTAGGTCATGCAGCATCCAGGCGTAACACCTGAAATAGTAGCCTTTATCCATCAGATGATGGCCTTCTAGACCAATGACCAGGTCACGCATTCTCTAAGGGTGACGCTCGAGGCCAAAGCTCTCACTCAATAGCCGATCAATGACCAGGTAACTTAACCTCTGGGCATGACACCTAAGATTCAAGCCTATATCCATCAAATCATGATTGCCAACTCAAGCCAAGTTAAGGAATCTGAGCGAGGAGAGGATCGGGTCCCCAATAATTTCACCATGCTAAGTATGGCACATTATAATGGATCAGGTGCCCCTGCCTCTCACATCATTATATGTGAGATATAATTCAAGTAAAGAAGTTGAGTGATAAAATTCTTGTCGAGTTATTCCCGTGCTCTCTTTGGGGTCCTGTTCTTGAATGGTACCACACCTTGCCTAATCACAGTGTCACCAATTGGAAACTTCTCTCAAAAGCTATGATTGAACATTACAACTTCAATACCATGATTGAGACAACCCTCCAACACCTTGAGGGAGTCCATCAGTTGCCTAATGAAACCTTCAAGTAGTATTTCAACCGCTGGATGGCAACTCAAGTTCTGATGAAGTCTAAGCTTAGCCTAGAAGATATGATTGTTAAGCTATTAGAAGGATCACTTTCGGTTCTTTGAAAGGAAATCGTAATCGACTCCTTTTTATCCTATAAAGCTATTTATGAGAAAGCTAAGAAAATCGAGCGTGAACTTGAGCATGAGGGAGTAGAAAAGGTAGGAAAGCTTTTGTTTAGAAAGAATAATGATACTCAACTCGTAGCTCCAGCACCTGCCAAACCCAAATCCATGGCTGCAGTTTAGGCAGTTTCTCAAGCCCTTGCTATAGCCTTGACAATCACTCAAGCTCCGTCGGTAGTCACCGCAGTCCAACCTCCTCATCCTCCTTTTATCCTAGCTAATCTGTACAAGCTACCACTATGGGTTATCTTTAAGAGCTTAAGGAAAGCAGGTTATATCCAGTCCCTTTAGGAGTACAAACCACCCAAACCCAAGGACAAGAATAATTTCTGTAATTACCACGTTCAAGTGGGCCACCAAACCAACAACTGTAAGGGCTTGCTTTTATTCATTCAACATCTTGTTAGTGAAGGAAAGATTGCTAAACTGGAAAAGGCCCTAAGTACCATGAATAACCCCTTGCCGAATTTTTGAAATAAGGTGGGCATGATCCATTCCGGCTTACCCAAAGCCGCAATCTCTAATCTACTTACCCGTGAGCCAGAGAGTAGCAATTCAGTTATAGTTATCAATTCCAGTCTCCCTTCCAACTTAGTCTTTGATCTAATCAGCTAAGCCAATACAGGGGTCAATTTAGTTTAGGGTATGGAAGTAGATCTAGCTCCGCCTAAGAAATAAAGCCATAGAACCCAGCCTTTTATGGCTAAGAGAATGAAAACTATGAAAGCGCCACTTTTCAGTGTCGATTCCTTTATTTCAAAGGAAGATTACTTCGAATAAGATGAGGTAGTAATCAAAGAGACCAAGGCAGTGAGCACTGAATCATTTAAGGTTGATGCATCCATTGCTGTTAAGCCTAAAGAACTATTTAAAGTCGACTAGAATGAGCTTTTTAATGTGGATGGGTACGAATTGCTAGACCCAGATTCGAACCCTAATGAACTGCCTTATCCTTTCAAAATGCGAGCCACTTAGAGTTTCCTGCTCGATAATGTTCTCAACATCACTAGGAGTGGCCACTTATACCAGCCTGAGGACTGTTATCTCTGCTTAAATCAAGATCTAATTCCTAAAAGGGTAGGCACCTCTGCAAGGCCTCCTTCTTCAACTCTAAATGTTCCGATAAGCGTTGAGGTTGATCCCCTTATCGCTCAACTCAAGAATACCCCAGCTCGCTATAGCATTTGGTAGTTAGTCATTAATTCTGACAGGCATCGCAGGGGTCTGATTAAGCGACTGCTTGAACTTGAAGCCACTCTGACCACCTCTATTATTGAAATGTGTACAGGGGTCGGGGAGGCTATCCCTCCAAGAAAGACACTATAGATTAAATTCAATGATTTTGATCTTCTAGTCAAAGTAAAGACTATAACAGGGCTCTATTCATCCGTATTTAGATTCTCGATAAGACCATACCTGTGTCATGGTGGATAACGTCTCAGTCTTGAATCTCTATCCCCTAAAAGTCATCCCTCACCCTGGCCTATCAGATGAATGCTTGAGAATTCTAACACTGTAATCTGGGCTTATGATGACTCGAAGCGTGGTGTAATTGGGGTCTTTAAAGTAGAAGTTACTGCTGGAGGAGTTACAAGCAAAGTGTAATTCACTATCCTTGACATTCCAGTCATCTGTTCCTTATTACTTGTTCAACAATGGCTCCATGTCTTGGGCACAGTTCCCTCTACCCTTCATCAGAAATTTAAGTTCATCCACGAGAACAAGCTGGGAGTAATTGAGGCTGACGTCACGTCTGTCGTGGCTGTCATAGAAGCTGAAGCTAAGTTGGATGAAGGCCTTCATTTTGTTATGGTCTGCAAATCTAAAAAACCAGCCCCTGCTTGGCATAGTTACCTCCACCCTGGCACAGGGAAACTGATAAAGCATGATGGGTTTAAGCCTGGAAAGGGCTATGGAATGTATGAGTAGGGAATTATCGAGGCTTTGGAACCAAAGTTGCTAGTCCACCGAGCAGGGTTAGTATATAAGCCTAAGAAATCTACCTCTGTATTCATGTTGGCTATTGCTACATGGTGACTGTCTGCAAAATTCAAGGCTAGAGGCCTTATAAGGGAGAACCTGAACTTGTCGAGCATAATGGGAAAATATGGCCTAGTTTTGAGATCTTTAAGGATGTCTATGATTTTAAAGCCGGCTACATGGTCATTTCTGCTGAACTCGAACCCATTAAACTTGTTATGCCTGTCAATGTCATTTCTAATAAGGTCAAGGGTAAGGGAAGATATATCCTAAGGATTAGATCGGGGAAATGATGAAGAGCCTGTTGATTAGAAAGTTGAAGACGATGTGGCTGCTGTGACCAAGGCTATTGCATTTCTGATGAAGAAAGGTTGGAAGGGTGAGAGAACTGGGGAAGAGGATTCCATGATTGAGATCATAAAGAAGCTCGCCAGGGCCCTAATCAAGAAAGCCAACCTGTCCAAGGAACCACCACTCACTGCAAACCAGAAGACTACTCTGGAACGTGACCTGGATGCCATTTTGATGAAGACCATAAAGGATGCTCCACCTACTGCTAACATCGCCACTAAAGCCCCTCTACCTGTGGAGGAAGACAACATGGATGATGTAATTTTTAATATTTTTGATGTATTTGATGCCAATAATGTCACCTATAAGGCTTTCAATCAATGAATGACTCTCGTTTCTCTTAATTGTTTGATGTTTTTCCTGATGGATCCATGCATTCACATAACCATACGCATAATGTTTTTGATATTGGTGATACTTCTTTAAATGAAATAAGCCTAAGTATTGATGACAACCCTAAAATGGTAACCATTTCCAATGACTTAACTTTCGAAGAAAAAAGTGAGACAATAAAGTGCTTAAAAGATATGATAACTCTTTTGCCCGATCATACTAAGATATGCCTAGAGTTGATCATCACATTGCCGAGCACAGAATTCTAACCGATCCTAGGTTCAGACATGTCAAATAGAAGCTCCATCGGTTAAGACCAGAATGGGCAGATCAGGTTAAGGCAGAGTTTTTAAGGTTAATTGAGGCTTATTTTATTGAAGTTGTGGAATACCCAACTTGGTTGTCCAATATAGTTCCGATTCCGAAGAAAGATGGTAGGGTCCGAGTTTGTGTTGACTTTCGGGATCTCAATAAAGCTTTGCCTAAAGACGACTTCCCACTTTCTTACATCGATGTCCTAATAGACAATGCTATTATAGAAGCCATGTACTCATTTATTGATGGATTCTTAGGTTATAATCAGATTCTAGTGGACATCCTCGACAAGGTTAAGACAGCATTCATTACCGAATGGGGAGTTTATTGCTATAAAGTAATGCCATTTGGGTTGAAGAATGCTGGGGCTACTTATCATCGTGCCATAACTGCTCTCTTGCATGACATGATCCATAAGGAGGTAGAGGTATATGTGGATGATATGATTGTGAAGTCTGCTATCTGAGAAGAGCACCCTCCTATTCTCGACAAATTCATGACTCGTATCAAGAAGTATAATCTCCACTTGAATCCAAAGAAGTGTGTGTTTGGAGTTACCTCAGGTAAGTTACTAAAACACGTTGTTAGTCAGAAAAGAATTGAAATGGATCCTTATAAGCCTAAAGACATCAGGGATATGCCTCCGCCAAAAATAGAGAAAGAAGTCCGATCGTTTCTGGACTCCTTACAGTACATCAATTGATTCATTGCTCGCTTCACTATCATGTACGAACCTATCATTAAGCTATTGAGAAAGCAGTAAACAGTAGTATGGGACAATCAGCACCAAGTGGCATTTAATAGAATCAAAGCTTTTCTTGTTGACCCACCCATTCTGAAATTGCCCATCCCCAGGAAACCTTTGATCTTGTTCCTAGCTATCGAAGAGTATTCTATACGAGAAATGTTTATGCAGGAACATGATGATAAATGGGAGCACGCAATCTACTACATGAGCAAGAAATTGCTAGATTATGAAACCCATTACTCGATTATGCAGAAAACTTGCACTACCATGGTTTGGCTTACTAAGAAACTACGCCATTACTTTCAATCCTTCAGGGTCTAAGCAGTAGCTAAGATTGACCCCATGAAGTATCTTTGTCAATCCCCCACTCTGGCTGGTAAACTGTCCCAATGGCTACTACTTTTCTCTGAGTTCAACATTGAATATGTAATGAAGAAGGTTATTAAGGGGCAAGCGGTGGCAGAATTCTTAACCAATCAACCCCTTGACTCCGATTATATTGAGAACTTGGAGTTTCCTGATGAACAGCTTGCAACCATTACCATCCTCGAGCGTATGTGGACTATGTACTTTGATCGTGTTATAAACAGAAGGGGAGCAAGCCTTGGAGTTATCATAGTCACACCGAATAATAAATCATCCTATTGTCCAAATGCTTGGAATTCGCTATCACCAACAATAGGGCTGGATATGAAGCATGTGTGTTCGGTCTTGAGGCTCTCCTATAAGTTGGGGCCAGCATGGTGTCTGTACTCGGAGACTCAACTCTTGTCATCCATTAGGTTGTCAGGGATTGGGAAATCGAAGAGGACTCTCTTCGCCCTTACGTTGAGGCAGTCCGCATCTTACTCGAGAAGTTTACCTCTCGCTTGTATCTCCATGTCCCCCGAGATGAGAATCAAATGGCT
The DNA here is from genome assembly GCA_947683365.1 of Euphorbia pulcherrima. NCBI lineage: Eukaryota > Viridiplantae > Streptophyta > Magnoliopsida > Malpighiales > Euphorbiaceae > Euphorbia > Euphorbia pulcherrima. The sequence continues at coordinate 44,471,703 of CANTUS010000015.1, forward strand.
GACTCTCTGGCCACCTTGGCCTCCTAATAGGAAGGACCACAACAGTAGCCTATTCGTCCGTTGGTTCTATTATCGACTAAGATCCCCTACCATGCTCAGTCGGTTAAGCAGGTCCTCGCCATATCAACCGAACCCTATTCATACTCCGATATCATCTTGTTTCTCCAAACTGCACAATATCATCCTGATTCTTCTGACTTGGACCGTACCACTCTACGGTGGCTCGCTATCTAATTTTGAATTGTTCATGATGATCTATTCAAGTGCACCAGTGACGGCTTACTACTTCATTGCTTAACTGAATTAGAGGCTCGGAAGGTGATTGATCAGGTCCATGCCAGTGATTGTGGCCCTCATATGAATGGTCTTGCTCTCGCAAAGAAGATTCAGCATTTGGGGTATTTCTGGCTCACTTTAATAGTTGATTGCATCCCCCAAGTTAAAAGGTGCCACCATTGCTAGATTTATAGGGATATGCAGCATCTACCACCCACCGATCTTTATCTTTTATCTACTCCTTGGCTATTCTCGACGTGGGGGATCAACATAATCGGTGAAATTTGCCCTTCATCAGCAAACGGGCACAGATTTATTATGGTAGTAGTGGACTATTTCTCTAAGTGGGTAGAGGTCGAATCCTACACCAATGTCACCGCCAAGAAGATGGCCAAGTTCATACCACATAGTCTCAGATAATGTGGTACAGCTCTAAAGGGCAACCACCAATTTGATTGAATAATATAGGATTGAACACCATAGATCATTTCCATATAGACCACAAGCCAATGGTGCTATTGAGGCAGTAAATAAATTGGTTAAGAAGATCCTCTCTAAGATGATAGCCGGATACAGGGATTGGGCAGACAGGCTACCTCGCTATTTGGGGATATCGCACAAGTTTCTGCACCCTGACTGGTCAAACTTCATTCTCCCAAGTCTATGGAATGGAGGTAGTTTTGCCAATCGAAACTCAAGTAAGCTTGCTAAGGGTTGCATTAGAGGCTAAACTAAAAGAATCTGAATGGACTAAGGCAAGGTTTGAGCAGCTGAACATGATAGATGAGTAGAGACTGAGGGCTTTAGATAATCTCTAGATGTATCAGCAGCGTATAGCTCGAGCTTATAATAGTAGGGTAAGACACCAGAAGTTTACGCTAAAAGCTTAAGATCTAGTTCTTAAGCAGTTGAAACCTTCCACCACTGATGTAAGGGGCAAATTCAGGCCTAATTAGGGAGGACCATACGTGATCGAGAAAATGCTTAGTAAAGGGGTGGCTAAGCTCATAGATATGGATGGGAATGAATTTGGGAACCCTGTGAATTAGGACAAGCTTAAGCATTATCACATCCAATGAAAAAAAATCAGAAAAAAAAGCAGCACAAAAAATAGATATAATAATCACCTGCCTTTCGATCTTTTACTGATCGGGCAAAAATTAGGGTGACACCAGACGGTCAGTATTCTGCAAACTAGTCGTGCAAAAATTATGGGATATGGCAAGTCGTTAGATTGAAAACCCGAAAAGGGCGATCAAGGCAAAAATCAGGGTAAGTGAGCAAAGAGAGAGTGCTTTCTAGGAAACAAATCTAGGCTAGTTGGCACCGGGAGTTAAATCAATGGGAATGTTACCAAACATCATGTACTTTATTTTGCTTCACTTAATAAAAGTATCTTTTTGTTGAATTCTGAATGCTTATGCCTATGTGAATGTTGTATCCACATAGTCAAAATAGCTCAAGTAAAAAGAATACAAAGTTCACATTATCCTTAAATAATGTACAGTAAAAAAATTAAATAAAAGATAAATAATTCTGATAGACTAAAAAGAGCAAGGTCTATGCAAAAGTCGAAATAAGTCTGCTGGATTAAAAACCCAAAAAGGGCAGTCCAAGAAAATATTAAGACAAGTTTCGATAGATTGAAAACCCCTAGGGGCAGTCTATGCAAAAATTAGAACCGAATAAAAATACAAATAATAAAATAAAGTTTGATAGGTCTGTCACCATGACTAGCCTATGCAAAAGAGAGAACTAATGAAAGCGCATCTCTAGCCGAATTCCTTGTATCATCATCATCATCATCATCATAATATCTAGAAATCCTCTGCAACGTAGAAGTCTGAAAAGGCTCGAATCCATGCTTAGCTTGCTCTTCCTCAAAGAGGGCCCATGATTGCTTGGATCAAGTCATCAGGCATCTAATCTCAGCAAGCCATCCTCTGTAGTGCAAATCAGTCTCAGTGGTCTCCATATGAGCATAGTCTAGAGTGTCGAATATGGCCTCTCTGGCCCACTTCTCCCGAATGTGGTTCACTCATCTGGCCTTGTAGACGCCGATATAGTTCTCGGGTATCTTGATCAAAACTCACTGCACTTGCCATGCTGTCAGCGAAGCCGGTACGGAGTATAGCAAGTAATCCTCTCCAGGCCTAACAACTAAACACAGGATCCCCAAAACTCCCCAACCACATCACGGATCCTCCACCATGGACTATATATGTGAATCGGTATACCCCCTCAAAATGGGCACCCAATCCTTGGCTGATATCTGGTGAAAATCCCCTCAGCTCAGTCCTCTCTCGCTAAGATGCACAGGCAGATACTTCTTTAGGCTGACTCATGGTGCTAACATCAGTTTGAATTTCTCCATAAGCAATAGTTGTAAACAATTTCCATGTAAGTATTGGAATTGGCAATATACCTAACATGGTAAAGGGCATACTTGTATCATTAAGAAGTGGTCACCAATCAGGGTATGATCAGTGGAAGCCACATCCAGGTTCAGCAACATCTCGGCTAATCCTATAGCTATGGGGAAAGCCCCCATCGACATGGGCCTAATAAGGGAAATCAGCCTAAAAGGTGCAATAGCCCCCAGTGCAACCATAGAAGGCCAAGCAATGTGAGATCTGGGAACCCTACGGCACCACTCTAACACCAGGCTGAGCTGAAATCCCAATTGGTCAAGCAGTCGAGATAGAAAGGGATCTACGGAGTCTAAATTCCATAACCCTCTTGGCACACCATCAATACCGAAGTGAAACTCTAGAATTGCTAAAGGAATGTGTTTAGGGCATGAGATCCCTAAAATTGCGTGAAACCCCTCGAATAATGGACATAGCTCAAACGAGGAGAAGTGGAATACGTGGTCCATCCGATCCTAGAAACAAAGCATTCCACAGATGAATGTCGAGTTAATTGGCCGCAAAGCAATGTACCAAAAGCCCAACAGTCTGAATTTCTATAGCTCCTTCGAATAAGCATTTCCCAGGGTTTTGAGGAGTTCCCGTAGCTACTGATTGTGGGTTGCATGCCTGAATTTGGAAAAATATCCGAAATCTAAGTTTTTGGAGATTGAAGCCACCGAAGTTATGGATGAAGCCGCCGGCAGTATGAGTGAAATCGCTGGCAATATGGAGTTGAAGCTATCGGCAGTATGAGTTGCAGGCTATATTGTCTATATTATTAAGCAAATCAGATTTTCATACACATGGCGATATCAATGAAACCGCTAGCGGTATGACACTATTTCCTGCAAATTTTAGGAATATTTTAGCCAGCTCAAACTTGTACACAACTTGTAAAAAGACTAGTAATCTGATTCCAACCATAATTTGAGCCTAAAATCCAAATTTATTCAAACCAAAGGCTCGAAGGCGTAAATGTACCAAAACATCCAATCTAAGCCTAACCAAAGCCAAAATAAAAATCCAAAATCATCTAAATAAAAACAAATCCAAACTAAAACCCAAAATTATTCAAACCCCAATGTAATGGAGGTATAAGCCAAGCAAAGCAGAAAATAAAAAATATATCTAAGGCATCCAGCCACCGCCCGACGGGTGTGATGTAAACTCCAAGTCATCCACAAGGTACTGATTGGTGACATCCTCATCCTCCTCTCTATCCTTGGTTAATTATATGCTACTCTAATCGGCGGGCTCAATGGTAGGACGCCGACCAGCTATCATCTTCCTTCCTCTATGACTAGTCTCGGTCGGGGGTGTGTGATCCATGTTATGCTTGCTCCTTCTCTCTTGCACAGTAGCCTCCAACTGCTCCTATAGCTTACTAACCTGGTGCCTAAGTTCTTGATTCACTACCTGAGCCTGTTGAGCATCGAAAAGGGACATCGCTATAAATTCCTGCAAAAGAAGCAATAGTAGTCCATATCATTCATATCATTCATACATGCATTTTTAAGAATTACAACATCATTCAAACATACAGATAACTTGGAAAATAAAGACTGGGAAACCAAAGTGTCCCAAAGTGCAAAGGCATTCCCTGCAATCCATTCCACCTCCCTATAGATAACCTAAAAACTCCAAAAAAAGATGGGGCAATCAAAGGTCGATCCCGAAAGAGAAATCATGTGCATAAAGGATTGTATTCGAATGTTCACAAAGCTCACATGTGTGGTGTTCTGAGGCATGAAATCTATGGAGTGAGCAATAGAGGTTATGTTTCTTATGTTGAATTTGCCCCTCGCACCGAAAAGTAGGAAGGACTCCTCCAAAGTAGTTGAGAGGTGCCCCTCCACTATACCAATGTCCTCAGGCCTGACCCAACCCCGCACACCACTACTCTCGGGCTTGTTTCTTTTCCTCAGTGGTGCTTGATAAACAAAGACAACATAAAACGTATGCATAAGTGATCATGTTGAACCAAACAAGTAACATATATGTAAATGAGCACAGTCTTACATCAGAAGAGCGGCGCTCCTTATGTACCACCAGCACCTCCTCATGGGCCATTGGTACATCCTTGCTAGCCTCACCCTTTCCCTTGGAATCACCCTCATCGGCACCCTCTTCTACCTCCTCCTCCTCATCACTGCTCACTTGGCCACCAAGTAGTTATTTTTTCTCCTCCCTCTTCTTCTTTAAGTCGTACTCGATCGTGTCATCTCTTTTAATGAACGGATATATAGGGAGTAAGCATTGCATATGGTCATCATATAAACCAGGGACACTCTCAGCGATATGGCCATTCCTGTCCAAAGAAGCGGCATTATCTGGCTCAGTAGTAATGGCTAAGTGAGGCCACTATAGACTCGTTGGATGTGCCAAAGGCGCCGGTCTAGCAGAAGGGGCGACATCTCTCTAGCCCTACACTCGTTCCCCTAGATACCACTCTTGAGATAGAGGGCACTCTATAACGAACCTCTGGTCATCCACGTCTTTCTATACCGTGGCCACCTTAGGCACCTCATCAAATGGGTCCTGAACGACATGCACAAACAACTAAGTAAGCACAATGTAAATTTATAAATATATTTTGTTTACTAATGGTTTGTTTAAGTGTCAAACAGGGATAAGAGTATAAGTTGCATACCGAGCTGAGCTATAAGCCCCTCAATGATTCCCTATAACTGGTGGGGTACTTGCTAAGCCCCCCGATGCTCCCGCACCATTGGGTAAGAAAATGTGAACCAGTTGGCACCTTGGTTTTAAACTTGACCATTGGGAGAAACTGGTGCTCATCTCAAGTCTGCATAATCAATAGCTAATCAGTCCAAAACATCCAAAAGGGAAAGCGGGCAAAAGCAAGAAAAAGCATATAGGAGAATAATTAAATGGTTTTGGGAAAGGTTTACCTGCATGAGTAAGTGGCCTAGTCGAAGGACCTTGCCCTTCTTCCTAGCCCCTGCGTTTAGCCCACGATAAATTTGTGCTAGAATGGCCCTAGGCCAGTTCTTTTTCTTAATGGTCTTCATGTCCTCTACGGCAGAAATCAACCCGTAGTTAATCTTACTACTAGAGATCGGGAAGAATAGCACGGTCAATAGTGAAATCATAAAGGAGTAGACACAAGCATCCTGCTGAGTCTCGAGAACTACTCCAACTTCCATCCAATGCTTTTGTAGCTCCCCATACAATAGCCTCCTTGAAATGGGCTTCAACCCAAAAAGCTCGGTCACTCTATTGATCACGGGCTTCTGAAGATAATATTTCTCTATAAGATGTCAAAATGGATGACGTGCTCAGTCTAAGATAGCCCCGTCATGGCCACTACATCAAAGGGAGTGATGGTCACCTCACCAATAGTGAGATGGAAAGTGTGAGTGGTCTCTGACAACTTCTCAATCTATGCAGTCAGGGCCTAGTGAGAGAGTTTTGGCATCCTGTTGGGCAGGATCCTTGCCAGTTCCCCAAAGTCAGTAGCATCTATGGTGTCTCTAAGTGTAGCTCCTTGTTAATATGGATCCACCATTCTCCGATGGTCCCCATACCCCTCGTGCATGTAAGCTCGTGCAGCTGCAAAATAGAATAAATAGAAGCAGATAAGTAATCGGTTTTTTATTCATATTTCTATAGCTATTGGAACTTGCTAATATCGTTATTGGAGCAATAATACTGCCAGCGGTATGGATGATGCCGCCGGTGATATCACTATAAGAAGCAGCAATATAGCAAGTTCTTACACCTTTTTAGAACGCCTGAAGTCGCTGGCAGCATGATCGAAGCCGCCGGTGGTATCAACTTTGCAAGCAGAATCTCATATTTGCCCAAAATTGCACCAAATCACCGAAAAATGCAATTAATCAAACCCAAAGCATAAAATCAATAAAAATTGACCCTATATCATGCAATTTCAGTTTATATACTTTTAATTTCGTGTTTATAACCCCTATCATGGCAAGTTTCGAGTCTAAGGCCAAAATTAAAATGTAACAAAATGAAGAGATTTGGGTTTTGCAGGATTACCTGAATATAGGAGAAGTGTTTGTCCTTCTTAGGGGTTAGATTTGTTATGGGAGAAGCAATTCTATAGCCATACATCCTCTTGGTTTGCTTCAAACCATAAGCTATATCCACCATGCAAACTTTTAGCCCTTCGACAGATGAAGCGGGTAGATCCTCAAGTCTCCTTCTTGTTGATTTTTGCCTAAAGACTTTCTTCAGTGTTATGAATCAGAGGAAGAGAAGATATAGTGGATTTCAAAGGGCAGAAGAGAGTTCGAAACCATTTCTACCTTCCAAATAGGAAATAAAGGTGTTTTAATTCGTATTAAACACCTGTGCGGAAATCGAGGAGCCTAAAATTAAAACTCTAAGCCACAGGCGATATCAGCTCAAATCACCAATGGTATCACTCAAGCCGCTAGCGGCTTCACTCTCACCATGGGCAATTTTGAATTTTATTGACCAGTCAAAGGTGCCACGTGGCACTCCATACCACTGGCAGTATCAACCAAGCCACCAACTGCATCAAAAATCCTCTAGGGCTATTTCAGATGCATTTTCAGTAATTTAATGGAATCCCGGCTCAAGTCCCGACATTCCAGGACTTTTAAAACCCTTGTATTTTTTATTATTGCATTTTTACTATTGATCGAAGGGGCAAAAATATTTTTGTTTCACAAAATTCATCAAGTAGTAAAAACATCATCTAAAAATTTATGTAATCTTGTTTCACTTATCACTCATTACAGGTACAACCGCATGGGGCAGACTCTTTCCACCAAATCTAAAAAGACCGACCCCGCTCTTGGAAAACCTAAAAAGCCCAAGCCCATTCTTGGCAAACCAAAAAAGCCCAAGCCCGCTCTTGGCAAACGTAAAAAGCCCAAGCCCGCTTTTGGCAAACCTGAAAAGCCAAGCCCACTCTTGATAAACCTGAAAAGTCCAAGCCCGCTCTTGGAAAACTTTAAAAGCCCAAGCTCGCTCTTGGAAAACCTAAAAAGCCCAAGCCCGCTCTTTGCAAACCTGAAAATCCCAAGCCTGCTCTTGGCAAACCTGAAAAGCCCAAGCCCATTCTTGGCAAACCTAGAAAGCCAAAGCCCGCTCTTGGCAAACCTGAAAAGCCCAAGCCAGTTCTTGGCAAACTTGAAAAGCCCAAGCTCGCTATTGGCAAACCTGAAAAGCCCCCTGCTCTTGGTAAACCTGAAAATCCCAAGCCCGCTGTTGGCAAACTTGAAAAGCCCAAGCCCGCTCTTGGCAAACCTGAAAAGCCCCAGCCTGTTATTGGCAAACTTGAAAAGTCCAAGCCTGCTCTTGGCAAACCTAAAAAGCCCAAACCCGATCAAGGGGTAACTCAAATGCTAAATAAAGGTCCTGACAGAATCAAAATCTTATCATCCTTTTGGAGCAGCCAACCGAGCACTAGATGAAGGTACTGATGAAATCAAAATCATGTCATCTTTCATGTCTAGCCCACCATCTGTCAGGTACAATTCCTGAACCCTTGCTCTTTTTATGCCATCATATTGACATGTGGTAGAAGTAATCCCCCGAGGGGCAGCCTGTGAGCACGGGATTTTGTAGTCCCTCTTGCGAGACGCTGATGACGTATATTTGATTTTATTCCTCATGATAAAAATTCTTTTTTGGAATTTTTATTAGTGATAAAAAGTTCTTTATGAATTTCATTTTCAGAAAAATTTAGTTCAGCGTGTCCAATAATGCATTTCGTAGGAGCTCAAACCAATGATTTGCACCCAAAAAATAATTTAGTCCTAAATACCCTTAAATATTCAAAAAAAACCCTAATTACCAAAAAAATCCTGCTAAAACACCTTTTTAGGCGGGTTGACCACTGTTTTCCCCCTTTTTAGGCTAGGCCATAATTACTTTTCAGACCTGGTAGAATTTGAAGCCGCCAGTGGCTTTAGCAATACCATCGGCGGTATCATCCATGCCACCACCGGCATGAGTTTCTGCAGTAGACAGCTTTTTGCCATGCTTGCTCTATACCTGTCGGATAATTGATCAAAGTCAATTTCCACTGGATTTTAGCCTATATAAGGGGCCATTTACAGCTAAAAAAGGGTTGGACTCTCACCACTTGAAATCTTAGAGAGATTTTAAACAATTCTAGCTAGTTTTAGTGGGATAAGGTATAGAAAAGGTAAGAAAAGGGGAGTTTAATTCATCTTTTCTTAGTTTTTCTTAACTGAACTCTTTAATATTTAGGTAGATTTTAGGTTTAAAATCACTACAATAGGATTTAGAGCCTTGAATCCCCCACTTACTACCCAAATCATCATTTTGAGCTCCATGGAGGTGTCATTGGGATCACGAAGAGGTGGATTCATGGCCCCGAGGTAAAAATTCTGAGTCTCATAGCTCTTTAGCTTCCATTTTACTTATTTGTTGTATTTATTTGTTGATTTGTGCTTAGTGTTGGGTTTTCGATTGCTTTTCTACCGTTAACTACTGCTGCTGCAAGAAAGTGAAGCCGTCGAAGACACTTGAAGCTGTCAGGGGTATCACTCATGTTGCCAATGACATAAGTGCCATCGCCAAGGGCTTCCATTATCCCCAACAGCTCTATTTTCTTTTAGGACCATTACTTTACAGTATCCAGATTGTCATCTAGCCTACCTTTGTAAATGAAATAGTCGGCGGCATCATACCGCTGGCGGTATGAGGTTTTGGATAGCATGTTTATTTTCATTTTCGTTTTTGGCCTAGTTTAATTTCCGAACCTAGGATGTATAGTGCAATAATGGGAGTCCAAAATTCCCTAAAAACAGACCTCACCCCATAACATGTGGCATTTTCACTAATAATCCGGTTAAAATAATAAATCGAGTCTAAAATATGGATAAAACGGGATTTTCTCACAAACACCATTCAAACACCATTTTTAGCCATCCAACCGGGCTCCATAAATTGTAAAATAAATATGCCATGCTCACGCTAACTCAAGTCTTATTTGGTCTACTAAATATGCATGTTACATGATATACCTCATACAACGTGTTGTATCTGTGCTAACTGTTTTGTGTAGGTAAATTTTTGTTAGAAGTATATTAGGCCTTCCGGTATTTTATTATTGTATAGACATGTGTATAGGATTTGAAAAGCCTTATAATAATCCTTTTAATTTCCACTTTTTTTGTTGGATGACCTTAATAATTTATTTATTTATGGCTTTGAATCCTTGATGACTCGCTACTAATATATAAATCGAAAACACAATAAATAGGGTGGATTAAAATCAAATAAAAAAGAATGGAACTTTTAACTTGGTCAATGTAAAATAGATATCATCCAAACTCAAAACCTCTACTTAAGGTATGGTCTACCACCCGGTGGGAAAATCATACCAAAATTTCCCGATTCAGCTGAATCGGGTGGTGACTCTCTTTTAAGAGTGGGATTTCAATCTTGTATCTTTTGAACAATAAGATATGCAAAACCATTTTCCATCATCACCATCATTATTATTTTTAAGGGATTAGTCCCCCGGCCCGACTTCACAACTCGTCTGAAACGTCATCCGCTCACAATTATTGAAAGAGTAGAAGCTTAATGGGACCAATAACTCAGTGGGAGCATACATGAGTCGTTAACCATGAGAAATGGAATAGAAAATTTTTTCAATTGTTCTTTTTGGGTAAACTTCATTGAGCTTGGCTAATGAAACTTGATCCATGGACCTGGATGAAGTCAAGGACCTTAAGGACAAATTTGAGAAAAGTAGAGGTTATATATTAAGATTTTGGTGGAACCAAGAAAGCAATGATATATAAACCTAGAATTTGAATCATTGTTATTTGAGTGTGAGATGGACTTACAGCTCATCCTATTATATAACACCATTATCATGGAGCAATTAATAGGAGGACAAGATTATGTGAAACATGGTGTCTAATAATGATTCAAATCTCCCAAAAATCAAGATTGAAGACATATGTCTTCTGACCATTGGTCATTTACATCACGCTCTGATAGAGGTTCTGAAAGAGCACCATGTGAGATATGGTTGGCCTATGGCCTAACATGTCTTTCATAAGATCTTGACTATGTAGAATCTAAGTCAACTATTTGGCATATGACTTTAAGTATATGCCCCAAGATTGAAGTAAGATTAGTACAAAGAAAACTCGCTTGAGCCTAATTATAATTTATCCTTTAAAACTAAAAGGATAATATACCTACAACTCGGCCTAAAATATAGAGTTTAAAGGCATAAGCAGGTGTTTCCTAAAGAATATTGTTCTTTAAGAAAAGTAGTGGGAGCAAGGTTTAACTAGTGAGTTCAAGGCACACAAATACCTTTGAGAAGGACAAGTCAGAATTTGCATATAACTTCACTTGATTGAAGCATAAGTTGCAATACAGAATTGATCTAAGAAGCATGTTGGTTCAATTACAAATCATGGAAATGTTATTTCTCATGAAAGGTGATGACTCTTAGCATGAGATAGAGTTTGAGAACCCATTGAATGGCTTTTGAAATTGCTTAATTAGCTTAACGGAATTAAGTTGAAATGCAATCTATGCACCATAATCTAGTTGATAATTAGATTGACCCACATGTGGGTAGTGGGTGATAGCATGCATTCAGAAATTTCAAGAAAGATTCAATTATGCTTATATAGATAATGTGTATATATGATTTTTTGTGTCCAAGAATTGTATTATGGTGTTGGTAAAAATGATTGGAGAAAGATTGAAAGTAGTTTACTTAAGTCTTAATAAATACTTTGTAATGCTAAGTTTAGGGGAACTGTTATAGTTAGATTGGATACAAATTAGCTTGACTAGATCAGATCCAATAGAATGACTTGTGGATAGAAATCTAAGAGATATAGATTTGATCCATGTGATTGTGATCTAAAAGATAGATTAAATCATGGAATCCAAGTGATGAAAAATCTATGGCGATAGATTTGATCATGGATGTTGTGATCTATGAGGTAGATCTGCTTGGTTTGCACCTAATAACAAAGTTTAGTTTGGTTCTGTCAGAATAGCTAAAATTTGTATAAAGAGCTGAGAGCTCTATATAAAATATCATTGTTAGTTATGATAGATGTTGAGCATATGATAGCATGTAATGCTACAAAGGGTGTTATAAGGATCAAGAAATTCATAAGTGAGGTAGGATTGCGAAATCCATCCTAGGCTTACTTGATGTTTTTCACGACAAAATGGGTGGCATTGCACAAGCAAAGGGACCCAGTCACTGAATCGGAACACGTGTTCAGAATGTCTGAATGACATATTATCTAAATAAGACAATAATGCATCAAAGACATGTCATACAAAGATGGGGTTGACACAAAAACGATATTGATTCTTTGGCCAAATACACCATTGTGGATGGAGTTTTGAAAGGTCGTTATAAATCGGTAAAGAATAGGGCAATGCCTACTATGAACTAGTTCAAGTGGGAGATTGTTGGTGTGCCCTAGTTCATAAGCATTGGTTCTTAATAATGTATGATGAAATGCGTATACATTAATTGTGTCACATTAATGAATGCAAGGAACTTAATGCATTTATATCTTGTGCTATGATATGAGTAGGGTATCCATTGATTATAAATCATAAAATATCTCAAGTTTGTTCGGTCATGGGAATGATTAGAACTAAAGACTTGTATGTTAGATAATCTATAGTAATTAGTTTACTGTGTCGCTTGGTAAGCAGATCATGAACATGGGCACATGTAAGGTGACATGGGGCTAGACCAATCCATGCTAAGTAGCTCTTGATTATCCTCAGACTTAATTGCAACATTCTATTAATTTGGAATTCAGCAAATCTGCGGTGTGCACCTAACGGGTCCTTAATATTCGATTACGAGATGGGTACGCTCGGTTTATTTCATGAACATGTTATTAGTAGTGTTCTAGTTTAAGGATTGCCATTTCAGTTTGAGAAACTGAAAGACATCGCGCCGGCATTGATGAAATGTAATAAAGGGTGATAGTTATCATGCCTTGTTCATCAGTTAGATGTCGAGAGCAAAGGATTTTGTGAGATAACTACTAGGCTCAGTATCTTGATTTGACAAATGTATTCTATCCCAATTGGGAGCTGTAATGGTTTGCAGGTATTTGCTTACAGTTTGTAGGGTAGCACCTATTGCCAACATATGGACAGACCCAAAGGATCGTGTACTTTGAATCACTTATTCGGGATTTCTTGTACATGCAATGTTACAAGTTGCAATGAAGAAGTGATTATTAATTAATTGACTTGTCAAGTCAATTTAATTGAATAATCTTTATAACTCAAGAGAATTTAATTTTATTTAAATGACATAGTATAAAGTTATTTATATTATTTATTAAGGGCTCTTTACATAAATGGGCAAAAAAAAAAAAATTTGGCCCAAAAAATAATAATAATATCAAGATGCAAAACAGGGGAAAATATTCCCATAAATACGTTCCAAAAAGAACAAATAATAGCCATCTCTTCCACTTCCTCCCCTCTTTCCCTCTCGCGCAATTTCACTGGAAATCAAATTCAAAAATCAAACTACCAAAACCGTTCACCATAACTATAAAAACCGTTCAAATAATCTGCCAAAAATAGGTTCATCTACTTAAAACACTGTCATTGATTTCGAAATTCATTCACTGGAGTTCAAAATGTACAATACTCACAGAAAATCAAAATCTACAGAGGTAAGAAAAATGAAACCTAAATTCAATCTTTACTTCTTCAGTTCTTGTAATTTCATGTTGCTGATAAATAACACAAATAGCAGATAAATGGCTCCAAGGAAACAAACTGAAAAACCGACCAAGCCTACAATGAGAAAGAGCAAAAGAAGTGAAGTAGATGTAGTGGCAAGAGAGAATCAAGAGGTAACGCATAGTTGAATTCAAACAAGTAAACAACTTGGTTTTTTTTGCTTTATGGTGAGAATAAACTAGTATTAAAATGTAAAATCTAGGTTTCTTCGACCTAAAAGCCTGATCTAACAAAAACCTTGTAGAAAACCACTAAAAATATAGGTTTCTTTAACTTAAAAACTCGATCTACCAAAAAACTTAGAGAAAACCACTGCACTAAGATTTAAAGACCAAATAACAAGTATTGACTGAATTTCTAGCAGAATTTGTATAAACAATTCAAAGGAAAACTTGATAGATGTCCAATATATAGAAACTAGATATAAGACCGATACAGATACAAGTATTTCAACAAAAAGTGATATCAGTTGAATGTCTATAGGATATATATTGGACACGTATAAGACATCAAACATATGTAAATTAAAGATCTAATAGAAAATGGAAAACAAATGGACAAGTATAAACCTGAAAATGATATAGGTTGCATTATATATATATAACACATGGCAAAACTATAATGTTTACATATTAGATATCTCTTGACCATGTAGGCTGGAATATATATTAACATGAAACATTTCTGATAAATATGACATGACTATTGGAAACTTATATGTTTTGTAACAGATATCTATAGAATGCCTATTGAATGTATGATTGACATCAACATGACTAGTTTTATTATTCAGATGTTAAGTAGATAATCTGTAATCAAGTTTGAAAAACTTACAAATTTTTGTGAACATTGGAAATGAACAGGCAACCACCAGTACACTGATCCCCAAGTACAACTTGAAATACCGACCAAATGCAAAATGGGCACCTAATGTCGCTATTACAGCAAAAGAGTATATAATAAGTTTCATCAAAGAAAATGTTCCAACCTGATAATAAGAGAAATAGACCAGTCCTATAACAGTTGCATTATCATTCTAGTGGGAAACAAGCCTCTCTATTTCAGGGCAGAATACGTTTTGCTGATCTCAGGACTCAAGACAGGTTCAACTGGTTTCAATCTAAAATCCACGGAAGAGTCTGAAGATTACTTCAATTAGTCCTTCCCAAAAAAGAAAAACAATATTAAGAAGAATGACTTACACAACCTACTAGACTTAGAGAAAAAGTCAGCATCAAAGCTACAGAGCAATGACGACATTTTCAAAATGGCGATCTTGTATTTCATTTGCTACTACCTCGTAGGAATGGATCCTACTGTAAATATCAAACAAGAGTACCTAAACTGCATCTATAATGATACTTACAAAAATGCAGCTTGGGGGATATGTCATACTCAGAAACATAAGAGGGACTGAAAAAGAACAGATAGACAGATGTAGCCTGGGTTCATACAGACTGCAAGGATGCCCTCTAGTATTTCAAATATGGTTTTATAAGGTGTGTTGAGAATGCCAGAGATACATGTGCAATAGGAGGAGCCTAACGAATTCGTTCGGAGATTTTTCAAATGGGAGGCCTTCAACAAAGACTATAAGACCAGGGAATTAAAGAAACTGATTTTCAACAAAAGCTAGAAAATTGTAAGATGTCTGAAACTCAATACTATTTCATTAATTGACTTAATAAACTGTAGCAACAAAACATGATAACTGAAATTTGATGCTTTATTTTCTTACAGCTGAAACTACAAAAGATCGAACCAACTAATGAGGAGATTGAGAGGTTGTCCCTCCATAATCTCTTGCCAATGGATGACCCATTGGAATCCAAGCTTTTTTATAAAAAAAAGATACAATCATGGAGAGTAGAAGATGGCAGCCAAGCTGACATTTTTGAAGAATTGAATAAACTGTCAAAGAAGATTTAAGATGGATTTAAGAAAACGAACCAAAGAATTAATAGAATGGAGTAGAAATTGGATGCGCTAAAAGTGCATGTCGATGAAATTAAAGACAGCCTGAAAATTGATGATGGTTTTGATAATTCTGGTGACAAGAAATAGAAGGAAGATAAGGTTACAAGCCTAGAGGACGACAAGGATGATTCTGAAGATGAGTCAGAGGAAGAGGAGGAAGAAAGTAATGATGAAGAGAATGAAAATGAAGAGGAAGATAAAAAAAAGAAACAACCAAGATGGTTCGGAAGATGACTCTAAAGATCAGAGTGGGGACAAAGATAGCAGTTCGGATGATGATGGGAATGAAAATAATGACGAACAGGAAGATGTAAGGAATGACAGCAAAACTGAAAAAGGTTAAAAGGAAGACAACAACTACGAACCTGGAAGTGGTAGTGAGGACGATGAGGACAGTGATATTGATAAGAGTAAAGTTGGTAATAAGGGAGGTTATTGGAAAAAGGCCAAAGTAAAACAGATGACAATAACAAGGTAAAAAATAAAATTGAAAAATAATAAGAATCCAATATTTGGTCAATAGAATATCTATACGATCTCGATTGATGTTGTATATTATGAATGCTGCATATTTGTTGCATATGAACATTTTAACTTCTAAATAACATTATTAACAGAAAAACTGTTGGCAGGAAGAAGCTTCTAACAAAATATCCATAGACGGCAAAGAAGTTAAGGAGCAAGGAATAAGAGATACGTAGAAAAGTATATTGGGAATAGAAATTCTTATCGGGGAAGCAAGAAGTGAGGATGAAGGCATAAGGACACCGATGGATGAAGTACGAACAAGGACATAATTACTTACAGAAGAAATAGGAACAGATGAAATGGAGGGAGCATAAGAATTGATTTAAGTAAAAATAACACAAAATACATAAAAAAAAAAAAGTAAACCACTACATCATGCAATAATTAAAATTTTACATCACTAACACTTTAAAACTGAGCAGGAAATCCCACAGTAATGAAGGAGCAGCAACTAAGAAAATGGAAGAAGGGAGTGAGGATGATGGTAAAGATGGAAGTAAAAAAGACTACTGTGAGGTGTCAATGATGTGTGGGTCTCCCTTGGAACCTGAGTGAGAGGCGGGGCCCACTAGGGGTTGGTTGGATTTAGGCATGACAAAACATTTTTAGTTAAAGTTTGCACAATAAGCCAATTTTAATGAATAAAAGAATCGAGAACCAAATCTCGATACAAATGATGGAGTCACCACCCAATTTGTCTACTTGGGAAAGAGTTTTGGTATGATTCCCTCTGGACGGGAGACTCATACCTATTGGATTAGAGATTCTGGTATCGGATGAGTATTATTTCTCATTTAGTTGATTCAAAATTACATTCACCACGTAAAACCATTTTTGTTTTCATCGTTTAGGAAATTATCACAGAAATCCTATTTCTACACTCTTTCACACTCGTTACATGTGTTTACATGTTACAATAAAGCACAATCAATAAATGGGTGAATAAAAATTATAATCGGGGGAAAAATGGGGGAATTGCAAGAGAACCTATACATTTGTTCTAAGTTACAAAACAAAATAAAAATAAATTCCCCTGCATCCACAAAGATTACACAGTTTATAACACATCATAAGTCAGCATTTTATTAGGAAAAAGTGATTATGTTAACGTGGCAGTTTTGCGATCGATAGTGCCCGAGCAGCTTCTAGGATTGAGAGAAATAACTGGTCTTCAACGTATTTTGTTATGAATACACATTTTAACTTTTGTGGGTTGATTTACTGGATTATTAGTGAAAATGATCGCATGGCAAATGGTGAGTTGGATTGATTTTTAACTAGTTTAAAATGAGTTCTAGAATCTGCCTGGGGCTGGTACCCGTACGGGTGGGTGGAACCCGTACGGCTACCAGGGAGGACCGGTACGGGTATGGTGTACCCGTACGGGCCCTGTCTAGTCCAGCCAGAAACTTTGTTCAATATAGTTTATAGATTAACAAATTAATGGATTTGTGGCAGAAAAATAAAATAAAAAGGGATTTCCCTCCGTTTGAGTATGGAGCACCGATCTAATATCTTGACGATACAAGGTGCCAACAAGGCTCATACAGGTTACGACTAGACCCAAAACAAATAAAATAGAAAGAGCAGATATAATAGAAGTGGCGGATGGTAACAACAAGAATAAAAATGAAATGTGAGTCTCTTTAAAACTCAGGAGCGTTACTTTGCGGCGTGAATCCACTTTGAGGTGATCCCTTTACTGTTGAGAGAGTCTGGCCAAAGTAGATGGCGAAATAAGACTATTTAGGTGAGTATTTTTTTAGACAGTGCCTCCCCTAAATCATAATCAATGAAGTTAGGAATGAATAAAATGTGGACAAAACCTCAAAGAATGGGTTTTCCCACTATTTTATACCTCCTATACCCCCGCTATACCTTTTCTATACTAAAAGAAATTGCTAGAGTTTTAGTATATTTTTCATGTGAGATGTGTGTGTTGCGAAATGAAGGGAAAAGGCCCTATTTATAGGGTGAAAGTCAGGTCTGAATGCAATAATCTGCATTCAAGAACTGCCTTTTCCAGAAAATGGTAAGAGATTACTTCCGAAAGAGGCTGATTAGGCAATCAATGGACTCGTATGGGTGGGCCCCCACCCGTACGAGTACTAGGGACTCGTACAGGTCCCCTCCATATGTATGAAAGGTAATCCCCATACGAGTCTGTCAGTGAATTCGTACCACTAGACAGAACTCGTACGGGTACCTAAGGGCAGACTAGGTCTCCGGACTTCGGCTAAACTTCAACTTTGCAGTAGTAGGAACACCTCTGATGGACAACACCTGAAATACATTGCATCATATAGCTCTCATCATCGTTTTGTGAGAAGGATTGTTAAAATCCAGTGCTCACAACCAGCAGTTAACTACGGAGCTAATCCTGACAAAGGTAAAACACAATGAAACTGGAGAAACATGTAAAAAATGACTAACATACATCTCATAGTTATGCAATAGATAACCAACCTAAAATATATAGATTGCTACTTAACATTATTTCAAATAAATACAGAAAAATGACAACATAAAAATTGATATTTACAGGATAAAGAACAGCTGGAAAATCAAGAAAAGAATCAAGAAATGATGCAAAATGTCAAAATTAAGTAGAATCAGGAAGAAATCAAGAAAGCTAGAGGAAATAAGAAGAAAAGGCCAGTGTTGTCGACTAAGGCGAGGACATTGGTTCCGTTCGACCTGAAATGGCACTTGAAAACCGATATTGCAAATGAGACAGTCTTAGCATAAACTAAACCGAGGAGGTAGATGACAAGGAAGAAAACAGAACAACAGAAAAGGAAGAGGGAGAGAAGTAAGTTGAAGAGAATAAAGATGCAGTTGATAAGGGCAAGAAAATAAGACATGTAGACACTATAAACACGACTCATAAGACATTAATGATTATGAATTTAGTCTGATAGAATTTCTTGAATTCAAAAAACATTACCAAGCTGGATCTCCTTATTTCTTAGACACCCTTGATCCAGCAGAACTTGATAAATTAGAGGTCGATAGTATTCGTGACCATGCAATTCTTAAAGAAATTAAACAAGTGCGTATGTAATTATCAGAAAAAACTTATGTCTAATAGAAGAAAAATAATAAAACAAAATCATTAACAAAAACAAAAATCTATTTTCATGTATTCGGGAGCCTCAAGATGATGTGATGGAGATTGAATAACAGCATCACACTGGCAGAAAGTGACAAAAGATAAGGGCAAAAGGGAACACAACAGAATAAAAAAGGATCAAAGGTGAATATGTATTGGACACCTACGCACTAGTAGGATAAGTTAGCGGATAGGTTACAACTTTACGTTCACGAACATGATATTTGATCAGAGAATTAAGGAGATAAGTAAAACATTAAATACAAAAGGAGGTCTAAAAAAGGTAAAGGAATAATTGAGCAAAGATGACCTAATCGCGCAAAGAATGAAAGGGAACGGAATATAGTGCGGAAAGAACTAGAGGGAACTGGATTAGGTCTTCTTCCCAATATTAGCAGGGAACAACCACTGGATACTTGGCAAATTTGACATTTATAGCAGAAAAATCTTCATTTACGACTCAAAGCTCAAAAGGAATTCAAGGAAGTCTACAGATGTTGCTGCTAATGAGAACTTCACAATCTTGTTGTTGTATCTCAAAGAGGACAAAATCTTTGCTAGAAAGAAGGAAATAATCAAATTAGCAGCTTGGAAAAGCAAGAGACCTCTGACCAAAATTGAACACGAAGTAGTCAAAGGACTGCCATAATAAGTGATGTGGTACGATTACATAAATGAACTACAAACACTGAATCTCACACTTTCTAACTTTAGTTTCAAAACAAAAAAATTATTGAACTACAACAAACTGATAAATACTAATATTCTGCTTATAATACAAATTGCAGTGATTGTGGATTCTTCAAGTTAAGCTTCGTGGAGTATATGATTAAGCAAAAACCGATTCCAGATGAGTTCGATGTCACAATACATAGAACAAGGCTTGCTATGAGCTTGTACAATCATGACAAGGAGTATAAGGAACACAATCTTGAGAGCGATGAGGAGTTTGTCAACACAATAGTCACACCTTAGAACTAGTTTCAATGAAAGCTTATGTTTGATTTAGAAAAAACTTGTGTAGTTAGGAATCAAGGTAGTTATAAATGATGTTTGTTTGCACAAATTTTATGTTAACTAGCTCTGACGAATGTGATGCTTGTTTATGTTTGAAAGTTGCAAAACTTATGCAATTAGGAATCTAAAGTAGGTGGAATTTATGTCCCTTTGAACATATTTGAAGTTTACAAGATATGAATTTGTCTTTGCTAAAATATTTTGTTTATGATAATGAACAAGTTATCTTATTCTACCAGAATATAATATCCGTTTCGTAATTCAATTCAAAAAAGTATGACACTTACAGCAAGTATCAGACATGTTCAACATATGAAACAGAAAGTTAGAAACACTTTCAAGAATCACAATAATACACTGATAATCAGTAGGGATCACATATAGTGCCTATAGAAATCCTATAGAATAGCATTATACATCATATAGAAATCCTATAGACATCAAGCATTTATCAGTAGACAGTAAAAGCATACCACTTAATTCAAACAAAGTAAAATAAAAAAAATAGCAACTAAAAATGATCAATATTCAATAAATGGAAAGAAAAGATAAATTAATATTCAATTCCTTGTTCAAAATTATAGTATACTGAGATCAAGTATCCAATAGCTATTTCAAGCTCATAACAAAGACAAAAAAATTTATTTCCTCCCCAACAAGATTGTTTATTATGACCAATTCTCCACGAGCGCTGCATTTCACAGAAGACTTGGATTTCTCCAATGCAAAATGGTACCTTTCTTTTCTCGGTCTGCGTACTTTACGCTTAACATCGGGAGGAAGAACTACATGTTGAACAACATCATCAATTAAAACCCAATTATATCTTCACGGCAGCGAGTTGATGGTTCCTTGATATTTTGCTACCATTTTTTCCTTCCTATAATACTTTGAATAGCACTCAAAAGTAGACAAGTAAAACTTCTTGATGTGAGCAAGAGCATGCGTGCATGGAAGCTTGTCCATCTAAAAGACATTACACGTACAGGTTCTCTTATCCAAATCAATAGAAAACTCATCCCCATTACTGGTGATAGATACCAAACCGCTAGTCTATGGATTTACCTGACACCATTAGAAACAAGAAAAATAAAAATGTAATCTATATGATATCTATAGGACACCAATAGATATAAACAAGGGAAAAGAGCAATATAAATTATTCTTCAAACACTAGTTAACATCCAATCTACTACTAAACAAATAAGAGAATTAAAAAGGTAACAACTAAAAAGCAAAAGACACATAGCAGATATAATTTGAAATACTAATATACGTTTAATATAAATAAATACAAGCATGTAACATAATCTTAAAAGGTAAAAAAATGTCAAAACAAAAACAAACACATCACATCATATAATTAATAAAAGAATGGCAAAAAAAACTAATCGTCATCCTTCACGCTAGTTCGAATCGGTCTTGAAGTTCTTTCTCGTATCTCTGAGTTAGGGTTGAAAAGGATTTCAAGGCAATGTTTCTATTCTTATAAAATAGCCCTTGCATCACAGTCCTCAAGAAATCCACAAACGATGCAATCGGTAGGGATTTTGCATCCTTAATCATGGCATTAATACCTTTTGTAGCATTAGATGTCAACGAGAAATATCTCTTCCGAGGAGCATACAAATTGAACCTACATATTCTAGAGGAGATGGAACAACCATATGCAATAGGTAGTGTCTGGAAACACTTTCAAACAACTCTTCTCTATGGTTACATGACGATTAGAGACAACAACCATTTGCGATCTATCGCCATAGGCAACTTTCAATTAAAAGAAAAACCACCCATGATGCATCATTCTCTCCATCCACGATAGCAAATGCAAGGGGAAAAACCATTTCTATAACTCATAAATAATGAAAAAAAGAAATAGTAGTCAGAAAACATCATCACAATAGCAAGATTGGAAAAAGGGTAAAAAAATAGTAAATTAGATAACTAAATAGTGTCTAGATGAAATCCATTAGATATCTATAGGATACCTAAATTATAATTGACATAAAAACAAAACCACTCACCAGCTGCATCGAGAGTAGAGGCAGTTAACATTACCCTATTATAATAGGAAGTCAGGAAGGTAGCATCCACAACAACGATAGGTTGACAGTGTTTCCACCCCTCAATCGAAGCTGCAACCGCGATAAACAGATTTTTGAATCAAAGTTCGTCCATCGCGAGATTTATAACAAAGCATGGATTGGTTTCCCTAAGTATGTACAACAAGCTATGCAGTGATGAGTAAGATTCAGCTGCTAACCCTCTAATCATCTAAGGGCTTCTTCTTTGGCACGCCACACTTTTTGGTAGTTAATACCAGCTCCTAACTATTCCTTCATATCATCAATAATATCTTGTGGTCTGTCGACCCTCCTAGGTCTGGTAAATGTACTTTTCACACACTTGGTAATTAACTTAATGGTAGCCTGCCTCTTCTCACCGTTCCTTTCACCAATATCATACGTGTGCACATCTGAAAATTTCCTAACAGTAAAAAACATATTGTTTAGTCTCTTTGATGCTCTAAAAACCAAAAACACCTTGGAGAAACGTAGTTAATCCAAAATTGCTAAGGACATGATCTATCAACCTTAAACTGAAAACTATTCCTCATGGTATAAAAGCTCATAGCATCCTTAAGTATATCATTGTCCTTAAAAACCTGACCAATCTTAAAAGAATCAACATTTGGGACCGTAATCACAACCTCAGGAACAAAATTTTCAGTCGAACCAGTTTCAACCAAACTATAAAGCTCATTTAACACAATCTCAGATAAATTCTATACGTAAAGATCATGATCATCGCTCAAATCTTCTTGACTAGCAGAAATCAAAGGATCATAGTCAATCTCATCTTTACTAACAAGGATAATACAATTAATATTCCCATCAACTACAGAACCTATGTGTGAAAAACAAAAAAATATAACTTAATAAAATAAAACCAATAACAAAAGAAACTAATATACAGTAGATAACCTACAGACAACCTACAGATAACCTATAAACAACCAATAGACAACCAATAGAGACATAGTAAATAGATAGTAAATTCTAATGAAAACATGCCAACAACTGCAAAAAGAAACAACAACAATCCAGTGAACAAAATACAAAAAACTATGAGAGTTAAGAAAGAAGAAGACCATATATCAAAAAGATGAACAACTAAATACAAAAAACTAGATGACAACAAAAATACAATAGTTATGCTATAGAAATCCAATAGTGATCCAACAGAAACATGACAGATAAAGTACAAAACATCTAATAAACACATGCTAAAAAACTAAAAAATAGTAGGTAATAAATAGATATCTGATAGAGATCTAATAGAACTAACAACATAATAAAAAAAATAATGCAAAACAATGAAAGGATAAGCAGGAAAAAATCTAAAAAAACATATTACCTTCAGCATCACTAGAAATAGAAGGTATAGTTGATATACAGAGAGGATACTCGATTATGATCATATTTTGTGAGTTCAATTGAATCTGTATGTGAGAAGACAGATCATTCTTGACCTCCATAGGAGGATAACCTTCTGCTACTTGATATTCAATCTTCACATCATGTTGGGAAACAATGATCTGAAAGAATCATATTAAGAACAATCCTGATCAAGTTTGAAGCAAACAAAAACCTCTAAGTTCAAGAAGAGCATCCGAACACACATTGAAGATAACAAAACCCTAAGTCCATATAAAAAGCATCCGATTAGAGTTTGGAAAGGAAACAAACTTCTAACCCTTCAAAGAAAGCATCCCAAGATAGACTGATTGAAGAGCATCCAGATAAGTTAAATAGTCTGAAGACATCCAGAAGATTCTATTTTCAAGATAAAAGGGAAAAGTTCAAAATTATCTTTTCCCTCCACATTGGTCTAAAGTCAAAGTTCCTTTTGCCTTGGAGAATGAAAAAGGAGACAACTTGCACGCATTTCACAAAAGGACAAATATCTAACTTAGAAACAGAAAAAGATAACTAACTTTTAACCTAGACCAGTTGGAAGGCACGTAGAACTCACATAGCTGGCAAAGCTAGCCTAGAATTTGCCAGTGCATAAAAAGCCAAACAAACGACTACTGACACCTTTTTGGATCAATTCCAAAAATTCAAATGGGTCAAATAATGTCTAACGGATAAATCAATGGCTCTGGAAGTGGTACCTCATACCTTATTAAAGGTGAAGATTCAAGACCAACCTCAACGGTGCACAATGGCTACATTTATGATCAAAGCCTATAAAAGGGAAGCTTCACATGTTGAGAAGGTGTTAGTTGATTTCAATGAGAAGCTAATACATTAAGATCTCAAGCTAATTCATTCAGTGAACAAAAATTTCTCCAAGAACTAAACACTCCAATCTGTTTGTAAGAATTCTCAAGTGAGTTATAAACTTGAAGGATTCAAAAACCAAACTATTTGATAAAACAAGCTCAAAATCTCATACTTGGGTGAGTATTGAGATTGGGACTCAGCTTAAACTAAGAGAGTTTAAGTTGTATATCCCTATAGAACTTAGCTTAGACTTGGGTAGAGTTTAAGTGGTACATCCTGCTAAAGAAAGAGGACTCAGCCAATAGTTGGTGTTGTTGGTGGTATATCCTACATTCGAAAGAAGAACATATTTCCGGAGACAGCTGTAAAGGCTTGATTACTACCAGATTCAAAGGAATCTCTCTAGTGGATAAAGCTTGGAAGAAGGAAACTTTGGGGACTAGAGTAGGTGGGGCTGAACCAATATAAATCTCGGTGTTTGAATTTACTTACTCAGTGTTTACTTTAAGTGCATTTTAATTCATACTTGCATCATCTGGATCCAATATATCCGGATCATTTCAAACATGCTCCATAGACTTTTATAAGTCTATAAATTCCACGAAAAGACATCATTTAGCCCCCTCCTCGGACATAAAATACATACGCACAGGGACCAACAAGTAGTATCAAAGCAAGTGCTCACAACTAGAGATCTAACAATCTCAATCTAAAAGTCCAATTTTGATCTAATAATTAAAATGAGTTTTAATAACTCACACCTTCTTCCGGAGGGTATGTCCATTACCCGTCCTCCACTCTTCACCGGTGAACACTACACATTCTGGAAAAACCAAATGAAGAATTTCACTCAAACACAAAGCATGCTAGCATGGATGGCTATTAAAGATGGTCCACATATTCCTAGTTATGAAGTAGAGAGTACCACTACCCAGAAGCCATCAAATCAATGGGATGAGAACGATTATAATAAATTGCGTGAAAACATAAATGCTATTAATATGCTTCATTATGCTCTTAGTACAGCTGAATTTGATAGGATATACAGATGTGAAAATGCACAAGAGATATGGCAGAAACTTGAAGTGGCATATGAAGGAACCAATAAAGTCAAAGAAGCCAGAATTGATCTCCTCCAATAAAAACTTGAAACCTTCAAGATTTAGCCAAAGGAGTCAATCAGTACCATGAATACCAGATACACCAATCTGGTTAATGAGATGAAGAGGCTTGGAAAGGAGATCATTGAGGAAGAAATGGTGAAGAAGATTCTCTGGAGCCTCATAAAAGAATGGGATAATAAGAAGACTGTCATTAAGGAAGGTCATGATCTTAAATTCTACAGCCATGATGAGCTCATTGGTAATCTCTTAACTCAAGAATTATCTCTGGAGAGGTATAGCCAGCAAGAGAAGAAATCTGAGGAGAAAAAGAAAGGAATTGCTCTTAAAGTAGATTCCTTCAAATTAGTTTCATCCGGAATAAAAAAGAAATCAAAGGAATCTTAATACAATAAAGAATAAATGGCCATGCTTGCCAAACAATTTGACAAATTCCTGAGAAAGAAAGAAAGAACAAGTTCTAAAAGATATGATTCTAGAAGAATGATGGAAAGCTCCTCTAGAAAGGACAAACTAAGAAATGCTTTAGAAGACAAGAAAGATCCGGAAAAAGAATCAGTATGCTTTGAATGTGGAGAAAAATTACATTTCAAGTCAAAGTGCCTCAAGCTCAAGAAGGATAAAAAATACAAGAAGAAAGCGATGGTGGCCACATGGAGTGATAGTGAAGAAAGTAGTAGCTCATCCTCCATAGAGGAAGAAGAAACTGCAAATTGCGCATTCATGGCACTAATTGAGCTGGAAGCAAAACAATCTAGAAGAAAAACACCAAAGAATATCACTGAGGAAATCGATGAGTCAGAATTAGAATCAGCAAGTACTGAGGTAAACTCTAACTCTAATTATAGTTCTAACATTGAACTTGCTAGAGCTTTGGGAATTATGATAAACAATGTGAGGAAGAACACAAAAGTCATCAAATCCCTTCAAAGACAAGTGATGGGAGCTTGCGGAGGATGCTGAAGCAATGGCACAAGATATCAATTTGATAAGGGCCACAAAGCACATTGATGTTGTTGAAGAAAACTTCCTAAGAAATCAAGTGCAGATATTGAGTGCAAATGTAATCTGGCTAGATAGGGAACTAGCTCTGATGAAGGAAGCATCTGGAAGGAAACCAAATCCATCATAACAAATAAGAAGGAATACAAGTAGACAACCACAAGCATAAAAGCACAATGTTCCACCAAGAAAAGGAACTCAAGCATAAAAATTCACAGCTGCTAAAAAGGGAAAAGCTGTAGCAGTCTATGATGATAAATCCATGAAGCAAAAGAAAAGCTACAAAGTAAAGATTGCTCCTGCAACCAACTACTAGATCCAGTCTAAAAAATCAAGTCCAGATCTATCCAAAGCAGTATACTCTAGAGACTATGGGAAGAAGGATCTTTAAAAGATTGAGAAGAAGCTTAAGCAGAATAAACTAGTTGTTGGGTGCAGGTTTTGTGGAGCAAATAACCATATGACTAAACTGCGTAGATTTAAAAAAGGTTATTATGATATTTAACCTTGGCCTGAAATGGTTGTTAACCCGAGAAGACCCAAATCTGATTGGGGACCCAAACCCACTTGATTTATTATACAGGTATGCCTTAGATCCACCGAAGATCAACAAACATGGTACATTGACAGTGGATTCTCAAGGCACATGACTGGTGATAAGAAAGCCTTCATCACTTTAATCCAAAAGAAAGGTGGAAAAGTAAGCTTTAGAGACAATCAAAAGGGGCAAATCATTTAACATGGAACCATTTGATCTGAGTTAAAGATAGAAAATGTCTTATTAGTTAATGGACTGAAGTTCAACTTGCTCAGTGTTGCACAACTATATGACAAAGGGAGAAAAGTCATTTTTTACTCCGGAGGCTGCTCAATCATTGATAGTAACAGATCAACTCATTCTTTATGCACTTTGAGTAAACAATGTCTATTCTGTTAACATTAAAAAATGAGAAAAATAATATATGCTTGGTGTCTAAGGAAGAAGAATCATGGCTATGGCACCGGAGTTTGGGACATGTTGGCATGAACCCCCTGTCCAAACTAGCCAAAAAGGAATTAGTTGTGGGTTTACCTAAGGTTGCTTTTGATAAGGATCATATATGCACTACATGTTAATTAGGTAAATAATCTAGAAAAAGTTTCCCCTCCATTCCTACATACCTTCCAAGAGAGTTCTTGAACTCTTGCACATTTATCTCTTTGGACCAATCAGACCAATAAGTTTAGGTAGAAGATAATACACCATGGTCATTGTGGATGATTATTCTCGCTATACCTGGGTTGCTTTGCTTGCTAGAAAAGATGAAGCCTTTGACCATTACTCAAAAATATTTATCCGGATAGAAGTACAACAAGGCATAAGCATTGCTCGCATCTGAAGTGATAATGGAGGAGAATTAAAAATAAGCATTTTGCTAAATTCTATGAATCCAAAGGCATTGAGCATATTTTTTCTACTTCACACACACCTCAACAAAATGGGGTTATTGAAAGGAAAAATAGTCAAATAGTTAAAATGGCTTGAACAATGATAAATGAAAATAGATTGCCTAAGTATTTCTAGGGTGAGGCCGTAAACATTACATGTTACATCTTAAATAGAGCTCTCGTTAGAAAAACTATAGACAAGACCCCATATGAAATCTGGAAGGGAAGAAAACCCAAAATTGGGTACTTCAAAGCCTTTAGATTTAAATGCTACATTCTAAATGATAGAATAATAGGAAAATTTGATCCTAAATCTGATGAAGCAATTTTCCTTAGCTACTTAGTACATAGTAAAGCTTACAGAGTATGCAACAAAAGAACTCAAACTGTGGTAGAATCAATACATGTAGATTTTGATGAGATTAACCATGCAGGTAAGAAAAGTCAAGATTTGGAAGATATGATTCTGGATAACCAAAGTCAGAAAAGGCTCAAGATCCCTTTCAAATCAAGAAGTATAAGGAAGAGGAGGATGAGCAAATCAAGCTCAATAATGATGAATTTCCATAAAACCTTCATGAAATCAATTGCAATGATGAACAAGGACTAGAAGAAGAAGTTGATGTAATTGAAGAGCAAGCTCCATAACCACATGAAGAACTTCAAAGAGAAATTCAAACTCACAGGAACCATCCAATTGAAGCAATTATGGACAATGTCCAAAATCCAGTCAAAACCAGAGGATAACTTAATAGAATGATGAGCCATACTGCCTTTGTCTCTCTCATTGAGCCAAAGAAATTCTAGGATGTAGAAGGAGATGAAAGCTGGATGATGGCTATGCAAGAAGAACTTGATCAATTCACCAAAAATGATGTCTGGGATCTAGTACCTCCACCAGAAGGAAAGTCAATTATTGGTACTAAATGGGTATTCTGAAATAAGCTAGATGAATCTAGAGTTGTGGTGAGAAACAAAGCAAGACTAGTTGCTCAAGGCTACAATTAGCAAGAATGCATTGACTTCGAAGAAACATTTGCTCCAGTAGCAAGATTAGAAGCAATCAAGATCCTATGTGCTTTTGTATCATTTATGCGATTTACCCTATTCTAAATGGATACCAAAAGTGCTTTTCTAAATGGAGTCATTCAAGAAGAAGTCTATGTCAAACAACCCACTGGATTTGAATATTCAAAGCATCCAGAGCATGTATACAAGTTGAAGAAACCCCTCTATGGATTAAAGCAAGCACCAAGAGCTTGGTATAAGAGACTCACCTCATTTCTCATATCCAAGGGTTACATCCGGGGTAAAGCAGACACAACTCTCTTTATCAAGAAGAAAATGGGAAATGTCATTCTTGCACAGATCTATATGGATGACATCATCTTTGGAGAAACTGATGAGAAGATGTGTGAAGAGTTCAACACTCAAATGCAGAAAGAATTTGAGATGTCAATGATGGGAGAACTAAATTTCTTCCTTGGTCTTCAAATAAAACAAAGTCCGGATGGGATCTTCATAAACTAGTCAAAGTATACCAAGGAGATTCTAAAGAAGTTTGTAATGGACAAGAACAAGCCAATGTCCACACCTATGGGATCAGATATAGTCCTTTCAAAGGATTATGAAGGAGAAGAAGTTGATCAGAAGATTTACAGAGGAATGATTGGCTCACTTCTATACTTGACAGCTAGTAGACCTGACATACATTATGCAGTTTACTATTGTGCAAGGTATTAAGCCAATCCAAAGGATTCATATCTTAAGGCTATAAAAAGGGTTCTTAGATATCTTCCAGGAACTACTGAAGTTGGTCTATGGTATTCTAGTAATGGCAATTTCACATTGTAAGCATACACTGATGCAGATTATGGTAGATATATGCTTGAGAGAAAAAGCACATCTGGAGGATGTCACTTTCTTAGAGATTGCTTGGTGTCATGGTATAGCAAGAAGTAAACCTTAGTAGCATTATCAACCATGGAAGCTAAATATGTAGCAGCAGGAAGTTGTGTTGCTTAACTCCTATGGATCAAGCAACAACTGGCAGATTATAGTGTTCAAGCAGGATGTGTTGAAGTCATGCGTGACAACAAAAGTGCAATTGATGTGTCAAAGAATTGTGTGCTACATAGTAGGATGAAGCATGTTAATATCAGGCATCACTTCATCAGAGATCATGTCATGAAGAAGGATGCAACTTTAGTCTACATCCCCGCAAATGAGCAAAGGGCATATATCTTTACTAAGCCATTAAGTAAAGATCAATTCAATAAGCTAAGGGAGTCAATTGGAATGTCTATCCCAATTTGAAGAAGAATCCAAAAAATAGCAGTTATTTTGGTCTTCTCAAAATTAAGAAATCAAGAAAGAAAGAAAAAGTAAGTTAACTCTGGATTCAGAGGGAATATTTCCAGCTCAGCAGATAAGAAGTGACAAATGACAGTAAAAGCCCGAAAAAGCAACCGTATACATTTTGAATTTCAAACCTTTATTGGGGAGTCCACGCATGGTAAAAAGTTACAACTATTATGAAATTAAATTGTTCCAATCCTCGAGTTTAAACATCATTAACCTCTCACTCTCCTCATTTTTAACGACCTCATCACTGATCCAGTTAATTTTAACTGCTTCCGAAATACCAAACTACTCTCACTTTCAAAATTCTACAAAAAAACCCCCAAATTCCATCTTCTTCTTCACGCGAGCAACTAATCTACTGTTACTCGGCAATTTTCTTTCAAAGCCCCTAAATTCAAAAACCCTTTCATTCTAAACCTCTAAAATGGAAAGCAATAAAACCAAAACAACCCCTCCTCCAATGAACATCTAATTTTTTGGGGGATAACTTCTTGTTCATTGAACCCTATGCCCAGCTCCTCAAAGACCAACATCTGGAAGATTTCCTTAAGATGAACAAACCAACGGACCCCATTCTCATCAGATAATTCTATGAGAATCTCAAAACCCACACCTATTATGACGCACTATGAACTACCGCGGAAGGCAAAGTAATAATTCTAACTCTGGAATTCTTTGTCACCCATCTCAATATGAAGAATGAAGGAGTGATGGTAAATACGGACGAGGATGAACAAATTGTGAAGTACTATCCGAATCTATGGCTTTCAGAGAGATTTTTTGGAGACAAGTGTTCAACTCTATTGCTAGAAACTCCAACACTGCTCTAATTTGTCATGGCCAAGTTTGTGTGGATGTAGAGGGGATCCCTAAATATTGTATCCTCCTTCCAACACTGTGTCCTCCAACACTGGGTGGAGAGCAGAGTAATCAACATGTTAGTACCCCTAATCTACTACATCCAGTAGCATAAATAATCCCATGAAGGCCTTATCACTAAAATCTTAATTAAAATGGCATTGATCTATCCAGAGAGGAATCAGTAGAAGGTAAAGCTATTCTAGAGAAAAACTTTTAGAAGTTATCTTTTGGAGAAACATGGGATGAGAAGAAGGCTTTAAGGCAGAGAAAAGAAAAGTAAGAGAAGAGTAGGGTCCAGAAGCTCAGTTGAAAAGGCTCCGGAGGTAAAGAGAGTCAGAACCACTAAACCCAAAGCTCAGAGAAAAATAAACTTAAAGCTAGGAGTTAAAGAAGTGGAGGAAGTTGATGAGGATATTATGACCCTCACTCAAATTATGAAGAAGCAGACTCCGAATAAGCCTAGAAGGAGATTGATAAAAGCAGCAGCAAGAAAGGGGAGGAATGTAGAAACTCCAGAAGTTATGCTGGAAGACCAAACTCTAGAAGTAGCAGAGGCTATTCTTATCGAAAGAAAGAGGGGCATTGCATAATCTTTGGAAGATATTCTTGAAGAGCATGTAGCTGAAGAGAGAAGTGCTACAAAAGAGGAGGACATTGTCCCAAATAGAAAATAATTACTAAAGAAAGGGACAACATTCAAGCAAGCTCTCCAGGCCAAAAGAGCTAAGTTGGCACCTAAGAAGCCTGCCTCGGGAATAATAATAAATGAACCTCCCCCCAAGCCTACTAGAGCAAAAGAAATGGCTGAGGCCAAGAAATCTAAAGGAAAGAGTGTTATGGTCACTGCAAAGACTGTTATTCCAAACAACATTCACCCAGAGGATCCACAGTTCAATGAAATGATGGAAGCTATTAAGGATAATTCGAAGGCAAATCAGCTTACAAAAGAAGGACCTGGAGCTCATCCAGAGTATCAAAAGAAGCCATCCCTCTGATGATCCCATTCGGACCAATACTAATCTCACCGCAAGACCTTCAACACCTCCAAGAAGGATATAGTGCAGAAGAGCTACAATGTCTCAATTTTGTTGCTAGATCAAAACCTCCTCCAGGAGCAATTATCACTTCACAAGGGGCAAATATTGAAGTTGTAGAGGTGGAAAGATCTAAAAAGGTATTTGGAGAGGATGTTGAGGACTACCAACAATCCTGACCAAACAGAGGAAATAATGAACATAAGTCCTAAAAAGGCTAATGGAGGGGAGATTAAGGAAGATACCAATCTTTCAGAAACTGAAGTGGAAAGAAGAGTTGCTGACATAGCAGAGCCTACAGAACAATAGCATACAGAGGTAACTCTTAATTCTGACTCAAATATTGTTATTGCTAAAAATGATAAGGTTGTAGAAAAACAAGGAAACTTATATGCAAATGCCCAAAATGCATCTAAGGTAGTTGAGCCTAACTTGGAGCTTCATGCATCGGAGGGGGGAGAGGGTCTAATACCTAATGAGAACACTATTGTAGTGGACTCAAAAGGGGAATCCACTCTAGAGAATAGGTCAGAGGAAAAGAGAGAAGAGAAGAAAAATGATGAGGAGGAAGAATCCTCAGGGTTAGAAACTGAAACCAAAAGTAGTTCCGGATTTGAGGAAGATTCCTCAACAGATAGTGAGGAAAGGAAGAAAGTAACCAAGGAAAAAATCCCACCAAATTTCGCCACCACAAGAAATTAGAAAAAATGCATGGCACTAAATTTACTAGAGTAAGCCGCATTCCAAGGAAAGCAAAATGATGAATTCAAACCAATGCTCCAGGACATATGCAATAGACTAATTTCAGTCAAAAAGTTAATGAGGGACAAATCCATGAGTCCGGATTTGAAGGCAGAATTGGGAAAAATATAGACAACTATGGGAAACATTGAAAAGAGAGTGAATCTATTCCCAAATGCTAAAGAATTAGCTGAAACCTCCATTTCAAAAATCAATTTGGCTCTGAATTAGCTTACTTCACAAATAACAGAGGCAAATCGCTCTACAACTGTAATCACGAGATTTTGCAGTCCCTCTAGTGAGATGATGATGACGTGTTCCCGATTTTATTCCTCATAATAAAAATTCTTTAGAGTTTTTATTATTGAAATGAAATTCCCCACAAATTTTATTTCTCATAAGAATACAATTCGGCGTGTCCGATAACGCGTCCGGTAGGAGCTTGAACCGATGATTTGCACCAAAAATCAAATTAATCTCTAAACATCCTTAAAAATATCATTAAAATTCAAAAAGATGCCTTTTGACCCGCTTTTTAACCCCTTTGGCAGCTCTTTAGGCTTGTGGGCCCACTGGCAGTCAGCCTGCAGGAAGCTGATGCAGCCGGCGGTATCGCTCATGCCGCCGGCGATAGAGCCAATTGGGCTTCTGTAGAATGCTTTCTTCTTCTTCCTTGGGCAGTTTCTTTTTTTTGTCATTTCGGTGAAAATGGTTGAAAGGTCTTGAAGACCACCCATGTTTGCCTATAAAAGCACACCTTAGGGGTTCGAAAGGGAAGGAGACAACAACAACAGATATCAAAAATTTTAACCTATAGTTTTAGAGTGAGAAAGCTCACTTTTAGAGAGATAAGGGGGAAAAAGGTAAGAAAAGGGATTCTAATCCATTTTTCTTGGTTTTTCTTCTTCGATTCTCTTAGTTACAACTTAAAATCAGTAGACTTTAGGATTAAAATCAACTTAATAGGAATTTAGATTCTCAAACTCTTAAATTTACTACCAAAATCACCATTTCAAGCTCCCCGGAGGTGTTCCTTGATTCACGAAGAGGTGAATTCACGGCCCCGAGGTAAACATTCTGAGTCTCATAGCTCTTTGGCATTATTCTTGCTTGTTTTTGCTGTTGTTTGCTATTTGTGTTTGTTTTTTGAGTTTTTGGTCATTTTTTACCGTTACCTGCTGTTGTTGCAAGAAGCTGGAGCCGCCGGGGGCATTTGATGTCGCCGATGGTATCAACCATGCCACCAGCGGCATCATTGATACCGCTACCGACATCACTTCCCCCAGTTGCCTCATCTTCTTGTATGGTATCCAGAAAATCATGAAACATGCATGTCTGACGGATACCACGAGCGACATCACTAATGCCGCCGGTAGTATCAATCATGCCACCGACATGCTTTCTTGAAAGCTATTTTCTTTTCATTTATTCTTCCGACCTAGTTATGTTCCTGAAGCTAAGGTATATAATGCAAAGACAAAGGTCTAAAACCTTCTGAAAATAGACCCTACCTCATAACATGTGGCATTTTCACTAATAATCCGGTTAAAACAACAATCGAGTCTAAAATTTGGTTAAAATGGAATTTTCCCTGCAAACACCATTCAAATCTCATTTTTAGCCATCCAACCGGGTTTTCTAACATACTAAATGAATATGCCATGTTCACGCTAAATCGGGTCATATTTCATCCACTAACTATGCATGCTAAGTGATACACCTTGTACGACTTGCCATATCCATGCTAACCGTTTTCTGCAGGCAGATTTAGGTTGGAGATTATGCCTTCGGGTATTTTATTTATCGCATAGAGAATGTATAGGATTTGAAAGCCCTGTAATAATTTCAATTTCTACATTTACTTTTGGATGACTATAATAATTTATTTATCGCTTCGATGCTTGATAAACGCGAAAATAACATATAAACTGGAAATACAATAAATAGGGTGGATTAAAACCGATTAAGAAAGAATGAAAAATTTTAACTTGGCCTAATGAAAAATAGATAACATCATCCGAACTCGGAATCTCTACTTAAGGTATGGTCTACCACCTGGTGGGAAAATCGTACCAAAATTTCCCGATTGAGCTGAACCGGGTGGCAACTCTAGTTTAAGTACAGGATTTCGATCTCGTATCCTTTAATAGCTAAATTAGACTTAAATTCAACATCAACATCAATGTTTTTATCACGGTAAAATGAGGATTGATCCCTTGGCATGCTTCACAGCACCTAGTTATTTTTCTGCCCCCCCCCCCCGGTACTACTCATCTCATGCGGTCCTCGCGGGCGGGAAAAATGTCATTCGCTCACAGTGGCAACTCCGCTGGGGATTTATCTCTTGAAACTTGAACTTAAATTTTTTTCAATAAGTTTTAAGGATTTTGGTGATGTATTGAAATCATTGGCCAAATTAAAACTTCATTCTTTTTCATGATGTTTTATCCTTAAACATGCATGTAGATAGTTTGGTAATTTTTAGGTGCCTCATTCTACCCGAGAAGCTTGCAAAAGTATCATTCATGCCCTATTTGGAATTAAGGACACCTAGTGGGTGGATCACTCATTTTAACCAACACGTAAACTCCTGCGATCGTACCTATTTGGGGAGTGGTAAAGTAATGTGGAATTAAGGTAAACAAGAGAACCTTCTACATCAACAACCCTATACCAAAGCCGCATTAGAAAAAGCCTTAGCACTTCAACCCTTTAGGATTACCAGAACAAATAAAACAATTGGGATGCACTTCTTTCGCCATTACCGGTGAAGAAGCCAAACTCCATCCTTCCGAAGAGGCATTACACAGGAGTCATAAGGTTGGAAGAGGGACGATTTGTGTGCTATGTACTCCATGATCATGCATCCCCCATGCATCGGCTTCAAGAGCTAAAAAATGAATCAACTTACCCTTACCGATCTCCATTCCTGGAAGAAGTTTAGCAACATGGGCAGGACTTCTTTTTGTACCTCCATTACGTCACCATATATCACTGTGTGTGGTGCGAGATACAAACGTCCCACATATGTTGGAGGGATAAGCCGTTGCATCATCTTTAACTACATCTACATGCAGCCATACATGTCATACATTGCTTCCCAGAAACAAAAAGTATGCATGCACACAATTCACAACCCATTCATGATCTGACCCATGATACATGATTCTAAACAGTCTTCCTCCCAAGTTCTTTACAACAAACCATGGCTCTCCCCTATGATAACGATATTGCCCGGATAGAAGACCAAGCAAGTTCCACCCCTACCGTAGGACCAGTTCTTTCTCCATCTCTCAGCATGGAGATTGCCACCACTATCCCCCGGTTCATCAACTCGGATCTTTTCCATAACACTATACGAGAGCAAATCCAACCAATAGTGCAATTATTTGTCAGGCAACCCCTAAAAAGTAAGAATGATGGTTGGGTTTCAGAATCAGGCTGTCAGCCTCAGTATTAGAATGGTTTTGTTTGGGATGGCTTAGACTAGGTTCTAGTTGGCCCACTAGGGGCACAGCCAGTTTGGTTCATTCAACCTCCTATCTAGTCAGTTCTAACTCAACCCCAGCCCAGTTTATTCCAACTTGATCAAACTTCCGTGACTCAGCCAGCTTTCTCTTTCTTACCTCCAAGCCCAAGGCATATGGTCCAAAACTCAATCCTCCTTCCATTTCCTGACAAACCCACCCAGCAAATCTCATCTCTCCCTAGAGGATTGGCCCGACCAGCAATGCTGCCACCGGTTTTTAGCATGGCACCTCAGGGGATGACCTACCAGCAAAACCTTTTTAGCAATGATCTAATGGCTGGTCCCCGACTTGATTAACTAACTCCTTATCCCTACAGTTAGTTCAGAAACCATGACCAGGTCACGCAATCTCCAGGCGTGACACCTAAAGCCATGCATTAACCAACCAACGACCAGCTCGTGCAACCTCTGGGCATGCCACATGAGATGGAAGCTTTTTTCCGCCAACTAGTGCCAATATGTCAAACAAAAAGGGAACCCTAAGGAAATAGCGGTCGAGACTCTAAGGGTTCTAGTATACACCAGGCAGAAGGCTATAATAGGTTAGGATCATTGCAATCTCAGGCCAAGGGAAGCTGAAAAGCCTCTCAAGAACCTATCCAGCTGATATTGTAAACCCCTGGGTTTGACCCCTCAATGTGATTTTCACCAGATTAAGAAGAGATGGTCTCATTTACAAAAACCCAATGGAAGATGAGAAAGAAAACTTTTGTGGGTATCATGTCCAGTTGGGACATCGCACGAATGAGTGCCAAACCTTGGCATGAGCTATACATCGTTTTGTGAAGGAAGGAAGGATAGCCGAGCTAGATAGAATGCCTGGGGTCACAAGGCTCATTGACCAGGCAAGTATGACTGTTTTTGGTGTGCCTAAATGAGTGAATGGGCCATATAAGCTCACTAGGATTATCGGTTCCAAGGATAAGGTCAGTGGAAAGAGGAAAATGTACCTTGATAATGAGGCTAGGAGGGCTAGATTTAAGCGAACTAGGAGGATGGAAAATGTATTGCTTAGAAAAGACAATGATGTCTAGGCAATAGCCACCCAAGCTTTTCTGACAGTGGCTATAGTCCAGTCTAATCGCCCTCCTTTTGCCCTAGAGAAGGCCCCCAACACTTCACTCCCGATCAATTCCCACCCAAAGGCATGATCTTGCAAGGCCCTCCGCCTATAGAGGTTGATGTTTTTTAATATGTAATCGTTAGGTCTGTTTGCTTTGTTTCATTGAACATTTTATGTACCAAACTTTGAGCTACATGAGCAACTTCTATTTTTCTTACTTATGTCATGTTTCTACCATTTGATCCATGCATTCATATGAGCATATGCATGATGCTTCCAGTATTCAGGATATTTTACTATATGAAATTAATTTGAGTACAAATGAAGGCTCTTATGTGGTAATCAACTCCAATAATTTAACTTCTATCAAACACATGTGAGATAATAAAGTGCTTAAAGACCGCGATAATACTTTTGCTTGGTCCCCAGATCAATAGTCAGATTGTTGAACACCACGGGTCTCTTCCAGAATTAACTCAGCAACCCCACAATGGTACACCTTCAAGCTACCAAAGAAGTATCAATTGGTTCCCTGAAATAGAAAATCACGGCATTTTCACCCACCCACCACTTTCGCTTTTTCAAACCTTCTCCAACACTTCTCTGCTCCTTGGCCATCCTTAGCGTGGGGGCATAAACGATTGATGAAACCCAACCTCTATTAAATAAACACTGTAGCCGAATCTTACACCAATGTCACCGCCAAGGAAATGACCAAACTCATAGAGAAACACATCTTCACCTAGCATAATTTAACCCGCATCAAACCCCTCAAGCAACAAAGATCAGGAGGCAACCACCACCAAGAGCATAAAGTATGAGAGCAAGTATCTCTACCCCACAAGTCAAAGGCCAATCACACAACTAAAGTTGTAAAATAGCCTGTCAAGTAAACCAGCTAAATAAGCTACCATTCACCGTTTTGAAGGCACCAAGTAAAACAAGATACCAGTCACTTAGTTTATGGAAACAAGATACAATTGAAACCCCCCACCATCGGTGCAAGGGGAAAATTTGAGCCTAATTAGGAAGGATTGTACAAACCACAGACTGAAGGAGAAATCAGGATAGCAATCAGAATAGCAATCAAACTAATCAAGAAGGCGCATTACGAGCACCAAAAGTCCTGCAGTGTGGCTAGGTAACCCGATGTAACTTTAAAGGTCAGAATGAATCGGGCGATCCAGTGTGATAACCAAACGAACACTAAAAACCTTGGAGAATCTACAAAGGCACAACCGAGCGCACAACAGCAAGTCAGATACCTAATACCCTCGCCAAGAGTCATAGACCCGGCATTGAAGCATCTGGAACCTTCCAACACTGAGTTAATAAAAAGTTTAGATCAAATTGAGAAGGCTATCGTGTGGCCAAAGATGATACCAAATGAGCAGGGCTATCAAAGTCATGAGCACGGACAAGAGCGAGTTCATCGACCTAGTCAACTAGGATAGGCTTAAGCGTTATCAGGTCTAAATAAAAGAAATAAGTCAAAAAAGCGCACATAAAAAAATAAATATGATAATCACCCGCCTTTCGGTCTTTTACTAATCGGGCAAAAATTAGGGTGACACCCGAACGGTCGGTATCCTGCAAACCAGCCGTGCAAAAATTAGGGGATAAGTCAATGTTGCCCGCTCAACTAAAAACCCAAAAAGGGCAGTTCAGAAAAAAATTAGGGCACGTGAGAAAAACGGTGAGATGTTAACTTGAAAATCTATAAAGGCTGGTTA
Source organism: Euphorbia pulcherrima (assembly GCA_947683365.1). NCBI lineage: Eukaryota > Viridiplantae > Streptophyta > Magnoliopsida > Malpighiales > Euphorbiaceae > Euphorbia > Euphorbia pulcherrima. The sequence goes on from CANTUS010000015.1 coordinate 44,510,947, forward strand.
ACACCAGGAGTTCGATTAATGGAAATGATTGCCAACATCTTATACTCAAATTAAATTCACTCGATAAAAGTGTCTTTCATACTGAAACCTCCATACTTGTGATTGTATGAATGCCTGGTGACCAAGAGAAGGAAACATAGCAAGTAAGCTTAATTGAAGATGCTCCAAGCTCAGCAATGTTTCTTTTCAAAAATCAGGATAGACTGAAAACATCTAGGTCTATGCAAAAGTCGAAATAAGCCTGCTAGGTTGAAAACTCGAAAGGGCAGTCCAGGCAAAAATTAAGACAAGGCTCGATAGATTGAAAACCCCTTGTGGCAGTCTATGCAACAGTTAGAGTAAAAAAAAGACAAGAAAAAAAATAATAATAATAAAAGGAATAAAGGTAGCAAAAAAGAGAAGCTTGAATTTCTCCAGTTCCCTCCAATCTGCGTTTCCTAGGCTTTGCATGAAGCCCTGTAGCTATTGAGTGTGGCTTGCTATAGTAGAATTTGAAGAAATGGTCGAATCTAGGTTTCTGGGCAGTTGATTCCGCCAGCGATATGGGTGATGCTACCGGCGACATGGGTTTATTTGGGCGATATCAGTTGATGCCTCTAGCGGCATGGGTGTGGGCGATTTTGAGGTGATGCACCCGGTGATATGAATGATGCCGCAAGCGGCATGGAATTAATTTCTAGCGGCATCAAGAGCATGTTTATCATTTCAAACCTAAGCAAAAATTTGTAAACAACCCTGTAACATAATTCCAATACCTGTCGAACTACAATCCATTTTATTCAAAGTAAAAATCCCAGAGGTACAAACATTCAAATATCCCATCGCTAAACCTAAATGCAACCTAAATTATCCAACATCTGAAATCCTAGAATCAATCAAACCCCAATTTATCGAGGGTATAAACCAAAATCCGAAATGAAAAGCAAAAATGAATGTATGAATCTAGGCATGCCGGCCACTGCCGGCTGGGCGAGATGAAACGTCCTCAGGGCTTACTAGCCAGTCATCAACCTCATCCTCCTCTCTTACCTCAGTCATCGAGATGCTACTAGACTCCTTAACCGCAATAGAGGGGCGCTGACCGACGGACATCTTCACTCCTCTACGATTGGTGCTACGGGGTGAGTGCAATCCAAATTTTGCTTGCTTCTCCTCTCCTGGATAGTAGCTGCCAATTGTCCCTCAAGATCACCAACCGGAGTGCTGCAGTCTCCTCCTTATATTTCTGTCACATTGCATTCGCATCCGATAAAGACAAAGCTAGGAAATCCCATAAACAGGAGTAATAATATCCCATATCATTCATAACATCCATACATGCATTTCATTTCATTTGATATCATGACATGAATGTACCTAGACAAGCAGCGACTGGCCGATGAGGGTGTCTCTAAGAGCAAAAGAATTCTCGACCAATTGCTCCACTGCATTCCGATGGACCTAAAAAATTCAAGGGATAATCAACAGGCATCTACAGCATAAGGTAATCACAAGAATATATTCGAATGTTAGTAAGCCTTACATAAGTGGTATTTTTCGGTATAAAGATCAGTGGATGCATGCTCGGTCCTGTGCTCCTCGGCTGGAACTCACCCCTTGAGTTCATAAGTATGAACTGAGTCTCTAGGGGATTGGACAAGTGCCCCTCGACAAAGTTAATGCCCTTAGGTACACCATAGTATCGTGTCCTGCTCTCTCCAGCTAGGCCTGTTTTCCTTGTGCGTTCCTGAAAAACACAAAAAGCAAGCATTTTTTTAATCCAAACAATTACCAACACATGTACATAAACACAATCATACCTCAAAAGGGCAAGGCTCCTCATAATACATCGGCACGTCCCCTCCAGCCACGTTCTCACCAACCTCATCCTCTCCCTCAGCTCCACCGCCACCCTCAACTTCTTTCTCCTCCTCCTCATCCTCAATATCATCCATAATACCTTTGAGCCACCTCTTCTCCTCAAATCTTTGCTCATTGTGGTACTCAATTATATCATCCCTATGGATGCAAGGGCTCATGGGGAGTAGGCGCTGCTGGTGCTGCATGTAGGAGCCCAGATTGCTAGGGATAACCCAGCCATCCCCCTCAATATAATCTGCTTTATCAGCCTCGGATGTAATCGCTAGATGGGGCCACCATAGGCCTTTGGGAGGATCGACGGGCACCGGTCTGTCAATAATAGTAACAAACCTCCAGCCCCGAACTGTAAGTACCACTGCTTGGACAAGGGGCACTCCACAACAAACCGGTGACCATTAACTTCTTTTCAGACTCTCGCCACCTCCACCAAGTTCTCTACCCCATCAAAGGGATCAAGAATAACCTAATCCGACAACTAAGCAAATAGCAAATGTAAGTATAATATAAATTCATAAGCGCTTTTTATTTACTAATGTTTTGTTCTAAGTGTGAAACAGGGACTAAATCAAAAGATTACATACCAAGCTCAGTCGCACGCTCCTCAAGACCTCCCTGTACTTCATGGGGTACTTGGCCTTCCCGCCAATACCACCACACCAATGAGCAAGAAAATGTGAACCTGACGGCATGGTCTTCTTAAACTCGACCGGCGGGAGGATCTGGTGCTTGAAAGCCTAGGCCTACACAAGTAATAATTAATCAGTTCAAAAACATCCACAGTAAATGAAACATGCACAATCAAGTAAAATGCTTCCAAGGAAGGTATACCTGAAGCATCAGATGGCTGAGATGGAGGCCTTTCCCTTCTTCCAAATGCCTATATCTAGCCTATGGTACATCTGCGCCAGGATGGCCCTCAGCCAATTCTTCTTACGGATGCCCGCTATATCCTCAACAGTGGATATCAGCCTATAGTTGATCTTGCCCCCCGAAATTGGGAAGAACAACACAGTGAGTAAGGAAATCACAAAAGGGTGGATGCAAGCATCTCTATCGTCCTCGGACACCACATTCACTTTAGTCCAGTATTGGTACAGCTCACCATAGGATAGCCACCCTAAGATGGGCTTCAAGCCAAACATCTGCTTCACTCGCCTTACCACAGGCTTCTTGGTATGATACTTGTCCATATATCCATCAAAATGAATGACCTCATCCATCCATGGGAGCCTAGTCATAGCCACAACATCAAAAGGCATGATAGTCACCTCCCCAAATGAAAAGTGAAAGGTATGGGCGGTTTCGGACCACTTCTCTATAAGAGCCGTCATGGCTAGATGGGAAAGCTTCGGCATTAACATGGGCATGAATCGGGCCAAGTCTTCAAAACCTATCTCATCAATGGCCAGTGCAAGTTTGGGATCCTTCTCCGCTATGTGGTGCCACCACTCGCCGATTGTACCCATACCATCGATGTATGTCAGTCCATGTGGCTGCAAAAATTAGAAGCAAAACAGATAAGTCTCGGTCTATTTTCTCATCGCTGACACCTGTTGAAAGGCTGCTGATGTTGCTTCTGCTAGAAGCGATGTCGCCAGTGACATCTTCCATATCGCTAGAGGTATGGATTATATTGCTGGCGGTATCACCTTAAGCAAAAACGGCATCACATCTTCCCAGGCCTTTTTGCAAGGCCTGATGCCACTGGCGATATCACTCATGTCGCCGGCAACATCACAACCTACGGGCAGAACCTATTTTGCCCCAAAAATTGCACTTATTGCGCCAAAACCACAAAAATCACAATTAATCAAATCATAAGCCTAAAAAAATTAAAAATCAAACCTAAAACATGCAGCATCAGTTTATAATCAATCTATTTCCTACCGTGGCAAGATTTCAAGCCTAAAGCAGGAATCGAAACTCAACCCAAAGAAGGAATTTCGAGTTTTGCAGGATTACTTAGCCATAGCAAAGATGTTTCTCCTTATCTGGGGCCTGGTCAGTGATAGGGGAATTGATCCTGTACCCATACATATTGGCTATCTCCTTCAAACCGTAAGCAATGGGAACCGATAGAAGTTTTAGCCCCTCAACAGAGGAATCAGGCAGGCTTTCCCTAGCCTTAGAGGATTTTCCCTTGAGAGCCTTAGCAATTCTCTTCATTGTCAGAATAGAGAAGAAAGCGAAAGGTTTGGTATTGTGAAGAAGAATGGAGCAAAGGGGTGCAATTTCTATATATGCAGAATGAGGAAGAGAAGGAGTTTTACTCCTTTTTAAACCCTCGCGCGAAATTCAAGGAGTTTTAATTTATCTAAAACTGCCCGATCCATGCCGCCAGCTGCATCAATTCATACCGCTAGAGACATCAGTCATGCCGCCGGTGATATCACCTCTACCAATTTAAATTTTGAATTAGTTTGACTTGTCAAATCTGTCACGTGGCACTCACATCGCCAACGGCATCATCCATATCACCGGCGATATCAACTCCTCTCCTTGCATTTTTTTAGCCATCCTCAGTGAAATCCTGGCTCTAGCCCCAACATCCTAGGACTTCTGAAACCCTTGTACTTTTTATTGTTACATTTTTACTGTTAATCGAAGGGGCAAAAAATTTTTGTTTCACAAAATTGATCATGCAGTAAAAATGTCATCTAAAATCTGTCTAATCTTCTTCTCATTCTACTCTTTGTAGGCACAAACCACAATCGTAAACCCAATATGCTCATTCTGTATGCCAACTGGAGATTACGGCATGACCTGGTACATGTCAATCTTTAGGTTAACCCTTGGAATGCAATTGAAGATCCCTGATACAGTCTCTATACGTATCACCCTTTGGGTTCACCCCTAAAATGCCAACTGAAGGTCCCTAATATAGTCTCTGTATGTATCACCCTTTGGGTTCACCCCTGTTTGCTAACCAAAGATTAGGGCATGACCCTATACATATTAATCTTCTAATTCATCCCCTGAAACATCATTGGAGATTATGGAATGGCCCTGTATGTTTTGATCTTCAAGCTCACCCCCTGTTTGCTAACCGAACATTATGGCATGACCCTATATATACCGATCTTCGAATTCATCCCTTGGAACATCATTGAAGATTATAGAATGACCCTGTACATTCTGATCTTCAAGTTCACCCCCTGTTCGCTAACTAGAGATTATGGCATGACCCTGTACATACTGATCTTCAAATTCATCCCCTAGAACATCATTGGAGAATATGGAATGACCCTGTACATTATGTGAGAATGGGATTTTACTGTCCCTCTCATGAGACGATGATGACGTGTTCCCGATTTTATTCCTCATAATAAAAATTCTTTGGAGTTTTTATTACCGATATAAAATTCCCCGCGAATTTTATTTCTCATAAGAATTCAGTTCGATGTGTCTGATAATGCGTCCGGTAGGAGCTTGAACCAATGTTTTGCACCCAAAATCAAATTAATCTCTAAATATCCTTTAAAATATCATTAAAATTCAAAAAGATGCCTTTTGACCCGCTTTTTGACCCCTTTGGCAGCTTTTTGGGCTTGTGGGCCCGCTGGTAGTCAGCCTGCAGGAAGTTGATGCCGCTGATGGTATTGCTCATGCTACCTATGGTATCACCATGTTACCGGTGACATGGTCAATTGGGCTTCCATAGATTGCTTTCTTCTTCTTCCTTGGGCAGTCTCTTTTTTTTCCATTTCGATGAAAATGGCTGAAAGGTCTTGAAGACCACCCATGTTTGCCTATAAAAGCACACCTTAGGGTTTCAAAAGGGAAGGAGACAACAACAACAGATATCAAAAATTTTAACTTGTAGTTTTAGAGTGACAAAGCTCACTTTTAGAGAGATAAGGGGGAGAAAAGTTAAGTAAAGGGATTCTAATCCATTTTTCTTAGTTTTTCTTCTTTGATTCTCTTAGTTACAACTTAAAATCAGTAGACTTTAGGATTAAAATCAACTTGATAGGAATTTAGAGACTTAAAATCTTAAATTTACTACCAAAATCACCACTTCAAGCTCCCCGGAGGTGTTACTTGGTTCACAAAGAGGTGAATTCACGGCCCCGAGGTAAAAATTCTAAGTCTCATAGCTCTTTGGCATTATTCTTGATTTTTTTTGCTGTTGTTTGCTATTTGTACTTGTTTTTCGGGTTTTCGGTCATTTTTGACCATTACCTGCTACTATTGCCAGAAGCTGAAGCCACCGAGGGCATTTGATGTCTTCGGTGGTATCAACCATGCCGCCAGCGGGATCGTTGATACCGCTAGCGACATCACTTCCCCCAATGGCCTCATCTTCTTGTAGGACCCTTTCTTTATGGCATCCAAAAAATCATGTAACCTGCTTGTCTAATGGATACAGCTAGCGACATCACTAATTCCGCCGGCAGTATCAATCATGCCGCAAGTGACATGTCTTTCTCTACAGCTATTTTCTTTTCGTTTATTCTTCTGACCTAGTTATGTTCCCAAAGCTAAGGTATATAGTGCAATGACGAAGGTCTAAAACCTTCTGAAAACATACCCCACCTCATACCATGTGGCATTTTCACTAATTATCTGGTTAAAATAATGATCCAGTCTAAAATTTGGTTAAAATAGAATTTTACCACAAACGCGATTTAAATCTCATTTTTAGCCATCCAATTGGGCTTTCTAACATAATAAATCAATATGCCATGTTCACGCTAAATTGGGTCTTGTTTTATCCACTAACTATGCATGCTAAGTGATACACCTCGTACGACGTGCCATATCCATGGTAACCATTTTTTACAGGTAGATTTAGGTTAGATGGATGTTAGGCCTTTGGGTATTTTATTTATCGTATAGAGAACATATAGGGTTTGAAAACCCTGTAATAATTTCAATTTCTGCATTTACTTTCGGATGACTATAATAATTCATTTATTGCTTCGATGCTTGATAAATGCAAAAATAATATATAACCAAAAATACAATAAATAGGGTGGATTAAAAGTGATTAAGAAAGAATGAAATATTTTAACTTGGCCTAATGAAAAATAGATAAAATCATTCGAACTCGGAATCTTTACTTATGGTATGGTCTACCACCTGGTGGGAAAAACGTACCAAAATTTCCTGGTTGAGCTGAACTGGGTGGTGACTCTAGTTTAAGTACGAGATTTCGATCTCGTATCCTTTAACACCTAAATTGGACTTAAATTCAACATTAACATCAGTGCTTTTATTACGCTAAAATGAGGATTGATCCCTCGGCACGCTTCACACGCCTATTTGTTTTTCCGGCCCCCGTGCTACACATCTCACGTGGTCCTCGCGGGTAGGAAAAATGCCATCCGCTAATAACAACTCAAGCTGCAACCGAAGCTGATAACAATTGTGCAACCATAATGGGGCATATCACTTTAACCTCCACTGACCTCAAAGCTGAAATCAACGTAGATACCCAGTTTGAAAAGTTATTAAAATTCATCCCAAATGCTCTCTCTGAAACATCCAAAGACATCTCTTCTGGACTCACTTCCCTCACAGAAGAGCAAACTGCATTCAAAGAGCAGCTCTCATAATTCCTTAAGACTAATCTTCCCCAATTGCTAGCCAAAGCATCAGAATATATTGGCCATGATTGAAAAAATGGTCTAACTGACATCAACACAAATATTGGGAATTGGAGAAGCACTTTTGACATTAAACTTCAGCATCGAAAGTATCTATAGTGCCAGGAAAGGAATTGTTGAGGAAGTTAAAAAAAACTATGGTCTAGTATGACTTATCTCACTCTTACTGCTCCTTCTTCTTCTATTGGAACCACTGTTGCTATTCTAAAAAGCTAATTCCTCCCCATTATGCAAGAAGTAGTTCAACATATAAGGGATACTAGCTTCTTTGGATACAAGTGTACTCTCACTCTTCTTAAAGCCCTATTTCCATTCTATGAGGAGGAAGACAAACAACATGTTCTTACCATGTTCTCCAACCTCACAAAATCATATGCACAGCTCTGGAAGACCTAAACCCCTGCATCTCGTTCCTAAAATCATAGACAATATCATTGCATATCACATAGCAGGAAATGTAGGTTATTCTATCTACTCCTGAGCCAGGGAAAAGAAATGGGATCAACGCTCCTATATGGTTATAGACCCCCCCCAGAAGATGCAAATAAAAAGGGGTAGAAAGATAAAAGCAAAGAGGGAGAAGCATCAGGATCAGGAAAAGAAATGGAGTATAATAGTTATTTTAAATGTAAAAATCTGTAATAGCTAGCTCAATTTTTGTTTTTCACTTATACTCTTCTGTAATCTGTAATCCAAAACTTCATTAATGTTAACCATTTTTAACAGCAGAAGTATATATAGTGAAAAATTCTATCCAAAATTTGCTTCTAAGTACAACCATCAATTGTACTTCAAAAACTTAGAAGCTAGAAAGCAAAAATCTTAGGGGAGTTAGGATGCTGGAATTATGGGGAAGTTAAATTGTAAATGACTAAGTATCAAGAATCATGTTTAGCTTATATTCCTTATTTTTTATGCTTACTGAACTTAGATTTTTGTTTCCAACAAATGGGGGAGATTGTTGAGAAATAATGATCCAAAAGAATCATATCAAGAACAACCCGGATCAGGTTTGAAGCAAACAAAAACCTCTAAGTACAAGAAGAGCATCCAGACACACATTGAATATAACAAAACCCTAAGTCCGTATAAAAAGCATCTGGTTAGAGTCTGGAAAGGAAACAAACTTCTAACCCTTCAAAGTCAGCATCCGGAGATAGACTAATTAAAGAGCATCCGGATAAGTTAGAGTCTGGAGACATCCGGAAGATTCTATTTTCAAGATAAAAGGGAAAAGTTCAAAATTTTTCCCTCCATATTGGCCTAAAGTCAAAGTTCCTTTTGCCTTGGAGAATGAAAAAGGAGGTAGCTTGCACGCATTTTACTAAAGGATAAATATCTGACTTAGAAAGAGAAAAAGACAACTACCTTTTTAACCTAGACCAATTAGAAGGTGCATGGAGCTCATATAGCTGACAAAGCTTGCCTATAATTTGACAATGCACAAAAATCCAAACAAATGACTACTGACACCTTTTTGCATCAATCCCAAAAGTACAAACGGGTCAAATAATGTATCTAATGGATAAATCAATGGCTCCAGAAGTACCACCTCATACCTTATCAACGGTGAAGATTCAAGATCAACCTCAATAGTACGCAATAGCCACATTTATGATCAAAGCCTATAAAAGGAAGCTTCACATGTTGAGAAGGTGCTGGTTGATTACAACAAGAAGCTAATACATTAAGATCTCAAGCTAATTCAATCAGTGAACAAAAAGCCCTCCAAGAAATCTGTTTGTAAGAATTCTCAAGTGAGTTATAAACTTGAAGCATTCAAAAACCAAACTATTTTATAAAACAAGTGTAAAATCTCATACTTGGTTGAGTATTGAGATTAGGACACAGCTTAAATTAGGAGAGTTTAAGTGGTATATCCATATGGGACTTAGCTTAGACTTGGGTAGAGTTTAAATGGTACATCTTGCTAAAGAAAGAGGACTCAACCAATACTTGGTGTTGTTGGTGGTATATCCTACATCTGGAAGAAGAACATATCTCCGGAGACAATAGTAAAGGCTTAATTCCTGCCCGATTCAAAGGAATCTCACTAGTGGACAAAGCTCGGAGGAAGGAAACTCTAGGGACTGGAGTAAGTGGGCCTGAACCAGTATAAATCTCAGTGTTTGAATTTACTTACTCAATCTTTACTTTAAGTGCATTTTAATTCATACTCGCATCATCCGAATCCACAATATCCGGATCATTTCAAACACGCTACACAGACTTTTTATAAGTCTATAAATTCCATGAAAAGAGGTCATTCACCCGCCCCCCTCTGACCTTAAATACATATGCACAGGGACCAACACATCAAATTTTCGATCATCTAGAACCAAACTCTCCATTATAGCACTTTTGAACTCAATAAAACTAGCTGACCTAGAAATCAAACCAGCTTCGACACTGAATGAAACAAAACTGTGAGCAGGAGTCTAATTTCTATTACAGTGAATCAAAACAGTTATATCTTTCATTATAGACAAATAGAATGACATTCAAAATCTCAAAATCAAAATAATGAGCTCAAAAATGAAATCAGAAACCAGAAAAGCTTCAATCTAAGATGCAATCACAAAAAAGAAAAAAAATAGAAACGCGAATGACAGGAGCACAAAACAGTCAACGCGCAAGAAATCAAAAATGAGAAGAAGAAGAAGAAGACAAAAACAAAAAGGAGAGATCGAGGAAGAAAGAGAGAAAAAATCGCGCAAAGTAGAGAAAGAAGAAACCAGAAAAATGGAAATATTGTAACTGTCAAAATAAGGAGCCTTAAATACACCGTAATAATGTAGAATATTAGGTCAAGATATTTTAAATGGAAAATATTCACATGGAATGGTAAAAATGTAGATATTTTAGAAATAGTGAACCTTTACGACAAATACCCATTTATTATTAAATTGAATTAAAGTACAAATTTTAATTTTTTTTTGATAATTAAGGATTTTTAAAGAAGCTAGGTATTGAACTTATGACCTCCCACAACTATACTGAAGTTGTGTACCAATTGAGCTACACCCAATTGGTAGTGTAAATTTTAATTAGTGTATGGATTTAATTTGAAATAAATTTAATTTGGTAAATTGAATTGTTTAAGGAATTTAATCTATGTATTTAATTATTAAACATATTTGATTTGAAATCAATTTATAATTAAATAAAATCCTAATAATTATAATCGGTATATTAAATTGTTTAAAGAATTAAATCTATGTGATTAATTATTAAACATGTTTGATTTGAAATCAATTTAGAATTAATCCTAAATATAAAGTTGGTAATTAGATTGTGTTTAAGGTATTAAGTCTAATTGATTTAATAATTAAATACATTTAATTAAAATGGCAATTTATAAGGAGAATAGGAAATTATAAAGTTGGTAAATTGAATTGTTTAACGAATTAAATCTACGGATTTAATTATTAAATATATTTTATTTAGAGTCAATTTATAATTAAATAAAATTCTAATCGGAATCTAATTCTGGAAAGGATTATGTAAGACTAATTAAGCAAAAGAAACAGTAGTTTTACTTTTTTGTATGAAAAAGAGTTCTTGCGTTCTTTGTGTTCTTCATCTCTTCGACTAGCATCGGTCCTGATTCGAGAGGGGTTAGTACATGTGATCTTGGAGGGCTTACGCTTGTGAGCCTCAACTACGTCAACTCCTTCCAGAGACATTTCATGTGAGTTTTTATTATTTTTATCTCACATTTTTTAAATCATTGTAAGGTATTCGAATAACGATCATCGGCGGGTTTGAGAAATTCAATTGTTTTTCTGCCTTTGTAATTGAATTTGGATGACAAATCCCTTCAACATGTATGTAGTAGGTCTGTAATAGATGTGTAACAGATATGTAGCAGATATGTAGTATATAGTATTAGATGTGTAACAGATATAAGGGAACACTTAACAACATTCTTATCTGATACAATGTTTAACAACATTCTTATCTGATACAATGTTGTTACAAGTCTGTTATATTCTCATCAAACACTCTTATCAGACTTGTAGCATGTATATAACAGATATGTTACATGTATGTAGTAGGTATGTCCTAGATGTGTAACAGGTGCCTAAGAACATGCAAATCAGATAAATATGTGAACATCAGTCCATGATCCATTTATATGAAGCAATATAGGAGTTGTGTTTATCTTTGAATTCCAAAATTTGATTCCAAATCTGAATTGCAGTAGAGAAAAGAAATCATAATGAAGAACATATTTGAATCAGAAATCTTTTATTTGAATCAGTAAGAAATTGATAACGAAAAACACAGATGAAATCGAAAAGAAAAATCAAATCGGGACTAGAACTTTGAATCGACGACGAGAGAAAATTGAGAAGAGGTGGAGACTGAATTTTCTGAATAACGCGAGCAAAGAAATTGAGAATGAAGAACAAATTTGAATCAGAAATCAAATCTGAAGTTGAGATCGCAGAACACAGATGAAATTGAAGAGCAAATGGAACTTTGAATCGACGACGAGAGAGAATTGAGAAGAGATGTTGGTTGGTTTCCTGAATAACGCGATCTCTTGTAAGTTTTGTGTTTATCTAGAGCATGTAAAGGTTAACAGCTGATTGAAAAATTCCATGTTGGTTACACGCGTTTTTTTTAGCCAATAAGGTAATTATTTTGCAAGTCGTGACCAATTAGGTGCCTTACCTGGATTTATGTGTACACCGCATTCATGTAAAAACTTTGCCCTGTTTTTGCTTGTTTGTATGGTAAGGCCAAATTATTTTGAGCTTTTGTAGTCAATTGTGTAAGAACCCGTTTCATAAAACCCCTAACTACACGTGTTATTGGTCGGGCGATATAAGACCAGCCCACCATAAGGAGTCTTAAGCTGGAAAATCAAAAACTATATAATTTGTTAAAAGTTGAAGAAATAAATGTTTCATTTATAATAATTTTGAAAGGTTTTTCCTCTTAAAGGGGAAAGCAATGAGCTAAATTTTTACCCTAAATTCCCATGAAACTAACTAAACTGAAGGGAAATAGAGTAGCTAATGAGCAAGTTCAACAATCTTAACAACACAAGAATCACCAACTTTTTCAAAAACAACAACTCTATCATCATGCTTTAGCAATCCCACTGATTTTCCATGATCCAGTGCTATTTTTAGTGCTGATTCTTCACTGCAACCGCCTCCACTTGTCTACCCATTCAACGAAAAAATAATTAATTAATTATAACATAACCGGCCTGTTTGGGATTGCTTTCTTAATCTATTTATTTTAAAAGCTTTATTTTCAAGTTTTATCTATAAGCAGCAGATTTGATTTCGGAAAAAACAAATCAGACAATTCCTAATTAATTAGTATAAATGACCAAAATGTGTTGTTAAAAGCCAAAATATGTAGTTCTATTTAAAGTTTGTGAGAGCAACTTATTTTGACAGCAGCTTAATAAGCAGTACCAAACTGTTCCAACGACGATGCAATAAAAGTTTGAATTCGTAGACATACCATTTGAGGACTAGCCAAAATGGGATAAACTCCTCTTACACCAAGCAAATGACGAGCCTGATATTAAACACAAACAATACCAAACTTAACGAATCAGATCAGAAATTTTACAATGTATTATCCAGTCCGGATTTGGACTCTCTAAAGTTACGAGTCTCTAAAGTTGTATCAGCCATCCATTGGGTTTGAATGCTTGAGATTTGACTGCACTGTGGACTCCACAAACCATTAAAACTAAATATTAAAATTCGATGAACGGCTGAGATTGACTTAAATGTACAACTTTACAATTCCTTAACTTTAGAGAATCCAATTCCCGTCCGGTCCTTATTGCTATTTTTCCTCGAGCTATTACTATGCACTTGCCCCATGAAAATACCAAAATGTTCCTCGTTAAAAAAAATGAAACAGATTTTAGAAAAATAACGGCTCGGGAGTATATAACTAATGCCTAAGCCACAGACTAGGCGTTATTTATTGTAAATTTGAGAAAGAAATCGAGGTAAGGAGGAAGTTTTTAGTTTTATAGTTAAAGGGGCAAAATGGTCAATGAAGAAATCCGGTTTTCTAATAGTGATACCGATTTCACGAACATATTTTATTCAGGATTTGGAACTTTTTCTAAAGTTATTTCATCTCTCTCCTAAATAGAGGGGAGATGGTATAACAATCTCAACCATTTATAGTTAGTCAATGGTTGAAATTCCTATTTCCCGGCCCTCACCTTCATTAATCAATGGTTACCGGCTTTAAATGTAGAGAATTCAAATCCATTTGTTCTCTAAATAGTACCTGTGCTGAACCAGTGAAAGTCCACTTCAATGAGTCGGATCGAAGTTTGGGAATAACAACAGCAAAAACCGGAACAGGCGGTCTATACTTTGCAATCAACCTGGCAGCACACATCTATCTATAGTCATCATCTTATCTTCTATCTGCGATATAAAGAAAGTAATATAGAAATGCACCTTGCTGCTCGTCCAGACGATGTGAATGCAACTATTATAGCTGCATGCACCTTCATAGCAGCACGTACCTTTTCCAAAAAAACATAAACATAACCATTATTACAGTGTGGCCAGTATGGGCGATCATAGCAGAGTGGGGTCCAAAATAAAAAGTTTTAACTTCGTAATTTGTAGTGAGTGAATTACGTTGGGTTTAAAATCAAATCTCATTACACTTAAAAAATTGGTTAAATTTTGTAGGTTTCTCTCATAAACTTTAACATATTACTTATATTATAATTTTCAAAATTGAAGGTCTTTTTACGCCTATCTATATTTTTTTCTCATTGTCTCAAAATATTAAGAACAGGCTTGCATATAAAATGACCTCAATTTCTTATCTCGCCCATAGACATCCAAATAGTTAGGAACGAGCATTATTAGTAAAAAATACCGCAGATGAAGCAACAGATTCAGCCTCCGACATAGGCTCTCCAACATGTTTGTTGATTCTCTTAAAATGAAGGGAATGATTGTACACTGTTTCCGCCTGCAAAAACCGAAAAATAATTTATTTTCGGGCTTAATACATTTACATGTACCTGAACTTAATTATCGCAAAAAAACCGAGAAATTTCTTTTTTCCATGTAAACTCGAGTCATGTGATGTCGATCTTATACTCACCTCGGCACAAATTCTTCCCACAATTTTTACTGTCTCAATGGGATAAAGTCCTCTAAGAGTTTCAGCACCCAATAATATACCATCAGCACCTATTTAATCAATTATACAGAAGATATTATTGTTTTCAAAAATACAATATTTTTGAAAGTGTGTCACTTCACATACCATCAAGAACTGCATTTGCAACATCAGTTGCTTCTGCTCGGGTAGGTCGTAAATTTCCTGTCATGCTATCAACTACTCGAGAAATCATGACGGGTTTTCCTGCCATGTTACATTTATTTGCAGCATACTTCTGAAACAAGAACACCTACAACAAAAATATCAAACAACCAAATATTCTAATTTCAAGACGAAACGACTCTAGAGACTCAATCGAATCCAGAGATTTTTTTATTATTGTGTCTAATACACAAAGCCGACCCCACCTAGCGTGGGATTTAAGGCTTAATTGATTGGTTGGTTGGTTGGTTGTGTCTAATACACGAAAAAAATTATGAATAATAACAAGGAAAATTTTGATTAGTTGCCTAATAATTAGTAAATAAAACACAAATCAGCTCATAAACTATCTAGTTTAAAAAATATTTGATATTTTAATTAGAAAATTATCAATAAATAACATACAACTTAGAATTATTTTTTATGATTTCAATTTTCTTAATATAAATGAGTAGTTTAATATTAATATGGTGTCCAATTAATAATTTTTTTTGTGATGTCTATTTTTTTATTTATCTATAATTATATTATTATTTTTAGAAGATTATGGGTTCATTGGACCCCACAATGACCAATGTGGGTTCGCCACACTTAACCAGTGTGTGTTTGTGTAAGAGAAGTACTAATTTTCTAAAAGTTTATGCTAATAGATTAGTACCTTTTCTGGAGGAAGCTCGATTCCTAAATTTCCACGGCCGAGGATGATACCATCTGCTTTGTCGAGGATCTCATCAAATTGTCTCAAACCCTGTCGAAAAAATGTATTCCAGAAAAGAATTTTCATTTATAAAATCGTGAAGGAGTTTAGCAAATACTACTCACCTCCACACTTTGAATTTTAGCAAATACTTGAGTTTCATGGAGATTCTGTTTTCTAAGGTAATCCTTAAGCTGCAAACAATCAATGAACAAACATTAAACTGACAAAGATTCTACAGCTCCAAGTTATAATTCCTAGCATATTGTTGGTAGTGATTCTGTTTCATATATAAAAGAGACTTAACTAACCTCTCGAACATCTTCAACCTTGCGAGTAAATGATAAGGAAATAAAATCAACTTTGTTACGCGATCCCCATTCGGAAATAATCTATCATTTCCACAAAGAAAAAAATCATTAACTCAAACCATATGCTTAAAATAACTATAATAAGCATGTATCCAATATATATAAAAAAAAAAAAAACTAACTGAAATTGTAAGTTTGAGAAACCTTTTTATCATTTTCGCTTAGAGTTGGCAAACCGGCAAGTGCTTTCGAAACATGCAATAATACAAATCCCGAAAGAGTTGCGGTGTTTTTTACAGAGCAAATCACGTCTTCGCCTCTGGTCTCTAAAACCTGAAGTGAAGAGAAATAGTACAAATTTTCGTATCAAACTGCCTATTATGTTTCATTAAAACAAGAAGATGAAATTATTTTACCTCAAGCCAGACAGAGGTGTTTTCACTTCCCGTAAAGAGATATTGTCCCACGAAAACCGTGTCTCCCTTCTTTAAAGTCTGCAATTCACACAATAAAATAGGATAATGAATTCTAGCATTCCCAGTATCTACCTATGTCTTACGTATTTATACCTTCTTCCATTTTGTCAGTCACACTACACTTGTTATCGTGCCTTTTCTATGAAACTTGAACATTTTAAGGCTAGCTTTGTCGATATGTATATAGAACATATTTGAGAAGCATGTAATGTGATTCAATACAAACCCTTAGCCGGCTATACACTAGAAGAAGCCATTAAGGCGGTCGCCTACGGCTCAAAGGGTTTAGAGCTCCAACAGAATTTCATTTGTATGAATTTGTTATCGTATTTTTTATATTCTCAAGAAAATAGATCACTACATAGGGTTGAAAATGGGGCGGAGATTACCCGAATCCGATGGAGATCCGCCCTAATAAGGATGGGGGATCCCCGTTAAAAATACCCGTGGGTAATAGATGGAGAATTTTTTGTACCCGAAACATTAATGGATATGGATATAGAGAATGCATTCCCAGTCCAATAATTCTCCGAACGGAGAATCCCGAATAATACCTGAAACCCCCAATTATTTTTTACATTTTATATTGATTATAGGATCATATAGTTGAGGTCTATAGACATGGGCTTAAGTTCTTTACATATGTTAATTTTTCTATGATTCTAATGGGCCTAGTTAGACATGCCACGGTTCCGGAACCACCGGTTCCGGTTCGTAGTTGTCATGAACCTAGACCTAAACCTTATATAGGGTAAAATCGCTGGTTTCGGTTTTGGTTCGGAACCGCTAGTTCTGGTTCAGGTACGGTTGTGGTTCCGGTTCAAACCTTGATATACGTTAGGTATTTAATTTTAGACATTTAAGTTTTAATTAATGTTAATTTTAGACATTTGGGCTTATTTATGTTAACATTAGTATATGTTACAAAAGAATATATTTTCTTAAATATGTTAAAAAAACATATATTTCTTATTTTAATTAGTATAAGATTTAATTAAATTTGAATCTCCGGTTCGAACCGCCGGTTAACCCCGGTTCTCCGGTTTTACACTACTATAAACCTAAACCTAAACCATATCTACCTTTGAACCGCCGGTTCTGGTTCGGTTCAATCCAGTTCAGCTGGTTCTGGTTTGATTTGCCCATGTCTAGGCCTAGTTATTTGTTTACTTTAGACAGTAAAGACATTTGACATACCAATTTCAAATTATTGTGTTGTAACTTGTTTTTATTGAATGTTTTTATATTGATTGTTTAACAATTTATTTAGTTTTATGATGTTGAATAATATTAGTTTGTTGCTTTTCTATCTTTATTTTGATTGTTCATTATTTTTAATTTTTTGTTGTATGAAATTGTTTAAAAAAATGTATGTTATTTATTTTAGTGGGTAATTGGAGAATCCCCGATAGGGAGTGGAGAATCTCCGATAAGCAAATGGAGGAAAAATTATCCCCGAAATCTTAACGGATATGGGCATGAAGGAAAATTTTCCCCTGAAACCTTAATGGGTTGGATATAGAGAATGCATTCCCCCGATCCAATAGCCTCGTTTTCAAACCTATCACTACAAATCACTGAAATTATTTTTTAATAGCATTTAGCAAATCAGGTTTTATTGAATATAAAATTATTAAAATAACGCCCCATAATTTGTAAGGTCAGCTCTGTACAAACCTGGGAGAGTTGAGAATAGTTAACCGCCAAGACTTCAGATGATGGTTGTTTCGAGACATCACTAGTAATAATTAGTTGGTCGTCGGCCTTGAGCTCTATTGGTTTTCCGTTCTGGTTACAAATTGGAAGGTCTGGGCCTACTGTATCCATCATAACCTAATGCACAACAAACATCAATCTGAAATAAGTAGTATACTCAGGGCTGACCTTAGACATAGACCTGAGGTGCAACAGCCAAGGACCCATGACCAGAAGGGGCTCATAATATATATAATCTTTCGTAAACTTTCCGAATTTTTTAATATAAATGAGTTACATTGTTAAGTTAAAGTAAAAAAAATTAACATAGTTTTTATATAATATTTATTAGACTATATTTCAATTTTATAATTATTTTAATAAACTTAGCCCATATTTCTAATTTTCACGGCCGGTCTTACAAAATTAGTGGCCCTTAGCAAAAAAGTATACAATTTTAAAATTAAGAAGCTTTAGGCAAAAATATATATATTTTAAATTATACTAATAACATTATTATCACTTTTAAATCTTATTAATTAACTTCATCGTATATAAAAATATAGAACAAAAATGGTCAAGTTGAAAAGTTAAATTGTGTATTGAGATGAAATATAAATATAATATAAAAGAATGATAGTTTTAGGACCCTTAATATTGGGGCCCTAGGCGATGGCCTAACTGACATCTACTGTAAAGTCAGACCTGCTAATTTTGTCTAGGGTCCTCAAATGTAAGGACCGGCCTTATGTACTAGGCATCGAATTCGAGAAATAACATTTGAATTAAGTTTGGCAGTTTTGAACTTACAGCACATAGTTTCTTAACATTTTTCATAGCTAGCTTCAAATTGTTGAGAGTTTCTTGGTGGTAGTCTCCATCCAACCACGAAAAATCGAACCTTGCAACTGCGGTCGAGATGAAATTGAGCATTTGTTGAAGAAATCGAAAAGGGAATTTGTGAGAAATTACCAGACATTCCAGCATTGAGACATGCTTCAATGGTTTCGATAGAGCGGGAATTCGGTCCAAGTGTTCCTACTATTTTTGTTAGTGAACATAAATAGCTCTGCACATTTCAAAGCAACAGACATTGATGTAAAAGTGTTTATTTGAATGAAGGAAACAGGTTGTACTAAAAGTTGTATTTTAAAGGTCTAATACATCAAATACCCCTGAATTTGGTCCAAATGGTCTACTCCCCCTCTCAACTTTCACTTGTTTCCATTAACTTCCTCAACATGGCAAAAGTGCATCAATTGAGATAGATTTTAGGGTTGGGCAATTCTCTACTCAACTGAGTCAGAGATACTCATATATATAATAATAGAGTGGTTTACACAATTATAATTACAGCCCTATATACATATGTAAAATACAATAACATACAATATATCTAACATCCCCCCGCAAGTTGAGCCCGGTTAGAAACCACGGCCAACTTGTCACGCAACCCGGTAAAATGCAAATGGGACAACGGTTTAGTGAAAATGTCGGCAATCTGGTAATCAGTAGAGATGTAGCGTACGTGAAGCTGTTTATTTGACACACGTTCCCGAACAAAGTGAAAATCCAATTCAAGATGCTTAGTCCGGTTGTGAAACACCGGGTTCGCCGTGAGATACGTGGCGCTAAGGTTATCACACCATAACGTAGGAGTGGCAGTCAATGGGAAATGAACATCGTGCAACAACATCCCTACCCAAGATAATTCAGAAGTGGCTACTGCCAAGGCCCTATATTCCACCTCGGTTGACGAATGTGATACAGTCTTTTGTTTACGAGCAGCCCAAGAGATGAGATTTGTGCCATGGTATATTGCAAAACCTGTTACAGATCGCCTGTCATCTGGGTCTCCAGCCCAACCAGAGTCAGAAAATGCTTGTAACGTTATGGATTGTTGGGGGGTATAGCGCAATCCATAGGTTGGGGTAGACTGAATATAGCGAAAGATTCGCTTGAGCGCCTGCCAATGAGCTTCGGTCGGACAATGCATAAATTGCACGACCTTGTGAACTGAAAAGGCTAAGTCCGGCCTAGTTACTGTAAGATATTACAGCCCCTCGACCAAGCTACGATACAGAGTAACATCTGCGAATAAGGGACTACGGTTAGCCTGGAGTCGCGTGGCCGGGCTAGCTGGAGTGGAGACTCCTTTTGATTCTGTCATGTTGACTCGTTTGATTCTGTCATGTTGACTCGTTTGAGGATATCCTGTGCGTATTTACGTTGATTGAGAAATAATTGCCCATTGCTACGGATCAGTTAAATGCCGAGAAAATATTTGGCTGAGCCCAAATTCTTTATTGCAAAACGAGACTGAAGGAAGCTGATCAGCTGTGTTTCGGCACTAGGATCATTGCTCAAGACCAAAATATCATCAACATAAATGAGACAGAATAAAATTGTGGATCCTTTTCGCCAATGATACAAGGAGACATCAACTTTAGATGCTGAAAAACCGAATTTAAGGAGAACCATAGTGAGGCGACGATGCCACATTCTTGGTGATTGTTTAAGACCATAAATCGATTTCCTAAGGCGACACACAAAGGAAGGTCGATCCATATCAACAAAGCCAATTGGCTGAGTCATATATACCAATTCATCTAGGTCGCCATGTGTAAAGGCATTCGAGACGTCCAAATGAGATAAAGACCAACTATAGGAGACTACGAGTGACATGAGGAGCCGATAGTTGCTGGTTTTACCACTGGACTAAAGGCGTCATGATAATCCAAGCCGGGTCGTTGGTGAAAACCCTTTGCAACTAACCGAGCTTTGTATCGTTCGATACTACCATCCGAATTCAATTTGGTTTTGTAAACCCATTTGCATCCTACAACGTTTGCTGCTTGAGATTGTGGTACCAATTCCCAAGTCTCATTCGCAATTAGAGCATTGTACTCCTCAACCATCACTTGTCTCCAACAACTATACTTCGATGCCTCAGTGTAACAGGATGAGGCCGACGGAACTAACAATGCATTGTACGATTTGGGTTTGGGTTTGAGTTTGGGTTTGGGTTTGGGTTTGGGTAAGTTTCTTGAGGATTGTCTTGTTTGCATGGTTTTGGGTGGAGGAGGGGGTTTTGGAGGTGTAGGATTTTTTTGGGGTTTGCACGGCTTGTATTGAGAAAGGTCAACACTTAAGGAAATGGTTGGGTGTGTTACGAATGGGGATTTAGTGAGTGGAGTGGATGAGGCGGTGGGCTTATATGCGGTAGATATCGGTGTGGGCAGCGAGGAGGTTTGAGTTCTGATAGGCGAAGATGAGGGCTGGTCAGCTGTTGTGGGTATTGAAATAGGGCGTATAGGGGTTGTCACGGGATGTATGGTCATTACGGGTAGATTGGCCGTAGGTAAGGGGGACAGAGGAGCAACTGCGGCACTAAGATCAACAAATGGGAACACCTGTTCATCAAAGACAACATGACGTGAGACAAAAAATTTTGAGGTGATGGGATCATAGCAACGATAACCTTTTTCGGTTTTTGCTGTATCCCAAGAAAATACACTTACGAGACCGATAATTTAACTTATGCGTATTATAAGGACGCAACCGTGGATAATAAAGACAACCATACACTCGAAGGGATGCATAATCGGGATTAGAGCGAAACAATTTATAAAATGGTGACAGATTCGAGAAAGATGGAACATGCATGCGATCTATGAGATAGGTGGCAGTGTCAAAGGCATATGTCCAAAATTTCATAGGTAAATTAGCACGGTGTAATAATGCCAAACCTGTTTCAATAATGTGACGATGCTTTCATTCAGCAGAACCATTTTGTTCAGGTGTATGTGGACATGTCAGGCGGTGATGAATACCATTTTCTGAGAAATATTTACGCATAGCAATGTATTCACCACCACCATCAGATTGAAAATTTTTGATAGGGCAGCCAAAGAATTTTTCAACAACGGAACGAAACTTAATGAACGTGCTCAGAACTTCGGATTTGTAACGCAAAAAATAAATCCAACTGTGTTTACTAAAAGCATCATAAAACAATAACTAATAGGAAAAACCATCAAAAGATTCAACTGAAGCAGGTCCCCATAAATCAGAACAAATTAATTCAAAAGGTTCAGACACTACCGACTCTGACAATGAAAAAGGTAACTTATGACTCTTACTAATAGCACAACTTGAACAAATGGAGTTTAAGGCTCCTTTATTAGACACAAACTGAATTTGCTGACTACGTAAAATACGACTAATTACTAGAGAGGACGGATCGCTGAGACGATCATGCCAAGTGGACAAGGAGCTGAGATGACAACGAGCTGGAAGACGAGCATCCGATGGAAGAGCATAAAGATCGTTCTTATTCGGGCCTCTGAGTATCACCTGTTTGGAATTGAGGTCCTTCACAACAAAATATTTATCAAAAAACTCAATAGAAATGTCATTAGAATTGGTTAAGGCACTAATAGAAATCAAATTTGAATTCAAATCAGGAACATGCAAAGCATTAGATAGTTTTAATGACGTGGACGAAGCAGGAATAATAGACGAACCAATGTGTTTAATAGGAAGGGAAGAGCCGTTACCTAAAGTGACCTCTGGAATATTCAGAATGGAGACTAAGGGTTCCCAAGTCCGATGCGAGGTGATGAGTTGCTCCACTGTCCATAAGCCAAGGGGCATCAGTTTGATTAATTGATGTATAATGAGCTGCAGGTGAAGGGTTTCGATACGGGGAAGACCTCGGTGTGGGTCATTATCGTGCCATGTGTCCGTGACCCTGATAGTTGTGGCATCTGAAGCTCGAAATATCAAGGGGTGCCTGTAAGGATTGGCGACTAGGCCGAGGACCAGCAGCATGCGATTGACCAACATATTGTAAAGGCTGTCGACGAGCAAAAGTCGGGTCAAAAGGCTATTGTCGGGGCTGAGCTCGACCACGACCTCGGCCTCGGCTGCTTCTAGAAGTAGACTTCATAGTGTGGTGAGCTGTTGGGCTATTTACATCATCAGAAATAGATTTCTCACGTTGTATATGTCTCTCTTCGATTAAGAGAGTGCTAAGGAGATCATCAAATCCAATTGTTCGCAATGCAAGCGAACTACAAACAGTACGTAGAGGACACCTTAATCCATCTAGAAGAATATCAACAAGATCATTCTCGGGAACAGGACTTTGGAGCGATGCCAGTTTATCCGCGAGGGATTTTCCACGATGCATATATTCCGTGACTGTTTCTGTACGAGATTGCACGATGGTGCGAAGCTAATGCTTTAATTCTCAAGACTGTGCCGTCTATCCGGCAGCATAAGACAGACTCCAATTTTACCCAGACTTCACGGGCTGTCTTAGCCCCAATAACTTGCGGCAATAGAGAGGGAGAAATCGAGTTAAATATCCATGACATAACCTGTTTATCTTGCTTAAACCAAGCGGCATATGCGGGAGGGGCTGATTCGGTGCCTTCAATGTGGGAATCCAAATCGCAACCAGCAAACATGGTCCCGATTAGGGTTTTCCATAGCACAAAATTCGACGAATCCAATTTAATTGGAAGTTGATGTGAGTATGAAGGAACGGTGGAAGAATCGGATTGAGTGGCAGTGGCAATAACGTTAGAGACTGCATTCGATTGGGTTCCTTGAGTGGCCATTGACGGAAAAAGAAAGAAAAGGGAAGCGGTTGTGTTGTGATCGGAAAGGAGGGACGGTGGCTAAGCCTAGAGAGGCGTCTGAAACCAAGATAGATTTTAGGGTTGGGCAATTCTTTACTCAACTGAGTCAGAGATACTCGTATATATAATAATAGAGTGATTTACACAATTACAATTACAGCCCTATATACATATGTAAAATATAATAACATACAATATATCTAATAAATTGCCCTGAACGTCATGTGTAATCTTTTGACTGGTTTGACTTTTCAAAATTGTCATTTTTTTATTTTACTCTCTCCAACCAGAAGTTGACACATGTGATAAAGGCTTAGTCTAGTGGTTGAGCCTTGAAGCTGTGATCCTAGAGGTCGCAGGTTCGATTCCACATTTAGGCGGGGTGGGATAAGGTTTTACTTTGTCATTATTGTAAGCCCAAATGTGGCAAATTCTAAAAAAAAACAGACGTTGACACATGGCAATCAGAGGGCAAACTGATGTATTTTTGCCAATTTAAGGGGGCTAAGAGAAACTTTAGAGAGTTCCGGGGGCAGTACACCATTCGGACCAAGTTGCAGGGTGTATTTGGCTATTTTAAAAGAGCTATTTTGAAGCTCTCTTTTTTTTGGTAGACAAAGATTAGAGCACAAGGCTAGAAGGATAAGTTCAAACGATTAATAAATTTCTTTGAGTAGTAATGGAGAATGATCAAACAAGTCCAAATGCAGAAGACTTTAGGAATTACACAAGTGAATTAATAATGATTTGAAGGCAAAAATGAAGCAATTTTATGATAATTATTTAGTTAGAAATGGAGCTAAAGTATAAGAAGCAATAGATCTAGTACACAAAACAGGTAAGAACTGTGAGGATTCAAATGTGAAAAGCAAGGATCCAGTAGAATTTGTTTACATGTTAGAAAAAGAAAAGGAGTGACTTACAGGCAAAGAAGGAGATAAAACAGAGGAGAGCCTGAGAGAGTCTTCAAAAAGCATGTGCCCACTCTGCATTTTGCTTTTTCTGTTGATATGGAGTTCAATTCGCAATATATAGGCCAATTGCATCATGCCAAAACTTGACAGATGGCACCTTTAACTTTTAAAAGCTTCAATTAATCCCTTAAACTTCATAAAAATGCATCACTTTAACACTCCATATCACAAGTAAATTTCTAGTTGGAGAAAGAAAAATAACATTTTTAAAAAATTAAATTAATCAAAATCTAGCGTACGGCGTTAAGAGGGCAAATCAGTACATTTTTACCGAATTCAGAAGTTAATTAAAAGTTTTAATAGTTGAGATGGCATGGGACCAAATTTGTTAAGTTAACAAGGACCTTCATGCATTTAGCCCAATATATAATATGCAAAGCAAATCAAAACAGTTGGGTTTCTTATATGAAATTAAAAGAAAGGGTCCAGGGGTAAGTGGGGAAGGAGCCAACTAATAAGGACAATAGTGAATGATTGAATTGAATTGAATGAATGGTCCCTTCTCTTAATATACCTGTCTCTGTTTCTTTGGACTTTTTCCCATAGTATTGTTCACTTGTTATTTTCTAGCGGAAATGACTATATTTTCTACTCATTTACCCTTATCCAACATGTGCCTTCATTACATCGATGAGGAGAAGCCTCAAAAACAACTTTTGATTAAAATTAAACTTGTGACCTTTATAAAAGTTTTAGATTCGAACCACATTCAAGGCGAGTGAAAATTTTTATTTTTATTTCATATAAGTGCAATTTCACATTTTTAAAAAAAAATATGAGTTCTATTAAATATTCTCTGTCATT
Source organism: Euphorbia pulcherrima (assembly GCA_947683365.1). Lineage (NCBI taxonomy): Eukaryota > Viridiplantae > Streptophyta > Magnoliopsida > Malpighiales > Euphorbiaceae > Euphorbia > Euphorbia pulcherrima. The sequence goes on from CANTUS010000015.1 coordinate 44,536,362, forward strand.
TTAATCTAGATCGCATTATCCCTATATCTAAGGAATTAGTCCATTGTTTTGAGCCTTTCCCCATCTTCACTAAACTTTTTTATTAAAAAATTCTTGTTTTTATCATTCATCCATTCATTTTCTTTTTGCACAATCAATAGAAGCAGGTAAATGTCCAAGTTAGTGTCAACGCAATTAGAAAGCATTTCAATATCAACCACTAAAGAAAATGGGGGACAACAATAAGTGATAGCTTCAATTAGAATCCACATTCATTACATTACTCAATCTTCCAAATTACTTCTAACCTGGACTTGGTCTAGGTTTAAAGAAATTAAAACACATATATGTGTTAGTGTTTTATATTGAATGGACGACACGAAACTTGGATGCATTCAAATATACTAATTTATGGTATATGTCTGTGTTGTTGAATAAAAATTTGCAAATCATAATTCCTCCTTTGATGAGAAGGATGTTTTTGTAAATGGAAGTTCACAAAATGTGGGAAAAAACACAATTTATTTTCTATTTTTGCTTTATAGAAATAGTTGAAAAGAAAATGAACATGAATTCTCTAAAGTTCCAACTCTTTAAAGTTATACATTTTTTAAATTTTAAAAAATAAAAAAATGTCAGTTAATAATGTGATCTATAAAAAGCATATAATTGGTCCACATCTGACGTGTCAATCGAATGAAGTGCCAACTATACTTACCTTATCCTTTCTCTTATCCAATTCCTACTTTTTTTTTTGTAATTCTACATTTGTTCTACCGTAAGGTTTTTATAAATATTATCACAACCGTGACAGTCCACCACTAACTTGCGATCTCACCAATTTAAAATAATTTAATAAAAAGGTGAAAATAAATTAAAGTACAATTATTTTAAGACGGATGGAATATTGTTGATATTATTGTGAAAATAATATTAAAAATAATAAATAAAATTTTATTTAAAAAAAGATATAATTTAAAGTTAATTGAAATATTCTTTTGATAAAATATATTATACTATATGGAATATATTAAAAACGTTTTTTTTATTTTTTTCATTTTAATGTTGTATGATTTTCATTGTTTCGTTAGACCAAAGATTTATCGTTCTTAAGCTTTAAATTATAATGGACTAAAATAAAATGATTCATTAAACTGTCTAAATTTATTTTATTATGAAGTCACATATTGCTGTTACAACTCCACTTCGGGATCAACTGAAAATAACCTCTCTACAATATTAGGGATAAGACTGCATACACATGCCCCCTTATCTCGCTTGTACATGAGCATTAATGTTGTTGTTGTATTTTTAACATTGTACTGAGAAGATTGGAAACTAGAACCAGCCAATCCTACATATCGATCAGCCAGTGATCCCTGATTAAGAGCCAGTTTGGCTGTGAGTTTTTACAGCTTTTCTGTAAAGCTTCATTTTTCAAATTCTTTTTGAAAGCTGCAGATTTGATTTTGAAAAAAATAAATCAGACAGTTCCTAATTAATTATTATGAAATATCAAAATATGTTGTTCAAAGCCAAAATATATAGCACTATTAGAAGTTTGTGAGAACAATTTATTTTGAAAGCTGGTTAAACAGCAATGCCAAACTGGCCTTAACTAGACAATGTTCTATTTTTCACTTTTTCTCCATGCTAACTATTTTATAACAAAAAATTCTCTTCAAAATTTACATGTCCTTGACATGTAGAGAGTTTTTTATACTAAAAATGTAAACTTAAGTTACCTTATGATATAAAACAATTTTATCAGTGTTTGAATTAGTGGAAGTGGTGCTGAAGAAAAAAATCAAACTAAAAAAAATTGAATTTGTTGTTTTTCAAAGAAAATACAAATACAATAATAGCATATATATATATATTAAAATAAAAATAAAAATTTGTCTCCTCCCTTCAACAACTGTTGAAATTTTTCCACCTCATGCGTACACATCAATTATAACAAAAATGAAGTTAATGGGCATTATTATCATAGGTATTATTACAAATTTCCACAACTTTACTTTTCAATTAGATGACATGTTGTAATAAAAACTAATAAATAAAATTATGGTGCATTACAGTACCTTGATAAACATTATAAAATCGACCATTCTAAAATTAGATCTCTTCATCATATTTCTTACATTTATAATAATTAAATACAATCAATTTATTTTTGTATTCCAATTTCCCACACATTTTAAGAAAACAATGTTGAAAAATTATTTAAGACATCCAAATACGGCAGAAAATGTATAGGAAAAGACAATCTAAGTGCCATTTTTGTTGTAAATAACTTTACCCTCACCACATTAATTCACCATTCTTGTATGTATAAGAAAACACTTCATTGTTCCAAATCTGTTGTAATAGATCCGGAGGCAACACTTTTGGAGGAAAATTGATCCGTACTGATCCGGATTTTGATCCAGAGGCAAACTGGTCCGGATTGGTCCGGAGGCAAACTGAAATGAAAGGCAACCCTTTTTAGAAACTGTTGCAATAGCTCTGAAACTGAACTAAAGGCAACGCTTTGTTGTTCAGAATCTGTTGCACTAGATCCGGATTCACATCTTAGGCAACTGTTTACTCAAGTGATGCAACACTTTCTACTGAAACCAAAAATAACCTTTAAAAGATGTAAATAATGATCTTAACCACTTGGAACATTGCTGAAACAATAAGAACAAACTTTTAAGTGTTAGGATGAGTTAAGTCACGTAGGAGACGCTGTCCTTGAAAAATACTTCGTAATTCCTTCTAGAATTAAACAACTCCTTCAAACTCGATTTGAGTTTGAATACAAGAATTAAAAATGCTTATCATATCCAGAAATTTTGAGTGATAGAAAAGTATAAAATTTGGTTCCGTTCTCATCTCATATGGAAAAACCCACCAACCTTTTTATAGGTAATAAAAGAGTTATAAAACAATAAATAAAAGCTATTAAAACCGTAACCGACGGCAATTACAAAACATTAAACAAATGTAACCGTTGAAAAATTAAACTCACTTTTATGGAGGAAATAAATTTTTGTAACTTCCACCACATACTATTTTAACCACAAGATATTTTTCTCAACAAAAAAATCACAAAATATTCTTTTAAAAGTAACATAAAATTCTCATTTTTCCAACGGGTTCATGATACATTAGGCCAAAGAAAATCTAATTTTTCAAACATATCATTAGATACAATTTTCCAAAACACCAACGGTAGTTACAGGAGAAACTCTCTTCTACCTGCATAATCCTCAATAAAGTAGTCTTCACAAAACAACACAACTCCGGATAAGGATCACAAGTATTGTAATCACGAACCGCAAATTAACAGATTCACAAGGTCAAGATCTCATTCAGTTGCTTACAACAAAATCAAACACTAAACAAATCTACCTGCGCTTTGATCTTGTAATTCTTACAAATGAAGAAACTTCGCTTTTGTTATCGCTCTTCTTCCCTCTCGATTTGGAGGCTCCTGGATTGCATTATGCTTTAGTTTTTAGTTAAATTCCTAGGAATTTCAAAGAGGGCATACAGCTGTTTTCAGGCCTAACCACCTGCAAAGCTAGTTTATCCTTTTGGAACCTCTCCTATACACATTACCGATTTAGTCCTGTGGTATTGATTTCGTTATGTAATTGGTCCTTTCCTTAACCGATTTGTAACTCCTGCGCCACATAAATTAATTAAATGGCACATGGATTTGGATTTGAATTTGACTACGCGGCACATGGATTTGTAATCAATTTTTCGCCACGTGGATCTTATGTGGCGTATGACTTACAAATCCATTAAAAAAGGACCAATTAGGTAATAGAATGAAGACCACGAGGACTAAATGGATAACGTGTATGGCAGAGGGACCAAAAGATAAACTAGTTATACCACGAGGTCCGAAAGGTGGTTAGGCCTGTTGTTTTTACCTTTGGTTGTAACTTTTCGAGACATTGCTTCACTGCCATCTGAATCAGTCCCTGTCACCACACTTGAATATTCTTGCGAATTATCGAACTTAGCATCAGATGCCTCATCCTTAGATTCAGATGTATCTTCCGGATAATAAAATTTCGCATGAGATGTTTCATCCTCGATCTCTTCATTCGAGGGATCGACCACCTCACTATCTGTTTTTAAACCACTAGCAAACCTTAGAAACAGTTTCTTATATCACAGCAGTGTTATTAACACTGTACCATACCACCCAGTAAAACCGCTTACCGTCACTGACTTCTGTCCAGTAGACTAAAAATAGTAATATAAAAGAATAACGGGTATAGCAGATTCAAATGAAGAAAATAAATAAAATGGTTTTCCAAAATACATTTTTATGACAAATATATTAATACATGTTGGAGATGTGAGGTTATCCCACATTGAAATTATAAGAGAATGGTGACGGATTCTCTACAATATAGAATGGAAGAAGCATATTTTTTACACCTATATAATACATTTATTGGCATTAATATAATCTTACATCTAAATATGTATTTAAGAAATTAACAGTCCAGTAAGGTTACACCTCGGTTGAACCGGAAATACCGTGTACCAGTAATTTTACTGGTTTGATGTCCAGTACGGTTATGATAACATTGGTTAACAGGATTAATCTCATAAGATCAAAACCAAATTTATAATAGCATTCTGCTAAACAAATCATTCTTACATTTCTATGCAGTGCATAGTAACCGAAACAAATACAAAAAAGTTAATATATTAATATATGAGAGAAGGGGTAATTTCGATTTCAAAGCATGACTTGAGATTCAGTGTGATGTGTAGTTCAGTGCTTTGAAATATATATTTTAATCAACACACCATAGTTGTCGAGAGCGCAAAGCGCAATTTCTCTTCAACGCAAGCGAAAAAAGCGCTCGCTTAAAAAAAACGCAGTATTACAAATTTCACAACATATTATAGGTTTAGAAAATTAATAAAATATAGCTACTTAAAACTAAAAAATATTAAAAACATCACATGTCACAATAGTCCACAACAAGAACAAGTCTTTAAAATCAGAAAGTCATTAAAAATACCACATGTTGCGCTTTTTACTGAGGGTGTTTTAACCAAATTTGAAGGAATTCGATTGAATTCATTTCATTTTGTACAGAAAAGTTGAAACTTTTGTACGTAAAATGAATTGAAATCAATTGAATACTTTTCGATTTTGGGTTTCCAAACACACCTTGAATGCGCGCTATTTTGCGCTTTGTGTTTAACAGAAGCGCATAGGGTGCACTTGGCAACGCTTTGCGCTTCAAGAGCAAAAGCGAGCAGTTTTTACAACTATGCAACATACAATAATAGACATAAAGAAGAGGGATAATGATACCAACCTTCTACTACTTGATTGAATTCCTCGCTCTCTTCGCCTTCATTTCCAGCCACTGCAACAGTTTCTACTCTTTTAGCTTTCTGCTGATGGATTTCGGCGTTCCTTGCTGTTACTTCCTGCTCCTTCTTTTCCATGTGGAACTTTTGAAGCTTCTCCTCAAACTCCTCAATGCATAATTTAAGTTCTGGTTTTGCAAACTTTTTCGCCTGTTTCAGATTATGTCAGTGAAAAATTGATGAAACAGAACATTAGGAAGAATGGTGGAAGAAACAGAAATTCAGTACCTTGTTGATTATGCTTTTGAAATGATCCATAACAGAATCTTCAGACAGGGCATGTTCATATGTCTTAAATGAATCAATGAGCTTCCTCATTCCCTTTTCAGTGAATGATAACTGAGAGAGACAATACAAAATATATTCCCACCGCTTAACATCTGCACCGGAGATTATTTCACATTCACCATTAATCAAGAGTTCAAAATTATGAAAACTGAAGATCATAAAAATGTTAACTTCAATGAAGTTATGATGTTTCATATATCATTGCTTAAAAGTTGAAAGTCCACCTGTAACAATAATCAATGCAATTCAGAAACTCTGAAATTCCATAGAAACAATCATAGTAGGTAAAGGGAGCCAGGCACGCCCCTAGGCACTAGGGGAAAGCAAGGAACCTAATGGATCGAACCGAATCAAATCAGACCGGACCATTCTTATTAGGTTCCAATACTTTGCTTATTTGGTTCTCGGTTCAGTTCTCGGATATGAAGAAAAAAAACCCAAATAAACCAAGAACCGAACCGAATTGGGTTATAGATAAATAAAGTAAAAGTAACTCTAGTGTTTCATGGACTACAAGAGTTTCATTTTATGTTTTCTCATATATTAGTGTAAGAATTATCTACTAAATAAAATTATGATGATGGGCTTTTTTTCTTCGGTTATTATAAATATAAGAATTGTCAGATGATGGATTTATAAACTTTGTTTCTTTAGTAATCCCGTCCCTTTTTATTTTTTATTTTCGTTCTTTTGATATTCAATGTTTTATTCCTTTTTAATAATATAGATTATATTTAAGAAAAGGAAACTTGTTTATTGAGTCGTGGATGAGTTTCTTTATTGTATTTTTATTGTAAAATTTAGGTTTTTATAGGGATCGAACAAAACCTAAATATTTTGGCTCGGTCCGGACCAAACCTAATTCTATTAGGTTCAGTATTAGATTCCGAATTTTTTAATTATTTGGTTTCAGGTTTATTTGGTTCAGTTCGATTCAGTTCTTGGACTGAACCGACCAATGCTCTCCCCTGCTAGGCACAGCGAGGCACACCTGTCTAGCAAGGTAGCACAACTAAGGCGCTCGCCTTGGCCGAGGCACAATGCATTTTTTTGGGCCTTACACCTAGGCGACAGGCGCAGCCTTAGCGCCTTTAGTGCGCCTAGTGCCTTCGACTACTATGCAAGAAAATCATCTCATTATCTCCGGTACTAATGTTATATAGAGCTCAGCAGAGTACAGTGTACTCTCCAATAAGTTAGAAGTGGGACAGTACGGAAATGCTTCATGAATTTCAAGTGATTGTATCAGTTCGTGCCAGACAGTTGGTTATATGGAGGACCGTCAAAGTAACTGACAAAAATATGATAAATAATAACAAAGATGTACCAGTAACTCCATTGAACCTGTTGCAGAGCTTTTCAACCAGAGATTCCATTTGTTTGTCCTAAAGAACAAAGAAATACAAGTTTTTGCCATGATTATATAAAAAAAAATCAAATCAACTAAGCGATGCAATATCTACCTTTTTTATGGAACCAATTAAGAACTGCATGACATTGCAGAATGACTCTCTCTGCAGATTCTGTGAAGATAATTTCCCAAGTATATCTGGAAGTAAATTATATATCGGGTTGCTGCCTGATTCATAATTGCAGGAGGGGAAAGATTCAGTATCCTTTGAAAAAGAGAAATGCAAAAGGAAATGAAAGTTTAGCCTAATTATACCTTTCTTCGACAATTCATGGAAAAAAAGTTTAGCCAAATTTGATATTCTCTCATCTTCATCGTCTAGACATAAGGCCATCTCATACATATAGCCTTTCACCTAAACAAGGCATTGCAAGGAATCAGAACTATTGTTATAACATTGAAGAAAATGAAATTTTTAAGCAGTTTTCAGACCTTCATCATGTCATTTAAGATGAGATGAAAAAGAACCAGCACAGCATTTTTTCTAACAGAGACTAAAGGGTCCCGCAGCCGAGCGTACATGCTTTCAGTCCATGGTTCTAATAAATTAGGAAAGCGAACCGCCAAATCTCCAAGTGCAATAGTACAGTTGGAGCGAACAGTTTCTGAAGGTGCACTTTCTACTACTGTGAAGAGAAGCTGGAGATTTGCTTCGCTTAAAATACAGTCAATCAAAAGTTAGTAAAAATGCCCAGTTTACTAGTGGTGTTTCTGAATGCCACTAGCAAGGGCAGGTAAACATGTTCACAAAGCATTTGTGTGTGTGTGTGGGTGCACAGGCATTTGTGCATATGCAATGGAGAGAGTGAGAGAGAGATCACCAAAAATTTGCATCAATAATCATAAATCTACAAAGAGCAAGCATCCCAGATGCCTGGAGTATTGGATACTGAAACATTATAAGAATGATACGTCAGTATTGCAATTCAATGTGTTACCAAGTAGGGAGGTGATAAAAAATTAGGAAAAGGATTTTGGGTCAAACTTAAGAGTAAAGTTGTTTCATCTCTCTCATATTAGGAGAGAGAGTAAAATTAACATTTTTAATTCACGCCTTCCATTTTGAAATGGATTGAGCCAACTTTACTCTAAAGTTTGACCCAACTTTAAGAAATCCCTGTCCATAAAATTAAAACAGTGGGAAAAACAGAACTTGCCTTTTGCATCATGCTAAAATTTCTACAAAGCTTTGAGAGGAAAGGTGCGCAAGTTCCTATCAAATTCTTTTCAGTGGGGCCACCGGAAACAATCTCTTGCTCGGCTCTTTCCGAAAGCGAATCAAGAATCATATCTGCTGAGGCAGCAACACCGAGCTCAGCATTGATATTGTTATCCTGTAAAAAAAGAGTAAAACGAAGTAGCCATGCCTATTAAGGGCCTGTTTGGTATTCGTTGTTGTTGTGAAGAGCTCCACTCACAAACTTTACATAAAACAACATATTTTGGCATTGGACAACATTTTGACGCTTAATACTAATCAATTAGGGTCTGTTTGCTATTGATTTCCCAATGCCAAAATCTGCTGTCGGAAAGCTTGAAAATGGAGCTTTTCGGCACAGCAGCCTAGGAAAGCAATCCCAAATTGTCCAAAAAGGGTAAGATTTTGTTATAGATCATAGCGAATGATGATGCTGTAACGCTTCTAACTTACATTAGGCGCATTAGCTTGTTCTGCGCCAGCATTACGAGCATTCTGATTTTCAGCCATCTTTTCTCTCGCTGTCTTCTGCTTCTGAATCTTCCGGACACAGGCTTCTATATAAAGCAGCTGATTCATGGCAACATGGCTAATGATAAACAGAAATCTACTTAGTTTTGATACGTGGACTGCTGTGTAAGTGTTGGTGCCATTATCAATGTCTTCCGGCAACCCGGAATCCCCACTGCAATTGAAAACCGAACTTACAGATTTCCTGACAATATCAGTAGCTAAGGTTTCTGGTGTAGGATGAATAGTGTATATGGCGCTTATTGCTTTATCAGCAGCAGCATACCATATGTTTTCTGGAAGCCAAAAACCAGTAATTAAGCTTTCAAGTAAACTAAATACTCGGCTACCATTACTAGCCAACAACTTTTTCCTATCCTCTGAGGACAATCTTTGAATTGCAACGCATGCCATTTTAGCAAGCAGAGGGTCCACTTTAGCCCAACGACCGAACCCTATATCAATAATATCTTGCAAGTGGGATCCAAGAACACCGGCAGATGATTTTGCTGCCATGCAAAGAACAGATAAAGCACCACGGCTTTGCTCTGCTGTGGTTCCACTGACATTAAAGCAAAAAAAGTCCCATAGAGCCGATATCTGAAAAATGCACAGAAACAATAATCGGTTTAGTGAATTCAAAATAAAGAAAAAGTATCATAAACATACCGAGCCTGTATGATTTCAAAAGCCAAAACAGACAAAAAAAAAATCTGTAGTCTAAAATGAATTATCAAATAAAAGTCACACTTACTAGTTGAGTTTTTCATCACAAAGTTACAAAACCAAACCACAACTCAATAATAGTAGACATTTTTTACTTCAATGTTCAAACGAAGATAGTAGAATAGAAAGGAAACGGAAAAATCCTATAATATACTAATTCCTTTGTTCTTTTAACTGTCCAATTCATGTCCTTAGTTTCCTTGAGAGGCTTTTGGTAATCAATAAAAACCACTTGAATCACAAACACCGTATAAAATTATTCCACAAATTGATATCATATATTCAAAACCATCAAATGAAAAAAAACACGCTGACATATGTGAATTCATATACCCTTTCTGTCAATAAGTATACCTACTTAAAAACAGCAATCATCCTTGAAGAACTCTAGCCATAATAGTTAATGCGTTAGGCGCACCCAAAGCAACAGGGGGTCCTGTCACCAAGGAGCTAGGCGAAGGCGCACGCTAGGCACATGAACTAAGAAAAATATAAAATAAAAAGTTTTTCAATTCACTTAAAGGAAATTCAAAAATTCAAAGTTTATAACCATGAAACTAATAAAGAATACACATATTGTTCAAACTTCAAAGGCCCGAAACAGGACTGCCAACAAAACAGAAAAACAAGACACCAAATGCAAATGAAAAGATTTAGACAATAGCTAAAAAACTTAATAAAGAGTAAAGAGTAAACTGATAGTCAAATCAGTTTTGAAATTGATAGAAGTAAACTCAGAAATAATCAAATAAACAAGTGATTTGTAGACTTAGCATGATAGAATAGATTCATAGAAGTAAACTAATAGTCAAATCAATTTCGAAATTGATAGGAGTAAAAAGAAGTAATCTGTTAGAAGTAAACATAGCATGATAGAATTAAATAGCATGATAGAATTAAACTAATAGAAGTTAAATATATGAAAGCAGAGCATAACTTATTAAAAACTGAATGATCTGTAGAAGAGAGAAAGTGGAGGTAGCTTCAAACTAGAAGGATTGGTGATTGATTGGCCAGATTTTTCAAACGCAAATAAAATAGAGAAGAGAGAACATATATTATAGAGTAGAAGAGAGACAAAGGACGATTAGTATTCTGTGTTAATTAGGAATAAATAAATGAGTTTAATAGATTTTAATTACTAAATAGCCAAATAGGAAAACTAAAAGTAGTTGACACTTGGCAGGCTTTAGAGTTTTAATAGGTGTCAATCACTATTAACTTAGTTTAAAAAAAACCCTAAGAATTCAGTTATTTGCGCCTTTTGCGCCTCGCCTTGCGCCTTTCACACCTAAGCGCATGCCTTTGCCACAAACACCCCCTAGTTAATAGCCTAGAGCGCCTAGCGCTTTAAGCGCGCTTTTGACTACAATGACTCTAGCAACTATAATATTAGCATTCTAGAATTTCAGATATGCTAATATGGAAGCTAGAAGGGTAACTATTTCAGAAAATATATCCATGTTTTCTTATAGTTGCTTTCAATCTGCTACAGTTATGTGACTTCAGATGTGCTGATGTAGGTAAATCTATAAAAAGGATACTAGCAAAACTACTTACAAAATGGTAACTTGAAAAAGTTTAATGTTCCATCTGTAAACTTCCTAGAACACCTTAGATCTTAAAAGTTGGTAATACAGTATCAAGTATATTGTAAGCCATCAGCAAGCTGATATAAATCTCTAGGTTTCATTCACCTCTTTCGTATTTAAAAAAACCATTAAAATCATCATAGAAGTATATTCTTATTCTAGATGGCTGAAGCAAGGGAGGAAGCCTTTACACATTTTTCAAGCGTACTCAGTTCTTTTCCTTTAAAATTTTTTAATGTAGCATCTTAGCCGAGAACGTTTTTTGCCTGTTTGGTGATGTGCAATGGAAGTGTGTGCAAACCTGAAACTATTACTGCAACAGGAGGAAAGTAAACATGTTTTCTTTCCAAATCAAAGTAAACTATTAGTGGTGATTTCTTCAGAAAAACAACATCATTTGTTAAACATCTTTCCTTTCCAAATCAAAGTAAACAATGTTTAAAATTATTTATAATTTAGTAGAAGCATTTACATAGTAAATTTAAAGACATCAGAATTCAAAACAAGGAATTTATTTATCTGAAAATGGTAAGTTAAAGCTTTCTGAGAGTGCTAAGAGAGACGCACCGTGCTACTAGATATATCCCCTTTAGACACCAATGCATTGATAATAAATTCCAGAGCCGCAAGATCTCCAATATTTGAATCTATAGCAAGACTCAAAAGATTTTTAGCAGTTTCTACAGGGTTTTTCCTTACATAAATAGTAATAAAAGCATCCTCTACAGCTTCATATATGGACTTTTCTTGAGAGAACACCTACAAGGGCCAGTAGTGTATCATTTTGTCAAATTATAGAATCTAATGGACATATTGATAATCTTATAACAAGAAAACAATGTCCTGGTTCCAGAAAAATTTTCTATATTATAACAAGCTCACCAATGGCAACATCTTACGGAGGCATTCCTCTGCACCGTCAATTTGGAACTGTTTGCACCTCATCAGCAAAAGAATTGTGTTTTCAACATCTGTAGCACAAGACGAAGCCATCAACTGAACAAGTGTAGGCATTGTGGCAGAGATGCACTTAGAAAAACATAAGCCTGACTCAAGAGATGCAACCAAGGCTCGAGTCTGCTCCAAATTTCCAATACCTGGCACTGAACTATCCTTCTGAGTACCCTCCTCTTCAAGATGCGGCAAAAGACTATCACTCAAACTCTTTTGTTGTCTTTGAGACACATTTTCAGGATATATATTCTCAATCTCACCTCCCTCGTCAGAATTATCGTTATCAGATTGTAAACCATCACCAACAGTTGTTGCACTTTCATCTAGTTTGAGCTCATTCAATTTCTTCTTGTACTGCTCCAATGTTGCTTCAAACGAAGCTATTCGAAGTTGTGGACCAAAAGGATTATGTTGCAACATCATGATAAGTAAATTTAATGCAGCTTTTCGAACAATTGCAGCTTTGTCCTCCAATCTCCCAGCCGCAACTGTGGCAACTTCATTCCACAAACCAATTGGAACAGAGTGCTCTTCACATAATTCAGCCCAAACCTGAAGAACTCTACTCCTAGTAAAAGCCGAAACATCTCGGCACCGTTCAAGCAAAATTTCCAGAATAGCTCGCTTGGTTCGAAGACGAACAGATTTAGAACTTACTTCTCCCTCAACATCCTTAAATGCCTTGGCAACCAGCTTTCCCAGAACACCAATCAAAGCATTTCTTATCTTATAAGATTCCCCTCCAAAGTGTGGCACAAGGACTCCAATGTGAGTTGAAAATAACTTTGGTAGCCGCTCTGCAAGTTCTACTAGAAAACGCCCAACATTTTCAGCCCCAACAGTATCCTTCGCATATGCTTTTGGGTTAGTCCTCCCAATATCCCTAATGAGAGAACTTGCAAGCGTTCCATCAGCATACTTTTTTTCTGCTCCAGCAACAGCATCAGCCATGTGAATCACAACAAAATCATATTTGTGAATCAGGTGCGTCATCGAAGCACAAGATTGTGTTGTGTAGTGGTATTTTGTAGCACAAGCACCAATTATACGACAAAGAGCATCTTTTGTTTCAGAATCTTTAAGAAGTATCGGATTCTCAAACATTGAAAAGGCATTTCTGAAAGCACATGAATTGAAAAATTTTAATTACAGTAGTTACACAAATGAAGTAAACCTGACATAACAAAACTGATAAATTTAGCTTACTTCACAACAAAAGAGAGATAGTTTTCATCTGGATCTGATGATCCAAAGAGCAATGCAAGATTGACCTCCAATGAATTAGCAATTAAATTAAGTATTCGACCCCTTTGTGCCTCCCAGTTCCACGAGTGTAATGGTTGTTTCTTCCTAGTACTCGCAGTCACCTGGAGAAATAAAATGCTTTTTCAATATTTACAACTACAATAGCAACACGACAGGTAATCATAAACATAACTATCAGGGATGCCAAAAATAACACCAAGAAATAGAAAAGGTGCTGTGATGATTAAGGTCCTAGATGTCAGTTGACTTGGCCATATGGAAAGATGGAGCCAAAGTACCTTTGAATTGTTACTGGCAGTAACACTGGACTCCTCAGCAAGAACGATGTTGAGTAGGAAGAAAGTGTATATTTTGAAAGCATTCCTGTGTGATGTGACCCTGTCATAAACTGGAAGATCATCATCCTGGCCTTGAGAAACTCTTGAGAGCAAATCCACATTTGGAAGAAGAACACTTAAGTTGGATCGAAGACTTTCAACAAGATTGAGTTTGCAATATGGGCTGAGTCTAGAGAAACCCAAAATCAATGAGTAGACACGATCAAACACATTTTGCTCTTCGATGCAAAATAAGTCTTTGTCAGAGAGATCAAAGGATACACCTACAAAAAATGAAACACACGTTACCTTTTTCAGTTTTCATGACAAATTGATTAATTATTCTAAGGAAAAAGGTACAAAAGATAAATAGAATATGAGGTTTAAACATCCATTTTCGGGTATTCTCACAATTGTAAATTTGTAATCTATATACTGCGACATTTGATTAATTTTAAGCTCAGCCCTACTTGAAAGAGAGAAACTAAAAAGAATGATTCCCCATGTTGAAAGATTTGAACTGAAACTCACAGCACTAGAAATATTAAGCCTGTATTTCTTTTTACAGTACCCAAATAGAACATGAAATGACAATTTTCTTCAAACCGTTCTAAAATACATATTACTTCTAGTTTTATAGTCTTGTATGCTTAGACCTTGCCACAAACCAAAGAAAAATCCTCGCAGCACTTGAAAACATTCCAAACAATAGCAAAAGAATGGCAAATAGTTCCTTTCAGCTATTGAAATGTGTAACTGCAAATCAATTTATGTTCATTAAAGACCAAGACCTTAGAGCATAAATGAGATTCGTGAAGTCTATATAGGTGAAACCAAAATTCACAAATCTCCAAGGAACATTGCGATTGGAGGTGATAAAACAGACCTTTGACGAACTCTTCAAGTTGAGAAGGTCGGAAGGAAGCAACGTCGGTTGCACTGAGGACGCATAGGCGGTTGTCGCCGGGATCATCCTCCTCCAGAGACCGGAGATTCTCAGGAAACACGAAGTGAGGAGACATTTAGCAGCTAGGAAGAGATCGATAGTGAGAGAAAAGAAGTAGCAATTTCAATTTTGGTGAAACTGAAAATGAAATAAGCGGGAATCTGCCAAATTCAATTTGGGTCGCGCTCCCTACTTATCCAATGGAAATTTCAAAATTGTATTAAATACTCATTTTTTGAAATTATATATAATGCATTATAGACTTTACAAATAATTAAATTAAATTTTAATTATTAATTTCAACTTTTAATTTTATTATGAGGTTTTTTCTTTTTAAAAAATACTTGTATTAAATGAAAGAATGTGAGTAACACAAATAGACAAGGAGAATTTCAACTTTAAAGTATCAAATTTCAACCATAATTTAAATTTAAAATAATTCATATTTAATGCATTATAAACCCTACAAATAATTAGATTGAATTTCAAATTATTAATCTCAATTTTTATCATAAAGTTTTCTTTTTTAGAAAACAATTGTGTTATTTTTATATTTACAAGTATCTGCATTGAAATAATCTTATTCAGAGTTAGTCACAGTTAAACTTCCTCACCCCTCCCAGCAAGTGTAAGAAAATAAAAAGGTGGAAGAAAATTTAAACTTTTTTTATTTCGATCAAATGAACAATCTAGCCAAAGTGTAGGCAACAATATATTATGTTCCCGTTTAATCCAGGTTAATTATTTAACAATTATTTTGTAATCACAATTGTTAAACACTACATAAAAATACCAATATGTTAACTAACTAAAGAATCAACAAATTTTTATTATCAATCTCAATCACAATGTGGGTGTATCCAACAATCTTCAGCCAAGTCAAGACTTTCCACACATATTAAACTTTTGCCGCCCCATTCCCGAACATGGTTAGTCAAAATAATAACCCATGATCACATCTTTCCTCCACTTTTCACCACCTTTAACTTGACTTTCAAGTCCGAAATGACTATAAATATCTTTTTATTTCACTATTTTGGAGGAGGATAAAGAAAGAAACAAGATTACAACATCAGAAGAGAAAAATCAAAATTCGAAATTCAAAGTTCATCTTCAAAGCTTGAATCATTCTAAACAGGTTCGTTGCTACGTGTTTCATCGACTTTAGCAAAAGTGGATTCTCATTAGAAGGGTAAGCACTTGAGTTCAAAATTTTATTTTAAATCTTTTTATTTTTGCATTTTACCTTGAATTTTGCATTTGAAGATTTCCGGAAATTGGAGCCCCTCCCCGAGCAAATCAGAGCCTCGCGGAGACAATGATGGTGATTTCATCATTATTTTCAAGTAAAACCTCTTTTTAACATAATACTATATTATTAATAATCATTTCTGATTTCTGGAACACTTATACCATGTTCTAAACCACATTTTTGCGTCAAAGTTTCCTAAAAAACTCAACTTTTACCCAAACTTAAAATCAAAATGGGCACTTTATGTCCCATTTTATTTCAAATTATTTTCTTTTGCACTAGCATTTGTTTTGTAGGGATCAAAGGGCATGTTCCAAGTTAGATTCCTTAACCCTTCTCTTTTACTTTACAGTGTCTTTAATTTAATGTCTTTTCTTCACATGAACAAATAATACATAAAAATTACAATAAATAAATAAACACTTAAATAAATCTGCAAATAAGAAAAATGATTCATTTATTTTAAACAATTAAGAGTACGTAATTCGTGCGGACTCGACTATTTGTAAATTCTTGAATGAGCTTAATCGGGTCGCGACTCTGGTTTTCATTACGTTTTAGATCTCGAATTTCTTTCGAGATAAAAATATATTTTCAAATGGATTTTCTCCAAAATCCCTTTTTAAACATCAGTTTAATAGTCTATGTTCAGTTGAATTTTGAGTTGGTGACTATTTAGCAATGATTGGACTTGGTGTCCACCCATTTCAGGGGCACCTCTCCCATGTGGGATGAGTTTGTTGTAATCTCGGTTTTAGGTTTTGAAGATGACAAATAATTGTTGAAATTAATATAAACTCCTATAATTTGTTAAGGTGATTCTAGTATGTTAGTACATGTTATCTTTTGCTTATCATGTGATTTTATTTCTTGAGAAGCCTTACATATTTTTATTGCGTAAAGTCATTTATGTGTCTTTACTTATTTGTATATGACTTAGAAAATATCTAGTATTTATTGTTAGTCATTTTTCTTAAAGATATTTTGACTTACTTCTTGCCTTGAGATCTACAATTGTATTTTGAGTATTTTTTTATGAAGGATGCAAAAAGCATATTTCCAAATATGAGAAGAATATATTGGTAGATGAAGCTTCACATGGAATAAAGGGAAAAACATCTTGCACAAGCTTCAACTTCTAGAGAAGACAAAAAGAAGATATCAATTACCCAATATGGCAAAAAATGAAATTGACTGTTGGGAAACAATGATCCGGAAAAACAAATCCAAGAACTAATCCGGATCAAGTTTGAAGAAAACAAAAATACAAAAAACAAAAACACAAGAAACAAAAACACAAGTCCAAGACAAATCATTCGGACACACATTGAAGACCTCAAAACACTTAAGTCTATATTAAAAGCATCCGGTTAGAGTTTGGAAAGGAAACAAACTTATAACCTATCAAAGTCAGAATCCGGAGAAAGACTGATTGAAGAAGCATCCGGATATATTAAGTTTAAAGATATCTGGAAGACTCAAATATCAAGACAAATGAAAAAGTTCAAATTCACCTTTTCCCTCCTCATTTGGTCTGAAGTCAAAGATCCTTTTACCTTGAAGACTGTAAAAGTAACAGCTATCACGCACTCTAGAAAAGGACAAAAGGACTGACACATGAAAGAGAAAAAGGTAACAACCTTTTTAACATAGACCAATGGGAATGGCGTGTGGAACACACACCAAAAGGAAACGGCATAGAAGTTGGCAAATCACTAAAATACAAACAAACGATCACTAACAATTTTTCAGCCTCAATCCCAAAAATTCAAACGGGACATTCACTTAGTCTAACGGATTGTTGAATGGCTCTGGATGCGTCACATCATACCTAATCAACGGTGAAGATTAAAGATCAACCTCAGCAGTTCACAACGGCTACATTTATAATCAAAGCCTATAAAAGGGAAGCTTCACAAGTTGAGAAGGTGCTAGTTGATTTTATAAAAAGCTATTACAAGAGAATTCAAGCTAATTCTATCAGTGAACAAAAATCCCTCCAAGAACTAAAAAGATTCCAAATTTGTTTTTGTAAGAATTCTCAAGTGGGTTATAAACTTGAAGAATTCAAAAACCAAATCCTTGAAAAATCAAGTTGTAAGATCTCATACTTGGGTGAGTATTGAGATTGGGAACTAGCTTAGAGTTAGTGATTTAAGTGGAATCTCCCTATAGGACTCATATTAGGTTTGGGTAGAATCTAAGTGGTATATCCTACTAAAGAAAAGGACTCAGCTAGAAGTTGGTGCTTCTAGTAGTATATCCTACTTCTGGAAGAGGGGTTACCATACGGAGACAAATTATAAGGCTTAATTCCTGCCAGTTGGAAAGGAATTACACTAGTGGACAAGCAAAGAGGAAGGAACCTCTGGGGACTGGATGTAGGCAGGGCTGAACTAGTATAAAATCTCTTATGTTTGATTTTTTCTACATTAGTCTTTACTTTTGTGCATTTCATTTCACATCTGCATTATCCGGAATCTACAGATCCGGATCAAAAATTAAACACGCTACACAAGACTTTTTAAAGTCTGAAAATTCGGCGATAAGGGTCATTCACCCCCCTCTGACCCTAAATAACTAAGCATAGGGACCAACAAGTGATATCAGAGCAACTGCTCAAAACTAGAGATCTAACAATCTAGAGCTAAAGGTCCATATTTTGATCCAAGAAATAAAATGAGTTTTAACAACTCATAACTTCTTCCGGAGGGTATGTCCATTACCCGTCCTCCACTCTTCACCGGTGATCACTACACATTCTAGAAAAACCAGATGAAGAATTTCATTCAGGCTCAAAGCATGTTGGCATGGATGGCCATTAAAGATGGCCCATATATTCCTACTTATGAAGTAGAGGGTTTAACCACCCGAAAGCCCTCGAATCTATGGGATGAAAATGATTATAAAAAGTTGCGTGAAAACGCAAATGCTATTAACATGCTTCATTATACTCTTAATGCAAGAGAATTTAACAGGATTTTTGAATGTGAAACTGTGCAAGAGATATGGCAGAAACTTGAGGTGACTTATAAAGGCACCAACATAGTCAACGAGGCAAAGATAGATCTTCTTCAACAAAAGCTTGAAACCTTCAAGATGGAGCCCAAAGAATCTATCAGCAACATCAATACCAGATACACCAATCTGGTTATTGAAATGAAGAGACTTGAAAAGGAAATCTCTGAAGTAGATCTGGTGAAGAAGGTTCTCCAGAGTCTCACCAAGGAATGGGATAACAAAAAGACTGCCATTGAAGAGGCCCATGACTTGAACTTTTATAGTTATGATGAACTCATTGGCAATCTCTTGACACAAGAATTATCCTTGGAGAGATACAGCCAACAAGTAAAGAAATCGGAAGAAAAGAAGAAAGCAATTGCACTCAAGGCGGAATCATCCGGATCAGCTTCTTTCGGATCAGAAAAGAAGTCAAAGGAATTCCAGTGCAATAAAGAACAAATGGCTATGCTAGCCAAACAATTTAGGAAATTCCTGAAAAAGAAAGAAAGAAGAATCTCTAGAAGATATGATTCCAGAATAATGAAGGAAGGATCCTCAAAGAGAGACAAAGCCAGAAAAGCTCTGGAAGACAAGAAAGATCCGGAAAAGGAATCAGCCTGATTCGAATGTGGTGATAAAGGACACTTTAGCTCTAAATGTCCCAATCTAAAAAAGGAAAAGAGATACAAGAAGAAGGCAATGGTGGCCACCTAGAGCAGTATTGAAGAAAGCAGTAGCTCATCTTCAATAGAGGAAGAGGAAACGATAAATTGTGCATTTATAGCACTATCTGATCCAGAAGCTGAGCAATCCAGAAGAAACCCATCAAAGCAGACCACTAAGAAAACCAATGATGAATTAGAATTAGAATTATAACATTGAACTTATTAGGGCTTTAGGAATTGTAATCAAGAATGTGAGAAAGAATACAAAAGCCATTAAAGCGCTCCAAAGACAAGTAAAGGAACTTTCTGAAGTTGTTGAAGCCATGTCACACGATATCAATTCAATTAGGGCCACTAAGCACATCGACGTGGTTGAAGAAAATTTCCTAAGAAGTCAAGTACAAATATTGAGTGCGAATCTAATCGGCTAGATAGGTAACTAGCTCTAATGAAGGAAGCTTTTGGAAGAAATGCAAAGGCAACCACCCGAAGGAAACAGGGGTTCCCAAATCAAAAGAAGAATCTAGAACATCCTGAATAGAAGAAAGTCTGTAGCCAACCTCAAGCACAAAGGAAAAATGCTCCATCGAGCAAAAAGACTCAAAGATTCACAGCTGCTCAAAAGGGAAAGGCTAAAGCAGTTTTTGATGATCATCCTATCAAGAAAAAAAAAACTATAGAGCAGAAGTTGCCCCTCCAGCCATCTATGGGATCCAAACCAAACAGTGAAATACAGATCTAGCTAAAGCAAGATATTCCAGAGATTATGGGAAGAAGGATCTCCACAAGATTGAAGAGAAGCTTAAGTAGAATAGACCAGTGTTTGAAAATAATGATCCAGAACTTCAATTAAAGTAAAATATCCGGATCAGGTTTGAAAGAAACAAAAACTTAAACAAACTATCTCCTAAATCTAAATGAAAGCATTCGGTCAAGTTCCAGCTATAAAGACATTCATTGAAGACTATATGTACCTAAGCATACATTAGAATCATAAGGATAAAGTTTGGAAAGGAAACAAACTTCAAACCTCCAAGACTAGCATCTAGAAGAACTGATTACATAAGCATCCGGATAAAGACAGATCCAGTGATACTGAGTCTAAAGACATCCGGAAGACTTAGATATCAACACAATGGGAAAAGCTTCAAAAATAACTTTTCCCTCCACCTTTTTTGGTCTACAAAGACTAAGATCCCTTCCCCATGAGTAAAGCAAAAGAGACAGCTCGCACTTTTCTGAAAAAGGATAAAAGGACTGACACCAGAGAGAAAAAGGAAACAACCTTTTTCACCTAGACCAATAAGGAGGCGCGTGGAGCTCACACCAAAAAGCTAACTGGTATAAAAGTTGGTGTGACACTAAAAAACAAGGAAAACGATCACTGACATCTTTTCAGCCTCAATCCTAAGGATTCAAATGGGTCAAATTACTGTCTAATGGATTGATCAACGGCTCTAGAAGCATCTCATCTTACTTGAACAATGGTGAAGATTAATTACAGCCTACCAACCTACAGCAGCTACATTTATGATGGAAGCCTATAAAACGGAAGCTTCACATATTGAGAAGGTGCTAGTTGATTTCACAAAAAGCATATACAAGAGAACTTGCTAGAGAACAATAGATTCACAAATCCCTCTAAGAACCAAATCATACAAAATCAGTTTGTAAGGATTCCTAAGTGAGCTATAAACTTAATGAAGTCTAAAACCAAAACCTTTGTCTAAAACCAAAGTGAAAAAGATCTCCTACTTGGGTGAGTAGTGAGATTATGATATAGCTTGAAGTAGGTGCTTTGAGTGGGATCTTTCTGTAGGACTCAGCTTAGATTCGGGGTTGAAGTCTAAGTGGTATATCCTATTAAAGACAAAAGGACTCAGCTAGGAGTCGGTGCTTATAGTGGTATATCCTACATCCAGAAGGGGGTACCATCCGGAGACAAACTGTAAGGCTTGATTTTTGCCAGTTGGAAAGAAATCACACTAGTGGAAAAAGCTCAAAGGAAGGAACCTTTGAGGACTGGACCTAGGCGGGGCCGAACCAGTATAAATCACCGTGCTTGATTTTATTTACCTCTATATTTATATTTGCATCATCCGGATTCATAACATCCAGAAGCCATCAAACACACTACATAAGACTTTTTAAAGTCTATTAATTCCACGAAAAAGGGCCATCCACCCCCCTCTGACCTTATATAGACCCTCACAGGGACCAACAAGTGGTATCAGAGTAAGTGCTCAAACTAGAGATCTAACCATCTCAAGCTAAAGGTCCATATATTTTGATCTAGGAATCAAAATGAGTTTCCAAAACTCACAGCTCCTCTATCACCCTGTCCTCCACTCTTCAGCGGTGATAGAGGAGACTGCCAACTGTGCATTCATGGCACTGACTGATCTGAAAGCAAAGCAATCCATAAAGAATGTCTGTAAGCAAGATACAATGCAAATCGAAGAATCAGAATCAGAATCAGCAAATATTGAGGTAAATTCTTATTCTAATTCTGCTTCTAACCTTGTCCTTACTAGATCTTTAACTATTGTGATCAAGAGTGTGAAGAAGAACATAAAAACGATCAAATCTTTGAGAAGATAAGTGATGGAGCTTGCTGAAGATGGTGAAGCATTCACACAAGATGTCAACTTGATAAGAACTGCCAAGCACATTGATGTGGTTGAAGAAAACTTTCTGAGAAATCAAGTGCAGATGCTGAGTGCTAACTTGATGGGGTTAGATAGGGAGCTAACCCTAATAAAGGAAGCATCCGGAAAGAGATCAAATCCTCCTCAACCAAGATGGGACCCAAGGTAGAATACACAAAGAAATTAGTACCAAGCTATGAAAGGAAATCCAAAGCCTTCCAATTAAAAAGTAAAGGAGGTTAGCAGGCAACCACAAGCCTAAAGATATACTGCTGCATAAAAAGGAAAAGCTAAGGCATTATACGATCAGCAACCTGCCAAACAAAGAAGGAATTATGCAGCAGAAGTTGCACCTCGAGCCAGCTTTCGGATACACACCGGATCATCTACAAGTGAACAAGAAGCTGGATACAAAGGGAACTATAGGAATGAGGATCTTGAAAAGATTAAAAAAAAGCAGGAACAGAGCAACCCCATCTCAAGGTGCAGGTTTTATGGGAAAAACAATCATATTACTAAATTATGTAGATTAAAAAATGGTTATTATGATGTCAATCCTTGGCCTGAGATGGTTATTAACTCGAGAGGACCCAAATCAGATTGGGTACCTAAACCCACCTGATCTATTTTGTAGGTATGCCTTAGATCCATAGTAGATCAACACACTTGGTACATTGATAGTGGATGCTCAAGGCACATGACAAGTGATGAGAAGGCCTTCATCACATTAACCCGAAAGAAGGAAGGCAAAGTAAGCTTTGGATACAATAAAAAAGACCATATCATTAGACATGGGACCATTGGATCTGAATTAAAGATAGAAGATGTCTCACTGGTTGATGGACTGAAGTTCAACTTGCTAAGTGTAGCCCAACTTTATGACAAAGGAAGAAAAGTCACCTTTGATTCTGGAGGCTACTCAATATATGATAGTAAGTCTAATCAATTGATTCTTTATACACCTAGAGTAAACAATGTCTATTCTATCAACATAAAAAATTAGAAAAAGAATACCTGCTTGGTGTCTAAAGAAGAAGAATCATGGCTATGGCATCGGAGGTTGGGACATGTTAACATGCACCTCCTGTCCAAATTAGCCAAAAAGGAATTGGTTGCCGGTTTGCCTAAGGTTGCTTTTGATAAGGATCATCTATGCACTACATGTCAATTAGGTAAACAGCATAAGAAAAGTTTCCCTTCCATCTCCTACATTCCTTCAAAAGAGTACTTGAGCTCTTGCACATTGATCTCTTTGGTCTAAGTAAACCATTGAGTTTAGGTAGAAGAGAATACACCATGGTCATTGTGCATGATTATTCTCGATACACCTGGGTTCTCTTGCTAGCAACCAAAGATGAAGCCTTTGACCAATTCTCAAAAACATTCATCCAGATAAAAGTAGAACATGGCATAAGCATTGCACGCATCCAGAGTGATAATGGTGGTGATTTTAAAAATAAGCATTTTGCTGAATTTTGTGACTCCAAGGGCATTGAACATAATTTCTTTGCCCCTCACACCCCTCAATAAAATGGAGTTGTTGAGAGAAAGAACAGACCATAGTTGAAATAGCTAGAACAATGGTAAATGAAAATTGTTTGCCAAAATATTTTTGGGGTGAGGCCGTAAACATATCATGCTATATTTGGAATAGAGCTCTCATTAGAAAGACCATAGAAAAGACCCCCTATGAAATCTGGAAGGGAAGAAAACCCAAAATTGGGTACTTCAAAGCATTTGGATGTAAGTGCTACATCCTAAATGACAGGGAGCAACTACAAAAATTTGATCATAAGTCTGATGAAGCAATTTTCCTTGGCTACTCAACACATAACAAGGCTTACAGAGTTTTTAATAAATGAACCCAAACTATAGTAGAGTCTATACATGTAGATTTTAATGAGACTAACCATGTAGGAAAGAAAAGTTTCACTCCGAAAGATCCAGATCCAAAAGTTGAAAACTCTAGAGAAAAGAAGTAAGCTGGAGTTCCTGATTCTTTCCAAATCAAGAAGTACAAAGAAGAGGATGAAGGAATATCTTTTGTTCCAGAAGTTCAACAAGTTGATTTCAATCAACATGAGATAAACTTCAATGATGACCAAGGAAACCAAGATTAAGTAGATGTAGAGCAAGTCCCAGTTCAACATGAATGCTTACAAAGGGAAATCTGAACTCACAGAATTCATCTGGTAGATGCCATTTTGGATGATGTCTAAATCCAGTCAAAACCAAAGTATAACTCAATAGGATGATGAGCCATGCTGCTATCTCTCATTGAGCCAAAGAAATTTTAAGATGCTAAATGGGATGAAAGTTGGATGATGGCAATGCAAGAAGAGCTAGATCAATTCACCAGGAATGATGTATGGGATCTAGTGGCACCTCTATTTCGGAACAAGCAAGATGAATCTAGAGTTGTGGTAAGGAACAAAGTAATATTGGTTGCCCAAGGCTACAACCAACAGGAAGGGATTGACTTTGAAGAATCATTTGCTCTAGTAGCAAGACTGGAGGCAATCCGGATCTTATGTTCTTTTGCATCGTTCATGGGATTAACATTATTCCAAATGGATGTCAAGAGTGCATTTCTCAATAGGGTCATCCAGGAAGAAGTATATGTAAAGCAGCCACCTAGTTTTGAAGACTCAAAGCATCTGGATCATGTCTACAAGTTAAAGAAGGCCCTCTATAGATTGAAGCAAGCACCAAGAGCCTAGTATGAGAGACTCATGACATTTCTCATATCCAAGGGATATATCCTGGGGGAAAGTAGATACTACTCTTTTCATCAAGAAAAAGAAAAATGATATTATTCTAGTCCAAATCGAAGTGGATGATATCATATTTAGAGCAACTGATGAAAAGATGTGTGAAGAATTCAGCTCTCAAATGCAAAAGGAATTTGAGATGTACATGATAGGAGAACTAAAATTCTTCCTTGGTTTACAAATCAAGCAAAGTCCGGATGGAATTTTCATTAACCAGTCAAAGTACACCAAGGAGATCTTGAAGAAGTTTGAAATGGACAAGAGCAAACCTATGTCCACTCCAATGGGATTATATACAATCCTATCCAAGGATTGTGAAGGAGGAGATGTTGATCAGAGGCTCTATAGAGGTATGATTGGTTCACTTCTATACTTGATAGCTAGCAGACCTATCATACATTATGCAGTATGTTACTATATAAGGTATCAAGCCAATCCTAAGGATTCTAATCTCAAGGCAGTAAAGAAAATTCTTAGATACCTCCTAGGGACCACTGAAGTTGGTTTATGGTATCCTAGTAATGGAGATTTCACACTCCAAGGCTTCATTGATATAGATTATGGAAGAGACGCTCTTGAAAGGAAGAGTACATCCGGAGGTTGCCATTTCCTTGGAGATTGCCTAGTATTATAGTACAGCAAAAAGCAAACTTTAGTTGCCTTATCTACTACAGAAGCAGGATATATGGCAGCTGGAAGTTGTATGGCTCAACTCTTTTGGATCTAGCAATAACTAGAAGGTTATGGAGTTCAAAATTGGTGCTTATCTGGAAGGGCTCTCTTACCACAGTTTCATCCTTCCAGCACTGTGTCTTACCAAATTGGGTGGAGAGTAGAGTGGTTAATATGTCGGTACTAATCATCAACTACCTGAGGCAGCACAAGAATTCTCATTGCTCCCTCATCACCTAGATCTTAATTGCTAATGAAGTGAACTTAACCGAATTCTAGGCAGTCAACGGCAAAGAAATCCAGGTAAAGAACTTTAGGAAGATGAGTTTTGGGGAGACTTGGAACGAGGAAAAGGCCAAGAAGCTACGAGATGATAAGAAGGCAAGGGCTAGAAAAGCTATAGGTCCGGTAGAAGTAGCTCCGGTTGCTAAGAAAGCAAGGACCAATAAACCAAAGGCACAAAAGGAACTGGCCTTGGTTCCGTTTGAGGAAGTTAATGAGGAGGCTTTGTCTTTAACCCAACTAATGGCCAAATCTCCAGCCAAAAAGCCAAGGAGAAAATTGATTAAAGCTGCTAATAAGCTGAAGAAACCTTTATATGAGCTGGAAGTAAGGGAAATAATTGCAGTAGCTACTGCTGCAATTAGAGAAGGGTATCAGAAGGTATAGAAATGGTACTTAAGAGCTACGCTAGCAGAAGAGAATGACTCTGATAGTGAAGAAATAAGGGATAGGGAACCTGCCCCCAAAAAGCAACTCCAGAGGAGAGGGTTGGCATTTACAGAAGCCTTAAACGCAGAGAAGGCAAGAGCCAAACTCCAAATCCGAAAACCTGCTTCTGATATAACCATAAGGGAACCAACTCCCAAAACTGACACTCCAGAAGAAATAGGAAAAGGGAAGAAAATTGTCCAATCCAACAAGAGACCAATACCAAAAGATAATATATTCCTGGAAGATCCCCAATTCGCTCAAATGATGTCAGCTGTAAAGGACAATCCAAAAATTAATCTTTTGACAAAGGAGGGACCTGGAGGCTCATCCGGTATAGCAACATCAAACAGCCCACCAATCCTTATTCCATCAAAGGATCTAGGGCTTCTCAAAGAAGCAAATTACCAGGAAGAGGATTTATTAAATTTCCAAGCTATATCCGAACTTCTTCCTAAAAACTTGTTGGATGTGAACCAAGAAGTAGTGGAGCTAAAAAGTCAGAAAAAGGCAGTTGAAGGGAATGATGAGGATAATTCCAGCATTCCGGGATAAGAAATGATTGTGGTTGCAAGTCCTCTACAGGCATTAGTAGGGGCAACTGAGGACATTACCAGTCATCCGGGGGTTGTGGAGATTGAGGAAGGAAGTATAGAAGCTGCTGATCAGAACAAATCACCATCTACCGAGGTGATTCCCAACTCAGTATCATTTGATATTAATGCTGACATTAGTGTTGGAATAGAAGTTGAACATAGAGACAGCTTAGATGCACATTCTCTAATTGCTTCTAAGATTAGGAGTCCAAACCGAAACATAAAGCTTCAAAGGAGGGACATAGTCTGAGATCCAATGAGAACGCTCCTAGAGTGGACTCAAAAGGTGAGGCTAGTCCGATGGAATGATTGGAAGTAGAGAATAAAGAAGATAAAGAAGAATCTGTTGAGGCCGAATCATCTGAATCAGATAAGACTGGTAGCAGTTTTGAATCTAAGACCCCTCTTGTAAGGCCAATTAGAATAGTTGTTATAAATGAAAATCCAACTCACACTAAAAGGATATCCATAACACTCAAGATTATACAAGAGGCTGCACATGAAGAACAAGAGGAGAGCTACATCAAACAAAGCCTCCGGAACATTTGTAAACATTTGAAGGCTGTGGAAAAAGTACTCCTTCAGGAATTTCAACCCCTAGATTTGAAGAGGGAGCTTGAGGTGATAAAGGGGGAGGTTAAGAAGATAATAGAGAAAGTGGAGGACTTTTCCATTGTTGATCTAGTAGCAGAAGTCTCCCTTGCCAAGGTAAAACCAATCCTTGAGCAAGTAAACACAAACATTGCCGGAGCCAACAGATCTGCAGATCAGGCCAACACTGTGGCCACAAATAACTGCGCTATAATCTTGGATAAGATCACATCCTCTATCACAGACCTATCTATTGAGCTTAAGGAGTACACTGATAACAAGTTTGAAAGCTTGCTAAAATTCATTCCTAAAACTGCTACCCATGGAGAAAAGGACATTACTTCTTCACTTAAACTATAAATGAAGAGCATCAAGCCACACAGGAAATGCTCACACATTTTCTTAATGAGGATCTTCCAGAACTTTTAAAGAATCAACTGGATGACATAAGTGATGATAGTGGACACCACTGCTCTGGAACTAATGACTTGATCAAAGTTCTCAAAGAGGCTTTCCACAAGGATCTCACTACAAACAACTTAATCATTTATAATGTTCGAGAGATATCTGCAATGATATTGAAGCCTTAAAGTTAGGTATGGCTAATCTCTCACTCTCCTCATCCGAATCTTCCTCCTTCACACAAGACAACCTTGTCATTCTAGTGGTCAATGATCTAGCTAAACACATAGGCAACACTGGATTTTTCAGGTACAAGTGCATGTTGACTCTTCTCAAGTGTATGTTTCCATATTTTGACAAAGAAGATCAAGCCCATGCACTTTAAATGATTCCGGACATGACAAAGTCTTGTAAAGAGCTTCGGGCCTTTTTGAAGCCTTATCAACTCCTTTCGGCCACTGTTGAGACTATCTTTGAAAAGCGCTCACAAGGGAATGTATATTACTCCATCTACTCAGAAGCATGGTAGAAAAGCTAGGATAAGAGATCATATATGCTAATTGACCCCCAATCAGATGAAAATAATAAGGGGGAGAAGAGCATAACTAGCAAAGGAGGAGATGATATGGAAATAGATACGTAGATAGGTAAATGTGTAGATGTGTAGTTAGCTATTGATCTCATTTAAAAAGTCTTGTAATAGCTAACTTTGACAATTTTTCACTTATATGTACTCTGTATCTGTAATCCAGAACTTCATTGATGTTAACCATTATTAACAGTATAAGTATATATATAGTGAAACACATTTACATAAAAATGCTTCTAAGTATAATCTATAATTGTACTTAAAAAATATAGAAGCTAAGAATGAAAAAATATTGGGGGAGTAGGGATGCTAAAATTATAGGGGAGTAAAATTTATAAATGACTAAGTATCAAGAATCATACTTAGCTCATATAGACTCCATCCTTATGCGTAGTTGTCTTAGTTTTTTTATTTCCATCAAATAGGGGAGATTGTTGGAAAATAATGATCCAAAATTTCAATTAAAGTAAAATATCCGGATCAGGTTTGAAAGAAACAAAAACTTAAACAAAGTATCTCCTAAATCCAAATGGAAGCATCCGGTCAAGTTCCAGCTATAAAGACATTCATTGAAGACTACATGTACCTAAGCATACATTGGAATCATAAGGATAAAGTTTGGAAAGGAAACAAACTTTAAACCTCCAAGACTAGCATCTAGAAGAACTAATTGCACAAGCATCCGGATAAAGACAGATTCGGTGATATTGAGTCTAAAGACATTTGGAAGACTCATATATTAAGACAATGGGTAAAGCTTCAAAAATAACTTTTCCCTTCACCTTTTTAGTCTACAAAGTCAAAGGTCCCTTCCCCATGAGCAAAATAAAAGAGACAGCTTGCACTTTTTGGAAAAAGGATAAAAGGGCTGACACCAGATAGAAAAAGGAAAAACCTTTTCCACCTAGACTAATAAGGAGGCGCGTGGAGGTCACACCAAAAAGCTAACTGGTATAAAAGTTGGTGTGACACTAAAAAACAAGGAAAACGATCACTAACATCTTTTCAGCCTCAATCCTAAGGATTCAAACGGGTCAAATTATTGTCTAACGGATTGATCAACGACTCCGGAAGTGCCACATCTTACCTGATCAATGGTGAAGATTAATTATAGCCTACCAACAACGACTACATTTATGATGGAAGCCTATAAAACGGAAGCTTCACATGTTGAGAAGGGGCTGGTTGATTTCACAAAAAGTATATACAAGAGAACTTGCTAGAGAACAATCAGATTCACAAATCCCTCCAAGAACCAAGTCATTCAAAATCAATTTGTAAGGATTCCTAAGTGAGCTATAAACTTAAGGAAGTCCAAAACCAAAACCTTTATCTAAAACCAAAGTGAAAAAGATCTCGTACTTGGGTGAGTAGTGAGATTGGGATATAGCTTGAAGTATGCACTTTAAGTGGAATCTTCCTATAGGACTCAGCTTAGATTTGGGGTAGAAGTCTAAGTGGTATATCCTATTAAAGGTAAAAGGACTCAGCTAGGAGTCGATGCTTCTAGTGGTATATCCTACATCCGGAAGGGGGTACCATCCGAAGACAAACTGTAAGGCTTGATTTCTGCCAGTTGGAAAGAAATCACACTACTGGAAAACCTCAAAGGAAGGAAACTTTGGGGACTGGATGTAGGCGGGGCCGAACCAGTATAAATCATCGTGTTTGATTTTCTTTAACTCTTTATTTATATTTTCATCATATTTTATATTTGCATCATTCGTATCCATAACATCCAAAAGCCATCAAACATGCTACACAAGACTCCTTAAAGTCTATTGATTCTGCAAAAAAGGGTCATTCACCCCCCATCTGACCTTATATAGACCCTCACAGGGACCAACAACCAGTTGCAGGGTGCAGGTTTTGTGGAGCAAATAACCATATAACTAAAATGTTTAGATTTAAAAATGGTTATTATTATCCTTGGCCTGAAATGGTTGATAACCTGAGAGGACCCAAATTTGATTGGGTACCCAAACCCACTTGATCTATTTTACAGGTATGCCTTAGATCCATAGAAGATCAACATAAATGGTACATTGATAGTGGTTGCTCAAGGCACATGACTGGTGATGAGAAAGACTTCATCACTTTAATCCTGAAGAAAGGTGGAAAAGTAAGCTTTGGAGACAATCAAAAGGGATAGATCATTGGACATGGAACCATTGGATCTAAACTAAAGATAGAAGATGTCTCACTAGTTGATGGACTGAAGTTTAACTTGCTAAGTGTAGCACAACTTTGTGATAAAGGAATAAAAGTCACCTTTGATTCTGGAGGCTGCTCAATCTTTGATAGTAAGTCAAATCAACTCATTCTTTATGCACCTAGAGTAAACAATGTCTATTCTATTAACATGAAAAATGAGAAAAAGAATATATGCTTGGTGTCTAAAGAAGAATAATCATAGATTTGGCACCGGAGATTGGGACATGTAAGCATGAACCTCCTATCCAAATTAGCCAAAAAGGAATTGGTTATGGGTTTGCCTAAGGTAGATTTTGATAAGGATCACATATGCACTGCATGTCAATTAGGTAAACAACATAGATAAAGTTTTCCTTCCATCCTTATATACGCTCTAAGAGAGTTCTAGAACTCCTACACATTGATTCCTTTGGTCCAATCAAACCAATGAGTTTAGGTAGAAGGGAATACACTATGGTTATAGTGGATGATTATTCTCGCTATACCTGGGTTGCTTTGCTAGCTAGCAAGGATGAAGCCTTTGACCATTTCTCAAAAATATTCATTCGGATACAAGTAGAATAGGGCATAAGCATTGCACGCATCTAGAGTGGTAATGGAGGAGAATTCAAAAATATGCATTTAGTTGAATTCTGTGAATCTAAGGGCATTGAGCACAACTTTTCTGCTTCTCGTACACCTCAACAAAATGGGGTTATTGAAAGGAAAAACAGAACAATAGTTGAAATGGGCTCAAACAATGCTAAATGAGAATAGATTGCCTAAATACTTTTGGGGTAAGGTCGTAAACACAGCATGCTACATCTTAAATAGAGCTCTCATTAGAAAGACTATAGATAAGACCCCCTACGAAATCTGGAAGGGAAGGAAACCCAAGATTGGATACTTCAAAGCCTTTGGATGTAAATGCTACATCTTAAATAATAGAGAGCAACTAGGAAAATTTGATCCAAAATCTGATGAAGCAATTTTCCTTGGCTACTCAACACATAGCAAAGTCTATAGAGTCTATAACAAATGAACCCAAATTATGGTAGAGTCTATAGATGTAGATTTCGATGAGACTAACCATGTAGTGTAAAGAAGTGCTAATCCAGAAGACTTAACTCCGATAGCTAAGGATGCTGAAGAAAAAGAAGAAATTCAGATTCTGGACTCCTTTCAAATCAAGAAGTACAAAGAAGAAGATGAAGGAATCAACTTCAAATCAGAAGCACCATAAGGATATCTCAATCATCATGAAATAAATTTCATTAATGATCGAGAAGAAGGAGTTGAAGCAGAGGAACAAACTCCAGTGCAAAATGCAGATCTTCAAAGAGAGATCCAGACTCATAGGGATCATCCTATTGAAGCCATTTTAGATAATGTTTAAAATCCAGTCATAACTAGAGGATAACTTAACAAGATGGTTAGCCATGATACTTTTGTCTCTCTCATTGAGGCAAAGAAGTTTTAAGATGCAGAAGGGGATGAAAGCTGGATGATGACAATGCAAGAAGAACTAGATTAGTTCACCAGAAATGATGTCTGGGATCTAGTGCCATCACCTAAAGGAAAGTCAATCATTAGCACTAAATGGGTATTTCGGAACAAGCTAGATGAATCGGGAGTTATAGTGAGAGATGAAGCAAGACTAGTTGCACAAGGCTACAACCAACAAAAAGGGATTGACTTTGAAGAAACTTTTGGTCCTGTAGTAAGATTAGAGGCAATCCGGATTCTATGTACTTTTACATCATTCATAGGATTTACATTGTTTCAAATGGATGTCAAAAGTGCATTTCTAAATGGAGTAATTTACGAAGAATTCTATGTCAAGCAACCACCTAGCTTTGAAGACTCAAAGCATCCAGACCATGTGTACAAGTTGAATAAAGCCCTCTATGGATTGAAGCAAGCACCAAGAGCCTAGTGTGAGCATTGGATTTTAACGATCCTTCTCATAAAACTATGATAAGAGCTATGTAATGCAATGTCTTTCAGGTGTTGTCCATCAGAGGTGTTCCTACTACTGCAGAGTTGAGTTTGGCCAAAGTTTGGAGACCTAGTCTGCCCTTAGGGACCCGTACGGGTGCTGCTCGATGGTACGAATCCACTGGCAGACCTGTAGGGGTCATTCCCTCCATACACCTGGGAGGGGACCCATACGGATCCCCTAGTACCCATATAGGTGGGGCCCCACCCATATGAGTACCATTATTGCCTAAACAGGCTCTTTTGGAAGGATTTCCTTTCCTATTTCGGGAAAAGCCAGGTCATGAACGCGATTTATTGCGTTCAGACCTCCTTTCCCCTATAAAAAGGGGTCTTCCCTTCACATTTTAAAGGACAGATTTTTGATACAAAAATTATACTAAAATTCTAGTAATTTTTATAGCTTTAGAAAAGGTATATCGGGGGTATGGGAAGTATAAAATAGGGAGAAAACCCTTCCTTTGAGGTTTTGTCCACATTTTATTCATTCCTAGCTTCTTTCATTAAGATTTAGGGGAGGTTTTGTCCATATAAATACTCACCTAAATAGTCTTATTCCATCTACTTTGGCTGGGCTCTTTCAACAGTAAAGGGATCACCTCAAAGTGGATCCACGCCGCAAAGGTAACATTTCTGAGTTTCAAAGAGACTCACATCTCAGTTATTTCATTATTATTATTATTATCGCCTGTTACCTCTATTATATCTGTTGCTTCCATTTCTTATTTCGGGTCTGGTCCTAACCCGTATGAGCCTTATTGGCACCATATATCCCAAAGGATATCAATTTGGTGCGCTATACTCATACAGAAGGAAATCCCGTTTTATTTTTTTTTGTCACCAATCTGTGAATTTATAAATGGAACTAAACAAAGGTTTTGTCTGGACTAGACAGGACCCGTACGGGTATGGCATACCCATACGGGTCCTCCCTGGTACCTGTACGGTCCTCCCTAGTACCCGTGCAGGTCCCACTCACTAGTACGGGGTACCAGCCCCAGGTAGATTCCTAGACCCATAATTAATTAGTTAAAATCAACCAAACTCACCATTTGCCATGCAATCATTTTCACTAATAATCCGGTAAATCAACTCACAAAAGTTAAATAGTGTTTTCACAACAAGATACCCTGAAGTGCTGATTTATGGTGTGCTATAAACTGTGCTAACATCTGTGGATGTAGGGGAATTTATTTTCATCTTTGCAATTCCCCCATTTTTCCCCCGATTGTAATTTTTATCCCCCTATTTATTACTTGTGCTTTATTGTAATATGTAAATGCATGTAACAAGTGTGAAAGAGTGTAGAAATAGGATTTCTGTGATAATTCCCTAAATGATGAAAACTAAAATGGTTTTACACGGTGAATGTAATTTTGAATCAATTAAATAAGAAATAAGTGACTCATCCGATACCCGAATCTCTGATCCAATAGGTATGAGTCTCCCTCCCAGAGGGAACCGTACCAAAACTCTTTCCCAAGTAGACAACTTGGGTGGCAACTCTATCAATTGTATCGGGATTTGGGTCTCGATTCTTTTATTCATTAAAATTGGCTTATTGTGCAAACTTTAACTAAAGAATGTTTTGTCACGCCTAAATCCAACCAAACCCCCAGTGGGCCCCGCCTCTCTCACACAGGCGCTAAGGGAGACCCACATGTCATCAACACCTCACAGTGGTGACTCTGCTGGGGAAATGATCTTTTAACTTGCAAAATGTTGGTTTGTTTTAAAAGCTTAAAAGATTAAGATGAGCACCAAAAATCATTTACTTGGTTCAACCCGTTTTCTTTTTCATCATTTGGGAAAATTATCACACTCTATCTTCTCAGCTCCTTCTCTCTTTAATTAGATCTGCTCTTCTTCTAGCGCTAGGTGCCCTATATTTCTGTAAAACTCACGAAGGTGTCACTCATGCCCTATTAGGAATTGGGGACACTCTAGTGGGTGGCGTACTCATTTTCATCTCCCTCTAAAAGATGCTTGATGCGATGGGAACCTTCTACATTAAATTTTCGATATGTCCCTACACCATTCTTATCAAAAGCCATAGAATTTTACCTTTTAGGTACCCTAAATTCTGTGTGAGATTAGACTAAGGAAGAATATCCTCAGACTCGGCGGGAGAAATAAGAACGGAACCAACTGCTTCGCATGTGTTATGTTACATACCCTTGTGATTAACCCCACCATGCATCATTGTAATTTATGCATGCATACCACATCCCATGCATGTATTGATCTCTTAGTTACTGCCATAGTTCGAGACGGAAATCGACATCCCATTCATTACTCACCCTAGTCCTTATCATGGCTCAGCTTGGCTAGTTTTAGTTCAACCAGCGAACCCAATACTCCGCACAGTCAGTAGTGGGACTCATTCACTTTATCAAGAGGCTATTTTACAATCCCACCGCAGCAAGGATTTAAGTCAACTGCCAGACTTTGTGGTTATGTCGAAGGGGAAAATCCTCCCTTGTTTTATGGATTTACCCTATGGCATGACCCATAACCAGGCGATTTATCCTAGAACTCTTGATGATATCTCACCTTAGGGTACTCCTCTGCTAAGCCTTTTCAAGAAGCTGAAGAAATATCAGTTGATTGATCATCTCCAACCATATATTCCGCCAAAACCCGAGGAGAGGGGCAACTTTTGCATATATCATGTCAGTCCTGGTCATCCAACTAGGACATGTGAGGATCTCCTCAAAGCCATCATAGCACTAATCGACAAAGGAAAAGACTATGAGCCCCGAAGGATAGGGGATAAGGTAACCATGATCAACTCGAGATTGGAAGAAAGTAAGGTATGGAAATGCATTATGGAGACCAAGAAAACAAGAGAAGAGCCATCCATACTTGATCTTTTAACTGTCAGACAATGGAGCGGGGAACCTGTCCATGATTACTTTAAGAAGTGGTTAACGATCACTGTATCTCTTAAAAGGAAACCTCAGGAGAAGAAGTTAGCTGACTGATTCATCTTTGGGTTATCTCTTCACCCCCGTAAGATAGCATTCATGAGTACATACAAAAGTATCCCTAAAAGATATGAAGCAGCTATAAAAGCAGAAAAATGTGCCAAACAAATGAAAGACAGTGACCCATCAAAGATTGAAGTAGACAAAGCCATTGATACCCTGACCACTTCAATATACACTATCTTAAGCTTGGGGGATAAGAAGAAGACACCAATTCAGGAAGCCTTGAGAAACCTGGCCCAAGCCACAAGGGAAGCTGTGAATGATGTATTGACTGAGAAACAGTTGCAAGACCTGGATTGTGACCTGACTCACATACTAATGAATGACCAAGAAGACCCTCTGCCTATGGAGGATGACAATGCAATTTTATGTAATGAAAATGATGTAGCCTTCGGGCATCCTAATGATAATGATAGTGATTTTGCTTACTTGTTTGATGTTTTGCCTAACGGTACCATGCATTCATTTGACCATACGCTTAACATTTTTAGCATTCATGACACTTCATTGCATGACATTAACTTGGGTACTAAGGAAAATCCAAAAGTGGTAACTATTTCTAGTGGTTTGACCCCTATAAAAAAAGAGAGATAATAAAAGTGCTTAGAAAACATGTTAACACTTTCGCGTGGTCCTATGAAGACATGCTCGGGGTAGATCGCTAAATCACCGAGCATCGCATCCCAACTGATCCACGGTTCAAGCTAGTTAAATAAAAGTTGAGAAGGTTGCGACCCGAATGGGCTGATAAAATCAAAGCTGAAGTTGCTAGGTTACTGAAAGCCAAGTTCATCGAAGTAATTGAATACCCGACATTGTTAGCTAATGTCATCCCGATCCCTAAGAAAGACGGAAAGGTCAGAATGTGTGTTGACTTTCATGATTTGAACAAAGAGTCCCCCAAAGACGACTTTCCATTACCAAACATCAATGTATTAGTGGACAACGTCTCTAGGGCTGCAATTTACTCATTTTTAGATGGATTCTGTGGGTATACTTGGATCTTAATGGACATCATCGACAAGGTCAAGATAACCTTCATTACAGAATGGGGAGTATATTATTATAAGGTAATGCCTTTTAGGCTGAAGATTGCAGGGACAACCTATCAGAGGCCAGTGACAGCCTTGTTGCACGATATGATTCACAAGGAGGTTGAGGTTTATATAGATGACATGCTAGTAAAGTCTAATACAAGGGAAGAACACCCTGAGATTTTAGAAAGGTTCTTGATTAGAATCAAGAGGTACAATCTGCAGTTGAATCCAAAGAAGTATGTGTTTGAGGTCGATCCTGATAAGGTTAAAGCTATTTAAGAAATGCCTATTCCTAGAACTGAAAGGGAAGTCAGGTCATTCCTTGGATTGCTCCAGTATGTGAGTCATTTTATTACCAAGTTAACAACTGTGTATGAGCCAATCTTTAAGTTTTTGAGAAGGAAACACTCGATAGAATGGAATGAGCAATGCCAGATAGCATTTGACAAGATAAAGGCTTATCTCGTAAGCCCCGCAATTTTGAAGCCTCCCATGCCTGGTAAGCCGCTAATTCTATACTTGGCCATAAAAGAGTCATCTGTAAGGGCAATGTTGGTCCAGGAGCAAGAGGATAAGAGCAAGCATGCCGTCTATTATTTAAGCAAAAAGTTATTAGAATATAAGATGAAGTACACAGTGATAGAAAAGACCTATACGACAATGGTATGGTTGACTAAAAAGTTGAGGCATTACTTCCAGTCATACAAAATCCAAGTAGTTGCAAAGGTGGACCCAATAAAGTATCTTTATCAATCCCCCACATTGGCAGGGAAAGTCTCTTGTTGACTCCTTTTACTATCTGAGTTTGATATTGAGTATGTCAAGGAGAAGGTCATTAATGGGAGAGCAGTGGCTGAGTTTTTGGTGAGTCAGCCCCTAGAATCTAACTATGTTGAAAATCTAGATTTCCATGATGAGCAGTTAGTAGAAGTGAAAGCTGAGAAAGCTGAATGGACTATGTATTTTGATGGAGCTATGAATCGAAAGGGCACTAGTCTTGGGGTAGTCATCATTACACTGCAAGGTGAGGCTATTCCACTGAGCAAACGGTTGGAATTTTTAGGCACTAATAATGGGGCCGAGTATGAAGCTTGTCTCTTTGGTTTTGATACTCTCTTAAAAATAGGGGAAAAGGAAGTTAGGGTGATGGAGGACTCCGCGTTAGTAATAAAACATGTCGTGAGAGAAAGGGAAATCAGGGAGGAGTCACTTCGACCATATGTGGAAGCAGTCTGGGATTTGTTAGCGCGGTTGTGAGGTGTCGATGACGTGTGAGTTTCCCTTGGTAATTATGTGAGAGAGGCAGGGCCCACTGGGGGTTTGGCTGTATTTAAGCATGACAAAACATTCTTTAGTTAAAGTTTACACAATAAGCCAATTTTAAGGAATAAAAGAATCGAGACCCAAATCCTGATACAATTGATAGAGTCACCACCCAAGTTGTCTACTTGGGAATGAGTTTTAGTACGGTTCCCTCTGGGTGGGAGACTCATACCTATTGGGTCAGAGATTCGGGTATCGAATGAGTTACTTATTTCTTATTTAGTTGATTCAAGATTACATTCACCGCATAAAACCATTTTAGTTTTCATCATTTAGGGAATTATCACAGAAATCCTATTTTTACACTCTTTCACACTCGTTACATGCATTTACATATTATAGTAAAGCACAAGCAATAAATAGAGGAATAAAAATTACAACCAGGGGGAAATGGGGGAAATTGCAAAGAGGTCCTATACATTTGTTCTAAGTTATAAAACAAAATGAAAGTAAATTCCCCTGCATCCACAAACGTTAAATCCATAGCATGCCATAAATCAACATTTTAGAGAGGAAAATGTGATTTATGTCGTAAAACCATATTTTAGATTTTATGGGTTGATTTATCGGATTATTAGTGAAAATGACCGCATGGCAAATGGTGAGTTGGTTGATTTTCATTTAACCAAAAAAGGAACTCTGGGTTCTATCTGGAGGCCGGTACCCTTATAGGTGGGTGGGACCCATACGGCTATCGAGGAGGACCCCGTACGGGTATGGGGGACCCATCAGATCCAACAGAACTAGTGTTCAGTTTATAGGAATGGATTGATTATATAAGAGACAAAACAGAAGCGGGAATTCCCTTTATATGAGTCTAGCGCACAAGTGCAATCACCAAAATGATATATTATATACCAATAAAGCCCTTATTAATCAGGATCTGACCCAAAATGAGAATTGAAAGAACAGTCGATATAGAATAAACTAACAATAATAATAAAATGGAGATGTGAGTCTCTTTGAAACTCAAGAGCGTTACCTTTACGACGTGAATCCACTTTGAGGAGATCCCTTTACTATAGAGAGAGTCCGGCCAAAGTATGTGCTTAGTTGGGAATGCTTAGGAGAGTATTTGAGTGGATGATATCTCCCCTAAAACCTAATAAACGAAGTTAGGAATGAAAAAAATGTGGACAAAACCTCAATGAATGGGTTTTCTCCCTATTTTATACCTCCTATTCCTCAACTATACCTATGGAGATTGCTAGAACTATAATTTTTCTATAGTAATTTTGCTTAGGAATTGTGTTCTCTATAAAATGAAGGGAAAAGGCCTTATTTATAGGGAAAAATGGGGTCTGAATGCATTAACCAACATTCATAACTTGCCATTTTCGAAATAGGTAAGGCTTACCTTCCAAGCGAGGCTAAACAGGCAATAACTGGACCCGTACCCGTACGGGTGTTGGGGACCCGTACGGGTCCTCTCTAGCTGTATAGAAGTTCATACCTGTACGGGTACTGCCAGTGGATCTGTACCACTAGGAAATACCCGTACGAGTCCCTAAGAGCAGACTAGGTCTCCTAATATTGGCCAAACTCTACTGTGCAGCAGTAGGAACACCTCTGATGGACAACACTTGTAAAAGAATACAGTATCTAGCTCTTATCATAGTTTCACGAGATGGACTATTGAAATCCAATGCTCACAGACTGCCCCTCGTGGGATCACTGCATATAAGGATCTGTATGATTTAATGATATGAGTGAGGGTTTGGGAATTATACCTGAATTAGTGATGGTGATATTAAGATAAGTTCCTTTCCTTAGGGCGAACTCTTTCCCTAGATGGTGCCTTTTTCTGAAATTGCGTGGCTTTTCCTCGTATCTCTTTCCTAAGGCGGATCGACTTTCCTAGTGGTGTATCCCTTTCCTAAGGCGGATGACTTCTCCTCGTATCCCTTTCCTAAGGCGGATCGACTTTCCTGGTGGTGTATCCCTTTCCTAAGGCGGATGACTTCTCCTCGTATCCCTTTCCTAAGGCGGATCAACTTTCCTAGTGGTGTATCCCTTTCCTAAGGTGGATGACTTCTCCTTGTATCCCTTTTCTAAGGCGGATTGACTTTCCTTGTGTTGTATCCCTTTCCAAAGGTGGATGACTTCTTCTCGTATCCCTTTCCTAAGGCGGATCGACTTTCCTAGTGGTGTATCCCTTTCCTAAGGTGAATGACTTCTCCTCATATTCGTTTCCTAAGGCAGATCAACTTTCCAGGTTGATGTATCCCTTTCCTAAGGCGGATGACTCTCCTAGCTGATGTATCCCTTTCCTAAGGCGGATGACTCTCCTGGCTGATGTATCCCTTTCCTAAGGCAGATGACTCTCCTAGATGATGTATTTGAATAACATTTCAAGAGACAATAAAAACACTAAGTTAGTTATTGCCCAGGATAATGCATGTTAATTCTTGATTGACTTATTTTTGAACAAAATATTTTGCCCCTTCAATCAAGGATGAAGACGTGCAAGTAGGGATAAGTCCCTGAATGAAATGTAAACTAAGTGTGAGAGAATGTTGGGGGGGAGCCTAACTATCAGGGGGGATGTCCTTGGATGATTTTGCTACTGGGAAGTGGGGTGATGCCCTTAAATGATTCTGCTACTGGGAAGTGGGGGGATGCCTCTGGACCTGATTCCACTACTGGGAAGTGGGGGGTGCTCTTAGACCTGATTCCACTACTGGGGAGTGGGGGGATGCCCCTGAACCTAATTTCACTACTGGGGAATGGGGGGATGCCCCTGGACTTAATTCCATGACTAGGAAGTAGGGGGATGCCCCTGGACCTGATTTTGCTGCTGGGGAGTGGGGGGATGCCCCTTGACCTGATTCCGCTACTGGGAAGTGAGGGGATGCCCCTAGACCTGATTCTATTGCTGGGGAATGGGCCTACATCTTTAGATAGGTTGCATGTTACCGGAGAAGTCCCTCTTTGCAATACCAATTTGTTGGAGATAGACCTGCGCATATAGATTGCCTAGTTTAGCAGCCAACTCAAGAATAATCCACTTTGATTCTCAAAAGATCTTAGGAAGACTAGAATATTTGCCCCCCTTATCAAGAATCAAAGTGACATAGGGGTTTTGCCCCTATTTTAGTCAAAACAAAGGGTTAAGAGAAGCAGGGTTGGCCCCGAATTCGAATTGGATGAGTCCTTGGTGCTATTTGAAACACTAGTCCGAAGATCTGCCCTTGGATAGCAGAAGAAGGCCTGTATGGGTGGGCTGGGACCCGTATGGGTAGGATCCTAGAATATTAGGACCCTTACGGGTAGGGAGGGACCCGTACGGGTCCTCATCGGGGGGTTTTAGAACTAAAACAGACCCACCTCACATCCCGCCTTACATCAAATCTTCCTATACTGAAAATTTTGGCAATTTTTCTCCAAAATCCGATCAATATGTATAAAAAGGTCCCCAAGTCTGGCCATTTCTCTCTTAGGGTTGAAGATTTGCCCTTGGTGGGTGATTTAGGGCTCCAAAAATGCCCGGTTTCCCTCGGGTATGCGTTCCGTTAAGGGGATTCATTTTTAGGGCTCACACCGATCTCTAAAGTGCCCCTTGTCCCTTCTCTTGATACTCATTCCTCTCAATCCCAGGTAATTTCACCCAATTCCCCCTTTTCCATTTTTGCTTCCTTCGAGAATTTTTCTAATTTCGGCGTGAATTAGGGTGCTTAAGACCTTAGGATAGAGCCTAATGCATGTAACTTTAGCCTAGGATGCTTTTAGGATAGCTTTGGATAAGTTTTGACTGATTTTTGGATAATTTGGATTTTTAGGAGAAATCCCTTTGATTAAACTGTTCGTAGGGGACCCGTACGGGTGAAGGGGTACCCGTACGAGCCCCAATCGTGATACAGGTACCAATGCCGTACGGGGTACAGGTGGGGCTTGCTCGTACGGGTCTGGATCCCAAGGATAGGATGTCCATTTCCTTGTTTTCTGATATGCTTTTCTGATTTATGATATGTTTGCCATATTCTAACCCTGTTGAATTGTAATTCTATCTTTGTAATTTTAGTATAGGACTATAGGAGCCTTGAGCTTCTGCAGGAAATGGTATGAGGAGATCTGTGAGGCGGGGGATACCGAGCTTCTAGCTTGCATCGACTCTTCTGGCTTCAGTGATATTATCAAGGCCATCCCGCAGGCGCCAAAGACCCTGACCCCAGGGGCCATTTTAGTTCTAATGGAGCGGTGGTCGGAGACGACCTATACTTTTCACTTACCGATTGGGGAGTCACTATTACTCCTTCTGATGTTTGTGCTATGATGGGGCTGGAGTAGAGCGGGGAGATAGTCCACTTCAATATGTTTGCTGATAGGTGGCATTCTCGGCCTGAGGTCAAAGCCTATATAGCTGGATTACTTGGGCTTCATCCGGGCGGGACGAACAAGCTTAAGTACGGGGATCTCCACTCTTACTGGATCGAGCAGTTGAGGCCTATTATAGCTAATAAGAAGTACTAGTATGCCATGTCTTTCCTGTTGACATTCCTTACCACTGTCTTCTTCCCAGTCTACTCGGGCAACCTCAATTATGTTTTGCTCGCCGCTATAGAGGATCTTGCTATCGTGCCCGGCAAGAACTAGTACCAGGCCATCCTGGCACAACTATATTATGGGATAGATGTTGGAGTTCAGGGTCAGCAGTCTGAGCTCAAGATCTGCCACCTGATTTTGCTGGTAAAACTGAAAGCTCATCTCTAGTGTTTTATCTTTCTATTCAACTGTGTTGCGACTAATCCTGATTTTGCTTTTCGGATTTGGGCTTTCGAACACCGGTTGATCCCTAGGCCGGGTTTGCCTATGCAGCTTGAGACACCATATATCATCTCCCATTGGATGGGATTTTGGTAGGATCAGCCTTTGAGCACGGCAATGTACAAGGAGTTCCTACGTCAGCTGCGCTTAGATCGGGTAAACCTCTTCCCTATTAAACCTGTATTTTGCATTTCAATAAACCATTAGTAGAAACTGTATTTACCAGTTTGTGATACTCACAGTGCATTGACTTTGTGCAGGTCATTTGAGACCCTTAGGAGAGATTAGCCATGTATGGGGCCATTGAGAGGATGCGGATCGGTGTTGACGACCGCCGTTTTGTCTTGGAGTCACCACTCTCCTATGAGTGGTACTTCGGTGAGCAAGTCCGGGAGTGGAGGACCAGTGCAGTGGTGGAGAGAATGGTCCCTCCTTCTATTCCAGTGAGTGTCTTTTGGCCTCATCTCATGCTGGGGATTGACATGGGGCTCTATTTATTGGCTGAGGGGGCTCGGGTGCTATCTGAGGAGGGTTCTTATAGAGACTTCATCGATTTCTCGCTTCTCCCACCATGCAAGAGGATTCATCATAAGGATGTCCCCTTCGAGTTTCATTGAAGTGATGATGGAGATGATGATGGCGATGATGATGATGAGGATAGGCCGAATAATGACCATAGGGGCTAATTCGTAGCTTGGGGTACTAGAGGCTTGACTAGGTCTGCTACCCTTCTTCTCAGGTATTTTCTTAACTCGAAGCTTTATGAATACTTTATGATTTCTTATAATTACCTGGTATTTTGTGTATAATGTCTTATTGTCATAGCTTACCGCCCCTACATAGAAGAGACCTACTACTACTGCTGTTGTTGCCCCCAAGCCGTCGGCAAAGCGATCTCATGCTTCTAGATCCATGAGAGAGGGCATCCTCTGAGCTAAGCTAGATACTTTCTTCCGAATCCTCGACCATTTGAGGAAGCAAGCCATCAAGGAGCTCAAGGAGTTGGTCCAGCCCATTGGTTTCACTCCTTCCAGCTCTACCCACGTAAGGAGTTTCTTGCTTTTACCCTTGTCCACTATAGTGATTGTTTGGAATGTTCCATCCTGATTTGACCCTTTATTTCTAGGTGACTATTACTAAGGTAGAGAGGATTGCCAGGGGAACTTTTCGGTGACAGACCAGCTACTGGTGCAGGATGCAATAGCCTCGGTAAGTTTTACCTACAAAATTTAACAAACTATGCATGATGCATGCCATGACATATATGTATACTGATCTTATGATTTTAATATAGACCCTGCTGGCCATGGAGCGCAATAGATCTGCTAGGGACTTGGATGCTTTTGAGGAGAGGGCTAGATTCTTAGGGGATCAGCTGAGAGCGGCTACTACTGAGGTTGAGCAGGCTAGGGCCGAGACTGTTAGGGCGAGGGCCGAGATAGAGATGCTGAGGGGCCTGCTAGCGATGATGATCGAGGACAGGCAGACTCTGACCCCTTCCGATGTTGAGTCCGAGGATGATCTCTCTGCATTCTGAGTGGCCCAGAGGGGAGGAGGTCAGCCTACTGAGGGTGAGGATGCTACTACTGCAGGGACCTTAGAGATTAGGGCTCCTATTCAGCCAACCGCTGATGCCGACGGGGCCGAGGAGCATATGGCCATAGATGTTGATGACCTGCTGGCGGGCACCCAGGACTAGACTCAGGAGGGTGGCTAGGGATGAGATCCCCCGGTGTCTTAGATTTCATTATTCTGATAACCTTTTGACACTTTTAAGGCCCTACATTGTTTTGAATGTGAACCTTAAGCTGCTACTTTTGACTTTTACTATTATGCATATGAATTTTTTGAACCGAAACCATTGAATATTGCCATTTTACGAACCCAGGTTACTTTCTTCCCGATGATTCTATGGCGAAGGGATTAGGTGGTGTTCTAATTTTTGCCTAGGCCATTCGATGTGAGATGACCTACCGAACATTTATTTTTTGTGTCCTAATTTTTGCCTG
Source organism: Euphorbia pulcherrima (assembly GCA_947683365.1). Taxonomy (NCBI): domain Eukaryota; kingdom Viridiplantae; phylum Streptophyta; class Magnoliopsida; order Malpighiales; family Euphorbiaceae; genus Euphorbia; species Euphorbia pulcherrima. The sequence continues at coordinate 44,581,160 of CANTUS010000015.1, forward strand.
GGCCGTCCATGACGGCTTAGCCCAGTGGACTTTTCTTTTTCTTTTGCCTTAATTTTTGCTTAGACCAACCTTTCGGGTTTTCAATCCAACAGGCCTTTTGCCTTAACTTTTGGTTAGACCTCCCTTTTCGGGTTTTCAATCCAACAGGCTTTTTGCCTTAACTTTTGCCTGGGCCACCCTTTCAAATTTTTAGCCTAGCAGGCTTTTTCAACTTTTGCATGGGTCTAATTTCTTTTGTGACCCATCGGTTATTTTTTTGTCTTTTACTGAATGGTGCGCGCAATACAAAGAATTTTAACAAAGATGCAAAACATGATACCGAAAAATTGATGTTCATATACCTGCGATTATTTCACCTAAGGACATGCATGCATTCATAAGACCAAGATTCTTAGCAATTCATAACATGTTTATTGATGAGATTAATTTGAGTACATAGGCAATGGTAACAATTTCCACTCGTTAACCCCTACTGCCTACTGGTCTTTTACAGATTTTCTAGAAAGCAACTGATGTGTTTTCTCTTGATGCCCTAACTTTTGCCTAAGCCAACCTTTCGGGTTTTCAACTTAGCGGGCTTTATTTTAAGTTCCCTAACTTTTACCTGACCAATTTGGTGAGTACCGATCAGCGGGTTGCACCCTAATTTTTGCCCAAGTAGTAGAGGACCACTTATCGGGTGTTTTTATTCTTTATTTTATTTTATTCTTTTGTGTTGGTTTTTTGTGATTTATTTCTTTTAACCTAGACATGATAGCGCTTGAGCCTGTCTTGATTTATAGGATTCACGAATTCATTTCCATCCATATCCATAAGCTTGATTCCTCCTTTGCCAAGGACTTTCTTAACTACGAACGGTCCTTCCTAGTTAGGCCTGAACTTGACCCTAACATCAGTGTAGACCTGGCGTAACTGCTTACGAACTAGATCACCCACCTTGAGAGGTTGTTTCGGGTATCTAACTCTATTATTGTAAGCATGAGCCATGCATTGCTGGTATATCTGCAAGTGGTCGAGTGCTTTGAGTCACTTTTCATCTATCATGTTCAACTGTTCATATCTAGCCTTTGCCTATTCTGACTTGTTTAACTGAGCCTCGAGTGCTACATGTAATGATCTTACTTCGGTTTCGATAGGTAATACTGCTTCCATCCCATATACTAAAGAGAAAGGTGTCTGCTAGTAGGCATCCTCACACTGGTTCTATACCCCCAAACTACAAATGGAAGTTTGTCAGTCCAATCCCTGTAAGTGGCTACTATCTTGGATAAGATTTTCTTAATCAACTTGTTAGCAGCTTCTATTGCCCCGTTAGCTTATGGCCTGTATAGGGAAGATCTGTGATGTTCAACATTAAACTTCTCAAGTAACTCACTGGTTGCCCCTTCCCGTTGTCGGAGACCACATGATGCGGAATCCCATATCGAGCAAAAATATGCCTCTCTATAAACTTGGCCCTTTTTATTTTTGTTTGAATTTCTCTGGTTTTTCTTTCTTTGATGATGTGTATCTTCGTGTCCTCCCCCCTGTCATGAAGAAAGATGAACCAAGGCCTATTGCTATTATGTTTGCTAAGCACTTTTTATCTCTCTTTTTGTGATAAGTTCTAACCATTGGATCTTTGTGTCATTACGATATACTCAAAGTCAATTTTATCAATAAAATCTTATCATTGGCTTAAGAGCGTTATTGTTATGAGTGTATAAAGTCTTTAAAATGAAATTCTCTCATGGAATGTGAATGGAAAATGCATCAATTTATTCATGACATAATGAAGACGTTCATGCTACAACTATTAATGATATGCCTTATAAGCAGCATTGTTTGCATAAAAATGTTGGCAATATTAAAAATTACATGATTTGAATCATCCTCCACAGGCGGAGGGCCTTGTTGATCGAGTTCAGCTGAGGCGGCGGTGTGCAGGTTAGCCTGAGCTTTTTCAGCCACTGCCTTTGCCAAATTCTTGACAGCCTTACTTATAGGATTTCCTTTGTCATCCCCCTTCCAATTCTTCTTCATGAGTACCGCTAGAGCCTTGGTGATGGATTCAACAGCTTTACTGATCTCCTCCCCCTTAATACTACTATATATTTCCACATAAAGCAAGGCTTTGACCATGCATCCCTTCTTGAAATCAAACACATCATTAAAAATCTCAAAACCAGGGACCCTTTTGCCCCTAACCTCGACGGGTTCATCCTCCCCTGAAAACTTTTTCTTTTTTACTCTGGCTCCTACCATGAGACACGGTTGTACCTTGGATTTCCTAGTGCTTGGCCGATTTCCTAAACTGAATTTGAATGGCCAAGGAAGAGGTATGATAGGTTCTGACATGCCTTGAAGATTTATCCCGTGTCCTTTTCCCTTTCGATAACCTTGTTTCATCATGATTCTCTCAACTTTAAGAGACACTAGCCTCTTAACTTTATTTTGGTGAGCTATAGCCACCCTAGACTCCTTTTCTTCCATTTCTATAGCCGCTATAACTGATGGTTCGTCGGCTTCGATGGTTACTAACTTGCCATTGTGAATGAGTTTAATCTTTTGATGGACCGCAGAAGGAACTACCCCTAGTGCATAGAGCCAGGGGCAACCCAACAATAGCGAGTAAGGGACAAGGATGTCCAATATAGTGAACAAGACCTTGGACGTTAATTCTCCAGCCGTGACCTCAGCTTCAAAGGCCCCAACCATACTCTTCTTCATATCATCATAGGCCCTTATGATGGTATTAGATTTTTCAAGCATTGATTCATCCAATCCTAAGTGAGGGAGAATTTTGGAAGGGCAAAGTTTGAGAGCAGAACCATCATCCACCATGACGCATGGAATAGAACGATCAAAGATCTGCACCTTAATGAAAAGTGCCTTATTGTGTTTATTTCCTTCAATCGGAAGATCTGACAGGTAAAATAAGATGGGTTCCATGTGGCTGGGAGGAATCGCCCCATAACTGAGAATACTTACACGAGAGAAGTGGTAGGTGTAGCTTCTATGCTTAATAACTTTTCTATCAGACCCCTGCGATGATCCTTGTAATCAATGAGAAGTTGCCAAATGCTGTACTTGGCCGGGCTAACTTGTAATTGTTGGATGAGGGGAGTAACTTTCGAATCTATATCCATCAGAACCTAGGCTTCAGTGGCAGGCACAAAAGTAGGTCTTATGCTAGCATTTGGGAGGATTTGGATGTTGGCTTCTTTGCCCTTTCTCTTTTTCGGGAGGGCGGCAGGAGCCACCCTTCCACTGCGGGTCATATGCAAGACCCAATTTTTCATATAACTTCTTCCCTCAGGTGGGTTTCAACTAATGGAGCCAACTCTTCAAGGTCGTAAGCATCAATGTCGATTGGTTCGGGTTGGACTAGCATAGCTCCCTCGTCATAAGCATCTCCCAACTCATATGCATCAATATTAATAGGGACAGATTTATGGGGTATGGCTACCACCGAGTGAACCATCGGGTTAGCATGCATGATCATATCAAAGACATGATGGGAGGAGAGCCCCAACTCAATAACCGTGACTTGCCTTTCAAATCTCGATAGGGGGTTATTTAAGGTACTTGGTTTAAGTTCAGGTTCCTGGATTTTCTTATCCTTAATTAGGCCACGGATGGCCTCCAGCAAGTCTCTACAAGCACCTGTGCGATGAACCATACAAACGTGATAGGCATAAAACTGATCCTTATCCTCGGGCTTTGGGGGAACATAGGGTTTGATGCTTTAAAGAATGCCCAACACCCTTAGCTTGGTGAAGATGGTAGGCATGGACACCTTCTAAGGGGAGATATTATCTTCAAAGACACAGACTGCAATAACTTCTTCTTGTACGGCTAAGGTTTTGGGATCCAAGCTAGACCTTAGCTTGGAAGCTTGGGCTGAGGTCGAGTCGCCCTTCTTAAACCAAGGTTTAGCCGGTATACTAGCCTTCCCAAATTCTTTAATTCTTTCCCACTTCTCGGCCTACTCAAAGACTTCAACATAGCTAGAGAACTTATCCATGCCAAGGATCTTATGATAAGCGGGTAGGGCACCATCCATTAACTTCACAATCATTTTTGGGAGACTTAGCCTATCCTTCAATACAACTTGAGGGGCCATCCGCCTTTCAAAGTAGGGTTTGAACTTCTCATTGAGGGCCTGTTTGATAGCCTCCAAATTTTGTATGGTTGTTTTAATGGTAGCATTAAAACCATGCTGCTCGATAAAAGCCTCTGATAAAGCCTTCCAATCTTTGGTCACCTCATCCGACAAAGTGTTGTACCATTCAATAGCAGGACCTTCCAAGGTACAGGGGAACATGTCAGCTAGGACCTTATCACTTAACTTCCTAATCCTTATAACCCTCTGATAGGTGGTGATATGAGATTGAGGTGGACTAGTTCCCTTATACTTCGCTATGCTAGGCATACTAAAGTTTTCAGGGACCTAATCTTCCTCCGTAGTTGCTTGGACAGATGGTTGGAATCCAGGACTAGCAGTAAGTAATTTCTAAAGTAAGTTGCGCAATTTCGAAGATAGAGATGACCCTTCTAGTTGGGTAATTACACCTAAGGGTAGACCCGCTGATTAAGGAAAGGTCATCCGGTTGGGCGTTACCACAAAATTTGGGATCAGACTAGATGCCCCAAATGGTGGTGGTATGAGTCCCTGACTAGACTGAACAAATTGACTAACAACTGGAGGGGTCACTTTGCCCACTAACTTGAATGATAAGCTAGCAAATTCGAGTGGACCCACAGAACCCAACTGACTAAATGGATTGGAAGCACCCCCCTGAGTTTGTACTGGCAGCAATCAAAACTGAGTGAATGGATTATGAGTGATTCCCAATACTGGCGCACTAGCCACTGCATTCACTGTTGGAGCACTAACAGGGGCATTTACCCTTCTTTCCTTGATCATGATTGACCTGATGGCATTCGGCATCTTTTCATTCATTTGGTCCAAGAACTGGTCACTTCCCAAGTATTGAGAGACGACATTTTCGATCACCGACCTAAACTCGGTCCTTGATGCATTTGCCTCCTCTCTAGTGGCAACATCCTTAACCTCAACATCAATCTGGCCTTTCGGAGTCAGAATGTGAGACATCTCCTCAGGATGATAAGTAGATAGACCAACCAAATTAAACTAACTGATGGATAAAATAGCCGGAGACTGACATGGATCAACCCTTGGCTGTACTGGAGAAATCGGAATATGAGTCAAATGAACTTGCGATCATTGCCAAGCTCTTTCCCTTTGAGGTTTTGTTTTGGCTGAGGAGATAACTAAGAGATTAGTACATGCATGGGATGTGATATGCATGTATAAATTATAGCGATGCATGGTGGGGTTAATCATAAGAGTAGGTAACACAACAGATAAGAAGCGATCGATTTTGCCCTCATTTCTCCCCGTCGAGTCTGAGGGCGTTCTTCGTTAGTCTAATCTCACACAGAAAAGGGGTACCCTAGAGGACAAATTTCTATGGCTCTCGATAAGAATGGTGAAGGGACATATCAGAAGTTGATGTAGAAGGTTCCCATCGCATCAAGCCTCTTTTAGAGGGAGATGGCAATGAGTGCTCGACCCACTAAGGTGTACCCAATATCCTTGGCGGTCATAGGTAGCACTGTTGTGAGTGTCACAGAAATAATAGGGCACCCTATCCTAGCACTAGAAGAAGAGCGCATCTAACTAAAGAGAGAAGGAGATGAGAAGATAGAGTGTGATAATTTTCCCAAATGATGAAAACAAAAATGGGTTGAATCAAGTAAATGATTTTCGGTGCTCATCTTAATCTTTTAAGCTTTCAAAATAAACTGACATTTTGTAAGTTAAAAGATTATATCCCCAGCAGAGTCACCATTGTGAGGTGTTGATGACGTGCGGGTCTCCCTTGGTGCTTGTGTGAGAGAGGTGGGGCCCACTGGGGGTTTGGTTGTATTTAGGCATGACAAAACATTTTTGCTTAAAGTTTGCACAATAAGCCTATTTTAATGAATAAAAGAATCGAGACCCAAATCCCGATACAATTGATAGAGTTGCCACCCAAGTTGTCTACTTGGGAAAGAGTTTTGGTACGGTTCCCTCTGGGTGGGAGACTCATACCTTTTGGATCAGAGATTCGGGTATCGGATGAGTCACTTATTTCTCATTTAGTTGATTTAAAATTACATTCATCATGTAAAACTGTTTCAGTTTTTATCATTTGAGGAATTATCACAGAAATCCTATTTCTACACTCTTTCACACTCATTACATGTGTTAACATATTACAATAAAGCACAAGTAATAAATAGGGGAATAAAAATTACAACCTAGGGGAAATGGGGGAAATTGCAAAGAGGTCCTATACATTTTTTCTAAGTTATAAAAAAAATGAAAGTAAATTCTCCTACATCCACAAACATTAGCACAGTCTATAGCACGCGATAAATCAACATTTTAGAGAGGAAAATGTGATTTATGTCGTAAAACCATATTTTAGCTTTTGTGGGTTGATTTACTGGATTATTAGTGAAAATGACCGCATGGCGAATGGTGAGTTGGTTGATTTTCATTTAACAAAAAAAGGAAGTCTGGGTTCTGTCTTGAGGTCAGTACCCGTACGGCTACCGAGGAGGACCCGTACAGGTATGGGGGACCTTTATAGGTCCCGTTGGATCCGACGAATATAGTGTTCAGTTTATAGCAACAGATTGATTATATAGGAGATAAAACATAAGTGGGAATTCCCTTTACACGAGTCTGGCATACCAGTGCAATCACCAAAATGATATATTAGGTACCAACAAAGCCTGTAATAATCAGGATTTGACCCAAAATGAGAATTGAAAGAACAGTCGATAAGAATAAACTAAAAATAATAATGAAATGGAGATGTGAGTCTCTTTGAAACTCAGGAGCGTTACCTTTACTATGTGAATCCACTTTGAGGAGATCCCTTTACTATAGAGAGAGTCTGACCAAAGTATGTTCTTAGTTACAAATGCTTAAGAGAGTATTTGAGTGGACAGAATCTCCCCTAAAACCTAATAAACGAAGCTAGGAACGAATAAAATGTGGACAAAACCTCAATGAATGGGTTTTCTCCCTATTTTATACCTTATATTCCTCAACTATACCTATGGAGATTGCTAGAACTATAATTTTTCTATAGTAATTTTGCTTAGGAATTGTGTTCTCTATGAAATGAAGGGAAAATGCCTTATTTATAGGGAAAAATGGGGTCTGAATACATTAACCAGCATTCATAACCTGTCATTTCGAAAATAAGTAAGGCTTACCTTCCAAGCGAGCCTAAACTGGCAATAACTGGACCTATGAGGGTGGGGCTCCACCCGTGCGGGTACTGGGGACCCCATACGGGTCTCGTCCAGCCGTATGGAAGTTCATACCCATACGAGTACTGCCAAGGGATCTATACCACAAGGAAATACATGTACGGGTCCCTAAGGGCAGACTAGGTCTCCTAATATTGGCTGAACTCTACTCTACAACAGTAGGAACACCTTTGATGGACAACACTTATAAAAGAATGCAGTATCTAGCTCTCATCATAGTTTTGTGAGATGGACTATTAAAATCCAGTGCTTATAGCGGTTCAACCAATATCTCTTCCAGTATATACCGAGGGATGAGAATCATATGGTAGATTCCTTGGCTACCCTAGCTTCTATGTGGGGAGAAGAATAGGCTCAACCTATCCGTCCGCTTATTATAAAAACGGCTCGATCTTTATTTCACGAAAAGGTTAGGGTTATGATTGTAGAGGAACAAAAGGTTAGTTGGTACGATGATATTAAAAGAATCCTGAAAGAAGGGAAGTGCCCCGAAAGGTCATCAGATTCAGATTACTTAACTCTCAAAAGATTAGCAACTCGATTCAGACTAGTTGGTAAAGATCTCTTTAAAAGGTTAGCTGAGGGTTTATTGTTGAGGTGTTTGACAGAAGAAGAAGTGAAAAGGGTAATGACTCAGGTTTATTTAGGGGATTGTGGCCCGCACATGACTGGGATGGCTATAGCCAAAAAGATTTGGAGAATGGGGTACTACTAAACCACAATGAATGCCAACTATGTTGACAAGGTCAGGAAATGTCATGAATGTTAGATTCACAAGAACGTACAACATCTCCCTTCTTTCGAACATCACAATTTGTCTACTCCTTGGCCTTTCTCGATGTAGGGGATAGATATAATAGTGAAATTCGACCATCATCAACTAATGGTCACCGATTCATCATAGTTGCAGTTGATTATTTCTTAATCTTACACTAGTATTACCTCTAAGAAAATGGCCAAGTTCATAGAGAGGCATATCTTTGCAAGATACGAGATTCCGCACCATGTAGTTTCTGACAACGGGGTTCAATTTCAAGGGGTCACGGCTAAATTATTCAAGAAGTTCAATATTGAGCATCACATATCTTCTCTATACAAGCCGCCAGCTAACGGGGTAGTCGAAGCCACCAATAAGTCAATCAAAAAGATTTTGTCAAAGATATAGTTACCTACAAAGATTGGGCTGATAAACTTCCATTTGCAGTTTGGGGGTATAGAACTAGTGTAAGGACCCCCACTAATCAAACACCTTTCTCCTTAGTATATGGAATGGAAGCTATATTACCGGTTGAAACTAAAGTAAGATCCCTAAGAGTGGCACTCGAATCGTAGTTAAAAGAATCAGATTGGGTAAGAGCCAGGTATGAATAGTTGAATACAATAGATGAAAAGTGACTCAGGGCACTTGGCCATCTCCAGATGTACCAACAGCACATGGTACGAGCTTATAACAACAGAATCAGATACCCAATCAACCTCTCAAAGTGGGTGATCTGCTCCTCAAGCAACTGCGCCAGGTCAACACTGATGCTAGGGGTAAGTTCAGGCCTAATTGGGAAGGACCATTTGTCATAAAGAAGGTTCTTGGTAAAGGAGGAATCAAGCTTATGGATATGGATGGAAATAAGTTCGTGAATCAAGTGAATCAAGATAGGCTCAAGCGTTATCATGTCTAGGTCAAAAGAATTAAATCATAAAAAAGCGGCACAAAGAATAAAAGAAATAAAGAATAAAGCACTCGGCGAGCAGTCCTCTACTACTCGGGCAAAAATTAGGGTGCAGCCTGCTGATTGGCATCCGACAAACCGGTCAGGCAAAAATTAGGGCACTCCAATAAAGCCCGCTAGGCTGAAAACCCGAAAAGGGTGGCCTAGGTAAAAGTTAGGGCATCGAGAGAAAAATGTTAGTTGCTTTCTGGAAAAATCTGTAAAAGACTAGTAGGTAGTAGGGGTTAACCATTGGAAATTGTTACCACTGCCTATGTACTCAAATTAATCTCATTAATGAACATGTTATGATTTTGCTAAGAATCTTGGTCTTGTGAATGCATGCATGTCTTTAGGTGAAATAATCGCTGGTATGTGAACATCAATTTCTCTACATGTTATGCATTACTATATTCATCTTTGTCACACATTTGCAATATTCAGAAAAGCCTGCTGGATTGAAAACCCGAAAGAGTGGTCCAGGCAAAAGTTAAGGTAAAAAGAAAAAGTCTGCTGGATTGAGACGTCAAGGACATTTCAAGAAAAAATTAAGACAGACTGCGAGATTGAAAACCTGAAAGGGCAGTCTCGACAAAAATTAAGGCAAAAGCTTGCTAGGTTGAAAACCCGAAAGGGCAGTCTAGGCAAAAATTAAAGCTAAAGAGAAAAAAGGTCCGCTGGGCTAAGCCATCAAGGATAGCCCAGGCAAAAATTAGGACAAAAAGAAAAGAAAAATAAATAAAATGTTCAATAGGTCATCTCACATCGAGTGGCGTATGCAAAAGTTAGAACTTAACCCAATCACCTCACTATAAGATCATTGGATAGAATACGGGTTCTCAAAGCAACAATATTCAAACAACCTCTATTTAAGAAAAATCTGCATGCACAGGAAGAAATTTCAAAAGTACCAATTCGAAAATTGACAATCAAAAGCAAGCCACACAGGGCCCAATAGTATCAAATGGTTTAGAAGGTAATCATAGCCTAAGTAGTAGGGGGATCCTATCCCTGGTGACCCGTAATGTCTGATCCTAAGTTTCTGCAAGCAGATCATCCATGTCTATAGTCAAATGGTCCTCAGGGTCATCAGCACCGGTACCCAACTGAGCGGGGGCCTTGGTCTCTAAGGTCCCTACAACATCACTCCCCGCAACATGCTGATCCACGCCTCTGTGAGTCACTAGATATGTGGAAAGATCATCCTTGGACTCATCCTCAGAAGGAATTGGCATCTACCTCTCCTCAATCATCCTCGCTAGCTTACTCCTTAGTGTCTCAATCATAGCCCTCGCCCGAGCGGTCTTGGTCCTAGCAGATCAGCCTCAGTAGTGGCTGCCCACAACTGCTCCTCTAAAAATCTGGCTCCCTCCTTAGAAGCATCCAAGTCCTGGGCGGATTTACTCTGATCTATGGCCAACAAAGTCTGCCATAGAAACCATAAGATCAGTACACATATATAAATGTCATAGCATACATGCATAGTTTATTGAAATATTGCAGGTAAATGAAACTTACTGAAGCTAGTGCGTCCTTGGCCAACAGTAGATCCCACACTGAAAAATAACCCCTGGCTATCCTCTTAGCCTTGAAAATGGTCACCTAAAAAAAAGGGTCACATCAAAATAAGGAATCTTAAATAGTAATGAACAGAGTTGAAGGTAAAGGATTCCTTACATGGATGGAGCTGGAAGGAGTGAAACCGATAGGCTGGACCAACTCCTCAAGCTACTTAATAGCCCAATTCCTTGAGTGGTCTAGGAGCCAGAAGAAAGTATCCAACTCAACCCAAAGGATGCCTCCCTCACAAATTTGGAGGCTCGAGACCATTCTACCGGCGGCTCAGGGGCAAGAGTAGCAGCGGCAACAACGGACCTCATCCGTGTAGAAATGGGAGACTGCAAGCAATGAAGAATCAAATTCCATATCACAATCAATTATAAAAATCAGTTAATTATTCACAAATTCCTAGTTAGAAGGGTGAGAAGAAGGAGTAGCTGACCTAGCCAAACCTCGAGGACCCCCGACCATAGATGGACACCTGCGGTCACCCCTCGGTCCGCCCACATCATCATCATCCTCACCATTGCTCTAGTAGAACTCCAAGGGCTCATCCTCATGATGGATCCTATCACAAGGTAGCAGGAGGGAAGAATAAATAAACTTAGCGTAAGATCCCTCTACAGATAGCACGCGAGCCCCCTTACTCCTCTATAGATAGCATGCAAACCCCCTCGCCCAGCAAGTACAGTCCCTGATCAGTCCCTGGCATGAGATAAGGCTAGAAGACACCCGCTGAGATAGGGGGAGGAATCAGTCTCTCCACTATAGCACTAGTCCTCCACCCCCAGACTCGCTCGTCAAAATACCACTCATAAGAAAGTGGTGACTCCAGGACAAAGCTGCGGTCATCCACACCGACCCGCATCCGCTTGATGGCTTCGTAGGTGGCCAATCTTTCCCATGGGTCTGGGATAACCTACATAGAATGAGTGCACTGTGAGTATCATAACCTAGTAAATACAGTTTCTACTAATGGTTTGTTGGAATGTAAAATGCAGGAGGAAGCTTACCCGATCTGAGCGCAGCTGGCGTAGGAACTCTCAGTACTATGCTGTAGTTAGGGGCTGATTTTGCTAAAGCCCCATCCATCTAGAGATGATATGCGGTATCTCAGGCTGTATGGGCAATCCCAACCTAGGGATCAGCCGGTGCTTAAAAGCCCAAATCTATAAGATAAAGTAAGGATTAGTTGCAACACAGTTTAGACAAAGAGTTAAAGCACAAGAGATTAGTTGAGGATTTACCAGCAGTATCATATGGCAGATCTTGAGCTTAGACTGCTCATCCCAGACCCCTACATCCAATGCATAATACAATTGTGCCAGCATGGCCCGGCACCAGTTCTTGTGAGGTACAGTTGTAAGATCCTCCACAACAGAAAGCAGACCGTAGTTGATGTTACCCGAGTAGACGGGAAAGAAGACGATGGTAAGGAATGCCAGTAGAAAAGATTGAGCATATTGGTCCCTCCTGTCAGTACAATGGGCCTCAGCTATGCAATCTAGTAAGCATGTAAGTCCCTGTACTTGAGCTTATTCATCCCACTCGGAAGAAGACTAAGTAATCTAGTAATGTAGGCCTTCACCTCAGGCCGAGAATGCCATCGATCAAAATAAACATCAAAATGGGCCATGTCCCCGCTCCATGCCAAGCCTATAGTGGTGAACAAATCCAAAGGAGAAATAGTGACCTCCCCTATAGGTAAATGGAAGGTATGGGTCATCTCTGATTATTTATCTATCAAGGCCGAGACAGCACCAAGGGCTAGTGTCTTGGGGGCCTGAGGGATGGCCCTGATGATGTCATTGAACCCGAAGGAATCTATGCGGGCTAGTAACTCCGTGTCTTCTGTGGCACAAATCTCCTCGTACCACTTTCGGTAGAAGCTTGAAGCCCCCACGGCCCTGTATAGGAACTGTAAAGATAAATTATAGTTTGATAGGGTTAAGCCATAATAAAAAATTAGAATTTAGAAAAGGATTGCAGAAATTGAAGGATGCCATTTTCTGTCCTTGAGGATAAGACCTGTACGGGGTAAGCCCCACCTATACGGGTCCACAAGTCTTACTCATATCAAAAAGATAGCCGTACGGGTCCCCCCTCACCCATACGAGTCCCCTACAAACATTCCCTACTCGGACAAAACTCCAAAAAATTCCAAAATTGCACAATCTGAGCCAGAGTTCATCCAAAACTATCCTAAAAGCATCCTAGGCTAAAGTTACGTGCATCAAGCTCTATTCCAAGGTCTAAAACACCCTAAATCATGCCAAAATCTAAGAAATTGCCAAAAGTTCAAAATTGGAAAGCGGAGAATCGAATGGAATTACCTGGAGTCTTGAGGCGCGAGTCTCTGAAGAAGGGATCAAAGGGACTTCAGAGACAGGAGTAAGCCCAAAAAATGAGTCTCTCTTACAAAAAGCATACCCGATAGAAACTGGGCATTCCCAATGCCCCGAATCACCAACTGGGGGTAAGTCCTCAAGCCTGAGGAAGAAACGACCGATTTGAGGGATCTTTTTATACATCTTCAATTGAGTTTTGGGAGAAATCATCGAAAAATGTAAAGTAGGAAGTTTTGGTGTGAGGCGGGAGACGAGAGGACTGTCTGCCCTTTTAAATCCCTCTGTCAGGGACCTGTACAGGTCCCATCCCACCCGTACGGGTCCTCTATTATAAGAATCTTACCCCTATGGGTCTGGCCCACCCGTACGGGCCTTATCTCATCATCCAGGGATAGATTTTTGCATCAGTGTTTTAACAAACTCCAGGAATTCATCCAGTGTCCATTCTGGCACAGAAAATTCTTCCCCAGCAGAAGAGGTTTTGCCAAAGGATATTACTTCACTCCCTAGTAGCAAAATTAGTCAAGGGGCATCCCTCCAATTCCCAGCAGCAGAATCAGATCCAGGGGAATCCCCCTACAAATCTAGGCCCCCGACTACCCAGTAGCAAAATTAGGGCCAGGGGTATCCCCCTACCAATATAGGGGCAACCCCCCACCAATCCAGGGGCACCCCCCACTTCCCGGTAGCAGATTTGGTAGACCCTAAGGGCACTCACCCAAGGAGCATTCCCCAACAGCAAAACAAGCAGCCATCAGGCCAAACCCAACATTTCCCCCATATAATTTTTGGTTTATCGCATCCACACTTATTTATTCTTAATTAAAGGGGCAAATCTATTTTTGTTCTCACGAAAGTCAATTAAGAATAAAAAGGTGTTTGCTTAGACAATGACGAACTCAGAGTTTGATTATTATCTCTTTTCCAAGTTATTCAAAATCACCACTAGTCAGGAGAGTCATCCGCCTTAAGAAAGAGATACATCACCACCAGCTAAGAAAGTCATCTGCCTTAAGAAAGGGATACCCACATATCTTCCCCAGAGAAATCATCAATCAGGAAAGTTGATCTGCTTTAGTAAAGGGATACGAGGAGAAGTCATCCACCTTAAGAAAGGGATACACCATCATCAATCAAGAAAGTCGATTCGCCTTAAGAAAGGGATACAAACATTCCCTAAGCAGAGTCACTAGGGATAGGCACAGTAGCAAAAGAAGAGTCATTCGCCTTAAGAAAGGGATATGCAGTAGCAAAAGGAAAGTCATCCGCCTTAGGAAAGGGATATGCAGTGGCAAGGAAATTCATCCACCTCAGGAAAGAGATACATAGGGTTAAGGAAAGTCATCTGCCTTACGAAAGGGATACGCAGAAGCAAAAGGAGAGTCATCCACCTCAGGTAAGGGATACACGGTAGCAAAAGGAAAGTCATTCGCCTCAAGAAAGGGATACACATTCCCCAGTAGAGTTATAAGGGGTACGCATCAGCAAAGGAAAGAAGTTCACCGCAAGAACGTAACTCACTCAGGATATCACCTCAGGTATAATTCCCAAACCCTCGCTCACATCGTGAGATCATACAGATTCATATCTGTGATGATCCCATAAGGGGCAGTCTATGAGCACTGGATTTTAACGATCCTTCTCTCAAAACTATGATGAGAGATATATGATGCAATGTATTTTAGGTGTTTTCTATCAGAGGTGTTCCTACTACTGCAAAGTTGAGTTTGGCCAAAGTTTGGAGACCTAGTCTGCCCTTAGGGACCCGTATAGGTGCTGCTCAGTGGTACGGATCCACTAGCAGACCCGTACAGGTCATTCCCCCAATAAGCATGGGAGAGGACCCGTACAGGTCCCCTAATACCCGTACGGGTGGGGCCCCACCTATACGGGTACCATTGTTGCCTAAACAGGCTCTTTTGGAAGGATTTCCTTTCCTATTTCGGGAAAAGGCAAGTCATGAACGTGATTTATTGCATTCAGACCTCCTTTACCCTATAAAAAGGGGTCTTCCCTTCACATTTTAAAGGATAGAATCTTGATAAAAGAATTATACTAAAATTCTAGTAATTTTTATAGGTTTAGAAAAGGTATAACGGGTGTATAGGAAGTATAAAATAGGGAGAAAACCCTTCCTTTGAAGTTTTGTCCACATTTTATTCATTCCTAGCTTCTTTCATTAAGATTTAGGGGAGGTTCTATCAACACAAATACTCACCCAAATAGTCTTATTCTATCTACTTTGGTCGGGCTCTCTCAACAGTAAAGGGATCACCTCAAAGTGGATTCACGCCGCAAAGGTAACACTCCTGAGTTTTAAAGAGACTCACATCTTAGTTATTTCATTATTATTATTATTATTATTATTATTATTATTATTATTTCCTATTACCTCTATGATATCTATTGCTTCCATTTATTGTTTCAGGTCTGGTCCTAACCCATATGAGCCTTGTTAGCACCATATATCCCCAAGGATATTAATTTGGTGCGCCATACTCATACAGAAGGAAATCCCATTTTATTTTATTAGTCTGTCACCAATCTGTGAAATAATAAATGAAACTGAACAAAGCTTCTGTCTGGACCAGACAGGACCCATACAGGTATGCCATACCCGTACAGGTCCTCTGGTACTCGTACGGGTCCCACTCACCCGTACGGGTACCAGCCCCAGGCAGATTCCCAAACCTTTAATTAATTGGTTAAAATCAACCCAACTCACCATTTGCCATGCAATCATTTTCACTAATAATCTGGTAAATCAACCCACAAAAGTTAAATAGTGTTTTCACAATAAGATATGCTGAAGTGCTGATTTATAGTGTGCTATAAACTGTGCTAACATATGTGGATGCAGGGGAATTTATTTTCATTTTTGTTTTATAACTTAGAATAAATGTATAGGTTCTCTTTGCAATTCTCCCATTTTTCCCCCGATTGTAATTTTTATCCCCCCATTTATTGCTTGTGCTTTATTGTAATATGTAAATACATGTAATGAGTGTGAAAGAGTGTAGAAATAGGATTTTTGTGATAATTCCCTAAATGATGAAAACTAAAACAGTTTTTATGCGGTGAATGTAATTTTGAATTAATTAAATGAGAAATAAGTGACTCATCCGATACCTGAATCTCTGATCCAATAGGTATGAGTCTCCCGCCTGGAGGGAACCGTACCAAAACTCTTTCCCAAGTAGACAACTTGGGTGGTGACTCTATCAGTTGTATTGGGATTTGGGTCTCGATTCTTTTATTCATTAAAATTGGCTTATTGTGCAAACTTTAGCTAAATAATGTTTTATCATGCCTAAATCCAACCAAACCCCCAGTGGGCCCTAACATCCGGGTTAAAGCAGACACAACTCTCTTCATTAAGAAGAAAAAGGGTGATGTCAATGATCTAGTCTAAATCTATGTAGATGACATCATCTTTGGAGAAACAGATGAGAAGATGTGTGAAGAATTCAACACTCAAATATAGAAGGAATTTGAGATGTCAATGATGGGAGAACTAAACTTCTTCCTTGGTCTACAAATCAAGCAAAGTTCGGATGGAATTTTCATCAATCAATCCAAGTACACCAAGGATATTCTGATGAAATTTGAAATGGACAAAAGGAAGCCGATGTCCACTCCTATGGGATTAGGTATAGTTCTATCAAAGGATTGTGAAGGAGAAGATGTAGATCAGAAACTTTACAGAGGAATGATTGGATCACTTTTATACTTGACCATTAGCAGACCTGACATACATTATGTAGTTTGCTACTGTGCAAGGTATCAAGCCATTCCAAAAGATTCACATCTCAAAGAATTTAAGAGGATCCTTAGATATCTTCTAGGAACCACTGAAGTTGGGCTATGGTATCCTAGTAATGGAGACTTCACACTACAAGGCTTCACTGATGCAGACTATGGCATAGACACTCTTGAAAGAAAGAGTACATCCAGAGGATGCCACGTTCTTGTAGATTGCTTGGTGTCATGGCTTTACAAATAAATAAGAGGACAAATAAAATAAACAAATAATTATTACAAGGCTTTACAAATACCTATACATTTTTCTAATGCGGGAAAATAAATAAAGCGAATAAATAAATAAATAAAAGGGCGAAATCGGGTCCTAACTGAGCTTACTAACTCAGACTCGGATCCAAACCAGGCAAAATATATACCAGCAACCATAAGTAGTGCAACAGTAAATAAAAGCAGTAAATAAAATCAAACAATGGAAAATAGCATATTTTTGGATTTTTCGGGACAAAAACACAATTTTCGGACATTTATTAATTATCTAAGCAACCTAAAAATTATCAAAATAAATTGAACAACCTAAAATAATAAATGAAAATGGCAGAAAATATTTTTGGAATTTCTAATTGTGATAAAAAGATTTATTTAGGTTTATTTGATGAAAAACCCATTTTTAAGCCATTAAGAGGTGATTTAATTAATTAAATAATTAATAAAATCTAAAACAAATTAAAAATGAGTTACAGATTGTATAAAATTTTTCAGGAATTTTTTAGGAGCAAATCGGGGTAAAAAACGCAAGAAAACGATAAAAAGGATGAAAAACACAAAACATGGGCTTTTTGGCATTTTTACCCATCCAGATGCTGTAGTGAGACTTTAGATGCCGCAGTGGTAATTTGAGATACTGCAGTGGCAGCATCTCAAGTTACATAGGAGCATCTCAAGGCTCACTGGAGCATCTGGCTCAGAAAAACATCAAGAAGCCCGAAATAATAACCAAGAACCCCGAAATAATAACCAAGAACAGTCAAATGACGAACAATAATGAGTAAAATGTAGATTGGAACTCAGTTTTGTTACCTAGAGGCCGTGAATCCATGTTTTGAGACTAGAATCGCTCATTTGGCAAGCTTTGTGATGAATTTGTGACAAAATCTGACGAAACAATGATGAAAATAGCGGTGAACTTAGCAACGGTACTTAGTGATTTTTGGGGATGAAGTTTCTAAATCCTATTTAAGCCCGTTTTTATTTAAGATTTCTAATTAATTTTTATGATTAAGCTAAAAGATTAAGCTAAATAACCCTTAAGAATATGGATTAACCAGATTTCTTTAGTTTTAAATGGCTTTCTCTCTCTAAAGCCTAGGGAATTATAAGTGGTGAATTAAGTTCTCAATTTGGCAAAAAAGTCCTTTAACAGATGATTTAATGGGTTTATATAGGCATAACTAACTCCAAATAACTCAATTAGTCCATATAAATCCAAAGATTCCAGAAAAAATCTCAAAAATTTGGACTTAGAGAGAGAAAGATGGACTGGCAATGGGCAGCTAGAGCCCGTGCAGCATCTCAGGCAGATACGCTGCAACAGCAGCGACTGGCATGGCGAGACACCGTGCCCCACCACGAGACGCTACAAGCGTGGCGTCTTGTGGTGCATCGCGGTGATGTGGCCACTCCTTGGCCACGCGCGCCAAGATGTGGGGGGGAGGCGCGAGACATGCAAGGGGGCGCGTCTCGGGCGCCCCCGCCGGGGCAGGGCAGGTTTATTATTTTTTTTCTTCTTTTTTTATTTTTAATTTATTTAATGTGATTATTTTTTGGTAATTTTGGTAATTTTTAAAGCGTCTATTTAATTAACCGATTAAAGGGAACTGGACGGTTAAAATCTCAACTTCGTCATAAGAATACTTGCCAAATGCAATTAGACTCTAAAATAATAGAAAAACAGGCCAAATATTAGGTCCAAGAAAAACGTCATCATCTTTCCGTGGGTCACTAAAAACTCCGTGCTCACAGGCTGCACCTTGTGAGATTACCATTTGACAGGTCAAATGTGATTTCGTGAAAGAGCGAGGGATAAGAGGTTATACCTGAGTCGTGAATTCCTGAGCCGATTGTCTACTAGGATTGCCATCAACAGATATTTCAGGAGGGATAAAATAGGGATAACGGGTATTCTCGACATGATTATCTATGAACCGTATAGGGACGCATCATCAACGGACCAGTTGAGGATAGAAAATTCTTTGAGTCGGTTGTCTATGAATAGTTTGGGGACACATCATCAACGAACCTCTCAAAGTCAAAAATCTTGAGTTAGCTATTTACTGGCAGTATGTGAATGCACCATCATTAGACTTATCAAGATGAAATTTTCCTGAGCCGTGAAATTCTGAATCAGTTGTTTTCTAGGTTTGCCATCGACATACAGCGATTTATTGTTATGTTTCTTGCAGCTTATTGCCGAACCATGGAAGAGATTGTCATACTATTAAGACATCAAGAATATCAAACACACAGTGGATGGATGCCAGTTTGTCTTAGAGTGACCCTCCTCCTAGGAGTGGTATTTTGGGAAGCGAGTCTGTTGGTGGAGGACGAGCACGATAGCTTAGAGGAGGGTCCCCACTACTATGCCAGTGGGATTTTTCTGGCCCTATCTCATGCCCGTTGGTATACGAGCCTAATTTCTAGACGATGACAGCTATATGGTGCCTTCAGTCAGCCAAGATTATACCGATTTTTAGAGACATCTCATTCCTGAATGCCCGAGGAAGTCTAGGACCGACGTTCTTTGGGACTTCAAATTTGATGATAATGACGTTGTGACCGAGGGTAGTGAGGGATTCGATAGCGGTGATGATAATGATGATGAACTTCCCTCAGAGGATGATAGGAGAGGAGATGCTGTAAGACACGATGATGCCGGAGACAATGATTCAAGTTTCAATCCAAATGCTCTCTCTACTAGGGGTGATGGAGCAAGGTAACTCCTTACATCCTCCTCAACCTTGGTAACATCTTTTGCAATTTCTAACTCACCTTGTTTGCCTGATATTATGCTTCCCCTTTTTGCAATTTCAAGGAGCCTGTAAGAAGAGGATGGGAGGTCCTGCTGCCAGTACGAAGGCACCTGGAGAGCCTTCCTAGCGATGCACTACTGACCCTGAGACCATTTCCATGGAACCAGTCCCACCTACTCGGGGAGCTCTTTTGCTAGGTAGAGTTGACGGGATCATGATGAATCAGCTGTAGACCTCATTCTCACTAATGTGTCGGCCGAGGGTTCAAGAGGAGATGCCTATTAGGGAGTCGAGGGTGCCCCTGTACTATGTTCCACATAACACTACACATGTAAGAATGCCAATTTATACACTTTACTAAACCTTGCTTGCTGATGTCTGATCGAGCTAATCGGTTGGTTTCGCCTTTATATTGGATCACACAGGTACACATTTCTGAGATCGAGCATATAGCTCGGGGATATTATAGCATGAGGGATCTGCTACTTGCACAGGATTCTATGAACTCTGTAATGACTTTCTTTTCCCTCCTGCACAAAATAGAGAAAGATATATGAAATATTTGTTAGAATTATGCATGTATGAATGAATGCATGATTTATCACATTGATCCTCCCTTTGACTGTCCATTTTTGGAGGCTTTTTTGTGATAGAGTAGGACAGATACCGTGCTGAGCATAAGGAGCGAGTGAGGGTGGAGCACGAGCTAGCAGATTACTAGAGCCAGATAGCTAGCTACCAGAGCCGAAGAGTCCATGATGAGGTGCGACTCACAGCCCTGACCCAAGACATAGATAGCTTACAAGATTGCCTTCATGTTGTGGAGAGCCAGAGGGATGGATTTTAGGCTCAGCTCCGGGATTATGAGCGCGTGAGGGGTGGAGGTACACTTGAGCTCGAAGATATCTTAGCTGATATGGGAGTCACCGAGCCCTTCAAACCTACAGCCTTTATGTTGGTAGATTCCATGGATTAGCTTGTGGGGGCAATCTTCCCACCTGTGCCAGGCATTAGGGGGATGCCCACTCCACCACGCGGTAAGGAAGTGGATGATGATGTCAACCAATATTTGAATACCGAGCACGGAGACCAGACCTGGTGATCACTATCTCATCTTGCCTTACTTTGCCCATTTGCTTTATTACTTTGATGATTATCTGATGCGTGATTTGACACTTTGGCTATTTATCTAATGAGGTTGCTTTGATTGCTTTGCTTTGTTTACTCGCTAGATGGATGCTAGGCGCCATAGATGCTACGCGCGATAGATGCTTAACTAGGAACAAACTGATGAATGCTTACAATCATCTGGATTAATGATAATGACCCTATTTGATAGGCGATTAGCAGATAGAGGTTACTAATGGAGACACACAATGCTAGGCTGAGGCAGTTTTTGCGCACTTTAGCGAACCCTGATTGGGAGAGGCTGGAGGTTTTCGGATTGGCGGGGCTTCGATATATTGCTAGCAGGCCAGTGAATATAGCCTTCCTTCATGTGACATTCCTCTACTGAGATCCATTGGACCATGTATTCCACTTCTCAAGCTTTAAGCTGTGCTCAATGGTGGAGGAGTATCATGCTATTCTCGGGGTGATCTGCACTCGCGGGATGCAATTTTCTATGATGGAGGTGCACTTTGGGGCCGAGGATCAACTAGTCAGGCTATGGAACCTAGATAACCCTACTACTTTTCTTTCCCAAATTCCTGGATCCCCAGGATTCGATCTCAGTAGGGTACTTGACTAGTGCGTAGCTACCCCTAGGTCACACATTTCTTATCCTTTCATGGTAGCTCTACTACTTATGGCTGAGTTTATCTATGAAGTCGGTGTCGTTGCCCTATTCTGACTAGTTTTAGTATTAGACAGGCCTCGGTGGGCATCTCTCCATAGTTCATAGGGTTAGCTGAGACCCTATTTCATCTAGACAGAGCTATCGGTGATCCTGACCTTATTAGGGACCACTTCTCCATACTATAGGTATTCCTCTAACTCTGAACCCAAAACTAAAACTAAAACTAAATCTTAATCTGAGACTGAATCTAAAACTGAATCTAGATCTAAAATTGACTCTGAATCTAAAATTGAATCTGAAACTAATGTTAAATCGGAAACTGATGCTAAAATTGAATCTGACTCTGAATCTAAAATTGAATCTGAATCTGAATCTGATGTGCAGGTTTGGCTCTTAGAGAAGCTAGCTCTACTCTAGGATCCTCGGGGTGATCCTAGATGATAAGGGCCTAGGAATTATCCTGGTAGGGCTCATATCACTGCTGGCCATGATACCCTGACAGTTGATAATTGGACGTCAATCATGGAGGGTGTATTCGATGCAGACATTCATTGGGTCTACCACTGGTGGAAGATTTATGATGTTCTAGTGGATACCGGTGATGGCAAGGTTCAGCTTGTAGTGCTATGGTACTTCATGCATTACTCACTTATTGCCTATGCTGACAATGGGGACGACGACAAAGGGTCCCACTTTATTTGGATGACTTTTTGGTCAGGCCATTCTTAGCCTATCTTCTTGCTCATTTTAGAGAGGTTTGGGCATACCGAGCGAGCTACAAGACCCTAGATTATGATCGATTAGATGCTATCACCACTAATGGATTCTACCGAGGATGGCTTTGATAGGTTAGGAGATCGTGGAGTTGGACGAAGCACCTACGCTCGTGGTTCGAGTGGAGAGACAGGCAGGCGGGACGTGATCCTTTATCAGCTGAGGAGAAGTTGGTTTAAGCTTTTGATTCTGACTATTATAATGATGATGATGATGATGATGATGATGAGGGTGTAGGCCCCTTCGGGTGATTGATCACGCTATCTTTATTTTCATTTGTCTTTACTTTTGCATAGGCCCGAACATTGTATTAGGCTCATCAGACTTTTATTTTGCTTTTATGTCCTAATTTTGCCTGGACTGCCCTTTCGAGTTTTCAATCCAGCGGACCTTTCGGCTTTTGCATAGACCTACATATTTTCAGCCTATCAGAATTTATGCCTCTTTATTATATTATATTTCTATTTTTACTAGTGGGCAAGCATTTGAAGTAAATGGCATCCCAAATTCAACTTATCTGCAACATTTCGCCTTTAGGGCCCAATATATTCATTCGCACACAAATGTAAGAGCTCAGTAAAAAGTAAAATTTCCATTAATTGAATTAAGCTTGAGTACATAATGATAATAACCATTTCTACCGACTCAAACTCTGGTGTTAACTAGCCTACAAAGGTTTTCTAGTCAACAAACTCTCATGACTCACTTTTACCCTAACTTTTGCCTAGACCGTCCTTTTCAGATTTTCAGTCTAGCGGGTTATTCTTGCACCCTAACTTTTGCCTGAATGGTTTGTAGAATACCAAACAGCGGGATACACCCTAATTTTTGCCCGAGCAGTAGAAGACCACTCACCGGGTGATTTATTCTATTTATTTTTTATGTGCCACTTTTCTGGATTCGATTCTTTAGATTTAGATATGATAACGGATTAAACGATCCTGGTTGATAAGGTTCATGAACTCATTACCATCCATATCCATGATTTTCATTCCGCCTTTACCAAGAACTTTCTTAATCATATAAGGTCTTTCCTAATTTGGGCAAAATTTCCCCCTTGGATCAGTGTTGGTAGGCTTTACTTACTTCAGAACCATGTCACCGGCTTTCAATGGACATCGGAGATGCTTGACCCTACTATTATAAGCGCTTGCCATATGCTATTGATACATCTGGAGGCTATCCAAGGCTTTCAAGCGCTGATCGTCCATGGTATTCAGTTTCTCAAACCTTGTTCTTGTCCATTCGGTCTCTTCGAGTTTAGATTCGAGCGCCACTCGTAGAGACTTTATCTCAATCTCAACTGGTAAAACTGCTTCCGTACCATAAACTAAAGAGAAGGGGGTTTGACTTGTAGGAGTTTTGAAGCTTGTTCGGTACCCCCAAAGAGCAAACGGTAACTTATCGACCCAATCTCGGTAACCAGCGGTGGTTTGAGAAAGGATCTTCTTTATAGACTTATTAGCTGCTTCTACTGCACCATTGGCCTGAGGGTGGTAGGGTGAAGATCTATGATGCTCAATACCATATTTCTCAATCCATTCCAAGGCTGCCCCTTAGAACTGAACCCCATTATCTGATACAGTATGGTGAGATAGACCATACCAAGTGAAAATATGCTTTTCAATGAACTTGGCCATCTTTTTAGCAGTAATACTGCTGTACGATTCGGCTTCCACCCATTTTGAAAAATAATCCACTACCACAATGTTGAAATGGTGACCATTAGTTGAAGATGGATGAATCTCACCAATTATATCTATCCCCCACACCGAGAATGGCCAAGGAGTAGATAAACTGTGAAGTTTGGTAGGTGGGAGATGCTGAATATCTCCATAAATCTGACATTGGTGACACCTCTTAAACTCGAAGACACAATCGGCGATCAAAGTTAACTAAAAGTACCCCAGTCGCTGAATCTTCTTAGCTAAGGCCATGCCATTCATGTCCGGTTCACAATCACCGGCATGAACTTCCCCTACAACCCGATAGGCTTTGGATTCAGTCAAGCACCGGAGTAACAAACCATCAGAGGTCCACTTGAAGAGATTGTTGTCGACGATTCATAATTGAAAGGCCAACTTTTGTAGAGTAGTTCAATCAAATTCCGAAGCATTCTCAGGATACTGACCATGCTAGAGAAATTGCACAATGTCTGAGTACTAGCACGGTTCATCACTGATGGTGAAAACTTGGCCAATGTTGTGTGAATGGTAAGGAACCTTCGTAAAAACTAAGATCAGAGGGCCAATGGGTTAGCACTTAGGCCTTCCCATCGAAGCCAGTGTAGGTAACAAATCGGCCATCTAATTTTCATCTCAATGGACATACTGATATAGACACGTCTTGAATTGAGCTAATAAATCCCAAATGGCATTGACATAGATATGAAGAGACTCTTCCTTGATACCCTAATCCCCCACAACTTGACTGATTACGAAAGCCAAATCCCCAATCATAGAAACATGCTCTGCCCCTACAAGCAACAGAGCTTCAAGACCAAATAAACAAGCTTCGTATTCTACCCCATTATTAGTAGTGGGAAACTCTAATCGCTTAGACAAAGGGATGACTTCATTGTCAGGTGTAAACAAGATAACTCCGAGGCCCACTCTGAATCTGTTTACGGCACCATCGAAATATATAGTCCACATGGATTTTGGGACATCAATCATAGCTAATTGCTCGTTAGGAAAGTCCAAGTTCTCGACATGATCAGAATTGAGAGCTTGATTTGCCAAAAATTCTACAGCCACTCTAACTTTGATAACCTTCTTCGTGACATACTCAATATCGAACTCAGAAAGCAACAATAACCATCTTGATAACTTCCCGGCTAACGATGGTGACTGACAAAGATATTTCATTGGATCAACCTTAGCAACGGCTTGAACTTTATAGGACTAGAAGTAGTGGCACAATTTCTTAGTTAACCAAACCATGGCAGCACACGTCTTTTCAATAATTGAATACCGAGTTTTGTAATCCAAAAGTTTCTTACTCAAGTAGTACACTATGTGCTCATGCTTACTGTCATCTTCTTGAACCAACATTGCCCCTATGGCGGAGTCATCAATTACTAAGTACAAGATCAACGGCTTGTCGGGAGTGGGGGGTTGAAGGATGGGTGGGTGAAGAAGGTAGGCCTTGATCTTGTCGAAGGCAATTTGATAATGCTCATCCCATACAATAGGATGGCGCTTCCTTAATAGCTTAAAAATTGGTTCACAAATGGTGGTAAGGCAAGAAATGAACCTATTGACATACTAAATAGAACCAAGGAAAGATTAGACTTCTTTTTCTGTCCTCAAAGCAGGCATATCCCTGATCACTTTAATCTTATCTAGATCCATTTCATTTCTTGTCTGACTGACCACGTGACCCAAAAGTTTCCCTGATGTAACTCCAAATATGCACTTCTTCGGGTTAAGGCGTAAGTTATATTTCTCAATGCGAGTCATAAACTTATCCAAAACTGCAGGGTGCTCTTCTCTGGTAGCTGACTTAACCAACATGTCATCCACATAGACCTCTACTTCTTTATGGATCATGTCATGCAAGAGAGTGGGAATGGCACATTCATAGGTTGCCCCGGCATTCTTCAGACTAAAGGGCATAACTTGATAACGGTAGACTCCCTATTCTGTGGTGAAAGTCATCTTAACTGTATCGATTATGTGCAATAGAATCTAGTTGTACCCCAAGAATCCATCCATGAATGAGTATATTGCAGCCTTGGCAGCACTATCAATCAGTACATCTATGTGAGGCAAAGGGAAGTCTTCTTTTAGTGAAGCCTTGTTCAAATCCCGATAGTCCACATAAACCCTTACTCTTCCATCTTTCTTTGGAACTAGGACAATATTGGATAACCAGGTTGGATACTCAATGACTTCAATGTGCTTAGCCTCAATCATGATAGCAACTTCCCCGCTAACCTTGTCAGCCCACTCCGGTCTCATTCTTCAGAATTTCTGCTTGACAGGATGGAATCTAAGATCTATTGGAATGCAATGCACAACGATATAGTGATCGACACTAAGCATGTCCATATGTGACCAAGTAAAAGCATTAACATCATCTTTTAGCACTTTAATTATCTCACTTTTTATCTCAGGGGTTAAGTCATTAGAAAGGGTTACCATTTTAGGGTTATCATCTGTACTCAAGTTTATTTTAGCTAGAGAAACGTCATGAATACTGAACACATTATGCTTATGATTAAATGAATGCATTGGCCCAACAGGCAAAACATCAAGCAAATAAGCAAAATCAGAATCTTTCATTGAATTAAAGGCCTTATAGGCTACATTGTTCTCATAAAAAACACTGGAAATATTAAAAGTTATATCATCACAGATAGAGTCATCCTCCACAAGCGGAGGGTCTTGAACAGCGACATCAGCAGAGTTGACACCCTTGGTAGGTTCCATGAGTAGGTCATCCAGATCATGATCCAGGGCTTTCACTTGATCGGTAGACAGCACACCTTCTTCAGTAGCAAGAGATCAGGCAAGCTTCTTCACGGCTTCGGCTAGAGGATTGGCTTCGTCATTCTTCTTCCACTTTTTCTTAAGCAGAATAGACATAGCTTTTGATATAGCAGCCACAATATCTTCAATTTCTAGGTCCACAAGCTTCTCTTCATCTAAATTAGAAAACAGTTGCCCCTTGCCTTTCTCATCGGATACGATAACAGATATTAGCTTGATTGGGTTCTCCCCCTTCTCAATAAAGCCTTCTCGAAGTCATACACATCCTTGAAGATCTCAAACCTGGCCAAATTTGGCCATTATGCTCAATAGGTTTGGGTTCCCCTTCGTAGACACTTTTCCCTTGAACCTCACAAACAGTCACCATATTACAGTATGCCGAGCGAACGTACCTGTAAACCTTCCTTGGGGTGTATCCAAAGCTAGCTTGCTTTGGATGCTTCTTGATTGGGATTGGATCAACTATTCCACCAAAGCACTTTCCTAGACACTAACCTGACACATGGCCATGCTTCTTCATCATCATCCTTACCACAGACAAGTAGCACTTATGGCAAGGGGCTTTAGACTTCCTGCCACTGACAACAGCCATTCGAAACCTAGATTCCTTCTCGACTTTCATAATGGCCATGACCGAGGCATGATAAAATTCAATAACCTTAACCTTTCCGTCTTTCCCCACGGCTTTGATCTTTTGATGGAGTGTCAATAAGATCACTCCCACAGAATGAAGCCAAGGTCAACCTAGGAGTAAAGAGTAAGTGACGGAAATATCAATAACAGTCAACTGGACCTTGGAAGAAATTTCCACCTAGTCACTTTGACTTTAAAAACCCCAATCACATCCCTCTTTGAATCATCATAGGCGCGAATAACAATGTTAGATTTCTCGAGCCTCTCCCCGGATAGGCCCAAATGAGGAATAAATTTCCAAGGACACAGATTCAGGGAAGAACCATCATCAACCATAACACATGGGATAATTCTATCGAGGACTTGGGCACAGATGGATAATGCTTGGTTATGACCACACCCCTCGGGTGGAAGGTCTTGATTGGAGAACATTATCGGATCATCCCCTCTCGAGAGTGGTATTCCTTTCCCTACCATGTTGTACATCTCAACAATAGAAGTCATAGGCTTCACTTTAAGTTTTAGAAGCCTCTTAATCAGAGCCCTGCGGTAATCATCTGAACCAAAAGCTAACTACCAAATGCTGAAATGGGCTTGATTTGTCTTCAACTGAGTAATTAGAGGATCAATATCAAGACTTGTTTCAACTTGAGGAGACGACGCCGTCGGCTTAGCTATGGCCTTAACAAGGGTAGGGACTGGATCATTCTCAATGTGGAGACGATTGTCCTTGGCCTGGTATACCCAACCACTATGGGTGACATTCAGAATCCTATTAATTAACACGCTTTTGGTGGCTGGGGTTTCAAATGGATAGGGTAGTTCCTCAACCAATGACGAGTCCTGAAGTTCATACTTATCCACATTGAAAGCCTGAAACTCTTCATCAGAATATTCTCCCTTCAAAACATAGTCGTCAACATTAAATAGTGCCATTTTAACCATCTCCACGTCTTCGGTCTTAGTCCCATCTTCTTGCCCAATTTCTTCAATTTCCATGGAGCTTTCCGTAAGATTAGACTGTGAGATCATATCAAATACAAAGCTTAAAGGGAGACCAAAGCCAATAATCGTCATGAACTCCTTGGATATCATTTCTAGAATATATTCTTCCTTAATGCCAGAACTGATCATAGAGAACTTGCCTTAAAAATTAGGCAAAGGGTTTTCCATAGTGCTCGGCTTTCTAGCCGGCTCAACCATCTTCTCTTCTTTGACCATACGAGCGATAGTGGAAGCTAGAGTCCTACACTAATTGGTTTAATGCCCCTTTTGAACATGGAACTTGCAAAAGTTTCCTCTTTTATCTAGTCGAGGAGCCCTGACATCACGCAGAAGTTTTAACTAGCCCATTTCATACATCTTAGCGAATATAACTCCGAGGGGCAATTTCCACGGGGATACAAATGGTTGCTGAGAAGGAGGAGGAGAAGTAGCTTGAACTATGAATACTTCCTCCTAAGCTACGGTTTGCACTACAGGCGATTTACCTTTAGCAGGAGCTAGTGCAATTTCACTTGATTTATTCTTCTTAAACCACGAGCGGTTCCCACTCGACTTGCTTGCCTTCTCTTTCTCCTCTCGGTGCTCAATTTTCTCAACTTTCTCAAAAACATTCTGATAGGATTCGAAAGAGTCGGTTTCCATTTCTTTCCGAAACATCGGGAGAGCCCCGTTGAGCAACTTTAGGATCATTTCTTTCAGACTAAGCTTTGCTTTAATAGAACCTGAGTGGCAATCTACCTATTGAAATAAGACTTAAAGGATTCACCTTGAGTTTGCTTGACTGCCTCAAGATGCTACATGGTGGTTTCCATTATAGAATTGAAACCATAGTGGGTGATCAAGGCTTCAGACAAGAGTTTCCAATCTAGGATTGTTGACTCTGGGAGAGTATTGTACCACTCGAGAGTAGGTCTTGATAGGGTAAACGAGAATAACTTAGCCAGAACTTTGTCCCCAATCTTCTAGATACGCATAATCTGGTCGTACATCGCAATGTGGGATTTGGGAGGTCCTTCACTATAGTAAGCTTTCATTCGGGGCATTGAAAAATTCTTGGGCACCCAATCTTCTTCTCTCACCACTTCTATATCTTCATTCTTACCTAGAAGTTGCTTAAAGAATGTCGCCATTTCGGGTGTCACGCCTGGAGGCTGCATGACATGGTCGCATGGTGTCACGCCCAGAGGCTGCGTGACCTAGTCGTTGTGCACTGAGGATGTTCCAAACTGGAATGGCAGAGGAGTAGGGATCTCAATTTGAGGGCGAGCAAAAGGATTCTGGGGGTAAGAGGTCCTGCATGGAGTAACCACAAAATTAAGAGGCAATGTAGCAAAAGGTGTAGGCGACATCGAAGAGATGACAAAACTACTAGAAGGAACAACCATTTATAGAGTAAAATCCCTGAAGAAAGAGGGGAATATAGGAGCCTGACTGATAGGCCTCGAAGGTACAAGAGGAGGAAAGGCAAACACTAGTGGACCAAAAGCTAGGCTAGACTAAATTGAGAAGCTTTGACCAAACTGAACCGGCCAAACAAGCGAGAGCAATGGAACTGTAAACTGATTCTAAATTGGTGGAGACTGACTACACATATTCTGAGCAATCTCTCCCTAAGCTTGAATAACAGGCCCAACTGGCCTCTAAATTTCTCTTTCCTCCCTAAGAACCAATCAGACTTGCTCTTGAATAGTGACCCGAATAGATCCAATTACAAGAACATGGCCATCGCATTAGCCAATTCAGAACCCAACTGGGATTGCCCTTGATTAGCCGGAGGTGAAGAAACCAGAGGAGGAGTAACCTCGGATGGAACCCCACTAATTGGGGAATATTAGACATGGTTGAAAGAACATATAATGGCACTGAACTCATTAGCTGGTGAACCAAACGGTGATCTAGTAGTAACCAAAGAGGATTACGGTGACGTCTTGACCTAACTAGAGAAATTGAAAGATGATCAGCCCGAATCAAACCATGAATGAAATGAATGATTATGTAATAATTAGAGTGATGAATGCCATATATACGGGGGTCATTTAGAGAGGTAGAGAGCAAAAGAGCTAATGATGCAAAGCTTAATCTCAAAATACGTGAGACGTATGAATTCCTCGCCATGCCTAGCGAACTAGATATGGGTCGTCGAGACTCAAACGATCTCAGGCATTTTATTAAATTCCCCCTTCAAGCGAGGGGAGAGTAGAGGTAAGCGAAAACCTAAAAGTCGGTCACAGGGGGCCTATGCATGAAGTGCGGATGTATGAGCACAAAATAAGTAGCACATGAAAGCAAATAAATCTCTTCCAAGCTTATGACTGCCAATTTGGAATCTGGGGTTGACTCTAGCGCCAGGAAACAGCAAGAGAGTATGCGACCTAGTTCTAAATTGTTTTGGTGAGCCTCAGGGGAAGTTGCTATGGTTAGATTTAGTGCAGTTCATAGTCTCAAACTGCTGGTGTCGTGGAATGACACTATAGAAGGGTATCATTTACCTTGATTTCGTGTAACTCAACCACTCCTTAAATGGATGCGATCGGGGGAAATACACATTGGTTGAATCAAGTGATCCACCCACAAATATCCCCAATTCCTGACAGGCATGAGGTATACAAGTAAGCTTCACGGGGGTGAAATAATGGCACCTTAAAACTTAGAAACTAACTAAGCGGTGGATTGAAAAGACATAAGAAATAAAACATTGATTTAAAAATGATTTAGGCACATCATCAAAATCCTATAACCAATTTTCGAAAATGAGAGCAATTTTCAAATTTTAAGTTAAAAGGAAATCCCCAGCAGAGTCGCTACTGTGAGCGGATGACCTTTTTCCCACCAGTGAGGACCGTGTGAGATGCATAGCACGGGGGGTGGAAAATAACGAGCGCTGTGTAGTGTGCCACGGGAGTATCCTTATTTTAAGCGTGATGAAAATAATAATGAAAAAGCGATGTTGATGTTGAGTTTAAGTCCAATTTGCATGTTAAGGGATACAAGACTTGAAATCCCGTATTTTAGGATAGAATCGCCACCCGGTTAAGCTCCACCAGGAATTTGGGTATGATATTCCCACCGGATGGTTGGACCGTACCTTAAAACAGGGATTCCAAGTTCGAATGATGTTGCTTACTTTTCATTTATTAAATCAAGGCATTTACATTTTAATAAACATGACTTCAATTCTTATGCGATTTAATTCCGGTTATTATTTGGAGTTTTCGGTTTATATGCCATACATCACACAAAAGCAGTAAATAAAGCAAATAAATAATTATTACAAGGCTTTACAAATACCTATACATTTTTCTAATGCGGGAAAATAAATAAAGCGGATAAATAAATAAAAGGGCGAAACTGGGTCCTAACCGAGCTTACCAACTCGGACCTAGCTCCAAATGAGGCAAAATATATACTAGCAACCATAAATAATGCAACAATAAATAAAAGTAGTAAATAAAATCAAACAAGGGAAAATAGCATATTTTTGGATTTTTCGGGATAAAAACACAATTTTCGGGCATTTATTAATTATCTAAGCAATGTAAAAATTATCAAAATAAACTGAACAACCTAAAATAATAAATGAAAATGGCAGAAAATATTTTTGGAATTTTTAATTTTGATAAAAAGATTTATTTAGGTTTATTTGACTAAAAAATCATTTTTAAGCCATTAGGAGGTGATTTAATTAATTAAATAATTAATAAAATCTAAATAGATTAAAAACTAATTAAAAATGAGTTATAGATAATATAAAATTTTTCGGGAATTTTTCAGGAGCAAATCGGGCTAAAAAACGCAAGAATACTATAAAAAAGGACTAAAAACACAAAACATGAGTTTTTTGGCATTTTACCCATCCAGATGTTGTAGTGGGACTTGAGATGCTGCAGTGGTAATTTGAAATGCTGCAGTGGTCGAATCTCAAGTTACGCCGGAGCATCTCAAGGCTCACCGGAGCATCCGGCTCGGATAAACATCAAGAAGCCCGAAATAATAACTAAGAACAGTCAAATGACCAACAATAATGAATAAAATGTAGATTGGAGCTCAGTTTTGTTACCTAAAGGCCGTGAATCCACATTTTGAGACTCGGACCGGTCATTTGGCAAGTTTTGTGATGAATTTGTGATGAAATTTGAAGAAATAATGCCTAAAATAGCGACGAACTTAGCGACAGAATTTAGTAATTTTTGGAGAAAAAGTCTCTAAATCCTATTTAAGCCCTTTTTACTTAAGATTTCTAATTAATTTTTATGATTAAGCTAAAAGATTAAGATAAATAACCCTTAAGAATCCGGATTAACCAGATTTCTCAAGTTTTAAATGGCTTTCTCTCTTTAAAGCGTAGGGAATTCTAAGTGGTGAATTAAGTTCTCAATTTGGCCAAAAGTCCTTTAACAGATTATTTAATGGGTTTATATAGGCATAATTAACTCCAAATAACTCAATCAGTCCCTAAAAATCCAAAGACTCCCAAAAAAAATTGAGAAAATTTGGACTTAGAGAGAGAAAGAAGGACTGGCGACGGACAGCCAGAGCCCGCGCAGCGTCTCAGGCCGAGACGCCGCGAGGCGCTACAAGCGCGGCATCTCGCAGTGCCACGGCGTGTCTCGAAAATGTGGCCACTATGTGACCACACACACCAAGACATGGGGGCACGATGCGAAATGCGCAAGGGGGCGCGTCTCGCCCCCCTGTAGGGGCGTCTCGGCGCTCCGGCGGCGAGGCAGGCCAGATTTATTATTTTTTTCTTCTTTTTTTAATTTTTAACTTATTTAATCTAATAATTTTTTGGTAATTTTGAAAGCGTCTATTTAATTAACCGATTAAAGGGAACTGGGCGGTTAAAATCTCAACGTTGTCACGAGAATACTTGCTAAATGAAATTCGACTCTGAAATAACAGAAAATCATGCCAAATATTAGGTCCGAGCAAAAAGATCATCATCATTTCGTGGGTCAACGAAAAGCCCGTGCTCATAGTTGGTCTACATTCCAACAAATGAGCAAAGGGCAGACATCTTCACTAAGCCATTAAATAAAGATCAGTACAACAAACTAGGGGAGTCAATTGGGATGTCAAATCCAATCCGAAGAAGAATCCGGAGGATATTCCAGTTAAGGAAAAGAGAAGAAGCTAAGTTAATTCTAAATCCGGAAGGAATATTGCCCGCTCAGTGGACAATAATGACACATGGCAGTAAAAGCACAAAAAGGTAACTGTACACATTTTGAATTTCAAACGTTTATTGGGCAGTTCACGGGCGGCAAAAGCAATAGTTACCTTACAAAATAAACCGTTCCAATTCTCCATTTTAAACGCAATTTACCTCTTTACTAAATTTTAACTGCCACCTCACCGATCCAATTAACTTCAACAGAATCCAAATTACCATTTTACCCTCTCTCCTCAAAACTCTATAAAAATCCCCCAAATTCCTTCTTCATCCTTATGCGAGCAACTTCTACTGTTACTCTGCAAAGTTAATTCTAGAAACCCTATATTCCCAAATTATTTCTTCAAACTTTCAAATGGCAACTACCCAAAATCAAACCTCTCCTCTTCCCAGAGCTATCTTCATAGTTGCTGATCTTAAAAATGAGGACTTTGTTCCTCTTAAACTCAAAAGGTAGGATGCAGTGGTACCAATAGATTACTTAGGTGACAACTTCTTGTTCAACACCGAGCCCT
Organism: Euphorbia pulcherrima; assembly: GCA_947683365.1. Taxonomy (NCBI): domain Eukaryota; kingdom Viridiplantae; phylum Streptophyta; class Magnoliopsida; order Malpighiales; family Euphorbiaceae; genus Euphorbia; species Euphorbia pulcherrima. The sequence continues at coordinate 44,615,288 of CANTUS010000015.1, forward strand.
ATAACCAGCTTTTAAAAGACCAACATCTTGAGGATTTCCTATTGATGAACCTCTGAACCTATCCGGATCTTGTATAGGAATTCTCTGATAATCTTACTGTCCACAACTACTTTGATGCCCTTCGAACTAAGGTGCAAGGAAAAATCATAACCATCACCCCTGAGTTCTTTGTGACTCACTTTAAAATAAAGAATGATGGAGTACAACTAAGAAATGATGGAGATGAACTCAAAGTCCTATATGATCCCAAGAAATGGCTTTTAGAAAGGTACTTTGGAGATAAATATTCCACCTACTGGCCGGAGAATCCCCAATTACTACAACATGTGTTAGCAAAATTTGCTCTAATCTGAAAAGGCTCTCTCACTACGGTATCTGCATTTCAACACTGTATTCTTCAACACTAGGTGGAGAGCAGAGTCATCAATATGCATGTACTAATCATTCACTTTATCAAACAGCCTTAGAACAACCTTGGCACGCTCATTACCAAGATACTCTTTGAACACAGTGTTAATTTGTCCGGAGTTGCATCCATTCAAGGAAGGAAAGTATTAGAGAAGAACTTCAGTAAAATCTTCTTTGGTGATGACTGGGATAAGGAAAAAGCCATTAGGCTGAGAGAGGAGAAGAAAGAGAAAAGCAAAGTCTGAAAGGCCGGAAGTTTAGTTGAAGATGCTCCAGAGGCTAAGAAGGCTAGAACTACTAAGTCTAGAGCTTAATGAAAAGTCAATATAAGGCCAGTGGTTGAGGAAAAGAATGAAGATACAATGACCATTAGTTAACTGATGAAGATAACCCTAGAAAAGCCTAAGAAGAGAGGCAGGTTGATTAAAGCTGCAATAACGAAACTGGTTTGTGAGATGGCAGCAAATGAGAGAATAGCAGTAGCTGCTGCTGCAATCATAAAGGGATGGAAAAAGGGGGAGTAAACAACTATAGAAAACATCCTAGTAGAGGATGATGGATCAGATAGTGAGGAAACAAGAGACGGTGAGCCTACACCAGAGAAACAATTTATTCGGAAGGGATCCATATTTAGTGAGGCTCTCAAGGCAAAGAGGACAAAGTTGACAGTCAAAAAGCCAGCTATAGGAATCACCATTCAAGAGCCTATCCCCAAGACACCTAAAGCAGCAGCCATGAGCAAGGGAAAGGAGATTATTGTTGCTAGAAAGCCAATCATTCCTGACAACCTCCATTCGGAAGATCCTCAGTACACAGAAATGATGGAGGTTGTAAAGGAGAACCTAAAAGCTAATCAGCTAACAAAAGAGGGACCCGTAGGCTCTTTCGGGACAACAACTAATGTCAGTCCATCAATCCTTGTTGATTCAACAAACCTAGCACTCCTCCATGAAAGTGAGTATCTGGAAGCAGACCTATTCATATTCAAAGCTAGAACTGAGCCTCTTTCGGATAACCTATTAAGTTCAGTGGTAGAGATAGTTGATGTGGAAAGTCATGTAAAGGCATCAAGAGGGAATAACAAGGACCGTACTATCATTCCGAAATAGATAGAAGTGCTAGCTAAAAGTCCTAAAAAGGCACATAGAGGGGAGACTGAGGAAAATGCCAGTTTTTTAGAAATTGGGGTTGAAGAGCAAACTAAAGCTGAATATTCTACGCCATAATATAACACTGAGGTAGTTCCTAACCTTATCTCCCTTACTACTACTGAAACTCAATACAACTTAGTTGCAGACATCCAAACTACCTCTAAGGAAATTCAATCTATCTCAAAGGTCAATGCTCCGGAGGAGGGAGCTAGTTTGGGACTCATTGAGCATAATTCTCAAGTGGACTCAAAAAGCGAGGCTACTCTGGAAGGAAGGTTAGAAGAACAGACGAAGGGTAAAGAGAATAGTGAGGATGAATCTTCTAGATGAAAAGAATCCTCAAGCAGCTCGGGGTCAGAAGAAACCTCATCCTCAAATAGCATCCTAAAAAGGCCAATAGTTAATCCAAAACCAACCAGAGCTGAGAAGTTGAGGGTGGCTATGAAGATGATTAAGGAAGCTACAATTGAAGGATATAGATAAGGGGACATCAAGAAAAGTCTCTGAAACATCTATGAACAGTTCAAGTCCATGGAGAATCAGTTAAACAAAAAATCCTTATCTCCGGATCTAATGGCTGAATTAGGAGAAATTAAGGGCTCTATATAGAAATAGAGCAAAAAGTAGATGCCTTCCCTTCTGCTAAAATAGTTGTAGACACTTCCCTTTCTAAAATCACTCTAGTATTGAATCAATTGACCACCAATATTGTAGGAGAAAATTGCTCTACAAATCAAGCAATCAATAAAGCTGACAATAATTGTGCGATTGTCATGGGCCAAATTACATCTTCATTTACTGATTTGCAGACTGAACTTAAAGAGTATATTGATAGCAAGTTTGAAAGCTTGGAAAAATTCATCCCCAGAGCCATAATTGAATCTGGAAAGGGCATCACATCCGGGCTGACAAATCTGAATGAGGAACATCAAGCTGCCGAAGAAATGTTATGAAATTTCCTACATGAAGGACTACCCAAGCTTCTGGAGAAGCATATGAATGACATCAGTGATAATTTTTGGATTTATCTCTCCGAAACAGAACGAATAATTAATAACCTAAAGGAGCCATTCAATAAAGACCTCAACACGCTCAACTCCAGTCTTCACAACATCCGGAGAGATATTATTCAGGAGGTTGATCAATTAAAGTCAGGTATGGCTAATCTCTCAGTCAACGCTCCTTCTACATCATCCGGATCCTCACCAGCAAATCCGGACAGCCTTCTCCTCCCAATAATTCAGAACCTTGTCCAATCCATTAGGGACACAAGATTCTTTGGCTATAAGTGCAACTTGACACTTCTTAAGGCACTTATAAGTGGGCGAACATTTTCGTCAGGCATGCACGCGGGGTTCGATTCGGTTCGGTGCGGTTTGAGAAAACCGTGTCATTTGTTCTGGTTTTAGAAAATCCAATTTGCTTAGATGCGTGTGGCTTTGTAGGAAAAACATTTGATTATATTAAGGAATATATATTTGCACATTTTACCGAGAAAAGATATTTTTAAAATAAAGCATTTTTTACTTTATTTGAAAATGAAATAGAGTCGCCACCTGGTTCAGCTCCACCAGGAATTGTGATATACTGATCCATGATGGGATTTTATACTGAAAAGAAAGTGAGATTCTGAGTTCAGACATAATAGTTACTCATATTGTTCAAATTGTTTGGATTAATTTTGGATCTTTGGAATTTGTGGTGATTTCTGCGTTATAATCGCTTTATTTAAGAATAAAATTCAAGAAATAAAAACGGACATTATAATGGCATAATAAATTGATATTTTCTGCCAAATTTTCGGCAGAGTGATGGCAGCGCTTGGGTCTGGGTGGATGTTTGTCCGTACCTGCGAGCTTATTTACACATATTATAATTTAAGTGGCACTAGTGGCTCACTTAACCAGAGAAATGGGATGCAATGTACAATAATAAAATAATGGAAATGGATTTTAAAGTTGGGCTTAGGGCCAATTTCCCTCAGTTTACCTTTTCGTTTGTCTAGGATGAGTTGAGAGCCGGTGTGGGACCAAAGTTGCTTGAAGAAGATTGTGATTTGTTTGGAAAACATATTTAACCCAATTTATGGCTATAATCTTGGATTATTTCTAAAGAAAAATGTGAGATTTGTTCATTTTTAGACCGAAGATCACTGTGAGATCTTGATCTAAAAACACCGTAAAGTGAGTTTATACCGAATGTCAGTGATAGAACTCGGATCTGGGATTATTTTGATAGAGTTTCAGGGCTTTTGGGATTTTCGAAACTAAAAAAGGACATAAAAGTAATTTTAGATTTTTCCAATTTTTTTCCATCTCTTCAAAATGAGGGGGGTGCACCCCTTTATATAGAGGGTTGGTAAATAGCCGGCGGGCCATTTACATGGGTAAATAGCTGGCGGGCCATTTGCATGGGTAAATAGCCGGCGGGCTATTTACCACTCTGACAAGATTTTACCTGAATCCCATAAATCCTGGGCGCAATCTTGATAAGATTTGATTTTTTTACTGTAAATTAGTAAATAGCATGCGGGATAATTACCCATGTTTGACCAAACTTTGACTTTTAATTTTTCAGTAGGAAATGCTAAATTGGAGCTTCCCTAGAATGTGGATTTTTGAATTTTGGATTTTGGATGACAATTCGGTCCCTTTTGGCTCATTTGTCTGACCGCTGAACGAAATAGGCATTACTCCTCATCGGGCGAGAACGGACCTGTGCTAATAGCACTCTTTCCATTTTTTGAAGAATAGGACAGAAATCACACCTTGAAAATTATTCTAGTTATGGTCAAGTCCTACAAGCACCTTCGAAACCAACTAAACTAGTCCATCTCCTTCCGGCAACTGTGGAGACAATCATTGAAAAGCGCCTGGAAGGAAATGTTGATTACTCCATCTATTCTGAGGCTAGGCAGAAGAGTTGGGACCAAAGAACTTACATGGTCATTGACCTCCAATCTGATGCCAATAAAAAGGGGGAGAATAACAACACAAGCAAAGAGAATGAGGCTATGGATGTAGATAAGTAGAGTGGTACAGTTCATAGAATAGCTATTTTTCATTGCAAATCATGTAATAGCTAGTTCTGAAATTTTTCACTTACATATTTCTGTACTTGTAATCCGGAACTTCATAAGGTTAACTATTGTTAACAACAGAAGTATATATAGTGAAACATTTCTACTCAAAATTGCTTCTAAGTACAATATATGATTGTACTTAAAAAACTTAGAAGCTAGAATGCAAAAATATTGGAGAGTTAGGATGGTAAAATTATAGGGGAGCAAATTTGTAAATGACTAAGTATCAAGAATCATACTTAGCTCAAAAAATCCCTATGCTTATGCTCATATGTCTTAGGTTTTTATTTCCATCAAATGGGGGAGATTATTGGGAAACAATGATCTGGAAAAACAAATCCAAGAACTGATCCGGATCAAGTTTGAAGAAAACAAAATCACAAGAAATAAAAACACAAGAAACAAAAACATAAGTGCAAGACAAATCATCCGGACACACATTGAAGACCTTAAAACACATAAGTCTATATTAAAAGCATCCGGTTAGAGTTTGGAAAGGAAACAAACTTATAACCTATCAAAGTCAGAATTCAAAGAAAGACTGATTGAAGAAGCATCCAGATATATTAAGTCTGAAGATATCCGGAAGACTCAAATATCAAGACAAATGAAAAAGTTCAAATTCACCTTTTCCCTCCTTATTTGGTCTGAAGTCAAAGATCCTTTTGCCTTGAAGATTGTAAAAGTAACAGCTATCATGCACTCTAGAAAAGGACAAAAGGGCTGACATAGGAAAGAGGAAAAGGTAACAACCTTTTTGACATAAACCAACAGGAATGGCACATGGAGCACATACCAAAAGAAAATGGCATAAAAGTTGGCAAATCGCTAAAATACAAACAAACGATCACTGACAACTTTTAGCCTCAATCCCAAAAATTCGAACGGGACATTCACTCAGTCTAATGGATTGATGAATGGCTCTGGATGCGCAACATCATACTCAATCAACGGTGAAGATTCAAGATCAACCTCAATTGCTACATTTATGATCAAAGCCTATAATAGGGAAGCTTCACAAGTTGAGAAGGTACTGGTTGATTTTACAAGAAGCTATTATAAGAGAATTCAAGCTAATTCAATCAATGAACAAAACTCCCTCCAAGAACTAAAAAGATTCCAAATCTGTTTTTGTCAGAACTCTCAAGTGTGTTATAAACTTTAAGAATTCAAAAACCAAATCCTTGAAAAATCAAGTTGTAAGATCTCATACTTGGGTGAGTATTGAGATTGAGAACTAGCTTAGAGTTGGTGCTTTAAGTGGAATCTACCTGTAGGACTCAACTTAGGTTTGGGTAGAATCTAAGTGGTATATCCTACTAAAGAAAAGGACCCAGCTAGAAGTTGGTGCTTCTAGTGGTATATCCTACTTCCGGAAGAGGGGTTACCATTCGGAGACAAATTGTAAGGCTTAATTCCTACCTGTTGGAAAGGAAATACACTAGTGGACAAGGTCAGAGGAAGGAACCTCTGGGGACTGGATGTAGGCAGGGCCGAACTAGTATAAAATCTCTTGCATTTGATTTTCTCTACCTTGGTCTTTATTTTTGTGCATTTTATTTCACGTCTGCATTATCCGGAATCTACAGATCTGGATCAAAATTTAACATGCTACACATGGCTTTTTAAAGTCTGGCCCTAAATAACTAAGCACAGGGACCAACATTGACATTCAACTGTAGTCAACATCAATACTAAAAATGGAAATACTTCAACACCTGGAAGAATCTTCTAATATCAGAAAGAAGGAAACATGGTTATCTTAGAAGACCTTCAAATCAATCCATAAGAGCAATTAACGATAGCAAAAAGCTATTGAGCAACTTGTAAATTGAAGCCAATCTTACAATGGCTACTATGAAGAAGACCAGCCTTTCTAACAGCCATATTCTCAAGAAAGCCTATATAAGGAAGTCAAATTCAAAGTAGAAGACAAGAGCTTGAATTACAACAACCATTATTCTTGAGAAGATTCATATTAAAGTCTTCAAAGATATTGAGCAATCATTTTTCATTCTCCTACTGAAATTCATAAACACTTGAGCTAGAACTTCATTGTAAACATTTTTTCTAAAATAGCTATTTAGGAAAGAGTTTGATTCATTGTAATCTTTCTTTACCAACATCTAATTCTCACTTGTGTTGTGGGTACAGTACTTGGGTTATAAGTAGTGGGGGTTGTTGGAAAACAATGATCCAGAAGAAAACTCCTAAGTCCAAGAAGAGAGCATCCAAATAAGGTTTTGCAGAAAACTGTTGGGAACTGACAGTCAAATTGAACATGCATAATAGGCATAACATAAATTCAAAATTTTGTCCATGTCCCCAGGAAGTCCTATTAGTTGCATATGAATTAAATAAAGCCTTAACTAAATATATTCTCTACCTAGGTTATCATGCAAAGGCTAGGCATACCATAATTCCAAATTATATCCTAGCATAAATATTTTATACTAAGCATGTTATAACTCTAAGCTATAGCCTAAGCATGTTATAACTCTAAGCTATAACCTAAGCATAAATAAACTAAGCATGCAAAACAACCTAAGCATAATTATTAAGTCTAAAAATGCTTAAAGAAAAAGACCTAATAATTAAAAGAGAAAGAAAGAAAACTTACCAGTTGAAGCATGCTTTAACAGAACCTCCTTGCACAAGCCTCCAAGGCTAGGATAGCCTATCTGAGTATCCACACGAACCCCACCAACCAAAACCTCCCCGAGAGGAAGAACTAAGGAGCCTTGAGTAGTTGCTAGACCACTCCAAAAGCCCCACCCGAAAATATAAACTAGAGGTGCTTGAATAAATTCAAGCTCCTAAAAAAGAACTATGCTCTAAAGTCAACTTGAGAGATATCACGTTGGAATCTCAAGTCAAGACTAGAAGAGAGCCAATGGTGCAATTTGAAAGGGAAAAGGAGGTGCCTATTTATAGGCTTGGTGGAGCAAAAATGCTCTCCATTTTCCAATGCGGGATTGGACAAAATTTGCCCAATCCCATATGGGTCAACACGTGGACCCCCACGGGTCAGCGGTTGACTCGAATGCAGCATGCTTTGCAAGCTGCACAATAGCCTATGCAAGGCAGGCCATAATGGCCTACCTTGCTCCCTTAAGATAGGCTTGTGGGCCTTCCCACAAGCCCAGCTTGTGGGTTGACTATGCCAGGCATACCTAGCACTACCCAGCAGTGCTAGTGTGACCCAGCATGTAGGCTCGCACACGTGCCGAGTCCACAGCCCTTTAGTCGTTATTTAGGGCCCCAAGGGCCCCATTTGTACAAGGTCTGACACTTTTACCTTGATTTGGAAAAATCCCTTTTAATCCCTCTTTCAATTATTAATTTATTTTATGACCCTGATAAATTAGTTACCAGTCAAAAATAAATTCTTTGGCTTATAAAAAATGATCTAATCATTTTTAACCATTTAAATAATAATCCAATTATTATTACATTATATTTTCATAATAAAATAAATCTATTAGTTCTTTACTTAGTCCAATGAAGGTCCAATGTGTGTGACCTTATAGGATCCCGAAGTATTGAGCTGTTAAGGCTTAACCAACCCTTGTTCTATGGAACCACTGGCTCGAGGTTCTAGACTGTGAATAGAACTCGATTACCTTAAATGACTATAGTACGTCTCTAGCAAGGGTCTACCATGCCCCATTATTTGGAAGGTCATTTGTGCTTATGACTTAATCCCAGTTAATGCAATTGTTGTCCAATGCGTTGAACTCCTTCCATTCTTTAATATTAGTACCATATGGTTTATAGGGTTTGGTTAAAGTGTTAACCCACTAATAGCAAGGTTGCTCTAAGCTATACTAGTTATTAACTTGTTACCTAAGTATATTACCTTTTACCATAGTGTGTTTGACTAGAAACTATTTCTATCAAACACATACTCTGATCAGAGCTTTATAGCAATCATCACTTCAACAAGCGGCTAGGTACAACTCCTTAATATATCCGGAGCAATGGATTCTTTCTAACTATATAGATTACCAATGTGTTGTCATCACTATACCCATAACCACCCGTGACACCCTAAATTAATGAGTGTATAGGAATGACCTAAAGTATAGCGATGTTACCACACAAGGTAACTAACATCTCAAGTATGAGGATATTCACAAAGCTTATTGCAAGAAGATAAACACTAACACATTGATATATACACCAAGTGTTTACCTTACTGCGGTCTCCAATATATCTCCCAGATATATCCATGTGTCAAACTTAAGGCACCACCCTCAGTCCTTAGGAGATTGACTGCTTGGACCCTTTCCAAGAAAGTTGACCACATGCTAGTCTTACCGCTTCATCAATATCCTTTCTTGATGAAACTATGACTAGGGATAGTTTAAACATAATCATAATTACTCATGAAGCAGGTCTCACTACATATAGTCCAACTATAAGACTTCATGCTATGATACATCAAGGAATTTCGTATACATAATGAATATATTTTAACCAGCCATAATATATTCATAAGCACATCGATATAAACAAAAGATTAAATGCCTTTATTAATAAAACAAAAAATTCGTACCATTACATAATTAATATATATCACCCTAATTGCCTTAAGGGCATACATCATATCTAACAAAAACAAAGTTCTAAGTCCAAGAAGAATGCATCCGGATAAAGCGTTTGAAGAAAACAAGACTACTAAGTTCAAGAAGTCTGCATCCGGAAGAGATTACATCTGGAAAAGAGTCCGGCAAAGCCAAGACTTAAAGTAAGCCGGAAGACACAATTCACAAGACAAAGGGAAATATTCAATTATTGATTTCCCCTCCAAATTGGTATGAAGTCAAACTCGCCTTTTTGCATTTGAAAAGTAAAAAGCAGTAACTTTTACTATTGCAGCAAAAGATAAAAAGGAATGATACAGAAAGAGAAAAAGGCAACTACTTTTTCAACCTAGACCAATAGCAAGGCCCGTGGAGCCCAAAAATAGACAAACTTTTCAAAGAAGTTTGCAGAGCACAAAAACCCAATAAAATAACATCTGACATCTTTGGTGCACCAATCCTAAACAAATTCAAACGGGACATTTATTGGGTCTAACGGAAAGATCAAAGGCTCCTGTTGGGCCATCACATATCTGATCAATGGTAAAGATTCAAGATTACCCATCGGCTACATTTATGATCCAAGCCTATAAAAGGGAAGCTTCACCACGCGAGAAGATGCTGGTTAATTAGAGAAAGCTAACACATTGAGAAATCTTCTCTTTGATCAGTAATCAAAATCCCTCCAAGAACCAAACCCTTCAAATCTATTTGTAAGAATTCTCAAGTCAAGCTAATAACTTGAAGAATTAAAAAACCAATCTTTGTTAAGATAAACTTTACAAAGTCTCATACTTGGAATAAGTATTGAGATTAGGGACTTCGCTTAAATTAGGAAGAGTTTGAGCGGTATATCCCTGAGTGAAAAGGACTTAGCCAAGATAGGTGTTAGCTGTGGTGGTATGTCCTACACTGTAAAGGACTTAGCCAAGCTAGATGTTAGCTATGGTGGTATATCCTACATCCGAAAGAGAAGGAACCTCCGGAGACAACTTGTAAAGGCTTGATTTCTGCCTATGAAAGAAATCATTATCACTAGTGGATTTAAGCTCGGAGGAGGAAACTCCGGGGACTGGATGTAGGTAGGGGTAACTAGTATAAAACAAATGTGTTTGATTTTCCTTGCTTTAATCTTTTACTTTAAGTGAATTTTTAATTGAATATTTGCATTATCCGGATCTTACACTAGTAAGCTTCCGGTTCATCCATCGCACACTACATAAAGACTTTTTAATGTTTAAAATTCTATAGAAAGGGTCATTCACCCTCCTCTAGCCCTAGTAATACTTAAATAGGGACCAACAAATTGTATTAGAGCAAGTGCTCATAACTAGGACTTAACAATCTTGAGCTAAAGGTCCAACTGATCTCAAGATCAAAATGAGTTATTGGAATAATAACTCATAGTTTCTCCCAGAGGGTATGTCTATTACCTGTCCCCCACTATTCACCGGTGAACACTATAAGTTATGGAAAAGCCAGATGAAGATTTCATTCAGGCATAGAGCATGCTAGCATGGATGACCATCAAGAATAGCCCATATGTCCCTACTTATGAGGTTGAGTGTATTACAACCAGAAAACCTTCAAATCTCTAGGATGATAATGATTATAAGATGTTGCATGAAAAAGCAAATGCTATTAACATGCTTCATTGTGCTTTGAGTGTAGCTGAATTTAACACGATCTCAAGATGTGGAACAACACAAGAAATTTGGCAAAAGCTTGAAGTGACTTATAAAGGAACCAACAAGGTTCGGGAATCCAAATTGATCTCCTCCAGCAAAAACTGGAAAATTTCAAAATGGAACCTAGGGAGTCAATCAGCAGCATGAATACCATATATACAAATCTGGTAAATGAGATGAAGAGACTAGGAAAGGAGATCACAAAAGAGGAAATGGTGAAGAAGACTCGCTGGAGTCTCACCAAGGAATGGGACAATAAGAAAACAACCATTGAAGAAGTTCATGACTTAAAATTTTATGGCTATGATGAGCTCATTGGAGACCTACTAACTCAACAGCTATCTCTGGAAAGATACAGTCAACAAGAAAAGAAGCCTAAAGAGAAAAAGAAAGGAATTGCTCTCAAGGCAGACTCCTCCGGAACAGAAAAACAATCAAGACAATCTCCTTATAAAAATTAAGAAATGGCTATGTGACCATATAATTCAAAAGATTGCTAAGGAAGGAAGAAAAAGGGTTAAAGAGAAGCTCTAGAAGGTTTGACTCTAGAAGAAGGAAGGAAAGCAACTTCAGGAAGGACAAATATAGAAAAGGTCTGTTGCCCGCCCTAAGTGAGCGCTCTCACAAGTGTACTAGGTCGTGTTAGTAGTATAGGGCAAGACCAATCGTCATTCCCACAAAGAGCAAGGAAAGTAGGTAAACCTTGAGGTAAATCAGTAGTTAAGAATCCAAAGTAATTGATAAAATGTGGAAATAACAAAGTAAATGCTCAAAATGTAAATAATTGCTTAAAACAGAATTCTGGTTGCTCTAAAATAAAACTATTAACAAATTTATAAAGGGGCAGGCATGACTAGCAAGCAAACAGACATGATTTTAACTTATCCCTTCTATTATGACATGTTACAACACATAGATCTAATGTATTTTGCACTAAAATCACTAAGCTCAACATACCAACTTATTGCCTAGATTCTTTAAAGTTTCACTCCGGGAACCTCCTCTTGCAAGCTACACTTTAAGCATTAAGTTTTGGCAAGCATTCTATTAAGTTAAATAGAAACCCCTAGCACAAATCTACTCTACTTTTACTATTTATAAACTTATGTGAGTTATGTAAATTTCGTGTTCATAAGTCTCCTTTCGGTGCTTCTTAATCCCACTATGCATAAGTTTGGTCAGACTTATGGGTTAAGTAAGCTCTACATAACACAATCAACTCAACATAATGCTAGAAATAAAAGAGAGAGAGAGATTCAAACCATATTCAGCCGGTTTTGTCTGCTGGGTTTGTAGGCTCCGGCTTAATTAACAATAAAATAAAGCATAAAATATAAATATTATATTAAATAAGCTAAGAATACATAATAGATAGATGAACCAATGAAGACTTTGAGCTAACAAGGGCTGATTACAAATGAGAGAAGCTCTCCGATTTATAGTGGCAAGTAGAAGAGCCTAGAGGTGCTACTTGCCTCCACAAAATATTCAGAAATAATCTCACACCATACAAAATAAAGTCTTCTAGAAGATAAAAACTTCCCCACTAAGTTTTGTGCAATTGGCTATTAAAATATTACAAAAGTAATTCCACCACTCAAGTATGGCATCCTCAACAAGCCAATGTGAACTCCTTCTAGAAGCAAGGGTATTCTAGTCATTTTTCACTTCAAAATATCAGATTTGGCTTCCTTTTCCTCAACTTGTATGTAATTTTGCCTGCTTTGCCAATTTTTTTGCCTTTTTTGGCTTTCTGGAGCAACCAAATGGAGCAAGCAGAACCTTCCTGCAAAATTAGAAAAACCTTTGTACTTTCCATAATTCAACTCCAAATTAAGTAATTCCAACACCAAAATACTTGTATTTTCCTGATATATTTTGCACTTATCAAGGTCTAGAGGATAAGAAGGATCAAGAGAAGGAGATGGCCTGCTTTGAATGTGGAGAGAAATGACATATCAAAGCACAATATCCTAAGCTCAAAAAGGAGAAAAGGTACAAGAAAAGGCAATGGTGGCCATATGGAGCAACAGCGATGAAACTGTAGCTCATCATCCTCAGATGAAGAAGATACTACCAATTGTGCATTCATTGCAGTAACTGAGTCGGAGGCAGATCAGTCCAGAAGAAGAACAACTCAGCATATCACTAACCAAGCTAAAGAATCAGAGTTTAAGTTAGCCAATACAGAGTTAAACTCTCACTCTAAATTCATTTCTAACAATGATCTTGCTAGAGCTTTAGGGATTATGATCAACAATCTAAAGAAGAACACAAAAGACATCAACCTTCTTCGAAGACAAGTAATAGAGCTAGCAGAAGATGTTAAGGCAATGGGACAAGATATTAATCTAATGAGAGCTACAAAGCATTGTAAGAATGTTGAAGAAAATTCTATAAGATCTCAAGTCCAGATACTCAGTGCTAATCTGTTAGGGCTAGAGATGGAACTATCCTTGATGAAGGAAGCTATCGGAAGGAAACCAAAATCGTCAAATCCAAGAAGAAACAAAGTCAGCAGGAAACCTCAAGTAAAAGATACACAATTGCTCAAAAAGGAAAACCAATAAGTCAAGCAAAGAAAGAATCACAAAGCTGAAATAGCTCCTCCAGCCAGCTATCAGACGCAAACAGGAGAAGCACACTTACAACTATCTAAAGCTGGGTATTTTAGAGATTATGAAAAGAAAGATCTTCAGAAGATTGAGAAGAAGCTTGATCAAAATAAACCAATCTCCGGGTAAAGGATTTGTGGTAGAAATAACCATATAACTAAAATGTGTAGATTAAAAAATGGTTATTATGATATTAATCCATGGCCAAAAATGGTTATTAACTTGAGAGGACCCAAATCTGATTGGGTACCCAAACCCACTTGACCTATTTTGTAGGTATGCATGAAGTCCATTGAAGATCAACAAACTCGGTACATTGATAGTGGATGTTCAAAGCACATGACTAGTGATGAAAGAGCCTTCATCACACTGACTCGGCAGAAGGGAGGAAAAGTGAGCTTTGGAGACAATCAGAAAGGACATATCATTAGGCATAGAACCATCAGATTGAATTAAAAATAGAAGATGTCTAACTAGATGATGGACTAAAATTCTACCAACTCAGTGTTCCTCAGCTTTATGACAAAGGGAGAAAGGTGATGTTTGACTCTGATGGTTGCTCAATCATCTGTAGTAAGTTTAATCAACTCATTCTTCATGCATCCATAGTTAATAATGTTTATTCTGTTAACATTAAACGTAAGAAAAAGGATAACATCTACTTGGTGTCTAAAGAAGAGGAATCATGGTTATGGCATCGAAGGTTCGGACATGTTAGCATGAACCTCCTAACCAAGCTAGCCAAAAAGGAACTAGTAGAGGGTTTTCCTAAGGTTGCCTTCAATAGGGATCAAATATGCACTGCATGTTATTGGTCCCTATGAGTACACTCAATGAGTTAGAGGGGGGGTGAATGACTCGCTAGATTAAAATAGATAACTTTTTTGCGATAACTAAACTACGCTGAGTAGGTCAGCGGGGCAAAATGGAAACTGAGTAAAGCTTCAACAAAAAAGTAAAGAACACAGAGATTTTATACTGGTTCGACAACCTATGCTTAATCCAGTTCCAATAGAGTGTCTTGGCTTTAATCCATTAATCTCAACTCCTTTACCTTAGGCAAAGAAGCCTTTCATAGAGTGTCCCAATTACAACTGAGTGCCATCCTTACTATAATCACTCACCCGCTGAGTAGATTACCTTCTTCTACCAGCAACTCAACAAAGTTCTAAACAAGAGTTGGATTCAACTTATAGAAGTGTTAATCCAGTTACAAATAATTAGATATTACAATTCTAATGATCTATTCTATTCTCTCTTGTTCTAAAGCAGATTCTCACTAAGTAGTTGCTTTCTTGATCAAACTTCTTTAAAGATTGAAAATTGACAGAGTTCTACTTCTTAGAAATTCAGGTGTATTCACCAAGTTCTAATGCTTGCCTTCTTGCTCCTTTTATAGTTGAAAACAAGAATGTAGTTATTGAACTTACTTTAGCACCTTCTATAATTTGATAGCTCAACTATTCACCCACTGCTTCTTCAAATCGATCCATTGGGAGATAGAATCACACCATTGTGAAATAGAAATTAATCCATTAGAGACAGATTGAATCAGAGCTTCAAATTTGAATCTTTGTTGTTTGATGCCAATCTTTCGTTAGAGAGAACTTACATTGACTTGCTACGTGTCATCTTCCTATTTCTTCTAGTAATCTGCCATTCTTGTAGAGTCGCGCACTTGCATGAGATACTCGCTGCAATAATCCAATTTGACTTTATCTTTGTTCAGCTTTTCTCCAGACAACTTTTGTCTTTATCCACGCTGAGCTTTTCTCTTTGTCACGTCATTAATTCCTTTTGTCTTTTGTATGATGTCTTTCATTAATGTCGGTAAAAGTAACAAGACAAAAAGCAAAATTCCATTTTTCCTTAATTGGAATGGTCAATGTTACTAAAATACGAAGTAACTCAGCAAAATGAGTAGACAATTAACATAGCTGGAACACAATCTAAATATCAATCGTTGAGTGAAAAGTGCTTAGTCAACAACTAAGTACACAGCTCAGCCCAAAATAACTCAGAGTTTAAACTAAATAGCTAGGTTAGAGGAGACTTGAAATTCTACCCTTGAATTCAATAAGTCACATATAACTATAGACTATTTATTTTAATACCATTATTGATTTAATTAACTCAAACTTAACTTTATTGATATGATCAAAACTTACGCACTACTGAATCATCCATTGAGTCACCCTAAACTTGTGCTGGGTTCAGCAATCTCCGCCATTTTGATTAATGGCAATTAACTGAGCAAGAAATTAAACCAATAAGATATTTAAATCAAAGTTACCTCAAAAGAATGCTTTGATATATCATG
This sequence comes from Euphorbia pulcherrima, assembly GCA_947683365.1. Lineage (NCBI taxonomy): Eukaryota > Viridiplantae > Streptophyta > Magnoliopsida > Malpighiales > Euphorbiaceae > Euphorbia > Euphorbia pulcherrima. The sequence continues at coordinate 44,631,138 of CANTUS010000015.1, forward strand.
GTTTAGAATCTCTTTTTGCTCAGAGTAAATGTTGGCTCCCTTATCATCCCTTATTCTTCTTAGGTCGGCATTCCTCAACACTTCTCATGTTTTTCAGCAAGGTTAGCAATAGATATATAGCAGAAAATACAAGAAGTTAAGAAGTCCGTAACTTAGAGCAAAATAGGTAACCCTTTTATAAATGAGTAACCGAGTACAGATCAACAGAAAGTTAACCTATACTAAGTTTTACAAACAACTCTAACGATTACAAAATACTTCTATTCTAAAATTTATCAGGAAAAATAGGTGCTTCTAGCACTGCATTTTTGGCCTGGAATTCATCTTAATACCATTAAGATTTCTTTTGCTTTTGGGTCATTAGCTCCTTCCCTTTCCTCTTATAAGTCTCAAGATATTCTCTTTCAATGTGCTCTAGATCCTTGGACAACTCATACAAGAACTCAGCTACCCTTGCATCTCTCTCCTTCTCCTCTTACTCACGCTTCTCACAATCCTTCTCCACCATTGCCATTGAATCCAAAATGGCCTGAGCTTGATGATCAAATGAGCTAAGAGAATGTTCAAAAACACTAAGATTGCCATAAGTGGTTGTGGAAAAGATCTAGAACAGTGACTCATAGACCTTTTGAGAAATGAAGTCCTATTCTCTAAGGCATGAGAAGAGTGCCATAAGGGTACGAAATTGGAATTGATTGATATAGAACTAAGCATCCAGCCCTTCTTTAGAAATCTGGGTAAGACTAGCCAAAGCTTTGGTTTGGTTGTTTTCATGCAAGATCCTTTCAAACATGGGGGTGCTTGTTGTGTGCGAGGATACTTGCTTGTGAATCTATTTAAGAGCTTAACCATCGATGAAGACATCAGCATGAACAACATTGATTTAATCACGAATGTGACCAAGCTTCTAATGAAGAGATGATTCTTGTTCAGCTTCTGACATCACAATGTTGCTACTCAGAGCATCAAATATAGTTAATGTCTTTAATGCAACCAAAATCCCTTCCTCAAAGGAATTTACTCCCTCCAATATTCCTTCCTTCATTCGATTAAGCTCATTAGAGTTGCCTTGATTATGCTAAAAAGTTGTTATCGGCATATTGATAGTGTTGATCAAAACATCTGACTTAGTGGTGTTGGCATCATTTTCACTGCTTAGAATACTGTATCCATTCAGTACAACCTGCAATCAATCCAATACTGGATTAAATTTATCAATAAGAGAGTTTCTAAAATCTCTCTATTCATTCACCACTCTATTGTTTCTCTCAAAGATCTTCTCCATTCTACTTTTAAGCTCTGCAACCTCCATCTTTAAGTAATCGGCCTTCCTACCTACAATAGAAAGTATAGGTAGAGTATGTGATACTATAGCCTTTACTAGTGAGAACTGAGTAGGGACTAAATTAAAGTAGGCCTTCATCTCCTCAACAGCTTCCATAAACCCTTGCACTGGCTCACTAGCCCTTGTAAGTCTCCTCAGCACCTCCTCAGATAGTATAGATTTGGCTATTTCAGCATCTATCTCTTTATCTATCCTAAGTTCTAGAAATCTTTCCCTCCCTATTCTCCTTTTCTCTCCAACAAACTCAGCCTAGGGGTTGAACTGGGTTTGAGGTTGATTGGGTTGAGGTGGTGGTTGTTCATTATGGATGTCCTCAATATTTGGACCTCTAAGAACTGGTCCTTCTATCATTAGTGGTTCATGGACTGGAGACCCAATTGGGGAGAGAAGTGGGATGATGTTTGGGTAGGCTGTTTCGTCAGCGGTTGAAGTGCTTGATTGGTCAGAGTTGAAAGTTGATGGTGATTGATTTTTGGGAATGATCAAGGGTTACATAGATATGGGTGTAGGTGAAAGGGGTGTTTCAGTATAAAGGTTAGGTAAAACAAAAGGTTCTTCTAGCTTCTTCTCAGCCTCCTTCTCACTAGCACCTTCAATATTTTGATCACTGGCCTGAGCTAAGATTGATTGCTCAGCCAGCTGAGCTCCTTGCTTAACTACCTCTACTTCTCCTTCTTTCTTATCCTCCAAATCTCATTCATCCTCATCAATAACTACCTTCATCCTCTTGAATAATCTCCTATTCTTCTCCTTCCTCTCTTCCTTAGCCTCCTCATTAGTCAAATTAACAACCTATTGGCCTTCTTCTTTCTCATTTAAATCAAACTCAATAAAGTTGGTATTTTCAGCTTCTTCATCTTCTCCTTGTTCTTCCTCACTCTCAATTTCTTCCAGGGAACCAATCATCTCTTCCATAGCTTCTGGAAATGATTCTTCAGACAAGCTTGCAGTTGCCTTTTCATATGCTTTCTTGACATCGGCTTTAGCTTTAGCAGCTAACTCCTCTGCTCTTCTTCTAATCTCCTCCTCAAGATCCTCTTGCTTCTTCTTTAACCTCTCAACCTTGGCTGCCTTTACTCTCTCAGCCTCCTCGAGATTCTAGACTACACCAATCATCTTCTAGGCAATAAATTTCTTCCTTAACTGACCAACTTCTGGCACAAGCACTGATGTAGCTGCCTATCCTTCAGCCTTCTCAAAATCAAGACTTGCTTCATCTGCTTTCCTCTTTTTCAGCCTCTTTAAAGGCATATCTCTTTTGAGTTCTTCTTCAGCTTTCTTCTCTTCCTCCAACTCCTTGGCAGTCAGCTCCATGGGCTTTACATCATTGGTCCCCGTAGAAAATCTAGATCTCTTTGGAATAGGGATATCTACAGGATGAGAGCTAGATGAGCTTGCCCTCTTCACTTCCTTCTTGGAGTCTCTCTTGACCTCCTTCTTCTTAATCTTCTTAGATTCAGCCTTTGCTCCTTCTTTCTCTCTCTACTTAGTGATCCTATCTAGCTCCTTAGCCATAAAAGTAGCTAGAGTCTGATCTTCATCTTTAGGCTCAATTGGCTTCATCTGCATTGTAGCTTTAGGGTCCTTCACTCTGACCTCTCCTTTCTTCAGCCTAATATACTTACCAGGCTTAGACTTGTCTTCATAATGCAAATTGTGGAAGTGGGCATTGCTCAATACTCTAGACTATATCACTTTGTAAACAACAACATTTCTAAGAGCCCATCCTTCAAGGCCTAGCTCATAAGCTCTGCAAATCTCTATGACCAAGTGCCCATACACCATGTGCTTGGACACTTTCAAAAACTTGTGAAGAATGGCCAAAGTCCAGTTTATATTCATGCCCTTAGTAATGGCATATACAAAAACTTGCTCAAACTTGGATCAGCTCTCTGTCGATCCCCGTACTTGGCAATAATACTTTTGTTACCAGATCATGTGCCTACTTTCCCTTCTTGGAGAATAACGAAGCAGTGAGTTCTCTAACTTTGTAGTCAGTGGGCACCTCATAATTCACTGGGATATCAAAATGTTCCTCATCTCTTACTGCTGGCATCCTAAGCCCTCTCAATCTCAGCCCAAGTAGATTGGCAATGAGTTTAGGGGTAACATACACTTTCCTCCCTATAATTGTAGTCATAAATAGATCCTCGAATCCTTCTACAGTATGGATTCCATGGAAGAATCTTTGAACTACTTGCTCATAGCAACCGTTGGGTAGCTCAAAGAAGCCTCTTAAATGGTGTTGATGCGTCTACTTCCCAAAGCGATCATCGCTTGAAAAACTTAGCATATCTATAGTGATTGGATCATCAACCATAGTGCCTTCCTTTATGCACCATTTCATTGGAGAATACTCAGTTCCAACTGGAATAAATACTTCTTCTCCCTCCTTTAGATTGACTACAAATTAGGCTATATGGTCTTTGATTATAACCCAACATGAGTCATCCTCATTTCTGATGAATAGAGGTTCTTACACACTTAGATTAGATGAACAGCCGGATGTACTCACCCTTGAAATAGATTTAAGAAAGAAATGTAGGATTAGGAATTTGAGAAGAAGATGAAGAAGAAATTTGGTAAAGAATCCTATTTCTTCCGTGTCTCTCCTTAAATAGCAAAAACTCTTTGCTTTTAACCTGTAAAGCTTACGTGTACGACTTACAAGCCAGGTCATATTTGAACGGTGAGATTTATCAATGGTTACCTTAAAGTTAATGATGACTTAGATCACGGAGTGAAAACGGCTGAATCTGGATCATTTTTAAACTTACTACCTGTGAACGGTCATGGTCGAAAATATGTGGATTTCCCTTAGCGCCTTACAGTGGGGTCCACTAGGGGTTTGTTTGGTTTAAGCATGATGGAACTATTTAGTTCAAGTTTGCACATTTTAACCAATTTTAATAAATAAGAGAATTAAGACCCAAATCTCGATACAAATGATAGAGTCACCATCCAAGTTGTCTGCGTGGGAAAGAGTTTTGGTACAATTCCCATTGGGTGGGAGACACATACCTTTTAGATCAGAGATTCGGGTATCAGATGAATTACTTATTTCTCAGTTTGTTAATTCAAAATTACATTCACCGCGTAGTTTTCTTTTCATCATTTGGGGAACTATTACATAAATTCTATTTTTCTACATCTTCACACATGATTCATGCGTTAAATAGTTTATAATAAAGCACAATCAATAAAAGGGAGGATAAAAATTACAACCAGGGGAAAATGGGGGAATTGCAAGGGATCCTATACATTTGTTTTAAGTTATAAAACAAAATAAATAAATTCATCTGCATCTACAAAGATTAGCACAGTTTACGGCACATCACAAGTCAGCATTTTGTTAGGAAAAATGTGATTATGTTAACGTGGCGGTTTTGTGATCAATAGTGCCCAAGCGGCTTCTAGGATCAAAAAGAAATAATGGGTCTTCAACGTATTTTGTTATGAAAACACATTTTAACTTTTTGTGGGTTGATTTATCAGATTATTAGTGAAACTGATCACATGGCAATTGGTGATGTAGGTTTCATTTTACGGACTAAAAGGGAAACCAACATTCTACCTAAGGGACTAGTACCCGGACAAATGGGTGGCACCCGTACGGGTACTAGGGAGGACCCGTACAGGTCCTGTTTGGACCCCAAATAGAACCTTAACTTAGATTAAAATAAAGAAGATTTGTAGAAAAAGAACTGAATAAAAATGGGATTTCCCTCCATATGGGTATGGGGCACCAATTCAATATCCCTAGGGACATAAAGGTGCCAACAAGGCCCATATGGGTCAAGACTGAAGTAGATCAAATGATAGATCTAGATAAATAAAAATGAAGATGATAATAAAGTAAATGAAAAGTGAGTCTCTTTGAAACTAGGGAGCATACCTTTGCGTCATGAATCCATTTTGAAGCCATCCCAATGCCGTGAGAGAGTCTAATTAAAGTAGATGTGGAAATGGTTATTTTAGGACTGTTTTGGTGAGTGTTTGTGTGGATAAAACCTCCCTTTAATCCTAAATACGAAGCTAGAAAGGAATAAAATGTGGGAAAACCAATGTAGAATGATTTCCCCCTATTATATAACTTCTATACCTCTTCTACACCCTTTCTATACCTATGAAAAACTGCAGGAAAATGATGTATAAATTGTCTAGTATGATTCTTCTCTTGGCTCCCTTTTGAAATGGAGGCAAAATGCCTCTATTTATAGGAGAAAATTGAGTATGAACGCAATAAATCACATTTATGACTGATTTTCTCTGAAAATGGTATGATTGCAATCAAATTTGTTTAATTGCATGCAAGAGGGACCCGTACGGGTGGGGTAGGACCTGTACAGGTACTGGTGCGACTTGTATAGCTCCCTCCCAAGCATGTGGCAAAATGGGCTCTACAGGTCAACCAGTGGACTCGTACACCTAGGTGCGACCCATACAGGTACCTAAAGGCAGTATAGGTCTCCAAACTCTAGCTAAACCCATCTCTACTATAATAGGAATATATATGATGGATAACATCTATAAAAGATTATATTATCTAGCTATCATCATCATTTCGTGAGAAGGACCGTGTGAGCACTGGATTTTAATGATCCTTCTCTCAAAACGATGATGAGAGCTATATGATGCATTCTCTTATAGGTGTTATCCATCAGAGGTGTTCCTAAAATTGCAACGTTGAGTTTGGCCAGAGTTTGGAGGCCTAGTTTACCCTTAGGGACCCGTATGGGTGCTGCCTGGTAGTACAGATCCACCAGCACACCCGTATGGGCCATTCCTTCCATATGCCTAGAGGGGACCCGTACGGGTGGGCCTCCACCCGTACGGGTCCTCTTGTTGCCTGATCAGGCTCTTTTGGAAGGAAATCCTTTCCTATTTCGGGAAAAGGCAGGTCATGAATGCGATTTATTGCATCCAGACCTCTTTTCACCCTATAAATAGGGCTATTTCCTTATATTTTCATGAGACACAACTCATATACAACATAGTAAGTATACTATACACAAATCCTAGTAGTTTCTATAGGGATAGAAAGGTTATAGTTGAGGTATAAGAGGTATAAAATAGGGAGAAAACCCATTTTTGAGGTTTTGTCCATATTTTATTCATTCCTAGCTTCATTTATTAGGATTTAGGAGAGGTTCTGTCCACACAAATGCTCGGCTAAATAGTCCTATTTCATGTGCTTCGGCTAGACTCTCTCAATAGTGAAGGGATCGCCTCAAAGTGGATTCATGTCATAACGGTAATGCTCTTGAGTTTCAAAGAGACTCACATATCAGTTATTTTATTGTTATTACATTTATTCTTTTATTTCTACTTTGGGTATGGTCCTAACCCATATGAGCCTTATTGGCACCATATGTCCTTAGGGATATTAAATCAATGTGTCATACTCATACGAAAGGAAATCCCATTTTTTTATTTCATTTTTCCTCCATTAATCTGTCTATTTCGAATAGAGTTTCTGCCTGGGAGCAGACAGGACCCGTATGGGTCCCTAATTACCGTAATGATCCTCCCCGGTACCTGTACGGGTCCCACCCACCCATACAGGTAACGGCCCCCAAGCAGAACCCATAATTCATTTTAATTTGGTTAAAAATCAAACCAACATACTGTTTACCATGCAATCATTTTCACTAATAATCCGGTAAATCAACCCATGAAACTTAAAATGTGTTTTCATAACAAAATACATTAAAGACTCATTGTTTCTCTCCGATCCTAGAAGCCGCTCGGGTGCTATCGATGGTAAAACCGCCACGCTAACATAATCACATTTTTCCTAATAAAATGCTGACTTATGAGATGCTATAAACTGTGATAATCTTTGTGCATGCAGGGGAATTTATTTTTTATTTTGGTTTATAACTTAGAATAAATGTATAGGTTCTCTTGCAATTCCCCCATTTTCCCCCAGTTGTAATTTTTATTCCCCCATTTATTGCTGGTGCTTTATTGTAATCTGTAAATGCATGTAACAAGTGTGAAAGAGTGTAGAAAAATAAGACTTATGTGATAATTCCCCAAATGATGAAAACAAAAATGCTTTTACGCGGTGAATGTAATTTTGAATTAACTAAATGAGAAATAAGTGACTCATCTAATACCCTGAATCTCTGATCCAATAGGTATGAGTCTCTAGCCCAACGAGACCGTACCAAAACTCTTTCCCAAGGAGATAACTTGGGTGGTAACTATATCATTTGTATCGAGATTTGAGTCTTGATTCTTTTATTCATTAAAATTGGCTATTTGTGCAAAATTGAACTAAAAAGGTTTTGTCACGCCTAAATCCAACCAACCTCCAGTGAGCTCCGCCTCTCACACAGGCACCATGGGAGACCCACACGTCATCGACACCTTACAGTGGCGACTCTACTGGGGATATTTAACTTGCAAAATTTTGGTTTGTTTTAAAAGCTTAAAAGATTAAAATGAGCACCGAAAATTATTTTTGTTTTCACAAAAGTCAATCAAGAATCAAAGTTAGCCATTTTCGATTTGATCACTAATAAGGATGATTTTTGTGTACAGGTCCATCCTAGCACATGAATTCTTCCCCAGCAAGCAAATTTTACCAGGAAAGACTTCCCCAATAGAAGAGGTTTACCAAAGGATATTACTTTACTCCCCAGCAGCGGAGTCAACCAAGGGGCATCCCCCCATCTTCCTAGCAGCAGAGTCAACCAAGGGGCATCTCCCCATCTTTCAAGCAGTAGAGTCAACCAATGGGCATCTCCCCATCTTCCTAGTAATGGAGTCAACCAAGGGGCATCTCCCCACCAATCAAGAGGCATCCCCCTATCTCCAGTAGTGGGTTAATGAAGGGGCATCCCCCCATCTCCCGGTAGCGGAATTAGCTAATCCAGGGGCATCCCCCCATTCCCCAGTAGTGGAATCAATCAAGGGGCATATCCCCATAATCAAAAGCCCTAGGGGCACCCACCTTAGAGGCATTCCCCAACAACAAAACCAATTAATGGACATTCCCCTGAGAGGAACTCTCTAAGGGGCATTCCATCCCTAAAGAAATTGAGCCAAACCCGACATCTTTTGCACTTAATTTTCAGTTTATTTTAGGGACTAACCCTTATCTACACATCTTTATTCTTAATTGAAGGGGAAAAAATATTTTTGTCATCATAAAGTCAATCAAGAATAAAGATGTGTCTGCTTAGACAATGACTAACTCGGCATTTGATTATTGTCTTTTAATAGGTCATTCAAAATCCCCAGTCAGGAGAGTCATCTGCCTTAGGAAAGGGATACACCATCAGAAAAGGAAAGTCATCTGCCTCAAGAAAGGGATACACATCGGCAAAGGAAAGTCATCCGCCTTAAGAAAGGGATGTGCATCAGTCAGGAGAGTCATCCGCCTTAGGAAAGGGATACGTCAGCCAGGAAAGTCAATCCGCCTTAAGAAAGGGATACACACACCTTCCCCAGTAGAGTCACTAGGAATGCACAATAGCAAAGGAAAGTCAATCCGCCTCAAGAAAGGGATACACATTGGCAAAGGAAAGTCATCCACTTCAAGAAAGGGATATGCATTAGCAAGGAAAGTCGATCCGCCCCAAGAAAGGGATACATATTGGCAAGGAAAGTTGATCCGCCTCAGGAAAGGGATACGCATCACCTAGGAAAGTCGATCTACCTCAAGAAAGGGATAAGTAAAGGAAAGAAGTTTGCATAAAGAAAGGAACGCACACACATTATCACCTCAGGTATGATTTTTAAATCCTCGCTCACATCATGAGATCATACAGATACGTATCTGTAGTGATCCCACGAGGGGCAGTCTGCAATTAATGGATTCTAACGATCCTTCTCATGAAATGATGATGAGATCTATATGATGCATTATCTTACAGGTGTGATCCATCAAAGGTGTTCCTACTGCTATAGAGTTGAGTTTGGCCAAAGTTTGGAGACCTAGTTTGCCCTAAGAGACCTGTACGGGTGCTTCCTAGTGGTACGGATCCACCGACAGACCCGTATTGGTCATTCCTTCCGTATGCCTGGGGGGCCCATATAGGTCACCCAGGACCTGTATGGGTGGGTCCCACCCATATGGGTCCTCTTGTTGCCTAATAAGGCTCTTTTGGAAGGAAATCCTTTCCAATTTCAGGAAAAGGCAGGTCATGAACGCGATTCGTTGCGTTCAGACCTCCTTTCACCCTATAAATAGGGCCCTTTACTCACATTTTCATAAGACACAACTCATATACAACATAGTAAGTATACTATACATAGATTCTAGTGGTTTCTATAGGGATAGAAAGGTTATAGTTGAGGTAGAGGAGGTATAAAATAGGGAGAAAACCCATCTTTTGAGGTTTTGTCCACATTTTATTAATTCCTAGCTTCGTTTATCAGGATTTAGGGGAGGTTCTATCCACACAAATACTCACCTAAATAGTCCTATTTCATCTGCTTTGGCTAGACTCTCTCAACATCGAAGGGATCGCCTTAAAGTGGATTCACATCGTAAAGGTAATGCTCCTGAGTTTCAAAGAGACTCGCATCTCAGTTATTTTATTGTTATTCTCTGCCTCCTCTATTATATCTGTTCTTTTATTTCTGCTTTGGGTTTGGTCCTAACCCATATGAGCCTTGTTGGCACCATATGTCCTTAGGGATATTAAATCGATGTGCCAAACTCATATGGAAGGAAATCCCATTTTTTATTTCGTTTCTCCTCAATTAATCTGTCTATTTCGAACTAAGTTTCTGCGTGGGACTAGAAAAGACCCGTACGGGTCCTCCATACCTGTATCAATCCTCCTTAATACCCGTACGGGCCCCACCCACCCCTACAAGTCCCACCCACCTGTACAGGTACAGCCCCCGGGCAGAACCCAAAATTTATTTTTATTCTGTTAAAAATCAATCCAACACACCTTTGCCATGCGATCATTTTCACTAATAATCCGGTAAATCAACCCACAAAAGTTAAAATGTGTTTTTATAATACATTATGTTGAAGACTTGTTGTTTCTCTCTGGTCCTAGAAGCCGCCCGGGCGCTATCGATCGTAAAACCGCCGTGCTAACATAATCATATTTTTCCTAATAAAATGCCGACTTATGTGATGCTATAAACTATACTAATCTTTATAGATGCAAGGGAATTTATTTTTTATTTTGTTTTATAGCTTATTAGAACAAATGTATAGGTTCTCTTGCAATTCCCCCATTTTCCCCCAGCTGTAATTTTTATTCCTCCATTTATTGCTTATGCTTTATTGTAATCTGTAAACTCATGTAACAAGTGTGAAAGAGTGTAAAAAAAATAGGACTTCTATGATAATTCCCCAAATGATGAAAACAAAAACAATTTTATGCGATGAATGTAATTTTGAATTAACTAAATGAGAAATAAGTGACTCATCTGATATCCGAATCTCTAATCCAATAGGTATGAGTCTCATGCCCAATGGGAACCATACCAAAACTCTTTCCTAAGTATACAAGTTAGGTGGTGACTCTATCATTTATATCGAGATTTGGGTCTCAATTCTTTTATTCCTTAAAATTTTCTATTTGTGCAAACTTGAACTAAAAAGGTTTTTTCATGCCTAAATCCAACCAACCCCCAGTGGGCCCCGCCTCTCACGCAAGCATCAAGGGAGGCCCACACGTCATTGACACCTCATATACCGTTAAAATCCAGTGTCACACTACCATTTCTTTCAAGTTTAAATTTGAAAAGAAACCGGTGAAAGTTTTAATGACGTGTCCGAAATCAAGTGCAAAAAAGAAATACTTAACCAAATTTGCAAGAGCTTGGAGTGGAATATAGGTCAGCTCCAGAATAGGTCAGCGGGGAAAATATTTCTTCAAATTGGATTGGACATTCCAATTAATTCACTTAAGATGTTGAATTGGTCCTTTCCAATGGGCTTTATGAATATGTCAGCTCGTTGTTCTTCAATAGGAATGTATGTGAGCTTGACTTCTCCCTTTATCACATGATCCCTTATGAAGTGATGTCTAATATTGGCATGCTTCGTCCTACTATGTTGAAGTGGATTCTTGGATAGGTCAATAGCAATCTTGCTGTCACACATGCCTTCAAGGCACTTAGAATTTATACCATAGTCTTCCAATTGTTGCTTAATCCATAGCAGTTGTGCTACACAACCTCCTGCAGCCATTTACTCAACTTCAGCTGTACTTAGAGCCACAGAAGTTTGTTTCTTACTATACCATATAACTAGCCAATCACCAAGGAAATGACATCCTCTAGTGGTGCTTTTCCTTTCTAATTTGTCTCTTCCATAGTCAGCATTAGTGTATCATCTTAGAGTGAAATCTGCATTACTTAGATACCATAAACCTACATCAATAGAGCTTAGAAAATACCTGAGAATTCTCTTAATAGTGGCTAAGTGAGATTCTCTGGGGTCAGCTTGACATCTTGCACAATAACATGCAACATATTGAATGTCATGCGTACTAGCAGTTAAGTAAAGTAGAGAACCAATAATACCTTTGTAGAGCTTTCTCTCTATAGGTTTGCCTTCCTCATCTTTACTCAGAATTGTATTAATGGCCATGGGTATTGACATTGGCTTTTCTTTATCCATGTCCAACTTCTTGAGTACTTCCTTGGCATACTTAGTGTGAAGGGGCGGACGTTTTTCGGGTCTGAATGTGCACGCGAAGTGCAGTATGCGGGGCGCAATTCAATGTAGTTTGAGGAAACCATGGTGTTTGGTTTGGTTTGAAAAAATCTAGTTCACTTAAATGTGATGGCTTTATTAGCCAAAAATGTGATTATATTGAGAAATATATTTGCACATTTTATTAAGAAAAGATATTTTTGAAATAAAGCATTTTTACTTTATTTAAAAATAAAATAGAGTCACCACTAGGTTTAGCTCCACTGAGAATTGTGGTATATTGATCCAAAATGGGATTTTCATACCGAAGGGAAAACGAGATTCTGAGTTCGGACATAATAGTTACTCATATTATTCAAATTGTTTGGATTAATTTTAGAATTTTGGAATTTATGGTAATTTTGGCATTACAATGGCTTTATTTAAGAATTAAATTCAAGAAATAAAATGAGCATTGTAATGACATAATAAATATATATTTGCTACCGAAATTTTGGCAGATTAACGGCAATGCTTGGGTTTTGGCCCCGAAACTCAGATAGAGTTTCCTCACATTCTGGATGTTTATCCGTTCCACCGAGCTTATTTACACATATTATAGTTTAAGTGGCACCAGTGGCTCACTTAACCAAATGGAATGCAATATGCGATAATAAAAGTAATAAAAATGAATTTTAAAGTTGGGCTTCAAGCTAATTACCGTTAGTTACCTTTTCATTTGTTTAGGACAATGTGAGAACTAGTGTGAGATCGAAGTTCTCAAAGATTGTGATTTTGTTGGAAAATAGATTTAACCCAAGTTATGGCTATAATCTTGGATTATTTCTAAAGGAAAATGCGGGGTTTTGAGAAATTGAGTCATTTTTAGACCGAAGATCACTGTGAGATCTTGATCTAAAAAGACTAGAAAATTAGCTTATACCAAATGTCGGTGATAGAGCTCGGATTTGGAAGTGTTTTGGCAGAATTTCGGGCCTTTTAGGACTCTCGGAACACAAAAATGGTGTAAATGGGTTTTGGGGCGTTTCTTGGTTCAAGAAAATGTGGGAGGGAGCTCCCTTATTTATAGAAGGGTGGTAATTAGCCCGCGGGCTAATTATATAGGTAATTAGCCGGCGGGCAAATTGCCTATCTAACAAAATCTTGCTTTAAATCTCACAAATCTCGCAGAATCTCAGTGAGATACGATTTTTTTACTGTTCATAGGTAATTAGCCGGCGGGTTAATTACCTATGTAATGAGCCCGCGGGCTAATTGCATGTCGGTGTAAATATCTAGATATTTTTTGGATGATGTGGCAGAAATAGGTAATTAGCCCGCCAACTAATTACCTATTTGACCATATTTTGACAGAAACGGCCCAACGGTTAGGCCTCTATTTTGCATTATTTTAGCCAAATTCAATCGTTTAAGCCCTCAAAATGGCATTTTTTATATTTTTAGGACAGTTTGACTACTCGACTATCTGACTGTTTTGACTATTCGAAAAGGGATTTCAAATCATTTCAAGATGTAACTTGAAGCATTATAAAGAATGAGAATTTTTTGGATTTTTGGACTTTTTTGGGCGACAATTCGGTCCTTCTTGGCTCCCTTGTCTAATCACTGATTGAAATAGGTATAAATCCTCATCAGGTCGAGTGGACCATGCTAACAGTTTGCCCCTCGTGTACAAAATTTTTACCGAGGAGGTAAAATTGCACGTACGCGGATGAAAGGGCGACTGTAAAACTGGTGTTCTTATGTGATAAGGACATGAAAAATCTTTTTAGACAGAATCAACATTTCTTAATCCATAATTTTGATAAACAAAAACTTTTGCCCCTTTAATTAAGAATGTTGATGAAAATCTTTAAACAAAAATCTGCTAGGGAGTAAATGTAAAAAGAAAATATCTTAGGGATATAAGAAAATGCAAATTTGGAAAATTTTCATGTCCTTAAAAGTGCATAGAAAATTTGATCCACCCATTTTAAAATAGGTTTTTGTATGATGCAGAAGATAAGTGAAGGATTGTACTTACCTGCAATATTGCATCAGTTGATCAGTTTTCTCTTCTAGAAAGATGGCACTGTCAGCCACTTCTTGATTAGTTTTCTCATCGGGGAGGATGGCACTATTAGCCACATCCTGACAATTTTCTCTGCTGAGGAAATGTCCAATAATGTGATCAATCTCTCATCTGGGAGGAGTATTGTCGGCTATCATCAATCATTTTTCCCCTTAGGGAGTACTGCACTATCTGCAACTGTCGATCAATTTTCTCACTAGGGAGTGTGACACTTGTAAGCACTGGATTTTAATGATCCTTCTCACAAAACTATGATAAGAGCTATATGATGCAATGTCTTTTAGGTGTTGTCCATCAGGGGTGTTCACACTACTGCAAAGTTGAGTTTGGTCAAGGTTTGGAGACCTAGTCTGCCTTTAGGGACCTGTACGGGCACATCCTAGTGGTACAGATCCACTAAGGGACTGGTACAGGTCATCCTTTCCATACTCCTGGGGGGACCCCGTACGGGTCCCCTAGTACCCATACGAGTGGGGGCCCACCTGTACGGGTACTCTTATTGCCTAAACAGGCCTTTTTAGAAGGATATCCTTTCCTATTTCGGGAAAAGGTATGTCATGAATGCGATTTATTTCATTCAGACCTCCTCTCCCCTATAAAAAGGGCCCTTCCCTTCACATTATAAACACACACTTCTTATATCAAAAATATACTAAAACTCTAGCAATTTCTATAGGTATAGAAAAGGTATAGAGGGGGTATAGGAGGTATAAAATAGAGAAAACCCTTTCTTTGAGGTTTTGTCCACATTTTATTCACTCTTAGATTCTTTTATTAGGGTTTAGGGGAGCATCTGTCCACACAAATACTCACCTAAATAGTCCTATTCTATCCACTTTGGCTAGGCTCTCTCAACAGTAAAGGGATCACCTCAAAGTGGATTTAACGCTCCTGAGTTTCAAAGAGACTTTGCATCCTAGTTGTTTCACTATTATTATTGCCTGTTGCTTCTATTATATCTGTTGCTTTCATTTCTTATTTCAGGGTCTGGTCCTAACCCGTATGAGCCTTGTTGGTACCATATATCCCCATGGATATCAATTTGGTGTGTAATACTCATACGGAAGGAAATCCATTTTTATTTTATTTTACTGGCACTAATCTATCAATCTGTTAATTTGTAAATTGAACTAAATAGAGTTTCTGTCTTGACCAGTCAGGACCTGTACGGGTACACCATACCCATACGGGTCCTCCCTAGTACCCCGTACGGGTCCCACCCACCCATACCAGCCTCAGGCAGATTCCTAAACCTATAATTGACTGATTAAAAATCAACCCAATTCACCATTTGCCATGCGATCATTTTCACTTATAATCCGGTAAAGCAACCCACAAACGTTAAAATGTGTTTTCACAACAAAGTACGCTAAAGTGTTGATTTATGGTGTGCTTTAAATTGTCCTAACATCTGTGGATACAGGGGAATTTATTTTCATTTTGTTTTATAACTTAGAACTAATGTATAGGTTCTCTTTGCAATATCCCCCATTTTTCCCTCGGTTGTAATTTTTATCCCCCTATTTATTGCTTGTGCTTTATTTTAATATGTAAGCGCATGTAACGAGTGTGAAAGAGTGCAGAAATAGGATTTCTTTGATAATTCCCCAAGTGATGAAAACTAAAAAGGTTTTATGCGGTGAATGTAATTTTGAATCAATTAAATGAGAAATAAGTGACTCATCTGATACCGTAATCTCTAACCTAATAGGGATGAGTCTCCCGCCCAGACGGAACCGTACTAAAACTCCTTCCCAAGTAGACAACTTGGGTGGCGACTCTATCAATTGTATCGGGATTTGGGTCTTGATTCTTTTATTTATTAAAATTGGCTTATTGCGCAAACTTTAACTAAAAAAATGTTTTGTCACGCCTAAATCCAACCAAATCCCCAATGGTCCCCGCCTCTCACACAGGCACTAAGGAGACCCACACGTCATCGATACCTCACAATGGCGACTCCACTGGGGAAATAATCTTTTAACTTGTAAAATGTTGGTTCTTTTTAAAAGCTTAAAAGATTAAGATGAGCACCGAAAATCATTTAATTGATTCAACCTGCTTTTGTTTTCATCATTTGGGAAAATTATCACACTCTACCTTCTCAT
This sequence comes from Euphorbia pulcherrima, assembly GCA_947683365.1. NCBI lineage: Eukaryota > Viridiplantae > Streptophyta > Magnoliopsida > Malpighiales > Euphorbiaceae > Euphorbia > Euphorbia pulcherrima. The sequence goes on from CANTUS010000015.1 coordinate 44,647,301, forward strand.
CTCCTTCTCTCTTTAGTTAGATGTGCTCTTCTTCTAGCGCTAGGATAGGGTGCCCTATTATTTTTGCGACACTCGCAACTGTGATACCTATGACCACCAGGGATATTGGGTACACTTTAGTGGGTGGAGCACTCATTTCCATCTCCCTCCAAAAGAGGCTTGATGCGATGGGAACCTTCTACATCAACTTTTGATATGTCCCTACACCATTCTTATCGAAAGCCATAGAATTTTACCTTTTAGGTACTTTGATTTCTATGCGAGATTAGACTAAGGAAGAATACCCTCAAACTTGACGGGAGAAATAAGGACGAAATTGATCGCTTCATGTGTGTTGTGTTACATACCTTTGTAATTAACCCCACCAAGCACCACTGTAATGCATGCATACCGCATCTCATGCATGTACTGATCTCTTGGTTACTCCCTTAATTTGGGACACAAACCAATATTTTCACCCAGCACTTATCCCGATTACTATCATGGCTCAGCTTGGTCAGTCAGTTCAACCAGCTGCATGATCAGTGGGGGGACTCATTCACTCCATCAAGAGGCTATTTTACAGTTTCATTATGGTAAGGATTTGTGTTAGCCACCAGACTTTGTGGTCATGCCAAAGGGGACAATCCTCTCTTATTTTAGGGGTTTACCCTATAGCATGACCCATGACCGAGTGATTCATCCTATGACTGTAGATGAGATCTCAACCTAGGATACTCCTCTTGTGAACCTCTTCAAGAAGCTAAGGAAATACTAGTTGATAGGTCATCTCCGACCGTATGTTTCGCCAAAGCCTGAAGAGAGGGGCAATTTTTACATATATCATGTCACTCCTAATCATTTGACTAGGGTGTGCAAAGATCTCCTCAAAGCCATCACAATGCTAATTGACAAAGGAAGAGTATGTGAGCCCTGGAGGAGAGGGGAGAAGGTGGCCATGATCAACTCAGGATTAGAAGAAAATAAGGTGTGGAAATGCATCACAGAGACCAAAAAATTAAGAGAAGAACCATCCATGCTTGACCTAATAGCTACCAGATAGTAGAGTGGGGAACCTGTCGACGACTACTTTCAGAGGTGGTTACCGATTGCGGGAGCCCTTAAAAGGAAACCTTCATGAAAAGGAATTAGCTAACTGATTCATCTTCGGGTTATCTCCTTACCTCCGCAAGATAGCCTTTTTGGGTGCATACAAAACCATCCCTGAGAGCTATAAAGCAGCCATAGAAGCAGAAAGATATGACAAACAAATGGAAGATAGTGACCCATCAAAGATTGAAGTAGACAAAGCCATTGATACCCTCACCACTTCCATATACACTATCTTATGCCTGGGGGATAAGAAGAAGACACCAATTTAGGAAGCCCTGAGAATCCTGGCCCAAGCTACAAGGGAAGCTATAGATGATGTATTGACCGAGAAATAATTGCAAGGCCTGGATCATAATCTGACTCACATTCTGATAAGTGATCAAGAAGGCCCTCCGCCTGTGGAGGATGACAATGCAATTATATGTAATGAAAATGATGTAGCCTTCGGGCATTCTAATGATAATGATAATGATTTTGCTTACTTGTTTAATGTTTTTCCTAATGGCACCATGCATTCATCTGACCATACGCATAACATTCTTAGCATTTATGACGCTTCATTGCATGACATTAATTTGGGTACTGAGGAAAATCCAAAAATGGTAACCATATCCAATGATCCAACCCCTATCAAAAAAAGAGAGATGATAAAAGTGCTTAGAAAACATGTTAATGCTTTTGCTTGGTCCTAAGAAGACATGCCTTGGGTAGATTGCTAAATCGTCGAACATCCCATCCTAACCGATCCCCATTTCAAACTAGTCAAGCACAAGTTAAGAAGGTTGTGTCCTGAATGGGCCGATAAAATCAAAGCTGAAGTTACTAGGTTACTGGAAGCCAAGTTCATCGTGGTGATTGAGTATCTAACATGGTTAGCAAATATTGTCCCGGTCCCTCAGAAATATGGAAAGGTCAGAATGTGTGTCAACTTTTGCAATTTAAACAAGGCATCTTCCAAGGATGACTACCCATTACCACACATCGATGTATTGGTGGACAGGGCCGCTAGGGTCGCAATGTATTCATTCTTAGATGGGTTCTCCGGGTACAATCAAATCTTGATGGACATCATCGATAAGGTCAAGACGGCCTTCATCCCAGAATAGGGGGTGTTTTGTTACAAGGTAATGCTCTTTAGGCTGAAGAATGTAGGGGAAACTTATCAAAGAGCGGTGATAGCCTTACTGCACGACATGATCCATAAAGAGGTTGAGGTTTATGTAGACGACATGCTAGTAAAATCTAATACGAGGGAAGAACACCCCGAGATTTCGGAAAGCTTCTTGACCAGAATTGAGAAGTACAATCTGTGCTTGTATCCAAAGAAGTGTATGTTTGGGGTTACATCAGGAAAGCTCTTGGGACACATTGTTAGTCAGAGGGGAATCGAGGTCGACCCTGATAAGGTTAGAGCTATTCAAGAAATGCCTATTCCTAGAACTGAAAGGGAAGTCAAGTCATTCCTTGGATCGCTCTAGTACGTGAGTCATTTCATTGCCAAGCTAACGACTGTGTATGAACCAATCTTTAAGTTGTTAAGAAGAAAGTAGTCGATAGAGTGGAATGAGCAATGCCAGATAGTGTTTGAAAAGATAAAGGCTTATCTTATGAACCCCCCAATTTTGAAGCCTCAAATGCCCGGTAAGCCATTGATTCTCTACTTGGCCATAGAAGAATCATCTGTAGGGGCAATGCTGGTCCAAGAGCAAGAGGATAAGAGCGAACATGCCATATACTATTTGAGTAAGAATTTATTAGAATATGAGATGAAGTACACGATAGTAGAAAAGACCTGTACGATAATGGTATGGTTGACTAAGAAGTTGAGACATTATTTCTAGTTCTATAAAATTCAAGCAACTGCTAAGGTGGATCTAATAAAGCATCTTTGTCAGTCCCCTACATTGGCAGGGAAACTCTCTCGTTGGTTCCTGTTACTATCTGAGTTCGATATCGAGTATGTCTCGAAAAAGGTCATTAAGGGAAGAGCATTGAATATGATTTTATAGAATATCTAGATTTCTATGATGAGCAGGTAGAAGAAGATAGGGCTGAGAAGGCCGAATTGATCATGTATTTTGATGGAGGTATGAATCGAAGGGGCACTGGTCTTGGAGTAATCATCATCACGCCAAAAGGTGAGGTTATTCCACTGAGCAAGCGATTGGAATTCCCGGTCACTAACAATGGGGATGAGTATGAAGCTTGCCTCTTTAGTCTTGATGCTCTTCTACAAGTAGGGTCAAAGGAAGTCAAGGTAATAGGGGATTCTGCATTAGTAATAAAGCATGTCAAGGGGGAGTAGGAGATCAGAGAAGAGTGACTCAGGCCATATGAGGAAGCAGTTTGGGACTTGTTAGCAAAGTTTAGTCAATGCTTCTTCCAATATACACAAGGGGATGAGAATCAGATGGTGGATTCCCTGGCTACTCTGGCCTGGATGTGGGAGGGAGAAGAGGCTCACCCATTCCACCCACTTATAATAGAAATGGCTCGTACTCCATTTCACAAAAAGATCCAGGTCATGATTGTAGAAGAATAAAAGGCCTATTGGTACAATGACATTAAGAGGATTCTGGAAGGAGGTAAGTGCCCCGAGGGGTCATCAGGTTCAGACCATCTAAATCTCAAGAGATTAGCAACTCAATTCAGACTAGTCCGTGAAGATCTCACTAAAAGAATGGTTGAAGGTTTAGTACTGAGGTGTTTGACAGAAGAAGAAGAGGAAAAGGTAATGGCTCGGGTAAATTCAGGGGATTATAGCCCTCACATGAATAGGATGGCTCTAGCCAGAAAGATTCAGAGAATGGGGTACTACTAGACCACAATGAACGCCAACTACGTCAACAAAGTCAAGAAATGTCATGAATGTCAGATTCATGGGGACATACACCATCTCCCTTTATCTAAGCTTCATAACTTGTCTACTCATTGGCCTTTCTCATTGTGGGGGATAGATATAATTGGCGAAATTCGGCCATCATCAACCAATGATCACCAATTCATCATAGTCGCAGTTGATTATTTTTTGAGATGGGCAGAGGCCGAATCTTACACCAACATTACCGCCAAGAAAATGGCCAAGTTCATAGAGAGGCATTTTTTTGCAAGATATCGAATACCGCACCATGTAGTTTCTGACAACTGAGTTCAATTTCAAGGGGCCACTGCTGAGTTGTTTGAGAAATTCAACATTGAGCATCACAGATCTTCTCCATATAGACCACAAGCTAATGGGGTAGTTGAGGCTGCCAATAAGTCAATCAAGAAAATTTTGTCCAAAATGGTAGCTACCTACAGAGATTGGGCTGATAAACTTCCATTCACAGTTTGGGGGTATAGAACCAATGTAAAGACTCCCACCGATCAAACACCGTTCTCCTTGATATATGGAATGGAAGTCGTGTTACCGATTGAAACAGAAGTAAGATCTCTAAGAGTGGCACTTGAACCGCAGTTAAAAGAATCAGATTAGGCAAGAGCCAGGTATAAATAGTTGAATACAATAGATGAAAAGTGGCTCAGGGCACTTGACCATCTCCAAATGTACCAACAGCCTATGGCTTGAGCTTACAAAAATAGAATCAGATACCCGAAACAACATATCAAAGCGGGTGATCTGGTCCTGAAGCAGCTATGCCAGGTCAACACTAATGGTAGGGGAAAGTTCAGACCTAATTGGGAAGGACCATTTGTCGTGAAGAAAGTCCTTGGTAAAGGGGGAATCAAGCTTATGGATATGGATGGAAATGAGTTCGTGAATCTAGTGAATCAAGATAGGCTTAAGTGTTATCATGTCTTGGTTAAAAGAATTAAATCATAAAAAAGCAGCACAAAGAATAAAAGAAATAAAGAATAAAACACCCGGTGAGCGATCCTCTATTGCTCGGGCAAAAATTAGAGTGCAGCCCGCTGATTGATATCCGCAAATCGGTCAGGTAAAAATTAGGGCACCCCAACGCAATGAAGCTTGCTAGGCTGAAAACCCGAAAAGGGCAGCTTAGGCAAAAGTTAGGGCATCGAGAGAAAAATGTCAGTTGCTTTCCGGAAAATCTATAAAAGACCAGTAGGTAGTAGGGGTTAACCATTGGAAATTGTTACCATTGCCTATGTACTCAAATTAATCTCATCAATGAACATGCTATGATTTTGCTAAGAATCTTGGTCTTATGAATGCATGCATATTTTTAGGTGAAATAATAGCTGGTATTCATCCTTATCACACTTCTGCAATATTCAGAAAAGCCTGCTGGATTGAAATCCCGAAAGGGTGGTCTAGGCAAAAGTTAAGGCAAAAAGAAAAGTCTGCTGGGTTGAGCCGTCAAGGACAATTCAGGCAAAAATTAAGATAGCCTACGGGATTGAAAACCTGAAAAGGCAGTCTCGATAAAAATTAAGGCAAAAGCTTGCTAGGTTGAAAACCCAAGAGGGTGGTCTAGGCAAAAGTTAAAGCTAAAAAGAAAAAGGTCCGCTGGGCTAAGCCGTCAAGGATAGCTCAGGCAAAAATTAGGAAAAAAAGAAAAGAAAAATAAAATGTTCGATAGGTCCCCGCACATTGAGTGGCCTATGCAAAAATTAGAACGTCACCCGATCCTCTCACTATAAAATCGCTGGACAGAATACAGGTTCTCAAAGTAATAAAATTCAAATAGTCTCACTTCAAGAAAAATACCTAAGCGCAAAAGAAGTATCAAAGGTACCAATCCAAAAGTTCACAATCAAAATAAGCCATATAGGGCCAGAAAAGTACTAATAGTTCAGAAAAGCAATCATAACCTAAGCCGCCGGGGGGTCCTATCCCTGATGACCCTCCTAAGTTTGATTATGAGTATCCGCCAGAAGATCATCCATGTCTATAGTCATATGGTCCTCAGCATCACCAGTACTAGTAGTTAGCTGGGCGGGGGCCTTAGTATCTGAGGTCCCTACAGTAGCCCTAGCAGCATCACTCCCCTCAATATACTGATCCACACCTCTTTGAGACACTAGATATGCGGAAAAATCATTCTTAGATTCATCACCAGAAGGGACTAGTGTCTACCTATCCTCAGTCATCCGCGCTATCTGATCCCTCAATGTCTCAATCTAGGCCCTCACCCGAGCAGTCTCAGCCCTAGCCTGATCAGCCTCAATAGTGGTAGTCCATAGCTGCTCCTCTAAAAATCGGGCTCTCTCCTCTAAAGTGTCCAAATCCTAGGTGGACCTGCCCTGCTCCATGGCCAACAAAGTCTGTAATAGAAACCATAAGATCAGTACATATATATGAATGTCATGGCATGCATGCATAGTTTGTTGAAATTTTGCAGGTAAAAGGAACTTACTAAAGCTAAAGCATCCTAGGCCAACAGCAGATCCCGCACTGAAAAATAACCCCGGGCTATCCTCTTGACCTCGGAGATGGTCACCTGAAAAGATAGGGCCACATCAGAATAAGACATCTTAAGTAGTAATGGATAAAGGCCAAGGCGAAGGATTCCTTACATGGGTGGAGCTAGAAGGAGTGAAACCAATAGGCTGGACCGACTCCTCGAGCTTTTTGATAGATTGATTCTCTGAATAGTTGAGGAGCCAGAAGAAGGTGTCCAACTTAGCCCGGAGGATGCCCTCCCTCATAGATCTGGAGGCTCGAGACTACTTCGCCGGCAACTCAGGGGCAGCAGTAGTAGCGGTAGCAGCAGACCTCTTTCGTGTAGAAATGAGAGGCTGTAAGCAATAAAGAATTAGATTCCAGATCATAGCTAATTACAGAAAGTAGTAAGGTATCCATAAATACCAAGTTAGAAATATACCTAAGAAGAAGGAGTAGTTGACCTAGCCGAACCTCGGGCACCCCCGACTATGGATGGACCCCCGCAGTCACCCCTCGGTCCTCCGTCATCATCATCATTATCATCATCATCCTCACTATCACTCCAGTGAAACTCCAGGGGCTCTTCCTCATAGTGAATCCTCTTGTAGGAATTGAGAAGTGAGGAATCAATAAACTCAGCATAGGAGCCCTCTATAGACAGCACACGAGCCCCCTCGCCCAGCAAATACAGCCCCTAATTGATCCCCGACATGAGATGAGGCTAGAAGACACCACCTGAGATTGGTCTCTCCACCATAGCACTGATCCTCCACCCCCAGACCTGCTCACCAAAACACCACTCATAAGAGAGCGGTGACTACAAGATGAAACGATGGTCATCCACACCAGCCCACATCCATTCGATGGCTCCATAAGTGGCCAGTCTCTCCTACGAGTCTCAGATAACCTACATAGAATGAACGCACCGTGTGTATCCCAACCTAGTAAATATAGTTTCTACTAATGGTTTGTCAGTATGTAAAATGCAGATTCAATAGGGAAGAACTTTACCCCATCTGAGTGCAACTGGTGTAAGAACTCTCGGTACTACACCATAGTCAAGGCCTGATTCTGCCAAAGTCCCGTCCATCTGGATATAATATAGGTGTCTTAGGCTGCATAGGTAATCCCAGCCTAGGGATCAACCTATGCTTGAATGCCCAAATCTGCAAGGCAAAGTAAGGATTAGTTGCAACACAGTTTAGACAAAGGGTTAAAGCACAAGAGATCAGTTAGAGATTTGCCAATAGTATTATATGGCAGATCTTGAGCTCAAACTGCTCACCCCAAACCCCTACATCCAATCAATAGTACAGCTATACTAGAGTAGCCCGGCACCTATTCTTGAGAGGAATGGTTGCAAGATCCTCCACAATAGAGAGCAGACAATAGTTGAGGTTACCCGAGTAAAAGAGAAAGAAGACGGTGGTAAGGAACATTAGCAGGAAAGATTGAGCATATTGGTCCCTCCTATTAGCCATAATGGGCCTCGACTGCGCAATCCAGTGAGTGTGTAAGTCCCCGTACTTGAGCTTGTTCATCCTGCCCGGACAAAGCCTAAGTAGTCTGAAAATATAGGCCTTCACTTTAGGTCGAGAATGCCACCAGTCAGCATAAACATCAAAGTGGACCACGTCCCTGCTCCACTCCAAGCCTATGGTGGTGCACACATCTAAGAGGTGATGGTGCCCTCCCTAATAGGCAAATGGAAAGTATAAGTCATCACCGACCACCTCTCCATCAAAGTTGAAATAGCACCAGGGGCCAGTGTCTTAGGGGCCTGAGGGATGGCCCTAATAATGTTTCTGAACCTGAAGGAATCGATGTAGGTCAGCAGCTCCGTATCCCCTGCGATATGAATCTCTCTATACCATTTCCTGTAGAAGCTTAAAGCCCCCACAGTCCTGTATTGGAACTGCAAAGATAAAATTACAGTTTAATAGGGTTAGAATCTAGCTAACAAATTTGAAATTAGAAAAGGATTGCAGAGATCAAATGAAACAAGGTTCTGTCCCTGAGGACAGGACCTGTACGGGTAAGCCCCACCCGTAAGGGTCCATATCCGGGACCAGTATAAAAAAGGGACCCGTACGGGTCCCCCCTCACCCGTATGGGTCCCCTGCAAGTAGTCCCTATGCGCGCAAAACTCCCAAAAATCCAAAATCGCACAATCTCAGCCAAAGTTCATCCGAAACTATCCTAAAAGCATCCTAGGCTAAAATTACATGCATCAGGCTCTATTCCAAGGTCTAGAACACCCTAAATCATGCTAAAACCCAACAAATCGCCAAAAGTTCAAAATTAGAAAATGGAGGATCGAATGAAATTACCTGGAGTTTTGAGGCGTGGGCCTCAGGGGAAGGGATCAAATGGACTTCAGAGACAGGAGTAAGCCCAAAAAACGAGTCTCTCTTGTGAAAAGCATACCCGACCAAAATTGAGCTTTCTCAAAGCACCAAATCACCAACCGAGGGCAAGTCCTTGAGTCTGAGGGAGAAACGGTCGGCCTGTGGGATCTTTTTATACATCTTTAGTTGAGTTTTGGGAAAAACTGCCAAAAAATGCAAAGTATGAAGTTTTAATGTGAGGCAGGAGATGAGGGGGATGTCTGCCTTTTAAACCCATCCATCAGGGACCCATACGAGTCCTACCTCACTTGTATGGGTCCCCACCTTAGGAAAATATACCCGTACGGGGTCTGACCCACCCATACGGGGCCCTTCTTGCCATCCAAAGGTAAATTTTTGCATCAGCATTACAGCAAGCACCAAGAATTCATCCAGTCCAAGTTTAGGGCCAACCCTACTCCCTCTCAACCTTACATTTTCATTATTATTGGTCCCTGTGAGAGTATTTATAAGGGTAGAGGGGGGTGAATGGCCCTTTGTCGCAAAAATTATAGACCTAGAAAAAGTCTTAATGTAGCGTGTTTGATTATGATCCAGAAGATGGGTCCAGATGATGATTATGATCCGGAGGATGGATTCGAATGATGCAAGTAAGTGTAATAAAGTAAACACAAAAGAAAATTAAACACAAGTATTTTATACTGGTTCAGCCCGCCTATATCTAGTCCCCAGAGTTTCCTTCTTTCGAGCTTATCCACTAATGGATTCCTTTTCAACTGGCAAAAATTAAGCCTTACAGATTTTTCTCTAGATGGTCATCCCTTTCGGAAGTAGGATATACCACTAGAAGTACCAACTCCTAGCTGAGTCCTCTTATCTTTAGTAGGATATACCACTTAGCCTTCTACCTTGAATCTAAGCTGAGTCCTACAGGGAGATCTCACTCAAAGCACCTACTTCAAGCTATATACCAATCTCCTAACTCACCCAAGTTGGAGATTCTTACTCTTTGGTTTGTAACAAAGGGTTGGTTTTTGGAGTTCCTCAAGTTTATGGTTTCACTTGGGACTCCTAACAAATAGATTTTGAATTAAGGGTTCTTGGAGGGATTACCTCAACTGATTGAATGAGTATTGCTTTATTACTTGCTTTTGTAGATTAATCAGTTAACCTTCTCATTTAGTGAAGAGCTCCATCTATAGGCTTTGATCATAAATGTAGCCATTTGTGGTTGGTGAGCTTTTATCCAATCTTCACCCTTGATCAGGCTGTGATGTGGAGCTTCCAAATTCGTTGATCATTCCGTTAGACTGTATTTTAATCCATTTAAAATCTTGGGATTGAGGCTGAAAAGTTGTCAGTGATCGTTTTGCTTGTCATTTATGATGCACCAAATTTCATACCAATTACTTTATGATGTGAGCTCCACGTGCGCCTTTATTGGTCTAAGAGAAAGTAGTTAACTTTTCTTTGTTCGGTGTCAGAACCTTTTGACTTTTTCTGAATTATACAAGCTGTCATTTTGTCTTTATCTTGGGGAAAGGATCTTTGACTTCCATAGACCAAAGAGGGTAAAGTGAAAAATATATTTGAATACTTTCATTTTGTTTCAGATATATGTCTTCCAGATGTCTTTTAGTCCTATATGCTCCGGATCTTTCTTTCAAAGATGGCTTCAATCAGTTCTTCCAGATGCTGGTCTTAAGGGTCAGAAGTTTGTTTCCTTTCCAAACTCTATCCGGATTATTTCCCTTAGTGCTTAATATTTTAATTTGATTAATTGATGACTTGTGACTTGATCTTTGTCCGAATATTTCCATTTGGATTTGGGAGAAATTACATATATTGTTTTTGTTTCTTTCAAACTTGATCCGGACTTAGATTTTTTATCCGGATCATTGTTTCCCAACAATCTCCCCCATTTGATAGAAACAAAAACCTAAGTCATCTAAGTGTAGGTGTATTTGCTAGGTATAACTTTTGTTACTTAGTCTTTTACAATGCTCCCCCATAATTTTAGCATCCTAACTCCCCCATGATTTCTGCTTCCAATTTTGTTTTAGTACAATTACAGATTGTACTTTAGAAGCGATTGTTTTAATAGTTAAGAATTTTTCACTTTATATACACTTCTATTGTTAACAATGGTTAACATCATGAAGTTTAGTGTTACAAGTTACAGAAATATATATAAAGTGAATCTAGCTATTACAGAGGTATTACAAGATTATCTAGCTAGCTTAACTATCTCTCCGGATGGACCACTCTTCTAGACTTGCAGCGTCTTTCCTTTTCCGCTTCCTTCTCCTTGATGACTCTGATCTTCCTACCCCTTTTTGCTTCCATCAAGGGGATCAATAACCATATAGGTCTGCTTGTCCCATGATTACTGCCAGGCAAAGGAGTAGATCGAGTAGTCTTTGTTACCTTTTGCACACTCATCAATATTATGATCCACTATAGATGGAGTCAAATAATAAGGGTGAAGCGACCACCGGAGTTAATCATAGGATTGAGAGACTTAAGGAAGAATGCACAGAATATGTTCCTAGTCCTTGGGATCAAAATAGGGAAACATGGCCTTGATTAGAGTGGTCAAGCCTTTTTGGCTCATAAACCCTGAGTCCCCTATGGCTTGAATAAGATTATGCAGAATAGGAATGAGCTGACTGTCTGGAAGGACCGAAGATAAGAAGGCCGGAGACAAGAAGGATCCGTAGATAGATAACTTATTGATTCCGACTTGAAGGAGGGTGATTTCTTCACTGTGGCCCTTCTGGATATTATGGATAGACTTTGTTTGATCCTTGAGCTCTTTGGAGACAGTCTTCTTCCAATCATTTATTGTTTGCTCAATACCGGCATTGTGAGGTTGCATTTCATCACCCATATCATCTAAGATTTTTTCTTTTAGTTTGGGGATGGTTTTGTCTATGAAGTTAGCAAGCATTTCCTGAGTTACTAGCTGATCAGTTTCTAGGTTCAGCAGAGCAGGTTTTAGGTCTCTATCCTCCATGAATTTTGTCAAGATTTCAAACTTGGAGTCAATATAATCCTTGATCTCTGTGGATACAATAGTGGCAGAGGAGGACATTCTATCTAGGACAGTTGCACAGTTATTAGACGCTAAAGTGTTAGCTTGACTAGCATTACAATTTGCTGTGGATGCACTTTCCTTTAGCTCATTTAAAAGAGGCTGGATCTCAGAAAGGGAAGCTGCCACCAGAGCTCCGGGTGTTGGGAAGTTCATGACTTGTTGCTCAATTTTGGGGAGGCACTTCAACCTTTCTTTGATCTCACCTAAGTCCTTTCGGATTGCTTTATTAGACTTTTGCCTGAGCAACTCCTTCTCGATAGCTTTTAGATGGGTGCATATTGTTAGGAGACTCTTCTTGATAAATCCCTCTTCATGATGCTCAAGAGGTACCTCCTAAAGGAGTTTAAGAGTGGCACTAACTTTGGATTCTTTGGAGTTTTCATCAGGGAGAGTCACTGATTTTGTGTGAGGAGAGAAGTGTTTATTGGAGGGTCCAGATGAGTCACCATCGAATGAGCTGGATTCATCTCCAAAACTTGAACTGCTTTCGGAGGGGCTATCATCTTCCAAATAAGAGCCTCCAATTGCTCCTTTCTCTTCTCCACCCTTGCTCATTTCCCTTTCCTCTGGGGCAGCCTCGCCTATAGGATCCACTTTAGAAGTGTGCCCTTTGGAGCTCAGACTTTCTCCCTCCTCCGGAGCTGTTGCATTTGGGTTTGACACTATATCCTCAACTACATTTGGAGAGATTGTAGCTAAGTTGTGCTCTTCATGATTAGAATAGAGATGAAGAATATCACGGGTTACCTTAGTGGTTAGTAGTGTCTGATCCTCATCCTTCTTTTCCTCTTCCAGCCTTGCCTCTAGATGGATGGAACTATCCTCAACCAACCCTATAGTTGCCTTTTTAGGACTTTCTTTTTCTCCTTCAGGCATGTTGGTGTTTTCCTCAACAGCCTTCTCCAATGCCTTTTTAGGACTTTCAAGATTAATGACTTCATTGCTGGATCTAAGTAGATTCTCTGAAAGTGGTCCTGTTCTATCAGCAAATATGAATTCATATGTGTCCATGTCCTTTAGATGTACAAGAATTAGGGGAACTTGAGATGATTCACCAAGTCCTTTGATTGTTTTCCCCTAATTTGTTTCATTCTTTTCATGGATTGCGGCCTGAATTTCATTATATTGCTCATCATCTTGTCCTATAAATTCTGTTGTGCAGGGAACATTTTTCCCTTTGCTGGACTATGCTTTCTCTGAAGTGGCTCTCTCCCTATACTGCCTTGCTTCTTCATTCAGGATTATTCTAGCTAGCCTTATGCCTTCGCTAGCTTTCTTTTCTTGAGCAGTAAGGGCTTCATCAAAGGTTAGCCCTTGTCTCTGGAGCTGCTTTTAAGGAGGAGCCTCATCCTCTGTCTCCTTATCATCTGCCTCTTCTTCAATTTCAGCCAAAGTTCTTTTAGCTTTCCTTCTTCCGGCCTCAATTGCTGTTGTAGCAATTTAAGGTAGGCCCGAAGCAAGCCCAAGCTGTCCCTTCTTAGCTGCAGCTTTAATCAGTCTACTCCTGGGTCTTGGCTATACTGAACTTAGGATTTGAGTGAGGGGTAGAGTGTCCTCTTCCAGAACCATTTCCACTTGCCTTTTGGCCTTAGCTTTGGTGGTTCTAGGCCTTTTGGGAACAGGAGCCTCTTCTTCTTGATCAACTATCTTCTAGGATTTAATTTTGCACTCATCCCTTTTCAGTTTTGCCTTTTCTTCATCCCATTCTTCATCAAAGCAGAGATTAAGGAAATTCTTCTCCAAGAATGGGCTTTCTATGAATCCCTTTAAATCCGATTAGATCCACTTCTGCCGCTTGGAGAATTCTTGTGATCAACGTGCCATATGAGTTTACATGGGTCTAGAGATAATGAATGATCAAGACTGGCCAGTTTACTTCCATACTGCTAACCCAGTGCTACAGGATGCAGTGTTGGAGGGAAGAAACTATAGTCAATGACCCTTTCCTTATCAAGATGAGCTTGGCCAGAGCAAGCTGCAAGAATCTGGGCGTTTTGGAGAAGTACGTTGAGAACTTATCACTAAAGTAGTTCTTGTGTAGCCATAGCTTGGAATAGCACACAACTCTAGCTTCGTCTCCATCCTTTCGCAACATTATTCCGGAGTTTTTCATGTTTAGAGTCTTCTCAAAGAATTTTAGAGTGAGAATTATCACCTTTCCTTGGACCTCAATGCGTAGGGCATCAAAATAGTTGTGAGCACTGAGATTTAAGAAGAACTCTTTCACTAGCTTCAGGTAGGTAGGGCATTTTATTTTTAGAAGATTGCTCAGACTTTAATCTTTAATTAGGGGGAAGAAAGGTGGAGTTCTGAATAGGTAATCGTCTCCTAGATGATTAGTAGGGATGACAAAGTCGGAAGTTTTGAGATTTAAGGGCTCAAAATCTGCATCCTTCAAGTCAGATACTTGAAAGAGATTGTTGCTTGGTAGGATTTTGAGGGTGTTGGAGGTGTTTTTGGCTACCATTGTGGAGAAAGTTTTTGGAAGATTGAGTTTTAGGTTTGAATTTTTGCAGAGTAATAGTAGAGTAGTTGCTCGCGTGAAGAAGACAAGGGATTTTGAGGAGTTTTTATAGAATTTTTGAGGTGAGGATATATTGGTAATCTAGACTCCGGTTATTTTGACTGGACTGATGACATGTCAGGCAGATTTTTAGGAGAGAGGTTAATTTAGTTTAACCGAAGAAGGTTGTATTTACCGCGCGTGTAACAGCCAATGGACTTTTGAAATTCAAAATGTAATAGTTACCTTTATGAGCTTTTACTGCCATACGTCATTATTGTCGACTGACGTGGCAGTCTTCCGGAATAGATCTTCCCAACTCTTCTTATCTTTCGGAGTGAGTTTTTATTTCAGGGTCCGGCTTGATTCAAAACTAACTTCCAGAGTTTTTCTAAATTGGATTTGACATCCCAATTGATTCCCTTAGTTTCCCAAATTAATCTTTACTTAGTGTTTTAGTAAAGATATCAGATCTTTATTCATTGGTTAGAATATATACCAATGCAACATCCTTTTTCATTACATGATCCCGGATGAAGTGATGCCTTATGTTGACATGCTTCATCCTGCTATGAAGCACCGGATTCTTTGACACATTAATAGCACTTTTATTGTCACACAATACATCCACACATCCGAATTGCACTCCGTAATCTTCAAGTTGTTGTTTGATCCATAGGAGTTGAGCAACACAACTTCCAGCCGCTATATATTCTACTTCTGTGGTAGATAAGGTAACTGAAGTTTGTTTCTTGCTACACCATGAGACTAAGCAATCCCCAAGGAAATGGCATCCTCCAGATGTACTTTTTCTCTCAAGAGTATCTCTACCATAGTCTGCATCTGTGAACCCCAGGAGTCTGAAGTCTCCATTACTAGGATACCATAACCCAACTTCAGTGGTTCCTAGGAGATTTCTAAGTATCCTTTTGACAGCCTTGAGATGAGAATCCTTGGGATTGGCTTGATACCTTGCACAGTAGCATACTGTATAGTATAAGTCAGGTCTGCTAGCTGTTAAGTATAGGAGTGAACCAATCATCCCTCTATATAGCTTCTGATCAGCATCTTCTCCTTCACAATCCCTGGATAAGATTGTGTCTGAACCCATTGGAGTAGACATTGGTTTGCTGTTGTCCATTTCAAACTTCTTTAGGATTTCCTTGGTGTATTTTGATTGATTAATGAAGATTCCATCTAGACTTTACTTAATTTGTAGACCAAGGAAAAATTTGAGGTCTCCCATCATGGATATCTCAAATTCCTTCTACATCTGAGAGCTGAATTCTTTGCACATCTTCTCATCAGTGGCACCAAAAATGATATCATCCACATAGATCTGGACTAGAATAATATCGCTTTCTTCTTTTTAATAAAGAGCATGGTATCTGCCCTGCCGCTGGTATATTCCTTGGATATATGGAATGAGGTTAATCTTTCATACCAGGCTCTTGGTGCTTGCTTAAATCCATAGAGAGCATTCTTCAGCCTGTAGACATGGTCCAGATGCTTTGGATCTTCAAATCCAGGTGGTTGCTTGACATATACTTCTTCTTGAATGACACCATGTAGAAATGCACTTTTGACATCCATTTGGTATAATGTGAACCCCATGAATGATGCAAAAGCACATAGGATTTGGATTGCTTCCAGTCTTGCTACAGGTGCGAAAGTTTCTTCAAAATCAATTCCTTCTAACTGATTGTAGCCTTGAGGGACTAGTCTTGCCTTATTTCTTACTACTGCTCCGGATTCATCAAGTTTATTCCAGAACACCCATTTAGTGCCTATAATTGATTTTCCTTTAGGAGAGGGCACAAGATCCCATACATCATTCCTGGTGAATTGATCTAGCTCTTTCTGCATCACCATCATCCAGCTTTCATCCCCTGTAGCTTCTTGAAATTTCTTTGGCTCTATAAAAGAGACAAAAGCAGCATGGCTCATCGTTCGATTGAGCTGACCTCTGGTTCTAACTGGATTGTAAACATCATCCAGAATATTCTCTATGGAATGATCTATGTGGGTTCGGATCTCCCTTTCTAGGCCTTCATTTTGAACTTGGACTTGCTCCACTTTAGTTTCATCTACTCCTTCATTAAAGTCAATCCCTTGTTGATTAAGACTGACTTGTTGTATTTTTGGATCAAAAGACATTCCTTCATCTACCTCTTTGTACCTCTTGATTTGAAGTGAATCAGGAATTTCTGCTTCCTCCTTTTCTCCAGATTTTTTAGCTTCCGGAACTTGATCTTCCGGAGTACAGCTTTTCTTTCCTGTAGTGTTAGTTTCATCGAAATCTATATGTATAGATTCTACCATAGTTTGGGTTCATTTACTGAAGACTCTGTAAGCCTTACTATGTGTTGAGTAGCCTAGGAAAACTGCTTCATCGGATTTAGGATCAAATTTTCCTAATTGCTCTCTGTCATTAAGGATGTAGCATTTACACCCGAATGCTTTGAAGTACCCAATTTTTGGTTTTCTTCTCTTCCAGATTTCATATAGGGTTTTTTCTATAGTTTTTCTAATGAGAGCTCTATTTAAGATGTAGCATGATGTGTTTACGGCCTCACCCCAGAAATATTTTAGCAAACAGTTTTCACTAAGCATTATTCTAGCCATTTCTACAATGGTCCTGTTCTTTCTCTCAACTACCCCATTCTGTTCAGGAGTGAGGGGGGCAGAAAAATTATTTTCAATACCCTTAGAGTCACAAAAGTTAGCAACATGCTTATTTTTTAACTCTTCATCATTATCACTCCGGATGCGTGCAATAAGTATGCCCTGTTCTACTTCTATCCCAATGAATGTTTTAGAGAATTGGTTAAAAGCTTCATCCTTGCTTGTCAGTAGGACAACCCAGGTATATCGAGAATAGTCATCTATAATGACTATAGTGTATTCTCTTCTACCTAAATTCAGTGGCTTAATTGGACCAAAGAGATCAATATGCAAGAGCTCAAGTACTCTTTTGGAAGGAATGTATGGGATGGAAGGGAAACTTTTCTTATGTTGTTTTCCAAGTTGACATGCAGTGCATAGATGATCCTTATCAAAAGCAATCTTAGGCAAACCCACAACTAATTCCTTTTTGGCTAATTTGGGCAGGAGGTTCATGGTTACATGTCCCAACCTTCGGTGCCATAGCCATGATTCTTCTTCTTTAGACACCATGCATATATTTTTCTTATTATTTTTAATGTTTACAGAATAGACATTATTTACTATAGGTGCATAAAGAATAAGTTGATTGGACTTACTATCATAAATTGAGCAGCCTCGGGAGTCAAATGTGACTTTTCTTCCTTTGTCACATAATAGAGCCACACTTAGTAGGTTGAATTGCAGTCCATCAACTAGTGAGACATCCTCAATCTTTAATCCAGATCCAATGGTTAAGTGACCAATGATTTGATCCTTTTGACTGTCTCCAAAGCTCACTTTGCCTCCCTTCTTCCGGGTTAGTGTGATGAAGGCCTTCTCATCACCTGTCATGTGCCTTGAGCATCCACTATCAATGTACCAGGTGTGTTGATCTACTGTGGATCTAAGGCATACCTGTAAAATAGATCAAATGGTTTCAGTACCCAATCAGATTTGGGTCCTCTCGGGTTAAAAACCATTTCAGGCCAAGGATAATCATCATAATAACCATTTTTTAATCTGCATGATTTAGTCATATGATTATTTTTTTCCACAAAACCTGCACCCTAAAATAGGTATGTTTTGCTTTTGGTTCTTGCTGATCTTCTCCAGATCCTCCCTTTCGTAGTTGCCTTTATACTCAGCTTCGTGCATACTAGTGGATGGTCCGGTATAATTCTGGAAGTTGGTTGGAGGTGCAACTTTAGCTCTATAATTTATTCTTTGCTTGATAGGTTGTTGGTTATAAGCTACCTTAGCCTTTCCCTTCTAAGCAGCAGTAAATTTTTGAGCTTGTGGCTGTCTACTTACTTCATTTATCCTTTGATTTGAGTTCCTTTGAACCCTATTCTGAGGAGGAGGGGATTATCTCTTATTGGATTCTTTGTTTCAGGTTTCTTTTTGGATGCTTCCTTTAATAGATTGACTTCTCTATCCAGTCCCGTTACATTTGCATTCAGAATCTGGACTTGATTTCTCAGAAAGTTTTCTTCTACTACATCAATATGCTTGGTTGCTCTAACCAAATTGTTGTCTTGTGCCATTACCTCAGCATCTTTAGCCAATTCTAGAATCGCTCTTTTCAGAGACTTGATGGCTTTCGCATTCTTCTTCACTCCCTTGATAACAATAGAAAGAGCTTTTGCAAGATCAAAGTTAGAGGTAGAATTAGAACCAGAATTTACCTTTGTGTTTGCTGTATTTGATTTTGATTCTTCGATTTACACTGTTTCTTGCTTGGAGGCATCCCTTCTAGATTGCCCTATTTTCAGTTCAGTCAGAGCTATGAACTCACAGTTAGCAGTCTCCTCTCCTTCTGTTGAAGATGAGCTACTACTTTCTTCACTGTTGCTCCAGGTAACAACCATCGCCTTCTTTTTGAACTTCTTGGTTCTTTTGAGTTTGGGGCACTTTGTTCTAAAATGGGCTTTTTCACCACATTCAAAATTGGCAGCGTCTTTCTCTGGATCCTTCTTTTCTTCAGGATTCCTTCTGGGCTTACTTCTTCAGAAGGTGCCTTCTCTTGTTTTCTGAGATACATACCTTTTTTATGTCTTTCTATCTTTCTTTTGTTTGAATTGATTCAGCATTCTGGCCAGTAAAGCTAGTTGATCTTTAGTGCTCAGTGACTCATCGATTTGCTCTTCTTCTCCCATTGAAGCTGATCTGGAGGATTCTACCTTAAGAGTGATGGCCTTCTTTTTCTCCTCAGGTTTCTTTTCTTGCTAGTTGTATCTCTCCAAGGACAATTCTTGGGTTAGAAGATTGCCAATGAGTTCATCATAACTATAAAAATTTAAGTCATGAGCTTCCTCAATGGCAATCTTTTTATTATCCCATTCCTTGGTAAGACTCCTGAGCACTTTCTTGACCATTTCTACTTCTGGAATCTCCTTCCCCAGCCTCTTCATTTCATTTACTAGATTTGTATATCTAGTGTTCATGCTATTGATTGATTCCTTAGGCTCCATCTTAAAGGATTCAAGATTCTATTGAAGTAGATCAAGCTTGGCCTCTCTTACATTTGATGTTCCTTCATAGGTAACTTCCAGCTTTTCCCATATCTCTTTTGCAGTCTCACATTCGGATAGCCTGTTGAATTCAGCTGCACTAAGAGCACAATGAAGCATAATAATAGCATTTTCATTTTCATGGAATTTTTTAAAGTCATTGTTATCCCACATACTTGATGGCTTTCGGTTAGTCATACCCTCTACTTCGTAAGTAGGTTCATATAGGCCATCTTTAATAACTAACCATGCTTGCATACTTTATGACTGAATGAATTTCTTCATCCAGTTTTTCCAGAATGTGTAGTGTTCATCGGTGAAGAGTGGAGGACGGGTAACAGACATACCATCAGGAAGAAGTTGTGAGTTTTGGAAACTCATTTTGATATGTGAATCAAAATATATAGACCTTTAGCTCGAGATTATTAGATCTCTAGTTTGAGTACTTGCTCTGATACCACTTATTGGTCCCTATGAGAGTATTTATAAGGGCAAAGGCGGGTGAATGGCCCTTTTTTGCAGAATTTATAGACTTAGAAAAAGTCTTAGTGTAGCGTGTTTGATTATGATTCGGAAGATGGGTCCGGATGATGATTATGATCTGGAGGATGGATTCGGATGATACAAGTAAGTGCAATAAAGTAAACACAAATGAAAATCAAACACAAGTATTTTATACTAGTTCGGCCCCGCCTACGTCTAGTCCCCGGAGTTTCCTTCTTTCGAGCTTATCCACCAATGGATTCTTTTTCAACTAGAAAGAATCAAGCCTTACAGATTTGTCTCCGGATGGTGATCCCTTCTGAAAGTAGGATATACCACTAGAAGCACCAACTCCTAGTTGAGTCCTCTTATCTTTAGTAGGATATACCACTTAGCCTTCTACCTTGAATCTAAGCTAAGTCCTATAGGGAGATCTCACTCAAAGCACCTACTTCAAGCTATATCCCAATCTCCCAACTCACCTAAGTTGGAGATTCTTACTCTTTGGTTTGTAACAATGGGTTGGTTTTTGGAGTTCCTCAAGTTTATGGTTTCACTTGGGACTCCTTACAAACAGATTTTGAATCAAGGGTTCTTAGAGGGATTATCTCAACTGATTGAATGAGTATTGCTTTGTTACTTGCTTTTGTAGATCAATCAATTAACCTTCTCATTTGGTGAAGAGCTCCATTTGTAGGCTTTGATCATAAATGTAGCCATTTATGGTTGGTGAGCTTTTATCCAATCTTCACCCTTGATCAGGCTGTGATGTGGAGCTTTCGGATCTGTTGATCATTCCGTTAGACTGTATTTTGATCCGATTGAAATCTTGGGATTGAGGCTAAAAAGTCATCAGTGATCATTTTGCTTGTCATTTTGTGATGCACTAACTTTCATACCAATTGCTTTATGATGTGAGCTCCACGCGCACCTTTATTGGTCTAAGAGAAAGTAGTTAGCTTTTCCCTGTTCGGTGTAAGACCCTTTTGACTTTTTCTGAATTATACAAGCTGTCATTTTGTCTTTGTCTTGGGGAAAGGATCTTTGACTTCCATAGACTGAAAAGGGTAAAGGGAAAAATATATTAGAATGCTTTCCTTTTGTTTCAGATATATGTCTTCTAGATGTCTTTTAGTCTTATATGCTCCGGATCTTTCTTTCGGACATGGCTTCAATCAATTCTTCCGGATGCTAGTCTCGAGGGTCAGAAGTTTGTTTCCTTTCCAAACTCTGTCCGGATTATTTCCCTTAGTGCTTAGTATTTTAATTTGATTAATGGATGACTTTTGTCTTGATGTTTGTCTAGATATTTCCATTTGGATTTGGGAGTAATTACATATATTATTTTTGTTTCTTTCAAACTTGATCCGGACTTAGATTTTTTATCCGGATCATTATTTTTTATCCGGATCATTATTTCCCAATAATTATATTTGGGACAAGTCCCTAGGCTCACCTTGATCCTTGATTGAAAGGGCAAAAATATTTTCTTTTCAGAAAAAGTCAATCAAGAATCAAGATAAGCCATTTTTGAATTGATCACTAATAGGGATGATTTTTATATATAGGTCCATCCTAGCACAAGAGTTCTTCCCCAGCAAATAAATCTTACTAGGAAATTCTTCCCTAGTAGAAGAGGTTTTGCCAAAGGATATTACTTCACTCCCTAGCAGCTGAATTAGTCAAGGGGCATATCCCCATCATTAAGAACCCAAGAGACACCCCACTCTAGGGTCATTCACCAGTAGCGGGATCGGATCTAGGGGCATCCCCCCATTAATCTAGGGGCATCCCCCCACTTCCCAGTAGTGGAATCAAATACTCCCCAGTGACAGAATCATCAAGCCTTAAGGGCATCCCCCCACTTCCCAGTAACGGATTTGGTAGACCCTAGGGGCACTCACCCTAGGAGCACTCCCCTAGAGGGATAATAAGCATAACATCAATCGGGCTAAACTCGACATTTCCCACATAGAATTTTCAGTTTATTGCATCCACGCTTATTTATTCTTAATTAAAGGGGAAAAAATATTTTTGTTCTCACAAAAGTCAATTAAGAATAAAAAAGGTGTCTGCTTAGACAATGACTAACTCGGTGTTTGATTGTTGTCTCTTTTATAGGTTATTCAAAATCATCAGCAAGGAAAGTCATCTGCCTTAGGAAAGGGATACACCACCAGCCAGGAGAGTCATCTACCTTAAGAAAGGGATACACATATCTTCCCTAGAAAAATCATCAGTCAGGAAAGTCGATCCACCTTAGGAAAGGGATATGAGGAGAAGTCAATCCACCTTAAGAAAGGGATACAGTAGCTACGAAAGTCGATCCGTCTTAAGAAAGGGATACACACCTTCCCCAAGTGGAGTCACTAAGGATAGGCACAGTAGCAAAAGGAAAGCCATCCGCCTCAAGAAAGGGATACGTATTGGCAAGGAAAGTCATTCGCCTCAAGAAAGGGATACACCAATCAAGGGAAGTCATCTGCCTTAAGAAAGGGATACACCATCATCAGTCAGGAAAGTCGATCCGCCTTAAGAAAGGGATACACAGCTTCCCCAAGCAGAGTCATGAGGGATGTGCACGGTAGCAGAAGGAAAGTCATCTACCTCAGGAAAGGGATATGCCAGTCAAGAGAGTCATCCGCCTCAGGAAAGGGATACTCCAGTAACCAGGAAAGTCATCCACCTCAAGAAACGGATATGTATTCCCCAGTAGAGTTACGAGGATATGCACGGTAGTAGAAGGAAAGTCATCCACCTTAGGAAAGGGATACGCCAATTAGGAAAGTCAATCTACCTTAAGAAAGGGATACAGTGGCCAAGAAAGTCATCCGCCTTTGGAAAAGGATACATCGATCAGGAAAGTCATCCGCCTTAAAGAAAAGGATACATGTACCTTCCCTAGTAGAGTTACGAAGGATACACATCAGCAAAGGAAAAAAGTTCACCACAAGAAAGGAACTCACTAATGATATCGCCTCAGTTATAATTTCTAAACCCTTGCTCACATCATGAGATCATACAGATCTGAATCTGCGATGATCCCACGAGGGGCAGTCTGTGAGCACTGGATTTTCACGATCCTTCTCACAAAACTATTATAAGAGCTATATAATGCAATATCCTTTAGGTATTGTCCATCAGGGGTGTTCCAACTACTACAAAGTTGAGTTTGGCCAAGGTTTGGAGACCTAGTCTGCCTTTAGGGACCCGTACGGGCACATCCTAGTGGTACGGATCCACTAGGGGAATCATACGGGTCATCCCTTCCATACACCTAGAGAGGACCTGTACGGGTCCCCTAGTACCCGTATAGGTGGGGCCCCATCCATACGGTACTCTTATTGCTTAAACAGGCCTTTTTGGAAGGATATCCTTTCCTATTTAGGGAAAAGGCAGGTTATAAACTCAATTTATTGCGTTCAAACTTCCTCTCCCCTACTAAAAGGGCCTTCACATTTTAAACACACACTTATCATATAAAAAATATACTAAAACTCTAGCAATTTCTATAGGTATAGAAAAGGTATAGCGGGGGTATAGGAGGAATAAAATAGGGAGAAAACCCTTTCTTTAAGGTTTTGTCCACATTTTATTCATTTCTATCTTCTTTTATTAGGGTTTAGGGGAGGTTCTGTCCACACAAATACTCACCTAAATAGTCCTATTCCATCTACTTTGGTCGGGCTCTCTCAACAGTAAAGGGATCACCTCAAAGTAGATTCACGTCGTAAAGGTAACACTCCTGAGTTTCAAAGAGACTCTCATCTCAGTTGTTTCATTATTATTATTGCTTGTTACTTCTATTATATCTATTGCTTTCATTTCTTATTTCGGGTCTAGTCCTAACCCGTATGAGCCTTGTTGGTACCTTATATACCCAAGGATATCAATTTGGTGCGCCATACTCATACGAAAGGAAATCCCTTTTATTTTATTTTTCTGCCACCAATCTATCAATCTGTTAACCTATAAACTGAAATAAACAGAGTTTCTGTCTTGACCAGTCAGGACCTATACGAGTCCCCCTTGGTACCTGTATGGGTCCCACCCACCCGTACGGGTACCAGCCTCAGGCAGATTCCCGAACCTATGATTGACTGACTAAAAATCAACCCAACTAACCATTTGCCATGCGATTATTTTCACTAATAATCCGGTAAATCAACTCACAAAAGTTAAAATGTGATTTCATAATAAAGTACGCTAAAGTGTTGATTTATGGTGTGCTATAAACTGTGCTAACATTTATGGATGCTGGGGAATTTATTTTCATTTTGTTTTATAACTTAGAACAAATGTATAGGTTCCCTTTACAATTTCCCCCATTTTTCCCCCGGTTGTAATTTTTATCCCCCTATTTATTGCTTATGCTTTATTATAATATGTAAACACATGTAATGAGTGTGAAAGAGTCTAGAAATAGGATTTCTGTGATAATTCCCCAAATGATGAAAACTAAAACGGTTTTACTCGGTGATGGTAATTTTGAATCAATTAAATGAGAAATAAGTGACTCATCCGATACCTGAATCTCTGACCCAATAGGTATGAGTCTCCCACCCAGAGGGAACCGTACCAAAACTCTTTCCCAAGTAGACAACTTCAGTGGTGACTTTGTCAATTGTATCAGGATTTGGGTCTCGATTCTCTAATTCATTAAAATTGGCTTATTGTGCAAACTTTAACTAAAAAAATGTTTTATCAAGCCTAAATCCAACCAAACCCCTAGTGGGCCCCACCTTTTACATAGGTGCTAAGGGAGACCCACACGTCATCGACACCTCACAGCACTGTTAGCCACCATTGAGCAGTTTTCCACATCAGGGAGTCGGGCACCGTATGCCACCATTGAGCAGTTTGTCTCATCAAGGAGTTGGGAACTGTCTACCACCATTGATCAATTTATCTCACCATCGAGTTGGGCACTGTCTGCCACCATTAAGCAGTTTATCTCTCCATCAAGTTGGGCACTGTCTGCCACTATTGAACAGATTGTCTCACCATCGAATTGGGCACTGCCTACCACCGTTGAGCAGTTTATCTCACCATCAAGTCGGGCACTATCTACCACCATTGAGCTATTTATCTCACCATCGAGTTGGGCACTGTCTACCACCATTGAGCAATTTATCTCACCATTGAGTTAGGCATTGTCTGCCACCACTGAGCAGTTTTTCTCACCATCGAGTTGGGCACTGTCTGCCACCATTGAGCAGTTTATCTCACCATCGACTTGGGCACTATTTACCACCATTAAGTAGTTTATCTCACCATCGAGTTGGGCACCGTCATCCGCCGTTGAGCAGTTTATTTCACCATCGAGTTGGACACGGTCTGCCACCACTGAGCAGTTTGTCTCACCATCAAGTTGGGCACTGTCTGACACCATTGAGCAGTTTGTCCTACCATCGAGTTGGACACTGTTCGCCACCATTGAGTAGTTTGTCTCACCATCGAGTTGGCCACTATCCACCACCATTAAGCAGTTCATCTCACCATCGAGTTGGGCACTATCTGCCACCATTGAGCAGTTTATCTCACAGGGAATGTGGCACTGTCAGCCACTGTAGATTTGTTATAAAGATTTCCTGCAAAATACAAGATGACATGGTACCGCATATTGCAAGCACAATACATGACACTACAAAACTTAATTCACTTGACTTGATATGGCGCTGCATGTCATTGAAATAAATCGACATGACACTACATGTCATCAATATAACTCAACATGACACTACATGTCATTGGAATAATTTAACATGGCACTACATGTCATGGATCTGAGGTCTTGCTATAATGTAAATTGCAAAGATCTCATTGTATCTAAGGTTTGGCTCTAATGTGTCGAGATAAAGATCTCACTGGATCTAAGGTTTAGCTATGATGTGCCTAGTTATAGATCTCACTGGATCAAAGGTTCGGCTATGATGTGTCGGGGTAAAGATCTCACTAGATCTAAGGTTTGGTTGTGATATACTGGGGTAAAGATCTCACTAGATCAAAGGTTCAGTTATAATGTATCGAGGTGAAGATCTCACTGGATCAAAGGTTGGACTACGATGTATCGAGGTAAAGATCTCACTGGATCTAAGGTTCAGCTATGATGTATCAGGGTAAAGATCTCACTGGATCTAAGGTTTGGCTATGATTTGCCAGGGTAAGGATCTCACTAGATCGGGATGATGAAGCTTAGTCTTTCGAAAGGGTTTTATGAATTATTATTTAATGATGCATATGATGTAGTACATTTACTGTTGTATGATGAGTTGTGCAAGTGCATGATGCATTAAGTTGGCATTTGCCCTAGTCAAACTGGGAGGATGCATCACTTAGTAGCTTTTCCCTACTGATGAAATATCGAATGTGGTGATCAGCCTTCTCATCTGGGAGGAAGTACTGTCAAATAGGCTGATCAGTTTTTTCTTTTGGAAGGAGAACTATTGAATTTGGTGATCAGTTCTCTCTATTAGGAGAAGAACTATTGAATTTGGTGATCAGTTCTCTCTATTGGGAGTAGATTTGTTGAATTTGTCTTGAATGATTGATTTTTTATATATGTCATTGGTAGCCAATATTTTGGTGACTTTGGAGTCTAGCACTACTGTGTTTTGATTGTTGAAGCATTTTCTCAAACGCCTCTTAATCTTAGAAAGCGTCTGAGTTGATTTTGCATTCTGTTACATTTATTGGTGACTAACAATGTCTACTTGGCATCTTATTGCCTTTGGATCTATGAATATGAATGTGATGCATAATGCATGATATATGATGTTTATGCAATGCATTTTATCATCATAGCATGGAATCGTGCAGCTGTAAGATAAGGCTTGCTTGGTTATCAATAGTATTATATCTATCATTAGCTTCTTGGTTTCTATCATTCTCAGCGATGATGAAAATTTAATTTTGGGTTAGAGTCCTAGATGTAGGCTTCATAGCTTCAAGGGATGAGCTTGTCATTTTCAGTGTAGTTGTGTGCGCTTTGCATCCATTTCACTCTAGTTGTAGGGTTGGCCATGCACTTGACTATTTAAACAAGGCAAGCTTTTGGGTCCTTCTCAGCTCCAATGGATTCCAGTGTTGTAAAAGTTTTTCCCTTGGTGGCATATAGCATGAACCTAAGCAGGTAAACTCCAGTTGCTTGGACTGACAAAAATTAGCTTTTATTCTTTTGACCGATCTTGTAGATAGTATGGCATGCATCAGTAGTTCCTAGAATCTCTATGTAGCTGAGTGCACGAAGATTGTCTTCTCACATTTTAGATATCTGGGAGATTCATACGCTCGTGTTGATGAAGAATACTGCTCCTTTATGAAGGCTTTGGATTGAGTGACTATGCTTGATGTCATTTGGTGTGTCATCGCGATGAGTGACTTTGATTGTGCTTCCATGTAGAGGTTATGCCCTAATTTTTGCCTGAACCAAAGCATAGCGAGCTTTTTATTTTTCTTGCTCTTTTTTGCCCTAATTTTTGCATAAACCGCCTTTTAAGGTTTTCTATTTATCGGGTTGCCTTAACTTTTGCCTGGACCGCCCTTTTGGGTTTTTAATCCAGCAGGCTTTTTTTCTTTTTGAATTTTTTTATGCATGCATTGTATGAACAAGAGTGCTCACATGAATGTTTCTTTTAACAATTATGTGTATTCATTAAGTGCAAACATTTAACAATTCAGCAAAATGACACATCAGTCAAAGAAATATTTTTAGGCACAAAAGTTTGGTATCTATTCCCAAGAATTTTTTCTCCTGTTATCAACGGTCCTTTTCAGGTTTTACCGATTGATTTCTCTCTTTCTTTTGTCTTTATTTTTGCCTAAAAGCCCTCACTAGCTTTTAGCATACACATTTTTTTAGTATATGTGGTATTGATTGAGCCTGTTCTTATTTAAGGGGTTAATGAACTTGTTTCCTTTGATGTCCTTGATGTGTAGCATTCCCTTGATGAGAATCTTCACTATGTTGGGTCTCTTAGGTAGAATTTGCCCCTAGCATTAGCATGCATTACTTTCATTTGATATAGGATCAATTCCCCTAATTTTTACTTTATCGGATATTTTTGTTGTCTTGATCGTCCTTAGTTCATGCACCTTTGCGAGACTCTACTTTGACCTATTTGTTTAGTTCATGTCGGTTCTCTTTGGTAAAGGAAGGATATGTCATTTCAATGATGTCATGCCCCAGGTTAAGACATTTTCGTACAATTGTTTGGAGACATTCCATTAGCTAGATATTTCTGGCTGAATTGACTTTGTTCGTGTGTGTTCTGCGAGATTCTTATCCACCTTTATGCTTCTCGTCGAGTAGCACTCGATAAGGAAAAGCAAATCTTTTAGAAATTAGTCTCAATGGATTTGTTGGTTTGGTTTTCACTATGATTGTGTTGTCAATGAGGTCCTTTCTATATCATGCTAGAGTTGCTTGGGAGTTTGCCATCTGATTCTTTCTCACGTGGCACGGAGTAGATTTTGTCTAGATTGCTTTGAGGCATGGTTTGAGTGATTTTCCTCTCTCGATTCTATTTTGGTGACTTGTCTGTTGACTTAAGCAGATTCTCTGTTAATCGTTTCTTCATTTCCCCCTACCAGTAGTGAGGACATTTTATTGATTGGACATGCTTGATTGAACTAGGCAAAGGCAACTACATGTGTTTTTTTTATCTTTTTCTTTTCTCTCTTTTTCAGGGGTCAAGTTATTTGAGATAGATACCATTTTTGGGTTTGTCAAATGCGCCTAGATTTATTTCTTTATTTGGAGAGTCATGAATGTTGAATATGTCAAATGTATGCTGGAATGAATACATAGAATCATTAGCAGAAACATTGCATATGCCAGCAGATTTATTCATAATATTATTTATTACATTATTTAGTTCAAAAGCACAAGAGATAAAACAAAAGAGCAATCTTCATTATTTAGTATAGCTCCCACTTCTTCTGAGTAGCTGCTGCCTATCGTTCTATTCCCAATTTGAGATTTCATCTTGATCTTCGATACTCAAACTTAAAGCCAAAACATCAATGTGTCCATTACGCCACGTTCTTGTTGGAGTTCTTTTTGTATGTCATAGTCGTCTGGTATGCTCTCTTTTTAATCTTGAAGCCATAGACTATCTTCCGCCTCTTCTTCGTCAACCTTACTTTGACTAGTCAAGGAAACTTGTGGTATTCCCATTTCTGGTGGCCTGACTAGGATTGAGATTTGAATTGCTTTTCCCTTTACTTTACTTAAAGCCTTTGCTTGCTCGGCTCGAGCATAATGGAGATCTTTCAAAGGCGGAGCTTGTCTTGAACACGGTTATTCCATCTTTCCTTCGTGTATCAATTGTTTAATATCATCAAGTAGGTGACTACAATCATTAGTTTGGTGCCCCTTGGTGATATGATAGGTGCATAAGTTATCCTTATACATTTCATTTGGCTTCTTGTAAGGTTTCAAGCTCTGGAGTAGACCAGCAGTTCTACATTTGGAGAATAACGTTGCCAATGATTCTTCCCATGGGGATATGCCATGCGTGACTGGTTGATTATGAACTACTTCAGTCATTTTCATAGCACCGCCTTCAATAGGATGTTTATTTTTATTTTGGCTTTGATTGGGTACAGGCATGTTGTAGACGGTTGAGTGTTCAAAGATTTATGTACTCTTACTCTTCATCTGATCGACATGGTAAGTTAGGATGTGTTTCGACATTGGAGTATGGACATTTGGTATCATGGAAAGTCTTTTTGCTATTGCATCATCAATCATTTCCAAGAATGTATCTGACTCCAAAAAGTCTTTCACAGCTTTATATACTACTTCTGCAACGATTTTATCTTGGTCATGATTATCCATTCTGTTCATAGAGAAAATGTTGATCAACTCGATTTTTCTTTGAAGAAAGTTCATTCTATATGAACCACAAAATCCAATGATACAATGTTAATAACAAACTGCTTTTGCGAACCATCTTGAGTGATAATGTTTTAGCTAAAGTTAGACAAAAAAAATTTTAGAGTGATGCTTGTAAAACATTAGGCACATATGATGAGGGATGGTTTAACTGATGATATGAAATATCTTTTCGTGTTTAGGTATGAGATTAATGATGCGAGGGAAAGAGTGATTGGTCATATGTGATGAACGAATTCACAAGAATGAGCTTTCAATGAATGAACATAATGTATGCATGCATTTATGTATGGATTAAATAGAAGTTAGATATTCAAGGTTGGTCTCTCTCTCTCTCTCTCTCTCTCTCTCTCTCTCTCTCTCTCTCTCTCTCTCTCTCTCTTTTAGGCCACGTATAACCAAGATAAACATAAGGCCATAATTAACATCCTAGAGAGCTAACGTTATATGTATTCTGGGTACCTGCAGGATCGGGGCTAGCATCATAATAAGCATAACATAGTATAATATGACACTGCAAGTCGCAAGCATAACACAAGATGACATGATGCTGCATGTCAAAGCATGGCATGGCAAATAAAAATATGACACGGCATTGCATGTCTAGAGCATAATGAAACCTTACATGACACTACATGTCAAAACGGAAATATAGCGTGACATGACACTGCATGTCAAAATGAATATATAACATGACATGACACTACATGTCAAAACAAAAATGTGACATGATACTACATGTCAAAATAGAAATATAACGTGACATGACACTACATGTCAAAACAAAAATATAACGAGACATGACACTACATGTCAAAATGGAAATGTGACATGACACTGCATGTTAAAGCATGACATGGCACTACATGTCATAAGCTCAGGGTTTACATAGCATTGTATGTCATACACATGGATACATGGCACTGCATGTTATAAGTACAGAGTTACATGGCACTATATATTACATTTATAGAATGCATGTTATAGTCTAAACTTAACATAGCACAACATGTCGGGTTATGGCTATAACCCTAATGAATGAATATATGTGATTGTGTAGGACCTTAGAGGTCCCGAAAAAGGGTGCTAAACATCCGTGGATCATTTAGCTAGAGAGTGGTTTTAACATCGTGGAGTATTTAATAATGGTCAGGCATTCAGAGATATCAAATAGGGTTATAAATCTTGATATTTAAGGAATATCAAATAAGATCGGGTGGTCACATATAGTGACGAGGTCTGATTGGGTT
The DNA here is from genome assembly GCA_947683365.1 of Euphorbia pulcherrima. Lineage (NCBI taxonomy): Eukaryota > Viridiplantae > Streptophyta > Magnoliopsida > Malpighiales > Euphorbiaceae > Euphorbia > Euphorbia pulcherrima. The sequence goes on from CANTUS010000015.1 coordinate 44,678,478, forward strand.
GTTTTCCACATTCATGAAATGCACAAATTTGAGTGTCTTTCAAGGAATGTATAACTTAGGGAAGTGTCATTTTAGGAATGAGCGAAGATTACGATCATCTAGGATGCCCCTGGGGTAGGACTTATTTTGGTCATTCAAGAAATGCTAAAAAGGTTGTGCCTCATTATATTGATTCGGCAATTGCAATGTTGCCTTGGATCGGGTAAGATTTGGTCATTTGAGGAATGCCAAAAGAGGTTTGTACCTCGATGGGTATCATTTGACCATCACTAGATTACCTAGGGGTCAAATATTCATGGAATATTTGATAAAAGTTAAGCATTCGAGGAATGCATAACAAAAGGAGTAAGTCTTTAATACTCGTGGAATATCAAGCTTGCACAAGCGATCACTTTAAGTGTCAAGGTTTAGTTGAGTTTTCTTTCATGGAAAGCATAACTCAAAATTGTGTCATTTTAGGAATGCACAAAAGTCAGGGTCATGTAGAATGCCCTTAGGCATTTTGACCAAGCCATTGCAGGAATGTCTTAGCTATTGTGTCTCACTGGACATCAATTGGCAATCACTATGTCGCCTTAATTCTTGGAAAAGCCTTTGGTCATTTGGGGAATGCCAAAGAAGCTCGTGGGATTTAATTCAGCAATCATGGGGCTTCCTTGGTTTTAGCCATTTGGGGAATGCCAAAAGGTTTGGGCCTCATAGTTGGGTTTAAGACCATTCGGTGGTCAAGATCAAATGACTTGCTGGTCGGGATTAGATGACTTACTAGTCTAATTTTGGGCAACTCATTGGTTGAGTTTGAATTGACTTAGGGATCAAAGGTGACTATATTAGTTGGGGTGACACACTAGTCGAATTAACTCGTTGGTTGATGATGACTTAGGTAGTCAGGTGACTCACTAGTTGGGGGTGACTTTAGTAGTCGGGTGACTCATTAGTTAGGTTTTAGAATGACTTTAATAGTTAGGTGACTCACTGGTCAGGTTTTTGAGATGACTCCAATAGTCGGGTGACTCATTAGTTAGGTTCTAGAATGACTTAATAGTCAGGTGACTCACTGGTCAAGTGAGTCAACTCGATGGTCACTTGGAGGGTTGACTCGGTGGTTGCAGGTGAGTTGACTTGATGGTCACTCGAAGGTTGACTCATTTATCCAAGGTGAAATGACTCGATGGCCACTCTATTGGGTTGACTCGATGGTCAATCAAAGGGTTGACTCGGTAGTCAAAGGTGAGTTGACTCATTGGCCACTCGGGGGTTGACTCGGTGGTCTAAGGTGAGATGACTAGCTGGTCACTCTATGGCTGACTCGATGGTCATAGGTGAGTTGACTCAACTGTCATTCGAAAAGGGTTGACTCATTGGTCCAAGGTGAGCTAACTCGCTGGTCACTCGAAAAGGGTTGACTCATTGGTCCAAGGGGTGAGCTAACTCTATGGTCACTCAAAGGGTTTTGACTCATTGGTCTAAGGGGTGAGCTGACTCTAGGGTCACTCAAACTCATTGGTCTAAGGGGTGAGCTGACTCTAGGGTCACTCATTGGTCCAAGAGGTGAGCTGACTTTATGGTCACTCAAAGGGTTTTGACTCATTGGTCCAAGGGATGAGCTGGCTCTAGGGTCACTCAATAGTCCAAGGGGTGAGCTGACTCTAGGGTCACTCAAAGGGTTTTGACTCACTGGTCCAAGGGTGAGCTGACTTGCTGGTCACTTGAAAAGGGTTGACTCATTGGTCTAAGGGTGAGCTGACTCGCTGGTCACTCGAAAGGGTTTGACTCATTGGTCCAAAGGTGAGCTAACTTGCTGGTCACTCAAAAGGGGTTGACTCATTGGTCCAAGGATGAGCTGACTCGCTAGTCACTCAAAAGTGGTTGACTCATTGGTCCAAGGGTGAGCTGACTCGCTGGTCACTAGAAAGGGTTTGACTCATTGGTCCAAGGGTGAGCTGACTCTAAGGTTACTCAAAGGGTTTAACTCATTGGTCTAAGGGTGAGCTGACTCTAGGGTCACTCGAAGGGTTGACTCATTGGTCCAAGGGTGAGCTGACTCTAGGGTCACTCAAAGGGTTAACTCGTTGGTCTTGGTTATTCCAGCTCATGGGTTGAGCCTAAGTGGACTCACTGGTCTCGGTTAATCCAGCTCATGGGTTGAGCCTAGGTGGACTCACTAGTCTCGATTAATTCAGCTCATGGATTTAGCCTAGGTGGACTCACTGGTCTCGGTTAATTCGGCTCATGGGTGAGCCCAGGTGGACTCACTGGTCTCGGGAGATAAAATGATATGCCAACCACAAATGTTATGGCTGCATAAATATGTGGTTAGTTTACACACAATCATGATGTTTATGATGTCTGTTTTCAGTTTATTTATATTTAATAAACCTGCACATGCAGTAAACGGTTAGATCGCGCCTACGGCCCTTTTAACTCCATTGGGTTACTTCACTTTAAAGCCAACGAGGGTCTTAACAAAGTCTGCTCGCGTGCACTCAAGGTTTTTCGGGTAAACCAATGGGGAAGTGACTATGGTTCATCTATATGTGGGTTTCGGTCTCAAGATTTGGTGCAATTGAGGTACTCTATGCCTTTGTGTACCGAGTCCCAGTGGCCCTAAGCAAACTAAAGGAAACTTTTCCACATATAATATACGTAGGTAGTCTTGCCCTTAAGCGAGCAAGGTCCTCGTACGTTACGCAAGGGGTGTGATTGGATCCATACCCCTCAAGCCCTAAGCAAACCAGGAGATACTTCACCAAAAGACACCTAAATTGGTTTGGGGGTAAAGAATGCAGATGCTATGCAACCCTAGAATTTGTGCAATGTTGAAATTACCATATATTCCATAATTCCAGAATTTAATTTAAACAACATTTTAATTATCATGTCAAGAAAGAATTTTTATAAAAATCGAGTTTTTATAAAAATAATCTCCCTACCAGAGTCGCAACTATGAGCGGGCGGATGTTTTCGGGTCTGGTTGTACACACAAAGTGCGGTGCACGGGGCGCGATTCAGTGTAGTTTGAGGAAACCGCGGTGTTTGGTTTGGTTTGAGAAAATCCAGTTCGCTTAAATGCAATGGCTTTATAAGCCAAAAATGTGATTGAGAAATATATTTGCACATTTTATTGAGAAAAGATATTTTTGAAATAAAGTATTTTTACTTTATTTAAAAGTAAAATAGAGTCGTCACCCGGTTCAGCTCCATCGGGAATTGTGGTATACTGATCCAATATGGGATTTTTATACCGAAGAGAAAACGAGATTGTGAGTTCGGACATAATAGTTACTCATATTGTTCAAATTGTTTGGATTAATTTTGGAATTTTGGAATTTGTGGTAATTTTGGCATTACAATGGCTTTATTTAAGAATTAAATTTAAGAAATAAAATGGGCATTATAACGGCATAATAAATAGATATTTGCTACCGAAATTTCGGTAGATTAACGGCAGCACTTGGGTTTTGGCCCGGAAACTCACATAGAGTTTCCTCACATTCTGGATGTTTATCCGTACCTGCAAGCTTATTTACACATATTATAGTTTAAATGGCACTAGTGGCTCACTTAACCAGAGAAATGGAATGCAATATGCGATAATAAAAGTAATAAAAACGAATTTTAAAGTTGGGCTTAGAGCCAATTACCCTCAGTTACCTTTTCGTTTGTTTAGGTTAATGTGAGAGCAGGTCCGGAACCGAAGTTGTCAAAGATTGTGATTTTGTTGGAAAATAGATTTAACCCAAGTTAAGGCTATAATCTTGGATTATTTCTAAAAGAAAATGTGGTGTTTTGAGAAATTGAGTCATTTTTAAACCAAATATCACTGTGAGATCTTGATCTAAAAAGACCAGAAAATGATCTTATATAGAATGTCGGTGATAGAGCTAGGATTTAGAAGTGTTTTGGAAGAGTTTCGGGCCTTTTAGGACTCCCGGAAAACAAAAATGGCATAAATGGGTTTTGGGGCAGTTTTGGATCCGTGAAAATGAGGGGGGGAGCTCCCTTATTTATAGAAGGGTTGTAATTAGCCGGGCTAATTACCTATCTGACAAAATCTTGCTTTAAATCCCGCAAATCTCATAGAATCTCGGCCAGATACAATTTTTTTTACTGTTCATAGGTAATTAACCCCGCTAATTACCTATGTAATGAGCTCACGGGCTAATTACATGTCGGTGTAAAAATCTAGATATTTTTTGGATGACGTGGCAGAAATAGGTAATTAGGCCACCGGCTAATTACCTGTTTGACCATATTTTGACAGAACTGGCCCAACGGACAAAACCACAGGCCTTTTGGCCTCTATTTTGCCTTATTTTAGCAAAATTCGATCGTTTAAGCCCTCAAAATGGCATTTTTTGTGTTTTTAAGACATTTTGACTGCTTGACTGTCTGACTGTTTTGACTATTCAGAAAGGGATTTCAAATCATTTCAAGATGTAACTTGAAACATTATGAAGAATGAGAATTTTTGGGATTTTTGGACTTTTTGGGCGATAATTCACTCCTTCTTGGCTCCCTTGTCTGATCGCTGATTGAAATAGGTATAAGTCCTCATCGGGCCGAGCGGACCGTGCTAACACTTAGCTTAGCTGATGAAGATCTCATCATCACCTTGCTTGATTTGCAAACCAAGAAAGAAATTAAGCTCTCCCATCATAGACATTTCAAACTCTTTCTTTATCTGTTGGCTGAACTCTTTGCATAGCTACTCTTTGCTCCAAAAATAATATCATCAACATAGATTTGGACTAGCAACGCATCTTGATGCTTTCTCTTGATGAAAGGGATTGTATCTGCCTTTCCTCTAACATAACCTTTGCTGAGTAAAAAGTTAGCCAGTCTTTCGTACCAGGCTCTTGGAGCTTGCTTCAATCCATAAAGAGCCTTATCCAACTTGAAGACATGATCTGGATACTTTGGATCTTGAAAGCCTAGGGGTTGTCTAACATAGACTTCCTCTTGAATATAACCATTAAGGAATGCACTCTTAACATCCATTTGAAATAGTTTAAAGTTCATATAAGATGCAAAGGCACATAGAGTCCTTATGGCTTCAAGTCTTGCTACTGGTGCAAAGGTTTCACCATAGTCAATGCCTTCTTGTTTATTGTAGCCTTGAGGAACTAGTCTAGCCTTATTCCTAACAACATTACCAGTGTCATCTAGCTTGTTCTTGAAAACCCATTTGGTGCTAATGATTGACTTGCCTTTGGGTTTTTCAACCAAATCCCAAACATCATTCCTTATGAATTGGTCTAGCTCTTCTTGCATTACAATAATCTAGTTGTTATCAAACTCGGTATCTTCAATTTTCTTAGGTTTAATCAATGAGACAAAGGCTAGATGACTCATCATTCTATTCAGCTGACCTCTGGTCAGCACTAAATTTTGCACACCATCAAGAATCTTCTCAAATGGGTGATCTCTCCTTGCTCTGACTTCTTTTGATAGATCAGGATCAACTCGTTAAGCAACTGATATGGGTTGAGCATCATTATCATCACCAAAGTTGATAGATTAGTCCAAGTCAACTTCATAATCTTCTTTTTCTGGAATTGGATCACGAATAACAATGGGTTTACTGACTAATCCGTTGACTTGGTCTTATTCCTTTTCATCATCACTGGCTTCTCTACCTATATTTTTAGTTTCATCAAATCTACATGCATTGACTCCTCTAATGTGCTAGTTATCTTGACATACACTATGTATGCCCTATTGTGTGTTGAGTAACCCAGAAAGATTCCTTCACTAGCCTTGGGGTCAAATTTAGCCAATTGATCTTTAGTATATAATATGAAGCATCTACAACCAAAGGCCTTGAGATAACCAACCTTGGGCTTACGCCTCTTCCAAAGTTCATAAGGAGTTTTGTCCAAATATGGGAAAATTAAAACCTTGTTTAGAATGTAACAACCTTTGGCAAGTTGTTATGACTCAATATGGAATGACCCATCTCCATAATAGTGCGATTCTTTCTCTCAACAACCCCATTTTGCTGAGGTGTGTGAGGGGTAGAAAAATTATTGTCAGTACCATGCTTAGAATAGAATCCTCAAACTGCCTATTTTTGAATTCTCTTCCATGGTCATTGCGGATTCTATTAATTTTAAGTCTTTTTTCATTCATAATCCGGGTAGCCAACCTATAGAATGATTCAAATGTTTCATCTTTGATTGAAAGCAAGACAATCCAAGTGAACCTAGTCAGATCATTTGCAACCACAAGGGTGTATTTTATTCCACCTAGACTTGTTAGCAAAACTGGCCCAAACAAATCCATGTGTAGAAGATCAAGGGGATGAGAAGAAGATATATCAGCTAATGATTTAAAGGTATTCCTAAATTGTTTCCCAAGTTGGCATACTGAGCAGAGTCTATCTTTTTCAAAGGCTAGATTGGGTAATCCCTCAACAAGTTCATTTCTGGCTAATGGGGACAAATTAGTCATATTGATATGTCCTAACCTCCTATGCCATAGCCAGGAATTTTCCTCCTTAGAAACTAAGCATATATCAATGGAGTCAGGGGATAAATAAATCATATAAACATTATTAATTCTAGGAGCATAAAGAATAGTTTGATCAGAGTTACCATCAATGACTGAGCAGCCTGCTGAGTAAAAAATCACCATCCTACCTTTATCACACAGCTGAGCTACGCTTAGTAAGTTGAACTTTATACCTTTAATAAGAGACACATTTCCAATTGAAGGCTTGACTCCTACAGTGCCATTGCCAACAATCTTTCCCTTTTGGTTGTCTCTAAAAGTGTTACTTTCATTCCTCTTTCGCTCCGATGTAATGAATTGGCATTCATCACCTATCATATGCCTCAAGCATCCACTATCCAAATACCACATTCTATTGTCATTAGTGGATCTCATGCAAAATAGTTAAGTTTTCTTAGGTACCCATGCCTTTTTCAGGCTGGGCCCTCCTTTGTTAGTGGTGTTAATCCTAGACAAGTCATACTCATTATAGTAACCATTTTTGTGTCTACACATGACTGTTGCATGTCCTGATTTACCACAAAAATTACACCCGGCCATAGGAGTATGCTTGATCACTTTATTCTTTTTAGAAACCTTCTCAGAGTGGTAAGTGTAGTTACTCTAAGTATTCCTGTTTGGTTGAGGAGGGACCTGTACCTTTTTCAAAGTTGTTAGTTCATCAGCTAGCTCATTCATTTGCTTAATGAGCTTGATGTTATATCGATCATGGTACTCAGCTTTTTCCATAAGTTATAAGATGTCAAGTGGGGTAGAAGAATTAACATCTTCTAGATCATCACACCTCCTCTGGAGTACTCTGATGTACTTCGTTGACTTGTTAGTCATATTAGTTACATCATTAAGTACTGCAGTAAGTTCATCTGATGACAAAGGGGGTTCAGAATTTACCTCAGCTCTCTTTCCTTTGTCTCTACTTTGGTCAGCTGATTGATTGGTAGAGGAAGTACATGGTTGGTCAGCTGACTATGAGTTGGGTTGATCATCCTTTGCCATAAGACACACATTGGCTGAATCTTGTGCCTCTTCATCTGACAAAGATGATGACTCTTATTCAGAATCACTCCAGGTAGCAGCAACAGCCTTCTTATCCCTCTTCTTTCTGAGCTTGTCCTTCTTAGCTTTAGGACAGCTAGACTGGATATGCCTTTTTTCACCATATTCAAAACACTTGATGTCTTTATTATTCTACTTATTATTTTCTTTGCATGATCTATCATTTGTTCCCTTCTTGTGCTTGCTGGACTTTCTAAATCTCTGAAAGTTTATATCTTTCTTCAAGAACCTGTTGAAGTTCTTGGTCCTCAATGCTATCTCTTCCTTCCTATCCTCTGAATATTCTTCCTCTGAGGAATCATTATCAGCCTTAAGAACAACAGCTCTGCTAGAGCTTTCTCTTTCCTTGTTCTTGAACTTCTTGGACTCATCTTCATATTGCTTTAGTGACATCTCATGAGTCAGCAAAGTTCCCATCAACTCATCAAACTTATAAGTCTTCAGATCATGAGCTTCTTCAATAGCACTCTTCTTTGCATCCTATTCCTAAGTCAAGCTTCTCAGAATCTTCTTGACATTCTTAGTGAAATCCTTGTGAAGTCTTTTTAGCTCATTGACAATTTTCATGAATCTAGTGTTCATGTTAGAGATATTCTCCATGGGTTGCATATGAAACATCTCATAATCCTTTATGAGAATGTTGATTTTGGACTCCTTGACCTTGTCAGTACCCTCATAAGTCACTTCTAACTTCTTCCATATCTCTCTAGTAGTTTCACACCCTAATACACGGTTGAACTCAGTTGCATCAAGAGCACAATGAAGATAGTTGATAGTAGCTGCATTTTCCTTCAGTCTGGCCAAGTCATGGTTGTCCTATTTATCAGAATACTTCTTAACGCGTACTCCATTCTTCATGATAGTAGGAATAAATGACCCTTTAACAATAGCCATCCAAGCATACATACTTTGAGACTGGATGAAATTCTTCATCCAGTTCTTCCAGTAAGTATAGTGCTCACCATTAAACATGGGAGGCCTGGTGACTTACATGCCTTCAGATAGTATGTAGGCTTAGGCCTTTCCACCGTATTCTCCTCCTTTGTACTTCATGGTCTATATCTGAAGATTACAAAATCTTTACACTCAAAACTAGCTCTGATACCACTTGTTAGTCCTCAAGCATACACTCAATGAGTCAGAGGGGGGGTGAATAACTAAACTGCGCTAACTAGGTCAGTAGGGAAAATAGAAATTGAGTAAAGCTTCAACAATAAAGTAAGGAACACAAAGATTTTATACTGGTTTGACAATCTATGCTTACATCCAGTCCTAATAGAGTGTCTTGGCTTTAATCCACTAATCTTAACTCCTTTACCCTAGGCGAAGAAGCCTTTCATAGAGTGTCTTAATTACAACTGAGTGCCATCCTTACTGTAATCACTCACCCGCTGAGTAGATTACCTTCTTCTACCAGTAACTTAACAAAGTTCTAAACAAGAGCTGGATTCAACTTATAGAAACGTTGATCGAGTTACAAATAATCAGATATTACAGTTCTAGTGATCTATTCTATTCTCTCTTGTTCTAAAGTAGATTCTCACCGAGTAGTTGCTTTCTTGATCGAACTTCTTTAAAGCTTGGAAATTGACAAAGTTCTACTTCTTAGTAATTCAGGTGTATTCACCAAGTTCTAACGCTTTCCTTCTTGCTCCTTTTATAGTTAAAAACAAGAATGTAGTCGTTGAACTTACTTTAGCATATTCTGTAATTTGATAGCTCAGCTATTCACCCACTGCTTCTTCAAATTGATCCATTGGGAGATAGAATCATACATTGTGAAATAGAAATTAATCCATTAGAGACAGATTGAATCAGAGCTTCAAATTTAAAGCTTTGTTGTTTGATGCCAATCTTTCATTAGAGAGAACTACCGCTGACTTGCTATGTGTCAGTTTCCCATTTCTTCTAGCAATCTGACATTCTTGTAGAGTCACGTACTTGCAGGAGATACGCACTGCAACAATCCAATTTGACTTTGTCTTTGTGCAGCTTTTCTCCGGATAGCTTTTATCTTTATCCATGCTGAGCTTTTGTCTTTGTTGCATCATTAATTCCTTTCGTCTTTGTTATAAAAGTAAAAAGACAAAAAAACAAGATTCCATTTTTCCTTAAATGGAATGGTCAGCTTTACTGAAAAATGAAGTACCTTAACGAAATGAATAGACAATTAACATAGCTGAAACCCAATCTAAATATCGAGTGTTGAGTGAACAGTGCTTAGTCAGCAACTAAGTACACAGCTCAGCCCAAAACAACTTAGAGTTAAAACTAAATAGTTAGGTCAGCGGAGACTTGAAATTCTACCCTTGAATTCAATAACTCACATATAACCATAGACTTTTTATTTTAACATCATTATTGATTTATTTAACTCAAACTTAACTTAATTGATATGATCAAAACTTATGCACTACTGAATCATCCACTGAGTCAGCCTAAACTTATGTTGAGTTCAACATATGTCAACTAGGAAAACAAACTAGAAAAAGTTTCCCTTCCATCCCTTATATACCTATCAAAAGAGTTCTTGAATTGTTACATATTGATCTCTTTGGTCTTGTTAAAATAATAAGCTTAGGTAGAAGAGAATACACCATGTTCATTGTGGATGATTATTCTCGCTATACCTAGGTAGCTTTGCCAGCTAGCAAGGATGCTGCTTTTGAGCATTTCTCTAGAATATTCATTAGAATAGAAGTAGAACAAGGCATAAGCATTGCACGCATCTGGAGTGATAATGGAGGAGAATTAAAAAATAAGCAATTTGCTGAATTTTGTGAATCCAAAGGAATTAAACACAACTTCTCTGCTCCTCATACACCAACAAAATAGGGTTTTAGAAAGGAAGAACTAAACCATGGTTGAAATGGCTCGAATAATGCTAAGTGAGAACAGTCTGCCTAAATACTTTTAGGGAGAAGTTGTAAATACTGCATGTTACATCTAAATAGAGCTCTCATTAGAAAGAACATGAATAAAACCCCATATGAAATCTGGAAGGGAAAGAAACCCAAAATTGGGTACTTTAGAGCATTTGGATGCAGATGCTACATCTTAAATGATAAAGAGCAACTAGGTTAATTTGATCCAAAGTTTGATTAAGCTATATTCCTTGGTTACTTAATACATAGTAAAGCTTATAGAGTATTTAACAAGAGAACTAAATACATGTAGATTTCTATGAGACTAACCATGCAGAAAAAAAGAAATCAAGATCCGAACAACATAGTGCCGGAGGAAGAAAATGCCATAGAAGCAGAACCTATGCAGATTCGAGAACTCTCTCAAGTGAAGAAATACAAAGAAGAAGATGGAGGAATAAATTTCAACAATGATTAGCCTGCAGAAAATCTCCATAATGCTGAAATAAACTTCAATGATGAACAAGGAACAAATGAAGGAGTTGAAGATGATGGGGAATAAGCTCCACTACAACATGAAGATCTGCCAATAGAAACTAGAATCTATAGGAACCATCCATTGGAAGCTATTTTGGACAATGTCTAGAATCCATTCAAAACCAGAGGACAACTCAACAAAATGATGAGCCATGCTGCATTTGTCTCACTCATTGAGCCAAAGAAATTTCAAGATGCAGAAGGAGATGAAAGTTGGATGATGGCCATGCAAGAAGAACTAGATTAGTTTACCTAATATAAAGTTTGGGATCTAGTACCACTTCCAGAAGAAAAGTCAATCATTGGCAAGAAGTGGGTATTCCAAAATAAAATGGATGAATCCAGAGTAGTGGTAAGATACAATGCAATATTGGTTGCTCAAGGATACAACCAACAAGAAGGCATAGACTTTGAAGAAACCTTTGCTCTATTGGCAAGACTGGAAGTAATCAGGATCTTATGTGCTTTTATATCCTATATGGGATTCACTTTATTCCAGATGGATATCAAGAGTGCTTTCTTAAATGGGGTTATTCAAGAAGAAGTCTATGTTAAGCAACCACCAGGGTTTGAAGACTCAAAACATCCGGAGCATGTCTACAAGCTGGAGATAGATCTTTATGGATTGAAGCAAGCTCCAAGAGCTTGGTATGAGAGGCTTACATCATTTCTTATATCCAAGGGATATATCAGAGGAAAGGCAGATACAACACTCCTCATCAAGAAAAAAAAAGGATGATGTCATTCTTGTTCAAATTTATGTGGATGATATCACCTTTGGAGCAACTGATGAGAGGATGTGTGAAGACTTCACCACTCAAATAAAGAAGGAATTTGAGATATCAATGACGGGAGAACTCAACTTCTTCCTTGGTCTTCAAATTAAGTAGAGTCCAGATGGGATTTTCATAAATCAATCTAAGTACACCAAGGAAATTCTCAAGAAGTTTGACATGGATAAGAGCAAGCCAATGTCACTCCCATGGGATTAGATATAATTCTTTCACAAGATTGTGATGGAGAAGAGTTAGATCAAAAGCTATATAGAAGGATGATTAGATCACCTCTATATCTAACTACCTGTAGACCAGATATACACTATGCAGTGTGCTATTGTGCAAGATCTGCAGCCAATCCCAAGGAATCACATTTGAAAGCTGTTAAGAGGGTACTCAAATTTGCTAGGAACAACTGAAGTTGGTTTATGGTATCCTAGTAATGGCAATTTTACATTGCAAGGGTACACTGATGCAGACTATTGCAGAGATATGCTTGAAAGAAAAAGCACATCCGAAGGTTGTCATTTTCTAGGAGATTTCTTAGTGTCATGGTATAGTAAGAAGCAAACATCAGTTGCATTATCAACTATAGAAGCAGAATACATGGCTACTCAAAGCTGTGTTGCCCAAGTCCTCTAAATCAAATAATAGCTGGAAGATTATGGTGTACAAGCAGGATGTGTAGATGTGATGTGTGACAACAAAAGTGCAATTGATGTGTCAAAGAATCCAATGCTACATATCATGATGAAACATGTCAACATCAGACACTAATTTATTAGGGATCGTGTAATGAAGAAAGATGTGGTCCTTGTCTACATTCCAACAAATGAGCAAAGAGCTTATATCTTTACTAAACCATTGAGTAAAGATCAATTCGGCCTTTTATAGACTTTTCTCTCAACCACGAAACCTAGATTTGGATGATTTCTTGGATTTTCTAGCACTTTCTCTCTCTAGTTCATCATTTTCTCTCACTAGTTCTTAGTTTTCTCTCATATCTGATTTTTGACCAAAAAAACGAGCAAAAAATTCCTTTTTTGAACCCTAATTTCAGCCTTTTATAGACTTTTCTGGCCCTATTCTCTTGGAATACAATTCAATGTAGTTTAATTCAGTTTAGTCTAGTTTAGTTCAGTTTAGTTCAGTTCAGTTCAGTTTAGTTCAGTTCAGTCCAGTTCAGTTCAGTTCAGTCCAGTTTAGTTCAGTTCAGTCCATTTCAGTTCAGTTCAGTCCAGTTTAGTTCAGTTCAGTTCAGTCCAGTCCAGTTTAGTTCAGTTCAGTCTAGTTCAATTTAGCTATGTGTAGTTATAAATTTACACTGAAATAAGTTCAGTTCAGTTCAGCTTTTAGAATTTGAAAAGAATAGGGCCTTAGGTAGTAACTTTGCAGAAATTGCCAAAAAAATCGACCATGTGCAAGAGAGAGAAAAGTGGGTGTGAGCACTGGATTTTAACGATCTTTCTCATGAAACGATGATGAGAGCTAGATAATTCAATCACTTACAGGTTTTATCCATCAGAGGTGTTACTACTACTGTAGAGTTGAATTTAGCCAAAGTTTGAAGGCTTAGTCTGCCCTTAGGGACCCGTATGGGTGCTGCCTGGTGGTACTGATCCACCAGCGGATCCGTATGGGTCATTTCCCCTACATGCCTAGAAGGGACCCATACGGGTCCTTCTGGACCCATATGGGTGGGTATGGGTGGAATCCCACCCATACAGGTCCTATTGTTGCCTATTTAGGCTTTATGGAAGGTGATCCTTACGTATTTCGGGAGAAATCAGGTCATGAATGCGATTTATTGCATTCATACCTCATTTCCCCCTATAAATAGGGGCCTTTCCTCACCTTTTTTCATAGACACAATACAAAAAATAGATACAATACAATAGACAAATTCTAGCAGTTTTTATAGGTATAAAAAGGGTATAGTTGAGGTATAGGAGGTATAAAATAGGGAGAAAACCCATCCCTCGAGGTTTTGTCCACATTTTATTCATTCCTAGCTTCATTTATTAGGATTTGGGGGAGGTTCTGTCCACACAAATACTCGCCCGAATAGTCCTAAAATCTCCATTTCATCATCTACTTTGGCTAGGCTCTCTCACAGGAAAGCGATCGTCTCAAAGTGGATTCACGCCGTTAAGGTATCCTCCTGAGTTTCAAAGAGACTCACATCTTAGTTATTTTATAATTGTTCTCTGCCTCCTCTATTATATCTATTTTTTATTCCTTTTTTGGGTCTGGTCCTAACCCATATGAGCCTTGTTGGCAACCTATGTCCTTAGGGATATTAAACTGGTGCGCCATACTCATACGAAAGGAAATCCCATTTTTATTTCATTTCTCCTCCATAAATTTGTCTATTAAATTAAATAGAGCTTCTGCCCGGGACCAAACAGGACCCCGTACGGGTCCCCCATACCAGTATCGGTCCTCCTCAGTAGCTGTACGGGTCCCACCCCACCCGTATGGGTACTGGCCCCCAGACAGAACCCAGAATTCTCTTTTAACTGGTTAAAATCAATCGACTCACCATTTTCCATGTGATCATTTTCACTAATAATCCTATAAATCAACCCATAAAAGTTAAAATGTGTTTTAATAACAAAATACGTTGAAGACTCATTATTTCTCTCCGATCCTAGAAGTCGTCCGAGCACTATCGATCGCAAAACTGCCACGCTAATATAATCACATATTTTCCTAATAAAATGCTGACTTATGAGATGCTATAAACTGTGCTAATCTTTGTGGATGCATGGGAATTTATTTTTATTTTGTTTTATAACTTAGAACAAATGTATAGGTTCTCTTGTAATTCCCCCATTTTCCCCCGGTTGTAATTTTTATTCCCCTATTTATTGCTTGTGCTTTATTGTAATCTGTAAACACATGTAATGAGTGTGAAAGAGTGTAGAAAACTAGGATTTCTGTGATAATTCCCCAAATGATGAAAACAAAATGGTTTTACATGGTGAATGTAATTTTGAATTAACTAAATGAGAAATAAGTGACTTGTCCGACACCTGAATCTCTGATCCTAAAGGTATGAGTCTCCCACCCAATGGGAACCATAACAAAAAACTTTCCCAAGTAGAGAACTTGGGTGGCGACTCTATCATTTGTATCAAGATTTGGGTCTCAATTCTTTTATTCATTAAAATTGGCTAATTGTGCAAACTTTAACTAAAAAGGTTTCATCACGCCTAAATCCAACCAACCCCCAGTGGGCCCTGCCTCTCACGCAGCCGCCAAGGGAGACCTACACATCATCGACACCTCACAGTGATGACTCTGCTGGGGATTTATAATCTTTTAACTTGCAAAATTTTGGTTTGTTTTAAAAGCTTAAAAGTTTAAGATGAGCACCGAAAATCATTTACTTAATTCAACCCGTTTTCTTCTTAATCATTTGGGAAAATTATTACACTCTATCTGCTCATCTCTTTCTCTCTTTAGCTAGATGTGCTCTTCTTCTAGCGCTAGTCAGGGTGCCCTATTTTTTCACAAAACTTATGAAAGTGTCACCCATGCTCGATAGCAATTGGGGACACTCTAGTGGGTGGAGCACTCATTGTCATCTCCCTCCAAAAGAGGCTTGATATCATAGGAACCTTCTACATTAACTTTTGATATGTCCTGACACCATTCTTATTGAAAGCCTTTGAATTTTACCTTATAGGTACCCCTATTTCTGTGTGAGATTAGACTAAGGAGGAATACCCTCAAAACTGGCGAGAGAGCTAAGGACAGAATCGATCATTTAGCATGTGTTGTGTTGCATTCCCTTGTAATTAACCCCACCATGTATCATTGTAATTTGTGCATGCATAACACATCCCATGCATGTATTGATCTTTTGGTTACCACCTCAGCCAAAGCTCAAAGAGTTAAGACTTGGCAGCATTCTCAGGTCCGTTTGACTCGAATTACGGCTCCACTACTACCTCCTTCTCCTCCAGCTTGGTTAAGGGTTGCTCTACCTCCATCTAAGGGTATTTTATCCAGTAGTTAGTTTGGTCTGGTTAATCCTGGTACTGCCTCTCAACCCAAAGAAATGTCTCGCATTCTAACTCTAGAGGGCCGGATTGATGTTGAGGTTGAGGATGCTGCTACTGGCAAGGAGACAAATGCATCAAGGGCCGATGTTAGGTTAGAGATTGCAAATGCCATCTCATAGTACTTGGGAAGTGATTAGTTCCTAGACAGAATGAATGACAAGATGCTAGCTTCCATCAGGGTAATCTTAGCCGAGGAGAGAATGGTCAATACTTCTCATAGTGCACCTGTCAGTGCTCCAGCAATGAATGCAATGATTAGTGAGCAACTACCCCTTTCAAGAGTTACTCACAATCCTTTCACTCAATTTCAGTTACCACATGTTTGGATCCGTGGAGAGTCCTCCAGCCAGTTGGGTTTAGTTGGTCCATTTGGTTCAGTTAGCCAGCCATTTCAGTTAGTGGGTACAGTGGTTCCATTAGCCGTCAGTCAATTTACTCAGCCTAGTCAAGGGTTTGTACCGCCACCATTTCATTTTGGGGCATCTGGCCCAAACCCTAATTTTGTGGTCACACCTAAGGGGCTGACCTTCCTTCAATCAATAGGTGTGATTACTCAGTCAGATAAATCACCCTTGTTCGTGGAATTGCGTGATCTACTACAGAAATTGCTTGCTACCAATCCCAGCATTCAGCCATCATCACTGTCAGTTCAAACCACTAGGGAGGAGGATTGGGTCCCTGAAAACTTTAGTATGCCTAGCATAGAGAACTATAAGGGAATTGGTCCACCTCAATCTCATATCACCACCTATCAGAGGGTTATGAGAATAAGGAAGCTAACTGATAAAGTCCTTGCCAAGATGTTCCCTTGCACCCTAGAAGGTCCTACTATCGAATGGTATAATACTTTGTCAGATGAGGTGACCAGAAACTGGAAAGCTTTATCCAAGGCTTTCATTGAGTAGTATGGTTTCAATGCCACTATTAAGACTACCATACATAATTTAGAGACAATCAAGCAGGCCCCCAATGAGAAATTCAAGCCCTATTTTGAAAGGTGGATGACCACTTAAGTTTTATTGAAAGATAGACTAAGTCTACCCGAGATGATCATAAAATTGATGGATGGCACTTTGCCTGCTTATCGTAAGGTTCTTGGTATGGACAAATTCTCTAGCTATGTGGAGGTCTTTAAAAAGGCCGAGAAATGGGAAAAGATTGAGGAATTGGAGAAGGTGAGTGTGTCGGCCAAACCTTGGTTTAAAAAGAATGACCCTTTAGTCCCGGCCCAGGCTTCTAAGCCTAGGTCTAGCTCTAATCCCAAAGCAGCGACAGTGCAAGAAGAAGTGGTCGCAGTCCGCACTATTGAGGATCATATTTCCCCATGGAAGGCACCATTACCTGCTCTCTTTATTAAGTTGAGAGTGCTTGGTCTTCTTCAGAGTATCATGCCCTATGTCTCACCTAAACCTAAAGATAGGGATCAATTTTATGCTCATCACGTTAACAAGGGTCATTGCATTGGTGCCTGTAGAGATTTACTTGAGGTTATTCGCAATCTGATTAGGGAAAAGAAGATTTGAGAACCTGAGCTTAAACCAGCACCATGAATAACCCCCTGCTAAATTTTGAGAAATAGGTTGTGGTTGTCGAGTCAGGGTTTCCCTCTTACCATGTCTTCAATATGATCACGCAAACTAATCCTATGGTTCACTTAGTAGTGGCTTTACCTGATGAATCGGTCCCCATTGATATTGATGCGTACAAGTTAGAAGATACTTATAATTAGGAGACTATGTTGGTTCAACCAGAACCAATTGATATCGATGCTTATGTATTGGAGAATGATGACCTCAAAGGACCAACCTTGTTGGTGGAAACCTTCGAGGGGAGGAGTTATATGAAGGATGGAGTGTTGTATGTTACCCAAAGTGGAAGAGTTCCTCCTAATAAGCTCCCAAAAAGAAGAAGAGGTAGAGATGTGGAGATCCAGGACATCCCAAGTGTCAATCAGGGTTTGACTTTTACATCTGCTCTTGAGACTCAAACCCTGATCAGTACTAGAAAGAAAGATTTAAAGTCACCCCCTTCATCCAACAATTACAAGTTACCCCTGCCGAGTACAACATTTGGCAGCTTCTCATTAACTCGGAAGATCATCGCAAGGGTTTGATAGAAAAGTTATTAAGCATGGAGGCTACACCTTCCACTACCTTGGTTGAGGTGTTTTCAGTTATTAGGGGATCTTCTCCCAGTCAAGTTGAACCCATTATGTTTTATCCGTCAGATCTCCTAGTTGAAGGAAATAAGCATAATAAAGCACTCTTCATCAATGTACAGATCTTTGATCGTTCTATTCCATGTGTTATGGTGGGCGATTGTTCTGCCTTTAATCTCTGCCCTGCCAAGATACTGCCTTACTTAGGGCTAAACGAATCTATGTTGGAGAAATCCAATACTATTATAAGGGCATATGATGATACGAAGGGGAGTGTCATTGGAGTCTTTAAAGCTGAGGTTATAGTTGGGGGAGTGAAGTCTAAAGTCTTATTCACTGTCCTTGACATCCCTGTCACTTACTCGTTATTGTTAGGACATCCTTGGCTCTATACATTAGGGTTTATCCTTTCCGTAGTCCACCAAAAAAGTCAAGCTCATCCACAATGGCAAGCTAGTGACCATTAAAGCCGACGAACCGTCTATTATAGCAGCTATGGAAGCTAAGGAAAAGGAATCTAGGGTGGCTGTAGCTCACCAGGATATGAAGTTTTTGGTTAAGGGATACATATCACTTAAAATTGAAAAGATTATGATGAAGCGAGGTTATGTGAAAGGAAAGGGGCTCGGAAATAATCTTTAAGGTATGCTGGAACCCATTTTGCCTCTTCCGTGGCCATTCAAACTTGGTTTGGGGAATCGCCCAGGTGCTAAGAAGTCCAAACCCCAGTCCTACCTTATGATAGGGCCTGAGGTCAAACAAAAGATATTAACAGGTGAGGAAGAACCTATCAAGGTAAGGGGAAAGAAGGTCCCTGGTTTTGAGATCTTCAATGATGTATATGATTTCAAAAAAGGTTGTATGATTGAAACCTCAGTTTCTGTGGAAGTGCGTGGGACTGCTGAAGAAGATGAAATGAATGAAGCAACTGAGTCCATCACTAAGGCCTTAGTGGTACTTATAAGGAAGAATTGGAAGGGAAGTGAGAAAGGAAATCCCATCAGCAAGGTTGTCAAAAGCTTAGCAAGAGTAGTGGCCGAAGAAACCCATACGAACCTGCGCACTGGAACCACCAGTTCATCTGTCATTGCCAAAGTTGATCAACAAGCCCCTCCACCTATGGAGGATGATTCAAATGATATAATTTTTAATCTTGCAAACTTTTTTTATGCAAACAATATCGCTTATGAGGCATATCATGGATTAGTTGTAACATCAGTACCTTTTAAAGCATGTCATGAATAAATTGATACATCTTTCATTCACATTTCGCTTGAATGTTTCATTCTAATGACATCATGCACTCATAACAACAACATTCTTAAAATAATAACATATTTATTAATGAAGTTGGCTTTGAATATATTGCAATGGTATAAAAATCCAATGGTTAAAACTTATCACCGAATAAAAGGGAGATAATAAAAGCTCTTAGCAAACATGATAACAATAAGTCTTAGTCCGTCTTTCTTCACGAATGGGGAGAAGGGTACGATGGTACACGTTCTCAAGAAAGAAGACCAAAAAGACTCATGAGAGCATCAATAACAGGTTGGCTCTTATTATGAAAGTACACCTTGGGTTACAAGATGATGCCCAAATCCTTCAGGAACTTTAAAGGGGAGTTGATCATTAATACAAATAAGTCAAATCAAAAAAATCTTATCCAAGGCAGTGGCTACCTACAGGGATTGGGCTGATAAAATTCCATTTGTGATTTAGGGGTATAGAACCAGTATAAGGACCATTGATCAGACACCTTTCTCTTCGGTATATAGAATGGAAGTTGTGTTACCGGTCGAAACAAAAGTAAGATCTATAAGAGTGGCACTCGAAGCCTAGTTAAAAGAGTCAGATTGGGTAAGTGCTAGGTATGAGCAGTTAAACATAATAGATGAAAAGCAGCTCAAAGCACTTGACCTCTTATAGATGTACCAGTAGAGTATGGCTTGAGCTTATAATAACATAGTCAGATACCCGAAACAACCTCTTAAAGCGGGTGATCTGGTTCTCAAACAGCTACGCCAGGTCAACACTGACGCTAAGGGCAAATGCAGGCCTAATTGGGAAGGACTGTTCATTGTGAAGAAAGTCCTTGGCAAAGGAGGAATCAAGCTTATGGATATGGACGAAAATGAGTTCATGAATCTAGTGAATCAAGATAGGCTTAAGCGTTATCATGTCTAGGTTAAAAGAATTAAATCACAAAAAAGCAGCATAAAGAATAAAAATAAATAAAGAATAAATCACCCGATGAGTGGTCCTCTACTGCTAGGGCAAAAATTAGGGTGCAACCCGATATTTAGTATTTCACAAACCGGTCAGGCAAAAATTAGTGTGCTCCAACGCAAATAAAGCCCGCTAAGTTGAAAACCCAAAAAGGGAAGCTTAGGCAAAAGTTAGGGCATTGAGAGAAAAATGTTAGTTGCTTTCTAGAAAATCTGTAAAAGACCAGTAGGCAGTGGGAGTTAACCATTGGAAAATGTTTCCATTGCCTATGTACTCAAATTAATCTCATCAATGAACATGTTATGATTTTGTTAAGAATCTCGGTCTTATGAATGCATGCATGTCTTTACGTGAAATAATCGCAGGTGAGTGAACATCAATTTTTCTCTACGTGTTGTGCATCTTTATTATCATCTTCACTGCACATATGTTATCCAACAAAAGATAAAAATACCGATAAGTCATAAAAGAAATCAAACCTATGCAAAATTTGGAAATTGTCTGCTGGATTGGAAACCTGAAAGGGCGGTCCAGGCAAAAGGTAAGACAAAAAAGAGAAAAGTCTGTTGGATTGAGCCGCCAAGGTCAATTCAGGCAAAAATTAAGACAATCTGTTGGACTGAAAACCCGAAAGGGCAATCTAGGCAAAATTTAAGATAAAGAAAGAAAAGGCATACTGTATCGAAAACCCGAAAGGGCGGTCTCGCAAAAATTAAGGCAAAGAAAAAGAAAGAGAAGTCTGCCGGATTGAAAACCCAAAAGGGCGGTCCTGGCAAAAATTAAGACAAAAGAAAAACTTGTTGGATTGAAAACCCAAAAGGCCGGTCTAGGAAAAAAGTTAAAGCTAAGAGAAACAGAAAAAAAATTCCACTGGACTGAGCCGTCAAGGACAGTTCAGGCAAAAATTAGGACAAAAAAAGTGAAAATAAATGTTCGATAAGTCATCTCACATCGAATGGGTATGCAAAAGTTAAAACATCCCTTAATCCCCTCACTATCAAATCACTTGATGGCATGTATCCCCAAGAGTGTTAATTTCAAACCAGCCAGACTTGGTCTCATTGTTAGCTATACCACGAAGTAATATGGGTCTACAAGCAGCAATGTTCAATGGTCTCAATTCAGGAAAAGAAAAATCAGCATGCATAAAAAGTTAAATATCAAAATTACCAATCTCTGTTTGTACCAAAGTAAGCCACGCAGGGCCCAAAAGTATCAAACGTATAGAAAATAAAAGTGCATCTCAATCTAAGCTATGGGGGGTGGGGGGGTCATGTCCCCGACGATCCTCTGAAGTGCAATCCTGCGTATCCGCAATAGGTTATCCATATTGATCATCACATGGTCCTCAGTCCCTATAAAACCCTCAGTAGTAGCATCGGCTCCCCCAGCATGATGATCCACCTCCTGCTCAGCTTTGCCCCTTTGAGTCACTATCGATGCCACTCGGTAGGTAAAAAGATCATCCTCGAACACAGAATCAGATGGATTTGGCGTCTGTCTATCCTTGGCCATCCTCGCCAACTGCGCTCCATGGCCAGCAAATTCTATAATAGAAATCATAAGATCAGTACACATACATAATTTTCATGGCATGCATCATGCATAGTTTGTTAAATTTTACAGGTAAAAGAAATATACCGAGGCCAGCGCATCCTGGGCTAATAGTAGATCCCGAACGGAGAAATAACCCCTGGCAATCCTCTCAACCTCAGAAATGGTTACCTGAAAGAGAAAGTCATATTAGGATGGGACATTCTAAGCAGTCACTATGAAGGATGAGATTAAAGAGAGAAATTCCTTACATGGGTGGAGCTGGAAGGAGTAAAACTGATGGGCTGGACTGACTTCTCGAGCTCCTTGATAACTCGCTTCCCCAAATGATCGAGGATCTAGAAAAAGGTATCTAGCTCTACTCGAAGAACTCCCACTCTCATGTGGAAATAGGAGGCTGTAACAATGAAAGATTACACTTAGGGTCACAATCACTTTCAAGAAATAACAAGGTATTCACAAAGCCTAAGTTAGAAAGATACCTAAGAAGAAGGGGCAGCAGACCTAACTGGGCCTTCGGTGCTTCGAACTATAGAGGGAACTCGGCGGTCGCCCCTCGATCCACCCTCGTCATCATCATCATCATCATTGTCATTATCATCATCACCATCACTGCCGCTCTAGTGAAACTTGAGGGGGACAACCTTGTAATGGATCCTCTTACAAGGAGGAAGGAGCAAGGAATCAATAAACTCAGCGTAAAAGCTCTCTACTGATAGCACTCGAGCTCCCTCACCCAGCAGGTATAGCCCCTGGTCTATTCCCGACATCAGATGCGGCCAAAAGACACCCGCTGGGATCTAGGGAGGGATCAATCTCTCTACCACAGCACTGGTCCTCCACCCTCAAACCCGCTCGCCGAAATACCACTCAAGGGAGAGTGGTGACTCCAGGACAAAGCAGCGGTCATCCACTCTACCCCTCATCTGATCAATGTCCCTATATGTATCCAATCTATCCCATAGGTCTCGGATAACCTATATGAAGTAAATACATTGTAAGTATCACAACCTCATAAATACAGTTTCTACTAATGGTTTATTGAAATGTAAGATACAGGTTTAGCATGAAAGAAGTTTACCCAATCAGAGCACAGCCAGCGAAGGAACTCCCTGTACTGTGTGGTGTCTCAAGATGTATGGGCAAACCCTGCTTGAGGATAAACCGGTGATCAAAGGCCCAAATCTACAAGACAAAGTGATATTAGCTCTAAAGCAGTTCGAACAAGAGGTTAAAGTGCAAAAGACTGAGCTTAAGAAACCAGTAGGATAAGATGGCAGATCTTGAGCTTGGATTACTGGCCCCAAACCCCAACATCTAGCCTATAGTGCAACTGTGCAAGGATGGCCCAACACCAATTCTTACCAGGCATAGTGGCAAGATCCTCGACAGTAGAGAGCAAACTATAGTTGAGGTTGCTCGAGTAGACCGAGAAAAAGACAATAGTGAGGAAGGTTAATAGGAAAGATCAGGCATATTGATCCCTCCTATCCTCAGTAATGGGATACGGTTGCCCAATCTAATAGTCATGTAGGTCCCTGTACTTGAGCTTGTCCATCCCTCCAGGATGGAGCCTAAGTAATCTGTCTATATAGGTGTTCACCTCAGGCCAGGAATGCCATCTATCGGAGTAGACATCAAAATGGATGATGTCCCCATAACAGTCTAATCCTGTCAAGGTGCAGATATCCAAGGGAGTGATGGTGACCTCCCCAATCAGTAAATGAAAAGTATGGGTCGTCTCCAGCCACCTCTCTGCAAGAGCCGCAATAGCACTCGAGGCCAGTGTCTTCAGAGCCTGAGGAGTGGCCCTAATGATGTCGCTGAACCCAAAAGAATCTAAATGGGCTAATAGCTCAGTATCCCCCATGGTGCGAATCTCCTCATACCACTTCCTACAGAAGGTCAAGGCTCCCACAGCGAACAAATCAGAAATAAAAAAAAATTGCAAAAAGTAGAGAATTAGACATTCTGTCCCTGAGGACAGGACCCGTACGGGTCTGCCCCACCCTTACGGGTCTGTATGAGGCTCTCATACCAAAAATGGGACCCGTACGGTCCCCTGCAATAGTAACATTGTGCAAAACTTCCCAAAAATCCAAAATCCATTCAAGTTCAACCAAAGCTCATTGAAATCAGTCCCCAAAGCATCCTAGGCTAAAGTTACATGCATCATCCTCTATTTGAAGGTTTAAAGCACCCTAAATCATGCCAAAAATCAAGAAATTCCAAAAAATTCAAAAAAATGGAAAAATGGTAAAATGGAGAATCAAGCGAAATACCTGGAGTTTGGAGGCATGAGTGGTAGGGGAAGGGATCAAAGGCACTTCAGAAATGGGAGTGAGTCCCAGAAATGAGTCCCCCTCTCAAAAGGCGTACTCGACTAAAATTGGGCAATCCTAAAGCTCTAAATTGCGTACCCAGGGTAAGGTCTCACGCTTAACGGAGAAACGGCCAGTCTTTGGAATCTTTTTACACATTTTGATCAGTTTTGGGGAGAAAATTGCCTGAAATTGCAATATGGGAAAGTTTTGTGTGAGGTGTGATATGAGGGGTCTGATCAGTTTTTGAACCCCCCCCCCCACCCCCACCCCACCCCACCCGTACGGGCCCCATTCTTCAAGCTTACCACCCGTATGGGTCCTAGCCTACCCATACAGATCTCCTTTTGCCATCTAGGGGTAGATTTTGAACCAACACTTCATGAAAGCACCAGAGATACATCCAGTCCAAATTTGGGGCCAACCCCACTTCTCCTAAACTCTGTATTTTAGTTAAATTAGCGGCAAACCCCCCTAGCTCACCTTGATCCTTGATTAAAGGGGCAAGAATTTTGTTTTCACAAAAGTCAATCAAGAATCAAGGTAAGCCATTTTTGAATTGATCGCTAACAGGGATAATTTTTGCATACAGGACCACTCAAGTATTGGAAATTTTCCCTCATAAGCGAGTCTTGCAAGGAAACAATCCCCCAGTAGAAAAGAGTTCACCATGGAACATTACTCTACTCCCTAGATGCGGAGTCAAACAAGGGGCATCACTCCACCAATTCAGGGGCATCCCTTCATTCCCCAGCAGTGAAATCAGCCAATCCAGGGGCATCTCCCCATTATTGAGCCCTCCAAGGGGCATTCTTTAAGAGGCACCCTTCCAAGGGGCATTCCATTCTAAAGCAATCAGGCCAAACCCAACATTTTTTGCACGTAGTTTACAATTTATTCAGGGGCTAACCCCCCATCCACACATCTTTATTCTTAATTGAAGGGGCAAAATTTTTTGTTCATCACAAAGCTGATCACGAATAAAGATGTGTCTGCTTAGACAATGACTAACTCAGTGTTTGATTGTTGTCTTTTTATAGGTCATTCAAAATCCCCAGCAGGAGAGTCATCCACCTTGAGAAAGGGATACATATGTTAGGAAAGTCAATCCACCTTAGGAAAGGGATACATCACCAGCAGGAGAGTCATCCGTCTTAGGAAAGGGATACATCAGTCAGGAAAGTCAATCCACCTTAGGAAAGGGATACATCAGTTAGGAACATCGATCCGCCTTAGGAAAGGGATAAACCAGTCAAAAAAGTCGATCTGCCTTAGGAAAGGGATACATCGCCAGCATGAGAGCCATCCGCCTTAGGAAAGGGATACATTAGTCAGGAAAGTTGATTCGCCTTAGGAAAGGGATACATCAGTCAGAAAAGTTGATCCATCTTAAAAAAAGGGATACACACACCTTCCCCCAGTAAATTCACTAGGGATAAGAACTATCAAAGGAAAGTCATCCACCTCAAGAAAAGGATGCGCATTGGCAAGGAAAGTCATCCGCTTTAAGAAAGGGATACACATTGGCAAGGAAAGTCGCACGCCATAAGAAAGGGACACCCAGGAAAGAAGTTCACCTCAAGAAAGGAACTCACCCATGTCATCACCTCAGGTATGATTTCTAAACCCTCGCTCACATCGTGAGATCATAAAGATCAGTATTCATAGTGATCCCATGAGGGGTAGTCTGTGAGCACTGGATTTTAATGATCCTTCTCATGAAATGATGATGAGAGCTGGATAATGCAATCTCTTACAGGTTTTATCCATCAGAGGTGTTCCTACTGATGTAGAGTTGAATTTAGCCAAAGTTTGGAGACCTAGTCTGCCCTTAGGGACCTGTATGGGTGCTGCCTGGTGGTACAGATTCACTAGTAGACCCAAACTGGTCATTTCCCCCATACGCCTAGAGGGGACCCGTATGGGTCCTGTTGTTGCCTATTGAGGCCTTATGGAAGGTGATCCTTACCTATTTTGGGAGAAATCGGGTCATTGAATGCGATTTATTGCATTCAAACCTCATTTCCCCTATAAATAGGGGCCTTTCCTCACCTCTTTTCATAGACACAATACAAATAGTAGATACAATACAATAGACAAATTCTATCAGTTTTTATAGGTATAGAAAGGGTATAGTTGAGGTATATGAGGTATAAAATAGGGAGAAAACCCCTCCCTCTAGGTTTTGTTCACATTTTATTCATTCCTAACTTCATTTATTAGGCTTTGGGGGAGGTTCTATCCACATAAGTACTCGCCCAAATAGTCCTAAAATCTCCATTTCATCATCTACTTTGGCTAGGCTCTCTCACAGCAAAGGGATTGCCTCAAAGTGGATTCACGCTGTAAAGGTACGCTCCTGGGATTCAAAGAGACTCACATCTCAGTTATTTTATCATTATTCTCTGCCTCCTCCATTATATCTATTTTTTATTCCTGTTTTTGGTCTGGTCCTAACCCATATGAGCCTTGTTGGCACCCTATGTCCTTAGGGATATTAAACTGGTGCGCCATACTCGTATGAAAGAAAATCCTATTTTTATTTCATTTCTCCTCCATAAATTTGCCTGTTAAATTAAACAGAGTTTCTACCCGGGACCAGACAGGACCCGTATGGGTCCCCCATACCCGTATCGGTCCTCCCCAGTAGCCGTACGAGTCCCACCCCACCCGTATGGATACTGGCCCCCAGGTAGAACCTAGAATTCTCTTTTAACTAGTTAAAATCAATCAAGTCACCATTTGCCATACGATCATTTTCACTAATAATTTAATAAATCAACCCACAAAAGTTAAAATGTGTTTTTATAACAAAATACTTTGAAGACTCATTATTTCTCTTCGATCCTAGAAGCCGTCTGGGGCACTATCGATTGCAAAACCGCCACGCTAACATAATCACATTTTTTCCTAATAAAATACTGACTTATGAGATGCTATAAATTGTGCTAATCTTTGTGGATGCATGGAAATTTATTTTTATTTTGTTTTATAACTTAGAACAAATGTATAGGTTCTCTTGCAATTCCCTCATTTTCCCCCGGTTGTAATTTTTATCCCCCCATTTATTGCTTGTGCTTTTATTGTAATCTGTAAATGCATGTAATGAGTGTGAAAGAGTGTAGAAAAATAGGATTTCTGTGATAATTCCCCAAATGATGAAAACAAAATGGTTTTATGCGACGAATGTAATTTTGAATTAACTAAATGAGAAATAAGTGACTCATCCGATACCTGAAACTCTGATCCAAAAGGTATGAGTCTCCTGCCCAATGTGAACCGTACCAAAACACTTCCCCAAGTAGACAACTTGGGTAGCGACTCTATCATTTGCATCGAGATTTGGGTTTTGATTCTTTTATTCATTAAAATTGGCTAATTGTGAGAACTTGAACTAAAAAGGTTTCATCACACCTAAATCCAAGAAACCCCCAGTGGGCCCTTCCTCTCACCCAGGCGCCAACGGAGACCCACACGTCATCGACACCTCATAGTGGGCTTAAACTTGTGTCAGAGTGCCCCGCCCTAGCAGCCCCACTATAGTAGTGGCATTGTCTCCTCCATAGCGGCTACTGCCACAATGGTGGCGGGAGGCCGGTGGCGGCGAGACGGGGGTAGACTTCAGGTTTTAAAGGGCGATTAAAGTTCAAAAAATCATAACTTTCACTACGGTTATTCGATTTAAGCGATTCTTAACATTTTGGAAACCTTAGAGAGTCTAGAATCTAGTGAAATTAATGAAACTTGCAGAAAAAGATCGGGTTCAAGAGAAAAATGCAAAACAGTTTACTACACATGCAAGAAAGACCACGATTCGTTTTCAAATACATTTTTAGTGATTTTTAAGCACGGTTAAAGGTTCAAAATCATTAGAAATGTTATTCCCAAGCGTGTTTCGACCTTAAAAGAATAGGAAAACTAGCCGAGGAAAGGTTAGAGCAATTTTCATCATCATTCCGCGGGAGCGACCGTAAAGCCCGTGCTCACACCAACTCATTATTGGAGGGTTGGGGATCTTGGAATAAAGCTAAATCTCTAACCACCTTTAAAAACAATTTTTGGATTGATTAATTCTTATTTGAGCTTTGTATAGAAGACCTTTATTTTGCTTTTTGTATTGATTATTCTATGCAGGTAATAACAATGATTTTTAGCAATAATGACAACCAATCATTTGCATTACGGGGTATCCTTGATAAGGACATGCTTTTTGGATAAAATTTTCTTGATTGGATCCAGAACCTGTGGATAGTTCTGAGATATGAATCAATGGAATATGTGTTAGAAAGGCCTAGACCCACTAGCTGGGATAACACACTATCATAAATGGAGTGGTATGGTAAGTACAAAAGGGATAGTCAGGATGTTAAGTGCCTAATATTAGCGAGCATGGCGGCTGAACTACATAAGCAGTTGGGGGGATGCATGCATATGAAGCGATTTGTCATCGAAAATCAATCCAAAAGAAAGGCGGAACTAATTGATAATCTCAAATACACAAGGATTTTTATTCGAAAACAATATAATAGGAATAAAAACGGTGATCAAAAGCTATTAAAAACTTACTTGATCGATGTAGAAGTAGGCGGCGAAAAGGCTTTCAATGTGTAAGCCATAATCTCACGTCTACAAACCACTCTTAATTGGGACCGATGCTAGCTAAATTGATGAACCAAAGAACAACTCAAGAACACTCAAAATAGATGAGATGGCTGAAATCCCTATGGTAGACGTGTAGGTCTAGTTTCCTTGTTTAATTAACATGTATTTATAGGCTCCTAATTAGGGTTTGGATTAGACATGGTTCCTTATTTAATTATAAATTGACCTTTCAAATTATTCTTATTTAAGAATTAGCCCCCAAGCTTAATTTTTTAAACAAATAATTCATCAACTTTATAATTATTTCAAATAAGTCTCTCATGTTAAATTAGACTTAATTTTTTAATTTAATTTAATGACTAATATAAACAACTTTATATTATACCATTAAACACAAATTAATTTTGTTGGATCTAGCTCAGAAGAAGAACGCCTCATAGTCCAGAAGATTCAAGATGAAAGTTTTTGAAGATAACAAAATTATTAAAGGATTGTGCTCTCAAGTCAAGTCAAGTCAAGTCAAAGATAATAGATAAGAGATAATGAAGATAAAACTCAGAGGAATCATGAAAGTTGAAGCCATACCTCAGAAGCATATCAATCTCCTTGTAAACTCCACATCATAAGAATAAGACTCTAAAACGTCTCTCCTTGGCTCAAAGGACAAAGCCTCAGAACAAGGTCTGACAAAGACAAACTAGCTGAACATGCCAGGAGATGCATCAGCTCACATATAAAATAAACTGCTTTAGAAGTAAAGGTTTCATAACACAAGTCTACTAAACGCAAGAAGAACTCGGCACTCTAAAGAAAGGATATATTCAAAACAAGAGTTTGAAGGATACAAGAGATCTCAGAGTTAAGGACACCACAACCGCAACAACAACAACAGTTTTTCCAAACAGGGCCTAAACTAGTCCGACCAGTTCGCTGATAATTATATAATAAGTAAACTTTAAAATTGTATTTAGACCTGCTCATCGGGCCTCCTCCTAAATATGTAAGCCCAAGCCCGGCCCAGCCCACCTTTCAAAACTTGATGTCAATCTCAAGCCGAGCCCAAAGCCTATTATTTTTTTGCTCAAATTTTTATGGTATTAAATTGTAAATAAAAGATCAATTAAACAAATTTGTCACTACTGCACAAATTCATTCATTCATTTAGCTTTACCATTCCCCAAACGACATTCATAATTACATCCATTACCAACTGAAAGGAAGGCTACATCTTAGAACGAAAAACCAAAAGGAAAGTGGTGAGGGAAAAGACAGAAGGGGGTGGCGGTAGGAGAAGAAAATAAAAGTAAGGGTTTGAGATATGGACTTATGGTAGTTAGGGTTGAGAAAATGTTGATATTTACTACTCCCCTGTTTATTTAATTGTCGCTTTGGAGCTAAATAAATTTTTTAATAAGTGTCACTTTCTCGTTTTTCCGTTATTTATTGCAACATTGTGAATGATAAATGATAACAAAGACCAATCATCTTTTCAAACAATTATTTTTTCAAGAAGTAGAAACATTTAATTTTTTCGAACCTATGACCTCCAGCTTCTTTCTCCACTTCGGGAGGAAATTATAGCTACTAGACCAAGTCTAGTGGTTAAATAATTATTAGTGTTAAGGATATTAATTAATGTTTTCTTAGTATTGATAAACTTACTCGAAACGACAGTTAAAAAAATGAAGGGAGTACAATATTAGGAGTAGGGCTCATCACTTGTCATCCCATTATACTCCTTAACCCATTCAATTGCAATGAATCAGAAAACTTAATATGAATTGTTTTTCAAGGTAATAGGCTAATTAAGTTCATATTTTCTTGGACTATAATTTAATTCAATTCAATTTAATTCAGACTACTATAATCTCATTGTAGTGTAGTTCAGTTTGGTTTAGCTATACGTAGTTATAAATTTATACTAAAATATGTTCAGTTCAGCTCACTTCACTTCACTTCAGTTCAACTTTAAAAAATTAAAAAAAACATGACCAAACTCATCATCCCATCAGCAATTCAGAACAACAAAACATAGATATATAAAAAATATTTAATAAAATTATCATTTCCGGGCTCAAGCTAAGCCGGGGTATTTATAAAAATATCAAGACCAACTCATATAACTTCGGATATTAGCGAACTCGGATCGAACTTTATAAAAAAATGCGTGTCTACTTCCGGCTCAAATAAGCGGGGCTTATCTTTAAAAACTGGGTGATACAACATAGAGGCTACCGGGGCTTGTCTTGTACAGCGATAAGAGAGTGGAAAATTGCCCCCCCAAATCAAACCAACAAGTCCAAGTCTGCTAGCTGCAGTCCATATATCTTTCTCTCGCAGAAATTCGAATTGTTAAAAACCTAACCCCTTTTCGAATTTCAACTTCCGCGCTGGTTTTATTGATTTGGTTTAGGAAAAAGAGGGGAAATGGCAATTCCATGGAGCTTGACTATGTGGATTGTAAATATGGTGTGGGTTGCCCTAAGCGGATGGGTTTCTTCTTGCTTGACTGTTGCCGATGAACTCGCCGGCTCTCTTAGAACTGGAGATATTGGCCCTTTTCATGTTGGCTGATTCTATTTGGTTAGTCTCTTCTCTTATTCTCATAGTCTTTTTCTTCCATTTCTTTAAATTCCCCTTTTTATACCTACTTGATCATGAGAAAATTGAACAAAAATTGATTATATTGAATTGGTTTATCGCTTGTAAGTTTGTTATTGTTGTCTATACCATTTTTGCTTGAATTCTTCAAATTGATGATTTTGTGGTATTGTTTGTTGAACAGTGAACACTAGGCAAATCTAGCGAACCCCGTGGAACCTTATAAAGTAAAGAGAAATTGAGAAAAATGTTCTTAATCAATCATCAATAGTCCTGATATAAAATTACAATCTTATCTAATATGAAGACAAATAAAATAACTAATTGTAATTAATTTATGATCGTTGTAGTAGAACCTAATTCTCATTCTATAATCAGGAAGTATTAAATCGATTGGTTTTGAAACGATTAGTGGAATGCTGTGTTAAATCCTGTAGGAATGATAAACTAGAGACCATTGTTTTACTGATGAACATTTACTTTGAAAACAGTAGCACTATACATCAACTAAATGCATTATATTAGAAATTACTTCTACTGCTTTATTGTTGATAAATAAGCCCTTTATTATCATCAAATAAAAGTTTTCGACATCATTTGTGAGATCCTGTGGGTTACTAACTATGCGGAAACCTTTCCTGCACACATTATCTTGTTGCTGGTAGATCATTATATTATCTAGACTGAATCGATCTTTAAAGTCCCATAACTTCATGACAGAAACAGTCACATGTCAGGGGTTAAAACTTAATGTCTTCAGTTTTAACTAGGGCTGTAAATGAACCAAGCCGAGCTTTGCCGAGTTCGAGCTTTGTTTGTTAAGTTTTTAACGAGCTCCAACTTGCCAAGTACAAGCTTGGTTCAATTCGAGGTTACCAAGATTTGGTAAGTTCACTAAATTTCTAACGAGCTTATGCCGAGTTTTGAGCTTGGTTCAAGCTTAAAAGTATGGTTTGATCTCACGAACTAAAGTGTTACGCATTTAAAATATTTTTAATCAATTTTTAATGAGCTCAAGCCTAGTTTCGAGCTTGGTTCGAGCTCAAGTTATGGGTTGACCTCACAATTTAAAGTAGTATCCATTAAAAATATTTTTAATCTATTAAATCTTGTTGTACATATGCTTGTGTATATAACTTTTTCATCTTGGATGAAGCAGAAAAAATATATGTTAAGTATGTTATATCTATATTAGGGATATTATAAAAATAATAAACCATAGAAAATTGTTATATTTATAACATATTTGATAAATATAATATTCTTTTTTCCCCGAACATGTTCATGAGCCTATTAACAAACTTGTTCCCAAGATAGTACGCAAGTAGTTTGGTATGTATACAGCTCTAGTTGAAACTTTGAGGGAACCTCAGCTTTCCTAGTGGAGTTAAACAGTAGAAAATACCAACTGAAGGAACTTCTAAGGAAAATTTTATGAAAGAATTCCCTTAGACTAAAAATTTTTATGGCCTGTAAGTAATAGTATAATCTAAGTCTTCTTGATCATTAAAGATTCTTAAAAGATGCTTATTTCGGGGGTGTTTCACATTAAGTTTGCCTTTTAGCTTGTTTCTTATATGCACTTTTGAGCTTATAAGGAGCTTAAAAAAAGGAGTTAAGTGTTTCTGAAGGCTAGATTATAAGGAGCATATCGTTTGATATTGCTTTCCCAGGCTGCTTTTCCGAAAAGGTCCATTTTCAAGCTTTTCCTAGCTGTTGTCCCGAAAAGTTATGGAAATCAATAGCAAGCAATTCCTAATTAATTAGTAGTAAGAGTCCAAATCTTTTGTCCAATGTCAAAATATGTTGTTCTATTAGAAGTTGGTAAGTGGAACTTTTCGTGACAGCAACTCTGACAACAATCCCAAACAGGCCCTAAGTAGTCGATGTGTTTGGTAAAATAGCTTATTAGTAGCTTATGAGTTGTGGAAATTTCAAAATTACTAAAAAGGATAGGTAGAGAGAAATTTTCTTAAAGGATAAAGTTAAATATTGGTACAAATGTCTTGTACTCGGTCAAAACGCAAGTGCTCATAAGTTGCTTAAAAATAAGCTACGAAAACCGGCTAATCACTTAGTTGCTTATCAGTTAAAAAAATAAGCTATCAGAAACACTTAAGTGCTTATAAGCTGGTTCGACCAACTTATAAGCTATGAGAAACACTCGTGAACATAAATCGATGTATTTTTCAAAGAAATAAAAACTAGTTTCTGGTGCATGAGATATTTGGAATATGAAGTACTCCCTCCACTTCAAAATAATTGTCACATCAGGTTAATCATTTATGTTTATTTGTCACTTTAGTATTTTTACCATTCTTTTTTCTCTTATTTACAATTTGGGAAGAGGTTAAGTATTGATGGAATTGTAAGTTAGAAATGAAGAAGAATGACAGTTATAATACAAAAATAAATTAGTTTTTATTGGTTTTGGTAAAGTGACAATTATTTTGAAGTAGGAGGAGTATAACGGTAAGGAAAACATAATACGGAGTTTGCACTCTGAATGTGGATACTGTAAACACAAACAATTTTAGTAGGTTAAGAGTGATGATTGACAAGGTTACCAGCATAAACTAGGGTGTTTTGGAACCATTGGTGTATATATATATATATATATATATATATACATGTTTACGCATAAAATTCAATTGGAATCCTTCCAAATCAAGGATGCCTATCCGATTGATGTGTTATTGTTATGTTATTACAATATGGGGTATCTCACATTCTTTGGTCGAGCTAGTTATAAGATCCATATAGCTGGCCCCACCTAGCGTGAGATTTAAGGCTTGGCTCATGCCATGCTAAGAAGATTATCAGCCTGTTATTTAGGTGCTCTAAGTCCTAGTTTTTTTCTTTGTGAAATCATTAACTTTGTACTTGTATGTATCCCTCTCATCTGAATGAGTTCGTTGCTTGTTACTTGACTTAATTTACTCCTGTTGTTTAGTTCGTGGAATAGGGCAAATAGAATATGTATTCCTTAAGAAATTCTTTATGAATATCTATTCAATTCCGCCCTAATTTGTTCTATTATGGCAGTTTACGATATTTCTTTGTTCTATTCAATTTGACACGAATTATTAAGCTGGTTCATTATGTAATAATCTCTACCATCTTTTTTAATCCAGGATTTCAATTTGTGCAGATCTTATTGACAGAACACATGTAGAAAGATTACGACCAGAGCGTTCTTGCTGAGAGCATCCTAATATTAGAAACTGAAGTTGGTCTGCAGATAACAGTTGGTATGATGTAATGCCAGAAGCCCTGTAAAGTTCCTCTTTTTTGCAAAATAAAAAAAGTCTGTATCGAATTGTGCATGGATGGATCATTTGGAAAATAGATGTGTGGTTTATGGGTTAATATGAGTTTCTTTAAGCCTTTGGATATCAGAGTGGTGTCCTGGAAAAGTCAATTGTATTTGTGACCAACATCAGCATGTGTGATTATATATACGAGGTTTTTAGGTAATTAAGCTCTTTTTCGTTGGACTAATTTTTTTAAGCGCGCTCCCCCATTTCACTCGCAACATTTTGTTAAACGGTATTACTAGTTAAACCAATGATTTTACCGAACTATTATTTTCTTATGTAAAATTACATTAATATTATAATTTTTTTTGTAATATAAATTACATGCAAATATATTAATATAAATATATTAATTTTATTTTTTATCAATACAATTATGTCATAAATATACTGTGGATTAACATCATATCAATTCTTTCAGTTATTAACATGGTTTTAAACCCGGTTGGACCGGCTGGTTGGACTGGATTTGACTGAAATTAGAGATTGGTTCAGTCCGGTTTCCTCTGGTTTGTATGTGAGTAAAGAACCGGTTATTGATTGGCTGAACCAGCCTATTTGGCTATGCTAATGTTAAAAACATTTTTTTTTATTATTGTGAGAATTGAACCTTATACCTCTCACTCTTAGCACTTTATACCATACCAATTGAGCTAAGGCTGTCAATTAGCTTTGTATATGCATTTTATATTTTTCTAAAATAAGTATTATATTGTCAAATTGTTTTAAATGAACCAATTATTATTTTTTAAGAATCTACAATATATTTATCTAGTGCTTTTATTTAACTGTCATGTAAACTAGCTCGATTATATTACATTTAAAAATATACCTTCGATTACAATTTTAAATTTTTTATATATCTTAATAGCATTTAAAGAAATAAGTTTTTGTTTTGGTAACATTGAATTTGCATAAAAATTATGACAAATGAATATAATTTTTACTTAATATATTGTGTTTAAGATTTATAATTATATAAATTTATTTTATAAATTTGTATCTTTTGTATACTATAAATCGAATTTGTAAGTTTTTTTTATAATTTATAAGATATGGTTTAATTCTAATTAAATTCACTTTGTTTTAAAATTAATTATTTATTCTTTAATTATATAGATTATTATATTGTGTTCTATTTTTATTTAAAGTAAGAATTATGAACTATTAACATTAAATATAATTACTTGTTGATGTAAAATAGCTTATATTATATGTTTAATATCTTTTTGACTGAATATATTACATGTTTAATAACAAACTATTAAAAATATTAGCATTTTAACATGTTTTAAGAAAATTCGATTCGACATCTGATTTAATCCGGTTGAACTTTAAATCTATAACTCACTTTCTTCACTAGTTCGGTGACCGGTCCGAGTCTAAAAACCATGGTT
Source organism: Euphorbia pulcherrima (assembly GCA_947683365.1). NCBI lineage: Eukaryota > Viridiplantae > Streptophyta > Magnoliopsida > Malpighiales > Euphorbiaceae > Euphorbia > Euphorbia pulcherrima. Next base: position 44,714,473 of record CANTUS010000015.1, read on the forward strand.
ATAAACCATACTTAAAGCAAGCAGCATTACACAGTAAAATTGGTCTAAGTGCAAGTCCAACCATTTTCCCCATGTTCCATTCCCCAAATCCCATTTTAAGGAATCTACAATATTTTTCCTTCAACCATTTTCCCCTTTTTCATTTTCCATATTAGATTTCTCATATTAGATTCCCTAAAAATAATGGTACTTTGTTATTATTATTATTCTATTAATTTATTTATATCATTTCTATTATACTCAACCATTTCTCATGTGTTCCCCATTTTAGGGACTATTACCTTCAAATTTACAATCCATTTGAATTTAGGAAAACCAATTTATTAAATTATTGCTTAGGCTTTACTTGGGTGGAGGTTTTTTAAGAATTGAAAAGGATGTAAAGGTCTTCCTGTACTTGAAACAAAAAAATCGAAGTAATTTGAAGGATATTGAACGGAGAGGCATCCTCTCAAATGCCCACTTTCCTCTGATTTTGATCCACGGACCTGAGAGGAAGAAGGGTTAAAATTACCATTTTAACCTTATTGTTTTTATTTTAATATAACTATCCTTTAAATTAGGAACACTTAACTAATTTTTTATTTATGTTACTTTAAAATCCCATACATTCTTTCCAAACATAATATTTATCAGTTTTTCTCAAATACAATCCTTTATTTTATACCATCTTTCATTTTCCTTCCTCTATCATTCTTTCAAAACATGCTACCAATCAGAGCCTTAGGCTTTTCCATAGACTAATAAATTATCTGACTATAATCTGAAACCACTGTTTCTTGACATGCGCTCGGTGATTAGGTTTTCAATTGCATTGTCAAATTTATGGAAACCCAATAAACTATGTAATGTCAAGTATTTGTATCATCTGCGATTTCATTCTACAGTGACTCCCAAAATTTCGTTGCCTCATAGAGATTACAGTGCCAATTCCTACATAGCTCGGTCCAATTGGCTTATAACTAGCTTGTGCCGGGAAGGCAAAATCAATGACGCTCGCCAAGTGTTTGATAAAATGCGTGAGAGGGATGTTGTCACTTGGACTACTTTGATTACTGGATATATCAAATGCAGATTGATCGGTGAGGGGAGAAAGTTATTTGATCGCGCTGATGCGATTAAAAATGTGGTCACTTGGACTACTCTGATTAATGGGTACATGAGGGTTAGTCAAATTAGGGAAGCTGAGAGGTTGTTTGAATTAATGCGGGTGAAAAATGTTGTTTCATGGAACACAATGATTGATGGGTATGTTCGAAACGGGGAAGTAGACAAGGCTGTTGAGTTTTTCAAGAGAACGCCGGAGAAGAATGTAGTTTCTTGGAACACACTGATCACTGCATTGGCGCAACGCGGGAGAGTTGAAGAAGCACGAAAACTGTTTGATGAAATGCCTCAACGAGATGTAATTTCGTGGACAACAATAATTTCCGGATTGGCAAATAATAATAGGGTCGATGAGGCTAAGGATATTTTCGAAAAGATGCCTACAAGAAATATAGTGTCCTGGAACGCAATGATTACCGGTTACGCGAAGAATTCGAGATTAGCTGAGGCGTTCGAGTTGTTTCAAAGAATGCCAGAACGGGATTTATCCTCGTGGAACACGATGATCACTGGGTTTATTCAGAACGGGGAGATTGACCAAGCAAAGAAGGTGTTCGATGAAATGCCTGGAAGAAACGTTGTATCGTGGACCACAATGATAACAGGGTATGTTCAGAACGGTGAAAATGAATCAGCAATGAAGATATTCTCCCAAATGAATAGAGACGGTGTATCTAAGCCTAACGAAGGAACTTTCGTAAACATCTTAAGTGCTTGCAGTAATTTAGCTGGTTTAAGTGAAGGAAAACAAGTACATCAAATTGTTACTAAAACCGTTTATCAGAACACCCCATTTGTAGTATCGGCACTTATAAACATGTACTCCAAGTGCGGGGAACTCAGTACAGCGCGGAAAATATTCAACGAAGGAACAACATCGAGGGATTTAGTTTTGTGGAACTGTATGATTGTTGCATGTGCACATCATGGATGTGGAACAGAAGCGATCCAGTTGTTCACCGAAATGCACAAGCTAGGGCTCAAACCGAACGACATTAGCTACGTGGGGTTACTATCGGCATGTACCTATGCAGGGCTAGTAGAGGAAGGACTATCGTACTTTACAGAACTGGCAAAAGATAACTCGATAAAATTACGAGAAGATCATTACACGTGTTTGATTGATCTTTGCGGGCGAGCTGGCAGACTGAAGGAGGCATATGGTGTGATTTGGGGGCTAGGGAGTAAAGCGTCGGCTTCAATGTGGGGGGCACTTCTTTCAGGATGTAATGTCCATAAGAATTTGGAAATTGGGAAATTGGCGGCCGAAGAGCTGTCGAGAAAGGACCCGGAAAATGCGAGCGGTTATTTATTGTTGCGAAATATATATGCATCGAGTGGAAAATGGAAAGAAGCGGATAAAGTATGGTCGAAAATGAAGGATCGGGGATTGAAGAAGCAACCGGGTTGTAGTTGGATAGAAGTTGGGAATAGATTTGATGTGTTTTTAGCATGTGATAAGTCTCATTACCAGTCTGATCTTATTTATTCTATGCTCGAGGTTGTTTATGAAACAATGAAGAAACCGAAAAATGATTTTGTATGCGAAGATTTAAGGCAATGAGAATAAGTCCCTCTTCTCTTACACTACAATTTAGTTTAGTTCAGTTCAGTCCACTCCACTTCAGTTCAGTTCAGTCTAGCTATGCGTAGTTATAAATTTACACTGAAATAGGTTCAGTTCAGCTAACTTCAATTCAGTTCAGCCAACTTCAATTCAGTTCATAGCTATCATTGACAGGAACTTGAAAAATGGAACAGTTGAATGACCATTTATTGATTAATATTACAACTGAACTTTGTGTTATGTTATGTAGTTGTTATTTATCCATTGATAATTAAGAACATTAATGCTATAAATACTAGGACTCTGTTCATAATTATGTGTTCATATCTTGTCAACTAATTTGAGTCTTCAGTTATTTCGGAATTCTCAGATTTTTATATAAAGTATTAAGTCATTTAACGTTCTAGATATACATTTCGACATGTAAATTTCTGACACTCGAAGAATTACAAATTTGAATTCTACTTGTACACATTTCGAAATGCCTGTCAAGAGCCATTTTTTCTTTTCAAAGATTCGTGAACTTTCTATAATATTTTGTTGGGCGACTCTGGTGTAAACTTTTAGGCCTATTAATTATAAGCACCTTAACTTAGTATAAGTGTTTTTTAAAGCAGATTTATAAGTGATAAAAATGTTGAATGACTAAAAATGATATCATTATTTGTTTGTATATATTTGCTAATAGTGAATTAAGGGTAAAGAAGAAATCTACTTGGTCAACAGTGAGGTGCATATTAGCACTTAAGAATAAGCTCCAAAAAAACCCAGCCGCCACCTCTTGAAAAAATTAAGTTGTGTGGGTTGTGGGTTCAAACCCCACAATCAATAAAATTGACAAAAATGCCTCGTATTACTTAAAAAAAAGCTTCAAATATTGTAGCTTATAAGTTTCTTATAAGCCTTAAAATAAGCAACGAGAAACAATACTTATCTCTTCTACTTATAAGTAGACTTGTTCAATGGACGGGGCCTGGCCCGAGCCCGGCTTGAACACTCATTTTCTTATTAAGCCCGACCCGAGCTGAGTCCATTGAAGCCCGAAGATCTATAAGCCGGGTTTGAATTTTATATAAATACCCGACCTGATGAAAAATTTAAAATTGTATTTAGTATTTTATGCTTAATGTAGTTGGGGTTTTAGGCTTTAGAGTTTTTTTTTTTTGTAAATAAAGGAAACACTACAATAGAAGAAGGTCCCGCAGGGGATAAAAAAACACAAACATTAAGTTAAAACAATAGTGGCAGGATAGGATCTTGCCATAGAGGTGCTGCAAAAATCATGGAAAACAAGACAACTCATGGAAGCAAGGGCCGTTTTGTGTTTCGATTTTTTTGAGTTTCTTGATATGTAATTTGTGTTTTAGTTGTATTTTGAACTTTTTATGAAAAATAAGGAAAATTGTCAAGTCTCATTCAAATATTTACAAATATATAATAAAGTCAAACTAATTACATATCTCTAAAACTAATTAAATATTTACTTTCATATCTCTTAATCTATTTACATGTCATCATTTTACCTCTTTCTTCTCTTTTTCTTTTAATTTTCTTTTCTTATTTTTTATTTATCTCTCAAACTGTTTATTTTTTCAGCATGTCGCTTTAGAATTTTTTGTTCGTCTTATTTTTATCTTTGAAGTGGTATCCACTGTGACATTTTCATAATTTTTCATCTAGTATTTATCTAGTATTTCTTTAGTAGATCGTTGTTAGATATCTGGTTATTATACAATATGTCTTACTTTTAACAATTTTTATGGAATCTAATGACATCAAACATATATTTAATAGATATATAACATATGTGTATATGATGAATTCATAAATTATAAATAGATCATATCTTTTTTACGATGACTATGTATCTTAATTTTGACAATTTTTATGGAATCTAATGACACTAAACATATATATAATAGATATATATAATAGATCTGCATATGACAATTTCATAAATTAGAATCAGATCCGTCTCTTTTTTTACAGTAATTATTTTATAATATATAACATCTTGTAGATATCTACTAGATCTTAACTTTGACAATTTTTTATGGAATATTTTATAAAATATAACATCTAATAGATATATAGTAGACATCTAGTAGATCTGTATCCTCTTAAAAAATCTATTGAATATCTGTTATAAATTGTGTTAAAAACTATTTGAAGTTATGATTTACTAGATAATTACTAGACAATGACTAGATATTTACCAGGTAACTACTAGATATCTGACAGTAAAAACATCACAATGGATGTCGTTTCAAAGATAAAAAAAAAGACGAACAAAAAACTCTAAAACGACATGTAAAAAAAATGAACAGTTTGAGAGATAAATGCAAAATAAGGCAAAAGAAATTAAAAATAAACACTCATACGCATGGTTGGTGAGAGGGATATGTTGACCGTGTATTCTTGTAATTAGTTTCTCATATTTCCGCTTTCTTGTAGATGGTTTATGGTAGAGTCAAATTATTTTAGATTTTTGTGGCAATTATGTAAGAACCCCAAAAAATAATATAGAACTCAGGCTTGGGAATGACTTAATAAGCCCAACCCAAGCCCGGAGTTCAAGGTACGGGCTAGGCCGAGCTTGGGCTCATACTTTTAGTACAATTCCTGATAAAGCCCAGCTCGTAAACATGTTTACTTATAAGCCCGAAAACAACTTATAAGCTAGTTTGACTAGCTCATAAACTAAGGGTCAATTTGAGATTGCTTTCTCAAACTGCTTATTTTAAAAGCTCCATTTTCAATCTTTTAAATTTGATTTTGAAAAAAACAAATCAGACAATTCCTAATTAATGAGTATAAATGATCAAAATGTCTTGATTAAAGCCAAAATATATAGTTCTGAGAACAACTTATTTTGACATCAGCTTAAAAAGCAATACCAAACTGACCGTAGGAGACAAACTAAATATAATATTTATTTATATATTACTTTAAATAAGATATTTATATATCTTTCTTCCAAACCTTTTCTCAAAATCAGATTTTTTACTACTGGAACTAACATAACTCAGAACTAGTTAAAGTTGATTTTAGTGAAAACGGATACAAAATTTTGATTAGAAGACGCTGATGCATATTTATATATATTCGAATTACATCTCACACTTAACATTGTCAAGTACATCATTGGAACTAAGAATGCCGAAAATAGTTCTAGGGAAAAACTCACTCCAAGTAGCTAACTCTAGATAAAGCTAAAGAAGATCCGAGACCCTAAATTTTCTCAAGATTCCACCATATGATATAAACACATTACCAGACACAACGGTAAGTAACATGTGACTCGGTTATGTCTCCATTGTACGTTACTTTCACCACCTGTCCCTTCTCGAGACCATAATATCTTGCTATTGCGTCTTTCTTCAGTATTCGAGGAAGCTGTTCGAATAACAAATTGTCATTACAGAATAGCAGCTTTTGAAATAACATTATGTAAAGACATGCATACTTTTGCTTTTGAAATAACATTATGTAAAGACATGCATACTATTGCTCAACTAAAATCAACAATTCTATCAGAGAAAAAGTGCTTTTCTGTATGTTTTTTCGAGATTAAAGTTCGAACACTGATAAAATTCATATAGCAATCAAAAACTTCATCCCTGAGCATAAATCAGATCATTAAAAATTATATTTCAGTTTCACTCCTGAATTATCTACAGCTATTTGTTCCTATGTAGAGCACAGAAACAGGAAATCAAAATGGGAAATGTCAAGTACAGTGTGAGTTCAGGTTTCCGAGAGAGAAATGGAAATGAGAAACTGAAAAATCTTACTAATGCTAGGAATATGAAAAATCAAGGTAGCAATCAGATATAATAATTAATAAGTGAATACACGAGTAGGTTGTTACTCTAGGCCCTCCTAATACATCAATTACCCCCGGATTTGGATTCTCTAACTCTCTAAAGTTGTACAGTTCAGTCAATCCCAACCATCCATTGAGTTTTGATGGTCCAGATTCAGTTTTAGTGGGTTGTGGGGTCCACAGTGCAATAAAATCTGGACCATTAAAACCCGATGGATGGTTGGGATTGACTGAAATGTACAACTTTAGAGAATCCAAATCCATTACCCCCGTGGCAAAGGCTTGGTCTAGTGGTTGAGCCTTAAATTGTGATCCTAGAGGTTACAGGTTCGAGTCCACACTCGGGCGGGGTGGGATAAGGGTTTTCTTTGTTATTATTGTAAGCCCATATGAGGCAATTTTTTTTTAAAAAATAAAAAAATCCAGTACCCCCTGAATTCAGTTTTCCCTGAATGTCACATGTCCGCTTTTGATTGGTTTGACTTTTCAAAGATGCCATTTTTCTGATTTTTCACTCTCCAACCAGAAGTTGACACGCAGCAATAGGGGGAAACTTGTGCACTTCTGCCAAGTTCAGGAGGCTAAGAGAAACTTGGGAAAGTTCAGGGGGCAGTAAACCATTTGGGCCAAGTTCAGGGGGTAATTGATGTATTTATCCTTACTCTGATAATTTGAGTAAAAGTAAAATATCTAGCAGTCAGTCTTAAAGAGAAATTCGGTAAGCATGCTAGAGATGGAATACTTGATAGCATGATACATATACAAAGATGAAAGTAACAAATATATCTAGAGACTTATATTGTCTAACTAACCTGTTTGTCTTCGATATTGTAACTCTTCAAAAGCTTTTGTTTTTCCGTCTCAGTCAGAATCTGATGCTTTGGTTTTAATGCATGCTTCGTGATGTTGACAAGCAAATCTGTTATCTGATACAAAAATAGATTATGGTCATATATTTTGAGTGCAAAAATCATTTTTTCCTGAATATTGTTGGCTTTTTTTAACAAAATGAAGGAACCAACAAACCGAGGGAAGGTATACTGCAAATGCAGTAGTCTTTGGCACCTCTTGGACACATTTCATGATAGGCTTACAACATAACAATTAAAAAAATCATCAGTAACTAAGAATTCAAATTGAAACTCTAAATCGTATCTTAATCAACTAAAATAAAATCTTAACAAATAAGAAAATCTCTTATATTTAACAGATTTTGTAATCAAAGTTCAACAAATACAAATTGCAGAAGACAAGTCACACAAAAATTCACATAAATAATTATTAGCCTCCAGCACTATATATGTGAGGCGCAATAGAAGATAATTCAGATTACTATACAAAATATAAGACAACTAGTCTTGCAATTTAAAATTGCCACAACACTATTCGTATGTATAAACAGCTTTATGTCGAACATAATTTCTGTTAAGATAACTACTTCCTAACTCTACCAAACAAGATAAAAAGCAAGAAATTGAAGGGTCTATTTCAGGGGGAAGAAGATCACAAAAAGGGATTTGGGATTACACAACTGACTAGAGTAAGTTATATTTGGGAAATGAGCTGTTCATACCAGGGGTATCTCATTATTAGTACAAATAGCTGCTTTTGTTGCCTTGGTTTTGTTTCTGGTGGGTCTATTGTGTATATCTTCAGATTCAATTCTATCTACTTAAATTCTATATTTCTCTTCCATTAAATTGTTTCCTATCTTTACTGCCATTTCAGCTCTAAGCAGAGGCTAAATCACTACAAATATCCTTTTATCCCATTCTGTTTGGTTGTTTTCCACATGTCCCCCTGCCTAACCTTTATTCTGTGTTGCATTCTCTATCTATACTATCTGTAACGAAATAACTGAAAAAGACAAACAATTCTGCTCATAAAGTCTGCTCAGCACACAAAGTATAGGAACTCAGATTTACCAAACTCACACAAAGTATAAAGCTAATACCAAGTAAATGTGGTTCAACACTGAATGCATCATTGGCTATGTACCTGGAACATCTCGATTTTGAATGAAAAGAGATCCAGTGCTTTCTGTGCTTGGCTTGTGATTTGTTTTTCCAAGATCAAAATCAGACTAGTCAAACTCTCTTTATTAGCAATCTGTGAAGCAATGCCCCTTATTGTACCAACTTTGACTGCACCAGGTCCACAGAAAATAACCAGGATCTGCAGTGATGTTAATTTTCATCAGCATTGCAAGTAACAGGAGAAACACGAAATCACAAGGCAACATGGTAATTACAATCATAACCCAACAAATCATTAGAAATTCCATTGCAATTAATTATACATAATATTGGTACAGAATTATCATTAATATGAATTTAGTTTTATATCAACAAAAGAGAAGCATTTTCCACATCCTTTGGACATATCAACAATAGTAAGAGCTAGGTTATGTCAGTGTTACATAAGAAACTAGGTTGTTTCTTCACATACAGTATGCTAATTATAGAGTTGACGGCAGTAAGAACAGAGTAGGATTGGCTAGTCTCAGAGCATAAAATTTGTGCAGCTGATCTGTGATATTATTATAATTGAAAGAGGATCAAAATGATAACTATAAAACTAAAAATGGTCTTATGGTAGTCACAATAGCAGAAGAGTGAAAAATACTATTTTTAGGAAAACATCATTATTGATCTCATGGTTTGAAGTTTATTTTGTACTTAGCGTGTGTACGTGTCCAAATGAAATGAAGAACTAGAGGAAAATAAGAAGAGTAAAGGAAAATAGTAAGAAGACATGTTTACTTGTTATTAACATATTTTAGCACAAATATGGAAATTTAGAAACTGTGTTTTGAAAAAAATCTTTTCATACAAAACTAGAAGATTGCTATTTTCAAGAAAAAAAATTCCACACTAAATTAAATAAAACTAATCCAGCTGATATACAAATGGCTACAATTGGTTTTCCAGGAACATAGCTCCCACCATACACCTAGCAAAATCAGCATATGCAACACACTCAATTACATTTAGTCACTACTAACTAACAGATACATCATCTTCGTTGGTAAACCATCAAGATTTTTATCAATAACCAAAAACAGGCTTCACTATTCAAGGCCTCTAGTTTACTTAAGCAAGATCTGGAGTTCAAATTCAAGTGTATACAAGGGCATTTAATTAGCAGAAGGGCATTCAATTCCATAAAAAATAGTAATTACAAAGTTCACTTCCAACAGAAGCCACATGAAATTCTCACAAATAAAATTAATAATAAACCAAAGCAAAATTATGACGCTAGGCAAGAGGATCAAATTTCATATTTTCACCAATCAAACAAGCACTGATAATCTATGAAAAGCAGTTGCATGCAGCCATAGTATGAAAAGAATCAAGCCCAAGTAAAAATGCCTATTCAAAAACTGAGTTAGGACTATCAAACCCAAAAGAACAAGTAGAATTCAATTTAAAACCAAACAAGAAGTGAAGAGGTAACAAATAAAGTCAGTTTTTTACCCTTTTAGAGGGATCTGACTTGTGAGCGGCCGAAATTTTCAGGCGATCAGTATCAGGAGTGTGGCCATGGATTTCTCGGAATTCATCAAGGGAAAGATCGATTTCAGAGGTGAGAACCGAATAGCCTCTCTCTCTCAACATCTCGAGAACAGTTTTCCGAGAGAGGTAGTATCGGTGGCTTTCGATGCTACCACTATCGATAAAACTGCTGAGGCATTTCTGCATTGTGGCCATGTTGAAGGTTCCATCTCCTTCTCCTTCAGCTCCGATTGCGTTGCCGTTTCCATTTTCAAGCCCAGTTTCTTCCATTTTCACACAGGAGTGATTGAATTTGAAGTTGTAGCAGCTAAAGTATATGGGGTTAGGTCATAGGTGAGGTGAGGATTATTGAGGTGTTTTGTTGCTTTGCTAATTCAATAACTCAACCATCGGTGACTGTGCATCGAATTTGACGCATTTGGAGTCGTCAGATTTTGTCTTCACCTTTTCCGTTTTTTTATTTCCTTATTACTTGTAATTATACATATTCGTACGAGGGGCTCGGCTGGATTTGGGTCATCAAACTTTTTAATGGACTTCAATTTTAAACATCGGAGGTTAGGCTTGAATTGGGCTTCAAAGTTTCCAAATCCGATCGTAAATCTATAAATAGTATTAAATGTCATTTTCAAATTCGTCCTAAGTTATTAATAGTTTATCTTTTAATTTTTTCTGTAAAATTGAAAGAATAAAATGATATATTTTATATAAATATATTTAAATCATATGTATAATATATATTTTACTTGAATTATTTAATAAACAGGAAAAGATTTGTAAAACCTCAATAGATTAGAACATAAAAATAAAAAAATATAAAACATAATATATACATATTTAATTAAATATAATTATTGTTTATTGGATCGGGCTCGGATATTTATATAGTAATTAAGTTCGGCCCATAAAACTCTAGGCTTTAGCGGGTTTGAATCGAACTTTGTAAATAAATGAGTACATAAACCTAACAAATTTGAGCATGCTCGAGTCGGGCTGGATGAATACCCCAGTCCATGAACATGTATATTTGTAATCAACAAAATGGTATTGTTAAATGCCGCCCACAATTCTCTTTACCCCTTTCAAAGTGTGAACATGTCTATTTGTAATTAACAAAATGATATTCTTAATTGTCGCCCACAATTCTTTTTTGCCCTTTCAGAGTCAATTTTTCCCTTATTTACATAATAAACAACAAAATTTTGACACGTTCGTTTCTCAAAAACGCCCGCATCATCCTTATTTTCATTTTTTCATCAATTTTCTCCATTTTTCTATCTTTTGCTTAAGAATAGATGGAGGAAAAGGTATTATGGCAAAATCGAGTTTACATTGAACGGTTGGAACAAAATTTGGATAGTATCTAACAACTTAGTTAACAAAATTCTTCAAAAAAATTTAAATGAATGATCTTTTCATCCTTTAAACAATGTATTAATAAATTGTTTAGCACTAGCTGCGCAGTTGAGGTCTCTTGAGATAGGAAGTAATTAGACTGAAGCGGAAATTATTTGAATTTGTGTATTTATATTTTTAAACTTTTATTAAATATATTAAAATTATAAATTTAATTAAAATATAAATTACAATATACAAAATTATTGAACCCTTAGAGGGGTGATTAGGATCAAAAGGGGGTGATTGACTCTTTTTCATGGAATTAACTAAAGTGTGTGCGTTGGAAGCAAGTGATCAATTATCAAATAATGCAAATGATATTAGGTATGATGTATGCCTTTAAGACAATTATGACGATATGTTTTAATTATGTATTTGTACGAACCAATTTATTTAATAAAGGCATTTAACTTTTGTTTATATCAATGTGTTCATATATATTGTAACTGGGTAAAATATTTCATTGATATCTGTGTACAAAAGTCATTGACATATCATAGCATGGAGTGAAGATCATAGTGGGGGTATGTTTAGTGAGATCTACTTCATATGGAATTATGATTATGTCTAAACTATCACTGATCATAGTTTCATCAAGATAGGACATTAATGAAGCAGATAGACTAACATGTGTTGTCATACTCTCTTGGATAAGATCCAAGCAGTTAATCTTCTAGACTGAAGGTGGTGCCTTGAGTTGACGCATGGATGTATCTGGAAGATACATTGGAGACCGCTATAAGATAAACGCTTGTAAATATATCATAGTGTTAGTGTTTATCTTAGTGTAATAGCTTTGCAAATATCCTCATACTTGAGATACTAGTTGCCTTGTGTGGTACTGTCACTATACTTTGGGTCATTCATATTCATTCATTAATTTAGGATGCCACGGGTTATTACGAGGTATAGTGATGACAACATGTTGGTAAGCTTAGTAGTCGGATATAATCCATCGCTCTCAATATATTTAGGAGTTGTACTTGGCCGCTTATTGAAGTGACGATTGCTTGGAACCTCTAATCAGAGTATGTGTTGATAGAAATAGTTGTCTAGTCAACATATCATGGTAAAGCAATGAACTTTGGTAACAAGTCAATAACTGGGATAGCTTGGAGAAACCTTGCTATTAGTGGATTAACACTTTAACCGAACCCAAAAAACTAGAGGGTATATATATTAAAGAATGGAAGGAGTTCATCACATTGGTTAACTATTGCATTAACCAGGATTAAGTCATAAGCACAATGATGTTTCGAGTAATAGGGGATGGTAGGCTCTTGCTAAAGGCATACTACAGTCGTTCAAAGTCATTGAGTTCTATTCACGGTCTAGAACCTCGAGTCAATAAGTTCTTAATAAAGAACTAAGATTGGTTAAGTATTGACAACTCAATACTTCGGGATCCTATAAGGTCACACACATTAGACCTACATCAAACTGAGTAAAGAATTAATAGACTAAGTCTATTACAGAAATATCATTAATGGTTGGACCAGAGGTTTATTTTTGGCTGGTAACTAATTTATTAGGGCCAATAAATAAAATACTGTAAAGGGAGGGAACTAAGAAATTGTCGAACTTCATAGCGAGGGTGGAACCCTGCGATTTTATGTCACGCAGGCATGGGATGCTTGGGTGGGCTGCTTAAGCCACGCGAGCACTATTGCTCATGAGCCGCAGGCTGAAACAAGCACTGCCATTAGGCAGCACTTGTGGCCTAGCCAGCCATCCGTGAGGCCCAGCTCGCAGGGTAAGGCAAGCCCGCAAGGGCTTTCATTGCACGGCGCCGTTCAGACCCGTAGATCCTAGAGGATCTGTGCATCTAACCCATATGGGATTATGGTTTTCCCTAACCCTACATTGGAAAAAGAGGAGCTCTTTTGCTCCCCTTTATCTATAAATAGGCTGCTCCCCTCCTCTATTCAGTGAACTAGTTCTTCCTTTGAGCTCTGACTTAAGATTCTAACGCATTTTCTCAAGCCATCTTAGAAGAACAATTTCAAGGATTCCTGATTTTATTAGGGAACCCTTAGTTATATTTTGGCTGGGTTTTGGAGTGGTCTAGCAACTACTCGTCTCTCTGCGGTTCTTCCTCATTGGGAGGTTTTGGTTGGTGGGGTTCGTGTGGATACTCATAGAGGCTATCCTACACTTGGAGGCTTGTGCAAGAAGGTTCTGCTAAAGCACGCTTCAACTAGTAAGTGTTTCCTTTAATTATTAGGTCTTTTTCTTGAAGCATTTTTAGACATAATAATTATGCCTTAGTTATTTTGTGCATGTTATAGTTTTTATACTAGGGTATAACTTAGAGCTATGTTATGCTTAGTGTTGACTCAGTATTTTACAGATATCGGATGGAAGACCAACGAGGTGCCATGTTGCCAGTCGAGCCCCAAGTAGGATCACTACCCAACCATCCGTGTGAAGGATCTTGATCACGCCTGGCCAGATTAAGAGATTTAGTCTCATTATAACTCCACTTCCTAAATAGATAAATAGGAATAATATCCTTTCCTTAACGGATAAAAGAGAAGAAACCTCTTATAGGGGAAATCAAGCCTAAGTAGGATCCTTAACTAATAAGGACTCCTCACAGCCAAGAAAGGAAATACAAGCCTGACGAAACAAGGACACCATTCACTATAAATATGGGGTCACCCCATAATCAGGTATCATATTCTAAACCCTAAAACTCACTTACTTACTTGCCTCCTCTTTATCACCGTCGCTTACTTAGGCATCAGAGAGGCTACGCTGTTCACACGGATAGTCACTTTGACGTCCTTTTCTGTCTTGCAGCCACCATCTCCGGTGAAGACAGACCCTTTTCCTTTCTATGAAGGTTAGCTCAAGGAACCCTTTCTTTGATCAATCTTTCAGTGGTGCGTTGAGCATGGACAAACTTACTTGCTCCGACGATAATTTTGTCTTCCAACGAACACAAAAATCCAACCAGATGGACGACAGCCAAAATCACGATCAAGCGGCCAATGATAATGCCGATGACTCAGGGACGATTATCAACTCCCAATCAACTGCAGTGACTCCCCTCTCCTCCATAATCCCAGCCATGGATTCCGCCGTAATGCCACTAGCAAACTTCGCAGCCGGAAGGGAGTTCTTTGAAAGTTTCACTCAGCGCTGTCAGGTTTCTATTGAAGACCAAAATCAACTATGAAGGAATCAATTCAGAGTAATGAAGGAGGGAATGGCTGGGCACACCATAAGCAGACCGCTACACCATGCAGACGCTCTCATCCGTCCTGTCACTCACTAGGTCGAGCCTTATAATGCTCACCCATGAGGATACTTTAACACCAATCAGGGTGAGTCACACAACGCTCTCCCCAAAAGGCCACACAATGCCCAGAAGTATAGATCTCTCAATACTCACTTAGTGGGGCCACTCAACACTCACCCGAGTCCTAACATTGCAGGAAGCGGCTCCCAACTAGTTTAGCACAATGCCAACCTTGATGCGTCCTTTATGGAGAGAAGGATGGAAGTCCCCTTGTGGAGGGATCTAATTGGCATGTCAAAAGCACGACAAGCAAAATGGGCCGCTGTGAATGAACCTGTGTATGACGCGCACTACCCACGAGGACCTACTCCATCAAGCTTCGTCCACTCAAGCTGTCCATATCAAGGTCCATCTCACTCCACTCGTCTTCCTCCACCACCGCCACTGGGTTCACAGTCAAAGCCTTAGAAGTTCAAATATTGGGATGACCCGGAGTTCTAGAAGATGTTCAAGGAAGGTCTCAATGGCTATACTGTTTCTCTATAAGAACCCTTGCTGGAAATTTTTGACTCCCTATTCAGTGCAGAGATCCTTGTAGAATAGCTTAACCCCAGAGTCAACCTACCATTCATTGACAACTATAGTAGAGACACAGACCCTCAGACCTATGTCCGAACTTGCAAGAACAAGATGGACTTCCCCAACACATTAATCGGTTCGACAACCTACTGGTTTGACTCGTTGCCAGGCGAGTCCATAGATTCGTGGGATGACTTAAGGCAGAAGTTCTGTATGCAGTTCATCGACTCCATTCCAGCAGACCCTCAATGAGATCACTCAGAGGACGGATGAATCACTCCGCTCTTACATTGAGCGGTTCAATAAAGCATGCCTGTAAATACGAGACTTGGATTATAGTAACGCCAGGGAAGCTATGATTAGAGGCACGAGGAATGAAAGACTCCGTGCAGAGCTTATTCAAAGGCAACCTATAAAGCTAGATCAAATGATCACCATTACGAAGAACCTGATTAAAATGGATGAAGTTGATAGACCATAGAAGATGCCTGAAAGAACCCGACATGAAGACCAAAAGGCTAGGAAGAAGGGGGGAACTACCGCGAGCAGTCCTCCACCCAAAGCAAATATAGACCAGAATTGAATGCTCCCTTGTGTGACATCTTGCTGGCTGTGTAAAAAACCGATGAGAGGAAATCCATCAAATATCCAAGGGTGATGCCTGAACAGTTCGTTGGGAAAGACATGAATAAGTACTGCAAATTCCACAAGTCTAAAGGCCTGAACACGAATGAATGCCACGTCCTAGCAGATCCATGCCCTAATAGAGCAAGGGAAGCTTTCATAATTTATAAAGCGAATCACTAAAGAAAGCAGATCTGGATCAAAGAAGGATGATAAAGACAAGTCCTCACAGAATTCAAAGGGGCTTATAATGGTAATCACAGGTGGACCAGGCTTTGAAGGATGCCCCTGAAAGGAAAAGAGTTCTGAGTGCAAAAGGTCAAATACTGAAGATAACTCAGAACTCAGCAGACCTTTTTGGAAATAGAGCCTAGTAAAGAACCCGCATGCGGACCCCTTTATGCTAGAGGCCTTGGTAGAAGGGTACATTGTCAGGTGGATCATTATTAACATTGGCAGCTCCATCAATCTGATCAGAAAAGAGGTGGTTGACAAGTTAGAAGTTCATTATGGCTGGATGCTGTTAGCCCACTCACCACTAATCAGCCTTAGTGGCCACTCGGTTCTAGCACTCGACCAGACCACCCTAAAAGTTAAGCTTGGTGACAACAAAACCAAATGGAGAGCGAAACTGGACTTCATAATCGCTGATGTACCAATTGGCTACAACATCATCCTGGGTAGACCATTCCTAACCAAGTTAGATGTATTGATCTCAATCAAGCACCTGGTCATGCAGATTCCTACCACAAAGAGGGTCGCAGTAGTCACAGGTAATCCTCTAGTGGCACAAGAGACCTACTTAGCATCACTGAAAATAGATGAAGCAGTCATGGAGCCGAAAGAGACAAAGAACGCCAAGCCAGTCAGACTTATAGAGACATTGATAGTAGGACCTTAACGGTAGTTATACATAGCCGCTGACCTCTCAGAACTTGTGAAAATAGACATCAACCGAGTACTGGTAGAAGAACAACACACCTTCTCCTGGACAAATGAAGATATGACTGGGGTACCACCTGAGGTATTTCAACATAGCTTGAACCTCGACCCAGAGGCATCTCTGGTGAAATAAATAAAATGCAATCATGCGCTAGATAGACAGAAGGCAATTAAAGCTGAAATCCTGAAGCTCTTGAAGGCCAATCACATCAAAGTGGTGCGCTAACTCCAGTGGCTTGTGAATGTGGTTTTGGTGAAGAAGGAAAATGAGGCTTTGCGAATGTGTGTGGACTTTATAGATCTCAACAAAGCAACACCAAAAGATAGCTATTCACTTCCCAATATTGATCAACTAGTAGACTCAACAGCTGGTTACGCCATATACTCCTTACTAGATGCAAAAGCAGGGTATCACTAGATTTCCATGGACCCGGCTGATAAAGAAAAGACATCCTTCATAATGCACGAAGGAACATATTATTACAGGGTTATGCCATTCGACCTAAAGAACGCTGGAGCCATATATCAACGCCTGGTGAATGACAAGTTCAAAGGCCAAATAGGAGAAACAATGGAAGTCTATGTTGATGATATGATCATCAAAAGTAGTAGCCTGGAGGAACACATAGAAGAAATTAGGGTCGTGTTTAAAACCCTACAGCAATATCAACTCAAATTGAACCCAGAAAAAGTGCACTTTTAGAGTAAGAGGTGGTAAATTCCTCGGTTTCCGAATTTCCCAAAGGGGAATCGAGGCAAACCCAGAAAAAATAGAAGCTATCATGAAGATGGAGCTGCCTAAGACGTTGAACAAAGTTCAAAGACTGAATGGAAGGGTGAACACTCTTGGCCGATTCATCTCATTTTTAGCCAAGAGATGCCTCCCATTTTATAGAGCCATCAAGAAATCCAAAGCATTCAGTTGGAACAAACACTGTTAGGAAGGCTTTGAAAATGTCAAAGCATTATTAAGCACACCATCTCTCTTGAGTCGGCCAGAGAAGGATGGAGAAATGATCATATATTTAGAAACCACAGATGAAGCAGTACAATTAGTGTTGATCAGAGAGGTAGACGGGAACCAACACCTGGTCTACTACACAAGCAAAGTACGAAAGCACACTAAACTTAGTTATACAAAAATTAAGAAGTTAGCTTTAGCCTTAGTCTTGGCAGCAGAAAGGCTTTGACCCTACTTCGAGGCTCATACAATCATTTTCAGAACCAAATTTCCCTTGAAGAAGGTACTACAGAGGCTAGAAACCTTCAGACGGCTAGCTGGATGGGCCATACAGTTGGGGGAATTTGACATATGGTTTGAAGGAAGGTAGGCATTAAAAGCTTAAGTCCTGACAGATTTTATCACCGAGTTCTCAGGACTTGAACCTTTACCCTGCCTCAACACCGAGTCTTGGCATATATATGTTGACAGGGCATCTTCCCACAAAGGAGCCGAAGTTAGAGTTTGGATAGAAGAGCCGGAGAGGATACGGATGAGCTACACAGCAAAACTAGCCTTTCCATTCACCAATAATGCCATAAAATATGAGGCGATGATTAAAGGCTTGGAATTGGCTAAAGAAATTGCTCTAGATAGAATAATCATCAGAAGTAATTCAAAGTTGGTTTCCAATCAAATCAACAAGAATTACGCAACAAAAGAGCAAGGAATGATGAAATACTTGGCCAAAGTGGAAACCTTGCTGAAGGAACTCGAGTCAAAAGGAACTATGTAGATACTTGAACACATCCCTAGAGAAGAAAATGAGAAAGCACATGAGTTGGCGAAAGATGCAGCTAGTACGAACCAATGGAAGAAGCTTAACTGCCCATTCGAAGTTATTTATGCCCCAATAATAGAAGAGCAGAACCTAATGCTAGTAGAATAGAAAGAACCTGAGTGGATACAGCCATTGATTAACTACTTGGATAAAGACATCCTTCCAGAGGATAAGGTTGAGGCATCTGAAGTTGTAAAAAAGTCATCAAGGTACTTTGTCATCAATGGGAAACTGTACAAACGGTCCTACTCGGACGCTTTGCTTAAATGCGTTACTCCAGAAGAGGGAATGTACGTGATCCAGGAGATAAATAAGGGAAACTATGGCTCTAATCAAGCAGCCTTTACCATCGCATGAAAGGCCAAGCTCCTGGGGTATTACTAGCCAACCATGGAAGCAGATTCAACCGATTATGTATAGTCTTGTCACCAATGTCAGATTCATGTAGAAAAGTCACATGTCCCACATGCAATGCAGAAACCTCTACGTACTGGGTGGCCATTCGCCACCTGGGGAATTGATATTGCTAGACCAATGCCTGAAGCCATTAGACAGAAGAAGTTCATCATCATTACAATCGACCACTTCTCAAAGTGGGTCGAAGTAGTGGCTGTTAACACCATTACTCCTAAGAAAGTAATTGATTTTGTTCCGGAGCAGATAATCATCTGTTTTAGCATTCCAAACGAGATCGTCTCGGATAATGGGTCATAGTTCATCTTAGTAAAATTTTGAAAATTCTGCGAAGGCCTGAAGATCTAGAATCGATCCGCCTCTATATCACACCTATAGACGAATGGGCAGATGGAAAGAACCAACAAGATGCTTGGAGAAGGACTGAGGAAATGACTGGAGGGAAAGAAATGCGCATGGCCAGAAGAGTTGAACAATATCCTCTGGTCGTATAGAATAACTCCTTGCCGACCTCCTGGAGAAACCCCGTTTTCCTTAGTCCACGGGGTGGAAGCAGTCGTACTAGTAGAAATTGGCGCTCCTTCAGACCGAGTGGTCTATTACATGAAAGAAGAAAATGACATCAACCTAAGACACCACTTAGATAGTTTGGAAGAGTGCAAAGATAGAGCCTACATCCTGATGGCCGCATATAAATCCCGAATCGCCAGGTACCATGACAAGAAGGTTAAAGAAGTGAGACTTAAAGAAGGCAATCTAGTGCTTAGGGACGCGGCATCATCATAGAGCAAAGAAGGAAAAGGCAAGCTAGGAGCCAACTAGGAAGGACCTTACAAAGTCACTCAAGTCATAGGACCCACTACCTACCGACTCAGCCAAATGGATGGAAAAGAACTCCCCAGGACATGGAACACAGCTAGCCTTAAAAAAATATTATGTAGTTGCAAATCCTTAGGGGCCAAGTGTCTGCACTCTTTTTCCCTTACTATAGATTTTTCCTCCCTGGGTTTTTTTTATAATATGGTTTTTAACGAGGTAGCACTCCCTAAGCAGACTTTCATCTGGCATCACACTATAAGCCCGAACATTGTAATCTTTCTATTTTTTCTAACAAATAAAGATTCAATTTTTTTTACATACTTGTACACCTTAGAAGTTCTGATCAAACTCTCTTAGTAGTTTACCCGACCACAGAGTCGGCATTAGACTGGCTATGCGCACCCTGCTCTACAAAAGTCCTAGACCACACTTGAGTTCTCAAGAATATCAAAAGCCCTAGGCCAAACTTATAAGACCGCATGCATAACAAAAAGTCCTAGGCCACAGAAGCCATCAGGTGAATAAAAGTCCTAGGCCATTCGTAAGCCCGCAGGCATATTTAGTAAGATCTAGGACACACTTAAGTCATCAGGCATATTCAAAGACCTAGGTAACCCGTAATCCCTCAGGCACTTAAAGGAACTAAGCAAATAATAACGCTTACGATACTACAAAAAATCTTAAGTAGAACCATACGTCTCTAAAACCGAGTGCCGTGTACTAAGAAAATCTCAAACCAAAAGCATTCATTGCAAAGGATGAATAAAGGATCAAAGCATTCATTTCTAAGATCAAATGAACATTCATCAAACACTAGAAGAGAAATCTACAGTAACCATCCTTATGACTGAATGTAAACATTTAGTCGTCCTAAAGGATCGAGGTTGCAAAAAAGTATAGCAGAAATATCCAAAGAAAAAATACAAGTAAAATCATTTGACAAGCATACGGATGAAGAAGAAAATTAAAAATACGCCATAAATAAATGCCATAAAGGGCAACTATATGAATGTTACAAAACTAAGACCCAAAGGCCTAATCAAAATATAAATAAAAGAAGTTTCATTCGGCTAGAGGAGGAACATCTTTAGAGCCGGCATCAAGATCCTCGCCAGTAGCCTTTTCATTAGCATTCTCCACCAAGGGATCTGTATCCTGAGCCTCACCGCTTCCTAGAATCTCTTGGTCTATGGCGTCTTCAGCAAGCTTATCCGCCTTTGCCTAGGCAGCTTTATGAGCAGCTAGGTCATCATAAGATGGGAAATCTACATCATCAATATCAGACCAAGAAAGGTCCGGGTGAACACGCTAGCATGCCTGGAAGATCATCTTACCGTAGAGGAATCCGCAATCATCGAGTTGGTCAGTTATCATAGCAGCCATCCCTTTGGCCTTAGATGCCTCCTCTCGAGCAGTTGCTAGTTCCTTCTCCAAAGAAACCACCATGGCCACCGCCTCGGCCTTCACTCGGTTACTCTCCGCTTGGAGCCTCTAGGCCTCATCCCTCTCACCCTCAAGCTTGAGGACACTCTTCAGGGCCAACGTGAGCTTCCGCTTAATATCAATAAGCTCCTTCTCCTTTAGTTTCAACCTTGTCTCGTTCTTATCACGCGCCCTCCAAATGAGCACTGAGCCCCGGGACATAGCCTAAGAATGAGAGAAAAACACTTAGCGCAAATCCATTAGCAAAAAAGCCAACAAAAGACAATAAGATGTACCCGAGTGTGGTCCTAGAAGAAAAGAGATGAAAGTAAGGCGGTAGACACCCCTTTATAGCCCTCTGTATTGACATAGAGGGGGAAGGGGCCTTTTAAAGCACCCTTCACGGCAACATCCGTGCAAGGGAGGTTGGGGAAGGATTGGTCCATGAATTCAGCTAGTGTCGGGCGGGGAGAAGGGCGAGGAGAAATATAGCCCCCATCCGTCCTATGACCGGATGGAGTAGCCTGCAACAAGGAATTGTCAAGCTATATAACATGCAAAGAGATCTAAGTGACAATAAAAATATATATATACCTCATGGCAGGGGAGATGCACATCCATCATGGATGATGTATCCAGAAGGGTCACAGTAGCCTGCTTGATGGATCCCTAGAACTCAACAGGCTTCCTATTAGCCCCGCTTATAGCAATTGCTTGAGTACGGTTGTTCTTTCGCTGCGACTTCTTGGCTGCTAGAAGAGCATGAGCAAATTCAAGATCAGACATGTTTACCTGAAATATAAAAAAAATACAAGTAAGAAAAGAAGTATACCAGTTGCTGCAATCGGCCTAAGAAGATAGATTATCCCAATCAGTGCATGAGCAAGAAGATTGTGAGCGAACGACCTTTTTCCCACCCTCGAGGACTGCGTGAGATGCATCGCATGGGGGGAAATATAGCTGGCGCTGTGAAGCGTGCCGAGGGATTGACCCTTATTTTAGTGTGATGGAGATATTGAAGTTGATGTTGAATTTAAGTCCAATTTAGGTGTTAAAGGATACGAGATTAAAATCCCGTACTTAAAATAGAGTCGCCACCCGGTTCAGCTCAATAGGGAAATTTTGGTACGATTTTCCCACCAGGTGGTAGACCATACCTTAAGTAGAGATTCTGAGTTTGGATTATGTTATCCATTTTACATTAGGCCAAGTTAAAATATTCCATTCTTTCTTAATCGGTTATAATCCACCCTATTTATTGGTGTTTTCAGTTTTAAATGTTGTTTTCGCGTTTATCAAGCAATCGAAGCGATAAATAAATTATTACAATCATCCAAAAATAAATGTAGAAATTGAAATTATTACAAGGCTTTCAAATCCTATACATTTTCTATGCGATAAATAAAATACCCGAAGGCCTATCATACATCTAACCTAAATCTACCTGCAAAAGAAGGTTAGCACAGATATGGCACATTGTACGAGGTGTATCACTTAGCATACATAGTTAGAGGACAAAACAAGATCCGAGTTAGTGTGGACATGGCATATTCATTCATTATGTCATAAAGCCCGGTTGGATGGCTAAAAATGAGATTTTAACGGCGTTTGCGGAAAAATTTTGTTTTGACCAAATTTTAGACTCGATCGTTATTTTAATCGGATTATTAGTGAAAATGCCACATGGTATGAGGTGGGGTCTATTTTCAGAAGGTTTTGGACCTTCGTCATTACACTGTACATCCTAACTTTGGAAATATAACTAGGTCGAAAATGAGCGAAATAAAATAGCTGTCCAGAAGCTGATGCCACCGGCGACATGGCTGATGCCGTCGGCGACATCAATGATGTCGCTAGAGGCATCAGTCTGTAGGCAGGTTACATAGCTTCCTGAATACCATAAAGAAAGGGTCCTATAAGAAAGTGAGGCCTCTGAGGAATGTGATGTTGCTAGCGGTATCAGCGATGTTGCTGGCGACATAAGTGATACTGCCGGCGACATCACATGTCTCCAGCGACTTCAATTTCTTGCAGTAGTAGTAGGTAACGATCAAAAAATGGCCGAAAACCTGAAAACAAACACAAATCAACAAGAATCAGCACAAACAAGCAATATTAATGCCAAAGAGCTTTGAGACTCAGGATTTTTACCTCGGGGCCGTGAATCCGCCTCTTCGTGAACCAAGGAAGACCTCCGGGAAGCTTATAATGATGATTTGGTAGTAAATTGGGTACTTAAGTCTCTAAGTTCCTATTTAGATTGATTTTAACTTAATGTCTACTGATTTTAAGCTCACAATCAGAGAGTTCAAAGAAGAAAAACTAGGAAAAATGGATTGAGATCCTTTTTTTCCTACCTTTTCTAATTCTTATCTCACTAAAACTACTTTCTCTCTCTAAAATTTCCCAAATTCAAGTTACAGGTTGTTGTTGTGTTATGGAACCCTAATCCTTGCTTTTAGAGGCAAATTGGGGTGGTCTTCGAGACCTTTCAGCCATTTTCACTGAAATGGCAAAAAGAGACTGTTTCACGGAAGAAGATGAAAGCTGTCTGTAAAGCCCAATTTGGCCACGCCGTCGATGACATTGATGATACCGCCGGCGGCATAGGGCGATACCGCTAGCGGCATTAGTTTCCAAAAAGCTGACTGCCAGTAGGCCCACAAGCCTGAAAAGCTGCCAAACACGGGGTCAAAGGGGTTAAAGCGGGATTTTTGAATTTTAAAGGGCATTTTAATGGTATTTAGAGATTTATTTAATTCAAGTGTAAATCATCGGTTCAAGCTCCTACCAGATGCATTATCGGCCTCGCCGAACTGGATTCTACCAAGAATAAAGTTCGCAAGGAACATTATATTGGTAATAAAAATTCTAAAGAGAACTTTTATTATGAGGCATTAAAATCGGGTATAATTCATCATTGTCTCGCGAGAGGGACTGCAAAATCCCATCCTCACAGGCTACCCCTCGGGGGATCACTGCTGCCACATGTCAGTATGATCGCACGAAGGAGCAATGGTTAAAGATGATACTTGCTTGACAACTGGTTTGCCTCTTAGACTGCTTATGCTTCATAGAGACGCTGTCCCTTGGTCGGGCTCATGCTCTGTAGGTCTGCCATACGGACTATGGGCTTTCAGGAAGATTGCCCCTTGCCTGGGCTTTTAGACTTACCGAGCAGGGCTTAGGCTTTCGGAGTTGCTAAGCGGGACTTAGGCTTTAGGAGTTGTCAACCGGGGCTTGGGCTTTCGGAGTTGCCAAGCAGGGCTTAGGATTTAGTAGTTGCCAAGCGGAGCTTGGGCTTTCGGAGTTGCCAAGTGGGGCTTGGGCTTTCGGAGTTGCCAAGTGGGGCTTGGGCTTTAGGAGTTACCAAGCAGGGCTTGGGCTTTCAGAATTGATAAGCGGGACTTAGGCTTTGGGAATTGCCAAGCGAGGCTTGGACTTTCGAAGTTGCCAAGTGGGGCTTGGGCTTTCGAATTTGCCAAGCAGGGCTTGGGCTTTAGGAGTTGCCAAGTAGGGCTTGGGCTTTTAGAGTTACTAAGCGGGGCTTAGGCTTTCAGAGTTGCTAAGTGGGGCTTGGGCTTTCAGAGTTTACAAAAATTTATTCCTGTAACGAGGTAAGTACATAATTAGCCTAATTTTTAAGCAATGTTTTTACCGCTTGATCGATTTTGTGAAACAAAAAATATTTTTGCCCCTTCAATCAATAGTAAAAATGTAAAGAAATAAAAGTAAAAGAGTTTCAGAAATCCTGGGTGCCGAGGCTGGAGTTGGGATTTGATCGATTTACAAAAAGAGACGGAGGAATGATTTGATGTCGCCGGCGACCTGAGATGATGTTGCTGGCTATGTGAAGCATTGTCGTCGGTAGCCTTAGTGCCATGTGGCATCTTTGACCGGTTAAAAGATTCAAAATTCAAGCTGGAGGAGATGATATTGCTGGCGGCATGGCTGGCATCACTGGCGGTATGGGTTGATGCCGTCGGCAGCATCGAGTGACAGTTTTAGATAAATTGAAACTCCTCAAATTCTGTGGGGCAGTTTTAAGAGAGTAAAACTCTCCTCTTTATTCCTTTACAGATACAACCGTCTGTTTGATTCTTCCCATTTTCTTCTTCTTTTCTCAAATTCCTTCCATAGTTTTTCTTTTGATTTCGATCATGAAGAGAATCGCAGAAGCTATCAAGGGAAAGACGACGAAGGTGAGAGAAAGCTTGCCTAATTCAACCATGGATGGGGTAAAGCTTCTTCTGGTTCCCACGACTTACGGGTTAAAGAAGACGGATGAGATGTATGGCTACACGATCAACTCTCCCATCTCCAATCTGACCTCGAAGAAGAAGAAACATCTTTCTTACATCCAGGTAACCTTATAAAACCCAAAATCCTTCATTTGGTTTGACTTTTGATTTCAGCCCTAGACTCAAAATTATGCCATGATAGAAGTTTGATTGATTACAAACTGATATTGCATGCTTAGGTTTGGATTTTTGTTGTCTCTAGGCCTAGGATTCGATTAATTTTGATTTTGGTGGTTTTGGCGCGATGGGTGCAATTTTTGGGGCAAAACTGGGTTCTGCCCATAGATATCGATATCGCCGGTGGCATGAGTGATATCACCAGTGGCATCAGGCCTTGCAACAGGCCAAAGCAAGTGTAATGCCATTTTTGCTTGCAGTGACATCACCAACGGCATCATCCATACCGCCAATGGTATGGACGATATCACCAGCGACATCACTTTCAGTAGAATCGACATCAGCAACTTTACAGCAGGAACTAAGAGCTAGAAAATGACCCAAGACTTATCTATTTGTATTTGATTTTTGCAGCCGTACGGTACACCATAGGTATGGGCACCATCAGTGAGTGGTGGCACCATATTTCAGAAAAGGACCCCAAACTCGCACTTGCTATTAACAACACGGGTTTTGGTGATTTGGGTCAGATTATGCCCATGCTGATGCCAAAGCTATTCCACTCGACTGTAACTACTCTGACAGAGAAGTGGTCTAAAACCACATATACTTTCCACTTCCTATTTGGGGAGGCAACCATCACTCCTTCAGATATGGTGGCAATGACCGGATTGCCGTGGACTAACGAGGTTATCCATTTTGACATTTACATGGATAAGTACCATATGTAGAGGCCCGTGGTGCAGCGCATGAAGGTGCTATTTGGTCTGAAGCCCACTTCAGGGTAGCTATCTTATGGCGATCTATACGAGTGCTGGACTAAGGAAGATGTGGTGTCCGAAGAAGATAGGGATGCATGTGCCCGCTCCTTTGTAATCTCCCTGCTCACCATGTTATTCTTCCCGATCTCGGGGTCTAAGATCAACTATGGGCTGATTTTCATCATGGAGGATGTAGCAAGCATCAAGAAGAAGAATTGACCAAGGGCTATCTTAGCATAAATGTATCATGGGCTGGATACGGGAGCCCGAAAGAAAATGAAGGCTCTCTGAGTCAGCCATTTGCTATTGCAGGTATACCTTCCTTGAAAGCACTTTGAATGACTTTCCCTATTTGGTGTGAACACTTTATTTGTCATGGCTATTTTGGATTGATTGGTTGTTTACTTATGTAGGCTTGGGCATTCAAGCATCAGATCCTCCCACCGATCAGGTTCTTGACTACTGTGCCCCCGAGTTCCCATTTTCTCACCCGATGGTGCGGTGGCATTGGCAGGAAGGCCAAGTACTCCACTAGCTACCGAGAGTCATTGAGGTTTGTGCGATTTAGCTCTGTACGTGATGCTTTGGCTTAGACTCCTGTTTCACACTTAAAGCTAAACATTAGTAAACAAAATGCATTTATGTATTTACATTATACTTACATTGGTTGTTTGGTTGATTATTGGTACATCTTATCCTGGACCCATTTGATGGGGTGGAGAACCTGCTGGAAGTTGTAAGGGTCAGGAAGCAGGTGGATGACCGTCGGTTTGTGATTGAGTGCCCTCTATCACAGTAGTGGTACCTGGGAGAGCGAGTTGGGGATTGGAGATTTGTCCCTATAGCCACCAGGTCGGTGCCTATTGATCCTCCCAAGGGTTTATAGTGGCCCCATTTGGTGATTACATTTGAGGCTGATAAAGAAGACTATATCGAGGGGAATGGCCGAGTGATCCCTAGCGTCCCTGGTCTCTATGAGTAGCACCAGCAGCGCCTCTTGCCCCTTTGCCCTCGAATCAAGGATAATTATACGATTGAGTTCCATAATAAGAAGAAGATGGAGGAGGAGAAGAGGAAGCTCAAAGGGATAGTTGATGTTGAGGAGGAAGAAGAAGAAGGGGAAGAGGAGGCTGAGATGGAGGTTGAGGAAAACGTTGAGATCGAGCCTGAGGGAGAGCATGAGATAGGTGTGAATGTGGCTGGCAGGAGTATGCCGATGTTGCAGGGGGGCACTACTCTTTTGAGGTATAATTGTGTTTATGTGCATGATTTGCAATTGTTTGGGTTAGGAATGTTGCTTATGTGTGTTTTTCGTGCTTTTTAGGAACATGCAAAGAAGAGTGGTCGGGAAAACCAGAGCGGAACGCAATACTATGGTGTATTGGAGGGGATAAATTTTGTGGAAGGGTGCCTGGTCAACCCGATGGAGACCCAGTTCTTACTGATGAATTCCTGAGGCGAGTTCCATCTCAGGAACATAGGCCCAAGCCGGCATGCTCTGATCTTCATGCCATGTAGCACTACTTATATAAGGCTTGAGAATATGATAATTGCTTTCTTGCTTACCCTTGGATGTGGGTGCTTATTGATTTGCTTTTTGGATTTTTCAGGTTGCACGGAGCCATGTAGAGCAATTAGTAGAGAACAATTTTGCTCTTCGGGACACACTTATTGGGCAATCGCTGCTTGTTCAGGTACACTTCCTGTTATGACATATTTATAAGAAGTGAAATGCATGCTATGAATGAAATGAATGATATGGGATGCTCTTGTTTCTTCTGTCTGCAGGACTTCTTAGCCCTTTCCTTAGCAGATGCTGGTGCAGCTTAGTGGAGGTATAAGGAGGAGACGACAGCACTCCGACTTCGAGTGGATGAGCTTGAAGGTCAATTGGAGGCTACTGTCTAGGAGAGGAGGAGCAAGCAAAATTTAGACCGTGGACACCCTGGGAGCACCAGCCGAAGAGGAGTAAAGATGTCAGCCCATCGGCGCCCACCTATAGTAACTAAGGAGTCAAGAAGCGTGCCTATAATAGAAGGAAGGGAGGAAGATGTGGATGTGACCGATCGATGGCTCTTAGACGACCCAGATGTCACCTCTCGCTCACCTAGTGATGGGGGAATGCTTTAGATTTTCTGATTCTTAGGACTCCTTTTATTTCAGTTTGTTACCCCTTGATACATTAGGTTTGAATAATCTGGATTGTTGTTTGGTTTTGCTTTGGTAGTCTAGATATTCGGAATATTTGAATGGTTTGCGCCCTTGGGCTTTCATTGAATAAAATGGATTTACACTCGCACCAGATTTTGAAAATGGAAAGGCTGTTTACAGGTTTTGTATAGGTCCAAAATGATGAAATTGCTTCTGATGCTGCTGGGAAATAATGCTCATATTGCTGGCGGCATGACTCATATTGCCCAAACTCAATCAGCTAAAATAATATAGACAGGGCTGCCCAAAGCTCATATCGCCGGGTGCATCAAGTGATACCGCCCAAATTAGTTCATATCGCCTACGAAATCACCCACATTAACGGTGGCATCACCTATCCAGAAATCTGAGTCTAGCCATTCTGCCAATTCCTGCCATGGCAACCTACAACCAATAGCTACAGGGTTTTCTGCAAAGTCTGAGAAATGTAGACTGGAAGAAGCTTGAAAAATTTAGGCTTTGGGGTTTGGATATGTCGCGGCGTGGCCCGTAAGTCCCGAGTTCCTTCGAGCGGCACTATCTTTTTGGGATCCAATGGACCATGTCTTTTGATTTTCATTTTTCGAGCTATGCCCCTTACTCGAAGAGTTCCACGCTATATTGGGGGTACCATGTCCTAAACGTATGCCCCTAGCACTTCCGAAATTTCATTTTGGCACGGATGGGATTCCTCGAGGGTTATGGAATTTGGACTCTGAGGATCCATTTTTGTCCCGATTGTCTGACAAACCTGGGTTTTAGCTCGAAGTAGTTTTAGAGTGGTGCTGCAGGGCGCCCCGATCTCACCTTTCTTGGCCACCCATTGTTGCATTGCTACTCATGGCGGAGTTTATATGCGGAGTGAGCCCAATTGCTCCGCTTAGGCTGATTTCACTCATCAGACCTATGTCGATAGGGGCTTCTCCTATAGTTTTAGGGTTGGCCAAGGTTCTGCTGAATACGGACGCTGCTTCCATTGACTCAGCACTTATCGGAAATCAGCTCATATTACTACAGGTATCCTTTATTCTTCCAAATTTTGCACATTTATTTTCTCAATCCTTACCTAAATTTGAATTATAGGTATGGCTGATGGAGAAACTAAGGCTGAGGGAAGCACCACCAGGGAATTCGAAAAAGTACCTACCCATTCATCTGAGGGAGAAAGGGCTTATGTGGGCTGATTTCGACCAATCAATATATAATGATTATTTTGAGGGGGTACACTGATGCATAGATTTAGTGGGTTAGCCCGTGGTGGAGGATTTGGGATGTGGTTATGGAATCCTGGGGAGCCTGCGTTCAGTTGATAGGTCTAGAGAGATCTTTGTTCTACACCCCTTACCGGTTGTATTGTCAGTATGGCAAGAGGCAAAGAATTCTAATCAAGCTACCCCATAATCAAATTGGAATCTACAAAGCCAGGTGGGTCAACCATATCCGGGAGAAGTGGTCCAGGGAAGCTATATTCGAGACTTTGGATTATGACCATGTGGAGACCATCGAGACCGACACACACTACAGAGGATGGCTTACTGAGATAAGATGCTTGATGACCCGTTGGGAATAATCGTGGGCCCGCTTTGAGGGGGAGCGAGCAGAGTAGGGAGAGGAGCCCTTTTTTACTACCACATTGAGGAGGATCTCTAGGTACTATGATGATGATGCGGGAAGCTCGGCTTAAGATGCCCTTTTATCAGTTCTATCTTTTGTATAGGCTCGTAGGGGTGACAGACCTATCGAACTTTATTTTATTTGACGTCTTTTATTTGGTTCTAACTTTTGCATAGACTGCCCTGAGGGGTTTTCAATCTATCAAACCTTGTCTTAATTTTTGCCTGGACCGCCCTTTTAGGGTTTTCAATCCAGCAGACTTATTCCAACTTTTTCATAGACCTTACTTTTTTTCAGCCTATCAGAATTATTTTTATATATTGCACATTCAATTCGGAATAAAACAAACTCTATCCTAAGCTTACTAGAGCTGTCTTAACCTTATGGATATAGAATTCAAATAAGCATAAGCATTTAGAATTCAACAAAAGGGATACTTTCATTAATTGAGATAAAATAAAGTACGCGATGTTTGGTTGACATTCCCATTGATTTAACTCCTGGTGCCAACTAGCCTAGATTGGTTTTCTAGAAGGCACTCGCTCTTTGCTCACATACCCTAACTTTTGCCTAGATCGCCCTTTTTGGGTTTTTGATCTAGCTGGTTTGACTCATCCCTTAATTTTTGCACAGCCAGTTTGTAGAATACTGACCGACGAGTGTCACCTTAATTTTTGCCCGATCAGTAAAAGACCAAAAGGCCAATGATTTACTTTATCTATTTTTTTGCGTGCCACTTTTCTTGATTTATTTCTTTTGAATTAGATATGATAATGCTTAAGCTTCTCTTGGTTTATGGGTTCACAAACTCGTTCCCATCCATGCCCATAAGCTTAACCACCCCTTTACTAAGCATCTTCTTTATCACATATGGTCCTTCCCAATTTGGCCTGAATTTGCGCCTCACATCGGTGGTAGAAGGTTTTAGCTGTTTAAGGACCAGATCACCAGCCTTCAAGGGGAACTTCTAGTGTCTTAACCTACTTTATATGCTTGAACCATACGTTGCTGGTACATCTGGAGGTTGTCAAGGGCCCTTAACCTCTGTTTATCCATCATGTTCAACTGTTCAAATCTCGCTTGGGTCCATTCAGATTCTTTTAACTTAGCCTCTAGGGCGACTCTTAGGGAGGTCACCTGAGTTTCAACTGGCAAGACCACTTCCATCCCGTAGACCAGGGAAAACAGAGTTTGGCCGGTCGGGGTATGAATGCTGGTGCGATATCCCAAAATAGCAAAAGGTAGCTTATCCGCCCAATCCTTATAACCGACTATCATATTAGAAAGAATCTTCTTTACCGATTTGTTAGCTACCTCAATAGCTCCATTAGCTTGTGGTCTGTATGGGGAAGATTTGTCGTGTTCAATCCTGTATTTCTCAATTCGATCGGCAGTTGCTTCTTGAAACTGTACCCTATTATCTGAGACTATATGGTGTGGAAGTCCATACCGAGCGAAAATGTGCTTCTCTATGAACTTGGCCATCTGCTTAGCGGTGACATTGGTGAAGGATTCGGCCTCCACCCATTTCGAGTAGTAATCTACTGCTACCACAATGAATCTATGACCATTTGTTGAAGAAGGAAGAATTTCACAAATTATGTCTGTCCCCCACACCGAGAATGGCCAAGAGGTAGATAAATGATTGAGTTCGGTGGGCGGTAGATGCTGT
Organism: Euphorbia pulcherrima; assembly: GCA_947683365.1. Taxonomy (NCBI): domain Eukaryota; kingdom Viridiplantae; phylum Streptophyta; class Magnoliopsida; order Malpighiales; family Euphorbiaceae; genus Euphorbia; species Euphorbia pulcherrima. The sequence goes on from CANTUS010000015.1 coordinate 44,746,366, forward strand.
ATATCGCCGTAAACCTGGCATTGGTGGCACCTTTTGACCTGGGGCGATGCAATCAGTTGTGAGAGTGAGCCAAAAATATCCTAACAGCTGAATTTTCTTTGCGAGAGCATGACCCTTCATATGAGGGCCACAGTCACCGATATGGACTTGGGCCATTACATTCTGAGCCTCGGAGTCAGTTAGGAAACGGAGGAGTAGGCCATCGCTGGTGCACTTGAATAGATCACTATCCACAATACAAAACTAGACAACGAGCCGCCTTAGTGTGGTATGGTCTGAGTCAAAAGAACCTGTAGGATATTGGCCGGTTTAGAGGAATAGGATAATGTCAGAATACCAACAAGGTTCGGATGAGATGGCGAGGATTAGAGGAGCTGATTGAGCATGGTAGGGGGTTGGTGGACAACATAACCAAAGGGTGGATAGGCTGCTGCTGAGGCCCTTCCCATAGGGATGCGAGAGTGGCGAGAGCGTTAGCCATTTAATTCTCGTCCCATGGGACATAGCGGTATAAGCACGAGGTGAATATCTCAGATAATTTGCGGACAACCTCGATATAAGGATGGAGGGATTGCTCTTTAATTTCCCAATCTTTGACAACCTGATGGACAACAAGAGCCAAATCCCCGATGATAGATATACGGCGGGCCCCAACCTGGAGAAAAGCCTCAAGACCAAACAAATAAGCTTCATACTTAGCGCCGTTGTTGGTGACAGTGAATTCTAAGCGTTTGGACAACGGGATTATTTCGTTATCCGGTATAACGATAATGACTCTGAGGCCTGCTCCCCATCAATTCACAACACTGTCGAAGTACATAGTCGAGACATGTTCAAGGATTGTAGCGACGGCGAGCTGCTCATTAGGAAACTCCAGGTTTTTTACATAGTCAGAGTCGAGGGGTTGATTAGCCAGGAATTTGGCTATGACCTGCCCTTTAATGACCTTTTGGGTCACATACTCAATGTCCAACTTAGACTCGGGATAATATACTGGCTAGAGTGGGGGATTGCTAAAGATACTTCATTGGATCAATCTTGGCCACGGCTTAGACACGAGAAGATTGAAAATAGTACTGTAACTTCTTAGTGAGCCAAACCATGACAGTGCAGGTCTTTTGCACAACCAAATACCGGGTTTCATAATCTAATTACTTCTTACTCAAGTAGTAGATAACATGTTTGCATTTATCAGCATGCTCCTGGACAAGCATAGCCCCGATGGAAGATTCCTTGATAGCCAAGTAAAGGATGAGCAGTTTTCCTAGGATCGGGGGTTTCAAAATGGGTGGGTCAACAAGATATGCCTTGACTCTGTCAAATGCTACTTGGCAGTGATCATTCCATACTACGGGTTGTTGTTTTCTTAATAGCTTAAAGATGGGTTCGCAAACAGTAGTGAGGCGAGCAATGAACCGACTAACATACTGCTAGGACCCTAAAAACGATCAGCCTTCTTTCTCTATCTTAGGTGGAGGCATGTCCCTGATGGCTTTAGCTTTATCTGGATCCATTTTGACTCCTTTCTGGCTAACCACGTGCCCTAACATTTTGCCTGAAGTAACCCCAAACATGCACTTCTTCGGATTCAGGTGGAGTTTATACTTTTCAATATAAGTCATGAACCTGTCGAGAATAACAGGGTGCTCTTCTCAAGCAGTGAACTTCACCATCATATTATCCACATACACCACCACTTTTTTATGGATCATGTCATACAAGAGGGTAGTTATGGTGTGCTGATAAGTGACCCCGACATTTTTTAACCCAAATGGCATTACCTTGTTGCAATACACCCCCCATTCAGTGATGAACACTATTTTGACTTTGTTAATAATGTTAACCAGAATCTGATTATACCCCGAGAATCCTTCCATGAATGAATACATAGCTACCCCGATGGCACTATCAATCAAGACATTGATGTGCGGGAGTGGGAAGTCGTCCTTTGGCAAAGCTTTATTAAGATCTCAGAAATCTACACAAACCCAGATCCTACCATCTTTCTTCGGTACCGAGACTATGTTGGACAACCAAGTTGGGTATTCAACAACTTTGACGAATTGAGCTTTAATCAACCTCGAAACCTCTACCTTAACCTAATCCGCCCATTTTGGTCTCAACCAGTGGAGCTTCTACTTGACAGGCCAAAATTTAGAATCAGTTGGGATTCTATGTTCGGCAATTTGTCGATCAACCCCAGGCATGTCTTTGTATGACCAGGCAAAAGTGCTAACATGATCTTTAAGCACTTTTATGATCTTACGTTTTTCCTCGAGAGTTAAATCTTTGGAAATGGTCACCATTTTAGGATTATCATCTGCACTTAGGTTTATTTCACTTAATGATGTATCAGTAATGCCAAAAATGTTATGCGAATCGTTATGTGAATGCATGGATCCATTAGGAAAGACATCAAACAAGTAAGCAAAATGAGAGTCATTCATTATATTAAAAGCCTCGTAGGCAACATTGTTTGCATCAAATACATCAGAAATGCTAAAAATTACATAATCCATATCCTTCTCTATAGGTGGAGGGGCTTCAGCAGCAACAACAATAGGAGGAGCATCCTCTATATTGTCTGTCAGAATGGCATCCAGGTCGTGCTCTAGAGCGGCCTTTTGGGCAGTGGTAAGCGATGGCTCCCCGGACAGGTTGGCTTTCTTAGTGAGGGCCCTGGTGAGGTTCCTTACTATCTCTATCATAGCGTCTTCTTCCCTAATTCTCTTACCCTTCCAGCCATTCTTTATCAGCAGCGCCATAGCTTTAGTCATGGTTGCCATAGCATCTTCAATCTCTGGATCGATAGGCTCCTCATTACTTCCCCCAGACTCATCTTTGAGATACATCTTACCCTTTCCTTTAGCCTTATTAGAAACAACATTGACAAGTGCAATAGGCTCAGCGGGTTTGGGTTCAGCCAAAACTATCATGCAGCCGGTCTCAAACTCGTAGACATCCTTAAAGACCTTAAAGTTGGGCCACATTTTTTCGTTATACTCGATTGGCTTAGGCTCTCCCTTGTAAGGCCTCTTGCTCTGGATTTCACAAACAGTGACTAAGCGACATTAGCAGGAGGGAACACGGTGATAGGCCTTTCTAGGCTTATATCCCAATCCAGCTCGATGGGTAAGGATTTTTGGCTCTAAAGCTTCAACAATTCCCTTCTCGAATGTTCTGCAGCCTCTACCAAGCTTGTAACTAGATTTCTTCATCATTTTACCTATACCGGTGTGAAGGTAACTATACCAAAGGGAGGGAGATTTCTGAGCCTTGCTAACCATGGCAATCTGAAGGCCTCCTTATAAACTAGCTTTGGCTTCTATAATAGCCATAACAGAAGCGGTATTGGCCTCTATAGTCACCCATTTATCTTCATGAATAAGCTTGATTTTCTAGTATGGAGTAGAGGGAACGACACCCAAGGCGTGGAGGCATGGTCGGCCGAGCAATAGAGAATAAGTAACATGAATGTCAAGTACAGTGAAGTGTACATTGCTCGTCACACCTTCCACAGTGACTTGTGCCTCAAAGGTCCCGATTACACTGTGCTTCGAATCATCATAAGCTCTAATAATAGTGCTGGATTTTTCAAGCATGTCCTATGATAGTCCCAGATGAGGAAGGACTTTCAGAGGGCACAGATTTAGAGCGGAGCCATCATCCACCATGACACATGGGATAACCTTATTGAGGATTTGGATTCAGATGCACAAGGCCCTGTTGTGATCCTTACCCTTGAGCAGAAGGTCAAAACGATCAAACACAATCTGAGGCCCTTTTCTCGAGGGAATGCCTTATCCAACCGTAGCGCACATCTCAATGATCGAGGTGGTTGGATTAGCTTCTAAATCGAGGACTCACTTAATCAACCCCTTATGATAACCTTCAGAGTCGATTACCAGCTGCCAGATACTATATCAGGCTTAGGTGTTTTTTAGTTGAGTAATAAGAGGGTCAACCTTGAGACTGGCTGGAGCAGCCGGAGGTGGAGAAGGGGGTCTCGCGGTAGTTCCAACACTGTTAGGAATCGGATCTTTGCTTAAGTGGAGATATCAATCTTCAGGTTGATACACACGGCCACTCTAAAAATGTTAAGAACATCATCGAGCAAGACACTCTTAGTGGCTCGTGTTTCAAATAGATACTGTTGCTCCTTAGAGTCTGAATCTGGGTTCTGCAACTCATACCCATCCACGCTAAAAAGCTCATTTTGATCAACCTTGAATAATCCACTTAGTTTCTCCTTGGTAGGTGAATCAACCCTGAATAACTCAATGCTTACGGCCTTGGTCTCTTGAGCTACTCCCTCATCACCATCGGAGTAGTCCTCCTTTGAAATAAAGGAATCTACGCTGAACAACGGTTTTTCTCAACTTTCATTCTTTTTACCATGAATGGCTGAGACCCGCGGCTTTCTTGCTTTGGCGGATTTGGATTGACTTCCATCCCCTGGACAGAGTTGACCCTTAGGTTGGCTTGATTGATTAGATAAAAAACTGAGTTAGACGGGAGACTCGAATCGATGACCAGGTTAGAGTTACTATTATCCGGCCCTCGAGCAAAGAGATCAAAGATCATGGATTCAGATAAACTAGACTAGACCATGCCCACATTGCTCCCAAAATTTGGCAAAGGATTAATCATAGTGCTCAGAATCTTATTAGGTTCAGCGATCTTTGCTTCACTAACCAGACGCTGTATTGCCAAGAGAAGGGCTTTGCAATTGTTGGTTTAGTGTCCTACCTGAATATGATAGTTACAGAAGTTGTTCTGATCCTCGGATCTAGGTAGTTTGCATTCCTAAAGGGACCGGATGAAACCTGCTTCCCTCAAACGCTTAAAGATGACCTGTAGAGGCAACTTATAAGGGTTAGCCAAAATAAAGGGGGGACGAGGAGGCTCGATTGTGATAACCACCGGCAGAGCCAGGGTGATTGCTAGGGGCACAACAGGGGCTTGAGAAATGGCTTGAACTACAGCTGAAGCTTTAGGCTTAGCTGGTGCCAGAGCTAAGGGCTGAGCTTTATTATTTTTTCTGAACCATGGCTTTCCCACTTTTTTGGCCTTTTCATGCTCTGCCTCACGCTTGATTTTCTCGGCTTTCTCGAATACAGCCTTGTAGGACAGAAAAGAATCAATAGCCATTTCTTTACGGAATAGAGGAAGAGACCCTTCGAGGAGCTTGACAATCATTTCCTCGAGACTTAGCTTGGATTTCATCAAGACCTAGGTTGACATCCACTGGTTAAAGTGTTGCTTGAAGGTTACATTGGGCATTTTACGGACTCCCTCAAGATGTTGGAGGGTTGTCTCCATCATAGTATTAAAACCATAATGCACTTTCAACACCTCAGATAGAAGTTTTCAGTCAGTGACAATATGCTATGGCAAGGTGTGATACCATTCAAGGACAGGGCCCCGAAGGGAGCAAGGAAACATTTCAGCAAGAACTTTATCACTTAATTTCTTTACGCACATAATTCTTTCATACGATATAATATATAAAGAAGGTGCTCCATAACCATCATAATGAGCCATATTCAGCATGGTGAAATTATCGGGGACCCAATCTTTGTCTCTTTCAGGTTCTTTATAGGTGATAAGGCAGTTGATGTAAGCTTGGATCTCGGGTGTCATGCTCGGAGGCTACGTGACCTGGTCGCTGACTGGCTTGTGAGAAAGAGCTAGGGCTTTGGGTATCACGCCCAGAGAATGCACAACCTGGTCATTGGCAGTCTGAGAAGCCATCATCTATCAGAAAAAATCAGCTACTTCGGGTGTTACACCCAGCAGTTGCATGACCTGGTCGTTGACTAGCGGAGATAGCAGAGGATGAATGATCAGCTGGCTAGTAAAAGTATTCTGGGGGTAGGTGGTACCCTTGGGAGTTACAATAAACTACAGAGGAGTGAAAGATGGCAGTGGCTGAGAAGCTGGGCACTAATGAGTAAATACCAGAGGAGCCAAGCTTTGAACAAAAGGTCTCGAGTTAAAAGGCACAATCGACGGAGTAGTCAAAGTTAACAGAAAAGCCAAAGCTTACCCAAACTAGAACGGTCTTGCTATAGGCTAGGTTGATTGAAAGATAGGTGCAATAGGTCTTATCCTTACTAGACCGACCAACATCTGTGCTGAACTATTCTAGGCCTGCATATCAGATATCAATACTCATTTAGAATTTCTATCTTCGAGAGCTTGCTTAATGGTAGCCTAAATAGTGGTCTAGATAGAAGCCTGAAAAGCATCCGAGTTCAAGAATTGTGCCATAGCACTGGCAAAGTAAAAAGCTGGGAGGTGGCTGGGATCCCCCCTTCGAGGTGGGACTAGGGCTAACTGGCTCTTCAGGAGGAGGGGTCCCTTTGTTGCTTGGAAAAGACATGGCTGGCTGAGAGGGATTTTGGCCCAACTGAACTTGTTCTGAATCTAACTCCCCACTGGAATCGGTGTATGGAACCCCCTCGACTTCTGTGGCAACAACCGATGTGAGAGAAGGACGAATCAAATGATGCTCTGGCCTTTTCAAAATTGGGGTGCGATGATAAGTCCGCCTCCTCCTAGCTAAAACGGCAGGCAGTGGATTAGACCATGCATGGGTTGTATGATGTCATGGATGAATGTGCAATAACCAATGCGTGGCATGAATGGATGCAAGTAGATATGGTTAGCGATGAGGCGATGGCTTATCCCTCCAACATATGTAGGACGTTTGTTTCTCACGTCATACATAGGGATATATGGTGATGCAATAGAGGCACAAAAGAAGTCCTACGTATGTTGCTAAACTTCTTCCACGAGTGAAAGTAGTTAGGGTAAGTTGATTTAATTTTGGCCCTTGAGGCCGATGCATGGTGGATACATGAGCACGTAGCACATAGTATATAAAACGTCCCTCTTCCAACCTTAGGACTCTCATGTAATGCCTCTTTGGAAGGATGGAGTTTTTGGCTTCTTCATTGGTAATGGCGAAAGAAGTGCGTCCCAATTTTTTATTGATCCAGTAATCTTAAAGGGATGAAGTGCTAAGGCTTTTTCTAACACGGCTTTAGTATAAGGTTGTTGATGTAGAAGGTTCTCGTTTACCTTGATTCCACGTTACTCAACCACTCCCCAAATAGGTGCGATCATAGGAGTTTACATATTGGTTAAAATAAGTGATCCACCCACTAGGCATCCTCAATTCCAAATAGGGCATGAGTGATACTTTCACAAGCTTCTTAGGTAAAATGGGGCACCTAAAAATTATCGAACTATCTACACGTGTGTTTTAGGATAAAACGTTATAAAAAGGAATGAAGTTTTAATTTGGCCAATGATATCAATACATCATCAAAATCCTTTAAACTTATTGAAAATTTTAAGTTCAAGTTTAAAGAGATCAATCCCCAGCAGAGTTGCCACTGTGAGCGGACGACCTTTTTCCTACCCATGAGGGCCGCATGAGATATGTTGCACGAGGGGGGGGGGGGGGGGAATATAGCTGGCGCTGTGAAGCGTGCCGAGGGATTGACCCTTATTTTAGTGTGATGGAGATATTAAAGTTGATGTTGAATTTAAGTCCAATTTAGGTGTTAAAGGATACGAGATCAAAATCCCATACTTAAAATAGAGTCGCCACTCAGTTCAGCTTAACTGGGAAATTTTGGTACGATTTTCCCACCAGGTGGTAGACCATACCTTAAGTAGAGATTCCGAGTTCGGATGATGTTATCTATTTTACATTAGACCAAGTTAAAATATTCCATTCTTTCTTAATCGGTTTTAATCCACCTTATTTATTGGTGTTTTCGGTTTTAAATGCTGTTTTCGCATTTATCAAGCAATCGAAGCAATAAATAAATTATTACAGTTATCCAAAAATAAAAACAAAAATTGAAATTATTAGAAGGCTTCCAAATCCTATACATTTTCTATGCGATAAATAAAATACCCCAAGGCCTATCATACATCTAACCTAAGTCTACCTGCAGAAGTCGTTTAGCACAGATACGACACGTCGCATGAGGTGTATCATTTAGCATGCATAGTTAGAGGACAAAACAAGACCTGAGTTAGCGTGAACATGGCATGATCGTTCGTTTTGTCATAAAGCTCGATTGGATGGCTAAAAATGAGATTTGAACGACGTTTGTGGGAAAATTTTGTTTTGACCAAATTTTAGACTCGATCGTTGTTTTAATCGAATTATTAGTGAAAATGCCACAAGGTATAAGGTGGGGTCTGTTTTTAGAAGGTTTTGGACCTTCGTCGTTACACTGTACATCCTTACTTCAGAAACATAACTAGGTTGGAAATGAAAGAAATAAAACAACTGTCTAGAAGGTCATGTCGCCGGCGACATGGCCGATGCCACTTGCGACATCAATGATGTCGCTAGAGGCATTAGTCTATAGGCAGGTTACATGGCTTTCTGAGTACCATAAAGAAAGGGTCCTACAAGAAAGTGAGGCCTCTGGGGAATGTGATGTTGCTAGCGGTATCAGCGATGTCGTTGGTGACATGAGTGATACCGCCAGCGACTTCAATTTCTTGTAGCAGCAGCAGGTGACGGTCAAAAAACGACCGAAAACCCGAAAATGAGCATAAATCAACAAGAATTAGTACAAACAAGCAATATTAATGCCAAAGAGCTTTGAGACTCAGGATTTTTACCTCGGGGCCGTGAATCCACCTCTTCGTGAACCAAGGAACACCTCCGGGGAGCTTGTAATGATGATTTGGTAGTAAATTGGGTACTTAAGTCTCTAAGTTCCTATTTAGATTGATTTTAACTTAATGTCTACTTATTTTAAGCTCACAATCAGAGAGTTTAAAGAAGAAAAACCAGGAAAAATGGATTGAGATCCTTTTTTCCTACCTTTTCTAATTCTTATCTCGCTAGAAATACTTTCTCTCTCTAAAATTTCCCAAATTAAAGTTGCAGGTTGTTGTTGTGTTATGGAACCCTAATCCTTGCTTTTATAGGCAAATTGGGGTGGTCTTCGAGACCTTTCAGCCATTTTCATCGAAATGGCAAAAAAAGAGACTGTCCCAAGGAAGAAGATGAAAGCTATCTGCAGATCCCGATTTGGCCATGCCGCCGGTGACATGGATGATACCGTCAGCGGCATGGGGCAATACCGCTAGCAGCATCAGCTTTCAAAAAGCTGACTGCCAGTGGGCCCATAAGCCTGAAAAGCTGCCAAACATGGGTCAAAGGGGTGAAAGAGGGATTTTTAAATTTAAAAGGGCATTTTAATGGGTATTTAGAGATTTATTTAATTCGTGTGTAAATCATCGGTTCAAGCTCCTACCGGACGCGTTATCGGCCATGCCGAACTAGATTCTACCAAGAATAAAGTTTGCAAGGAACATTATATTAGTAATAAAAATTCTAAAGAGAACTTTTATTATGAAGCATTAAAATCGGGTATACGTCATCATCGTCTCATCAGAGGGACCGCAAAATCCCGTCCTCATAAAGATGGTATCCGAAAATAGAGGCCCAGGAGGTCGAATTGAAACTCCACTTATACTGCTCTAGGGAGCAACAAATTTATAGCCGAGGGTCTGGATCGTTGGCTTTAGCCCTTCTCTTGGGCAGGGTCACGATGGACCAGGTTGTAGGAAAAGAAGGGTAGCTATCATTCACCCGGATGTAGAACCAAAACTCCTTGTAATGATGAACAAAAAAAGGCTGGTTGGAGAAGCGGTACATCCCATTCTCCTGCACAAGCTGATAATGGTCATCATCCTTGTTCCACTTGACAGAACAAATTTTGCGAAAAAGGTGGCCTCAAAAGCCAGGCCTAAGTCAAGACACATCTAGTGATGCCCCATTATCACCACCCAGGCATTTGAATGCAACTCAGCCGGACATAACCCCCACACCTCTAGCAGGTTGGCGATGGTGTTGGAAAGCAATGATCCAGAATCTCATAAAACTAAAAATTCGAATCAGGTTTGAAAGAACCAAAAACTCAAAGAAATATACTTATGTAATCTCCTAAATCCTAATGGAAGCATCCGGACAAAATCCATCAATAAGGGTATCCATTGAAGACTATAAGTACCTAAGCATATACTAAGAGCATTCGGTTAAAGTTTGGAAGGGAAACAAACTTTGATAGATCAGCATCCGGAAGAACTGATTGCTAAGCATCTGGATAAAGTCAGATCCGGTGATATTGAGTCTGAAGACATCCGGAAAACTTAGATATCAAGACAATGGGAAAAGTTTCAATTATAACTTTTTCCCTCCATCTTTTAGTCTACAAAGTTAAAGAACCTTTCCCCATGAACCTTTCCCTATGAGGAAGACAAAAGAGACAACTTGCACTTTTCAGAAAAAGGATAAAAGTGATGGTCCCTGTGAGGGTCTTTATAAAGGTACAGGAGGTGAATGGCCCTTTTTCACGGAATAAACAGAATTTAACAAGTCTTAGTATAGTGTGTTTGATTATAATCCGGATGATGGATCCGGATAATGCAAGTATGACAATATAATACAATAAGTAAAGAGAAGAAAATCAAACACAATGATTTTATACTAGTTCGGCCCCACCTATGTCTAGTCCCCAGAGTTTCCTTCCTCTGAGCTTATCCACTAGTGGATTCCTTTCCAACTAGCAGGAATCAAGCCTTACAGTTTGTCTCCGGATGGTACCCCCTTCTAGATGTAGGATATACCACTAGATTCACCAGCTCCTAGCTGAGTCCTTTAGTTTTTAGTAGGATATACCACTTAGTCTTCTACTCCGAATCTAAGCTGAGTCCTACAGGGAGATCCCACTCAAAGTACCAACTTTAAGTTGTATCCCAATCTCACATCTCACCCAAGTTGGAGATCCTTACACTCTTGTTTTTACAAAGGTTTAGGTTTTGGATTTCCTTAAGTTTATATCTCTTTTAGGAATCCTTACAACAGATTTGGATTTGTTTAATTCTTGGAGGGATTGTGATTACTGATTGCTTGAGCAAATATTCTTGTGAATAGCTTTCTCAAACCAATCAGCCAACCTTCTCAATGTATGAAGCTTCCCTTTTATAGGCTTCCGTCATAAATGTAGCCGTTGTGGGTTTTTGAACTTGTATGAAATCTTCACCCTTGAACAGGTTGTATGTGGCACTTCCGGAGCCGTTGATCAATTCGTTAGACAGTAATTTGACCCATTTGATTTCTTAGGATTGAGACTGAAAAGATGTCAGTGATCCTTTTCCTTATATTTTAGTGTTACACTAACTTTTATACCAGTAACTTTTTAGTGTGAGCTCCACGCGCCTCCTCATTGGTTTAGGTGAAAAAGTTTGTTAACTTTTTTAGTTCGGTGTGAGTACTTTTGTCCTTTTTCTGAAAAGTGTAAGTTGTCTTTCTTGTCTTACATATGGGGAACGGATCTTTGACTTTGTAGACAAAAAAGGTGGAGGGAAAAGCTATCTTTGAAACTTTTCCCATTGTCTTGATATCTGAGTCTTCCGGATGCACTTAGACTCAGAATCTCCGGATCTGTCTTCTTCCAGAGATAGTGCAATCAGATCTTCCGGAAGCTAATTTTTGAAGGATTAAAGTTTGTTTCCTTTCCAAACTTTATCCTGATGATTCCAGTATATGCTTAGGGAATAGTCTTGTCTTGAAAGCTTGTCTTGGACTTGATGATAACTTAGTTGTTCAGATATAATGACTTAAGTCTTTCTGTACTTAGGTCCTGTTACATTCAATTGTTCGGATAAGTTTTACTTAGGTTTTATTTACTTTAAACCATATTCGGTCTGTTTTGTGTTCTGGATCATTGTTTCCCAACAATCTCCCTCATTTGATGGAAACAAAAACCTAAGTTAACTAAGCATAAAGAAAGGGGTATATGATCTAAGTATGATTCTTGATACTTAGTCATTTATAATTACTCCCCCTTAATTCTAGCATCCTAACTCCCCCAACATTTTTCAGTTCTAGCTTTTAAGTTTGTTTTAGTACAATTACAGATTGTACTTTAGAAGCAAGTTTTGAGAATTAGATTGTTTCACTATTTCAATATATATACTTCTGCTGTTAACAATAGTTAACATCAATGAAGTTTTGGATTACAAAGTACAAAAATATATAATAGTGAATCTAGCTATTACAAAATTTTACAAAATCATAGCTAGTCTAATTCCCACCAGATGGTCCTCCTCCCTTGTCCTTGCCCTTCCCTGATCCAGCTCCTTGTTGACTTTCTTGACTTTTCTCCCCCATTTTGTTTTCAGCTTGGGGATTGATTACCATATAGGTTCTGTTATCCCAGGCTCCTTGCCACACTTTTAAGTAAATGGTGTAGTCAGTATTACCTTTGGTCTATTCAGTAATTATATAGTCAACTATTGGAGGAGTAAGATAGTAGGGCTGGATGGTCTTCTTCAATTGATCATATGACTGTTTGATAGACGGATGTATGCACAAGATAAACTCCTGATCCTTCTTATCAAAATAGGGGAAGAGGACCTTTAGTAGAGTTGTCATTCCCTTTTGACCAAAGAATCCGGAATCCCCAATGGCTTGGATAAGATTGTGGAAAACCAAAAGGAGTTGGTTTTCCGGAATTGATTGTGTAGAGGAAGATCCAGATAGGGAGAGGTTATTTTTTTTGGTTTGATGGAGAGTTATTTCTTCACTAATTCCACTCCGGATGTTATGAATGGATTCCATTTGGAGCTTGACTTCTTTTACGATGGAGGCTTTCTAGTCATTTATTATTTTCTCCAATCCGGCCAGGCGACTTCCCATCTCTTCACGCATCTCATCTAGCATTTTTTCTTAGATCTTTGAGAGAGTTTCATCTAGAAAGTCAACAAGCATTTCCTGGACTACTTATTGGCCTATTCCTAAATCTGTGATTACAGGCCTTAGATCGCCTTCAGCCACGAATTTTGACAAGTTTTCTAACTTGGTATCTATGTACTCCTTGATGTCTGTTGAGAGCTCAAACGATAAGGATGTAATTTTGTCCAAAACTGAGCCACAATTATTGGATGCTAAGGTGTTAGCTTGATTTGTAGTCTAGTTGGCTGTAGTAATGATTTCTTTGACCTCATTAATGATGGGATTGACTTGAGATAAAAAGGCTTCAACAATTGCTCCAGGAGAAGGGAAATCTTGAACTTTGTCTTCTATCTTCTTCACTGATTGTTTTATTCATCCCGAAGTAATTTTTCAACAGTTTGTAAGTGTCTGCGGATGTTCCAAAGACTCTGCTTTACATATCCTTCCTCATTCTCTTCAAGAGTAGCTTCTTGTAGAAGTTTAAGCGCGGCTGTGACTTTAGCTTGTTTGGTGTTAGTCATAGGTATTTTGATAGCGCTAGCAGCTTGAATAGGTTGGTTTTTGGATGAGCTGGAAGATTCAACTCCGGAAGAGCCACTACTATCTTCTTCTTCTTCTTCTCCAGACTTTTCATCCCTATGTTCTTCCAATCTTTCCTCCAGACTAGCCTCACCCTTAGAGTCCACTCTAGGAGTGTGCCCTTCGAATCCCAAACCAAGCCCCTCCTCCGGAATATTATTATCCGGGTTAGGCACTAGTTCCTTAGACACATTTTATTTTTCAGTGTCTAAGTTATCCATGATGTTATCTGCTGTGACATCACCAACATCAGGGTCAGCATTAATATTTAATATAGTTGTGGTAGGAGTTACCTCATTGATTAGCGCTTGGGACAGGATGGTTGCATCTTCTATTCTTACTTCATTTCCTTCCACCTCAACCCCTGAATGATAGGAAATATGCTATATCACCCATACAAGTGCCTTTTTCAGGACTTTTAATACCTCCCCCCAGGCGTGTTAGAAATGTCCTCAACACCCTCTACAATTGCCTTTATAAGACTTAGTTCAGCTTAGGTTTTAGCTTCCAAATTTAGCAAGTTTTCTGGAAGGGGTTCTGTGATGGCTTGGAGATTGAATGAATCAAATTCTAGAATCTTTGATAGTTCAGCTAAGCTAGTTGGATCTATAAGGATAGGTATAGTAGAGGATCCTCTGGGTCCCTCAATGGTCATATTGTTTATCCTGTAGTTGTCTGCCACTGATGACATCAGTTCTTCATATTGTGGATCCTCCGAAAGGATATCTTCGTTTGATCCGGGCTTGCCCTTGGATAACCTGGATTTTGTCAATTCTTCGAGCACTACCCTCCTTGTAGGTTCTTCATCAATTTGAATTCCAACCGGCTTCTTAGCTGTCTTCTTTTGATACTTCTGAGCCTTAACCGCTTCATCAAAAGTGTACCCCTTTCGGGTGAATTGCTTCTTTTGCATTGGAACCTCATCCTCCATTTCTTCCTCATTAGACCCATGCTCTTCTGTTATCATGTCTATTATTTTTCTTTTCTGCCCCTTTTGATATCCTTTCCTAATCACAGCAGCAGCTACTGCGATTATCTCCCTTTCTTTTGGATCACGAACTGGTCTCTTCAACTTATCAACTACTTTGATCAGGCTTCCCCTTAGCTTGGACATTTCTGGGCTCTAACGCAATAGCTGGGTTAAGGTTTTACTGTCTTCATCATCTTTAACTGGAACTAGAGCCAACTGCTTAACTGCCTTTAATTTAATAGTCTAGGCCCTTTTTGGAATCGGAGTTTCTGCCGGATTTGCTGCTTTTCTAGCTTTATTCTTCTTCTTTTCCTTTTCTTTAATGCCTTTACCTCATCCCAGGTTTCACCAAAATTTAGTTTAAGGAAGTTCTTCTTGAGGATTGCTTTCCCATTGACACCGTTAAATCCAGTGAGGTCAATTCTAGAAGCCTGAATGATCCGGGTGATCATAGCACTATGAGAATTCCGATGGTGCTTTAGGAAGTGGATAATTAGTACTAGTATATTGACTTATCTGCACTCTACCCAATGCTATAACACATAGTGCTGGAACATAGACACTGTGGTTAATGAGCCCTTTTGGATTAGGACTAGTTTCACCAGCACGTGCTGAAGGTATCTCGATGCTTAAGGCCAGTAAGTTGAGAATTTATCCCCAAAATATCTCTCTGGAAGCCACATCTTCGGATCATACTTTACCTTAGTCTCATCTCCATCTACTATAATCAATACTCCACTATTCTTCATATTAAGTGATTTCTCAAAGAAATCCGGAGTGATTGTAATCTCTTTTCCTTGAACCTTAGTTCGCAGGGCATCAAATTTCTTGTTGGCTCTCAGATTGTCATGTAACTTTTGGATCAAATCTGGGTACGTTGGGCAGTTGATCTTGAGAAAATCCTTCAAGTGCTGATCCTCAATTAGTCAGGGAGTAAGGATCAGTTTCAAACAGGAAGTTATCGCCCAGAAAATCTATGGTGATAATAGAGTCGGAGGGTTTGTAGTCTATAGGGATAAAATCTTTATCTTTCAGATCAGATTCAGAGAAGATGTTTTGGGTAGGAAGTATTACGGGTCCTTCTGGTGTCATGATTGCTGACATTTAAGAGTTTGAAGGAAATAAGGTTATGGGTTTTTAAAATTTTAGAGTAACAGTACTTAGTTGCTCGTGTAGTGAAGAAGGGTGATTTTGAGGGGTTTATATAGGATTTTCAAAGTGAGGGTAGTTTAGTAATCCAGACACCGATAATTTGGCTGGATTGATGACATGGCAATTGGATTTTTAAGAGAGAGGTAAATTTAGTTTAACTGGAGAAGGGGAACAGTTTATTTTAAATGATAACTATTGAATTTACCGCGCGTGTAATAGCCAATGAACGTTTGAAATTAAAAAAGTAACTGTTACCTTTATGCTCTTTTATTGCCATTTATCATTCTTGTTTGCTGACGTGGCACTCTTCCTTCCGGGATAGGTTTTTCTTCTATACTTCATCTCTTCCGAATTTGTCTTGCCAAGGATTCAAAACAAGTCTAGGAATGTCTTCCGGATTCCCTTCAAATTGGATTTGACATACCAATTGACCCTTAGCTTCCCAGATTGATCTTTACTTAGTGGCTTAGTAAAAATATCTGCTCTTTGCTCATTGGTTGGGATGTACACCAATGCTACATCCTTCTTCATCACATGATCCCTGATGAAATGATGCCTTATGTTCACATGTTTCATCCTACTATGGAGTACTATATTCTTTGATACATCAATAGCACTTCTATTGTCACACTTAACATCCACACATCCGGATTAAACTCCATAGTCTTCAAGTTATTTCTTGATACAAAGGAGTTGAGCCACACAACTTCTAGCTGCCATAAATTCTGCTTCCGTAGTAGATAAAGCAATTGAAGTTTGCTTCTTGCTGTACCATGACACTAAGCAATCTCCAAGGCAATAGCAACCTCTGGATGTACTCTTTCTCTCAAGAATATCTCTGCTATAATCTGCATCAGTGAACCCTTGGAGAGTGAGATCTCCATTACTAGGATACCAAAGACCAACTTCAGTGGTTCCTAGTAGGTATCAAAGGATTCTTTTCACAGCTTTGAGATGAGAGTCCTTAGGATTGGCTTGATATCTGGCACAATAATAGACTGCATAATGTATGTCAGGCCTGCTAGCTGTCAAGTATAGGAGTGAGCCAATTATCCTTCTATAGAGCTTCTGATCAACATCTTCTCCTTTACAATCCTTGGATAGGACTGTATCTGATCCAATTGGAGTGGACATAGGCTTGCTCTTGTCCATTTCAAAATTCTTCAAGATTTCCTTGGTGTACTTTGATTGGTTAATGAAAATCCCATCCAGACTTTGCTTGATTTGTAAACCAAGGAAGAAATTAAGTTCTCCCATTATGGAAATCTCAAATTCCTTTTGCATTTGAGAGCTGAACTCCTCACACATCCTTTAATCAGTTGCTCCCAATATGATATCATCCTTATAAATTTGGACTAGAATAATATCATTTTTCTTCTTTTTGATGAAGAGTGTGGTATCTGCCTTACCTCTGATATAACCCTTGGATATAAGGAATGAGGTTAATCTCTCATACCAGGCTCTGGGTGCCTGCTTTAATCCATAAAGAGCCTTCTTCAGCTTGTACACATGATCCGAATGCTTCGAGTTTTCAAATCCAGGTGGCTGCTTCACATATACTTCTTCCTGGATAACTCCATTAAGAAATGCACTTTTGACATCCATTTCAAAAAATGTGAATCCTATAAATGATGCAAAAGCACATAGAATCTGGATTGCTTCCAGTCTTGCTACAAGGGCAAATGTTTCTTCAAAGTCAAACCCTTCCTGTTGATTGTAGCCTTGAGCAACCAATCTTGCTTTGTTTCTTACCACTACTCTGGATTCATCTAGTTTGTTCCAAAATACCCACTTAGTACTAATGATTGATTTTCCTTTAGGAGGTGGTACTAGATCCCAGACATCATTTCTGAAGAATTGATCCAGTTCTTCTTGCATGGCCATTATCCAACTTTCATCACTTTCTGCATCATGGAATTACTTTGGCACAATTAATGAGACAAAAGCAACATGACTCATCATCCTGTTGAGTTGACCTCTGGTTCTTACTGGATTCTGAACATCATCTAGAATATTGTCCATTGAATTATCTCTGTAAGTCCAGATCTCCCTTTGTTAGCCTTCATGCTGAACTGGGACTTGCTCTATTTCAGCTTTAACCACTCCTTCTTGGCTTTCATTGAAGTCAATCTCCTAGGGGTTAAGATTAACTTGTTGTACTTCTAGATCAAAAGATATTCCTTCATCTTCCTCTTTGTACTTCTTGATTTGGAATGAATCATGATTTCCTTCTTCCTTCTTTTCTCAAGATTTTTCAGCTTCCGGAACTGGATCTTCCGGAGTTGAACTTCTTTTACCTGCATGGTTAGTCTCATTGAAATCTACATGTATAGATTCTACCACAGTTTGGGTTCGTTTATTGAAGACTTTGTAAGCCTCACTATATGTTGAGTAGCCAAGGATAATTGCTTCATCAGATTTAGGTTCAAATTTTCCTGGTTGCCCTCTATCATTTAGGATGTAGCATTTACATCCAAATGCCTTAAAGTACCCAATTTTGGGTTTTTTCCCTTTCAGATTTCATAGGGGTCTTTTCTATGGTATTTCTAATGAGAGCTCTATTCAAAATATAGCATGTTTACGACCTCACCCCAAAAGTATTTTGGCAAACAATTCTCATTTAGCATTGTTCTAGCCATTTCAACTATGGTCCTATTCTTTCTCTCAACAACTCCATTTTGTTGAGGAGTGTAAGGGGCAGAGAAGTTGTGATCAATGCCCTTGGAGTCATAAAATTTAGCAAAATGCCTATCTTTGAACTCTTCACCATTATCACTCCGCATGTGTGCAATGCTTATGCCCTGTTCTACTTCTATCTAGATGAATATTTTTGAGAATTGGTCAAAGGCCTCATCTTTGCTTGCTAGCAAGAGCACCCAGGTATATTAAGAATAATCATCCACAATGACCATGGTGTATTCTCTTCTAGCTAAACTCAATGGTTTGATTGGACCAAAGAGATCAATATGCAAGAGTTCAAGTACTCTTTTAGAAGTAATGTACGAGATGGAAGGGAAACTTTTCTTATGCTGTTTACCTAATTGACATGCTGTGCATAGATGATCCTTATCAAAAGCAACCTTAGGCAAACCCACTACTAATTCCTTTTTGGCTAGTTTAGATAGGAGGTTCATGCTAACATGTCCTAACCTCCGGTGCCATAGCCATGACTCTTCTTCTTTAGAAACCAAGAAGATATTCTTTTTCTTATTTTTAATGTTATCAGAATAGACATTATTTACTCTAGGTGCATAAAGTATAAGTTGATTGGACTTACTATCATAAATTGAGAGCCTCCAGAATCAAAAGTGACTTTTCTTCCTTTGTCATAGAGTTGGGCTACACTTAGTAAGTTGAACTTTAGTCCATCAACCAGTGAGACATCTTCAATTTTTAATTTAGATCCAATGGTTCCATGTCCAATGATCTATCCTTTTTTATTATCTCCAAAGCTTACTTTCCCTCCCTTCATTCGGGTTAATATGATGAAGGCCTTCTCATCACCTGCCATATGCCTTGAGCATCCACTATCAATGTACCAAGTGTGTTGATCTACTATGGATCTAAGGCATACCTACAAAACAGATCAAATAGGTTTGGGTACCCAATCAGATTTGGGTCCTCTCGGGTTAATAACCATCTCAGGCCAAGGACAAACATCATAATAACCATTTTTTAATCTACATAGTATAGTAGTATGATTGTTTTTCTCTCAAATCCTGCACCCTGAAATGGGTCTGTTCTGCTTTTACTTCTTTTTGATCTTTTCTAGATCCTCCTTTCTATAGTTTCCTTTATATCCAGCTTCTTGCACACTTATGGATGGTCCGGAATATGTTCGGAAGCTGGTTGGAGGTGCAATTTCTACTGCATAATTCCTCTTCTGGTTGGTAGGTTGTTGGCTATAATTCACCTTAGCCTTTCCCTTTTGAGCAGCAGTATATCTTTAGGCTTGTGGTTATCTGCTGACTTCCTTCACCTTTTGGTTGGAGGGTTTTGGATTTTTTGATGAAGCCTTCCCTAGATTTCTCCTTCTTTGTGGAGAATAGGATTTCCATCCAGATGCCTCCATTATCAGGGCTATTTCTCTATCCAGCCCAATCAGATTGGCATTTAGCATTTGCACTTGATTCTTCAGGTAGTTCTCCTCAACTTCATCAATGTGCTTTGCTTTTCTTATCAAGTTGACATCTTATGCCAAGGCTTCATTATCCTCAGCAATCTCTAACACTTGTCTTCTTAAGGATTTGATTGCTTTTGCATTCTTCTTCACTCTTGATCACAATAGATAAAGCTCTAGCAAGGTCAAAGTTAGAAGCAGAATTAGAATAAGAGTTTACCTCAATGTTTGTTGTTTCTGATTCTGATTCTTTGATTTGCATTGTGTCTTGCTTAGAGACATTCTTTCCAGATTGTTATACTTCCGAATCAGTCAGTGCCATGAATGCACAGTTGGCAGTCTCTTCTTCTTCTATCGAAGATGAGCTGCTACTTTTCTCACTGTTGCTCCATGTAGCCACCATTGCCTTCTTTTTGAATTTCTTGGTTTTCTTAAGCTTGGGGCTTTTGGTCCTAAAGTGACCTTTCTCCCTACATTCAAAATAGGCAACTTCTTTCTCCGGATCCTTCTTTTCTTCTGGATTCTTTCCGGACCTGTCTCTTCTAGAAGTGCCTTCCCTTGGTCTTTGGGATTCATATTTTCTGGACTTCCTTCTTTCTTTCTTTCTTTCTTTCTTTTGTAGGAACCTGTTGAGCCTTCTAGTTAATAGAGCTAGTTGCTCCTTGGTACTTTGAGGTTCCTTGACTAGTTCTTCTTCCCCGAATGAAGCTGATCCGGTGGATTCTGCCTTAAGTGCAATGGCTTTCTTCTTCTCCTCAGGCTTCTTTACTTATTAGCTATATCTCTCCAAGGATAATTCTTGGGCTAATAGACTACCAATGAGCTCATCATAACTATAGAAATTTAAGTCATGAGCTTCCTCAATGGTAGTCTTCTTGTTATCCCATTCCTTGGTGAGACTCCGGAGCACCTTCTTTACCATCTCTAATTCAGAGATTTCTTTTCTGAGCCTTTTCATCTCATTTACTAGATTGGTATATCTAGTGTTCATGCTACTAATTGATTCTTTTGGCTCCATTTTAAAGGTTTCAAGCTTTTACTGGAGTAGATCAAGCTTGGCTTCTCTTACTTTGTTAGTTCCTTCATAGGTTACCTCCAGCTTTTCCTAAATTTCCTTTGCAATCTCTCATCCAGAATTCCTATTAAATTCAGCTGCACTAAGGGCACAATAAAGCATGTTAATAGCATTTGCATTTTCACGCAACTTTTTAAAATCATTCTCATCCCGCATACTTGATGGCTTTCGGGTAGTCATACCCTCTACTTCACAAGTAGGCTCATATGGGCCATCTTTAATAACTAACCATGCTTGCATGCTTTGTGATTGAATGAAGTTCTTCATCCGATTTTTCAAGAATGTGTAGTGTTCACCGGTGAAGAGTGGAGGATGGGTAATAGACATACCCACCGGAAGAAGCTATGAGTTTTGGAAACTTATTTTGATTCTTGGATCAAAATATATGGACCTTTAGCTCGAGATTGTTAGATCTCTAGTTTGAGCACTTGCTCTGATACCACATTTTGGTCCCTGTGAGGGTCTTTATAAGGGCAGAGGGGGGATGAATGACCCTTTTTCGTGGAATAAATAGACTTTAACAAGTATTAGTGTAGCGTATTTGATTATGATCCAGATGATGGATCTGGATAATACAAGTATGATAATATAATGCAATAAGTAAATAGAAGAAAATCAAACACAATGATTTTATACTAGTTCGGCCCTACCTATGTCCAGTCCCCAGAGTTTCCTTCCTCCGAGCTTATCCACTAGTGGATTCCTTTCCAACTGGTAGGAATCAAGCCTTATAATTTATCTCCCGATGGTACCCCCTTCCGGATGTAGGATATACCACTAGAATCACGAACTCCTAGCTAAGTCCTTTAGTCTTTCGCAGGATATACCACTTAGACTTCTACCCTGAATCTAAGCTGAGTCCTACAGGGAGATCCCACTCAAAGCACCAACTTTAAGTTATATCCCAATCCCACAACTCACCCAAGTTAGAGATCCTTACACTCTTGGTTTCACAAAGGTTTAGGTTTTAGATTTCCTTAAGTTTATATCTCACTTAGGAATCCTTACAACTGATTTGGATTTGTTTGATTTTTGGAGGGATTGTGATTACTGATTGCTTAAGCAAATGTTCTTGTGAATAGCTTTTTCAAATTAATCAGCCAACCTTCTCAATGTGTGAAGCTTCCCTTTTATAGGCTTTTGTCATAAATATAGCCATTGTGGGTTGTTGAACTTGTATTAAATCTTCACCCTTGATCAGGTTGCATATGTCACTTCTGGAGTCATTGATCAATCCGTTAGATAGTAATTTGACCCGTTTGATTTCGTGGGATTGAGGCTGAAAAGATATCAGTGATCATTTTCCTTGTATTTTAGTGTACACTAACTTTTATACTAGTAACTTTTTGGTGTGAGTTCCACGCGCCTCCTTCCTGGTCTAGGTGAAAAAGTTGTTAACTTTTTCAGTCCAGTGTTAGTACTTTTGTCCTTTTTCTAAAAAGTGCAAGCTGTCTTTCTTGTCTTGCATATGCGGAAAGGATCTTTGACTTTGTAGACCAAAAAGGTGGAGGGAAAAGCTATCTTTGAAACTTTTCCCATTGTCTTGATATCTGAGTCTTCCGGATCCTCTTAGACTCAGAATCTTTGGATCTATCTTCTTCTGGAGATAGTGCAATCAGTTCTTCCGGATGCTAATTTTTGAAGGATTAAAGTTTGTTTCTTTTCCAAACTTTATCCTGATGATTCCAGTATATGCTTAGGGAATAGTATTATCTTGAAAGCTTATGTTGGACTTGATGATAACTTAGTTGTCCGGATATAATGACTTAAGTCTTTTTGTACTTAGGTCCTATTACATTCAGTTGTCCGGATAAGTTTCACTTAGGTTTTGTTTACTTAAAACCTGATCCGGTCTGTTTTATGTTCAGGATCATTGTTTCCTAACAAAAAGTATTGACACCAGACAGAAAAAGGAAATGACCTTTTTCACCTAGACCAAAAAGGAGGCGCATGGAGCTCACACCAAAAAGCTAATGGTATAAAAGTTGGTGTGACACTAAAAATTAAGGAAAATAATCACTGATATCTTTTCAGCCTCAATTCCAAGGATTCAAATGGGTCAACTTATTGTCTAATGGATTGATCAACGCTCCAGAAGTGCCACATTCCACCTCATCAATGGTGAAGATTGAGTTACAGCTTACCAACCTTCAACGCTACGTTTATGATCTAAGCCTATAAAAGGGAAGCTTCACTAGTTGAGAAGGTGTTGGTTGATTTCACAAAAGCATATAACAAAAGAATTTACAAGAAAGCAATCAGATTCACAAATCCCTCCATGAACCAAAATCACTGAAAATCAGTTTGTATGGATTCCTAAGTGAGTTATAAACTTAAGGAAGTCCAAAACCAAAACCTTAGATAGAAACCAAAGTGTAAAATATCTCCTACTTTGGTGAGTAGTGAGATTGGGATATAGTTTGAAGTAGGTGCTTTGAGTGGGATCTCCCTGTAGGACTTAGCTTAGATTTGGGGTAGAAGTCTAAGTGGTATATCCTGCTAAAGATGAAAGGACTCAGCTAGAGGTTGGTGCCTTTAGTGGTATATCCTACATCCAAAAGGGGGTACCATCCGGAGACAAACTATAAGGCTTGATTTTTGCCAGTTGGGAAGAAATCACACTAGTGAAAAGCTCAAAGTAAGGAACCTTTAGGAAATAGACGTAGGTAGGGCCGAACCAGTATAAATCATCATGTTTGATTTTCTCTAACTCTTTATTTATATTTGCATCATATTTCACATTTGCATTATCCGAATTCATAACATCCGGAAGCCATCAAACACGATACACAAGACTTCTTAAAGTCTATTAATTCCAGGAAAAAGGGTCATTCACCCCCCTCTAACCTTATATAGACCCTCACAGGGACCAATAAGTGGTATTAGAGCAAGTGCTCAAACTAGAGATCTAACAATCTCGAGCTAAAGGTCCATATATTTTGATTCAGTAATCAAAATGAGTTTCCAAAACTCACAGCTCCTTCTGGTGGGATGTCTATTACCCGACCTCCACTCTTCACCGGTGAACACTACACGTTCTAGAAAAACCGGATGAAGAATTTCATTTCGGCTCAAAGCATGACGGCATGGATGGCTATTAAAGATGGTCCATATGAGCCTATGCATGAGGTAGATGGTTTGACCACCCGCAAGCCCTCAAGCTTATGGGATGAGAATGATTATAAAAGATTGTGTGAAAATGCAAATGCTATTAATATGCTTCATTGTGCTCGTAGTGCAATAGAATTTAACAGGATATTCAGATGTGAAATTGCATAAGAGATCTAGCAGAAGCTAGAAGTTAACTATGAAGGAACCAACAAAGTAAGAGAGGCCAAGCTTGATCTACTCCAGCAAAAACGTGAGACCTTCAAGTTGGAGCCAAAAGAATCAATCAGTAGTATGAACACTGAACACACAAATCTAGTGAATGAAATGAAGAGGCTTGGAAAAGAAATTCCTGAAGTAGAGATGGTGAAAAAAAATACTCCGGAGTCTCACCAAGGAGTGGGCTAACAAGAAGACGGCCATTGAGGAAGCTCATAACCTAAACTTCTATAGTTATGATGAGCTCATTTACAATCTCTTGACTCAAGAGCTATCTCTGGAAAGATATAGCCAATAGGAGAAGAAGCCTGAATAGAAGAAGAAAGCTATTGCACTTAAAGCAAAATCCACCAGATCAGCTTCATTTGGAGAAGAAGAGCAAGTCACAGAATCTCAAAGTACCAAGGAGCAACTAGTTCTATTAACTAGACAACTCAACAGGTTCCCATAAAAGAAAGAAAGGAGGAATTTTAGAAAGTAAGGATCCCAAAGAACAAGGGAAGGCACATCCAGAAAAGACAGACCTAGAAAGAATCCAGAAGAAAAGAAGGATCCGAAAAAAAAGCTGCATTGAATGTGGGGAGAAGGGCCACTTCAAAACCAAATGTCCTAAGCTTAAATGAACCAAGAAGCACAAGAAGAAGGCAATGGTGGCCACTTGGAGCAATAGTAAGGAAAGTAGTAGCTCATCTTTAATAGAATAAGAAGAGACTCCCAACTGTGCATTCATGGCACTAACTGACCCGGAAGTAGAGTAATCCGGAAAGAATGTCTCTAAGCAAGATACAATGCAAATCAAAGAATCAGAATTAGAAACAACAAAAACTGTGGTAAACTCTTGTTCTAATTCTGCTTCTAGCTTTGACCTTGCTAGAGCTTTAGCTATTATGATCAAGAGTGTGAAGAAGAACACATAAGCGATCAAATCCTTAAGAAGACAAGTGATGGAGATTACTGAAGATGGTGAAGCATTGGCACAAGATGTCAATTTGATAAGAACTACTAAGCACATTGATGTGATTGAAGAAAACTTCCTGAAAAATCAAGTGCAGATATTAAGTGCTAACTTGATGAGGTTAGATAAGGAGCTAACCCTGATGAAGGAAGCATCCAGAAGGAGATCAAGCCTCTCACAACCAAGAAGGAACCTAAGGTAGAATACACAAAGAGATCAACATCCAACTACCAAAGGAAATCCAAAGCCTTCTAACTATAAAGTGAAGGAGGTTAGCAGGCAACCACAAGCTCAAAGATACACCACTGCAGAAAAAGGAAAGCTAAGGCTATATACAGTCAACAACCTGCTAAGCAAAGAAGGAACCATGCAGTAGAAGTTTCACCCCCAACTAACTTCCGGATACATGCCGGACCATCTACAAGTGTACAAGAAGCTAGATATAGAGGGAACTATAGGAAGGAGGATCTTGAAAAGATAAAAAAGAAGTAGGAGTAGAACAGACCCATCTCAGGGTGCAAGTTTTGTGGGAGAAACAATCATATTACTAAATTATGTAGATTTAAAAATGGTTATTATGATGTCAATCCATGGCCTAAAATGGTTAATAACCCGAGAGGACCCAAATCTTATTGGGTACCCAAACCCACTTGATCTATTTTATAGGTATGCCTTAGATCCACAATAGATCAACACACTTGGTACATTGATAGTGGATGCACAAGGCACATGATAAAGGTAGAAAAGTCACATTTGATTCCAGAGGCTGCACAATCTATGATGGTAAGTCTAATCAACTCATTCTTTATGCACCTAGAGTAAATAATGTCTATTCTGTTAACATTAAAAATGAGAAAAGAATATATGCTTGGTGTCTAAAGAAGAAGAATCATGGCTATGGCACCAGAGGTTGGGACATGTTAGCAAGAACCTCCTATCTAAACTAGCCAAAAAGGAATTGGTAGTGGGTTTGCCTAAGGTTGCTTTTGATAAGGATCATCTATGCACTGCATGTCAATTAGGTAAACAACATAAGAAAAGTTTCTGTTCCATCTCCTATATTCCTTCCAAGAGAGTACTTGAGCTCTTGCATATTGATCTCTTTGGTCCAATTAAACCATTGAGTTTAGGTAGAAGAGAATACACCATGTTAATTATGGACGATTATTCTCGCTATACTGGGGTTCTCTTGCTAGCAAGCAAAGATGAAGCCTTTGACCAATTCCCAAAAATAATTATCTGGATTGAAGTGGAACAGGGAATAAGCATTACATGCATCCGGAGTGATAATGGTGGTGAGTTCAAAATTAAGTACTTTGCTGAATTTTGTGACTCCAAGGGCATTGAACATAAAATCTCTGCCCCTCACACCCCTCAACAAAATGGAGTTGTTGAAAGAAAGAACAGGACCATAGTTAAGATGGCTAGAATGCTAAGTGAGAATTATTTGCCAAAATATTTCTAGGGAGAGACCGTAAACATAGTATGTTATGTTTTAAATAGAGCTCTTATTAGAAAGACCTTAGAAAAGACCTCCTACAAAATCTAGAAGGGAAGAAAACCCAAAATTAGGTACTTGAAAGCATTTGGATGTAAGTGCTACATCTTAAATGATAGAGAGCAACTAGGAAAATTTGATCCTAAGTCTGATGAAGCAATCTTCCTTGGCTACTTAACACATAGCAAGGCTTACAGAGTCTTTAACAAATAAACCCAAACTATGGTAGAGTCTATACATATAGATTTTGATGAGACTAACCATGTAGGCAAGAAAAGCTCCACTCTAAAAGATCCAATTCTGGAAGCTGAAAACTCTGGAGAAAAGAAGGAAATCCAAGTTCCTGATTCCTTCTAAATCAAGAAGTATAAAGAAGAGGATAAAGGAATATCTTTTGATCTAGAAGTACAACAAGTTGATCTCAATCCACATGAGATAAACTTCAATGATGACCAAGGAGACCAAGATAAGGCAGAAGTAAAGCAAGTCCCAGTTCAACATGAAGGCTTACAAAGGGAAATCTAGACTCACAGAAATCATCTTGTAGAAGCTATTTTAGATAATGTCCAAAGTCCAGCCAGAACCAGAGGACAACTCAAGGATGATGAGCCATGCTGCTTTTGTCTCACTCATTAAGCTAAAGAAATTTCAAGATGCTGAAAGAGATGTAAGCTGGATGATGGCAATGCAAGAAGAACTAGATCAATTCACTAGAAATGATGTGTGGGATCTAGTGGCATCTACAAAGGGAAAGTCAATCATTGGCACCAAATGGGTATTCCAGAAAAAGCTAGATGAAACCAAAGTAGTGGTAAGGAACAAAGCAAGATTGGTTGCCTAGGGCTACAATCAACAAGAAGGGATTGATTTTGAAGAAACATTTACCCATATAGCAAGACTAGAGGCAATCCAGATTCTATGTGCTTTTGCATCATTCATGGGATTCACATGATTTCAAATGGATGTCAAAAGTGCATTTCTAAATAGAGTTATCTAGGAAGAAATCTATGTGAAGTAGCCACCTGGATTTGAAGACTCAAAGCATCCAGATCATGACTACAAGCTAAAAAAGGCCCTCTATGGCTTGAAGCAAGCACCCAGAGCCTAGTATAAGAGACTCACTACATTTCTCATATCCAAGGGATATATCCGGGACAAAGCAGATACAACCCTTTTCTTTAAGAAAAAGAAGAATGATATCATTGTAGTCCAAATTTATGTGGATGATATCATATTTGGAGCAACAGATGAGAATATGTGTGAAGAATTTAGATATCAAATGCAGAAAGAATTTGAGATGTATTGGTCCCTCTTAGGGTCTTTATAAAGTCAGAGAGGGGTGAATGACCCTTTTTCACGAAATTAAAAGACTTTGAAATGTCTTAGTGTAGCGTGTTTACTTTTAATCCGGATGTAGCGTGTTTGATTATTAACCTGATGATAGATCCGGATGATACAGTTATGGCAATAAAATGCAATAAGATAAAGGAAAGAAAATCAAACACTAGTATTTTATACTGGTTCGGCTCCGCCTACGTCCAGTCCCCGGAGTTTCCTTCCTTTGAGCTTTTCCACTAGTGGATTCCTTTCCAACTGGCAGGAATCAAGCCTTACATTGTCTCTGGATGGTACCCCCTTTCGGATATAGGATATACCACTAGAAGCACCAACTCCTAGCTAAGTCCTTTGAGTCTTTTGTAGGATATACCACTTAGCCTTATACCCCGAATCTAAGCTGAGTCCTACAAGGAGTTCCCGCTTAAAGCACCGACTTTAAGTTGTATCCCAATCTCACAACTCACCGAAGTTAGAGATATTACACTTTGGTTTCTATCAAAGGTTTGGTTGGGAGTTCCATAAGTTTATAGCTTACTTAGGTATCCTTACAACAAATTTTGAGTTAACTAGTTCTTAGAGGGATTATATGAACTGATTAAATGAGTATGCTTTGTTACTTGCTTTTGTAAATCAACCAGTTGACCTTCTCAAATGGTGAAGAGCTCCTTTTATAGGCTTCGATCATAAATGTAGCCGTTGTGGGTTGTTGAACTTGAAATAAATCTTCACCCTTGATTAGTTTATAGGTGGCGCCTCCGGAGCCATTGATCAATCTGTTAGACTGTAATTTAACCAATTTAAAATCTTAGGATTGAGGCTGAAAAGTTGTCAGTAATCTTTTTACTTGGCATTTTGTGATGCACTAACTTTTACACCATTTTCTTTTTGATGTGAGCTCCACGCATCTCCTTATTGGTGTATGTGAAAAAGGTTTCAACTTTTTCAGTCCGGTGTCAGTCCTTTTGTCCTTTCTCTGAAAAATGCAAGGTGTCATTTTATCTTTGTCTTGGGGACAGGATCTTTAACTTCATAGACCAAAAGGAGGAGGGAAAGTTATATTTGAAACTTTTCCCTCTATCTGATATAGGAGTCTTCCAAATATCTTCAGACTTTATATCTCTAGATCTACCTTCTTCTGATGCAGCTTCAATCAGTTCTTCCGGATGCTAGTCTTGATAGTTAATAGTTTATTTCCTTTCTAAACTTTAACTGGATAATTCCTTTTATGCTTAGGTACTTGTCTTGACTTAAGTGCCTTGATTAGGGCTTGGTAATGTCTTAGTTTTCCGGATGATATAGCTTTAGTTCTTTGGTGTTTTGGGTCCTGTTGCTTTAGATTATCTGGATAAGTCTTATACTTAGGTTTTGCTTACTTCAAACCTAACCCGGATATTAGTGTTCTGGATCATTGTTTCCAACAATCTCCCCCATTTGATGGAAATAAAAACCTGAGTCAACTAAGTATAAAAAAGAGAGGGTTTTATGAATGATCCACCATGTGCTTGAGTAAATGGAGTAGTTAGGATGTCCCTTGGCCCTTTCATCAATGATCCGATTGACTATTTATGGAGTCAGGTAGTAAGGGCGAATTGTTCTCTTGAATTGATCATAAGACTGCTTGATAATCGGATGGAGGTGCAGGACAAGCTCTTGATCTTTTGGGTCAAAGTATGGAAAAAGAACTTTGAGAAGAGTGGTTACTCCTTTTTGGCCAAAGAACCCAGAGTCCCCAATGGCTTGGATGAGGCTGTGGAAGACAGTTAGGAGCTGACTCTCTGGGATAAATGGTCCGGATGATGAGGATCCGGAGATGGAGAGATTATTGAATCTAGTTTGCAAGAGAGTGATTTCTTCATTGATTCCCTACTGGATGTTGTGAATGCTGGTGTTTACAGTGGCGATTTATTTGTATACTTCATCTTTGGCTTGCTCAATCACTGAATCTTGCCCATTTAATTGCCCACATACATCTTGAGCAATGTTTGTAGCATGAGCAGTAAGCTTCTTGGGTAAATCTTCTTCAAAAAATTTTGTCAACTTGTCCAAAATTTCTTGCTGTTGCTCTGTTAGGCGCGAGAGAGTGGCTTTTTCTTTTTTTTTTTCAGATATGAATTTTGATAAGTTTTCAAACTTGGAATCCAGATAAGCCTTTATTTCTTCTATTTGCTCGTAGGAAGAGGAAGTGATTTTATCAAGTATTGTACCACAGTTGTTGGAGGCTAAAGTGTTAGCTTGATCCGCTGTTCTGTTTGCTGTGGAGACATTTTCTTTAAGCTCATTAAGGGTTGGATTAATCTGGGAGAGAGAGACTTCTACTATGGCCCTTGGAGTAGGACAATCCATCACTTTTTCTTCAACTCTTTTCAGACTCCCTTTTATTTCACCCAGTTCTTTTTGAATTTTGGACCCCTGACTGCTTCATAAGTACTTTCTCCACTACTTTTAGATGCGTGCATATAGTCAGGAGGCTTTTCTTTACAAACCCTTCTTTAGACTATTCAAGAGTGGCCTCTTGTAGGAGTTTGACTACTATATTGACCTTAGAGTCTTTTGAATTATGTCCAGGTAGGGTGACTGGAGCAGTGGATGGGGGAAAGTTGTCTTTGATGGATCAGATGAGTCATCTCCGGATGATCTGGATGAACTTTCTTCCTTGTTGTCCTCACCTTCCATATCTTCGTCCTCCCACTCTTCTTCTTCTTCTTCTTCTTCTTCCAACCTTTCCTCCAGATTGGCCTCACCCTTAGGGTCCAGTTCAGAAGTGTGCCCTTTAGATCCCAAACCCAATCCCTCCTCTAGAGTCTTATCATCTGGGATAGGCACTAGATTCTTAACTAGTTTTAGAGTTTGTAGCTAAGTTGTCCTTGTCTTCAGCAGAAATATTCTCAATATTAGAATCAAATTAAACTAAGGCCAAATTTACCTCGTTGGTTTGTTGGGTCTGATTCTAATTTGATTCTTCTTCTCTTTCCACTTCTTCCTTCTCAACCCCCAGATGGCTGGAACTGTCCTCGGCCACCCCTTCACTTGCCATTACAGAACTTACAACCACTTCTCTAGGACTGTTGGCATGTTCCTCAACATCCTCTCCAGATGCCTTTATAGGACTTTCAAGATTTATGACCACTGCCTTCTCATTCAGTAGATTCTCTAGAAGATGCTCTTGTCTGGATGCAAAAGTGAATGCATCCGCTTTTGGGATCTTGGACAGAGTATCCATATCATTTTAGTCCACCAAAATGGGAGGTACCATGGCTGGAGTGACTCCGAATGAGGCACCAGGGCCTTCTATTCTTTCCCGATGGATTTAAGCATTTTCCTTGATGACCTGTTGAATGATGTCAAATTGCTTATCATTCAGGCCGATAATTTTAGTGGCCCCTAGCACATTCTTCCCTTTAGATTGTTTGGCTTTTTCTAAGGCAATTTTTCTCTATACTGCTTGGCTTCTTCATTCAGTACAATTCCAGCCAATTTTCTTCCTTCTGTTGCTTGCTGTGCCATAACAGCCACTGTCTCATCAAATGTTAGGCCTTTTCGGATCAACTGTTGCTTGGGCACTAGTCTTTCATCCTCAGTCTCCTCCTCATCATCTTTTATTTCTGCAAGGCTTCTCTTGGCTTTCTTTCTTCCTGCCTCAATGGCTTTAGCAGCAATTGCATCAATAACATTTCTTCCCTTCTTTGCTGCTGCTTTAATCAATCTCCCCCTTGCCTTAGGCTTCTGAGGACTAGCTTTTAGAATCTGAGTGAGGGGTAGAGAGTCCTCATCAACCTCTTCTAGAACCATGGCCATTTGCTTTTGAGCCTTGGCCTTAGTGGTTCTGGGTTTCTTAAGAGTAGGGGCTTCCACATCCGGATCCACAGTTTTACGGGCCTTTGTCTTCTTCTCATCCCTCTTCTGCTTGGCCTTTTCCTTATTCCAGACCTCATTATACCATTGATTCTTGAAGCTCTTCTTGAGAATGGCCTTTCTAGATAGACCATTAAATTTGGTGAAATCAACTCCAGCAGCTTAGAGGATCCAGGTGATAAGAGCACCATAAGAGTTTGCGTGGCTCTTGAGGTAGCTAATGATGAATATCGACCAATTAATTTCTACGCACCGAACCAGTGCTACAGGATGCAGTGTTGGAAAGAAGATACTGTAGTCAAGGATCCCTTTTAGATTAGTATCAATTTCGCCATGGCATGTTGCAAGTACCTTGGGGTTTTTGGAAAATAGGTGGAGAACTTATCTCCATAGTAGTTCTCATGAAGCCAAAGTTTAGGGGTATAGTCAACACCCATTTCGTCTCTATATTTCCTCATCAAGACTCCAGAGTTCTTCATGATAAAGTGCTTTTTAAGGAATTTTGGTGTGATGGTGATGTCCTTCCCGTAGACTTTTGTTCACAGGGCATTATAGTGATTATGCACACAGAGATTCTCATAGAATTCTCGGACGAGATCAGGGTAGGTTGGGCCATTTATTTTTAAGAAATCACCCAGATTTTGATCCTCAATCAGAGTTAAGTAGGAGGTAGTTTTAAAGAGGTACTCATCACCCAAATAATCAGTGGGAATCACTAATTCAGTAGTTTTTAGGTTTAAGGGAGTAAAATCAGAATCTTTCAGATCAGACTTTTGAAAGATATTATTGCTAATAAGGATTTGAGATGTTTGTGAGGTGTTGATTTCTGCCATTTGGAAGGATTTGGAGGAATTAGGGTTCTGAGTTTTCAAATTTGAAGAGTAACAGTAAGAGTATGTTGCTCACGTGAGGAAGAGGATGAACTTTGGGGGTTTTTATAGAGTTTTCAAAGTGAGGGTATTTTGGTAATCCAGATGTTGGTTATTTGACTGGGTTGATTACATGGAAGTCAAAATATTTAGAGAGAGGTAAATTCAGATTAATCGGAGAATTGGAACGGTTTATTTTTAAAATAACTACTGTATTCACCGCACGTGTAACAACCAATGGACTTTTGAAATTCAAAAAGTAACTGTTACCTTTATGCACTTTTACTGTAATATGTCATTCTTGTCGACTAACGCGGCAATCTTCCAAAATAGATCTTCTCCCAATGCTCCTTGTCTTCCGACTTAATTTAAAGCTGTCTTTCGAATTCCCCATAAATTTGATTTGACATCCCAATTGACTTCCTCAGCTTCCCAAATTGATCTTTACTTAAAGGCTTATTAAAGATATTAACTCTTTGCTCATTGGTTGGAATATAGACCAATGCAACATCCTTCTTCATTACATGATCCCTGATAAAATGGTGCCTTATGTTGACATGCTTCATGCTGCTATAGAGAACTGGATTCTTAAACACATTAATAGCACTCTTGTTGTCACACATGACATCAACACATCCGGATTAAACTCCATAATCTTCAATTTGTTGTTTGATCTATAGGAGTTAAGAAACACAACTACCAACTACCATATACTCTACTTCTATAGTGGATAAGGCAACTAAAGTTTGCTTCTTGCTATACCATGATACTAAGCAATTTCCAAGGAAATGGCAGCCTCCGGATGTACTCTTTCTCTCAAGAGAATCTCTGCCATAATCTGCATCAGTGAACCCTTGGAGTGTGAAATCTCCATTACTAGGATACCATAACCCAACTTCAGTGCTTCCTAGGAGGTATCTAAGGATTCTTTTAACTGCCTTGAGATGGGAATCCTTAGGATTGGCTTGATACCTTGCATAGTAGCAAACTGCATAGTGTATGTTAGGTCTGCTAGCTGTCAAGTATAAGAGTGAACCAATCATTCCTCTATAGAGCTTCTAATCAACATCTTCTCCTTCACAATCCTTGGATAAGATTGTGTCTGATCCTATAGGAGTGGACATAGGCTTACTCTTATCCATTTCAAACTTCTTCAAGATCTCCTTGGTGTACTTTGATTGGTTAATGAAAATCCCATCTGGACTTTGCTTGATCTGTAGACCAAGGAAGAAGTTGAGTTCTCCCATCATGGACATCTCAAATTCCTTTTGCATTTAAGAGTTGAATTCTTTACACATCTTTTCACCAGTGGCTCCAAATATGATATCATCCACATAAATTTGAACTAGAATGATATCATTT
This sequence comes from Euphorbia pulcherrima, assembly GCA_947683365.1. Classification (NCBI taxonomy): domain Eukaryota; kingdom Viridiplantae; phylum Streptophyta; class Magnoliopsida; order Malpighiales; family Euphorbiaceae; genus Euphorbia; species Euphorbia pulcherrima. The sequence goes on from CANTUS010000015.1 coordinate 44,780,244, forward strand.
TTCTTCTTTTTGATGAATAAGATGGTATCTGCTCTACCTCTGATATAACCCTTAGATCTAAGGAATGAGGTCAACCTCTCATATTAGGCTCTTGGTGCTTGGTTTAATCCATAGAGAGCCTTCTTCAGCTTGTAGACATGATCCGGATGCTTTGGATCTTCAAATCCGGGTGATTTCTTAACATAGACTTCTTCTTGAATAACACCATTTAGAAATGCACTTTTGACATCCATTTGGTATAGTATGAACCCCATGAATGATGCAAAAGCACATAGGATTTAGATTGATTCCAGCCTTGCTACAGGAGCAAAGGTTTCTTCAAAATCAATCCCTTCTTGCTGGTTGTAGCCTTGGGTAACCAATCTTGGCTTATTTCTCACCACTACTCCAGATTCATCAAGCTTCTTCTGGAACACCCATTTGGTGCCAATGATTGATTTCCCTTTAGGAGGGGGCACTAGATCCCATACGTCATTCTTGGTGAATAGATCTAGCTCTTCCTGCATCGCCATCATCCAGCTTTCATTGCCTTCAGCATCTTGAAATTTCTTTGGCTCTATGAGAGAGACAAAAGTAGCATGGCTCATCATCTGGTTGAGCTAATCTCTGGTTAAAATTGGATTCTGAAAATCATCTAGAATATTTCCAATAGAATGATCTCTGTGGGTCTGGATCTCTCTCTGTAGGCCTTCATGTTGAACTAGGATTTGCTCCACTTCAGCTTCAACTACCTCTTCTTGGTCTTCTTTGAAGTTAATCTCTTATGGATTGAGATTAACTTGTTGTTCTTCTAGATTAAAGGATATTCCTTCAACTTTCTCTTTGTACTTCTTGATTTGAAATGAATCAGGAATTCCTGCTTCCTTCTTTTCTCCAGATTTTTTAGCTTCCGGAACTAGATCTTCTGGAGTGTAGCTTTTCTTTCTTGTAGTGTTAGTCTCATCGAAATCTACATGTATAGACTCTACCATAGTTTGAGTTTGTTTATTGAAGACTCTGTAAGCCTTAGTATGTGTTGAGTAGCCAAGGAAAATTGGTTCATTAGATTTAGGATCAAATTTTCCAAGTTGCTCTCTATCAATTTGGATGTAGCATTTACATTCAAATGCTTTGCAATACCGAATTTTGGGTTTTCTTCCTTTCCAGATTTCATATGGGGTCTTTTCTATGGTCTTTCTAATGAGAGCTCTATTCAATATGTAGCATGCTGTATTTACGGCCTCACCCCAAAAATATTTTGGCAAACAATTTTCACTAACCATTGTTCTAGCCATTTCAACTATGGTCCTATTCTTTCTGTCAACAACTCCATTCTATTGGGGAGTGTGAGGGGCAGAGAAGTTGTGTTCAATGCCCTTGGAGTCACAAAAATAAGCAAAATGCTTATTTTTGAATTCTCCATCATGATCACTCCGGATACGTGCAATGCTTATGCCCTATTCTACTTCTATCCGGATGAATGTTTTTGAAAATTGGTCATATGCTTCATCCTTGCTTGTTAGCAGGAGAACCCAGGTATACCGAGAATAATCATCCACAATGACTATGGTGTATTCTCTTCTTCCTAAACTCAATGGTTTGATTGGACCAAAGAGAACAATATGTAGGAGCTCAAGTACTCTTTTGGAAGGAATGTATTAGATAGAAGGGAAACTTTTCTTATGTTATTTACCTAATTGATATGCAGTGCATAGATGATCCTTATCAAAAGCAACCTTAGGCAAACCCACTACTTATTCCTTTTTGGCTAGTTTGGATAAGAGGTTCATGCTGACATGTCCTAACCTTCGGTGCCATAGCCTCGATTCTTCTTCTTTAGACACCAAGTAGACATTCTTTTTATTTTTAATGTTTACAGAATAGACATTATTTACTCTAGGTGCATAAAGAATGAGTTGATTTGACTTACTATCATAAATTAAGCAGCCTCTGAAATCAAATGTGACTTTTCTTCCTTTGTTACAGAGTTGGGCCATGCTTAGCAAGTTGAATTTTAGTCCATCAACCAATGAGACATCTTCTATCGTTAACTTGGATCCAATGGTTCTATGACCAATGATCTGTCCTTTTTTATTGTCTCCAAAGCTTACTTTGCCTCCATTCTTTCGGGTTAATGTGATGAAGGCCTTCTCATCACCTGTGATGTGCCTCGAGCATCCACTATTAATATACCATATGTGTTGATCTACTGTGGATCTAAGGCATACCTATAAAACAGATCAATTAGGTTTGGGTACCCAGTCAGATTTGGGACCTCTCGGGTTAATAACCATCTTAGGCCAAGGATAAAATCATAGTAACCATTTTTTAATCTACATGATTTAGTAATATGATTATTTTTCCCATAAAACTTGCACCCTAAAATAGGTATATTTTGCTTTTATTTCTCGCTGATCTTCTCCAGATCCTTTTTTCCATAGTTGTCTTTATACCCAGCTTTTTGCACAGTAGTGGATGGTCCGGTGTTAATCCAGAAGTTGGTTGGAGGTGCAACTTCTATTCTATGGTTTCTTTTTTGTTTGATAGGCTATTGGTTGTAAACTATCTAAGCCTTTCCCTTTTGGGGAGCGGTATATCTTTGAGCTTGAGGTTGCCCACTTGCTCCTTTCATCTTTTGATTGGGGGTCCTTTGAAATCTGTTCTGAGCAGGAGGAGGATTATCTCTTCTTAGAGCCTTTGTTTCTGGCCTCTCCCTGGATGCTTCCTTTAATAGATTGATTTCTCTATCCACTCCCTTTACATTTGCATTTAGGATCTGGACTTGATTCCTTAGGAAGTTTTCCTCCACAACATGAATATGCTTGGTTGCTCTAACCAAGTTGATGACTTATGCCATTACTTTAGCATCTTCAGCCAACTCCATCACTGCTCTTTTAAGGGATTTGATTGCTCTTGCATTCTTATTCACACCCTTGATTGCAATAGATAGAGCTCTAGCAAGGTCAAGATTAGAAGCAGAATTAGAACAAGAATTTACCTCAGTGCTTGCTGTATCTGATTTTGATTCCTTGATTTGCACTGTTTCCTACTTGGAGGTGTTCCTTTTGGATTGCTCTACTTTTGGATTAGATAGAGCCATGAATGCACAATTCAAAGTCTCCTCTTCTTCTGTTGAAGATGAGCTGCTACTTTCTTCACTATTGCTCAAAGTAGCAACCATTGCCTTCTTTTTGAACTTCTTGGTTCTTTTGAGCTTGGGGCACTTTGTTCTGAAGTGGCCTTTCTCACCACATTTGAAACATGCAACATCTTTCTCTGGATCCTTCTTTTCTTCTAGATTCCTTCTAGGCTTATCTCTTCTGGAAGTGCCTTCTCTTGGTTTTCGGGATTCATACCTTTTTGATTTCCTTCTATCTTTCTTTTGTATGAATCGATTCAGCCTTCGGTTTAGTAGAGCAAGTTGATCTTTGGTGCTCATTGATCCATCTATCTGCTCTTCTTCTCCAGATGAGGCGGATTCTGTGGATTCTACTTTAAGTGCGATGGCTTTCTTCCTTTCCTCGAGCTTTTTCTCTTATTGACTATATCTCTCCAAGGATAATTCTCGAGTTAGAAGATTACAAATGAGTTCATCATAACTATAACAGTTTAAGTCATGAGCTTCCTTAATGGCAGTCTTTTTGTTTTCTCATTCCTTGGTGAGACTCCAGAGCACTTTCTTGACCATCTCTACCTCAGAGATTTCTTTTCCCAGCCTTTTTATCTCATTCACTAGATTGGTGTATCTTGTGTTCATGCTGCTGATTGATTCTTTAGGCTCCATCTTGAAAGATTCAAACTTTTGCTGAAGCAAATCGAGTTTGGCTTCCCTTACTTTGGTGGTTCCTTCATAGGTCACCTCCAGCTTCTCCCAAATTTATTTTACAGTTTCGCATCCGGATATTCTGTTAAACTCAGCTGCATTAAGAGCACAATGAAGCATATTGATAACATTTATGTTTTCACGCAATTTATTAAAATCATTTTCATCCCACATGCTTGATGGCATACGGGTGGTTACACCTCCTACTTCACAAGTAGGCTCATATGGGCCATCTTTAATAACTAACCATGCTTGCATGCTTTTAGCCTAAATGAAATTCTTCATCCGATTTTTCTAGAACATGTAGTGTTCAATGGTGAAGAGTGGAGGATGGGTAATCGACATACCCTCGGGAAGGAGTTGGGAGTTTTGGAAGCTCATTTTGATATTTGAATCAAAATCAGTGGACCTTTAGCTCAAGTATGTTAGATCTCTGATTTGAGCACTCACTCTGATACCACTTGTTGGTCCCTGTTAGGGTCTTTATAAGGTCAGAGGGGGGTGAATGATACTTTTTCACAAAATTAAAAGACTTAGAAATGTCTTAGTGTATTTTAATCTGGATGTTAGATCCGGATGCAGCGTGTTTGATTATAAACCAGATGATGGATCCGAATGATGCAGTTATGACAATATAATACAATAAGATAAAGGAAAGAAAATCAAACACAAGTATTTTATACTAGTTTGGCCCTGCCTATATCCAGTCCCCAGAGTTTCCTTCCTCTGAGTTTTTGCACTAGTGGATTCCTTTCCAACTGGTATGAATCAAGCCTTACAACTTATCTCCGGATGGTACCCCCTTCCGAATGTAGGATATACCACTAGAAGCACCAACTTCTAGCTGAGTCCTTTGAGTCTTTTGTAGTATATACCACTTAGCCTTCTACCCCAAATCTAAGCTGAGTCCTACAGGGAGTTCCCACTTAAAGCACCGACTTTAAGCTGTATCCCAATCTCACAACTCACCCAAGTTGGAGATCTTACACTTTAGTTTCTATCAAAGGTTTGGTTTGGAGTTCTGTAAGTTTATAGCTTACTTAGGAATCCTTATAACAGATTTTGAGTTAACTGGTTCTTAGAGGGATTATATCAACTGATTGAATGACTATGCTTTGTTACTTGCTTTTATAAATCAACCAGTTGACCTTCTCAAATGGTGAAGAGCTCCTTTTATAGGCTTCGATCATAAATGTAGCTGTTGTTATTGAACTTGAAATAAATATTCACCCTTGATCAGGTTATAGGTGGCACTTCCGGAGCCGTTGATCAATCCGTTAGACTGTAATTTGACCCATCTGAAATCTTGGGATTGAGGCTAAAAAGTTTTCAGTGATCATTTCCTTGGCATTTTGTGATGCACCAACTTTTACACTATTTTCTTTTTGATGTGAGCTCCATGCCTCTCCTTATTGGTCTAGGTGAAAAAGGTTTGCAGTTTTTTTAGTCCGGTGTCAGTCCTTTTGTCCTTTCTCTAAAAAATGCAAGCTGTCATTTTTTCTTTGTCTTGGGGAAAGGATCTTTGACTTTATAGACCAAAAGGTGGAGGGAAAGTTATATTTGAAACTTTTCCCTTCGTCTGATATAGGAGTCTTCCGGATATCTTCAGACTCTATATCTCCGGATCTGCCTTCTTCTGATGCAGCTTCATCAGTCCTTCCGGATGCTAGTCTTGATAGTTAATAGTTTGTTTCCTTTCCAAACTTTAACAAGATAATTCCTTTTATGCTTAGGTACTTGTCTTGACTTGAGTGCCTTGTTTAGGGCTTGGTATGTCTTAGTTTTTTGGATGATATAGCTTTAGTTCTTTGGTGTTTTGGGTCCTGTTGCTTTGGATTATGCGGATAAGTCTTATACTTAGGTTTTGTTTACTTCAAACCTGATCCAAATATTAGTGTTCTAGATCATTGTTTCTAACAATATATCCATGATGGGAGAACTCAATTTCTACGTTGGTTTACAAATCAAGCAAAGTCCGGATAGGATTTTCATTAACCAGTCAAAGTATACCAAGGAGATATTAAAGAAGTTTAAAATGGACAAGAGCAAACTAATGTCCACTCCAATGGGTTCAGATACAGTCCTCTCCAAAGATTATGAAGGAGAAGATGTTAATCAAAAGCTCTATAGAGGGATGATTAGTTCACTTCAATACTTGACAATAAGTAGGCCTGGCATACACTATACAGTCTATTACTGTACAAGGTATCAAGCCAATCCTAAGGACTCTCATCTCAAGACAGTGAAGAGAATTCTTAGATACCTCCTAGGAACCACTAAAGTTGGGCTATAGTACCCTAGTAATGGAGATTTCACACTCCAAGGCTTCACTGATGCAGATTATGGCAGAGATACTCTTGAAAGAAAAAGTACATCAGGAGGTTGCCATTTCCTTCGAGATTGCTTAGTATCATGGTACAACAAGAAGCAAACTTTAGTTGCTTTATCTATTACAAAAGTAGAATATATGGCAGCTAGAAGTTGTGTGGCTCAACTCCTCTGGATCAAGCAACAACTAGAAGATTATGGAGTTTAATTCGGATGTGTGGATGTTATGTGTAACAACAAGAGTGCCATCGATGTGTCAATGAATCCAGTACTCCATAGCAAGATGAAACATGTCAATATACGACATCATTTCATCCGGGATTATGTGATGAAGAAGGATGTTGCATTAGTGTACATCCCAACCAATGAGCAAAGAGCACATATCTTTACCAAACCATTGACTAAAGATCAATTCAACAAGCTAAGGGAGTCCATTGGAGTGTCAAATCTGATTTGAGGAAAATTCGGAAGAAATTCTGCAGCAGATTTGATTCTTCGCAAGTCAGAATCTGGAAGAAAAGAAAAATAGATGTCAAAACTATTTCAGAGCAAATATTACCACATCAGCAGATAAGACAGGACACATGGCAGTAAAGGCGCTGAAAAGTAACTATTTCCTTTTTGAATTTCAAACGTTTATTGGGTATTACATGCGCGGTAAATTCAACAGTTGATTTTCAAAATAAATCATTCCCATTCTCCAGTTAAATTGAAGTTACCTCTCTCCTGAAATCCCGACTGCCATGTCATCAATCCAACAAAATTAACGATATCTAGATTACCAAAATACCCCTACTTTAAAAATCCTATATAAACCCCAAAAAATCTCTATCTTCTTCACGGGAGCAACAATCATATATTGTTACTCTACAAAAATCCTATCTTAAACCCTAATTTCTTTCAATTCCTCAAATGGCTACTATCATGACTAGTGAAGGACCCAAAATGCTTCCCTAAAAAACTTCATTGATGAATCTGCTCTCAACGATAAAGATTTCACCCTCATAAATTTTAAACCTTTTGACTCCGTGATTCCTACGGACTACTTAGGAGATAACTTCATGTTCAAGACTGATCCTTACTCAAAGCTTATCGAAGATCAGCACTTAGGGGATTTCCTTAAGATCAACTGCCCAACTTATCCGGACCTAGTAAGGGAATTCTACTCCAACCTTAGAGGTCATTCCTTCCATGACGCTCTAAGAACCAAGGTTCAGGATAAGATCATAACTATCACTCCGTAGTCGTTTGAAAAATTATTAAACATGAAAAAAAGATGGGGTCCAACTACGAGTTGATGGGGACGAGTAGGGAGTGAAATACGATCCTAAGATGTGGCTGCATCCCAACTATTTTGGGGACAAATGTTCAACAAATTTCCTAGAAGTGCCAACATTCAGCATGCACTTGCCAAATTGGTGCTAATCCGGAAGGGCTCTCTCACCATAGTGCCATCCTTCCAACACTTTATGCTACAGTACTGGGTGGAGAGCAGAGTAGTCAATATGCCAGTCTTGATCATCCACTACCTAAGGCAGTATAGGAATTCTCATAGCGCTCTTATCACCCGGATACTAAATGCAAATGAAGTAAACTTAATCAGACTTGAGGCAGTAAATGGTAAAGAAATCTTGGAGAAAAACTTCAAGAAATTGAGTTTTAGGGAAACTTAGAACAAGGAAAAAGCCAAGAAGCTATGGAACGACAAGAAGAACAGGTCTAGAAAGGTCGTGGATTCGGTAGAAGCTCTAGTTCCTAAGAAAGCGAGAACCACCAAGCCAAAGGCACAGAAAGAACTTGCCTTGGTTCTGGCTGGGGAAGTTAATGAGGATACTCTATCCTTAACCAAATTGATGGCCAAATCTCTGGAGAAACCTAAGTCATAAGGAAGACTGATTAAAGCAACTAATAAGCTAAAGAAACCAGTGTATGAGTCAGAAGCAAGAGAAACTATCCCTGCGGCTGCTGCTATTAGAAAAGAATATCAAAAGGGGCAGAAAATAAACCTAAGAGACATTCTAATAGAGGTACAAGAATCTGATAATGAAGAAATAGAGGATGAACTTCCCATACCTAAGAAGCAATTCACCAGGAAGGGGTGAACTTCTGATGAGGCAATTGAAGCTCAAAAACATCAGAAAAAGAAGGCCAAGAAGCCTGCGGGCATAATCATTGATGAGGAAGCTGCTAAGAGAGTAGTACTAGAAGAATTGGGTAAGGCCAGAGTGACTAAGGGCAATCATGTGCCCGATTCCACTGAAGAAATTGATCCAAAAGACCCTCAGTATGATATAATAAGGGAGGCTATAACCAACAATGACAGAATCAATAAAGAAGCCATAGAAGGACCCAGGGGCTCTTCTGGTGTTCAACCAATATTTGTTAATCTAGTGGATATGGAAGCTATAGCTGAAGAATCGAAAGCTGATAATTTCTCCTTCCTGCCCAGATCTGGACCACTTCCAGATAATCTTCTACATGTGGAAGTTGAAACCACTATTGAGAAAAGTCCTGTAAAGGCACATGAAGAGGGCATTGAGGACATTACTAATGCGCTTGGAGGATAAACTAAAAGTCCTGAAAAGGCATTTGTAGGGGTGACAGAGGACATTCCATGTCATCCGGGGGTCGAGGTGGAAATGAATGAATAAGAAAGAGAAGCTGCAACTATATAGAATTAAACACCAATTTATAAGGTAATTCCTGACACTATCTCATTCAATATAAATGAAAATTCCTCTCCTACTGTTGTTGAAACAGCGAAGGACAACTTAGATGCAAGGTCTCAAAGTGCATCTAAAGAAAATCAGTCCAACTTGAAAGACATTATTCCAAAGGAGGGACATAGTCTGAGATCTAATGAGAACGCTCCTACAGTAGACTCAAAGGGAGAGGCTAGTCCGGTGGATCGGCTAGAAGAAGGGAAGGAAGAAGATGAAGAATCTATTGAGGTAGAAACATCCGGATTTGATGAGACTGAAAGTGTCTCCAAATTCGAAACTCCTCTAGCAAGCCAAATCAGAATACCTGCTACAAATGAAAATCCAACACAAGCTAAAAAGATATCCACAACACTCAAGATTCTACAAGAGGCTGCTCATGAAGAACAAGAGGAGAGCTACATCAAACAAAGCCTCCGGAACATCTGCAAACATTTGAAGGCTGTGGAAAAGGTACTTCTTGACGAATTCCAGCCTCTAGATTTGAAGGGAGAACTTAGGGTGATTAAGGGGATTGTATAGAAAATAGAAGAAAGAGTGGAGGACTTTCCCACTGCTGATCTTGCAGCTGAAGTTTCACTAGCTAAAGTCACTCCCGTTCTAAATGAGCTTAAAGAAAATGTTGCAGCAGCAAGCCGTTCCGCAGACCAAGCCAACACATTGGCTACAAATAATTGCGCAACTATAATGGAAAAAATCACCTCCTCCTCTTCAGAGTTATCCACTGATCTGAAAGAATATCTCGATACCAACTTTGAAAACTTATCAAAATTCATTGCTGAAAAAGAAGACAAGTCCCCTCTTCTGAGCCTAAATGAAAAGCAGTAAACCATTCTAAATAAGCTGACCTAGTTCATGGAAGATCTCCCAAAGCTCATTGTTGCACAATTGGCAACTATTGCTGAAGAGGTATGTGGACAACTAAATGGACAAGACTCTGTCATTAAAAGAGCTAGAGATGATCTTTGCAAAGATTTGACAACAATAAAATCCAGCATTGATAATATCCGAAAGGATCTGGGGAGAGACCTTCAAACCCTACAGACAGGACTGTCCAATCTATCCATATCCAGATTCTCCTCCTCTCCATCAATTCCTGAAAGCCAACTTCTTCCTGTCTTCTAAGATCTAGTTCAGTACATTGGAGATACCAGATTTTTTGGACACAAGGGAATCACTACTCTTCTGAAGGCATTATTCCCATACTTTGATGAGAAAGATAGAGATTATGTGCTATAAATGCATCCCTACATCACCAGATAGAGATTATGTGCTACAAATGCATCCCTACACCACCAGATCCTACAAAAAGCTCTAGAATCTCTTCCGCCCACTACATTTATCTCCAGCTATTGTGGACCATATCCAAGAATAGAGAAAGCAAGGCAACTTGGACTACTCAATCTATTCAACAGCATGGCAAAAGAAATGGGACTGTAGGACATATATGGTGACTGACTCCCCTGCTGAAAATAAAAAGGGGGAGAAAGGCAAGGGAAAAGAAAAGGAAGAAGGAACATCCGGTAGGAATTAGACTAGCTTGGATATTCAATGTAAAATTTTGTAATAGCTAGATTCACGTATATATATTTGTACTTGTAATCCTACACTTCATTGATGTTAACTATTGTTAACAACAAAAGTATATAGTGAATATCTAATTCCTTAAAAAATTGTTTCTAAAGTACAATCTGTAATTGTACTATAAAAACATTAGAAGCTAGGATTCAAAAATATTGGGGGAGTTAGGATGCTAGAATTATGGGGGAGTAAAAATTATAAATGACTAAGTATTAAGAATCATAGTTAGTTCATATAACTCCTTTTACCATATGCTTAGTTTTTGTTTCCATCAAATGGGGGAGACTGTTGGAAAACAATGATCCGGAATCTTATAAAACTAAAAATCCGGATCAGGTTTGAAAGAAACAAAAACTCAAAGAAATATACTTATGTAATCTCCTAAATCCAAATGGAAGCATCCGGACAAAATCCAGCAATAAGGGTATCCATTGAAGACTACAAGTACCTAAGCATATACTAAGAGCATCTGGTTAAAGTTTGGAAAGGAAATAAACTTTGAACCGTTCAAGATTAGCATCTAGAAGAACTGATTGATAAGCATCCGGATAAAGTCAGATCCGGTGATATTGAGTCTGAAGACATCCAGAAAACTCAAATATCAAGACAACGGGAAAAGTTTCAATTATAACTTTTTTCTCATCTTTTGGTCTACAAAGTCAAAGATCCTTTTCCCATGAGCAAGATAAAAGAGACAGCTCACACTTTTTAGAAAAAGGACAAAAGGACTGACACCGGATAGAAAAAGGAAATGACCTTTTTCACCTAGACCAATATCGAGGCGTGTGGAGCTCACACCAAAAAGCTACTGGTATAAAAGTTGGCATGACACTAAAAAACAAGGAAAATGTTCAACGACATCTTTTTAGCTTCAATCCTAAGGATTCGAATGGGTCAAATTACTATCTAATGGATTGATAAACAGCTCCGAAAGTGCCACATTCCACCTGATCAACGGTGAAGATTGATTTACAGCTCACCAACCATCAACGACTACATTTATGATCCAAGCCTATAAAAGGGAAGTTTCAAGTTGAGAAGGTGTTGCTTGATTTCACAAAAGCATATAACAAAAGAATTTACAAGAAATCAATCAGATTCCTAAATCCATCCAAGAACCAAAATCACTAAAAATTAGTTTGTAAGGATTCTTAAGTGAGTTATAAACTTAAGGAAGTCCTAAACCAAAACCTTAGATATAAACCAAAGTGTAAAATATCTCCTACTTTGGTGAGTAGTGAGATTGGGATATAGCTTGAATTAGGTGCTTTGAGTGGGATCTCCCTGTAGGACTCAGCTTAGATTCGGGGTAGAAGTCTAAGTGGTATATCTTGCTAAAGATGAAAGGACTCAGCTACAGGTTGGTGCCTTTAGTGGTATATCCTACACCCGGAAGGGCGTACCATCCGGAGATAAACTGTAAGGCTTGATTTTTGTCAGTTGAAAAGAAATCACACTAGTGAAAAGCTCAAAGGAAGGAACCTTTGGGGACTGGACGTAGGCGGGGCCGAACTAGTATAAATCATCATGTTTGATTTTCTCTAACTATTTATTTATATTTTCATCATATTTTATATTTGCATCATCTCGATTCATAACATTCGGAAGCCATCAAACATGCTACACAAGACTTCTTAAAGTCTATTAATTCCATGAAAAAGGGTCATTCACCCCCCTCTGACCATATATAGATGCTTATAGGGACCAACAGATGGATGCTGGAAGAGGATACTTGAAATCCCCTCTAATAACATCCAAATACATGCTGAAGTATCCAGCTGGAGGAGCTTTCACTCGTTGATCCATGCTCGAAAGAAGGACGTGACAATCCCTTAGCCATGGATACACCATGGCCTCCTTCTCAATATGATCCACATGGATGCATGAAATCATGTCATTTACATAGGTAGTCATGTTCCTCCCTTCCTCTTCCTCTTCTTCAGTAGTGCCTACCTCCTCATCTCAGCCACTCATGCCCACTTCCTCGACTGAGGGAGCATCCTCCTCATCTGTATAATTCTCCATATCCTCCATCACCTTAGAGGAATCCACTTTGAGGCTCATATCACTCATGTGCTCTACGCTCACATCATCGACCATTTTACAGTGCAATTTACGGGATTCCTCACTATTATAACTACTACCGAATGAAGATTCAACAGACCATTCCCACATTTCTAGTAAATTTAAAAATCTAAAGGTGCTAAATTGAAGAACGATGATGAACAAACATGAAATTCCTAGGAAAATACAGCGATAACTGAATGTACAAATAAAAAATGATAATCGGTTGAGGACAAAGTGCTAGTTTAAAAGTAAGCATACATAGCAGAGATGAAATACAAAAAAATGCAAGAACACTCCAGAGATTCTAAGCATATGAAGCAAATCGAAACAAATGCATAGAAAGCAAAATTCTAGAAATCAAGGGAAAAATCATAGCACATTTCGCAAAAATATGAAGCTAGAAATAAAGGAATTCAAAATGAAAGACTCGCCGGAGTTAGAAGAAGAACAGTGACTTTAAACTAGCTCAGAAACATTGCTAGAAACCCTCAAATTGCCAGAGAAGGAAACATAAGTATTGAAGAGGAAGATGAAGTGTAAAAGTTGTGAAATGAGCTGAAATGCGCTATTTAAAGCAGGTGTGAAAAGACAACTCTTCAAATTTAGCTGTTGATTACATCCATGCGTCACTTCATCCACGATTTGCACATTTCTTGAGAAGAAGTTAATGATGAATTAGCTGTTACAAACTGACCATAAGCGAAGACAAAGAGTTGGGTTCAAGTGCTCACTCGGCATGTGGATCCAAAGCAGAAGATGAAGAGTCTAGCCAAATGCTCACGCAGTCGAAACAAATCCTAAAGAATTTGATAAAAAAACTTGGGGGGGACTTCTGTTGACTTAGAATTTTACAGATATCAGATGGAAGACCAATGGGGTGCCATGTCGCCAATCGAGCCCTAAGCAGGATCACCACCTGGCCAACCGCGTGAAGGATCTTGATCACGCCGACCAGATTAGGAGATTTAGTCTCATTATAACTCTACTTCCTAAATAGATAAATAGGAATAATATCCTTTCCTTAATGGATAAAAGAGAAGAAACCTCTTATAGGGGAAATCACGCCTAAGTAGGATCCTTAACTAATAATGACTCCTCATCGCCAACAAAGGAAATACACTCCTGACGAAACAAGGACACCATTCACTATAAATATGGGGTCACCCCCATAATCAGGTATCACATTCTAAACCCTAAAACTCACTTACTTACTTGCCTCCTCTTTATCACCGTCGCTTACTTAGGCATCGGAGAGGCTACGCCATTCACATGACTAGTCACTTTGATGCCCTTTTTATCTTACAACCACCATATCCAGCAAAGGAGACCCTTTTTCTTTCTGTGAAGGTTAGCTCAAGGAACCCTTTCTTTGACCAATCTTTCACTTAGTATAATATAAACTTATGCATAATAACTTTGGTAGAGAACTATTTAGTTAAGGCTTTCATTTATATATAAATAATAGGAGTTCCTAGGGACAAAATTTTGAATTTCTGTCATGCCTATTATGAGCGTTCAAAGTGACTATCAGTTCCCAATAGTGGTATCCTGCCTATTTAGTGTATAATTAAGTTAGAAGCAAACTAAATTTATCTTCTAAGTTTTATAATTGTTTGGAACAACTTATAAACTTAGAGATTCATTTCAGGGTTAGAGAATGTATAGTGATAACAAGATTAATTCTTGCTCGAACTTATTCAAGAAGTTATCTAAAAGATCAATATATTATATAAATTACAATGGTTATAGATGCTTTCAATTTACGTGAATTGAAAGAACAAAATCTATTAGTTCAAGAGGATGCATGGTCTTTGAGTTTGTGTCCGTGTTTGTTCTGGCAAGGATTGGACTTGGTATCTACTTCTCACAGGGAACCTCTCATACTTGGGAACCTATATCGGTGCAGCTTGAATTGACTAAAAGTATTAAATATGGATTGATTAATTTCTATTATATAAGACGAGTTCTTATATATGTTTCTATATCAAAGTAACTATTATATTATTGAATGTCAGTCCTTATGCGTACACTCAATGAGTCAGAGGGGGGCGAATGACTCGCTAAAATTACTTAGGAAACTTTTTTGCAATTTGATGAGCTCCGCTGAGTAGGTCAGCTGGCTGAGTGAAATCTGGAAAAATTTTAAAGTAAAGGACACAGAGATTTTTATACTGGTTTGGCAACCTGTGCTTAAATCCAAACCCAAGAGAGTGTCTTGGCTTTAATCCACTAATCTCAACTTCTTTACCTTAGGCGGAGAAACCTTTCAAAAATTTCCCCAATTATAGAAAGTACCCTCCAAACTGTAATCACTCACCGCTAAGTAGAATACCCTCTTCTACTTAGCAATCTCAACAATTCCTAAATAAGAGATGGAATCAACTTATAGAAACATTGATCCAGTTACAAATGATCGGATATTACAATTTAATTGATCTACTTTATCCTCTCTTATTCAAAGCAGGCTCTTTGCTGAGTAGTGCTTTCTTGATTGAACTTCTTTAAAGATTGTGAAATGATAGAGTTTTGCTTCTTAGAAATTCAGGTGTAATCACCACGTTGTAACGCTTGCCTTCTTGCTCCTTTTATAGCTGCGATTAAGAAAGTAGTCGTTGAACTTGCCTTGGCATCTTCTGAAATTGACAGCTCATCTATTCACCTGTTGCTTCTTCAAATCAATCCGTTAGGAGATTGAATCACACCGTTGTGAGATAGAAATCAATCCGTTAGATTGAAATTTGAGCTTTAATTTGAATCATTTGTTGTTTGATGCCAGTCTTCCGTTAGAGAGAACTCACGCTGACTTGCTCCTTGTCATCTACCCATTCCTTCTGGTAATCCGACATTTTGTTGAGTGCACGATATGATGTTTGATGATCTGCAGAATTGCCCAAATTGGCAAATGACTTTTTACAGCTTGATTATGGAAGACTTTGTCATTTTCTTCATAAATTGGAGTCTTGTAAAGGCATTAATTCTTTTTGTCTTTGTCTCATTAATGTTCCGTAAAAAGCAACACTAAAAGCAAAGATTCCATCTTTTTATAAACAGAAAAGTCAGTGCCATTGACAGACATAAAGTAACTCAGTGAAATGATAAATCAATATACTCAGTTGAAGCACAATCTAAATATCAAGCATTGAGTGAATAGTATTTACTTAGAGACTAAAGTATGGACTCAACCAGAATAGCTCAGAGTTAAATTAAATAGCTAGGTCAGCGGAGACATAAAATTCTACCCTTAAATTTTCTTACCCGTATACAACTATAGACTATTTATTTAACATCATTATTGATTTAATTATCTCATACTGAGCTTAAATGTTATGATCAAAACTTAAGCACTACTGAGTCATCCACTAAGTCAGTCCAACCTTGTGCTTGGTTCAACAATCTCCCCCATTTTGTTCAATGGCAATTAATCTAAGCGAGAATTAAATCAATAAGATATCTAGATCAAAGTTACCTTATACTTATGCTTGATATGTCTTTGTTCAACATCTTCATTTAGCTCAGAGTGAATGCTAACTCCTCCATAGTCCTTTATTTCTTCAAAGTTCAGCATTCCTCAATACTCCTCATATTTCTGCAGAATAATCAACACATATATCTATAGCAGAAAATACAAGAAGTTAAGAAGATCTTAACTTTAGAACAGAAAATGTAATCTTATATATATATGAATAACTTGAGCAAAAATAACAAAGAGTTAGTCTATACTAAGTTTTACAATCTGCGCAAAAGATTAGAATAATTTCTATTCTACTTGGGCAAGGGTGGTCCTCCAAGGTTAGCTCTTCTTTCCTCAAATAACTGCCGATCCCATCTTGACTTCTTTTCTTTGAGAAGTGTGATCTCCTTCCCTCTCCTTTTACGACTCTCAACATATTGTCTTTGAAGACGCTCCAGATCCTTGGATAATTCATAGGAAAATTCAATGACCCTCTGATCTCTCTCTTTCTTCTCTCGTTCATGCTTCTCACGATCCTTCTCCCCCATTGACATTGCATCCAAAATGGCTTGGGTTTAATGATCAAATGAGCTTAGAGAAGCTTCAAAGTTCTTGAGCTTGCCATAGATGGTAGAAGAGAAATTCTGTACTAGCAACTCATATATCTCTTGAGAAATAGCATTCTATTCTCTGAGAAAAGTGAAGAGACCTACTAAGGCATGAGATTGAGATTGATTGACCTAGTACTGAGCATTAATTCCTTCCTTGGATATCTGGGTGAGACTAGCCAGAGCCTTAGCTTGAGCATTTTCTCTGTGGATCCGCTCTAGCATGGGAGTGCTTCTAATATGAGTGGATACTTGTTCATGAATCTGATCAATTGCTTGACCATCATTGATGATATCTACATGAACATTCTTGATTTGATCACAAATGTGACCAAGTTTTTGATAAAGTGAGGGTTCTTGTTCAGCATCTGCCATTACAATGTCACTACTCAGAGCATCAGTGTGAGCACGGGGCTTTTCGGTGACCCATGGAATGGTGATGACTTTTTGCTCTAACCTTTTATAGGTCATTCGTTCTATCCTTTAGAGTCAAATCACGTTTGGAAAGCATCTTTTGACAAATTTGTACCTTTGACCGTGATTAAAAAAATAATTAACATGCATTTATAATTAACCATTATCCTTCCCTCGTGTGCAGTAATTTTTTTCACAATTTTGTGTAAGATCTGAACATTTTCAGCAAGTCTTGTTTATATTGTTGGATTCTAGACTCTCCTAGCTTTCTAAAATGTCAAGAATCGACTTAATCGGATGACCGTAGTGTTAGTTATGAGCTTTCGGGCTTGTTTTTGCCCTGGCCTTAGCCTTTTTTCTCCTTGCCGGTGGCCCTGCTTCGGCGATGGCAGCCGGCGCCGTCACAGGACGGGCAGGCCGCATCGCTCATGCGGCCTGGTGTGGCCTCCCATGCATGGGAGACCGCACCTGCCCCATCTAGGCCGCATCATATGACGCGACCTTGGCGCGGGTAGCCCCTTTCCCTACGTTTTTTCGGGTTTTTCTTGCTCTACAAGCCAGGTTTTAGGCTTTTTCTGCCAAATCCAAGTATTTGGAGGATTAATTGTGGAATTTATGCTTGAGAGGGTCTATAAAAACCCCAAGAAATTCAGATTTATGGATTTTTTTGTTCATTTTGATATAGAAATTCAGATTTTAGCAATCTTCTTAGGCTTTTAAAGAGAACAAGCTTTATAAAGCCATGGAAATTCAAATAATCTAGTTTTCCTAAGCTTTATTAGGCTTAATCTTTTAGCTTAAACATTAAAATCAAGTAGAAATCTTAAGTAAAAACTGATTTAAATAGGATTTAGGGACGTTTTCCTCACAAATCACTAAATCCCTTGCTAAATCGATCACTGTTCGTCGGTATTTCCGTCACAAATTCATCAAAAAGCTCGCCAAAGGTTGATTCGAGTCTCAAGAGTGGATTCACAACCTTTAGGTAATTTTTTGAGTTCCAATCTATTTCATTATGTTATTTACTGCTTGTTGTTGTGTTTTTGGTTGATTTTCTGGGCGTTTAGACCTCGTTTTTGGCTTTTTTGTGACTTTCCGACGAGGTTGCAGCTGATCGATCCGGCGACTAGTAGGCCGCCTGAACGACATAGCTGGCTAACTCACTGGGTTGGCCTGCCAAGACACTCAGTCAGCCTACATGTCTCTCAAGCGGCAAATCACAATTTCACCGGATTTTCCTGGTTCTTTTCCCCCAAGCTCAAAAATCAAATTTATTTCAACGTTTTAAGTCCGAATCTACTAGAATAATGTAGGAAACGGCTTGAAATATCAATAACCTTAGGCTTTTGAGCATAAGAATGTCATTTTTGGTCTGTTTAGACACTTTTTTCGGTTGGCCTCTTCAATGGGTATTAAGCCAACTGAGTGACGCCTAGGCTGACTCACCGAGTCGGCCTACCGTGTCATTCAAGCGGCCTACCACCTCACTGAGTCGGTCTACCAGTAAAAAATGTCCAAATGATCCCTCTTTGTGTTATTTTGCATTTTTAGCCATGTTTTATCGTTTTCTTGCTTTTTTGACCCTGTTTTATCGTTTTAATGCATTTTCGAGCCCAATTTTCAGCCGAAAAATTTCCAATAAATCACATTTAATAAATAATTTCATAATATCATTTTTAATCTATTTTTCATGAATTGTTAAATATTTAATGGATTAAATCTCCTTTTAATGGCTTAAAAATGGTGTTTTTAACTAAATAAATTCCAATACGTCTTTTTACCATCATATAAAATTCCAAAAATATTTTCTACCATTTTTATTTATTATTTTAGGTTGTTTAGTTTATTTTGATAATTTTTAGGTTGCTTAGATAATTAATAAATGCCCGAAAATTGTGTTTTTGTCTCGAAAAATCCAAAAATATGTTATTTTCCCTTGTTTGATTTTACTTACGGCTTTTATTTATTGTTGCGTTATTTGTGATTGCTAGTATATATATTTTGCCTCTTTTGGAGCTGGGTCTGAGTTGGTAACCTCGGTTAGGACCCAGCTTCGCCCTTTTATTTATTTATCTGCTTTATTCATTTTCCCGCATTAGAAAAATGTATAGGTGTTTGTAAAGCCTTGTAATAATTATCTATTTGCTTTATTTACCGCTTTCGTGTGATGTATGTCATATAAACCAAAAATTTCAAACAACAACCGGATTTAAATCGCATAAGAACTGAAGCCGCGTTTATTAAAATAAAAATGGTTTGATTTGAAAATTGAAAAGTAAGCAACATCATTCGAACTTTGAATCTCTGTTTTAAGGTACGGTCCAACCACCCAGTGGGAATATCGTACCCAAATTCTCGGTGGGGCTTAACTGCATGGCGACTCTATCTTAAAATACGGGATTTTTATTTTCGTATCCCTTAACATGTAAATTGGACTTAAATTCAACATGAACATCATTTTCATTATTATTTTCATCACGCCTAAAATAAGGATTCTCCCTTAGCACGCTTCACAGTGCTCATTATTTTCCACCCCCGTGCTACGCATCTCACGCGGTCCTTGCAGGTGGAAAGAGGTCATCCACTCACAATTAGATATGTTCAATCTCTTTAAAGCTTTTAGCACTTCTCCCTCTGAGTCCTTAACTCCCTACAGAATGTCTCCTCTCATCTAGGTCAACATGTTTGAGTTGCCTTGATTTGAGACCACTATAATCAATGCATTCATGGCATCAATAACAACATCTAATTTAGATGTATTGGCATCATTCTCCTTGCACAAAATGTTGTATCCATTCAACACAGCCTGCATTCCTTGAAGTAAAGGGTTGAATTTGTCAATCATTGAGTTCCTAAATTCCCTTTCCTCATTCAGAACTCTGCAGTTGCTTTCATAAATTTTTTCCATCTTCTTTTTAAGCTCAGCAACTTCCATCTTCAGATATTCAGCCTTCCTATCTGCAACATTTAACAAAGGCAATATGTGGGATACTATAGCCTTGACCAGTGAGAACTAGGTAGGGACTGATAAGAAATTGGCCTTCATCTCCTCAACAGCTTCTAAAAACCCTTGCACTGGCTCAACAGCCTTTGCAAGTCTCCTCAGAACCTCCTCAAACAATAAAGATTTAGTAATTTTAGCATCTATCCTAAGTCCTAGAAATCTAGCTCTTCCCATCCTCCTTATATCTCCTAAGAGCTCAGCCTAGGAGTTAAATTGGGGTTGAGGTTGTTGAGGTGGTTGTTGTGGCTGTGGAATCTCCTCAATAACTGGTAAACCTCTAATAATTGGTCCGTGCAACAAGAGTGGTTCAAACTCAGGATACCCAACATGGGAAAGATATGGAATGATGGCTATTTGGTCAGAATGTGAGGTGTTTGGTTGATTAGAGGTGGATGTAGATGGTATTTGGGTTTCAGGTAAAGGTAGGGTAGATATGGGTGTAGGTG
The DNA here is from genome assembly GCA_947683365.1 of Euphorbia pulcherrima. NCBI lineage: Eukaryota > Viridiplantae > Streptophyta > Magnoliopsida > Malpighiales > Euphorbiaceae > Euphorbia > Euphorbia pulcherrima. The sequence goes on from CANTUS010000015.1 coordinate 44,800,665, forward strand.
GTAAAGGTAATTCTGTGGAAAGATTGGGGAATATGAATGACTCTTCTAGGTTCTCCTCTTCCTTCTCTTCTTCAGCACCTTCAATAGTGGACTCATTGACCTGAGCCTGAGATTGCTCAGTCAGCTAAGCTCCCTGCTCAACTACTACTACTTTCTCCTCATCCTTGTCTTGTAGAACTCCTTCATCTTCATCAATGATAATCTTCATTCTTTTAAGCAACCCTCTCTTACTCTCCCTCTCTTCCTCTCCTTCCTTTCTTCCTTGGCTTTCTCAGTAGTCAAACTGACCTGCTGGTCATCATTAACATCAAACTCTACTGCCTCCACAAATACATCCTCTTACTCCTCTTAGTTCTCAATCCCTTCTAGGGTGCCTACCATTTCTTCCATAACTTTAGGGATAGCTTTATTAGCTAGACTGGCTATTGCAGATTCAATAACTTTCTCAGTGTTAGCCTTAGTCTTTGCTGCTACTTCTCTAACTTTCCTTATGATCTCCTCTTCTAGATTTTCCTACCTTTTTCTGATTCTTTCCTCCTCAGCTGCTTTCACCTTCTCACCCTCTTCTAAATTTTGGACTATGCTAGTTCCTTTCTTCACCATCATCTTTTTCTTGGGCTGACCAACTTGAGGCCTAGGAACTGATATAGCTTCATGTCCTTTAGCCTTCTCTTCATCAAGTCCTGCAGCTTTATCATTTCTCTTCTTTGATCTGACTAGAGGCATCACCTCTCTTATCTCTTCCTCAGCCTTTTTTTCCTCTTCCACTTCCTTTGCGGTTAGTTCTCTGGGCTTCTTTTCCTTTATTTCTTTAGTGGATCTAGTCTTTCTAGGAATGGGGACAGCTGATTGATTAAAGCTTGTTGAGCTCACTTTCTTTACATCTTTCTTGGAGTCTCTCCTGACCTCCTTTTTACTACCTTTCTTCTTATCCCCATCATCTCCTTTTTCTTCTCTGAGCTTGGTAATCCTCTCAAGCTCCCTAGCCACAAAATCTTCAAGAGTCTGATCCTCTTTTTAAGGCTTAATAGGTCAAAGTGTCATAATGGCTTTAAGATCCTTTACTTTTACCTCTCCCTTTTTCAGCTTGATATACTTAGTGTTGGTTGACTTTTCATTACATCTTAAGCCATGGAAGTGAGCATTACTCAATATTTTTGATTCAATCACTGTTAGGTTGATCCTTCTTTTTAGAGTCTATCCTTCCAGATCAAGGTCATATGCCATACAAATTTCCATAATAAGATGGCCATACACCATGTGCTTGGACACCTTCAAGAACATATGCAAAATTGCTAGGGGCCTATTTATGTACATCCCAAGAGTCAGAGCGTAGATAAACACTCTCTCAAATTTAGAACAACTTCCTATAGAAGCAGTTTTAGGTAGCAACACTTTTGTAACAAGTTCATGCACCTGCTTTCCTTCTTTAGTGAACATAGAGGCTATCAGTTCACCTTCCTTGTAGTTAGAGGGGACTTCATAATCAATAGGTATATCTACATACTCTTTATCCCTTATTACTCATATACTGAGTCCTCTCTCTCTCTCATGCCCAACAACCCAACAATTACTTTGGGGGATACGTACACCTTCCTCCTCATCATGGTTGTCACAAACATATCTTTGAAGCCCTTAACCATGTGAATTCCATGGTAAAATCTTATCACAACCTCCTCATAACAACCACTAGGTAATTCAAAGAACCCTCAAAGATTATGTTGGCGTGTCCACTTCCCAAACCGCTTATCACTAGAAAAGCTGAGCATGTCAACCGTTGTAGGCTCCTCAACTACCGCTTGATCTATAGTACACCATTCTGTGGGTGTATACTTAGTCTCTGTAGGGATGAGTAACTCCCCCCTTTTGTTGATTTCTATCGCTATTTGTGCTAAATGATCCATAGTGGTGACCCATCAGGAGTCATATTCACTCCTTATAAACAATGATACCTCAGAACTTGGTTCTAATGATCTTCTAGATGAACTTGCCATTTGAATAGCTTTGAAAGAGATGGAGAATTTTAGGGATTTTTAGAGGACGATTACAGAAGAAGAAATTTGGTAAAGTAACCTTTACTCTTTCTGAATTTCTCCTTAAATAGCTAAAAACTCTTTGCTATGACCTGTAAAGCTTACATGTACAACTCATAATCCATGGTCATAATTATAACGGTGAGATCAAATAGAGTTTTACCATAGGATTAATGATAGCAAAATACACGGGATAACAACAACTGAATATGGAACATTTTATAACTTGCTACTGTTTCTATCAATTTTAAATTTGAAAAGACACCGTTGATAATTTAATTACGTGTCCAAAATTCAAGCGCGAAGAAGAAACACTTAACCTAATTCGTTGAAGCTCAGAGTGAGCCCTAGATTCTTGGTCAGCTCAGAATTGGTCAGCGTGGAGTGGACTTCTTCAAGTTGGATTGGACATTCCGATAAGCTCTCTTAGAGTGTTGAATTGGTTGTTTCCAATAGCTTTGTGAATATGTTAGCTTGTTGTTCTTCAGTAGGAATATATGTGAGCTTGACTTATCCTTTTAGCACACGATCCCTTATGAAGTGATGTCTAATGTTGACATGCTTCATCCTGCTATGTTGAATTAGATTCTTGGATAGGTCCATTGCGATCTTGTTATCGCACATGACTTCAAGACACTTAGACTTGATACCATAATCCTCCAATTGCTTATTGATCAATAGCAGTTGTGCTACACAACTTCCTACAGCCATGTACTCAGCCTCAGCTATACTTAGAGCCACAGAAGTATGCCTCTTGCTATACCATGTTACTAGATAGTCACTAAGGAAATGACATCCTCCAGTGGTGTTTTTCCTTTCAAGTTGATCTCTTCTATAGTCAGCATCTGTGTATCCTCTCAGAGTTTGCCTCAGCTTACTCTCTACAGGTTTACCTTCCTTATCTCTACTCAGAATTGTATTAGTGGCCATAGGTGTTGACATTGGCTTGGCTTTATCCATGTTAAACTTCTTGAGTACTTCCTTTGCATTCTTAGTTTGGCTGATGAAGATTCCATCTTTTCCTTGCTTGATTTGCAAACCAAGAAAGAAATTAAGTTCTCCCATCATTGACATTTCAAACTCTTTCTTCATCTATTGACTGAACTTTTTGCATAACTTTTCATCAATTGCTCCAAATATGATGTCATCAACATAGATTTGGACTAGCAACACATCTTGATGCTCCTTCTTGATAAATAGAGTTGTATTTGCTTTTCCTATAACATAACCTTTACTGAGTAAGAAGTTAGTCAGTCTCTCATACCAGGCTCTTAGAGCCTATTCAGTCTATACAGAGCCTTCTTCAGCTTGAAGACATGATCTAGATATTTTGGATGTTCAAAGCTTGGGGGTTGTCTGACATAGACTTCCTCTTGAATATAACCATTCAGAAATGCACTCTTAACATCCATCTGAAATAGCTTGAAGTTCATATGAGATGCAAAAGCACATAGAATTCTTATGGCTTCAAGTCTTGCTACTGGTGCAAAGGTTTCTCCATTGTCAATGCCTTCTCGTTGATTGTATCCTTGAGCAACTAGTCTCGCCTAGTTTCTGACAACATTACCAGCTTCATCTAGCTTATTCTTAAAAACCTATTTGGTGTCAACAATGGACTTGCCACTGGGTTTCTTCACCAAATCCTATACTTCATTTCTTCTAGATGGGTCTAGCTCCTCTTGCATAGCAATTATCCAGTTATCATCAAACTCAACATCTTCAAACTTCTTTGGTTCAATCAATGAGACAAATGTTGAATGGCTCATCATTCTGTTCAGCTATCCTCTAGTCAACACTAGATTTTGCACACTATCAAGAATCTTCTCAACTAGGTGATCTCTCCTTGCTCTGACTTCTCTTGGTAGATCAGGATTAGCTCACTGAGCTATTATCATAGGTTGAGCATTTACATCATCACCAAAGTTTATTGATTGGTCCAAGTCAACTTTATAATCTTCTTTTTTTGGTACTGGATCATGGATAACAATGGGCTGATTGACTGATCTGTTAACTTGTTCTTTTTCCTTTTCATCATCAGTGGCTTCTCTACCTACATTGTTAGTTTCATCAAAATCTACATGCATGGACTCCTCTAAGATGCCAGTCCTCTTGACATACACTCGGTATACCCTACTGTGTGTTGAGTAACCCAGAAGATTCCATCATTACCCTTGGGGTCAAATTTAGCCAATTGGTCTTTAGTGTTTAATATGAAGCATTTACAACCAAAGGCCTTGAGATGACCAACCTTGGGCTTAGTCCCCTTCCAAAGTTCATAAGGAGTTTTGTTCAAAATTGGGTGAATTAAAACCCTGTTTATAATGTAACAAGCTATGTTAACAGCTTCTCCTCAGAAATACTTTGGTAGATTGTTATCACTCAGCATAGAACGACCCATCTCCGCACCCCATTTTGCTGAGGTGTATGAGGGGTAGAAAAATTATAGTCAATACCATGCTTAGAACAGAATTTCTCAAACTGCCTGTTTTTTAATTCTCTTCCATGGTCATTGCAAATTCTATTAATTTTAAGGTCTTTTTCATTCATGATCCGGGTAGCCAACCTAGAGAATGATTCAAATGTTTCATATTTGCTTGCAAGCAAGACAATCCAAGTGAACCTAGTCAGATCATCTATAACCACAAGGGTGTATTTCATTCCACCTAGACTTGTTGGCACAACTAGCCCAAACAAATCCATGTGTAGAAGATCAAGGGGACGAGGAGAAGATATATCAGCTAAAGATTTAAAGGTCCTCCTAAATTGTTTCTAAATGCTGAGTAGAGTCTGTCTTTTTCAAAGGCTAGATTGGGTAAACCCTTAACAAGTTCATTTCTGGCTAATTTGGATAGATTGGTCATATTGATATGTCCTAACATTCTGTGCCATAGCCATGAGTTTTCCTCCTTAGAAACTAAGCATATATCATTGGAGCCAGGGGATAAATCAATCATATAAACATTATTAATTCTATTAACATAAAGAATAGTTTGGTCAAAGTTACCATCAATGACTGAGCAATCCACTAAGTCAAATATCACTTTCCTACCTTTGTCATATAGCTGAGCAAAGCTTAGCAAGTTGAACTTCAGGCCTATCACAAGAGACACATTATCAATTGAAGGCTTGACTCCTACAGTGCCACTTCCAACAATCTTCCCTTTTTGTTGTCTCCAAAACTAACACTTCCATTCCTTCTTTGCTCCAATGTGATGAATTGCTTTTCATCACCTATCATATACCTTGAGCATCCACTATCCATATACCACATTCTTCTATCATCAGTGGATCTCAGGCTCACCAGCAAAATAATCAAGTTTTCTTAGGTACCCATGCCTTTTTCTGGCTGGGTCCTCCCTTGTTAGTGGTGATCATCCTTGACCAGTCATACTCATTATAGTAACCATTTTTGTGTCTACACATGACTGTTGTATGTCCAAACTTTCCATAAAAATTACAGACGGTATTAGGATTGGGCCTGCTCACTTTCCTCTTTTGAGAACCCTTCTTAGTGTGGTGAGTGCGGTTACTTTGAGTATTCCTCCTAGGTGGATTAGGGACCCACACCTTTTTTAAAGCTATTAATTCAACAGCTAGTTCATCCAATTTCTTAGTGAGTTTGCTGTTATATCCATTATGGTACTCAGCCTTTTCCATTAGGTATAGGATGTCAAGTGAGGTAGAAGAGTTGACATCTTCTAGATCATCACACCTCCTCTAGAGTACTTGGATGTATTTAGCTGACTTCTTAGTCACATTAATAACATCATTAAGTATTATGGCAAGTTCATCTAATGACAAAAGGGATTCAGAATTTACCTCAGTTTGCTTTATTGGTCCCTGTGAGAGTATTTGTAAGGGCAGAGGGGGCTGAATGGCACTCTATCATGGAATTTACAGACTTAGAAAAGTCTTAGTGTAGCGTGTTTGGTTTTGATCTAAAAGATGGATCTGGATGATGCAAATATGTGCATTAAAGTAAAAGAGAAAGAAAATAAAACACAAGTATTTTATACTGGTTCGGCCCCGCCTACATCCAGTCCCTGGAGTTTCCTTCCTTCGAGCTTATCCACTAGTGGATTCCTTTCCAACTAGCAGGAATCAAGCCTTACAGATTTGTCTCCAGATGGTAACCCCTTCCAAAAGTAGGATATACCACTAGAAGCACCAACTCCTAGCTGAGTCCTCTTATCTTTAGTAGGATATACCACTTAGCCTTCTACCTCGAATCTAGGCTGAGTCCTATAAGGAGATCTCACTCAAAGCACCTACTTTAAGCTAAATCCCAATCTCCCAACTCACCCAAGTTAGAGATTCTTACACTTTGGTTTTTAACAAAGGGTTGGTTTTTGGAGTTCCTCGAGTTTATAGTTTCACTTGGGAATCCTTACAAATAGATTTTGAATCAGGGTTCTTGGAGGGATTGTATCAACTGATTGAATAGGTATTGCTTTGTTAATTGCCTTTTGTAAATCAACTAGTTAACCTTCTCATTTGGTGAAGAGCTCCTTTTATAGGCTTTGATCATAAATGTAGCCGTTGTGGTTGGTGAGCTTTCATTCAATCTTCACCCTTGATCAGGTCGATGATGTGGAGCTTCTGGATCCATTGATCAATCTGTTAGACTATTTTTTGACCCATTTGGAATCTTGGGATTGAGGTTAGAAAGTTGTCAGTGATTGTTGTGCTTGTCATTTTGTGATGCACCAACTTTCATACCAATTGCTTTATGATGTGAGCTCCACACACACCCTTATTGGTCTAGGAGAAAAGGTAGTTAGCTTTTCTCTGTTCGATGGCAGACCTTTTGTATGTTCTCTGAAATATGCAAGCTGTCATTTTGTATTTGTCTTGGGGAAAGGATCTTTAACTTTCATAGACCAAAAGGGTGAAAGGAAAGTTGTATTTGAAACTTTTCCCTATGTTTGAAATATAGGTCTTCCGGATGTCTTTTAGACAGGTATATTATGGATGTCTTTTAGATCTATATGCTCCAAATCTATCTTTCGGAGATGGCTTTAATCAGTTCTTCCGGATGCTGGTCTTGAAGGATAGAAGTTTGTTTCCTTTGCAAACTTTGTTCGGATGATTTCCTCTAGTGCTTAGTTTTTAAATTTGTTCAATGGATGATTTGTATCTTAATCCTTGTCCGGATATTTCCATTTAGATTTGGGAGTATTACATTCATTGTTTTTGTTTCTTTCAAGCTTGATCCGGATTTGTTTTTAGATTTTTGTCCGGATCATTGTTTTCCAACAATCTCCCCCATTTGATGGAAATAAAAACCTAAGTCAACTAACCATAGGATAGGAGTATATGAACTAAGTATGATTTTTGATACTTAGACATTTACAATGCTCCCCCCCATAATTTTAGCATCCTAACTCCCCCATAATTCTAGCTTCTAAGTTTGTTTTAGTACGATTGTAGATTATACTTTAGAAGCGTTTGTTTTGATAGTTAAGAACTTTCACCTCATATATACTTCTGTTGCTAACAATAGTTAACATCATGAAGTTCAGTGTTTACAAGATACAAAAATACATATGAGTGAATCTAGCTATTATAAGATATTACAAGTTTGGTCATTTAGCCATCTTAACTATATCTCTTGATGGTCCACTCTTCCTTATGGCCAAAGTCTTGTCTTTTCCAGTCCCTTCCCACTTTTATTGACTCTGATTCTCCTTTTGACTGTTCTCCCCCTTTTTGTTTGCATCCTAGGGATTGATAACCATATAGGTCCGTTGATCCCAGGCTTGTTGCCATGCACTTGAGTAGATTGAATAGTTAGAGTTGCCTTTTACCCTTTCATGAATGATTTGGTTAACTGTAGGTGGAGTTAAGTAATATGGCCGGATTACCTTTTTCAACTAGTCATAAGACTGCTTGATTAAGGGGTGGAGATGGATAATAAAGTCTTGGTCCTACTTATCAAAGTATGGGAACATAACTATGAGTAAGGAGATTACACTTTTATGCCTAAAGAAGCCAGAGTCTCCAATTGCTTGGATTAGGTTGTGGAAGACAGCTAGAAGCTGGCTTTCCAGAATAGTGGGTCCAAAAGATGAGGGTCTGGGGATGGATAAGTTATTAATTTCGGCTTGGAGGAGAGTGATCTCATCCCTACGGCCCTTCCGGATGTTGTGGAAGTTGGTATTTACTATAGATAGCTCCTTTATAACTACATCCCTTGCGTTTTCAATCACTGAGTCTTGCCCATTTAGTTGACCACACACATCTTGGGTGATGTTAGCAGCATGAGTGGAGAGTGTTTTAGGCAAGTCCTCTTCAAAGAATTTTTGCAATTTTTCCAAAAGTGATTGTTATTGCTCAAAAAGGCATGGTAGAGCAGACTTATTTTTGTTTTCTTCAATGAATTTTGACAAGTTTTCAAACTTGGAATCCAGATAGGCTTTTATTTCTTCGGACTATTTAGAGGAGGAGGTGATCTTGTCTATGATAGTTCCACAGTTATTTGAGGCCAATGTATTGGATTGATCTGCTGCTCTGCTTGCTGTGGAAATGTTCTATTGGAGCTCATTAAGGGTAGAGGTGATCTTTGAGAGAGAAGCCTCTGCGATGGCTCTTGGGGTAGGAAAGTCCATGACTTTATCTTCAACTCTCTTCAAACTACCTTTTATTTCTGTTAACTCCCCCTTTATATCAGATCCGGATGGTTATTTGAGGAGTTCATTCTCTACTGCTTTTAGGTGAGTGTAGATAGTTAGAAGACTCTTTTTGACAAATCCCTCTTCATATTGCTCAAGAGTTGCCTCCTGAAGTAGTTTAAGAGCAGCACTGACTTTGGAGTCTTTAGTGTTGGCATTAGGGAGAGTCACGGATTTGGTGTAAGGAGGAAACTTTCTATTTGAAGGTCCGGATGAGTCATCATCGGATGAGCTAGATTCATCAACAGAGCTGGAACTACTTCCGGAGGGACTATTGTCTATATCATCTTCTAAATTGGGGCTTTTATCTGCTTCTTTCTCTTCTCCACCCTTATCCACCTCCCTTTTCTCCAGAGTAGTCTCGCTTGTTGGGTCCACAGTAGAAGTGTGCCCTCCAGATCTCAGACTCCCTCCCTCCTACAGAGTTATATCATCTGGGTTTGGCACTATAGCCTTAGCTACATTATGAGAGAGTGTAGCCAAGTTATGCTCTTCAAGATCAGGATTAAGACGAAGGAGATTAGGGGTTACCTCATTTGTTTGTAGTGTTTGATTCTGATCAACTCCAACAACCTGCTCTTCTTCTTCCAGCCTAGCCTCTGGATGGTTGGAACTGTCCTCAACCACCCCTACAACTGCCTTTACAGGACTTGCTTTTTCTCCCTTAGCCGTGTTGGCATTTTCCTCAACACCCTTCTCTCGTGCCTTTTCAGGACTTTCAAGATTGATTATTGTAGTGCCGGATCCAAGTAGATTTTCCGGAAGAGCACCTATTCTATCAGCAAAGATGAATTGATCAGCTTTTAGAATTTTCGATAGTGCATCCATATCTTTCAGGTCTACAAGAATTGGGGGAACTTGAGATGAGTCTCTGGGTCATTCAGTTCTCTCCTGATTTATTTTATTGTTGTCTTTTATCACTGCTTGAATGATGTCATACTGTTCATCATCTCTCCCCACAATTTTTGTTGCACTGGGAACATTTTTCCCTTTGCTAGATTTTGCTTTTTCCAAAGTAGCTTTCTCCCTATACTGGTTAGCTTCCTCATTCAGCATTATTCCAGTGAGCCTCCTGCCTTCACTGGCTTTCTTTTCTTGAGAAGTAATGGCTTCATCAAAAGTAGCCCCTTTCTTCTAAGCTTCTTTTGAGAAGGGGCCTCATCCTCTTTGTTCTCATCGTCTTCCTCCTCTTCCATTTCAACCAATGTTCTTTTGGCTTTCCTCCTTCGGACCTCAATTGCTTTTGTAGCAATTGGAGGTAAACTTGTAGCAATCGCATGCTGACCCTTCTTAGCTGCAGCCTTAATCAGTCTTCCCCTGGGACTAGGCTTCTCTAAGCTTAGGATCTGAGTGAGGTGCAGCGAGTCCTCATCAATCTCCTCCTGAACCATTTCTACTTGCTTTTGAGCTTTAACTTTAGTGGTTTTGGGCTTCTTAGGAACAGCCGCCTCCTCTTCCGGATCAACTATCTTCCGAGACTTAATTTTTTGCTAATCCCTTTTTAGTTTTGCCTTTTCTTCATCCCATTCCTCATCATAGCGGAGATTGAGGAAATTCTTCTCAAGAATTATCTTTCCATAGATGCCTTCAAATCCGGTCAGATCTACTTCTATCACTTGCAGAATTCTTGTGATCAAGGTGCCATGTGAGTTTACATGTGTCTTGAGATAGTGAATGATCAAGACTAGCCAGTTTACTTCCACAATTCCAACCCAGTGCTACAAAATACAGTGCTAGAGGGAAGAAATTGTAGTCAATGAACCTTTTCTTATCAGGATGAGCTTAGCCAGAATGTGATGCAGGAATCTGGGCGTTCTGGGGAAGTATGTTGAGAATTTGTTGCCAAAGTAGTTCTTATGGAGCCATAGTTTGGTATCATTTATAACTCTAGTCTTATCCCCATCTTTTCTCACCACTATACCGGAGTTCTTCATGTTCAAATTCTTCTCAAAGAATTCTGGAGTGACAATTATGACCTTCCCCTGTACTTCAGTGCGTAAGGCATCAAAATGGTTATGAGCACTCAGATTGGCAAAAAATTCTTTTACAAGTTTTGGGTAGGTAGGGCAATTTATCTTCAGGAGAACACCCAAACTTTGATGTTCAATCAAGGTGAAGAAAGGAGGAGTTCTGAATAAGTAATCATCACCTAAGTGATCAGTGGGAATGACGAAGTCAGACGTTTTGAGATTTAGAGGTTTAAAATCAGTATCCTTCAAGTCAGATACTTGAAAGAAATTTTTGCTAGGTAAGATCTTGAGGGTGTTGGAGGTGTTTGTGGCTGCCATTTTAGAGAGATTTTAAAAGGAAGGGTTCTGGGTTTGAATTTTTGTAGAGTAACAGTAGAGTAGTTGCTTGCGTGAAGAAGAGAGGGGATTTCAAGGGGTTTATATAGAATTTTTTAAGCGATGGTATACTGGTAATCCGGACTTCGACTGTTTTAACCTGATTGATGATATGGTAGTTGAATTTTTAGGAGAGAGGTGAAATCAGTTTAATTAGAGAATGGGAACGATTTATTTTTGAAATAACTGTTGTATTTATCGCACGTGTAACAGCCAATGGACTTTTGAAATTCAAAAAGTAATAGTTACCTTTATGTGCTTTTACTGCCATATGTCATTTTTATTGGCTGACATGGCAATCTTCCGGAATAGATCTTCCCAATGCTCCTTGTCTTCCAGAGTGAGTTTTATCTTAGGATCCTGCTTGGTTTAAAAACTGTCTTTCAGAGTCTTCCTAGATTGGATTTGACTTTCCAATTGATTCTCTCAATTTCCCAAATTGATCTTTACTTAATGGTTTAGTAAAGATATCTGCACTCTGTTCATTGCTTGGGATATATACCAATGCAACATCCTTCTTCATCACATGATCTTGGATGAAGTCATGCCTTATGTTGACATGCTTCATCCTGCTATGGAGCACAGGATTCTTTGACACATCAATAGCACTTTTATTATCACACATTACATCCACACATCTGGATTGCACTCCATAATCTTTAAGTTGTTGTTCGATCCATAGGAGTTGAGCAACACAACTTCCAACTGCCATATACTTTGCTTCTGTAGTGGATAAGGCAACTGAAGTTTGCTTCTTGCTATACCATGAGACTAAGCAATCTCTAAGGAAATGGCATCCTCCGGATGTACTTTTTCTCTCAAGAGTATCTCTACAATAGTCTCCATTTGTGAAGCCTTGGAGTGTGAAGTCTCCATTACTAGGATACCATAACCCAACTTTAGTGGTTCCTAGGAGATATCTAAGGATCCTTTTGACTGCCTTGAGATGAGAATCTTTGGGATTGGCTTGATACCTTGCACAGTAGCATACTGCATAGTGTATGTCAGGTCTGCTGGCTGTCAAGTATAGGAGTGAGCCAATCATTCCTCTATAGAGCTTCTGATCAACATCTTCTCCTTTATAGTTCCTGGATAAGAATGTGTCTGAACTCATTGGAGTGGATATAGGTTTGCTTTTGTCCATCTCAAACTTCTTCAGGATCTCCTTGGTGTATTTTGATTGATTAATGAAAATCCCATTCGGACTGTGGTTGATTTGTAGACTAAGGAAGAAGTTGAGCTCTCCCATCATGGACATCTCAAATTCCTTCTGCATTTGAGAGCTGAATTCTTTGCACATTTTTCATTAGCGGCTCCAAAGATGATATCATCCGCATAGATCTGAACTAGAATAATATCATTCTTCTTTTTCTTGATGAAGAGTGTGGTATCTGCCCTACCTCTGGTATATCCCTTGGATATAAGAAATGAGGTTAATCTTTCATACCAGGCTTGTGGTGCTTGCTTTAATCCATAGAGAGCTTTCTTCAGCCTGTAGACATGATCCGGATGCTTTGGATCTTCAAATTTGGGTGATTACTTGACATACACTTCTTCTTGAATGACACCATTTAGAAATGCGCTTTTGACATCCATTTGATATAATGTAAATCCCATGAATGATGCAAAAGCATATAGGATCCAGATTGCTTCCAGCCTTGCTACAGGGGCAAACGTTTCTTCGAAATCAATTCCTTCTTGTTGGTTGTAGCCTTGGGCAACTAGTCTTACCTTGTTTCTTACCATTACTCTGGATTCATCAAGTTTGTTCTAGAACACCCATTTATTGCCAATGATTGATTTTCCTTTAGGAGAGGGCACAAGATCCCATACATCATTCCTGGTGAATTGATCTAATTCTTCCTACATTGCCATCATCCAGCTTTTATCGCCTTAAGCATCTTGAAATTTCTTTGGCTCTATGAGAGAGACAAAGGCAGCATAGCTCATCATCCAGTTGAGCTGACCTCTAGTTGTAACTGGATTCTGAACATTATCTAGAATATTTTTAGTAGAATGATCTCTATGGGTCCGGATCTCCCTTTGCAGGTCTTCATGTTAAACTTGGACTTACTGTACTTCAGTTTCAGCCACTCTTTCTTGACCTTCATGAAAATCAATCCCCTGTGGATTGAGATTAACTTGTTGTACCTCTGGATCAAAGGATATTCCTTCATCTTTGTCTTTGTACTTCTTGATTTGAAATGAATCAGGAATTCCTGATTCCTCCTTTTCTCCAGATTTTTCAGCTTTCGGAACTTGATCTTCCGGAGTGTATCTTTTCTATCCTGTAGTGTTAGTCTCATCGAAATCTACATGTATAGACTCTACCAAAGTTTGGGTTGGTTTATTGAAGACTCTGTAAGCCTTACTATGTGTTGAGTAGCTAAGGAAAACTACTTCATCAGATTTAGGATCAAATTTCCTAGTTGCTCTCTATCATTGAGGATGTAGCATTTACACCAAAATGCTTTGAAATACCCAATTTTGGGTTTTCTTCCCTTCCAGATTTCATATGGGGTCTTTTCTATGGTCTTTCTAATGAGAGCTCTATTTAAGATGTAAAATGCTATGTTTACGGCCCCACCCCAAAAATATTTTGGCAAATAATTATCACTAAGCATTGTTCTAGCTATCTCTACTATGGTCATGTTCTTTCTCTCAACAACTCCATTCTGTTGGGGAGTGTAAGGGGTAGAGAAGTTGTGTTCAATGCCCTTGGAGTCACAAAAATTAGCAAACTGCTTATTTTTGAATTCTTTACCATTATCACTCCGGATGTGTGCAATGCTTATGCTCTGCTCTACTTCTATCCGGATGAATGTTTTGGAGAATTGGTCAAAGGCTTCATCCTTGCTTGTTAGCAAGAGAACCCATGTATATCGAGGATAGTCATATATTTTGGAGAATTGGTCAAAGGCTTCATCCTTGCTTGTTAGCAAGAGAACCCAGGTATATCGAGAATAGTCATCTATAATGACCATGGTGTATTCTCTTCTATCTAAACTTAGTGGCTTGATTGGACCAAAAGGATCAATATGTAAGAGCTCAAGTACTCTTTTGAAAGGAATGTATGAGATGGAAGGGAAACTTTTCTTATGTTGTTTACCTAGTTGGCATGCAGTGCATAGATGATCCTTATCAAAAGCAACCTTAGGCAAACCCACAACTAATTCCTTTTTGGCTAATTTGGACAGGAGGTTCATGCTTGCATGTCCCAACCTCTGGTGCCATACCCATGATTTCTCTTCTTTAGACACCAAGCATATATTCTTCTTATTATTTTTAATGTTTATAGAATAGACATTATTTACTCTAGGTGTGTAAAGAATAAGTTGATTAGACTTACTATCATAGATTGAGCAGCCTCCGGAGTCGAATGTGACTTTTCTTCCTTTGTCACATAATTGGGCCATACTTAGCAGGTTGAACTTCAGTCCATCAACTAGTAAGACATCTTCAATATTAAATCTAGATCCAATGGTTCCGTTACCAATGATCTATCCTTTTTTATTGTCTCCAAAGCTTACTTTGCCTCCCTTCTTCCGGGTTAATGTGATGAAGGCCTTCTCATCACCTATCATGTGCCTTGAGCATCCACTAGCAATATACTAAGTGTATTGATCTACTATAGATCTAATGTATACCTGCAAAATAGATCAAGTGGGTTTGGGTACCCAATCATATTTGGGTTCTCTCGGGTTAATAACCATCTCAGGCCAAGGATAAACATCATAATAACCATTCTTTAATCTACATGATTTAGTAATATGATTATTTTTTCCATAAAACCTGCACCCCAAAATGGGTATGTTTTGCTTTTGCTTCTCGATGATCTTCTCATGATCCTTCCTTCCATAGTTGCCTTTATACCCAGCTTCTTGTACACTAGTAGATGGTCCAGTATACATCCAAAAGTTGGTTGGAGGTGCAACTTCAGATCTATAATTTCTTCTTTATTTGATAGGCTGTTGGTTGTAACCTATCCTAGCCTTTCCTTTCTGAGCAGTAGTATGTCTTTGAGCTTGTGGCTGCCTGCTAACTCCATTTGCCTTATGATTTGGGTTCCTTTGAACTCTATTTTGAGGAGGAGGAGGATAATCTCTTCTTGGATCCTTTATTTCAGGTTGCTTCCTAGATGCTACCTTTAATAGATTGACTTCTCTATCCAGTCCCATTACATTTGCATTCAGAATCTGGACTTGATTTCTCAGGAAGTTTTCTTCTACTACATCAATATGTTTGGTTGCTCTAACTAGATTGATGTCTTATGCCATTGCTTCAGCCAACTCTAGTATTGCTCTTTTAAGAGACTTGATGGCTTTCGCATTCTTCTTTACCCCCTTGATAACAATAGAAAGAGCTTTTGCAAGATCAAAGTTAGAGGCAGAATTAGAGCAAGAATTTACCTCAGTGTTTGTTGTATTTGATTCGGATTCTTTGATTTGCACTATTTCTTGTTAGGAGGCATTCCTTTCGGATTGCTCTACTTCTGGGTTAGTCAGAGCCATGAACGTACAGTTCGTAGTCTCCTCTTCTTCTGTTGAAGATGATCTACTACTTTCTTCACTGTTACTCCAGGTAGCAACCATTGCCTTCTTTTTGAACTTCTTGGTTTTTTTGAGGTTGGGGCACTTTGTTCTGAAGTGGCCTTTTTCACCATATTTGAAACAAGCAGCATCTTTCTCCGGATCTTTCTTTTCTTCCAGATTCCTTCTGGGCTTATCTCTTCTGGAGGTGCCTTATCTTGGTCTTCAGGATTCATACCTCTTTGATTTTCTTCTATCTTTCTTTTGTATGAATCGATTTAGCCTTCTGGTTAGTAGAGCAAGTTGATCTTTAGTGCTCATTGATTCATTGATTTGCTCTTCCTCTCCAAACGAAGCATATCCGGTGGATTCTGCCTTAAGAGTAATGGCCTTCTTTTTCTCCTCATGTTTCTTTTCTTCTTGGCTGTACCTCTCCAAGGACAATTCTTGGGTTAGAAGATTACCAATGAGTTCATTATAACTGTAAAAGTTTAAGTTATGAGCTTTCTCAATGGCAGTCTTTCTATTGTCCCATTCCTTGGTGAGATTCCAGAGCACTTTCTTGACCATCTCTACTTCGGGAATCTCCTTCCTCAGCCTTTTCATTTCATTCACTAGATTTGTATATCTAGTGTTTATGCTGCTGATTGATTCTTTAGGATCCATCTTAAAGGATTCAAACTTTTGTTGGAGTAGATCAAGCTTAGCCTCTCTTACTTTGGTAGTTCCTTCATAGGTTACCTCCAACTTCTCCTATATCTCTTTTGCAGTATCACATCCAGATATCCTGTTGAATTCAGCTGAACTAAGAGTACAATGAAGTATGTTAATAGCATTTGCGTTTTCACGTAATTTTTTAAAGTCATTCTCATACCACATGCTTGATGGCTTTTGGGTAGTCTTACCCTGTACTTCATAAGTAGGTTCATACGGTCCATCTTTAATAACTAACCATGCTTGCATACTTTGTGACTGGATGAAGTTCTTCATCCGGTTTTTCCAGAACATGTAGTGTTCACCGTTGAAGAGTGGAGGATGGGTAACATACATACCTCGGGAAGGAGTTGTGAGTTTTGGAAACTCATTTTGATATATGAATCAAAATATATAGACCTTTGGCTCAAGATTGTTAGATCTCTAATTTGAGCACTCGCTCTAATACCACTTGTTCGTCCCTGTAAGAGTATTTATAAGGGCAGAGGGGGGTGAATGGCCCTTTTTCACGGAATTTATAGACTTCAAAAAGTCTTAGTATAGCGTGTTTGGTTTTGGTCTAGAAGATAAATCCGGATGATGCAAAAATGTGCAATAAATTAAAAGAGAAAGAAAATCAAACATAAGTATTTTATACTGGTTTGGCCCCGCCTATCTCCAGTCCCCAGAGTTTCCTTCCTCCGAGCTTATCCACTAGTGGATTCCTTTCCAACTGGCAGGAATCAAGCCTTACAGATTTGTCTCCGGATGGTAACCCCTTTTGGAAGTAGGATATACCACTAGAAGCACCAACTCCTAGCTGAGTCCTCTTATCTTTAGTAGGATATACCACTTAGCCTTCTAATTCTAATCTAAGCTGAGTCCTACAGGGAGATCTCACTCAAAGAGCCTACTTTAAGCTAAATCCCAATCTCCCAACTCACCCAAGTTGGAGATTCTTACGCTTTGGTTTTTAACAAAGGGTTGGTTTTTGGAGTTCCTGAAGTTTATAATCTTACTTGGGAATCCTTACAAACAGATTTTGAATCAAGGGTTCTTGGAGGGATTGTATCAACTAATTAAATAAGTATTGCTTTGTTAATTTTTTTTTGAAAATCAACCAGTTAACCTTCGAAGAGCTCCTTTTATAGGCTTTGATCATAAATGTAGCCATTGTGGTTGGTGAGGTTTAATTCAATCTTCACCCTTGATTAGGTTGATGATGTGGAGCTTCTTGATCAATTGATCAGTTTGTTAGACTGTATTTTGACCCGTTTGGAATCTTGGGATTGAGGTTAAAAAGTTATCAGTGATCGTTTTGCTTGTCATTTTGTGATGCACCAACTTTCATACCAATTGCTTTATAATGTGAGCTCCACGCGCGCCCTTATTAGTCTAGGAGAAAAGGTAGTTAGCTTTTCTCTGTCCGGTGTCAGACCTTTTATCCTTTCTCTGAAATATGCAAGCTGTCATTTTATCTTTGTCTTGGGGAAAGGATCTTTGACTTTCATAGACCAAAAGGATGAAAGGAAAGTTATATTTGAAACTTTTCCCTATGTTTGAAATATAGGTCTTCCGGATATTTTTTAGACCTATATGCTTCGGATCTATCTTCCGGAGATGGCATCAATCAATTCTTCTGGATGCTGGTCTTGAAGGACAGAAGTTTGTTTCCTTTACAAACTTTGTCCGGATGATTTGCTTTAGTTCTTAGTTTTTTAATTTGTTCAATGGATGATTTGTATCTTGATCTTTGTCCGGATATTTCCATTTAGATTTGGGAGTATTACATTCATTGTTTTTGTTTCTTTCAAACTTGATCCGGATTTATTTTTAGATTTTTATTCGGATCATTGTTTTCCAACATGCTTTCACTTATCTCTGCTCTAGTCAGCTAATTTATTAGTAGTGGAAGTAGATGATTGGTATGCTGACTCTGAGTTGGGGTGATCATCTTTAGCCATGAGACACACATTATCTGAATCCTGTGCCTCTTCTTCTGAGGATGATGACTCTTGTTCAGAGTCACTCCAAGTAGCAGCAAGAGCCTTCTTACTCTTTTTCTTCTTGAACTTGTCTTTCTTAGCTTCGAGACAGCTAGACTGAATATGCCTTTTCTAACCACATTCAAAGCATTTCATATCTTTGTTATGCTCTTTGTTTAACTCCTTTTGTGGTTTTTCATCTACTCTTTTCTTATACTTGATCGGCCTTCTAAACCTTTTGAAATTCTTGTCTTTCTTCAAGAATTTGCCAAAATTCTTGGTCATTAGCGCTATCTCTTCCTTCCTATCCTCTGGATAATCTTCCTTAGAGGAATATTCATCATTATCAGCTTTAAGGACAACAGCTCTGCTTAGGCATTCTCTTTTCTTCTACTTTTGTTTCTTGGACTCATCTTCATATTGCTTTAAAGAGATCTCATGAGTCAGCAGGGTTCCAATTGGCTCATCAAAATTATAGGTTTTCAAATCATGAGCTTCTTTAATAGCACTCTTCTTTGCATCCCATTCGTGAGTCAAACTTCTCAAGATCTTCTTGACGATCTCTTCTTCTGTGAAGTTCTTCCCAAGTCTTTTTAGCTCATTGACAATATTCATGAACCTGGTGTTCATATTGGAAATATCCTCCTTGAGTTTCATGTGAAACCATTTATATCCCTCATAAGGATATTGATCTTGGACTCCTTGACTTTGTCAGTTCCTTCATAAGTTACCTCCAACTTCTTCCATATAACTCAAGTAGTTTCACAGCCTGTAATATAGTTAAACTCAGTTGCATCAAGAGCATAATGGAGATAGTAGATAGTAGCTGCATTTTCCTTCAATCTGGCCAAGTCCTGATTGTCCCACTCATTATAGTACTTATCAATGCATACTCCATTCTTCACTATAGTAGGAACAAATGGCCCTTCGACAATTGCCATCCAAGCATGCATGCTTTGAGATTGGATGAGCTTCTTCATCATGTTCTTCCAATAAGTATAGTGCTCACCATTAAACATGGGAGGCCCGGTGACTGACATGCCTTTTGGCAGAATATAAGCTTAGGCCCTTCCACTGGATTCTCCTCCCTTATATACCATGGTCTTTATCTCAAGATTGTGAGATCTTTTGAATGAGAATGGCTTTGATACCACTTGTTGGTCCCTATGTGTACACTCAATGTGTTAAAGGGGGGTGAATGACTCACTATAATTACTTAGGAAACTTTTTCACAATTTAATGAGCTCCGCTGAGTAGGTCAGCTGGCTGAGTGAAATCTGGAAAAACTTTAAAGTAAAGGATACAGAGATTTTTATACTAGTTTGGATACCTATGCATACATCCAGTCCCAAGGGAGTGTCTTGGCTTTAATTCACTAATCTCAACTCCTTTACCCTAGGCGGAGAAGCCTTTCACAAATATCCCTAATTTTAGAAAGTACCCTCCAAACTGTAATCCCTCACCGCTGAGTAGAATACCCTCTTCTACTTAGCAATCTCAATAATTCCTAAACAAAAGCTAGAATCAACTTATAAAAATGTTGATCCAGATACAAATGATCTGATATTTCAATTTAAATGATCTACTCTATCCTCTCTTGTTCAAAGCAGGTTCTTCACTGAGTAGTGCTTTCTTGATTGAATTTTTTAAAGCTTGTGAAGTGACGGAGTTTTGCTTCTCATAAATTCAGGTGTAATCACCACATTCTAACGCTTGCCTTCTTGCTCCTTTTATAGCTGGGATTAAGAAAGTATCTGTTGAACTTGCCTTGGCATCTTCTGAAATTGACAGCTCATCTATTCACTCGTTGCTTCTTCAAATCAATCCGTTAGGAGATAGAATCACACTATTGTGAGATAAAAATCAATCTGTTACATTGAAATTTGAGCTTCAATTTGAATCCTTTGTCATTTGATGCCAGTCTTCCGTTAGAGAGAACTCACGCTGACTTGCTATGTGTCATCTTCCCATTCCTTCTAGTAATTTGACATTATATAGAGTGCGTGATACGATGTTTGATGATCTGCAGAATTGCCCAAATTGGCAAATGACTTTTTGCAGCTTGATTAGGGAAGACTTTTTCATTTTCTTCATAAACCGAAGTCTTATCAAGGCATTAATTCTTTCTATCTTTGTCTCATTAATGTTCTACAAAAAGCAGCACTAAAAGCAAAGATTCCATATTTCCTTTAACAGAAAAGTCAATGCCATTGACAGACATAAAGTAACTAAGCGAAATGATAGATCAATATACTCAGCTGAAGCATAATCTAAACATCAAGCACTGAGTGAATAGTATTTAATCAGAGACTAAAGTATGTACTCAGCCCAGAATAGCTTAGAGTTAAACTAAATAGCTAGGCTAGCGGAGACATAAAATTCTACCCTTGAATTTTCTTACCCGCATACAACCATAGACTCTTTATTTTAACATCATTATTGATTTAATTATCTCATACTGAGCTTAATTGTTATGATCAAAACTTAAGCACTACTGAGTCATCCACTGAGTCAGTCCAACCCTATGCTTGGTTCAACATTGAATAAAAGTTTAAAGAAAATGCTGAAACATATAGCAATCATAAATGTTAAAAGTTTTGCATAATATCTAGGTAAACGGAATGGTAATAATAAAGAGCACTACCCTTAAAGGTTGAACCGACTAATTCTTAAATACCCTGAATTAGTACTGATAGATTATAACCATATCCATCTAATAAGTCCTTGATTGGGTGAGACATTTAAACTTCAATAATAAAATCCCAAAGTAAAGATATTTAGGCATGATAAAGCCTTCCTTACCTAAATCTATACTACACTCTTTTTCGGCTATAAGTTTTACGCAAAGCGTTCCTTCCGTCTACACGACCGGTTATAGATATTAAGATAGGGTCTGCCTTAACCGGATTGGGTTAGTTTTTTACACATAAAATTGGGGCTAACTTTAGGATTCAAACAAAAAATATGTCTTTATTAATAATACTTGTTTGTACAAAATAACTAACTAAGATATATCGTCTTAATTGCCTTTAGGGCATACATCATATCTAACAAATATACGTCGATATTGTATGATCTTCTGCAACTGGTTTGCTTTAAATTATTAAGGATCAATGCAGATCCTACATCAGCAGAAGATTTAGAGATAAATTTGGAAAACCCAAATGAAGAACAACAATCAAAATTTCTCAATTTGAGCAACAAATAGACCAAATCTCACACCCAAAACCCAAAGCAGCCTTTGATCCAGTCAAAGAAACAGCAACACAAACTAACATAACGATTCCATAAAAATACAATCAAAACTAAGATATATCATATATCTATTGGATATTTAACAGATGTCTATTGGATATCTAACAATTGTCTATTGGTTCAAAAAGTTTGAAAGTTCATAGTGGATATCATTTCGAAGATAAAAATAAGACAAACAAAAAACTCTAAAGCGACATGTCGAAAAAATAAATGTTTTGAGAGATAATTGAAAAATAAGGAAAAAAATAAATCAAAAGATCAAGCAATATTACAGTTGTGTAAATAGAATTAAAAAGGGGAAAAGTTTAGAAATAATTCACTATCATGGTATTCTTATAAGGAGTTTGTAAAGTATAACCCATCATGATAAATACTCTTCTTTATTTAGTACTGTAGATAATTTATGGTCTTTGAGAATGTTAGACTCGATAATTGAGTGAGCACAAGTGCAGTTGTATCCATCTAAGACAAAACATATATTTTAGCTTTATAGAGAATATGGCATCTTACAAAACAACCCTTAACCCTTAAAATAATTTGGGCTTAACTAACGCCTGTAACATAATTGTCCTAACCTTAAAATCTAAGGAAATTATCCAATATGACTCATTTGCCCAAAATAAATACCAAAATAATTTAATAAGTAAATTCAAGTCCCACATTGGCGGATTTAAAGAACTAACACTAAAATATAAATATCCACGAGGACTTGCATTAGTATGAGGCCTTTTAGAGGATGGATCCAAAAAATAAAACCTTAAAAGTTTAGCTCAAAGCGAATAATATTATACTAATACAAGATAACAAGTGGCGCCCCTAGGAGTTGAACACCTTTATCAATATGAGATTTAACAGCCGTGAACCAAAGACATAGAATTGCAGAAATTCCTAAAGTCCTACTTTGCAATTATTATACCTTTGACCCACCTAATTTTTAATAAAACCCTTGATAATGTACAAATTTACTCACCCTTAATCAAGTGCTCAATCAAGTTGTCTCAGAATTTAATCTGTAGGGGGGGTTTGTATAGAGGGATGATATATCCGGCCGTAATTCATTTTTATTTTAAGGAATTTAAATCCGCTCCAAATTCTTTGGATATAAATCTAACGGATATGGATACAAAACGGGCCTAAAATGGTTTTTGCCTATTCTTTGTATTATATGAAAATACATTTCGGAGCTCGGTTTCGTAAAAAATTGAAAATTCCTAAAAAATTATGGAAAATTCGGGAAATAAAAAAAAAATTTGGTGCAAGAAATTTTCAAAAAATGTTTTTAGAAGGTCCCAAAAATGTGAAAATATGTTTCGGATCCAACTTCATAAAAAATTAAAAACTCCAAAAAATTATGAAAAATCCCGAAAATAAAGAAAATAAATTTGATGTAACAAATTTTTAGAAAATATTTTTGGAAGGGCCCGAAAATGTGAAAATATGTTTCGGGGCCCAGTTTCGTAAAAAATCGATAACTCCTAAACAATTAGAAATATTCGGAAAATAATGAAAATAAATTTGGTACAAGAAATTTTTAGAAAATGTTTCTGGAAGGGTTTGGAAATGTGAAAATACGTTTCAGGGCCCAGTTTTGTAAAAAATTTGTCGGATCCAAATTCAATCTATATCTGTGTTATTGTATCCGAATCCAATCCATATCCAAAAAAGTGTGAATATGGATTCTATAAATTGGATATGGATGCACGGATTTGAATTGGATATCCTATCCACCGCCATCCGTAGTTGGCATATGATCAATATTTAAATGTACAAAACCAAGAAAATTGAGGAATCCCAAATGACCAAAAACTAATACTAATGAAAAAGATCAGTTATTTATTTCAATCTGTTCAAACAGACACGATGAACAAACTACAATACCCAAACCATTACCTTAATATAACAACATAAACAAAAAAATCTAGCTAATGTATCAGTAGGTACCTCAACTTTTCCTAAAAAACTTACTGTTCCCAAAACTTTCAAAGTGATCCCGTAGTTCCCTCAAGTTTCAAAAAGTGCACCACTTTACTTCCGGAAAGCCACGTGTCAGCTTCCAGTTGGTTTAGCTTTTTGAGAATATCATTTTTCTGATTTCCTCTCTCCAATCGAAAGCTGCTGCCAAGACATGTGGCATTCAAGGGGGAGAAAAGTGGTGCATTTATTGAAAGTAGAGGGGGAGCTGTGGTTGAAATTAAGGGGCAGTAGGTGTTTTTGGGACAAGTTCAGATATCTGAAGATGCATTAAGCCATATAACGTCTCAATTCACCATTAGCGATAGCAAATTCAGCAAAAATGAAGCACAAATTGGAGATCAAATCACCAATTAACAGCAACCAGGGCATCTAATTAGTCCATTTTCATTGCAATAAGCACATCTTCTGAGCTGTTCTTGTTCCATATCAAACACCTTTCTGCTTCCATTGCAATTTGAACATGGCAAAAACCTTGCATCCCCATAATTCTCACACACCAATCTTAAATCTTTCACTGGAAATCCATCTAAAATCTTAGCCAATTCGCCGTTTTCGTTTAGCTGCTTAATCTCCTCTACTCCACCAACATGTTTTCCCCTTATAAAAACCTGTGGCAAGCTCATTGCTTTCCCTTTAACCTTACTCTACAACTCCTTTCTATATGAACTATCCATCGATATATCCCTTTCATCAACCACAACTCGAAAACCCTAAAGATCATTCGCACTTCACAGCAATCTTCATATATTTTTCTAATCCCTCTCAAACTTGTAAAATAAACAACTATTTTCTCATCTGGGTTTTGCATAACGATCACATCTTTGCAATTCAATGGACTACCACTGATTTCATAGTTTTTAACACTTCATTAGTAATGATGTTGCAATAGCTAATTCCCCCTAATTGCCTAGATGATAAAGCACGCCTATAGCTAGAAACAACATTCAGATCCATATTTGAGAGGAATGATTCCTCAGATAAATGCTTCCATAATGGCTTTGAGTCTGACAGAGGAATTAGGTTTTCTTCAGATTTCACAGAATCAAATGATTCATTAAGCATTTTAGAAGAACCATCAGAACCCACATGGCAAAATGAGCTAGATTTTGAAGAAAAGTAAATAGAATGATCAGAAAAGGATGACTTATAGTTACCCAATTGAAAACCCAAATCATCATCAAGCCCATCCATAAGCTCCCAAGTATTAATGACAGAATCAGGCGAAAGGGAAATAGAATCACTAGGATTTGTAAAAATTTGTGCGGTTTTTTGGGGAGATTGAGGATTAGAGGGTTCAACAATTTGAAAAATTTGTGCGGTTTTTTGGGGAGATTGAGGATTAGAGGGTTCAACAATTTGAAGAGAACCATAAGTAGTAGAGGTAAGAGAAACAAGGTGATGAGAATCACCTTTTTTAGAAGGAGGATGATGAACAAGAGGGGTTGCAAGAGAAAAAGCTCTAGCAACAGGAGGATTTGAAGAACAGTCCTGTAAAGAAGAAGAAGATGAAGAAAAAGAAGAGATCTCCATTGAAGGAGAAGAAGAAGAACAATAAGCTAGGTTTTCATCTTTGGGGTTTAAAAGGGCATTGGGTCTTGAAGCAGAGAAACCCATTAATGTAGAGGACAAATTGGCAATGCCAAAACCTTCCTCTTTCTTTTTTCTCTGTAAATTTTAAAACTTTTTCTGGGTTTTGTATTTGGGTCGTCAATGGAGACCGGAAGGGAGGTTTTTGTGGGGATTTTGATGGTTTTTTGGAAGTTTTATGGTTAAAGATAGGATTTTTAGTAGGTTGATTGAGATGGGCATACGGGAAAGAAAGGATTTTTGTTTGGGTTAGGGAGAAAAAGAGAGAGACAAGTGGGGAAGACGAAGAAGTTGGAATTTGAAAGCTAGGGGAAGGAGATGAGTTGGAGGGAGAGAGCTTTCATAGGAGTTGGGTGGGGAAGGTAATTGAGATATTCAATGCTATTTTTTTGGGAAGAAATATTGTCTGGGAAATGGGAATTCTATTTTCAATTATATTAATTGTTGAGGACTTTGTTTAGTTAATAAATACAAATTAGATTGTCCGTTAGTGTGGTAAACTTTAGAATTAAAATTAGATAACAATATAGGATGGATGGTTAGTTATGGATGGGTAGTCTTTTGCTCTATTTGGATACTTCCAATTTTATCCTTGTTTGGATTGTGCGAAAATTGTGTTATTTAGAAGAAATATTAGATGTTGTTTTTTCATTATTATAGGAAATGTTGGTAATTAAAAGACAAATAATTAAAAACTATATAATTTTGAAGTGCCATATTTTCTGAAGGCAAAATAACCTTTTGGATTATCATATGAGATATATATGAGATATATGAGATATATATGTTGAAAGATTGGTCAAAGAAATGGTTTTTCGGACTAACTTTCACAGAAAAGAGAGAGGGTCCGCCTTCACCGGAGATGGTAGCTACAAGATAGAAAATGCGTTCAAGTGACTGGTCATATGACCGGCGTAGCCTCTCCGATGCTTAAGTCAGCGACGGTGATAAAGAGGAGGCAAGTAAAAGAGAGAGAGTTTAGTAATTTGTTAATATGATACCTGAGATGAGGAATGATCTTCTATTTATAGTAGCTCGTTACCTTGCTTGGGCAAGAGTGAATTTCCTCTATTGGTGATGAAGATTCCTTATCAGGTAAGAATTCCTATTTAGGCGTGATTTTCTCTATAGGAGGTTTCTTCTTATTTATTCATTTAGGAAAGGATATTCTTCCTTTTTATCTATTTAAGAAGTGGAGTTATGACTGGATTCTATCTCTTAATTAGGTCAGTGTTACCCTAATTCACTCATCTAGCTGGATGGTGAGCCAGCTCCGAGACCGACTGATGACATGGTATCTTATGAAGCTTCCATGTGACATCTGTAAAATACCGAGTCAACAGAAGTCCCCCTTAAGTGCTTTGTCAAATTCTTTAGGATTTGTTTCATCCGTTTGGGTACTCGGTCAGACTTTTCACCTTTTGCTTTTGATCCATATGCCGAGTGAGCATTCGGTCCCAGCTCTTCATCTTTGCTTATAGTTAGTTTGTGACAGGTATTCCATCATTAACTCCTTCTCGAGCGGTGTGCAACCGTGGATGGAGTGACACGTGGATGTGATCAATGGCTGAATTTAAAGAGGTGTCTTTTCGCAACTGCTTTAAATTACGTATTCCTGTTCATTCCCAAATTTTTACACTTCGTCTTCTTCCTTTTCGAGCTTTTTGATTTCTTGCTCTTCAGCAGCTTAAGGATTTCTAGTGGTGTTTTCAAGCAAGTTTCTCCGTCGTCGCTTTTTCTTCAACCCCGGTGAGTCTCCAATTTCTTCGCTTTTATTTTTGTCTTTTGCAAAATGTGCTTTATTGATTTCTGGGTTTTCTCCATGTTCATATGCTTTAAAATGTCCAAGCTAATACTTCGCACCTTTAGTTTTGTTATGTATGTTGATTTAAAACTTAATCCTTGTTCTTCGCCTAACTTAGTTTTTCTGGGAAACTTGCACATTTACTGTTCTTCATTTTAGTGCCCCTAGATCCTTTAGATTTGCTAGGAATGAGGGAAATGTGTGACGTTTCTTTATCCAGTAGTAGTTATGATAGTGAGGAGTCTCGTAAATTGAATTGCGAAGTGGCTAAACTTCTATCTAGATTGTACGCCCCTCTGAAAATTGATAAATCTAATTACTATCCCACCCTTAGGTATAAGCACAACGCTAGGAGAAATATGAGCAATTCTGATGCATCCAGCCGGGTCCATTTGGCGGATGATGAGATTGTCGATCATATGATCTGTGTGAGTCTTGAGGTGGACTCCTCTAAGGTCTTGGAGGACGTAGAAAATTATAGGGATGAGGAGGGAGTCCATCCAGATGAAGAGGTTGGCACGAGCAGCTAGATGGAGGAGGATTCCCCTAAGGGAGAAGAGGGAGAGGAGGAGGGAAAAGTGACTCCCTAGGTGGAAAGAAGCCATGATGTATCCGTGGCTTAAGGATTGCCATGTTCTGCTACCGAGTGAGGACCAACGGGTGAATGCTCCACCAGCTAGCTACTTTAGCATGTATTTGGACGTCATTAGAGGCGGTTTTAAGTATTCACTCCCTGCATCCGTTGCCGATCTGTTAGAGATGTGGGGGCTTTATCCAGCCAAGTTTCATCCAAATGCATGGGTGGTGATGATGGGCCATCATCAGTTGTGTCTTGATTTGGGTCTGAATTTTAACGCGACCTTCTTCTGCAAGATTTATTCCATCAAGTGGAATAAGATGACAATCATTACCAGTTTGTACGGAAGAATGGTATGTATCACTTTTCCAATCGGCCCTCCTTAGCGCATCATTACAAGGAGTTCTGGTTCCTCATCTGTGTAAATGATGAATACCCCCCCTTTCCAACCACTTGGTCGATCGTGACTCCCCCTAAGAGGAGGATTAAAGCCAGTGATCTGGATCCCACACTATAAGTGTTTCACTTAGAGCAGGAGAAGTAGAGCTTTAATTCAGCCGCTTGGGCTTCCATCTTTCGATATCATCTTTTGGCTCGGCGCCGACTAGGATAATCTATCTTCCTAGGCCGATCCATGCAACTGGTATACTCCCTTTCTCACCTTTATTTTCTTTTTTGTATTTTAGGTAATCATGTCTAACATTGAATCTACTAATGCTCTGCTAGCGGCCAAGAAGTTGCAGTGAAAGAATAACCGCACTCACACGGTGGCTGTGAGTGGAGGTACGAGGAAGTCCACCGAGTTTCTTGGGTCCAACAATAGGGTTGTTGTGACGCTCCTCGATACATCTTCTGTATTAGATGTGTACCTCCCCTATCATAAGGAATAAAAGATTTCTACTTAAGATTTTTCTTACTCTGCCTTGATATGCTAATTCTCTAACTTTTGCGCAGGTTACCCCATCCGGTTGTAGGAAGGATGGAGGTTCTATTTCTCCTCGCCCTTCTCCTCAGCCGGCTCTAGCTGAGTTTTTTGATCAATGTTTCCCCAACCTCCCTGCACGAATGTGACCGTGTAGGGTGTGTTGGTCCCTGTGAGGGTCTTTATAAGGTCAGAGGTGGGGTGAATAACCCCTTTTTCGCGGAATATAAAGACTTTAAAAAGTCTTAGTGTAGCATGTTTGATTATGAACTGGATGATGGATCTGAATGATGCACATATGACTATATAATGCAAATAATAAAAGTTAGACAAATTAAACACAAAAGGTTTTTATCCTGGATCGGCCCCGCCTACTCCAGTCCCTAAAGTTTCCTTCCTCTAAGCTTTTCCACTAGTGGATTCCTCACCAACTAGCAGGAATCAAGTCTTACAATTTGTCTTCGGATGGTAACCCCTTCTGGATTTAGGATATACCAGTAGAAGCACCAACTCCTAGCTGAGTCCTTTAGTCTTTAGTAGGATATACCACTTAGACTTCTACCCCGAATCTAAGCTGAGTCCTACAGGGAGTTCTCACTCAAAGCACCAACTTTAAGTTGCATCCCAATCTCATAACTCACAGAAGTTGGAGATTCTTACACTCTTGTTTTTCACAAAGGTTTTAGTTTTTGGATTTCCTTAAGTCTATAGTTCACTTAGGAATCCTTACAACAGATGTGGAATTTAATTGATTCTTGGAGGGATTCGTAAGCTGATTGAATGCTTGTTCGTTGTTACTTATTTTTATCAATCAAATAGCCAACCTTCTCATTTATTGAAGTTTCCATTTTATAGGCTTCCATCATAAATGTAGCCATTGTGGGTTGTTAAACTTGCAATAAATCTTCACCCTTGATCAGGTTATAGATGGCTCTTCCGAAACTGTTGATCAATCCTTTAGACTGTAATTTAACCCATTTGAATCCTTGGGATTGTTGTTGAAAAGTGGTCAGTGATTGTTTTACTTGGCATTTTATGATGCACCAACTTATACACCATTTGCTTTTTGATGTGAGCTCCATGAGCCCTCTTATTGGTCTAGGTGAAAAAGACTATCAGCTTTTTCAGTCCGGTGTCAGTTCTTTTGTCCTTTTATTGAAAAGTGCAAGCTGTCACTTTTGTCTTTCTTGAGGGGAAAGGATCTTTGACTCCATAGACCAAAAGGATGGAGGGAAAAGCTATCTTTGAACCTTTTCCCTTTGTCTTGATATCTGAGTCTTTCGGATGGTGTTGAATTCAAAATCTCCGGATCTGTGTTCTTTCGAATGCTATTGAACTCAGAATCTCCGAATGTGTTTTCTTCCGGAGCTAGATAAAGCAATTCTTTCGAATGCTATTTTTGAGGAATTAAAGGTTGTTTCCTTTCCAAGCTTTATTCAGATGATTCCTTGCTTAGGTACTTAATGTCTGTAATGGACAGTCTTGTAATAGGATCTTTGTCCGGATGTTTCCATTTGGATTAGGGATTTATATAGTTTAAGTTTTTGTTTCTTGGGACAGTTTTTATTTCTTTCAAACCTGATCTTGATTGATTTAATTTTGTGAGCCGGTTCATTGTTTCCCAATAATTTCCCCCATTTCATGGAAATAAAAACTAAGTACAAGGGTATGGAGTTTTTTTGATCCCCCATAATTATAGAATCCTAACTCCCCCAATATTTTTCAATTCTAGCTTCTAAGTTTATTTTAGTACAATTACAGATTGTACTTTTAGAAACAAATTTTGAGAATTAGATATTTCACTACATAAATACTTCTATTGTTAACAATATTTAACATCAATGAAGTTCAGATTACATATTACATAAATATATAATAGTGAATCTAGCTATTACAAAAATCTTACAAGTATTGATAGCTAGTCTAATTCAGATATTCCTTTGTCAGATTCATGCACTTGTGTGCTTTTCTCCCCCTTTTTGTTTCTAGCTTGGGGGTCAATTACCATGTGTTACTTATTTTCCCAAGCTGCTTGCCAAGCATTTGAATAAATTGAACATCAATGAAGTTCAGATTACATATTACATAAATATATAATAGTGAATCTAGCTATTTCAAAAATCTTACAAGTATTGATAGCTAGTCTAATTCAGATATTCCTTTGTCAGATTCATGATCTTGTGTGCTTTTCTCCCCCTTTTTGTTTCTAGCTTGGGGGTCAATTACCATGTATGACTTATTTTCCCAAGCTGCTTGCCAAGCATTTGAATAGATTGCATAATTAGCACTCCCCTTGGACCTTTCTTCAATGAATTTGTCAACTATTGGAGGAGTGAGATAATAGGGCTAGATGGTCTTCTTTAGATTATCATATGACTGCTTGATGGAAGGATGAATGCATTGGACAAACTCTTGATCTTTAGGATCATAGTAAGGGAAGAGTACCTTTAAAAGAGTTGTCATACCTTTTTGGCCAAAGAATCCGGAGTCCCCAATTACTTGGACAAGATTATGGAACACCGGAAGGAGCTGACTTTTTGGAATAGCAGAGGAGGAGGAAGATCCGAATAAGGAGAGACAAGGGTGATTTCTTCACTTAGTCCCTTCCGGACATTATGCAGTGATTTAGACTAGAGAGAGAGTTCTTTGGAGATTGATGCCTTCCAATCACTTATTTGGTTTTCTAGTCAGGTTATATGACTCTGTAGTTCATCACCCATATCATCCAAAATTTTCTCCTTGAATTTGGGAAGAATTTTTTCTATGAAGTGCACCAGCATTTCTTGGGTGACTTACTAGTCTACACCCAAATCTTTGATGGCAGGAGAGGGATCTTTTTCAGCCATGAATTTTGACAAGTTTTCAAACTTAGAATCTAGATAAGCCTTAAGTTCTTCAATTTGCTTAGAAAAGGATGATGTGATATTGTCAAGCACAGTTCCATAGTTATTTAAAGCTAATGTGTTGGCTTGATCAGCAGTCCGGTTTGCTGTGGAACCATTCTCCTTAAGCGCTTTTTGAACTGGAGTGATGTGAGAGAGAGAGGCTTCTGCAATTTCTCTTAGAGTTGGGAAATCTAGGACTTTTTCTTCTGTATTTTTTACTGATAATTTGATCTCACCCAACTCCTTTTTGACATCCTTATTAGCAGCCTGTCTTAGTGGCTCTTTCTCAACTCCTCGAAGATAGGTACAAATGGTTCGGAGACTCTATTTGACATATCCCTTTTCATTCTCTTCCTGAGCAGCTTCCTTAAGCAAATGAAGTGCTATAGAGACTTTGGATTTGATGATATTATTTGCAGGCACTCTCATTGGGCTGACCTTGGGATGGAATTCCTCCCTATCAAATGAGCTTGAAGATTCATCTCCAGAGCTAGAGCTACTTCCGGAGGGTTTAGGTTTTGACTCTTTCTCCTTTTCCTCTTGATCTTCTTGCCTTTCCTCTAACCTATCCTCTGAACTTTTCTCGCTCGTTGAGTCTACTCTATGAGTGTGCTCATTGGATTCTAGACATAGTCCCTCCTCTGCAATGAAATTATCTGGGTTGGGCACATCTTCCTAGGATACTTATGTATCCAAGTTGTCCTTTGTTGCAATAGCTATTTCAATAGCAGCAGTATCATTAGTATTAATAATAATATTTTTTGAGACAGAATTTACCTTAGCGGATGGTAGCTAAACTTGATCATTTATAGCTTTATCTTCCACCACAATCCCCGGATGACTGGAACTAACCTCAGTTATTCCTACAATTGCCTTTTTAGGACTTATAATATCTCCCCTAGGTGCTTTGGTATTGTCATCAATGCCCTCTCCTACTGCCTTTTCAAGACTTACTTCAGTGGGGTTTCCAGCTTTCAGACTTAGCAGATTTTCCAAAAGAGGTGCTGTGAGAGGCATGAAATTGTAGGATCTAGATTCTGGAATTTTTGAGAGCTCAACTATGGCACTTGAGACTACCAGGATTGGTTAAGAAGAAGATCCCCCGGGGTCCCTCAATGGATAGATTGTTGGCCCTATAATTGTCTTCCACAGATGCCATCATTTCCTTATATTGAGGATCCTCCTGAAGGATGTCCTCATTGCTTTCGGGCACATTCTTCCCTTTTGATGCTTTTGCTCTAGCCATTTCCTCTACCACAACTCTTCTTGCAGCCTCCTCATCAATTATAATGGAGGTTGGCTTTTTGGCAGGTTTATTTTGGTGTTTCTGGGCTTTGACTGCTTCATTAAAGGTACACCCCTTCCAGGTGAGCTGATTCTTGGGTGCAGGCATATCATCCTCTATTTCTTCCTTTTTTCACCTATCTCCCTCTTTTAACAATTTAGAGGCTTTTCTCTTTTGCCCCTATTGGTACCCTTTTCTGATTGCAGCTGCGGTAGCTACAATTGTTTCCCTTGCCTCCGGATCACATACTGGTTTTTTCAAAAGGTCAGCAGTTTTAATCAGCCTTCCCATTGGCTTTTGCTTTACTAGGGAATTCTTTAGCAGTTGGGAAATTGTCTACTGATCTTAATCTTCCACTTCTTCTATCAGAACCTGGACTAATGGCTTACTGCTTTCGGTTTCTGTGTTCTGGCCTTTTTGGGAGTAGGGGCAAGGACATCCGGATTAGCAGTCTTTCGGGCCTTGTTCCTTCTATCATCTCTTAGCTTCTTTACTTTCTCCTCATTCCATTCTTCTCCAAATATCAGTCTTCTAAAATTCTTTTCCAGAATTTCCTTTCCATTTTCCGCATGGAACCCATTTAGATTTACCTCATTAGCTAGGAGGATCTTGGTGATTAGAGCCCCGTGGGTATTAACATGGTTCTTGAGGTAGCTTATAATTAGTACTGGCCAATTAATTTCTATACAGCTAACCTAGTGTTGAAGGATGCAATGTTGTAGGGAAGAGACTATTGTCAAGGATCCCTTCCGGATCAAAATAAGCTTTGCCATCACATGCTGGAGAAGTCTGGGTGTTTCTGGGAACTAGGTGGAGAATTCATCCCAAAAGTAGTTGGGATGTAGCCAGAGCTTTGGATTATATTCTACTTCTAATTCATCTTCATCTATTCGCAATTGCAGTCCAGATTTTTTCATATTGAGTGTCTCTTCAAAGAAATCGGGGGTGATGGCGATCTCTTTCCCTTGAACCTTGGTTCGAAGGGCGTCAAGCTCCTTATGGTCTTGAAGGTTATCATAAAATTCTTTGACTAGCTCCGGATATGTTGGGCAGTTGATTTTGAGAAAATCTTTTAAAATTTGATCATCAATAAGAGTGTAGAATGGAGTTGTCTCGAAGAGGAAATTGTATCCTAGAAAATCCGTGGGGATTACAGAGTTACTGGGTTTGAGTTTTGATGGCTCAAAGCCATTATCTTTTAGGTTGGATTTAGAGAATAGATTTAAGGTAGGGAAATTTTAGGTTGCTTGGTTTATGATTGCGGCCATTTCGAGTTTAGAGTTTGAAGGAATTAGGGTTGAGATTTGATTTTTGCAGAGTAACAGTGCTTAGTTGCTCCCGTGAAGAAGAAGGGTGATTTAGAGGGGTTTATATAGAATTTTCAAAGTGAGGGTATTTTGGTAATCGAACTTCAGCTATTTTGGCTGGATTGATGACATGGTAGTCAAATTTTGAGGAGAGAGGTAAATTTAGTTTAACTGGAGAATGGGAATGGTTTATTTTTGAAATAACTATCTCATTTATCGCTCGTGTAATAGCCAATGGACTTTTGAAATTCAAAAAGTAATTGTTACCTTTAGGCACTTTTACTGCCATATGTCATTCTTGTCGGCTGACGTGGCAATCTTCCAGTATAGACCTCCTCCCAATACTCCTTGTCTTCCGGAATGAGTTTTTAGCTTAGGATCCAGCTTAATTTAAAGCTTTCTTCCGGATTCTCCCTAAATTGGATTTGACATTCCAATTGACTCCCTCAGCTTCCCAAATTGATCTTCACTTAAAGGCTTAGTAAAGATATCAGCTCTATGCTCATTGGTTGGAATGTATACCAATGCAACGTCCTTCTTCATCATATGATCCCTGATGAAGTGGTGCCTTATATTGACATGCTTCATCCTGTAATGGAGTACTGGATTCTTTGACACATCAATAGCACTTTTGTTGTCATACATCACATCCACACATCCAGATTGAACTCCATAATCTTCAAGTTGTTGCTTGATCTATAGGAGTTGAGTAACACAACTGCCAACTGCCATATACTTTGCTTCTGTAGTGGATAAGGCAATTGAAGTTTGCTTCTTGCTATACCATAATACTAAGCAATCTCCATGAAAATGGCAGCCTCTAGATGTACTCTTTCTCTCAAGAGTATCTCTACCATAATCTGCATTAGTGAACCCTTGGAGTGTGAAATCTCCATTACTAGGACACTATAACCCAACTTTAGTCGTTCCCAGGAGGTATCTAAGGATCCTTTTGACTGCCTTAAGATGAGAATCCTTAGGATTGGCTTGATACCTTACACAGTAGCAAACTGCATAGTGTATGTCAGGTCTGCTAGCTGTCAAGTACAGAAGTGAGCCAATCATCTTTCTAAAGAGCTTTTGAACAACATCCTCTCCTTTACAATCCTTAGATAGGACTATATCTGATCCCATTAGAGTGGACATAGGCTTGCTTTTGTCAATTTCAAACTTCTTCAAGATCTCCTTGGTGTACTTTGATTGGTTGATGAAAATGCCATCCGGACTTTGCTTGATTTGTAAACGAAGGAAAAAAAATTAATTCTCCCATCATGAACATCTCAAATTCCCTTTGCATTTGAGAGCTGAATTCTTCGTACATCTTATCATCAGTGGCTCCAAAAATGATATCATCCACATAGATTTGGACTAAAATGATGTTATTCTTCTTCTTTTTAATGAAGAGAGTGGTGTCTCCTCTACCTCTGATATAACCCTTAGATATGAGAAACGAGGTTAGTCTCTCATACCATGCTCTGGGTGCCTACTTTAATCCATAGAGGGCCTTCTTCAGCTTATAGACATGATTCGGGTGCTTTGGATATTCAAATCCAGGTGGTTGCTTAACATAGACTTCTTCTTGAATAACACCATTTAGAAATGCACTTTTGACATCCATTTGGTATAGTGTGAACCCCATGATTGATGCAAAAGCACATAGGATCCGGATTGCTTCTAGCCTTGCTACAGGAGCAAAGGTTTCTTCAAAATCAATTCATTCTTGCTGGTTGTAGCCTTGGGTAACTAATCTTGCCTGGTTTCTCACCACCACTCCGGATTCATGAAGCTTGTTCCAGAATACTCATTTGGTGCCAATGATTGATTTTCCTTTAGGAGGTGGTACTAGATTCCAAACATCACTCCTAGTAAATTGATCTAGCTCTTCTTGCATTGCCATCATCCAGCTTTCATCACCTTCAGCATCTCAAAATTTCTTTGGCTCTGTGAGAGAGACAAAAGTAGCATGACTCATCATCTAGTTGAGCTGACCTCTGGTTCTTACTGGATTCTGAACATCATCCAGAATATTTTCAATAGAATGATCTCTGTGGGTTCGGATCTCTCTTTGTAGGCCTTCATGTTGAACTGGGACTTGCTCCACTTCAGCTTCAACTACCCCTTCTTAGTCTTCATTGAAGTTAATCTCTTGTGGGTTGATATTAACTTATTGTACTTCTAGATTAAAGGATATTCCTTTACCTTCCTCTTTGTACTTCTTGATTTAAAATGAATCAGGAATTCCCGTTTCCTTCTTTTCTCCAAATTTTTTAGCTTCTGGAACTAGATCTTCCGGAGTGTAGCTTTTCTTTCCTGCAATCTTAGTCTCATCAAAATCTACATGTATAGACTCTACCATAGTTTGGGCTCATTTATTGAAGACTTTGTAAGCCTTACTATATGTTGAGTAGCCAAGGAAAATTGCTTCATCAGACTTAGGATCAAATTCCTAGCTGCTCTCTATCATTAAGGATGTAGCATTTACATCTGAATGCTTTGAAATACCCAATTTTGGGTTTTCTTCCCTTCTAGATTTCATATGGGGTCTTTTCTATGGTCTTTCTAATGAGAGCTCTATTCAATATATAGCATGCTGTATTTACGGCCTCACCACAAAAATATTTTGGCAAACAATTTTCACTAAGCATTGTTCTAGCCATCTCAACTATGGTCCTATTCTTTCTCCCAACAACTCCATTCTGTTGAGGAGTGTGAGGGTAGAGAAGTTATGTTTAATGCCCTTCTAGTCATGGAAATTAACAAAATGCTTATTTTTGAATTCTCCACTATTATCACTCTGGATGCGTGCAATGCTTATGCCTTGTTCTACTTCTATCTAGATGAATGTCTTAGAGAATTGGTCAAAGGCTTTATCCTTGCTTGCTAGCAGGAGAACCCAGGTATATCGAGAATAATCATCTACAATGACCATGGTGTATTCTCTTCTACCTAAACTTAATGGCTTGATTGGACCAAAGAGATCAATATGTAAAAGGTCAAGTACTCTTTTAGATAGAATGTATGTTATGGAAGGGAAACTTTTCTTATGTTATTTACCTAATTGACATGCAGTGCATAGATGATCCTTATCAAAAGCAACCTTAGGCAAACCCACTACTAATTCCTTTTTGGCTAGTTTGGACAGGAGGTTCATGCTGACATGTCCTAATCTCTGGTGTCATAGCCATGATTCTTCTTCTTTAGACACCAAGCAGATATTCTTTTTATTATTTTTAATGTTTATAGAATAGACATTATTTACTCTAGGTGCATAAAGAATGAGTTGATTAGAGTTAATATCATAAATTGAGCAGCCTCCGAAATCAAATGTGACTTTTCTTCCTTTGTCACAGAGTTGGGCCACACTTAGCAAGTTGAATTTTAGTCCATCAACGAATGAGACATCTTCTATCTTTAACTCAGATCCAATGGTTCCATGACCAATGATCTGTCCCTTTTAATTATCTCTAAAGCTTACTTTGCCTCCCTTCCTTTGGGTTAATGTGATGAAGGCCTTCTCATCACCTGCCATGTGCCTTGAGCATCCATTATCAATATTCCATGTGTGTTGATCTACTGTGGATCTAAGGCATACCTAAAAAATAGATCAAGTGCGTTTGGGTACCAATCAGATTTGGCTCCTCTCGGGTTAATAACCATCTCAGGCCAAGGGTAAACATCATAATAACCATTTTTTAAGCTACATGATTTAGTAATGTGATTATTTTTCCCACAAAACCTACACCCCGAAATAGGTGTGTTTTACTTTTGCTTCTCACTGATATTTTCCAGATCCTTTTTCCTATAGTTGCCTTTATACCTATCTTTTTGCACACTGGTGGATGGTCCGGTGTTAATCCGGAAGCTGGTTGGAGGTGCAACTTCTGCTCTATGGTTTCTTCTTTGTTTGATAGGCTGTTGGTTGTAAGCTACCCTGCCGTTTCCCTTTTGAGCTGTGGTATATCTTTGAGCTTGTGGTTGCCTGCTAGCTTCCTTCATCTTTTGATCAGGGGTCCTTTGAAATCTGTTCTGAGCAGGAGGAGGATTATCTCTTCTTGGACCCTTTATCTCTGGCCTCTTCCTGGATACTTCCTTTAACAGATTAATTTCTCTATCCAGTCCCATTACATTTGCATTTAGGATCTGGAATTTATTCCTTAGGAAGTTTTCCTCTACAACATCAATATGCTTGGTTGCTCTAACCAGATTGATGTCTTGTGCCATTACTTCAGCATCTTCTGCCAACTCTATTATTGCTCTTTTAAGGGACTTGATTACTTTTGCATTCTTTTTTTCACCCTTGATAACAATAGATAAAGCTTTTGCAAGGTCAAGGTAAGAAGCAGAATTAGAACAAGAGTTTACCTCAGTGTTTGCTGTATCTAATTCAGATTCTTCAATTTGCACTATTTCTTGGTTGGAGGCGTTCCTTCCGGATTGTTCTACTTCCAGATCAGTTAGAGCCAAGAATGCACAATTTACAGTCTCCTCTTCTTCTGTTGAAGATGAGCTACTACTTTCTTCACTATTGCTCCAAGTACCAACCATTGCCTTCATTTTGAACTTCTTGGTTCTCTTAAGCTTGGGACATTTTGTTCTGAAATGGCCTTTCTCACTACATTCAAAACATGCAGCTTCTTTATCCAGATCCTTCTTTACTTCCGGATTTCTTCTAGGCCTGTCTCTTCTGGAAGTTCCTTCTCTTAGTTTTCAGGATTCATACTTTCTTGATTTCCTTTTATCTTTCTTTTGTATGAATCAGTTGAGCCTTTTGGTTAGTAGAGCAAGTTGATCTTTGGTTCTCATTGATTCATTGATTTGCTCTTCCTCTCCAGATGAAGCTGATCCAGTGGATTCTGCCTTAAGTGCAATGGTCTTCTTTTTCTCCTCATGCTTCTTTTCTTGTTGACTGTATCTCTCCAAGGACAATTCTTGGGTTAGAAGATTACCAATGAGTTCATCATAACTGTACAAGTTTAAGTCATGAGCTTCCTCAATGGCAGTCTTTTTATTATCCCATTCCTTGGTGAGACTCCATAGCACTTTCTTAACCATTTTTACTTCTAGAATCTCCTTCCCCAGCCTCTTCATTTCATTCATTAGATTGGTGTATCTAGTGTTCATGCTATTGATTGATTCTTTAGGCTCCATCTTGGAGGATTTAAACTTTCATTGGAGTAGATCGAGCTTAGCTTCTCTTACTTTAGTGGTTCCTTCATAGGTTACCTCCAACTTCTCCCAAATTTCTTTTGTAGTCTTGCATCCGGATATCTTATTGAATTCAGCTGCACTAAGAGCACAATGAAGCATGTTAATAGCATTTGCATTTTCATGCAATTTTTTAAAGTCATTCCCATCCCACATACTTGCTGGCTTTCGGGTAGTCATATCCTCTACTTCATAAGTAGGCTTATATAGACCATCTTTAATAACTAACCATGCTTGCGTACTTTGTGACTGGATGAAGTTCTTCATCTGATTTTTCTAGAATGTGTAGTGTTCACTGGTGGAGAGTGGAGGACGAGTAACGGACATACCCTCTGGAAGGAGTTATGAGTTTTGGAAACTTATTCTGATATGTGAATCAAGATATATGGACCTTTAGCCTGAGATTGTTAGATCTCTTGTTTGAGCACTTGCTTTGATACCACTTTTTGGTCCTTATGAGGGTCTTTATAAGGTCAGAGGGGGGGTGAATGACCCCTTTTTTGCAGAATATAAAGACTTTAAAAAAACTTAGTGTAGCATGTTTGATTATAAATCAGATGATGGATCTGAATGATGCAGATATGACAATATAATGCAAATAATAAAAGTTAGAGAAATCAAACACAGAAGGTTTTTATCCTGGTTTGGCCCACCCTACTCTAGTCCCCAGAGTTTCCTTCCTCCGAGCTTTTCCACTAGTGGATTCCTTTCCAACTGGCAGGAATCAAGCCTTACAATTTGTCTTCGAATGTAGGATATACCACTAGAAGCACCAACTCGTAGCTGAGTCCTTTAGTCTTTAGTAGGATATACCACTTAGACTTCTATGAATCTAAGTTGAGTCCTACAGGGAGTTCACACTCAAAGCACTAACTTTAAGTTGTATCCCTATCTCACAACTCACCCAAGTTGGAGATTCTTACACTCTTATTTTACACAAAGGTTTTGGTTTTTGGATTTTCTTAAGTCTATAGTTCACTTAGGAATCCTTACAACAAATGTGGAATTTAATTGATTCTTGGAGGGATTTGTAAGCTGATTGAATGCTTGTTCTTTGTTACTTGTTTTTGTCAATCAAACATCCAACCTTCTTATTTGGTGAAGTTTCCCTTTTATAGGCTTCCGTCATAAATATAGCCGTTGTGGGTTATTGAACTTACAATAAATCTTCACCCTTGATCAGGTTATAGATGGCACTTCCGGAATCGTTAATCAATCCATTAGACTATAATTTGACCTGTTTGAATCCTTGGGATTGGTGTTGAAAGGTGTTCAGTGATCGTTTTACTTGGCATTTTATGATGCACCAAATTTTACACCATTTGCTTTTTGATGTGAGCTACACACCCTCTTATTGGTCTAGGTGAAAAAGATTATCAGCTTTTTCAGTCTGGTGTCAGTCCTTTTGTCCTTTTACTGAAAAGTGCAAGCTATCATTTTTATCTTGATTGAGGGGAAAGGATCTTTAACTATGTAGACCAAAAGGATGGAGGGAAAAGCTATCTTTGAACCTTTTTTCTTTGTCTTGATATCTGAGTCTTCCAGATGGTATTGAATTCAGAATCTCCGGATTTGTCTTCTTTTGAATGCTATTGAACTCAAAATCTCCGGATATGTTTTCTTTCGGAGCTAGATAAAGCAGTTCTTCTGGATGCTGTTTTTGTGGAATTCAAGCTTGTTTCCTTTCCAAACTTTATTCAGATGATTCCTTGCTTAGGTACTTGATGTCTTTAATTGACAGTCTTGTAACAGGGTCTTCATCCGGGGATTAGGGATTTACATAATTTAAGTTTTTATTTCTTGGGACAGTTTTTATTTCTTTCAAACCTGAATTAAATTAATTTAATTTTGTGATCCGAATCATTATTTCCCAACAGGGTGCTCTAAAAGCCTACTTTCGCCTTCGTGCTGATGCAGAGGGCTATAAAGGAGAGCCCACCGCCTTGCTCTCCTCTCTTTTCTTCTAGGACATTACTCAGGTAGTTCTTCCGTCTTTCATTAATTCTTGAATCATGGATTTATGCTAAGTGTTTTAATTCGTTCTTTAGGCCATGTCTCGAGGGTTAGAGCTTATCTGGAGGGTTCGGGATAAGAGTGAGACTAAGCTAAAGCTGAAGGAAAAAGAGCTGACTAATACTAAAAGGAAGCTCACCCTAGCCCACAAAGAGCAATTTTAAGCTTAAGGATGAGAGAGATGAGGCCAAAAAGCTCTAGCCGGAGAGTGACCGATTGAAGGAGGAGGCAGATGCCAAGGTTGCCACTTTAGGGATGGCGCTAGCGACTACTATAGAGGAGATGGTCAAGGCTAAAGGAATGACTAAAATGATTACTGACAAGCTCGGTGATTGCGGCTATCTATATGGTGACCTGATCTTCCAAGTGTGCCAATGCATCCATCTAGATCTCTCTTGGTCGGACATTGATGATGTGGACTTCCCATTATATGATGACCTAACCACTCATAAGGTTGCCCAAGTGGAGGCGAAGAAGGAAGGTGAAGAGATCCTGGACCAGGAAGATTCGGGTGTTGGTGGAGCTAAGGAAGCCAAGGAGGTGCGGGAGGATGCCAACAAGGAAGCTAGGATGGTTCCCGGAGAAGGCCCGGATGCTCAGTTGAAGGATGTTATTCCACCAGTCGAATGACTTTTTATACTTTGTACTCATTCTAACCTCCGAGTCTTGTTTTTGTAACATTCGTACAATTTCCCTTTGTGGTTTTTATTCATAGCATATTTTCTTTTTCTTTTTCATCTGTATGTTTTCTGAATGATTTTAGTTGCTTTTTTCTTTGAATGTTTATTCTATGCTTGCTTACCCCCCTAGATCTGTTAGGACAATTGAATGTTTACATTCGGTCATAAGGATGATTATTGAAGTCTTCTCTTTAAGTGTTTTGAATTCGGTCTCTAGGGTGAGAGATTATATTTTAAGATTTTCTAAAGTATACTGCACTCGGTTGCGAGGATGAGTGGTTCGACTTAAGATTTTTCCTTGTATGTATTGTGTCTTGCGTTCTATCATTCGGTCTTGGTGACAAATGACATGTCTTAGACAATTTCGTGTAGTGCTGTAAGTCTTATTTTTTGCTTAGATCTTTTAATATGCCTGAGGACTCAAGAGTGGCCTAGGTCTCACTAAATACGCATGCAGGGCTTACAAATGCCCTAAGACTTTTTACTCGCCTGATGGATTCTGGGGCCGAGGACTTTTCATTATGCCTACGGTCTTATAAGTTTAGCCTAGGACTTTTAATATGCTAGAAAGCTCAGGTGTGGTCTAGCCTTTTTACTATGCCTGAGGGCTTAAGTGGCCTAGGACTTTTTGTAGATCTGGGTGCGCGTAGTTGGTCCAATGCTGACTTTATGGTCAGGTGATGTGCTAAGAGAGTTTGATCAGAACTTCTAAGCTGCATAAGTATGTAAGAAAAATTGAATCTTCATTTTATCAGAAAAAATAGAAAGATAACAATATCCGGGCTTATAGTATGATGCCGGAAGAGAGTCCGCTTAGGGAGTGCTGCCTCGTTAAAAACCTTGCTATGGAAAAAAACCCAGTAGGAGAAAATCCACAGCAATGGAAAAAGAGTGCAGACACTTGGCCCCTAAGGGTTTGTAGCTACATGGTACTATCTAAGGCTAGCTATATTCTATGTTCTTAGGAGTTCTTTTCCATCTATCTTGCTGAGTCGGTAGGTAGCGGGTCCCACGACCCAAGTGACTTTGT
Organism: Euphorbia pulcherrima; assembly: GCA_947683365.1. Classification (NCBI taxonomy): domain Eukaryota; kingdom Viridiplantae; phylum Streptophyta; class Magnoliopsida; order Malpighiales; family Euphorbiaceae; genus Euphorbia; species Euphorbia pulcherrima. The sequence continues at coordinate 44,843,445 of CANTUS010000015.1, forward strand.
AAGGTCCTACCCAGTTGGCTCCTAGTTTGCCTTTGCCTTCCTTTCCCTATGATGTTGCCGCATCTCTGAGTACTAAATCGTCTTCTTTAAGCCTCACCTCTCTTACCTTCTTGTCCTGGTATTTGGCTACCCTAGACTTGTAGGCGACCATCAAGATGTAGGCTCTGTCCCTGCGTTCTTCCAAACTGTCTAAGTATGAGTGAGCGAGGTTTTATTTATGGGTTAACACGTAGGGTGTGGTGCGCGGGGCACATTTCGGTGTAGATTGAGAAAACCGAGATTTCATTATTTTAATAAAACATTTGGTTTTATTAAAGAAAAGGTCATTTTGTTATTTTCCACGTAAACTTCTTGAATGTGAAAAACATAGCTTTTTATAAGCCAAAAATGTAATTATATTGAGAAATATATTTGCACATTTTACTAGGAAAAGATATTTTAAAAATAAAGCATTTTTACTTTATTTAAAAATAAAATAGAGTCGCCACCCGGTTAAGCTCCACCGGAAATTATGGTATACTGATCAAAATGGGATTTTTATACTGAAAAGAAAATGAGATTTCGAGTTTGGACATAATAAGCACTCATATTGTTCAAATTGTTTGGATTCATTTTGGAACATTTGGAATTTGTGGTAATTTTGCCGTTGTAATAGCTTTATTTAAGAAATAAATTCAAGCGGCATAAATAAATAGAAATTTGCTACCAAAATTTTGGAAGAGTAACGACAGTGATTGGGTTTTAGCCAAGAAACTTGGATAGAGTTTCCTCACATTCTGGACGTTTTGCCTGTACCTGCAAGCTTATTTACATATATTATAGTTCAAGTGGCTCCAGTGGCTCACTTGACCAGAGAAATGAGAATGTAATGTGCAATAATAAAATAATAGAAGATGAATTTAAATGAATTTTAAAGTTGGTCTTAGAACCAATTACCCTCAGTTTACCTTTTCGTCTGCCCAGGATGACTTGAGAGCCAGTGCAAGACTGAAGTTGTGAGGAGAGATTATGATTTGGTTGGAAAATAGGTTTAACCCAAGTTATGACCATAATCTTGGATTATTCCTAAGAGAAATGTTGGATTTTTGAGAGATTTAGTCGTTTTTAGACCGAAGATCATGGTGAGATCTTGATCTAAAAAGACAGTAAACCAAGTTTATACCTAGTGTAGGTGATAAACCTCAAATTTAGAAGTGTTTTGAGAGAGTTTCAGGGCTTTTAGGACTCCCGGAATTGAAAGAGGACACAATGGTAATTTTGGGATTTTCCAAAATTTTGTCTTCCCTTTGAAATGAGGGGGGCGAGTCCCCTATTTATAATAAGGAGGTAATTAGCTGGCATTACATAGGTAATTAGCCGGTGGGCTAGTTACCTATCCGACAAGATTTTAAATTAGATCCCGTAAAATCTTGCTAGATCTCGATAAGATTTGATTTTTTTTTATTGTAGATGGGTAAATAGCTGGTGGACCAAATTTTGACTTTTTAATTTTTCAGTGGAAAATGCTAAATCGAAGCTTCCCTGGAATGTAAATTTTTGGATTTCAAATTTTGGATGACAATTTGGTCCTTTTCGGCTCTTTTGTCTGATGTCTGATCACTGGATGAAATAGGCGTAATTCCTCATCGGGCTAGAACGGACCTGTGCTAACAGTTTGCCCCTCACATACATAAATTTTGTGCTAGAAATTTTGTTGTATGCGAAACAAACAAAATAGTGTTTGTGGAATGCAATGAGTTAAAATATTTTTGATCGACAAATTTTGAAACAAAATATATTTTTCCACTTTGATTAAAAATTTATTAATGAGTTGAATGAGGTTAAAATTGACCGGGGGCCGAAATAAATATTTTTGGGGTGCTTAATGCATGAATGACTTCGTAAAAAATCTTTTAGGTCCGCCCATTTTGTAAACAATGCAGAAAATGGATGAAATGTGCAAAATTGCAAAAATTTTCAAAACATACGTAATTAGCTGGCGGGCTAATTACCTATGTAACGGTAACTTTTGTAGCCGCTATGCATAAATGCGTGCAATGCATAAACTCATGACAGCTGGCATAGGTAATTAACTGGCGGGCTAATTACATGCGGTCCATAAATACAGTAGCTTGGCTCCCATTTTCACCACACCAAAAATTCTCTCTTCTTTCTCTTTGCATTTTCTGCTTCTCTACTTCAAATTTTTTTTCTTCTAAGCTATTTTCGACAATGATTTGTCTCACCTTTTTTCCTTTTCTGCCCCTTCTCTTCAGATTTTACGGGGTTTCTATGTGGTTTAAGCTTTACAATATCCCCTTGGATTTGCCAACCATCCAAATGACAACTCGAAATGTGATTATAGACGGCGAGCAAGTGGAACTCTCTGAGGTTCCTGCTAAGGCTTTATACGGGCTTCGGCCAAATTGGATGTACCACGGGATTCGTCCTAGGGATTTTATCCCGCCCTCTTTGAAGCCTTCCGACCATCTTTCTCAGATTCTGGTAAGCCTTACTATTTTACCGCATTTGTTACCATGTTATTATTGTTATGAATATTATTATCTATGATGTCATTATTTATTTGTTATATATATGTATTTTTTTGCGTTATTTATGGCATGAATGTAATGACCTTCGATAATCGTGCGATTTATCGAAGACTGGTGTATGATTAGTGTACATGCATTCCTTCTACAGGTCACCGGTCATGAGGGCGGTAGTATTACTCACTTTCACAAGTGGTATAAGGTACTATCTCCTGGCGCCAAAACCATTGTTGACATAACATCCTTGGAGAGGATGGTGAGGAACTGCAAGTAAGTGAGGCACTGCAAGTATCTGTACATCCTAGTCGGTACTTCTACCCACATCCTGAGCAGGTGGTCCGACACTACCAATGCTTTCCACTTCCAGTGCAGGGAATACACTATTACTCCAGTGGATTACTGCACCATCATAGGTCTTCCTTTCCATGGTAATGTGATCCATTTCAATGCTTGCTTTACTTATGAGAACTTTAATGTGGATACCATTAAGGCTGTGATCCGCTATTTTGGGGACAAGCCCGAGCGAGTTTCCTGTGAGAAACTTATGACCTTTTGGACCATCGAGGATAGGAGACATTTAACCTCTGCTTGTAAGGCTAGAGCTTTCATGGCTGCTACTTTATCATAGTTGTGCTTTCCTACTGGGGGTACGATCATGAATCTTCACATTCTGCCTGCTCTGATTGATCCAACCTGCTTTAAAGAGTATGCCTGGGGTCAAGCCGCATTGGGTCATCTGTATTTGCCCTTGATCAGTGCGCGAGGAATAGGATTGGCAAGTTTAAATCTTATCTTCAGATTATTTATGTAAGGATTTAACTCCTTTTCTTCTTTTATGAGCGTTTTTGTCTGTATTTTGGCATCCTGATTTCTTTTGACTGATTGCAGATCTGGTTTTTTGAGATGGGGATTCTTTCAAGGACCAAGCTTGTGCGAGATAGTAGCTATCCATTCTGTCCTTGTCTGCCACACTACTGGCATGGTTGGGAGATGGCATCCCGTTCTGCTCTTTTCGCTCACCTCCGTGCTCTGTCTTTGGAGCAGGTATACTCCATAACTCCCTTGATTTGCTTTGATCGCTATATCTACTACAATTGTTGTATTAACACTTGGCTTCTCTTCATCCTTTTTTTTAGATCAGGACACAGCCTTGGGGGCATGAGCTTCACTAGCCAGAGGTTATGAGATTGGCTGGGGAATTTGTAAACACTCGACTAATTATAGAGACTCCCTTTTCCCTCGAGTGGTACATTGGAGAGCGTATCCATAATTGGCACCTCCCTCCTTGATCTCGCTCTATTCCTCCTAAGGTGCCCTGGTGGATCTTCTGGCCACATAGCTTACCGGACTTTGCATGGCTGGCCTCCGATGGCTTACCCAGCACCTTCCCAGAGTGGATTGGGGGGTATGAGGAGTTCTGTCATTCAAAGCTTCTTAGATAGCCAGGGACGGACCTCATTCCCATTACCCTTGAGCCAGACATTCACAATCTTTTCGAGGGTGATGCCCCTTCGACTTTTGCCCCTAGCGGTCAAGCTAGATCGGGTTTGCCTGGGACTGTTCGAATGACAATATCTTCTCTTTCATTAGCTTAAGTTTCTTCCTTGTTTTTTTCATTATCGCACTTAATTGGACTGACTTGTCATTACGTTATTGCCTTTACAGGATCACCATGGTAGGAAAAGGCCTGCATTTACTTTCGCTCATGTAGTAGCTCTTCGGCGTCATCTATCCCCCATCAGGGTTCGATAATGGTGGAGGGACATTGGGGGTTTCAGTATCAGCTACCCATGTCTCTGATGTACCATCCCAACCTGAGTACTTATATGCTAGTGATTCTGCCTTATTTGGATCCTGAGCGTCCAGTGGCCTTCCATCAAGCCGAGATCACTCATGTGAGCCTTCTCTGCTTTTTCTCTCCTTTTTCTTTAGGATCTTAGATTGTGATGGTTCTAACTTGTCCCAATCTCTCATCCTTTCAGGTGCCCATTGCTAATAGCATCTCCGACTGGGGGTACATCTAAGGGCAGCAGCAATTTGTGTTGAACCAAAACTCTAATATGTGTACGTTCATTATTTCATTATTTTAATGATGATGCATGGCATGTTAGGAAATGCATATGAATGATCCGTGCTAAAATGTTGCAGCTAAAGGTCCAATGGCTTCGAGGTCTGTTGGGGATGCTCCAAGTGGATGATCCGCAACAGCAGCCATAGCAGGGACAGGGCGATCCTTCTGGATTCTTTCCTTAGGGCGGTTATCCTCCTCCTCCATCATCCTATGATCCTAGCCACCCGAGTTCCAGCGGGCAGTAGATAGGCTTTCCTTTTTGTGATTTCTTTGGGCCTTTTATAGTGCCTTTTTTGTATGAACATTTTTTTATTTATGAAAGAATTTTGCATCATCCCTTTGCTTTTTACTTTTTTTGTTGTTGATCGAGTTTATCAGGGTAATCTGCCAGATATTGGCAGATTGCCCCATAAACTATGTATAGCAAACTGCTACTATTTGAGATTTCACCATGGAGAACTACATTGGCTTTCATGCAGATTTGAACATTTTTTTGAAGAACTCTGACAGTTGGGACCATCTCGGGGTATGGGGTCTAGCGCATATGAAGGAATACAGGTGCATTTTTGTTAAGGATAACGTGATCCAAGCTGCTATCAGATTCTGGGATCCTATCGATAATGTGTTCCATTTTGGAGAGCACAAGTTATGCCCCTTATTCGAGGAATTCTGTGGGCTCCTGAGGTCTTCGACTGACATACCCCCGGCCATTTGACGCATCATCCTAAGTTTTCTGACTCGTTGATGGACCATTTTTAGTTTAATGATTTGACCAATGCCGATCGATTTGTGACGAGGGCTTGAGGTTGCACACGTGGCTTTTGACATAGTTAGGAACCTTTCTCCTAACGACGTAAGCTGGCTTTCGCTCATTTGCTTACTCTTGCTGCGAGTCTTCCTTTGTGAGGTCCCTACTATAGTTTACAGCATTGCCTTCCTGACTATCATTGATTAGATGTTAGAGGGGAAATCCCCCGCTGTGGTGAGTTTGGATGAGACACTAATCTTTGTGCGCTCTTCTCAGAATGGGACTGAAGCTACTACTAGGGGCTGCAGACTTCTCCTTCAGGTAAATCTTATTTGAGCATTTCTTTTGCATGAACCTCCCTTCCAAGTTTTTGATTCATTAGGCTTGCCTTAATTTTTTCCTGGACTGCCTTTTCAGGTTTTGATTCCAGTAGGCTATCTTTTTTTCTTTTTTTTCTTTTTCTCTTTCTTTTTCTTATTTTTTATGCTTTTGTGTTGTTCTTGTAGCTTTGGCTTTAGGACAAGCTTTCTATTCTATCTATCCCTATGAGTACTGATTATTATCCAAAGGACTACTAGGCACAGGGTTCCATAGCTCACATCGGCAATCGCCCTTATAAAAACTTTATCGTCGAGTAGTGGGTCGAGTTTATTGGGAGTCAAGCTAATGAAGATATTTTTTGGGTTTGCCCTTGGTGGGGAATCACACATGTAACTACTAATGTTGCTAGAGGTGGTGTGGTCCTCACTAGTATTTCAAAGATTATCACTCACTCTCCTAGTCGCTTGTGCAGGCAGTATGGTCACCCTTAAGGGTTCTCGACATCCTTGTGTACCCTGATCGGCTCTGATCTTTTTTATACTCTGGTTTACCATCATGACATGACCTGGATCAACCGCTCTCAGGTGGAGATGAACTATTCCTTGCCCTTTGACATCCACCCTCTGAGGCTTATCGCATCTGGGTTATGAGCACTTGAGGGTTTCCTACTCTCAAGGAGAGGCTTATTGAGACACAGAGACTTTGTAGTTTCCTTGGAGCTTATTGAGCTCTATATTATGTGTCTTTTGCTCCCGTGGGGAATAAAGGCATAGGGCCTTGTTGTTTGCCTTTGCCGTTTCCATTTCCTATTTGTGATGCACTTCTATGTGTAATAAAGTTGAAATGATGTTATTCAAATGCGTGTTTTTTTAAATAATTCACAGTTTCCATTTAATGCATTCATTTAGTATATTTAACATAAACATGTTATCATAAAAGATATCTTTTAAATAGGAAGGACAAATGGTATTTATTCCTAAGAAATGCCCATCGTCGCCTAAGGTTCTAAACGGATTTTACCTAAGGCTTCACTCTTTTATTTTGGTTCTTTATTTTTTCTCAAGAGCCGTCACTAGCTCTTGACAGACCTTTATATTTCTTTTTTATTTATATTTTTTACATGAAATAATGCTTCATCTTATCGCAGTTTACTAGATTCACGAATTCGTTACCATCCAAGTCTGAGATTTTGACTGCCCCTTTACTGAGAGTCTTTCTTACTAGGTACGCCCCTTCTCAGGTTGGTTGGAACTTCCCTCGAGCTTCTGCATGCATTTTATGAGATTGCTTTAAGACTAGATCGCCCATTCTCAGGAGTTAATCTTGCCCCTTAAATTTACGATTGTAAGCCCTGACCATGCGCTGTTGATACAACTGTAGATTTTCCAACATGGTTAACCAAATTTTCATTGATAAAAGTTAGTTCTTCGTGTCTTGCCTTTTTCCATTCATCTTCAGGCAGTCTTGCTTCAAGGGCTATGCATAAAGATTTGGTTTCCATTCCAATGGGCAAAATTGCCTCCATCCTGTAGACGAGAGAAAAAGGAGTTTGACCTGTAGGAGTCTTGACGCTGGTCTTGTATCCCCACAAGACATAAGGCAAATGGTCGGCCCAATCTCAGTAATTAGAGATCATCTTGGAGAATATTCTCGTAATTTCTTTATTGGCCACTTCTACAGCTCCATTGGCCTGAGGACTATAGGGCGAAGAGCGATGATGCTCGATCCTGTGCCTTTCATTAAGATCGGCTATTTCCCCTTGGAATTGCACACCATTGTCACTTAGTATATGATAAGGAATGCAATTTATGGCAAAGATATGTTGCTGAATAAATCAAACCATTTTCTTGGTCGTTATGCTTATGTATGATTCTACTTCAACCCATTTGTAAAAGTAATCGGCTGCTACTATAATGAAGCGATGGCCATTAGTCTAAGATGGTCTTATCTTATTGATGATTACAATACCCCAAGTTAAGGATGGCCAAGGCATTGTTAAACTTTGTAGTGTTATCGGGGGCAAGTGGCTCACATCTCCGTATATCTGACAAGCATGGCAAGTCTTTGCTTCTTGAATAAGTCGGCTAGCATGGTCAGCCAAAAGTACCCCATTCTTTGGATTTTCTTTTCCATCATGATGCCATTTATGTGTAGAATGCAGTCTCCTGAATGTACCTCTTTCATTACCCTTTTAACTTCTTATTGGGTCAGACACTTTAATAGTAGGCCATCAGAGGACCTCTTGAACAGATCTCCTTTAATCAGGCAGAACTACACCGCGAGCTTTCTTAGTGTATTCCTATCGGGATCTATAGCCTCAACCAAAAATTTGCCAACTTCAAGGAACTTAACAATGTTAGATACCAGGGTTCTTCCTTATCCATAGTATCGCTTATTGTACGGACGTAATATGGAAATTGAGTCTTTTCCACAACAAGGGGTTTGATTTGCTGCTTTTGGGGCCCTTCCCACATGGAGGCCAAAGTGGCCAACGTATCTACCATTTGGTTCTCCTCTCGGGGCATGTGACAAAATTCGTAGTAGCTGAACATTGCGGCTTTCCTCCATATAGCCTCTAAGTAAGGTCTGAGGGATCCCTCCTTTAGTTCCCAGTCCCTGTGACGTGTTTAATGACCAACACCGAATCACCAATAATTTTTTCTTTGTCTGCTCTAAGAGTGACCATGGTAGACATTCTGAATAAACAGGCTTCATATTCTGTCCCATTATTTGTGGCGAGAAATTCCAATCATTTGGATAGAGGTATGAGTGCTCCATCTGGCGTAATAATGATGACTCCCAAACCAACTCCTCACTTATTAACGGTGCCAACAAAGAACATGGTCCATTTTCCAGAACTTTGCATAGCCGTTGCAAAGCATTCATCAGGGAATTCTAGGTTTTCTTGTTCTCCTTCTTTGAGTGATTGGTTTGCTAGGAATTCGGCCACTGCCCTTCCCAGGATGGTCTTCTTAGTGATGTACTCGATATCGAATTCTGACAGCAACAAGAGCCACCTTGCCAGTTTTCCGATTAGCGAGGGAGCCTGGCATAAATACTTCATTTGATCTACTTTTGCGACTGCTTGAATTCTATAAGATTGGAAGTAATGCCTGAGTTTCTTGGTGAGCCAGAACATGGTGGCACAAGTTTTCTCCACGATGGTGTATCGAGTCCTGTATTCTAACAATATCTTGCTGATGTAATAAACTGCATGTTCTTTCTTATCTTCGTGCTCCTTAACCAACATAGCCCCCACAGATGTCTCTTCTATTGCTAAATAAAGAATGAGCAACTTCAAGAATCGGCAGCTTTAGTATAGGAGGGTTCATTAAATAAGCCTTGATCCTATCGAAGGCTCCTTAACAATGGTCGTTCCACTCTATTGGTTGCTACTTCCTCAAGAGCTTGAAGGTAATCGTGCTATAAAGCAGCTAACATACTGTATGGACCCCAAGAAACTTCTTAATTCTTTCTCAGTCTTTGTTATGGGCATTTCCCTGATGGTGGTAGCTTTATCAGGAACCATCTCTATGCCTCTCTTGCTAACTACGTGCCTTAGTAGCTTTCCCGATGTGACGCCGAATATACACTTTTTTGGGTTGAGATGGAGATTGTATTTCTCTATTCTCATAAGGAATTACTCGAACACTGCTGGGTGTTCTTCTGGTGTGGTGGACTTTACAAGCATGTCATCCACGTAGACCTCAACTTCTTTATGGATTAAGTCATGTAGCAATGTTGTGATTGCTTATTGGTAGGCTGCCCCTGCATTATTGAGTTCAAAAGGCATCACTCTAAAATAATAGGTTCCCCACTCTGAGATGAATGAGGTTTTAAACTTGTCTATTACATTCATGAGGATCTGGTGGTAGCCATCCATAAAGGAATACATGGCCGCTCTTGCCACGCTGTCTAACAGAACGTCGATATATGGTAGCGGGAAATCATCCTCAGGGGTGGCCTTATTCAAGTCCCCAAAGTTGACACAAACTTGGATGTCACCTTTCTTCTTGGGTATAGGAACTATATTGGATAGCTAGGTGGTATACTCGACGACCTCAATGAAGTTAGCCTTGATTTGTTTGGCCAATTATGCTTTGACCTTTTCTGCCCATTCCAGAAGCATTCTTCTCATCTTTTGCTTTACTGGTTGAATTTTTGGATCCGTGGGGATCTTGTGTTCGGTGATGTGCCAATCAAGTCTTGGCATGTCTTCGTGAGACCAAGCAAAGGCTAAAACATGATTTTTTAATACATTTATTAATTCTCTCTCTTGTTCGATGGGCAATTGATTGGAAATGTATACCATTTTTGGATCATCCTTTGTATTTAAGTTAATTTATTTTATAATATCATTATTGATGTTAAAGATGCTAGATGAATGCTGGAATGGATGCATGGAATCGTAATCAGAAACACAATCCAAATAAGCAAAGTTCTTCATCTTATTATTATCATAAAAGTACATTATTCATTTTAAACATGCTAGAAATGGAAATAAAAGACTCATCCTGATCAGCGGGGTCTAGCTTTACAGTGGATGATTCTTATATGGCAGCTGGCTTCAATATGATGTCCTCATCGTCTTCCTCTTCAACCTTTTCCTTGCCATTCATGGTCTTGAGCATGTCCATGACGGCTTGACTCAAGCTACCTTCCTTGCTCTTTGCTTCTTCTACTATCTTGAGCTATGCTTGAAGGTGCTTGGTCAGAGTGTCAGGGATTTCCTCCTCTGATCTTCTTTGGGTGTACCTGTTCATCGAGCTTGGTCTGATCTCGAATTTCCCAACATCTGGTTGATGACCTGCTTTCTTCATTATATAAGTCATAGAGCCTTTACCGTGCTTGCCATAGTCAACTATATCCGAGAAAATATCCCAAAATTATCCTTCCCTGGTGAGTGACTGGTTCAGGGGTTCTGTTATAGGGTTGCTATGACTTCTTCTAAGAGATGGTCTTATGGGTGATTCTCTTGGATCCTATATAATGGAGTCCTGTGGGCTTCCTTTCTCCTACCCTTTTATTGAAGGTCAGTATTCCCTATTCATAGGCACCTAGCCCTTTTCCAGGAGTGTTGTGCTTCTACATGTAACCCTGAATCCAGGGGCCCTAATCCCCCTCTTCGTACTTGTTTGATTCTTGCTCGATCGTGGCCGTGCTAAACCCTTTCATATGGCTTTCTTCCATTTTCAGTGCTACCACCTCTGAGGCTTCGTCAGCCTCTAGAGTAATGATCTTTCTGTGGAATAGGATTTTGATTTTCTAGTGAAGGGTGGGTGAAACTCCTCTCAGCGCATAGAACCATGGCCGTTCGAGCAACATAGAGAAGATCACCGAGATGTCTATGACTATAAAGAGTACTATAGATGAGATTTCGCTGATGGTGACTTTGACCTCAAACGTGCCAATGACGGTCATCTTGGAGTTATCGTAGGCCTTAATGACTATTGTGGATATCTTTAAGTCCCTTTCGGTTAGTCCCAGGATTGGTAGAATATCCTTAGGACAGACATTCAGTGATGAACCATCGTCAACTATTATACACGGCATGATGCACCCAAAAACACTTGCCTTCAAGTAGAGAGCCTTATTGTATTGAATGCCTTCGTTGGGTAGATCCAAGCTCGAGAAGATAATGTCGGGGATAATAGTGGTAGTCTCATTATTAAGTAGCGCATAGACCTATTCGTGTGATGCCAAGGGAGATGTTTTGATTTCCATCAACTTTTTGACAATAGCAAGCCTATGATCTTGAGAACCAAGGAGGAGGTCCCAATTGCTCATCTTGGTAGTGGTAGCCTTCAACTGATCCACAATTGGACATTTTATCTGTTCTGAGGATTTAGCAAAAGTAGGAGGTGCTGGGGGTTCAGCTCTTGGCACAGCTGGAGCTACTAACCTAGTGATTTACCCTCCTATGGTGACAAGACTGACAACCTGGGCTGGTGTGTTTGCTATTTTGAAGACCTTGAATTCATTAAAATCTTCATCAAGTGGTATCTCTCCCAAGTCAATCGGCTTATTTATGGAAGATGGCGCTTTAGTGGCAAAGGGCCATTGTATAAAGGGAACCTTTCTAGGCTGTCTTTCTAGGACAACGCGGTTCTCTTATAGGATCTGACACAAGATATGGTTGGAGTCTTACCTGATCATATGGATGGAGGAAGAGGCCCTCCCACTTGCATCTTGTCCATCATCGAACATGACAGCCTCTTGTGGTTCATCATCATATTTGTTCATATACCATGGATATTCCCTAGCGGATTTCATTGATGTTGGGCATATAGCATTAGTTGCCTTCCATTCCCAGTACAATAATGGGTTTCTGTTCTTGTCTAGCTCAGAATTTGTGCTCTCTGGTGGGTCTACCCATGTGAAGTAATCAACGAATTATCTAGCTAAAGTGTTCTAGAATGACTTTTGGTAGAATGATAGCCTTTGTACCAGACTATTGCCTTTTCTCAGAGAGTCAAGCAAAACCTTTCAGGCTAATAGGCATAGTGAATGTACCCATCGTTCATCATTTGCACAAACTCGCGGATGTAGGGTCATGGCCTTGTGTTCCCATTGTAGAATATAGGATAAATCTCTGCCAAGTCTGGACTTTGGATTCGATAACTGGCCCTGGCTAATTCATTTTCTACACGGATTCTCTCCATGATGTACTCCTGAGAAGGTTCTTGTCCCTCTTCTCAAATCTTATCAATGTCTCACAACCTGAGTCAAAATCTATGAAATCTCCAGAATCATCACTTGTTGCACACTATAAGGCGCCTAGGGAGTCATTCTCTAAAGAGGAGGCATAGCTCTCAACACCATCATAATCGACCATCATACCATTGGGGAAGGGAGCCTCATACTAGAAATCTCTCGGCAAGTGGTTTAGCTTGTCACCTAAGAAGACCTCTAATTTGTACCCCAAGTTATCTACCTCACTTTCATCTTCATGATCCGATTCTCTGAAGTCTGCAAATTCTTTTACTTCATCATCTAAATCCTCGAAAGATTGTTGCCCACCCCATGGTTCAAAGACCCAATTTGGTGCGTGCTAAACTGGGATATCGTCACCAGAATCTTCTTCTAGATCCTCCTTGGGTTCTTCTTTGGGATATTCTTTGGAATCTTCTTTGTTCATTTCAGCCTTGACCCCTTTGATAGCCACGCAAAAGTCAAAGACCATGCCTCATATGCTGGCAAACATTTCCTCCACACTGGCACTATACGCTGTAATGTCAACACAGATCCCTTCAAAAGGGTCTTACAATTTGATGCTCACTTAGTTTCTATGGCTCATTTCTAATGCTATACCTGTATGAAGTTCGGAAAGTGGGTCCAGTGTCACCCCAATCAGGTTAATACCGAGGTACCTTTACTGGTCCCTGTGATCACTCCAAGCTTGTTTAGGATCATACAAATCTTGATCTTCTGAGCATGCTGCTCCGAAAGAGCTACCAAATTCGAACAAACTTGCTCCGATGTAATTCAGACTCATTTAATCCACGAAAGTATACATGGAGGGTTATGGAGGAGGAATATCCTACCAACTTGCATTGTACTGATCTACTTGCAGTGCCAACCACCAGCAAAGCATGTCTAGGTATGATTGAGAAGCCCTAAAGTAGTGGAGGAAAGACCTCTCCATAAAGTACCAGTTCCATCGACATTCTGAGGCATTATGTCATACCCGTCCATGGTTGGTCCTTGTAAGAACCTAAGGAACTAAGGTTCAAAACCCATCATGGCTATCCCTCATTTGTGCATAAATTAGATGAATTCTTCTACATGCTGATTTGGGTCAGAGTCTCCTTGGTATATGAGGTGTAGTGGTACTTGGTATTGATCCAACCCTTCTCTTCTCATCCTTAAGACATACTGATCGACCATGTAGATGATGTCCATGTTATTGAAAATCATGCTGTTCCCCCATCAGGGGTCATGTCAGAAGTTATCCATCACGTCAATACCATATTTGTCGGCCTCCACTGAACATTGATGGCATTTACTATGGTCTTAAAGTTTGGTAGGGGATTAATTTGAGTGCTTAGTTTCTTCTCAGGATCTTTCATTCTCCCATCAACTATCATCTATTGTAGATCTTTCAGTAGCCGGATGCATTCATTAGTGCGGTGACCCTTGGTGACATGATAAGCACAAAGATGTGGCCTAAGATGAGTTGACTCGCTGGTCACTCGGGGGTTGACTCTATGGTCCAAGGTGAGTTGACTCGCTGGCCACTCGAAGGTTGACTCTATAGTCAAAGGTGAGCTGACTTGTTGGTCACTCAAAGGTTGACTTTATGGTTGAAGGAGAGCCGACTCATTGGTCACTCGAAGGTTGACTCTATGGTCCAAGGTGAGCTGACTCGCTGGCCACTTGAAGGTTGACTCTATGGTCCAAGGTAAGCTGACTCGCTGGTCATTCAGGGATTGACTCTATGGTCTAATGTGAGCTAACTCACTAGCCACTCAAAGGTTGACTCTATGTCCAAGGTGAGCTGACTCGCTGGTCACTCGAAGGTTGACTCTATGGTTGAAGGTGAGCTAACTTGCTGGTCACTCGAAGGTGAACTCAATGGTCTAAGGTGAGTTGACTCACTGGTCACTCAAAGGTTGACTCTATGGTCGAAGGTGAGACTTGCTGGTCACTCGAAGGTTGACTCTATGGTTGAAGGTGAGCTGACTCGCTGGTCACTCGAAGGTTGACTCTATGGTCCAAGGTGAGCTGACTTGCTGACCACTCGAAGGTTGACTCCATGGTCCAAGGTGAGTTAACTTGCTGGTCACTCGGGGATTGACTCTATGGTCCAATGTGAGCTGGCTTGCTGCTCACTTGGGGATTGACTCTATGGTCCAATGGTCAAGCCTAGATAGCCCGACTAGTCTTGATTTATTTCGGCTCATGGGTTGAGCCTAGGTGGACTCACTGGTCTTGGTTTATATCGGCTCATGGGCTGACCCTAGGTGGACTCACTAGTCCTAGTTAATTTTAAGTTCCTATAACTAAGGAAATAAAATGGTATGTCACACATCAATGTCATGGTTGCACAAAGATGTGGTTAGTTTTCACACAATCGTGATGCTTATGATGTCCATTTTTAGTTTTTAGGTTTATTTATATTTAATTAACCTACACATGTAGCAAACGGTTAGATCGTGCCTACTGCCCTTTTAACTCCAATTGGTTACTTCGCTTTAGAGCCAACGGGGGATTTAGCAAAGTCTACTCACGTGCACTCAAGGTTTTTGGGTAAACCTATGGGGAAGTGTCTATGGTTCATCTATATGTGGGTTTTGGTCTTAGGATTAGGTGTGATTGGGTACCCTACGCCTTTGTGTACCGAGTCCTAGTGGCCCTAAGCTAACCAAATGAAACTTTACCACATATAATATACTTGGGTAGTCTTGCCCTGAAGCGATCAAGGCCCTCGTATGTTAGACAAGGGGTGTGATCAAATCCATACCCCTCAAGCCCTAAGCGAACTTAGAGATACTTCACCAAAAGACACCTAAATTGGTTTAGGAGTAAAGAATCCAGATGCTATGCAATCCTAAAATTGTGTAATGTTGAAATTACCACATATTCTATAGTTCCAAAATTTAGTTTGAACAATATTTCAATTATTACGTCAAAAAAAGAATTTTTATAAAAAATGGGTTTTTATAAAAATAATTTATCCCTGGGAGAGTCACCACTGTGAGCGGGCAAGGTTTTATTTATGGGTTAGCACGCAGGGTGCGGGGCCCATTTCAGTGTAGTTTGAGAAAACCGTGATTTCGTTCTTTTAATAAAATGTTTGGTTTTATTAAAGAAAAGGTCATTTTATTATTTTCCTCGTAAACTTATTGAATGTGAAAACATAGCTTTTTATAAGCAAAAAATACGATTATATTGAGAAATATATTTGCACATTTTATTAGGAAAAGATATTTTCCTAATAAAGCTTTTTTACTTTATTTAAAAATAAAATAGAGTCGCCACCTGGTTCAACTCCACCGGGATTTGTGGTATACTGATCAAAATGAGATTTTTATACCGAAAAGAAAATGAGATTCCGAGTTCGAACATAATAAGTACTCATATTGTTCAAATTGTTTGGATTAATTTTGGAACATTTGGAGTTTGTGGTAATTTTAGCATTACAACGGCTTTATTTAAGAAATAAATTCAAGAAATAAAATGGGCATAGTAATGATAGCCCTTGGATTTTGGCCCTGGAAACTTGGATAGAGTTTCCTCAACTTTTGGACGTTTTACCTGTACCTGCGAGCTTATTTACACATATTAAAGTTTAAGTCGCTCCAGTGGCTCACTTGGCCAGATAAATGAGAATGCAATGTGCAATAATAAAATAATAGAAGATGAATTTAAATGAATTTTAAAGTTGGGCTTAGAGCCAATTACCCTCAGTTTACCTTTTCGTCCTTCTAGGATGACTTGAGAGTCAGTGCGGGACCGAAGTTGTGAGGAGAGATTGTGATTTGGTAGGAAAATAGGTTTAACCCAAGTTATGACTATAATCTAGGATTATTCCTAAGAGAAATGTTGGATTTTTGAGAGATTTAGATGTTTTAAGACCGAAGATCATAGTAAGATCTTGATCTAAAAAGACAGTAAACTGGTGTATACCTAATGTAGGTGATAAAGCTCGAATTTAGAAGTGTTTTGACAGAGTTTCAGGGCTTTTGGGACTCCCGGAACTGAAAAAGGACACAATGGTAAGTTTGGGATTTTCCAAAATTTTGTCTGCCCCGTTGAAATGAGGGGGGCAAGTCCCCTATTTTTAATGGGGAGGTAATTAGCCGGCGGGCTGATTACATAAGTAATTAGCCGGCGGGCTAATTACCTATCTGATAAGATTTTACATCAGATCCCATAAAATCTTGCCAGATCTTGGTAAGATTTGGTTTTTTTTATCGTAGATGTGTAATTAGCCGGTGGGCTGATTACCTATGTTTGACCAAATTTTGACTTTTGCTTTCTTAGTAGAAAATGCTAAATCGAAGCTTCCCTGGAATGCAGATTTTTGGATTTTGAATTTTGGATGACAATTCAGTCCTTTTCTGCTCCTTTGTCTGATCACTAAACGAAATAGGCGTAATCCCTCATCGGGCTGGAACGACCTGTGCTAACACTAAGTGGTGCCTTAGGTTGATGTCATTCTCTTCTTCCATATAATAAACCACCCATTCTAAAGGAGCGCCAATCTCTACTAGTACGACAACTTCCAATCCGTAAACTAAAGAGAATGGTGTTTCTGTAGTCGGTCGACATGGAGTCGTTCTGTACGACTAGAGGAAAGTGTGCAATTCTTCTAGCCATGCACCTTTCTTCCCTTCCAGCCGATTCCTCAATCCTTGTCCAAGCATCCTATTGGAACTTTCTATCTGCCCATTCGTCTATGGGTGTGCTATAGATGAAAATCGGTTTCAAATCTTCAGAACTTTCGAAACTTCTCGGAGATGAACTACAACTCATTATTTGAAAAGATCTCATTTGGGACACCAAAATAGATGATGACGAGATCCCAAACAAAATCAATCACTTTCTCAGGAGTGATGGTATTTACGGCCACCACTTCTACCCACTTTGAGAGGTGGTCAATTGCAACGATAATGAACTTCTTCTGTCTAATGGCTTCTGGCATTGGCCCGACGATGTAAATCCCCTAAATGGTAAATGGCCACTGGTTATCAGAGGCCTTTGTACCGCGTGAGGAATATGTGACTTGTCTACATGAATCTGACATTGATGGCAGGACTGTACGAACTCAGTTTAATTTGCATCCATAGTTAGCTAGTTATACCCTAAGAGTTTGGCTTTTTAGGTGATGGTGGAGGCCGCTTGGTAGGAGCCATAGTTTCCCTTATGTATGTCCTGAATGACGTACTTCCCTTCTTCTGGAGTGAGGCATTTAAGCAAAGCATCCGAGTAGGAGCACTTGTACAGTGTTTGGTTAATAACCAAGTATCTTGACGACTTTTTCACGATCCTAGATGCCTCAATCTTGCCTTCTGGAAGGACATCTTTTCTCAGGTAGTCGATTAGTGGATGCATTAACTCAGGTTCCTTCAATTCTATCAGCATTAGGCTCTGTTCGATTATTGTGGGGCCATGAATAACTTCAAACGGGCATCTGAGGGTTTTCCACCTGTCTATACTTGTTACGTCTTTAGCCAACCTGTCCGCCTTCTCATTTTCCTCTTTGGGGATATGTTCGAATTTCCATATGGTACCTTTTAACTCGAGCTCTCTCAGCAAAGTTTCTACTTTAGCTAAGTACTTTACCATCCCTTCTTATTTTGTTGCATAATTCTTGTTGATCTGGTTAGAGACCAACTTTGAATCACTCCTGAATATCATTCTATCCGGGGTAATCTCCTTAGCCAGTTCCAAGCCTTTGATCATTGCTTCATATTCCACAACATTATTAGTGACTGGAAAAGCTAGTTTTGCTATGTAACCCATTCGAATTCTTTCTGGTCCTTCTATCTAGATCTCAATTTCGACTCCTTCATGGGAGGATGCCCTATCCACGTACATATGCCATGACTTGGTCTTGAGGCCACGTGTGGGCTCGAGACTTGTACACTCATTGACAAAGTCTTCTAAGACTTAAGCTTTTAGTGCCTTTCTTCCCTCGAATTGTATGTCATATTCCCCTAGCTGAATCACCCATCTAATTAACCATCCAGAAGTTTTTGGTCTCTGCAATACGTTCTTTAGGGGGGAAATTGATTCTGACAGTGACCATGTGAGCTTGGAAGTATGGTCTAAGCATTTATGTTGCCAAGACTAAGTTTAAAGCCAACTTCTTAATTTTCGGGTATCTAAGTTCAACATTCTTCAGTATTTTGCTATTGTAGTAGACTGGGTGCTGCTCCCCATCTTTTTATTTGATCAACACTGATCCTACTGCTTCATCTGTAGTCGCTAGATACATGATCAGCTCTTCATCCTTATTAGGTCGACTCAAGAGGAGAGGTGTACTCAATAATTCTTTGATGTTCTCGAAGGCTTCTAGGCAGTGCTTGTTCCAGCTAAATGCATTGTCTATCTTGATAGCTTAGTAGAATGGGAGACACCTCTTGGCTAAAAGTGATATGAATTGGCCCAGAGCATTCACCCTTCCATTTAGCTTTTAAACCTTATTCAGCTTTTTAGCGGGCTCCATCTTCATAATAGCTTCTATTTTCTCCGGGTTTGCCTTAATTCCACTTTGTGAAATTAGGAAACCAAGGAATTTCCCACCTTTCACTCCAAAGGTACACTTCTCTGAATTCAACTTGAGCCGATATTGTTGTGGAGTCTTGAATACGGCTCTAAGGCCTTCTGCATGTTCCTCCAAGCTTCTACTCTTGACTATCATGTCATCGACATAAATTTCTATTATATCTCCTATTGGGCCTTTGAACATATCATTCACAAGGAGTTGATAGGTAGTTCCAGCATTTTTTAGGCCAAATGGCATAACTCTGTAGTAATATGTCCCTTCATGCATATGAAGGATGTTTTTTCTTCATTGTCCTGCTTTATGGGAATTTGGTGATACCCCACCTTTGCATCTAGTAGGGAGTATATGGCGTGGTCGGCTATTGAATCTACCAAAAGATCGATGCTTGGGAGAGCATAGCTATTCTTTGGTGTTGCTTTATTGAGGTCCGTAAAGTCTACACACATTCGGCCAAGCTTCATTGAATTTTTCACCAAGACCACATTTGCAAGCTGTTAGGAACTGACAGTTAATTTGAACATGCATAACAGGCACGACGGAAATTCAAAATCTTATCCCTGTCCCCAAGAACTCCTATTAGATGCATGTAAATTAAATAAAGCCTTATCTAAATAATTCTCTACCTAGGTTAGCATGCATTGGCTAGGCATACCATAATTCTAAATTATATCCTACCATATATATTTTATACTAAGCATGTTATAACTTTAAGCTATAACCTAAGCATAAAATAAACTAAGAATGCAAAACAACCTAAGCATAATTATTAAGTCTAAAAATGCCTAAATAAAAAAACCTAATAATTAAAAGAGAAAGAAAAGAAACTTACCAATTGAAGCGTGCTTTAGCAGAAGCTCCTTGCACAAGCCTCCAAGCCTAGGATAGCCTCTATGAGTATCCACACGAACCCCACCAACCAAACCCTCCCTGAGAGGAAGAACTAAGGAGCCTCGAGTATTTTCTAGACCACTCCAGAAGCCCCACCCAAAAATATAGACTAGAGGTGCTCGAATAAAATCAAGCTCCTAAAAAAGAACTTGCTCTAATACCCGAGAGATTTATCTTTTTGAATCTTTCTTAGGATTTATGCTTTGAGCTATTGGTGCAATTGAAAAGGGTGAAGGAAAAGCCTATTCATAGGCTTGGGGAGAAAAATATTGGTCCACATTTTCCAATGTGGGATGTGCAAAATGCACATCCCACAAATGGGTTTGACCCAAGAAGCATGCAGCCCCGCAGGTCTGACCCGCGTGTAGTGTGCAAAGTATGCTACACTTGGCCAAAACAAGGCAGGCTCTTGCGAGCCTTCCTTGCATGCAAGCTGGGCCTCACAGCCCATGCCACGAGCCCAGCTCCCAGTGCACCAAATGGCTACGCTTTGGGCAACCCATTTTCATGGGCTGCCGCGAGCAATGCCCAGCATTGCTCGCGCACCCTTTGGTGCTCTTTCGCGCACCCGAGCCTGTACAAAACATACTTTATACCCTCGGTCCATTTTAACTCACCAAGGCAAAATTCCCTCTTAATCCTTTTCAAATAAATATTTATTTTATGACCCTAATAAATTAGTTACCGGTCAAAAATAAATTCCTTGGTTTATCCAAAAATGATCTAATCATTTTTAACCATTTCAATAATAATCCAATTATTATTATATTATATTTTTGTAATAGAATAAATCTATTAATTCTTTACCCAGTCCAATGAAGGTCCAATGTGTGTGATGTTATAGGATCCCCGAAGTATTGAGCTGTTAAGGCTTAACCAACCCTTGTTCTAATAGAGCCATTAGCTCGAGGTTCTAGATCGTGAATAGAACTCGATTACCTTAAATGACTATAGTACGCCTCTAGCAAGGGTCTACCACCCCCCATTACTCAGAATGTCATTTTTGCTTATGACTTAATCCCGGTTAATGCAATAGTTGTCCAATGTGATGAACTCCTTCCATTCTTTAATATTAGTACCATCTGGTTTATAGGGTTCGGTTAAAGTGTTAACCCACTAATAGCAAGGTTGCTCCGAGCTATCCCAATTATTAACTAGTTATCGAAGTACATTGCGTTTTACCATAGTGTGTTTGACTAGAAACTATTTCTATCAAACACATACTCTGATCAGAGGTTTATAGCAATCATCACTTCAACATGCGGCCAGGTACAACTCCTTAATATATCCAGAGCGATGGATTCTTTTCGACTACTTAGCTTACCAACATGCTGTCATCACTATACCCGTAATCACCTGTGACACCCTAAATTATTGAGTGTGTGGGAATGACCCAAGGTATAACAATAGTACCACACAAGGTAATTAGTATCTCAAGTATGAGGATATTCATGAAGCTTATTGCATGAAGATAAACACTAACACATTGATATATACAAGAAGTGTTTATCTTACTGCAGTCTCCAATATATCTTCCCGATTTATCCTTGTGGCAAACTTAAGGCACCACCTTCAGTCCTTAGGAGATTTACTGCTTGGACCCTTTCCAAGAAAGTTGACCATGTGCTAGTCTTTCCACTTCATCAATATCCTTTCTTGATGAAACTATAACTAGGGATAGTTTAGACATAATCATAATTGCACATGAAGCAGGTCTCACTAAATATAGTCCAACTATAATTTCTCTGACTTCATGCTATGATACGTCAAGGACTTTTGTATACATACATCAATGAATATATTTTAACCAGCTATAATATATTTATAAGCACATCAATATAAACAAAAGATTAAATGCCTTTATTAATTAAACAAAATATTCGTACTATTACATAATTAGGATATATCGCCCTAATTGCTTTAATGGCATATATCATATCCAACAAACTCCACCAATTAGCTATATGTCTTAATCTATGTGCTTTAACATGCTGGTCATGTTTGACTTGAGTCAATGTCTTTGTCAGACCATCCGTGAGGTTTTGATCAGTGGGTACATATTCTAGTCTTATTATCTTAGCATTAACAATCTCCCTGATTATATGATACTTTCTGGATACATGTCTTTTTTTATGAGACCGCAGTTCCTTTGCTTGAGCTATAGCACCATTGTTATGTTGGGAACTGATAGTTAGATTCAACATGCATAAGATGCATGACATAAATTCAAAATTTGTCCCTGTCCCCAGGAACTCCTATTAGTTGCATATAAATTAAATAAAGCCTTAACTAAATAATTCTCTACCTAGGTTAGCATGCTAAAGGACTAGGGATACCATAATTCCAAATTATATCCTAGCATATTTATTTTATACTAAGTATGTTATAACTCTAAGTTATAACCTAAGCATAAAATAAACTAAGCATGCAAAATAACCTAAGCATAATTATTAAGCCTAAAAACACTTAAAGAAAAAGACTTAATAATTAAAAGAGAAAGAAAAAGAACTTACCAATTGAAGCGTGCTTTTGCAGAACCTTTTTGCACAAGCCTCCAATCGTAGGATAACCTCTATCAGTATCCATAAGAACCCCACCAACCAAAACCTACCCGGGAGGAAGAACTAAGAAGCCTCAAGTAGTTGCTAGACCACTCTAGAAGCCTCACCCAAAAAATATAAAATAGCGGTGCCCGGATAAATTAAGGCTCCACCAATTACCCGATAGATTAATTATCTTGCTTAGGATTTATGCTTTGAGCTTGGTGCATTTTGAAAGGAAAGGGGACAGCCTATTTCTGGGCTTGGGGAGCAAAGTTTTGCTCCCCATCAGCGATGTGGGATGGGAGAAAAACTCTCATCCCACATGTATTTTTATTCACATGCAGCATGCACGCTGCATGTGTGGGCTTGCCTTGTGCAGCCCATGAACATGGGCTACCACGAACACTGCCCAGCAGTGTTCGAGCACCTTTCGGTGTATTTCGCGCAGCCGAACTTTGTACAAAATTTTTCATATTTTTCGGTTTTAACACGCCAATGCAAAATCCACTTTAAATCCTTTCAAATAAATAGTTATTTTGGACTATAATAAATTAGTTACCAGTCAAAATAAATTTCTTGGTCCAACCAAAATTGATCTAATCAATTATAATTTATTTATGACTCTAATTAATTAGTTACCGTTAAAATAAATTCCTTGGTCTATCCAAAATTGATCTAATCAATTTTAACCAATCAAATAATAATCCAGTTATTATTTATGTTATATTTTTGTAATAGAATAAATCTATTAGTTCTTTACTTAGTTCGACGAAGGTCCAATGTGTATGACCTTATGGGATCCCAAATTATTAAGCTGTTAAGGCTTAACCAACCCTCTTCTAATGGAACCATTGGCTTGATGTTCTAGACCGTGAAAAGAACTTGATTTTCTTAAACGACTGTAGTACGCCTCTAGCAAGGGTCTACCATCCCCCATTACTCGAAACGTCATTTATGCTTATGACTGAATCTCGGTTAATGCAATAGTTATCCTGTGCGATAAATTCATTCCATTCTTTAATATTAGTACCATCTGGTTTATTGGGTTCGGTTAAAGTGTTAACCCGCTAATAGCGAGGTTGCTCCAAGCTATCCCAGTTATTTACTTGTTACCGAAGTATATTGCCTTTTACCATAGTGTGTTTGACTAGAAACCATTTCTATCAAACACATACTCTGATCAGAGGTTTATGGCAATCATCACTTCAACAAGTGGCCAGGTACAACTCCTTAATATATCCAGAGCGATGGATTCTTTCCGACTACTCAGCCTACCAACGTGCTGTCATCACTATACCCCGTAATCACCCGTAGCACCCTAAATTAGTGAGTGCATAGTAATGATCCAAAGTATAGCAATAGTGCCACACAAGGTAGCTAGCATCTCAAGTATGAGGACATTCACAAAGGTTATTGCATGAAGATAAAAACTAACACATTGATATATATACCAAGTGTTTATCTTGCTGCGGTCTCTAATATATCTCCTAGATATATCCATGTGTCAAACTTAAGGCACCACCTTCTGTCATTAGGACATTAACTACTTAGACCCTTTCCAAGAAAGTTGACCACATGCTGGTCTTTCCGTTTCATCAATATCCTTTCTTGATGAAACTATGACTAGGGATAGTTTAGACATAATCATAATTGCACATGAAGTAGGTTCCACCAAATATAGTCCAACTATAATTTCTCTGACTTCATGCTATGATATGTCAAGGATTTTGCATACATCAATGAATATATATTTAACCAGCTTTAAGATATATATATATATATATACAAGCATATTGATATAAACAAAAGATTAAATGCCTTTATTGATTAAACAAATTATTCGTACTATTACATAATTAAGATATATCGCCCTAATTGCCTTAAGGGCATACATCATATCCAACAAACTCCCACTTGCACTAAGGCCAATTAGCTATATGTTTTAATCCATATGCTTTAACATGCTGGTCATGTTTGACTTGAGTCAATGGCTTTGTCAGACCATCCGCGAGGTTCTGATCAGTGGGTACATATTCTAATCTTATTATCTTAGCATCAACAATCTTCCTGATTATATGATACTTTCTAGATACATGTCTATTTTTTTGATGAGACCGTGGTTCCTTTGCCTGAGCTATGACACCATTGTTATCACAATATAACGTAATTGGATCAACAGCCTCAGGCACTACACCGAGATCACCAATAAATCCCTTTAACTAGATAGCTTCTTTTGCTGCTTTGCATGCAGCAATGTATTCAGATTCCATGGTTGAATCAGTAGTCGTTTCTTGCTTGGAACTCTTCCAGTATACTGCCCCTCCATTTAACACATACACAAAACCTGACTGAGACTTAAAGTCATCCTTGTCAGATTGAAAGCTTGCATCAGTGTAACCTTTGATAGTGAGATCACCTTCTCCATAAATTAAGAACTCATCCTTAGTCCTTCTCAAGTACTTAAGGATTGCCTTGACGGCCATCCAGTGCTTTTCACCTGGATCTGACTGATATCTGCTCGTAAAACTCAAAGCCTGAGAGACATCCGGCCTAGTTTATATCATAGTATACATAATGGATCCTATCACTGATGGATAGGGTATATCCTTCATGCACATTCTCTCCTGAGCTATCTTCGGACACTCAGCCTTAGATAGGTTGATCCCCTTTGTCATCGGGAGATAACCTTTCTTAGAATGCTCAAGGTTGAACCTATTCAACACCTTGTCTATATATGTACTTTGAGAAAGACCTAACAGTCTCTTGGCTCTATCCCAATAGATCTTTATACCTAGTGTAAATGCTGCTTCACCAAGGTCTTTCATGGAGAACTTTCTTGACAACCATACTTTAATGTTTTGAAGAAGAGAAATGTCGTGTCCTATTTACAGAATGTCATCAACATATAATACTTGAAAAATGACTGCACTCCCACTAACCTTCTTGTAAACACAAGGCTCATTTGCATTTGGGCAGAAATCTAGTTCTTTGATTGTCTGATCAAACCTTATATTCCAACTCCTGGATGCCTGCTTCAGTCCATAAATGGATCTTTGTAGC
This sequence comes from Euphorbia pulcherrima, assembly GCA_947683365.1. Lineage (NCBI taxonomy): Eukaryota > Viridiplantae > Streptophyta > Magnoliopsida > Malpighiales > Euphorbiaceae > Euphorbia > Euphorbia pulcherrima. The sequence goes on from CANTUS010000015.1 coordinate 44,868,838, forward strand.
TTGCATACCTTCGAGCCATTCTGAGATGTAAAACCCTTAGGTTATGTCATATACACATCCCGGTCTAAATCCCCATTCAAGAATGCTATTTTTACATCCATCTGCTAGATCTCATAATCGTAATGAGCAGCAATGGCGAGGAGTATCCTTATAGATTTAAGCATTGCTACCAGTGAGAAGGTTTCATCATAGTCAATACCTTCCCATTGACTATAACCTTTCACAACTAACCTTTCTTTCTAGATAATTACATTACCGTCCATGTCTGTCTTTCTTCTTGAAGACCCATTTGTACCCAATTGGTCTAACCTCTTGCGGTGCATCAACCAAATTCCAAACTTGGTTCTCGTACATGGAATCCATATCTGATTTCATGGCCTTTTGCCATTTATCAGAATCTGAGCTTTTCATTGCCTCATCATATGTCTTTAGTTCATCATTCTCCATTAGATATAGTTCCTTATCATTAGTGATGATAAACCCATATCTATCGGGACCCTTATGAACACGACCTGATCTTCACAGTGATTGTGTTTTGATAGGTTGTTCTTGGATCACACTCTCTTGTGTATCTAGAATGGGGTCAATCAGTTGATTGTCTATTTCTTTCTCTTGAACTTGCAGTTCAATATTGCTCCCACTGACTTTTGCAAGTAAGTGTTCCTTTTCCAAAAAGTGAGCATTCTGAGACATAAATACCTTTTATGCTTCTGGTTGGTAAAATAGATATCCAATTGTTTCCTTTGGATATCCAATGAACAGACATTTGTTAGCCTTGGCATTTAGCTTATCTGACGCTATCCTCTTTACCATAACAGGATAGCCCCATACTCTTAAGTGACTTAGAGATGGCTTTTTGTTACACCATCTTTCATAAGGTGTAAAATCAACTAATTTAGAGGGCACTCTGTTTAAGACATAAACCGCGCTCTCCAGTGCAAATCCCTAAAAGGATTTACTAAGAACTGCATGGCTCGTCATGGACCTGACCATATCTAATAAAGTCTTATTCCTCCTTTCTGACACTCCATTGTGTTGGGGTGTATAAGGAGGGGTCCGCTGGGGAACTATCCCACTTTCCTTTAGATAATCCTGAAACTCCGAACTTAGGTATTCTCTACCTCGATTTGATCAAAGTGTTTTAATACTTTTCTCAAGCTATTTCTCTATGTCAACTCTGAATAGTTTGAATTTTTCAAAACTTTCAAACTTGTGCTTTATCAAGTACAAATAACCGTATCGTGAGTAATCATCAATAAAGGTTATGAAGTAGGAGTATCCTCCTAGTGCCTAAACACTCGTTGGACCACACATATCAGTGTGTATAAGTTCCAATGTACTCGTGGCCCGTTCACCCTTTCCTTTAAAGGGTAACTTTGACATTTTTCCTTTTAAACAAGGTTCTCAATCACCATAAGACTCCAAGTCTATTGGGCCTAAGTCTCCACGCTTATGCAACTTGGTTAAGCGATCTTTGTTTATGTTGCATAAATGGCAATGCCATAAGTAGAAGGAATTCTCATTATCTAATTTAACTTTCTTCACATCGTTTATATTGAAATCTTCTATTTTAGTATCAAGAATATAAATGCCACCTTTCAACATTCCATAACCATAAAGAATATTATTCAAATGAATCTGACAATTATTATTCGAAAATAAAATTTCAAATCCCTCTGCTGCTAAACATGCAACAGATATAATATTCTTAGTAACACTTAGAATGTAGTAACAATTATTCAAAACTAAAACAAGTCCACTTGGCAAAAAAAGACTAAACCTCCCTATGGCTAATGCAACAACTTTGGCTCCATTTCCTACGCGCAGGTCCATCTCCCCTTTTGCAAGTTTTCTACAGTTCCTTAGTCCCTGTAAAGAAGTACAGATATGAGAACCACAACCAGTATCTAATACCCAAGTGGATTCTCACGGAAAAGTAGCAAAGTTTTCAATTACAAACATACCTGAAGTAGATGCCTCTGTAGACTTCTTCTTCAAATGCTCAGAAGCAGGAGCTTTGCAATCCCTCTTCCAATGTCCCGGTTTCCCACATTGGAAGCAGACATACTTAATTGCCTTCTTTTTATTCTTCTTCTTACTGATTCTTTTCTTAGCACCCAGTGCCTGCTTCTTCTTCTTAGAAGCCTTGCCTTTGTCAACCAATAGTAGAGATTTTTGATCCTTTTTTATCTGAGGTTCTACTGTTTTCAGCATGTTGGTTAATTAAGGGATAGTAGAATTAATCTTGTTCATGTAATAATTAGTCACGAAGCCTAAGTAACTATCTATCAAGGACATCAACACAAGGTCAATGCTCAAGTCATGATTCATCTCGAATCCCAATCGATTCAGTTTCTTAAGGTATCCCAAGAGTTTCAGTACCTGCTGCGAGGCAGATGTGCCAGCTTGCATCTTGGTCCCGAAATGGAGCTTGGAGGTCTCATACCTCTCTATCCTCTCCCTCTCCGAAAAGAGTTCTTCAAGACGAAGAACCATATCCTCCAAGGGCATGTTCTCATGTTCTTTCTGAAGCTCAAGATTCATAACATAATACACATGGCAGTCTCATGATCTTTCCTGTGCTTCAACCAGGCATCATGTTCCACATGATCCTCAACATTAGGTTCCACAGGGAAAATTTCACTTCGGACATAGGCAATTCCCTCAGATCTGGGAACTATTCTCACTGCTTGGAACTAATCAGAAAAGTTCAAGCCATTCAATTTGGTGTCTAGTAACATACGGAGATTAAAATTGGAAGTCATTTTCAACCTAAGATATAAGAAAAGAAAGGTGTTTAGATATTAGTTTTAGTACATGTATTTAATATGGGGACTATTAATTAAATACATTTTCCTACTATTTTCTTCGAAATTTACAATAGCCCATTCTATTGAATTCGTGAATTTTAGCCCAGCTAAATTTCCTAGTAGGTAGCATCTATAACTAGTCTATTACAACCCCCAATTTTATGAATCAAGTCATAATAGTAAGTCATAGTTGGAATCCCATTCCATTTGCATTGCATGCAATTGCTAATTCATTCAAGTTCCCTAATCCCAAGGGACGTGTGCTCTTATATTAGTATCTCCTTGAATATGTCTCAGATCTGGGCCTAGCCCCCAATTTTATGGTGGACCACCCCCGCTCTGTTAAGGCAGACCGTATCTCAAACTTTACAACTAATCAATATGGACTAGAAAGAACGCATTGCGTAGCACTTTGATAGCCCAAAGAAATCGTATTATAAATTTCAGTAAGGAAGACTACAACTTGCCTTAATATATTTACTTTGGGATTTTATTGGTGTTAAACGTCTCACCCAATCTAGGATTTTATCAGATGGACAAAATTATAATAACTTGTATTAATTCAGGGAATTTTAGAATTAATTTATAAGGTCTAACCTTAGGTGGGTTCAGCTCTTTATTATAATTATTCCATCAACCTAGATTATATGCAAAATAATTAACACTTTTATTTATTATATTAATATTGCATTTCCTTTAAGCTTTTATTAAAAGAATTTAATTTTTTTACTATGTTATAGAAACATAATAAGCACCATCTTATATACTAGAAATAAATTAGTTCATATTAATCCCCAGGTTGGTCAATTCAAATTGCACCGATATAGGTTCCCAGGTAGGAGAGATGCCGTATGAGGAGTAGACACCAAGTTCAATCCTTAGCCAAAACAAATACGGGCACAAACTTGAAGGCCAATGGATTCTCTTGAACTAACAAATTTCGTTCTTCCAATTCATGTAAATTGGGAGCATCTATAACCCATGAAATTTAAATAAATTATTGACACTTGTATAATTTGAGTAAGTTGAGCAGGCTTATTCAAAATTATTCATAACCATTTTCTATCCTTGAAATGATAGACACAAGTTCATATATATTGTTCCAAACAATTAAATAAACAAATCATTTTATTTAGAAAATAATATTTAGTTTGCTTCTAACTTAATTATGTACTAAATAGGCAGGCTTTGATACCACTATTGGGAACTGATAGTCAGATTGAACATGCATAAGAGGTATGGAGGAAATTCAAAATTTTGTCCCTGTCCCCAGAAACTCCTATTAGTTGCATATAAATTAAATAAAGCCCTAACTAAATAATTCTCTACCTAGGTTAGCATGCTAAAGGACTACGCATACCATAATTCCAAATTATATCCTAGCATATTTATTTTATACTAAGCATGTTATAACTCTAAGTTATAACCTAAGCATAAAATAAACTAAGCATGCAAAAATAACCTAAGCATAATTGTTAAGTCTAAAAACACTTAAAGAAAAAGAATTAATAATTAAAAGAGAAAGAAAAAGAATTTACCAGTTGAAGCGTACTTTTGCAGTACCTATTTGCATAAGCCTCCAATCGTAGGATAGCCTCTATTAGTATCCACATGAACCCCACCAACCAAAACCTCCCCGGGAGGAAGAACTAAGAAGCCTCTAGTAGTTGCTAGACCACTCTAGAAGCCTCACCCAAAAAATATAAACTAGCGGTGCCCGAATAAATTCCGGCTCCACAAAAATAACTTGCTCAATTACCTGAGAGATTAATTATCTCACTTAAGATTTATGCTTTGAGCTTGGTGCATTTTGAAAGGAAAGGGGATATCCTATTTATAGGCTTGGGGAGCAAAGTTTTGCTCCCTATTAGTGATGTGGGATGGGAGAAAAACTCCCATCCCACATGTATTATTATTCACATGCATCATGCACGCTGCAAGTGTGGGCTTGTCTTGTGCAGCCCATGAACATGGGCTACCGCGAAAATTGCCCAGCAGTGTTTGATCACCTTTCGATGTAATTTGCGCAACCGAACTTTGTACAAAATATTTCATATTTTTCAGTTTTAACACGCCAATGCAAAATCCCCTTTAAATCCTATCAAATAAATATTTATTTTTGACTCTAATAAATTAGTTACCAGTCAAAATAAATTTCTTGGTCCAACCAAAATTGATCTAATCAATCATAATTTATTTATGAATCTAATTAATTAGTTATTGGTCAAAATAAATTCCTTGGTCTATCCAAAATTGATCTAATCAATTTTAACCAATCAAATAATAATCCAATTATTATTTATGTTATATTTTGTAATAGAATAAATCTATTAGTTCTTTACTTAGTTCGACAAAGGTCCAATGTGTGTGACCTTATAGGATCTCGAAGTATTGAGCTGTTAAGGCTTAACCAACCCTTGTTCTAGTGGAACCATTGGCTCGATGTTCTAGACCATGAATAGAACTCGATTACCTTAAACGACTGTAGTATGCCTCTAGCAAGGGTCTACCATCCTCCATTACTCGGAACGTCATCTCTGCTTATGACTTAATCCCGGTTAATGCAATAGTTATCCTGTGCGATAAATTTGTTCCATTCTTTAATATTAGTGCCATCTGGTTTATTTGGTTCGGTTAAAGTGTTAACCCACTAATAGCGAGGTTGCTCCAAGCTATCCCAGTTATTTACTTATTACCGAAGTATATTGCCTTTTACCATAGTGTGTTTACTAGAAACCATTTCTATCAAACACATACTCTGATCAGAGGTTTATGGCAATCATCACTTCAACAAGTGGCCAGGTACAACTCCTTAATATATCCAGAGCGATGGATTCTTTCTGACTACTCAGCCTTCCAACATGCTGTCATCACTATACCCATAATCACCCGTAGCACCCTAAATTAATGAGTGCATAGTAATGACCCAAAGTATAGCAATAGTACCACACAAGGTAGCTAACATCTCAAGTATGAGGACATTCACAAAGCTTATTGCATGAAGATAAACGCTAACACTTTGATATATATATACCAAGTATTTTTCTTATTGCGGTCTCCAATATATCTCCTAGATATATCCATATGCCAAACTTAAGGCACCACCTTTAGTCTTTAGGAGATTAACTGCTTGGACCCTTTCCAAGAAAGTTGACCACGTGCTAGTCTTTCCGTTTCATCAATATCCTTTCTTGATGAAACTATGACTAGGGATAGTTTAGACATAATCATAATTGCACATGAAGCAGGTTCCACCAAATATAGTCCAACTATAATTTCTCTGACTTCATGCTATGAGATGTCAAGGACTTTTGCATATATCAATGAATATATATTTAACCAGCTTTAATATATATATACACAAGCATATTGATATAAACAAAGATTAAATGCCTTTTTTTATTAAACAAATTATTCGTACTATTACATAATTAAGATATATCGCCGTAATTGCCTTAAGGGCATACATCATATCCAACATGTTATCACAATACAAAGTAATTGGATCAATAGTTTCAGGCACCACACTAAGATCACCAATAAATCCCTTTAACCAGACAGTTTCCTTTGCCGCTTCGCATGCAGCGATGTATTCAGATTCTATGGTTGAATCAGTAGTATTTTCTTACTTGGAACTCGTCCAGCATACCGCCCCTCCATTTAACACATACACAAAACACGACTGAGACTTGAAGTCATCCTTGTCGGATTGAAAACTCGCATTAGTGTAACCTCTAATTGTTATGTCACCTTCTCCATAAATCAAGAACTCATCCTTAGTCCTGCTTAAGTACTTAAGAATTGCCTTGATGACCATCCAGTGCTTTTCATCTAGATTTGACTGATATCTACTCGTAAAGCTCAAACCTTAGAGACATATGGCCTATTACATATCATAGCATACATGATGGATCCTATCACGGATGCATATGGTATATCCTTCATGTGTATTCTCTCCTAAGCTATCTTTAGACACTCAGGCTTAGATAGGTTAATCCCCTTTGTCATTGGGAGATAACCTTTCTTCAAATGCTCAAGGTTGAATCTATTCAATACCTTGTCCATATATGTACTTTGAGAAAGACTTAATAGCCTCTTTGATCTATCCCTTTAGATCTTTATACCTAGTATAACATTTTAAAGAAGAGAAATATCATTTCCTATTAGTAGAATGTCATCGACACATAATACTAAGAAAATGACTGCACTCCCACTAACCTTCTTGTAAACACAAGGCTTATTAATGTTTGGACAGAAATCTAGTTCGCAGATTGTCTAATCAAACCTTATATTCCAACTCTTGGATACCTACTTAAGTCCATAAATGGATCTTTGTAGCTTGCATACCTTCGAGCCATTCTGAGATGTAAAACCCTCAGGTTGTGTCATATACACATCTTGGTCTAAATCCCCATTTAGGAATGCTGTTTTAACATCCATTTTCCAGATCTCATAATCATAATGAGCAGCAATGGTGAGGAGTATCCTTATGGATTTAAGCATGGCTACTAGTGAGAAAGTTTCATTATAGTCAATACCTTCACGTTGACTATAACCTTTCACAATCAACCTTGCTTATAGGTAATAACATTACCATCCATGTCAGTCTTCTTCTTGAAGACCCATTTGCACCTGATCTGTCTAACCTCTTGCGGTGCATCAACCAAATTCCAAATTTGTTTCTAATACATGGAATCCATTTTTGATTTCATGGCTTTTAGCCATTTATCAGAATATGAGCTTTTCATTGCCTCATCATATGTCCTTGGTTCATCATACTCCAAGAGATACGGTTCCTTATCATCACTGATGATAAAACCATATCTATCAGGACCTTTATGAACATGACCCGATCTTCGCAATGCTTGTGTTTTGACAGGTTGTTCTTGGATCTCACTTTCTTGTGTATCTAGAATGGGGTCAATCAGCTGATTGTCTGTTTCTTCCTCTTGAACTTCCAGTTCAATATTACTCCCACTGACTTTTGCAAGTAAGTGTTCCCTTTCCAAAAAGTGAGCATTCCATGACACAAATACCTTCTATGCTTTGGGTTGGTAAAATAGATATCCAATAGTTTCCTTTGGATATCCAATGAATAGACACTTGTCAGATTTGGCATTCAGCTTATCTGACGCTATCCTCTTTACTATAGCAGGATAGCCCCATACTCTTAAGTGACTTAGAGATGGCTTTTTATTACACCATCTTTCATAAGGTGTTAAATCAATTGATTTAGAGGGCACTCTATTTAATACATAAACCCCGCTCTCTAGTGCATATTTCTAAAAGGATTTACTGAGATCTGTATGGCTCATCATGGACCGAATCATATCTAATAAAGTGCAATTCCTCATTTCTGACACTCCATTGTGTTAGGGCATATAAGGTAGGGTTTGCTAGGGAACTATCCCATTTTCCTTTAGATATTTCTGAAACTCCTGACTAAAGTATTCTCCACCTCGATCCGATTGAAGTGTTTTAATACTTTTCTTAAGTTGCTTCTCTAATTCAGTTCTGAATAGTTTGAATTTTTCAAAACTCTCAGACTTATGCTTCATTAAGTACAAATAACCGTATCATGAATAATCATCAATAAAGGTTATGAAGTAGAAGTATCCTCCTAGTGCCTGAACACTCATTGGACCACATACATCAGTATGTATAAGTTCCAATGTACTCGTGGCCCGTTCACTATTTCCTTGAAAGGGTAACTTTGTCATTTTCCTCTTAAATAAGGTTTATAATCACCGTAAGACTCCAAGTCTATTGGGCCCAAGTCTCCATGCTTATGCAGCTTGGTTAAGCGATCTTTGTTTATGTAGCCTAAAAGGCAATGCCATAAGTAGAAGGAATTCTCATTATCTAATTTAACTTTCTTTACATTGTTTATATTAAAAACTTCTATTTTAGTATCAAGATTATAAATGCCACCATTCAACATCCCATAACCATAAAGAACATTATTCAAGCGAATCTGACAATTATTATTCAAAAATAAAATTTCAAATCCTTCTGCCGCTAAACACTCAACAGATACAATATTCTTAGTAACACATAGAATGTAGTAATAATTATTCAAAACTAAAACAAGTCCACTTATCAAAATAAGATTAAAGCTTCCTACGGCTAATGCAGCAACTCGGGCTCCATTTCCCACACACAGGTCCAACTCCTCTTTTGTAAGTCTTATATTATTCCTTAGTCCCTGCACAGAAGTACAGATATGAGAACCACAACCAGTATCTAATACCTAAGTGGATTCACGAGGAAAAGTAGCATAGTTTTCAATCACAAACATACCTAAAGTAGATGCCTCTGCAGGCTTCTTCTTCAAATGTTCAGAAGTAGGAGCTTTGAAATCCCTCTTCCAATGTCCCAATTTCCCACACTGGAAGTAGACATACTTAGATGTCTTCTTTTCTTTCTTCTTTTCGCGGATTCTTTTGTTGGCACCCAGTGCCTGCTTCTTTTTCTTAGAAGCCTTGGCTTTCTCAACCAACAATAGTGGTTTCTGATCTTTCTTGATCTGAGGTTCTACTGTCTTCAGCATGTTCATTAATTCAGGGATAGTAGAATTAATCTTGTTCATGTAATAGTTAGTCACGAAGCATGAGTAACTATCTGTTAAGGACATCAACACCACGTCAATGCTTAAGTTATGATTCATCTCGAATCCCAATCGATTTAGTTTCTCAAGGTATCCCAAGAGTTTCAATACATGCTTAGAGGCAGAGGAGCCAGCCTACATCTTGGTTCCAAAAAGGAGCTTAGAGATCCCATACCTCTTTGTCCTTTCCTGCTCAAAAAAGAGCTCCTCAAGATGGATAACCATGTCCTCTAAGGGCATGTTCTCATGTTGTTTCTGAAGCTCAGGATTCATGGACCCCAACATGATACACATGGCAGTCTCACGATCTTTCCTATGCTTCAACCAAGCATCATGTTCCACATGATCCTCATCATCAGGTTCAATAGGGAAAATTTCATTTAAAACATAGGCAATTCCCTCGGATCTGAGAATTATTCTCACAGCTAGGAACCAATCAGAGAAGTTCAAACCATTCAGTTTAGGGTCAAGTAACATACGAAGATTAACGTTGGAAGTCATTTTCAACCTAAGATATAAGATAAGAAAAGAAGTTCAGATATTAGTTTTTAGTACATGCATTTAACATAAGGTCTTTTAATTAAATACACTTGTCCTACTGTTTTCTTCAAAATTTACAACAGCCCATTCTATTGAATTCAGGAATTTCAGCCCAGCTAAATTTCTTAGTATGTAGCATCTATACCTAGTCAATTACAACCCCCAATTTTATGAGTCAAGTCTTATTAGTAAGTTATAGTTGGAATCCCATTCCATTTGCATCGCATGCAATTGCTAATTCATTCAAGTTCCCTAATCCCATGGGACATGTGCTCTTATTTTAGCATCTCCTTGAATATGTCTCAGTCTTGCGGCTAGCCCCCAATTTTATGGTGGACTACCCAGTCCAGTTAAGGCAGACCCTATCTCAATTTTTATAACTTATCAATGAGGGCTAAATGCAATGCTTTGCGCAACACTTTGATGGCCAAAAGAGACCGTATGCTAAATTTGAGTAAGGGAGACTATAACTTGCCTTAATATATCTTCTTTGGAATTTTATTGGTGTTAAACGTCTCACCCAATCTAGGATTTTATTAGATGGACATATTTATAATAGTTTATATTAATTTAGGGAATTTTAGAATTAATTTATAAGGTCCAACCTTAGGTGGGTTCAAGCTCTTTATTATAATTATTCCATCAACCTAGATTATATGCAAAATAATTAACACTTTAATTTATTATATTTATATTGCATTTCCTTTAAGCTTTTATTCAATAAATTTAATTTTTAGTTTTTTATAGAAACATATATAAGAACCATCTTATATACTAGAAATAAATTAGTCCATATTTAATCCCCTCGTTGGTCAATTCAAGCTGCACCGATATAGGTTCCCAGGTAGGAGAGGTGCCCTTGAAGTGAGTAAACACCAAGTCCAATCCTTAGCCAGAACAAATACAGACACAAATTATTCACAACCTAGGAATAATCATTAAGTCTAAAACCCATATAATTTATATAAATTATTGAAAGTTGTATAATTTGAGTAAGTGGAGCAGACTTATTCAAAATTATTCACAACTATTTTCTAACCTTGAAATGAAAACACAAGTTCATATTTATTGTTCTAAATAATTAAATAAATAATAAATCATTTCATATAGAAAATAATATTCAGTTTGCTTCTAACTTAATTATACACTAAATAGGCAAGCTCTGATACCACTATTAGGAACTGACAGTTAATTTGAACATGTATAACAGGCACAGTGGAAATTCAAAATCTTGTCCATGTCCCCAGGACCTCCTATTAGATACATGTAAATTAAATAAAGCCTTAACTAAATAATTCGCTACCTAGGTTAGCATGAATAGGCTAGGCATACCATAATTCTAAATTATATCCTACCATATATATTTTATACTAAGCATGTTATGACTCTAAGCTATAACCTAAGCATGTTATATCTCTAAGCTATAACCTAAGCATAAAATAAACTAACCATGCAAAACAACCTAGGAATAATCATTAAGTCTAAAAACGCTTAAAGAAAAAAACCTAATAATTAAAAGAGAAAGAAAAGAAACTTACCAGTTGAAGTGTGCTATAGCAGAACCTCCTTGCACAAGCATCCAAGCCTAGGGTAGCCTCTATGAGCATCCACACGAGCCCCACCAACCAAAACCTCCCTGAGAGAAAGAACTAAGGTGCCTCGAGTAGTTGCTAGACCACTCTAGAAGCCCCACCCAAAAATATGGACTAGAGGTGCTCGAATAAAATCAAGCTCCTCAAAAAGAACTTGCTCAAACACCCGAGAGATTTATCTTTGTGAATCTCACTTAGGATTTATGCTTTAATCTATTGGTGCAATTGAAAAGGGTGAAGGGAAAGCCTATTTATAGGCTTGGGGCTCAAAATATTGCTCCCCATTTTCCAATGTATGCACATCCCACAAATGGTTTGACCTCGGAGCATGCAGCCTAGCGGGTCTGACCTACGTGCAGCATGCAAAGCACGTCGCACTTGGCCAATGCAAGGTAGGCTCTTGCAAGCCTACCTTGTGAGTGAGCTGGACCTTACGGCCTATGCAGTGAGACTAGCTCGCTGCACACCAAATGGCTGCGCTTTGGCAGCCCATTTTCACGGGCTGGCGCCAGCAATGCCCAGCATTGCTCGCACACCCGAGCCTGTACAAAATATACTTTGTACACTCGGTCCATTTTAACTCGCTAAGAAAAAATTCCCTCTTATTCCTTTTCAAATAAATATTTATTTTATGACCCTAATAAATTAGTTACCGATCAAAAATAAATTCCTTGGTTTATCCAAAAATGATCTAATCATTTTTAACTATTTCAATAATAATCCAATTATTATATTATATTTTCGTAATAGAATAAATCTATTAATTCTTTACTCAGTCTGATGAAGGTCCAATGTATGTGACCTTATAGGATCCTGAAGTATTGAGCTGTCAAGGCTTAACCAACCCTTGTTCGTATCGAACCATTGGCTTGAGGTTATAGACCATGAATAGAGTTTGATTACCTTAAACGACTGTAGTATGCCTCTAGCAAGGGTCTACAATCCTCCATTACTCAGAACGTCATTTGTTCTTATGACTTAATCCTGGTTAATGCAATAGTTGTCCAATACGATGAACTCCTTCCATTCTTTAATATTAGAACCATCTGGTTTGTAGGGTTTGGTTAGAGTTAACCCACTAATAGCAAGGTAGCCCCAAGCTATCCCAGTTATTAACTTATTACTGAAGTATATTGCCTTTTACCATAGTGTGTTTGACTAGAAACTATTTCTATCAAAAACATACTCTGATAAGAGGTTTATAGTAATCATCACTTCAACAAGCGGCCAGGTACAACTTCTAAATATATCCGGAGTGATGGATTCTTTCTGACTACTTAGCTTACCAACGTGCTGTCATCACTATAATCATAATCACCTGTGACACCCTAAATTAATGAGTGTGTGGGAATGACCCAAAGTATAGAAATAGTACCACACTAGGTAACTAGTATCTCAAGTATGAGGATATTCACAAAGTGTTTATCTTACTACGGTCTCCAATATATCTCCCAGATATATCCATGTGTCAAGCTTACGGCACCACCTTCAGTCCTTAGGAGATTGTCTGCTTGGACACTTTCCAAGAAAGTTAACCACATGTTAGACTTTCCGCTTCATCAATATCCTTTCTTGATAAAACTATGACTAGGGATAGTTTAGACATAATCATAATTGCACATGAAGGAGGTCTCACTAAATATAGTCCAAGTATAATTTCTCTAACTTCATGCTATGATACATCAAGGACTTTTCTACACTCTTTCACTCTTAATTCATGCGTTTACAATTTACAATAATGCATAAGCAATAACTACAGGAATAAAATTTACAATCGGGGGAAAATGGGGAAATTGCAAAGGAACCTATACATTTGTTCTAAGTTATAAATAAAATAAGATAAATTCCTATGCATCCACAAAGATTAGCACAATTTATGACACATCATAAGTCAGCATTTCATTAAGAAAGCTTGATTAGGTTGGTGTGGGGGTTTTGCGATCGATAGTGCCCGGACGGCTTCTAGGATTGGAGAGAAATAACAGGTCTTCAGCGCATTTTATAGTGAAAACACATTTTAACTTTTATGGGTTGATTTACTGGATTATTAGTGAAAATGATCGCATGATAAATGGTGATGTTAGATTAACTTTATAGATTAAAAAGGGAATTTTGGATTCTGCCTGGGGGCCAGTTCCCATACAGGTGGAGTGGGACCTATTCGGGTGCTAGCGGGAACCCATACAGGTATGAGGGGACCCGTACAAGTCCTATTTAGTCTGGATAGAATCTTATTTTGCTCAAATACAGCAAATAGATAGAAACTTTATATAGATGTGGTAGTATATGAGAAATAATGATAATATAAATGAGATGTGAGTCTCTTTGAAACTCAGGAGTGTACATTTGAAACGTGAATCCAGTTTGAAGTGATCCCTGCACTGAGAGAGAGTCTAGCCAAAGTAGATAATGAAATGGTGATTTTAGGACTGTTTGGGCGAGTATTTTTATGGACAGAACCTCCCCCAAATCTTAATAAATGAAGCTAGAAATGAATAAAATATGGACAAAACCTCAAGGAGTGGGTTTTCTCCCTATTTTATACCTTTGATACCTCAACTATACCCTTTCTATTCCTAAGAAATTTGCTGGAATCTCATTAACTGTATGCTATAATTTCTTGTATATTTTGTGTCTCTTTTTCTATAAGTTATCCCTTTGAAATGAGGAAAAAAGCCTCTAATTTATAGGGGGAAATCCAGTCTGAATGTAATTAATTGCATTCATGACTTGATTCCTCCCAAAAATAGTAAGGATTATCTACTATAAAGCCTGATTAGGAAAATATAGGACCCTTACGGGTCCCTCCCAAGCGTATGGGGGACTTGAGCCATACAGGTCCATTGGTGAATTTGTACCACCAAACATGACCTATATGGGTCCCTAAGGGCAGATTAGGTCTCCAAACTCGGCTAGACTCAACTCTGTAGCAGTAGGAACACCTCTAATGGATAACACCTGTAAAAGATTGCATTATCTAGCTCTTATCATCACTTTATAAGAAGGATCAATAAACTCTAGTGCTTACAGACAACCTCTCGTATGATCACTACAGATACAGATCTATATGATCTCATGATGTGAGTGAGGGTTTAGAAATTATACCTGAGGTGATGACATGGGTGAGTTCCTTTCTTGAGGAGAACCCCTTTCTTTGGCGTCCCGTTCTTGAGGCAGACAACTTTCCTTTGGTGATGCATATCCTTTTCTTGAGGTGGATGACTTTACTTTACCAATGTGTATCCCTTTCTTAAGGCGGATGACTTTCCTTTACCAATGTGTATCCCTTTCTTGAGGTGGATGACTTTCCTTTGCTAATGTGTATTCCTAGTGACCCCACTGGGGAAGGTGTGTGTATCCCTTTTTTAAGGAGGATCGACTTTCCTGACTGATGGTGGTGTATCCCTTTCCTAAGGCGGATCAACTTTCCTACATGATATATCCCTTTCCTAAGATGGATCGACTTTCCTAGCTAATGTATCCCTTTCCTAAGGCGAAATATTGTCCTCGTATCCCTTTCTTAAGGCAAATCGACTTTCCTAACTGATGGTGGTGTATCCCTTTCCTAAAATGGATTAACTTTCTTGCTTGATGTATCCCTTACCTAAGGTGGATGACTTTCCATGTATCCCTTTCTTAAGATGGATGACTCTCCTGCTGGGGATTTTGAATGACCTGTAAAGAGGCAACAATCAAACACTGAGTTAGTTATTGCCTAATCAGATACATCTTAATTCTTGATTAACTTTGTGGAGAACAAAAATTTTTGCCCCTTCAATAAAGAATGAAGAAGTGTTTGTAGGGATTGGTCCCTGAATGAATGTTAAATTGAGTTTAGGAATGTCGGGTTTGACTCAATTGTTTAGGGATGGAATGCCCCCTAGAAGGTGTCTTTCAAGGAAATGCCCCTTGGGGGGAATGCCCCTCGAGAGCTTGATGATGGGGGGACGCCCCTAAATTAACTAATTCCGCTGCTAGGGAATGGGGGGATGCCCCTAGATTGACTGATTCCACTGCTAGGGAATGAGGGGGATACCCCTCGATTGGCTTCCTTATTGGGGAATTATTTTGTCTGAATGGCTAGTATGCTGGGGAAATTCCCTATACTTTAGGTGAATCTGCACATGAAAAATTGTCACTGTTAGTAGTCGCTTTAAAATAGCTTACCTTGATTCTTGATTGACTTTATGAAAATAAATTTTTTTGCCCCTTCAATCAAGGATCAAGGTGAGCTAAGGGTTTTACCCCTAATTTAACTAAAGTAAGGAGCTTGGGAGAAATAGGGTTAGCCCCTAGTCTAGATTGGATGAGCCCCTAGTGCTTTCATGAATTTCTGGCTCAATAACAGCCCCTTGATGGCAAAATGGGACCCCATATGGGTGGGATGGGACCCTTACGGGTGAGTTGGAAACTGTATGGGTCCTAATTGAGGGGGTTTTAAAATAGAAATAGACCCCTTACATCCCACCTAATACCAAACACTCCTGTACTGAATTTTCTAGCAAATTTCTCCTAAAACTAATGAAAATGTATAAAAAGATTCTAAAGACCGGCCATTTTTCCATTAGAAGTAGGGATTTTCCTCGAGTAGGCGATTCGGAGCTTCGAGAATCCCCGATTTTGGTCGGGTATGCTTTTCGCGAGGGGGATTCATTTCCCAGCCTCACTCCCACTTATGATGTGCCCCTAGTTCCATCTCCTGCCACTCACTCCTCAAAACTCCAAGTAATTCGCTCGATTCTCCATTTTTTCCATTTTGTGATTTTTTGAATTTTTCCTATTTGAGCATGAATTAGGGTGTTTTAGAGCCTTGGATGGAGCCTAATACATTTAACTTTAGTTTAGGATGCTTTTAGGATAGTTTTGGATGACCTTTGGTTGAATTTGGACGATTTTGGCTTGTTTGGGAAACTTTGGTGAATGGGACTATTTGCAGGGACTTGTGCGGGTCCCATCTGTAGTACAAGAGGCCTAATGGGAACCATACGGGTGGGGGCAGACCTGTACAAGTCTTGTCTTCAGGGATAGAATGTCCAATTCTTTGTTTTCTACAGCTTTTTCCCAATTTTTGACTTGTCCACTACATTCTAACCACATTGAACTATGTTTTCATTTTTGCAGTTCCTATACAAGATTGTGGGAGCCCTGAGCTTCTGTAGGAAGTGGTATGAGGAGATCCGAGCTGTCGGGGACACTGAGATACTAACATGTATTGACTCATTTGGGTTCACTGATATCATCAGGGCCATTCCCCAGGCCCTAAAGATGCTGGCTTTTAGTGCTATATCGACCTTGATAGAGAGATGGTCCAAGATGACTCACACTTTCCACTTGCCTATCAGGGAGGTCACTGTCACTCCCTTAGACTTGTGTGCACTAACAGGATTAGATTGGAGCAGGGACGTCATCCACTTCAATGTCTACGCCGGCTGATGGCATTCCCAGCCTGAGGTGAAGGCCTATGTGGAGAGATTACTTAGGCTTCATCCTGGAAGGATGGATAAGCTCAAGTATGGAGAGCTCCATAGTTATAGGATCGGGTAGCTGAGCCCTATTACTGTGGGGAAGAGGCACCAGTACGCCCGATCTTTCCTTGCTGCTGTGCTACACCACTACGCCTTATCACCGTCTTCTTCCCAATCTACTCGAGCAACCTTAACTACGGTTTGCTCACAACCGATGAGGATCTTACTGATGTGCTACACAAGAATTGGTACCAGGCCATCCTGTTGTAGTTGTACTATTGGCTGGATGTTGGAGTTCAGGGCCAGCAATTCGAGCTCAAGATCTAGCATTTAATCCTACTGATAATTCCTAAACCGATCTCTTGTGCTTTAACTTTTGTTTGAATTGTTCTTCAACTAATCTTTACTTTGCTTTGCAGATTTAGATGTTTAAGCATCAATTTATCCCCAGGCCTGGTTTGCCCGTGCAGCTTGAGACACCTTATATTATCTCTAGGTGGATGGGGCCTTAGCAGAATCAGGCCCTAAACACCATAGAGTATAGGGAGTTCCTTCACCAGCTGCGCTCTAATCGGGTAAATTTCTTTCATGCTAAATATGTAATTCACATTTCAACCACCATTAGTAGAAATTGTATTTACAAAGCTATGATACTTACAGTGCATTTACTTTGTTTAGGTCATTTGAGACCCGCGGGAGAGGATGGTCATATATGGAGACATTGAGCGGA
The DNA here is from genome assembly GCA_947683365.1 of Euphorbia pulcherrima. Taxonomy (NCBI): domain Eukaryota; kingdom Viridiplantae; phylum Streptophyta; class Magnoliopsida; order Malpighiales; family Euphorbiaceae; genus Euphorbia; species Euphorbia pulcherrima. The sequence goes on from CANTUS010000015.1 coordinate 44,886,582, forward strand.
TGTGGGCTAGCATGGATGATCACCGCTTCAAGGTTGAGTCCCCGTTCTCCCCAGAGTGGTATTTTAGTGAGAGGGTCCGAGATTGATGGACCAGTGCCATAGTGGAGAGGTCGATCCATCCCCCGATCCTAGTAGGAGCCTTTCGGCTGCATCTGATGCCTGGGATGGACTAGGGGCTGTACCTATTGGGTGAGGGGGACCGAGTGATGTCTGTGGGGGGCTCCTATACTGAGTTCATACATCCTTCGCTCCTTCCCCCCTGTAAGAGGATCCATTTTAAGGAAACCCCTTGAGTTACTGGAGCAATAGCGATGATGACGATGATAATGATGATAATGAGGGTGGACCAAGGGGCGACTGCGGGGGTCCTTTTGTTGTTTAAAGTACTGAGGGCCCAGCTAGGTCTGCTACACCTTCTTCTCAGGTATCCTCCAAACTTAGCCTTTGTGAATACCTTATTGCTTCTCTAAATTGACTGTGATCTTGAGTGTAACCATTTATTGTCGTGGCCTCCCGCCTCCATACTGAAGAGGTTTGTTGTTGCTGCCCCTACTGACCTAGAGCTACTGATGAACCGGTCTCATGCTTTGATGAGTGTGAGAGAGGGGGTCCTCAAGGCACAGTTGGATACTTTTTTTTAGCTCCTCGATCTTTCGGGGAAGCAAGTTGTCAAGGAACTCGAGGAGTTTGTCCATCCATATGGTTTACCCCATCTACCTCTACTCATGTAAGGGATTCCTATCCCCTAGATCCTCTTTTATGATTGCTGCTTAAAATATTTTAGTGCTGACATGATTTTCTTTTTAGGTGACTATGACTGAGGCAGAGAGGATCTCTAGGGGTTTGTTCTCTGTCCGGGACCTAATGCTAGCTCAGGACGCACTAGCCTTGGTAAGTTTCTTTTACCTGTAAAATTTAACAAACTATACATGATGCATGCCATGATATTTATATATGTATACTCATCTTATGATTTTCATTGCAGACTCTACTAGCTATGGAGCGAATTAGGTCCACAGAATACTTGAATGCCTTTGGGAGTGAGATAGGTTCCTGGAGGAGCAACTGTGAGTGGCCACTGCTGAGGCTAATCGGGCTAGAGCGGAGGCTACTTGGGTAAGGGCTGAGGTTGAGGTATTGCGGGATCAGCTGGCACGGATGACCAAGGATAGACAGACACCTGAGCTATCTGATCCTTATCTGATGATGATAGCTCAGCATATCGTATGGCACAGGTGGTGACCCAGGCAGCTAGAGCTGAGGAGCGAGTAGAGGAGACCGATACTGCTCTTGGGAGTGTAGCAGGAGCTTTAGAGGACAGGGTTCCTGATCTGCCTATTATGGATGCTGGTGGGATAGAGGATCATGTGATGATAGACATGGACGATCTGCTGGCAGATACACAAGACTAAACAAATGAGGAGCACTAGGGACAGGACCCCCAGTAGCTTAGATTGGACTGCAACTATTACTTTCACTACATTTGATACTTTTGGCCCTACATGGCTTATTTTGATGTAAACTTGGATTTATACTTTTGCCATTGACCTTTTATGCATGTTGAACTTTTCTTTTTCTAAATTGAATCTGTTAAATACCGTTGTCTGCAAACCATTATTGCCCCTTTGACATAGCTACCAGTGAAGCCCATATAGCGTGTACTACAAGCGAATGAGTTAACTGTTGAACACTCTAAATTCCTGATTGCAATGAACTGACCCAATGCAACTGACAAGAATCACCAAGGCTAGTTAGTCGGAATTAGCACTTTTAGAGATACGTGCTACCCTGTTATTTCACAATAGGAGAACTAAGTTCAAGGAATCCTAGTTGTGAGACATGTCAATTACAAATGATGTTCTAATTATTACAAATAGCAAAACTAGCACTTTTAAATTGAGTTCTAATTTTTACATAGGCCACTCGGTGTGAGATGACCTATCGAACATTTATCTTCATTTCTTTTTTGGTCTTGATTTTTGCTTGAACTGTCCTTGATGGCTCAGTTCAGCGGACTTTTTTATTCTCTCTTCTTTGCCTTAATTTTTGCCTGGACCTCCCTTTCGGGTTTTCGACCCAGCAGGCTTCCTCTTTCTTTTTTTTCATCTCAACTTTTGCCTGGACTGCCCTTTTGAGTTTTTAATCCAACAGACATATTTCGAATTATGCATAGGTCCGATTTCTTTTGTGGCATATGGGTATTTTTTTCTGTTCATCTTTTGTTGAATAATGTACGTGTAGTAAAGATAACCACAAAGATGCACAAATTGCGGAGAAAAAACTAATGTTCAATTATTTCACCTAAAGACATGCATGCATTCATAAGACCAAAATTCTTAGCCAATCATAACACATTCATTGATGGGACTAATTTGAGTACATAGGCAATGGTAACAATTTCCAATGGTTAACCCCTACTGCCTATTGGTCTTTTAAAGATTTTCCAAAAAGCAACTGACATTTTTCTCTCAATGCCCTAACTTTTGCCTAAGTTGCCCTTTTTGGGTTTTCAACTTAGCGGGCTTTATTTGAGTTAGAATACCCTAACTTTTGCCTGAACGATTTGCAGAATACTAATCAGCGGGTTGCACCCTAATTTTTGCTCGAGTAGTAGAGGACCACTCATCGGGTGATTTGTTTTTTTATTCTTTGTGCTGCTTTTCTGTGATTTAATTCTTTTGACCTAGACATGATAATGCTTAAGCCTATCTTGATTCACTGGATTCATGAACTCATTTCATCCATATCCATAAGCTTGATTCCTCCCTTGCCAAGGACTTTCTTAACTACAAACGGTCCTTCCTAATTAGGCCAGAATTTGCCCCTAAAGTCGGTGTTGACCTAGCGCAGCTACTTGAGAACCAGATCACATGCTTTGAGAGGCTACTTTAGGTATCTTACTCTGTTGTTGTAAGCTCGAGCCATGCACTGCTGGTACATCTATAGGTGGTCAAGTGCCTTGAATAGCTTCTTATCTATTGCGTTCAATTGTTCATACCTGGCCCTTTCCTAATCTGACTCTTTTAGCCAAGCTTCGAGTGCCACTCATAGAGATCTTACTTCTACTTTGACAGGTTACACGGCTTCCATTCCATATACCAAGGAGAAAGGTGTCAAATTAGTGGGTGTCCATATGCTGGTTCTATAACCCCAAACAACAAATGGAAGTTTACTAGCCCAATCCCTGAAGGTAGCCACTATCTTCGACAAAATCCTCTTGATCGACTTATTAGAAGCCTCAAGTGCCCCATTAGCTTATGGTCTATATAGAGAAGATTTGTGATGCTCGACATTGAACTTCTCAAATAATTTAGTCATGCCCCCTTGAAATTGAATCCCATTATCAGATACCACATAGTGCGGAACCCCATAGCGAGCAAAAATATGCTTCTCTATGAACTTGGCCATTTTCTTAGCGGTAATACTGGTGTAAGATTCGGTCTCCACCAATTTTGAAAAATAATCAACTATGACTATGATGAATCGATGTCCATTGGTTGATGATGGCCGAATTTCACAAATTATATCTATCCCCCATGCTGAGAAAGGCTAAAAAGTAGATAAATTGCAAAGTTCGACGGGGTAAATGTTGTATATCCCCATGAATCTGGCATTCATGACATTTCCTGACCTTGTCAACATAGTCGGCCTTCATTATGGTCTACAAGTATCCCATTCTCTGAATCTTCCTAGCCAAAGCTATCCCATTTATATGCGGGCCACAATCCCCTAAGTGCACCTAGGTCATTACCCTTTCTGCCTCTTCTGTAATACTTCTCAACAATAAACCTTCAGATGTCCTTTTGAAGAGATCCTCATCAACTATTCTAAACTGTGCTGCCAACCTCTTGAGGGTCTTGCAATCCGAACTTGATAACCCTTTGAGACATTCCCCTTCTTTCAAAAACCTGTTAATATCGTCATACCAATAGGCCTTTTGCTCCTCTATAATCATAACTCGAACCTTCTCATAAAATGAGGAACGGGTCATTTCTATTACTAGCGGACGGATGGGTTGAGCCTCTTCTCCCACCCACATTAAGGCTAAGGTAGCCAAAGAGTCAGCCATCTAATTCTCATCCCTCGGTATATATTGGAAGAAGCACTAACTGGACTATACTGACAAATCCCAAACCGCTTCCATGTATGGTGTGAGTGACTCTTCTTTGATTTCCCACTCCCCGACAACATGCTTTATCACTAGTGTGGAATCTCCCATCACCCTTTCTTCTTCTGCTCCTAATTTTAATAGAGCGTCATGACCGAAGAGACAAGCTTCATATTTGGCTACATTATTGGTGACTAGGGATTCCAATCATTTGCTCAGTGGGATAACCTCACCTTGAGGCGTAATGATCATTACCCTAAGACCAAAACCCTTTTGATTCATAGCCCCATCAAAATACATGATCAATTCAGCTATCTATACTTCCACCATTGCTAACTACTCATCGGCAAAATCTAGATTTTCAACACGATCAGACTCTATGGGTTGACTTGTCAAAAATTCAGCCACTGCTTTTCCCTTGATGACCTTCTTTGTGACATATTCAATATTAAATTCAGACAGTAATAGAAGCTAGCAAGAGAGTTTCACTGCCAATGTGGGGGATTGACAAAGATACTTCATTGGGTCTACCTTTGCAACTGCTTGAATTCTGTAAGATTGGAAGTAGTGCCTCAACTTCTTGGTAAACCATAACATCACAGTACAAAGGAAAATGATAGTGTGATCATCATCAATCACATTGAGGGACCTGTACCCTCATCATCATCATGGTCAGAATCGTAGAACTGGGAGATCCTCTCTGCCACGATCGAAGGGTAAGGCTCGAGTCCCTCCTACACATATCTCCAGTAATGCAATAATTGCCAATGATCATCCTGAGTCCAAAACCTTCGAACGTTATGAAGCCATCCTCGGTAGATATCATCGGTAGTGATAGCGTCCAACCGGTCGTATCCAAAATCCTATATCTTATTGTTCATCCCCGCACCTCTCTAGCATGCTCGATGAAGCTAGCACTAAATGGCTGTCTCTTAAACCCTATCAAATAGAGTGGGACCCTCTATCAACACCCGCACTATTGGCACAGGCAATAAGATGAGCAATGCGCGGACTGCCATAGCCCCACAAGCTGAACCCAGCTGCCACTAGAATCCACTAGCATGTATGTGATCCTCCACCAGCGATATATCCATCAAATGCCAGTATTAGTGTGCCTCTCCATGACTCCTAACCAAGCCTCAAAGTTAGGGTATTGTGGTCTTGTGTAACCAAGCTCCTCCCATGATGGCTTCAGGGATGATACTTCCTCGAATTGCCTCAAGGTTCTTGAATCAAAGCTAACATCTCTAGAAGCAAAACCTATGCAATAGTTTTAGAACCTAGCTTAGATTCAGTTCAGATTTTAGATTCAGATTCAGTTTGGGTTTCAGATTCAGTTTGGGGTTTCAGATTTAGATTCAATTTTAGATTCAGATTCTATTTGAGTTTCAGAATTTAGTTTCAAAGTCAATTTAGAGAATTACTTGTAGTATAGAGAAGTGATCCCCTAAGAGGTCAGGATCACCGGTGGTAATATCTAGGTGAATCAGGGTCACAGTCAACCCTACAAATAAAGGACAAGCACCCTCCAAAATAGGCCCGATCATAGAAATTAGCTAAAAAAGGGCAACATCACCAACTCTGCAGATAAACTCAACCATCAGCAGTAAGGCCACCATAAAAGGATAAGAAATGTGCAATCTGGGGGCAGCTATGCACTAATCGAGCACTCTACTAAGATCAAATCCTAGTTATCCAAGGTTCTAGGATAGGAATGGCACAATAGTATCCAAGTTCCACAACCCATTCAATCAATCCTTAGCTCTAAAAATCACCTCTTCCATAGCAAACCATATCCTACGAGGATAGAGTACCCTGAGGATAGCATAGAACTCCTGTACCATCCGGTATAGCTCAAAATCCGAGAATTGGAACACATGATCTATCAGATCCCAGAAGGTGAATGCTGTGTGAAGTAAAGGTGCATTCACCAGCCAGCCAGCAATGTATAGAAGTCCCCATAATCTAAAATCCTTCAATTTCTCCCAGTCAAAGTGCCTCAACCAGGCATTGTGTGTTACCATCTGTAATCTCTACCTGCTAACCACTTATCAAATAAATTTACGAGATCATTAACCCTTCCAATTTCGAGCACATTTGAGAATTGGTCAAGTGTCTTAGTCAAGCATCTACCGTGCCTAACATCCATCTAGCGAGCAAGCAATGCACTCAAGAATGCAATCAAGCAAATAGTCACTTATATCACACCAAAATAAAGCAATCAATAATATTGAGTCACCAATGTAACATGTGAATAGCAAAACAAAACATAAAAAAGCAGTCTGTGACAGCAAAGCAATCAAGGGGTCCCCACCTCGCTTCCAGATATGAGGTAGTTTAGCTCCTCCTCACTGGCGCTACCCTCCTCCTCTCTACCATCCTCCTATGTGCCTTCCTTTATAGTAGTGGATGCTAATATGTATCCGACTGGTGGTCTAGGGGGGATGGCTGACCTAGTGAAGGATACCCTTGTGGCACCTGTCAGGCCAGATATATAACCTTAAAACCCTAGTTCCCTCGGGTCGATCGAGAGTCTTGTATCCCCGCTATCACCAACTCCACTGCCGCCTTGTCCTCCAAGCTGAGCCTCTAGTTAGTCTCTCTGCAATCTCAATCTCCGAGTATACTCAGCAAGTTGCTTCATGTCTCAAGCGTTCGCTGCCCTCTCCTCTGTGAACTATGCCCTTTCTTAGGTGTATTGAGCCCTCTCTAATGACAATTAGTCTTGGAAGTCGACCAACTCTCTCTCAGCACAAAACCGGCCCTCCTCGTTCATCTGAACCTAGTCTTGCTCTAGTGCGATGAAAACTTATAGATACCAATGGTCATCGGAAGATGATTAGCCCAACAAATCATGCATTCATACATACATTCATAATGTTCATATATATATGTTGTTTGTGCTAAATATTACAGGGAATAAGGAAATGAGCAATTATTCCCGATATGGAATCCTAGGATAAGGTCATGTCCCTCATCAAGAAATACCCTTTTAGAAATAGGTACCTATATGTCAAAGCAATATCAGGCCGATCACCATAGTCGAACAGCAGTAAAAATCAGATAACCGAATGAGTGGTGCTTGGAACACTTATATGAGTGGTATCCTATGAGTAAAGAAGAGGGCACGGTAGTCGACTCTATAGGTCTAGCCTCACACACGCCCGATTGTCTCAATACTCGAAGTTCTCACTCCATGGCATTCCCTATAACTCCCTCGATAATTCCCTATCATGGAATTCCCTGAGGATGAGTAATGTTAGTAGAAGCAGTCTTAGGCTCAACTGGATGCCTGCGTGAAGTCTCTCCCTGCCCGCTCAAGCTAGTATCGGCAACTCCTCCCCTCTTACGAGAGGTCTGAAATGAAATGAAAATTAGGGTAAGTAAAGTAAATGGTGACCGACTACAAAGAAGTTTGAATTTGCAAAAGGCTATAAGGCATACCTTCCTCGGACAGAAAAAGAATTACCTTGATCTGGCACCATCAAAGGGCATGCTGTCATGGTCCAAAAATGCACCTCCTCCCTTATCGCCTAAAGGAGGCTCATTAGCTTCATCATCAACACCGCCATTGTACCTGTTGCTACCATTGGTCACCATGTCATCATACTTAAAATCTACAAGCAAGTCAAGCGGATCTAATCTCGGGCAAATAGGGATGAGTCGCTTCAAGTGAATGAGATAATCTCGGTCGACTTAATCCACTCTGACCTGGTCATCATCTAAGAACTATGACTGAACTACTTTAGGTATCAAATAAGGCTAGAATGTACCGATCAACACATCTAGAGGGAATCTCCTCCGAGCAGTAATGATGGTCCTCCATCAGTGAATCTACTCCCTGAAATACCACTCCTGGCACCAAAGGCACTCCAATACAAACCGGTGGCCATCTACCCTCCTCCAGACATCCTTAATATGATCAGAATAGGGCAATGCCTTCCACGGTTTAGCAATTAACTATAAAATATCAATAATAAACCAATGTAAGTATTCCTCTCTTTGTACATACAGGTTTGAACTAATGGTTTAAGGAAAATGTATACAGAAAATAAATTCATATTACCGAATGGCGCCGAAGCTGCTTCAGATACTCTCTATACCAAGTATGCTAAACTTTCTTCTTGTCCTTCCAATCGACCATCCATCAAGCAATGTAATGAGCATCCGCCTACGCCCGACCATCTAGTCCCGGTGGAGGGAAGATCTGATACATATAATCCCACACCTGCAAAGAAAAGCAACAAAAGCATCAGTAAAGTGCTAAAACTCTCATGATACCGAGGTCTTTATAGTGCAGAGTCACCTACAAGAATCCACAATGGCCTAATCTTGGACTCGTCGATCACCCCCCCGGCCGAGTAGTTAAAAGCATAGTAAATTTGTCCAAGTATGGCCCGAGGCCAATTCCACTCTCAAAAGGCACACATATCCTTGAGTACGTTAAGTAACCCCAAGCTAACACAGCTAGAGGTGGAAGGGAAGAAAAGATAGGTGAGCAGTGTGATAATAAAGGACCGCACATACTATGTGAGCCTCTCCCCACTGAAGTCAGTCTATTGTATCTAGTAAGCCTCAAGGGAGTCGTACCTGAGCCTGTCCCTTGTCGGTAATGGAACCCCAAGGAGTGCCTCTACCCAGGCTTAAGAGTCATCCATGTTAGAGAACTAATCATGATATACATCAAAGTGGATCGTCCGAACCTCCCATCTAAAACCGGTCATCGCCACTATATCGGAAGGGGAAATAGTCGGCTCCCTAACTGGCAAGTGGAATGTATAGGTAGTCTCGCTCCACCACTCCACCACGCACACCATAACCATGTGGCTCATAGGCCTCGATCATGTTGGTAGAGCCTCAACTAGCGGTATGAGCCCAGTGGCAGTAATGGCATCAACTACCGAAGAATCCTCGCTCGCGCCAGCATTCAACTTTATCGAAGCCCACTACTTTGAACAACGCCTCAATGAACCCATAGACTTACAATACTGGGGTTGCGGTTGAATCAGAAAATCAGAAATCAATCCCGAGATAGCATAGTTGATAGTTAAAGTATAGAAAATCGTACAAAAACTCAAGTTTCAGCATCAAAATCGACTTGGTAATGTTTTTTGACACCAAAGTCAAACTCGGCACAAAAAATCTATTAGGAAGAAGCTGTCTAAATTCATGAATTAAATCAAGTTTCAGTTCAATTTGCCTGGCGTTAGGAGGTGTGGTCTCCCAACTAGGTGTATATAGGAACATGGGAACGCAGGTAGCACCCCAAATAAACATCATCCTCTTGAAGTCCATAGGCCTTGGGAACTGAAAGAAGTCGTAAGTCGTGCCTCCACTCGGGTAAATAATCATGAATGACGTTATGAGTGCACTTTTCCCGTAATTTGTTGAGCATCTTGGGTCTAAAAGCCATAGACAGGCGAAAGATTCCCGAGCTCTAAAGGAGAAAATAAGATGGAAGTGTAGAATGAAAAGGAGCCCTTCCTTTCTTATCCATATCATGTTTACTTGGCAAGCATCTTGAAATATTTGTCTCAACAAAATCAATTAAGCAATAAAAAATGAAATATTCTAACAATTTCAAACTATTCAAATTTTATTCTTGACAGGTATGTCAATGGCAATCCTAGAAAACAACCCATTCCAAATTTTTTGACTCAAAGAATTTGCTACCCTCAGTAGGTTTGTTGATGGTGCATCCGTGAACCGCCAGTAAACAACTGATTTAGGTCTTCGGCTTTGATAGGTCTGTTGATGATGCATCCCAAGATTGTCCGTAAACAGCCGATTTAAAGAATTTTCCATCCTCGATAGGTCCATTAATGGTGCATTCCTGAACCATCTGTAGACAACCGACTCGACTATCCACTATTTTAGGTTTGGCCGTCTATCCCTCTCTCTTTCATGAGACAAAATTTTGACCCTTCAAATTATTGAATTTGATGTATGCCCTTAAGGCAATTAGGGCGATATATCTTGATTATGTAATAGTATGAATAATTAGTTTAATCAATAAAGGCATTTAATCTTTTATTTATATCAATATGGTTGTGTGTGTGTATGTGTATATATACATACATATATATATATATATATATATATATATATATATATATATATATATATATATATATATATATATATATATATATATATATATATATATATATATATATATATAAAAGCTGGTTAAATATAATTCATTGATGTATGCAAAAGTCCTTGACATATCATAGCATGAAGTCAGAGAAATTATAGTTGGACTATATCTGGTGGAACCTGATTCATGTGCAATTATGATTATGTCCAAACTATCCATAGTCATAGTTTCATCAAGAAAGGATATTGGTTAAACGGAAAGACTAGAATGTGGTCAACTTTCTTGGAAATGGTCCAAGTAGTTAATCTCCTAAAGACTGAAGGTGGTGCCTTAAGTTTGACACATGGTTATATCTGGGAGATATATTGGAGACCACAGCAAGATAAACACTTGATATATATATATATCAATGTGTTAGTGTTTATCTTCAAGCAACAAGCTTTGCGAATCTCCTCACACTTGAGATGCTAGCTACCTTGTGTAGTGCTATTGCTATACTTTGGGTCATTCCTATGCACTCATTAATTTAGAGTGCTATGGGTGATTACGGGAATAGTGATGACAGTACGTTGGTAGGCTAAGTAGTTGGAAAGAATCCATCGCTTAGGATATACAAAGAATTTGTACTTGGCCACTTGTTGAAGTGATGATTGCCATAAACCTCTGATCAGAGTATGTGTTTGATAGAAATGGTTTCTAGTCAAAACACTATGGTAAAAGGAAATATACTTCGGTAACAAGTAAACTACTAGGATAGCTTGGAGCAACCTCACTATTAATGGGTTAACACTTTACCGGAACCTTGTAAACCAGATGGTACTAATATTGAAGAATGGAAGGAATTTATTGCACTATATAACTATTGCATTAACCGGGATTAAGTCATAAGCATAAATGACGTTCCGAGTAATGGGGGATGGTAGCCCTTTGCTAGAGGCGTACTACGGTCGTTTAAGGTAATCAAGTTCTATTCACGATCTAGAGTATCAAGGCAATGGTTCCATTAGAACAAGGGTTGGTTAAGCCTTAACAGCTCAATACTTCGGGATCCTATAAGGTCACACACATTGGACCTTCATCGGACTAAGTAAAGAACTAATCGATATATTCTATTAAGAAAATATAACATAAATAATAATTGGATTATTATTTGATTAGTTAAAATTGATTAGATCCATTTTGGATAGACCAAGGAATTTATTTTGACCGGTAACTAATTAATTAGAGTCATAAATAAATTATAATTGATTAGATCAATTTTGGTTGGACCAAGAAATTTATTTTAACCGGTAACTAATTTATTAGAGTCAAAAAAAATATTTATTTGAAAGGATTTAAAGGGGATTTACATTGGCAAGTTAAAACCGGAAAGTATAAAATATTTTGTACAAAGTTCAGTTGCGCTGAATACATAGAAAGGTGCGTGAACACTGCTGGGCAGTGTTCGCGGCAGCCCATATTCATGGGCTGCACAAAGGTAGCCCATGAATGCAAGGCAAGCCCCACATGTAGCTTGCACATGCTGCATGTGTATTTGGAATGCCCTTGTGGGATGGGAATTACTCCCATCCCACATCGCTGATGGGGAGTAATTTAATTGCTCCCCAAGCCTATATATAGGCTGTCCCCTTTCCTTTCAAATTGTATCAAGCTCAAAGTATAAATCCTAAGCGAGATAATTAATCTCTCAGGTAATTGAGCAAGTTATTTTTTAGGAGACTGAATTTATCCGGGCACCTCTAGTTTATATTTTTTGGTGAGGCTTCTAGAGTGGTCTAGCAACTACTCGAGGCTTCTTAGTTCTTCCTCCCGGGGAGGTTTTGGTTGGTGGGGTTCGTGTGGATACTGATAGAGGCAATCCTACGATTGGAGGCTTGTGCAAGAATGTTCTGCAAAAGCACGCTTCAACTGGTAAGTTCCTTTTCTTTCTCTTTTAATTATTAAGTCTTTTTCTTTAAGTGTTTTTAGACTTAATAATTATGCTTAGGTTATTTTGCATGCTTAATTTATTTTTATGCTTAGGTTATAGCTTAGATTTATAATGCTTAGTATAAAATAAATGTGGTAGGATATAATTTGGAATTATGGTATGCCTAGTCCTTTAGCATGCTAACCTAGGTAGAGAATTATTTAGTTAAGGCTTCATTTAATTTAAATGCAACTAATAGGAGTTCCTGGGGACATGGACAAAATTTTGAATTTCTGCCATGCCTCTTATGCATGTTCAATCTGACTGTCAGTTCCTAACAGTGGTATCAAAGCCTGCCTTTTTAGTGCATAATTAAGTTAGAAGCAAACTAAATATTATTTTCTAAATGAAATTATTTGTTTATTTAATTGTTTGGAACATTGTATATAAACTTGTGCCTTTCGTTTCAAGCTTAGAAATTGGTTATGAATAATTTTGAATAAGCCTGCTCAACTTACTCAAATTATACAAGTGTCAATAATTTATTTAAATTACATGGGTTATAGATCATCCCAATTTACATGAATTGGAAGAATGAAATTTATTAGTTCAAGAGAATCCATTGGTCTTCAAGTTTGTGCCCGTATTTGTTTTGGATAAGGATTGGACTTGGTGTCTACTCCTCATAGGGCACCTCTCCTACCTGGGAACCTATATTGGTGCAATTCGAATTGACCAATCAGGGGATTAATATGAACTAATTTATTTCTAGTATAGAAGATGGTGCTTATATATGTTTCTATAACAAAGTAAAAAATTAAATTTATTGAATAAAAGCTTAAAGGAAATGTAATATAAATATAACAAATAAAAGTGTTAATTATTTTGCATATAATCTAGGTTGATGGAATAATTATAATAAAGAGTTGAACCCACCTAAGGTTAGACCTTATAAATTAATTCTAAAATTCCCTGAATTAATACAAGTTATTATAATTTTGTCCATCTGATAAAATCCTAGATTGGGTGAGACGTTTAACACCAATAAAATCCCAAAGTAAATATATTAAGGCAAGTTACAGTCTTCCTTACTTCAATTTATAATATGGTCTCTTTGGGCTATCAGAGTGCTATGCAAAGCATTCCTTCTAGTCCACATTGATTGGTTGTATAGTTTGAGATAGGGTCTGCCTTAACAGAGCTGGGGTAGTCCACCACAAAATTGGGGTCTAGGCCCATATCTGAGACATATTCAAGGAGATGCTAATATAAGAGCACACGTCCCTTGGGATTAGGAAACTTGAATGAATTAGCAATTGCATGCGATGCAAATGGAATGGGATCCCAACTATGACTTACTATTATGACTTGACTCATAAAATTGGGGGTTGTAATAGACTAGTTATAGATGCTACCTACTAGGAAATTTAGCTGGGCTAAAATTCACAAATTCAATAGAATGTGCTATTGTAAATTTCAGAGAAAATAGTAGGAAAATGTATTTAATTAAAAGTCCTCATATTAAATACATGTACTTAAACAAATATCTAATCACTTTTCTTTTCTTATATCTTAGGTTGAAAATAGCTTCCAATTTTAATCTCCGTATGTTACTTGACACCAAATTATATGGCTCAAACTTTTCTGATTGGTTCCGAGCTGAGAGAATAGTTCTCAGATCTAAGGGAATTGCCTATGTCCTAAGTGAAATTTTTCCTGTGGAACCTGATGTTGAGGATCATGTGGAACATGATGCCTGGTTGAAACACAGGGAAGATCGTGAGACTACCATGTGTATTATGTTGGGGTCCATGAATCCTGAGCATCAGAAACAAAATGAGAACATGCCCTTGGAGGATATGGTTCTCCATCTTAAGGAACTCTTTTTGGAGAGAGAAAGGACAGAGAGGTATGAGACCTCCAAGCTCCTTTTTGGGACCAAGATGCAGGCTAGCACCTATGCTTGTTAGCATGTACAGAAACTCTTGGGATACCTAGAGAAACTGAATCGATTAGGATTCGAGATGAATCATGACTTGAGCATTGACCTTGTGTTGATGTCCCTGATAGATAGTTACTCAGGCTTCGTGAGTAACTATTATATGAAATGATTAATTCTACTATCCCTGAATTAATCAACATGATGAAAACAGTAGAACCTCAGATCAAAAAGGACCAAAACCCTCTACTATTGGTTGAGAAAGGCAAGGCTTCTAAGAAGAAGAAGTAGGCACTGGGTGCTAAGAAAAGAATCAGTAAGAAGAAGAATGAAAAGAAGGCATCTAAGTATGTCTGATTCCAATGTGGGAAACCAAGACATTGGAAGAGGGATTGCAAAGCTCCTGCTTCTGAGCATTTGAAGAAGAAGCCTATAGAGGCATCTACTTTAGGTATGTTTGTAATTGAAAACTTTGCTACTTTTTCGTGGGAATCCACTTGGGTATTAGATACTAGTTGTGGTTCTCATATCTGTACTTCTGTGCAGGGACTAAGGAATTGTAGAAAACTTCCAAAGGGGAGATGGACCTACGCATGGGAAATGGAGTCAGAGCGCTACATTAGCCGTAGGGAGCTTTAGTCTTATTTTGTCAAGTGGACTTGTTTTCATTTTGAATAAATTTTACTATATTCCAAGTGTTACTAAGAATATTGTATCTGTTGCGTGTTTAGCAGTAGAGGGATTTGAAATTTTATTTTTGAATAATAATTGTCAGATTCGTTTGAATAATATTCTTTATGGTTATGGAATGTTGAAAAGTGGCATTTATATTCTTGTTACTAAAACAGAAATTTTCAATATAAACAATGTGAAGAAAGTTAAATTAGATAATAAGAATTACTTCTACTTATGGCATTGCCATTTAGGCCACATAAACAAAGATCGCTTAACCAAGTTGCATAAGCGTGGAGACTTAGGCCTAATAGACTTAGAGTCTTATGGTGATTGCGAACCTTGTTTAAAAGGAAAAATGACAAAGTTTCCCTTTCAAGGAAAGGGTGAGCGGGCCATAAGTACATTGGAACTTATACATATTGATGTATGTGGTCCAACGAGTGTTCAGGCACTACGAGGATACTCCTACTTCATAACCTTTATTTATGACTACTAACGATACGGTTATTTGTACTTGATGAAGCACAAATCTGAAAGTTTTGAAAAATTCAAACTATTCAGAGCTGAAGTAGAGAAACAGCTTGAGAAAAGTATTAAAACACTTTGATCGGATCGAGGTGGAGAATACTTAAGTCAGGAGTTTCAGGAATATCTAAAGGAAAACTGGATAGTTCCCCAGTGGACCCCTCCTTATACACCCCAACACAATGGAGTGTCAGAAAGGAGGAATCAAACTTTATTAGATATGGTTAGGCCTATGATGAGCCATGCAGTTCTTAGTAAATCCTTTTGGGGATATGCACTGGAGAGCGCAGTTTATATCATAAACAGAGTGCTCTCTAAATCAGTTGATTTTACTCCTTATGAAAGATGGTATAATAAAAAGCCATCTCTAAGTCACTTAAGAGTATGGCGCTATCCAGCTATGGTAAAGAGGATAGCGTTAGATAAGCTAAATGCCAGGGCTGATAAATGTATGTTCATTGGGTATCCAAAGGACATAATTGGATATCTATTTTACCAACCCGAAGCACAAAAGGTATTTGTGTCTTGGAATGCTCACTTTTTAGAAAAGGAACACTTACCTGCAAAAGTCAGTGGGAGCAATATTGAACTGGAAGTTCAAAGAAACAGACAATCAACTGATTGACCCCATTCTGGATACACAAGAGAGTTTGATCCAAGAATAACCTGTCGAAACACAATCATCGCGAAGATTAGGTTGTGTTCATAAGGGTCCCGATAGATATGGGTTTATCATCACTAATGATAAGGAACTATATCTTATAGAGGATGATGAACCAAGGACAAATGATGAGGTAATGAAAAGCTCAAATTCTGATAAATGGCAAAAGGCCATGAAATCAGAAATGGATTCCATGTACGAGAACCAAGTTTGGAATTTGGCTGATGCACCGCAAGAGGTTAGACCAATTGGGTGTGAATGGGTCTTCAAAAAGAAGATAGACATGGACGGTAATGTAATTACCTATAAAGCAAGGTTGGTTGCAAAAGGTTATAGTCAACGGGAAGGTATTGACTATGATGAAAACTTCTCACCAGTAGCCATGCTTAAATCCATAAGGATACTCCTCGCCATTGCTGCTCATTACGATTATGAGATCTGGCAGATGGATGTAAAAATAGCATTCCTGAATAGGGATTTAGACTGGGATGTGTATATGATACAACCTGAGGGTTTTACATCTCAGAATGGCTCAAAGGTATGAAAGCTACAAAGATCCATTTATGGACTTAAGCAGGCATCCAGGAGTTGGAATATAAGGTTTGATCAGACAATCCGGGAACTAGATTTTTGCCCAAATGCAAATGAGCCTTATGTTTATAAGAAGGTTAGTGAGAGTTTAGTCATTTTTCTAGTATTGTGTGTTAATGACATTCTGCTAATAGGAAACGACATTTCTCTTCTTCAAAGCGTTAAAGTATGGCTGTCAAGAAAGTTCTCCATGAAAGACCTTGGTGAAGCAGCATTTATACTAGGTATAAAGATCTACAGGGATATATCCAAGGGGCTGTTAGGTCTTTCTCAAAGTACATATATAGACAAGGTGTTGAATAGGTTCAACCTTGAGCATTCTAAGAAAGGTTATCTCCCAATGACAAAGGGGATTAACCTATCTAACGCTAAGTGTCCGAAGATAGCTTAGGAGAGAATATGCATGAAAGATATACCGTATGCATCCGCAATAGGATCCATCATGTATGCTATGATATGTACTAGGCTGGATGTCTCTCAGGCTTTGAGCTTTATGAGCAGATATCAGTCAGATCTAGGTGAAAAGCATTGGATAGCCGTCAAGGCAATCCTTAAGTACTTGAGAAGGACTAAGGATGAGTTCTTGATTTATGTAGAAGGTGACCTCACTATCAAAGGTTACACTGACGCGAGCTTTAAATCTGACAAGGATGACTTTAAGTCTTAGTCAGGCTTTGTGTATGTGTTAAATGGAGGGGTAGTATCCTGGAAGGGTTTCAAGCAAGAAACTACTGCTGATTCAACCACAAAATCTGAATAGATTGCTGCATGCGAAACATCAAAAGAAGCTGTCTAGTTAAAGGGATTTATTGGTGATCTCGGTATGGTGCCTGAGGCTGTTGATCCAATTACTTTATGTTATGATAACAATGGTGCCATAAGTCAAGCAAAGGAACCACAGTCTCATCAAAAAAATAGACATGTATGCAGAAAGTATCATATAATCAGGGAGATTGTTGATGCTAAGATAATAAGGTTAGAATATGTACCCAATGATCAGAACCTCGCGGATGGCCTGACAAAGCCATTGACTCAAGTCAAACATGACCAGCATATTAAAGCATATGGATTAAAACATATGGCTAATTGGCCTTAGTGCAAGTAGGAGTTTGTTGGATATAATGTATGCCCTTAAGGCAATTAGAGCGATATATCTTGATTATGTAATAGTACAAATAATTTGTTTAATCAATAAAGGCATTTAATCTTTTATTTATATCAATATGCTTGTATGTATATATATATATATATATATATATATATATATATATATATATATATATATATATATATATATATATATATATATATATATATATATATATATATGAAAGCTGGTTAAATATATATTCATTGATGTATGCAAAAGTCCTTGACATATCATAGCATGAAGTCAGAGAAATTATAGTTGGACTATATTTAGTGGAACCTGCTTCATGTGCAATTATGATTATGTCTGAACTATCCCTAGTCATAGTTTCTTCAAGAAAGGATATGGACAAAACGGAAAGACTAGCATGTGGTCAACTTTCTTGGAAAGGGTCCAAGCAGTTAATCTGCTAAAGACTGAAGGTGGTGCCTTAAGTTTGACACATGGATATATCTAGGAGATATATTGGAGACCGCAGCAAGATAAACACTTGGTATATATATCAATGTGTTAGTGTTTATCTTCATGCAATAAGCTTTGCGAATGTCCTCATACTTGAGATGCTAGCTACCTTATGTGGTACTATTGCTATACTTTGGGTCATTATTGTGCACTCATTAATTTAGGGTGCTACAGGTGATTATAGGGTATAGTGATGACAACACATTGGTAGGCTGAGTAGTCGGAAAGAATCCATCGCTCCAAATATATTAAGGAGTTGTACCTGGCCACTTGTTGAAGTGATGATTGCCATGAACCTCTGATTAGAGTATGTGTTTGATAGAAATGGTTTCTAGTCCAACACACTATGGTAAAAGGCAATATACTTCGGTAACAAGTAAACTAATGGGATAGCTTGGAGCAATCTCTCTGTTAGTGGGTTAACACTTTACCCGAACCCTATAAACTAGATGGTACTAATATTAAAGAATGGAAGGAATTTATCGCACTGGATAACTATTGTATTAATCGGGATTAAGTCATAAGCATAAATGACGTTCCGAGTAATGGGGGATGGTAGACCCTTGCTAGAGGCATACTACAGTCGTTTAAGGTAATCGAGTTCTATTCATGGTCTAAAGCATCAAGGTAATGGTTCCATTAGAACAAGGGTTGGTTAAGCCTTAACAGCTCAATACTTCGGGATCCTATAAGGTCACACACATTGGACCTTCATTGGACTAAGTAAAGAACTAATAGATTTATTATATTACAAAAATATAAAATAAATAATAATTGGATTATTATTTGATTGGTTAAAATTGATTAGATCAATTTTGGATAGACCAAGGAATTTATTTTGGCCGGTAACTAATTAATTAGAGTCATAAATAAATTATAATTGATTAGATCAATTTTGGTTGGACCAAGAAATTTATTTTAACTGGTAACTAATTTATTAGAGTCAAAAATAAATATTTATTTGAAAGCATTTAAAGGGGATTTTGCATTGGCAAGTTAAAACCGAAAAGTATAAAATATTTTCTACAAAGTTCAGTTGCACAGAATGCACCGAAAGGTGCGCGAACACTATTAGGTAGTGTTCGTGGCAGCCCATATTCATGGGCTGCCTGAATCCAAGGCAAGCCCCACATGCAGCGTGCACATGCTGCATGTGTATTTGGAATGCCCATGTAGGATGGGAATTACTCCCATCCCACATCACTGATGGGGAGCAATTTAATTGCTCCCCAAGCCTATATATAGGCTGTCCCCTTTCCTTTCAAATTGTACCAAGCTCAAAGTATAACTCCTAAGTGAGATAATTAATCTCTCGGGTAATTGAGCAAGTTATTTTTTAGGAGCCTGAATTTATTCGGGCACCTCTTGTTTTTATTTTTGGGTGAGGCATCTAGAGTGGTCTAGAAACTACTCGAGGCTTCTTAGTTCTTCCTCCCGGGGAGGTTTTGGTTGGTGGTTGTTCGTGTGGATACTGATAGAATGATTGGAGGCTTGTGCAAGAAAGTTCTACAAAAGCACGCTTCAACTGGTAAGTTCCTTTCCTTTCTCTTATAATTATTAAGTCTTTTTCTTTAAGTGGTTTTAGACTTAACAATTACGCTTAGGTTATTTTGCATGCTTAGTTTATTTTTATGCTTAGGTTATTGCTTAGAGTTATAATATGCTTAGTATAAAATAAATGTGGTAGGATATAATTTGGAATTATGGTATGCCTAGTCCTTTAGCATGCTAACCTAGGTAGAGAATTATTTAATTTATATGCAACTAATAGGAGTTCCTGAGGACAGGAACAAAATTTTGAATTTTCGCCATACCTCTTATGCATGTTCAATATGACTGTCGTTTCCCAACACAAATGGCAATCTCCCAAGGGGTAGCCTATGACCATGGGCTTTTCGGTCGCCTCCACAGAACGATGATGGAATTGCTCTAACCTTTTTACGGACCGATCGTCCTATTTTTCTTATTCTAAACACGCATGGAGACGTTCCTTTTTTATGATTTCGAACCTAACCGCACTTAGATAAAAAATAATAATAAATAAAATAAATAATAACAAAAAATACCCAAAAAATATTAAATCTCTCTAAAATCCAAATTTTGCCTTTTTTTCGTCTGCTCCACTGTTCGGATGGAGCCGATGCCGGCAGCGGCGTGGCCACTCCATTGGGTGGCGATGCCGCTACATCTTGTAGAGACGCTGCCACCCGTTGTGGCGCCGCCGCTATAAGAGTAGCGGCGGGTCTTGCACGACACTCCCTTCCATGTGTTCATTTCTTTTTCTCTCTCTTTTCCTATTAGTTTGAATTTTTTCCCCCAAATTTTCACCCTAAGTCGGTGGATTTTTAGCATGGGGACCATTTAAACCAAGAAGAGAGAGAGAATACAGTACTTTTGCTAAATTTTCAGTAGAGAATTTGATTTTTGCGAGAAAATTAAGAATAAGAGAGAAAAAGGTAAGAGCTAGAGAGAGAAAGCTTAAGAAACGCATAGAATCTGAGTTTAATCCTCTTTAATCTCAATTCTTAGTTGTTCTTAGGCTTAATCTCATAGCTTAATAACTAAAATTGATTAGAAATCATAGGTTAAAACCAAATTAAATAGGTTTAGAGACTATTTTCCAAATATGACCTAAATTTCGTCACTAATTCCGTCACTGAATTTTGTCTCTACTCCGTCACAAATCATAAAAAAGGAGCTCACCTTGGGTTGATTCAAGTGACAAAGAGTGGATTCACAACCTAAAGGTAACTATCTGAGTTCTATTAATTATTTCCTTTCTTTCCTTCATTTTTGCTGGTGTTTTTGGGGCTTTTTGGCTCATTTTCCTTTGTTTTTTTTGCAAAATCGGTAAAAATTACCTGAGCCCCTATGACTGTTGTCCTCGCCGCTATTAACCGGCCACCACCGCTACTCAAGGTAGCGGTGTCACTACTCTTGCAGTGGCGTCACCATGAGTAGTAGCGGCGACGCCACGTTTGTAGAGGCCTAAGTTATTTTTCCAGTTTCTTGGGTTTTCCTTCCCTCCAATCCATAAAATCAACATTATTTTGGTGTTTTAAGTCCAAATCTACTAAGATATTGTTGAAATCAACTTAAAATCGTAATGGTTTTGATTTTTTGGGTGCAAAAATGCCATTTCTGCCTATTTTGGAAACTTTCTTAGGGCCTCTACAAACCGGTGTCACTGCCGCTACAACCTATGGCAGTGTCGCTACAACCAGTAGCGGCGATGCCATAGTAGTAGCGGTGCCACCACGCCCTTGTAATGGTGCAGCGTAAAATTTCAAAACAGGTACTTGTTTTGTGTCTTCCTGCGTTTTCAGCCCCATTTTTATCATTTTCTTGCATTTTTAGTCCATTAAATTGTCCGAAAAAATTTCCTAAATTAAATAATTAATTTGAATTTGATTATTTAATTAATTAATTGATTAAATAACTCAACTTGGCTTAAAAATTGAGTTTTGTCACCTAAAGATTCACATTAAATCGTTTTCTCCTAAACAAAAATCCAGTAATGAGCTGGTAATTGTTTATGCCTTGATTATGCATGTTAGTGGGTGCTTTGCCATGCTACTTGTCGTATCTGTGCTAACAACTTCCCATACAGGCAGATTTAGGTTAGATGTATGTTAGGCCTTTGGGTATTATTTATTTTATTGCATAGAAAAATGTATAGGATTTGATAAAGTCATGCAATACTTTTAATTTCTTGCTCTTTTATTTACCGTGTTTTTATGATTCGCAACATGATGAATGGATATATTAAACCAAAAATTCTAGATTAAGAGTATTTAAATTGCATAAGAACAAGAGAACTTTTATTGAAAAATAAATGATTTGATATATTAAATGATGAATGGATAACATCATCTGAGCTCAGAATAGGTGCAGTTTACCACCCAGTGGGAAAATCATACCCAAAATTCCCAGTTGAGCTGAACTAGGTGGCGACTCTACCTTAACGGCAAGATTTTGATCTCATCTCCTCTAACATGCAAATTGGACCTCAATATCAACTCCAACATCACTTTCAATAAACATTTTTATCACGCCTCTAAAATGAGGATTAATCCTTTGGCTTGCTTCGCCGCTTTTTATTTTTCGCCTTTATAAAAAGGGTCATCCACTCACAGCCGCCTCGTATGATGTCAAGATTTATGCTAAAATATCCAACTAGGGGAGCATTGATACGCTGATCCATACTCTATAGAAGAACATGACAGTCTCGCAACCAAGGGTACATTATCACGTCTTTTTCAATATGGTCTACATTGATGCACGAGACCATGTCATCCTCTCGAGGAGTCATATTTTTTTCACCCTCTTCTTCCTCAGGAGAACCTTCCTCCTCCACTCGGCCACTAGTGCCAGATTTCTGAACCAAGCAGACATCTTCCTCATCCATGTAGTTGTTCATGTCCTCCAGGGCTCTGAAAGAATCCACGTTGAGTCTCACCTAGCTCATACGCTTGATGCTCATATTGTCCGCCTATTGTATCCGACTGGATTCATCTAAAATACTCATCAATTTTCCAACTATACTCTTAACCCCGAAGGTTTGGACGGTAATTAGATGTTTCAATTTTCAAAGGGGGGCACAACCTAGAAATAAGTTCAGCCGTCTCACGATACAACTTCCGTGATTCCTCAATATCTTTACTACTACTAGATGAAGAAACACCAAACCAGTTCCTCATTTCTAGAAAATTAAAAGATTTAAGGGCTCTAAAGTGAAGAATAATGATGAACAAATGTGCGCATTTTCCAGAAAATTGCAGCTATAGCATTATAAGCCAATCAAAGAAAATTTGGGCAAAAGACAAGGCACAAATCCAAAATCAAAGGCACGAGCATCTGAAAGATATAAGCATACACAGTGGATCGAAGCAAGGGCATGGAAAAATTTCTAGAAATCAGGAAAATCAAAAAATAAAAAAGAAAATTAGAGACTCACCGGAGTTGAAGAGAGAAAAATGGCGACAAGAAGCTTGCTTGAGAAAGAGAACCACCGGAAGTCTTTAAAGTCATAGAAAATGAAAAACCAGAAGCCTTAGCAGAGAAGATGAAGTGTAAAAGTGTAAAATGGCTAGAAATGTGCTATTTAAAGCAGTTGTGAAATGAAGCCTCTTTGAAATTAGTTGTTGATCATGAATAGGTGTCATGCCATCCACGATTTACACACTGATCGAGAAGGAACCAATGATGGAATAGCTGTCATATTGCAGTAACCAAAGAGTTTGTACTGAGTGCTCACTCGATACTCAGCATATTTTTTAAAGACAAAGAGTTTGACCATGCGCCCATTTGGTTAGAGAAAATCCTAAAGAATTTGACTATGCTTGAGGGGGGGACTTCTGATAATTTGGTATTTAACAGGTACTGAATGGAGGAACTATAGGGCACCGAGAGTGCTAGTTGACTTTGTGGCCGGATCGCCATCTGGCTAGCCGTGTGAAGAACCAAGGCAGCACCGCCTTGAGTAAGAGATTGAATACACATATAACTCCCTTTCCTAAGCAGATAAATAGGAAAAATATCCTTTCTTAAATGAATAAATTAGAAGAAACCTCTTATAGGGGAAATCACTCCTAAATAGGATCCTTACCAGATAAGGACTCCTCACCGTCGCCAATAGAGGAAATATACTCCTATCATGACAAGGTAACTGTGAGCACTAGATTTTAATTATCTGTCTGATGAAATGATGATGAGAGCTCTATAATGCATTCTTCTTCACGTGTTATCTACTTGGAGTGGTTTCAATGCAGTTTGGTCAAGCTTTGTCAAACCTAAACCTTAGAAAACTAATGCCTAGGTCCCTAAAAAAGTCTATTTCAGTCAAAAAGGTCAAATCTAATCAAAGCATGTCAAAACTAGCCATTTTTTGGTCAAAACTTGTCAGACTAGTCTATACAGATCTGTACAGGTCAACTCGGATCCGTATAGGTTGACCCGAATCCATACAGGTTGACCCGAATCTATATGGGTCAACTGGTTGGACCCATATAGGTCTAACCCATCTGTACCTGTCCAAAAACCCCCAAAATTGTCCATACCAGCCCTACAGGGATCCATACGGGTCCCAAGCCACTCGTATGGGTCCTCCCAACGCCCAACAGTCTATTTAGGTGCATAAAATAATAAATATCATTTAAAGCATTCACACACGATTTTCACCTATAAAAAGGGGCATTTTGCTTTATTTCAGGAGGAGAACAATTGAAGAAAAATATTATAATCAAATATAATATTGGAAAATCATCTTCAACCAGTTTTTGAGGTTATAGTGAGGGTATAGAAGAGGTGTAAAAGTTATAAAGTAGGGCGAAAGCCATTCCACATTGGTTTTGCCTACATTTTATTCCTTTCTGGCTTCATATTTAGGATTGGGGGAGGTTCTGTCCATACAAACACTCACCTAAACAGTCCCAAATCCATCATTTCACCATCTACTTTGACAAAGTTCCCATTCAGCATTAGAATCGCTCTAAAGTGGATTCACCGCATAAAGGTACGCTCCTGAGTTTAAAAGAGACTCATATCTCATTTATTTTATTGTGATTCTCCATCTATTCAATTCCATATATTCTTTTATTCCTATTTTGGGTGTGGTCCTAACCCATATTGTTGGTCCCTATGAGGGTCTATATAAGGTCAGAGGGGGGGGTGAATGACCCTTTTTACGGAATTAACAGACTTTAAAAAGTCTTGTGTAGCGTGTTTAATATGTTTTGGATATATGCAAATATCGTATAACGTGCAATAAATAAATAGTTAGAATATCAAACACCGTATTTTATCCTAGTTCGACCCTGGCTACTCTGGTCCCCGGAGTGTCCTTACTTCGAGCTTTTCCCCTAGTTGATTCCTTTTCAACTGGCAGGAATTAAGCCTTACAATTTCTCTTCGGAGATTTATTCTCCTCGGATGTAGGATATACCACTAGAAGCACTACTTCCTAGCTAAGTCCTCTTGAGCTTGTTTTCGGATGGTGACCCCTTTCGGATGTAGGATATACCACTAAAAGCACCAACTTTTAGCTGAGCCCTTTTACTTTAGCAGGATATACCACTTAGATTCTACCCAAACCTAAGATAAGTCCTACAGGGATATTCCACTTAAAGCACCAACTCTAAGCTAGATCCCAATCTCAATACTCATCCAAGTATAAGATCTTTACAACTAATTTTTCTTTTGAAATGGTTTTGAGCTCCTCAAGTTCATAATTTTTACTTGAAAGTCCTTACAAACTAATTTAGAATGGTTTGGTTCTTAGAGGGATTAAGTTTACTGATTGAAATTACTTGAGTTCTCTTAGAAATAGCTTTTGTAAATCAACCAACCCTTTCTCAATTTGTGAAGATTCCCTTTTATAGGCCTCTATCATTAATGTAGCTATTGTGTACTGTTGAGGTTGAATTGAATCTTCACCGTTGATTAGGTATGATGTGGCACATCCGGAGCCATTGATTAATCTGTTAGGCACATATTTGGACCCCGTTTGAATTCTTGGGATTGAGGCAAAAAGTTGTCAGTGATCATTTTGTTTGTATTTTAGTTACTCACCAACTTTTACGCCGTTTGCTTTACTGTGAGCTCCATATGCCATTCTCATTGGTCTATATCAAAAGGTTGTTACTTTTTCTCTTTCTTGTGTCAGACCTTTTATCCTTTTCTATGGTGTGTGGTAGCATTCTTCTTCAAGGCACAAAGGATTTTTTTACTTCAGACCAAAAGGAGAGGGAAAAGGTAAATTTGAACTTTTCCCTTTGTCTTAATATTTGAGTCCTCCGGATGTCTTCAGACCAAATATATCTGGATGGTAATTCAATCAGTTCTTCTTCCGGATGCTGCTTTTAAAGTTTGTTTCCTTTCCAAACTTTATTTGGATGCTTCCATTGTGTGCTTAGGTATTCATATATTCAATATATGTCTAGATGGCTTGTCTTGGAGTTATGAGACTAAATGTTTTTGTTTGTATGTTTTTGTTTTCTTTAAACTTGATTCGGATCAGTTCTTGGATTTATTTTTTCGGATCATTATTTCCCAACAATCTCCGCCATTTGATGGAAATAAAAACCTAAGCACATCTAAGCATTTAGCAAAAGGGGTTTTATGAGCTAAGTATGATTCTTGATACTTAGTCATTTACAAATTTACTCCCCCATAATTCAAGCATCCTAACTCCCCCATCATTTTTGCATTCTAGCTTCTAAGTTTTTGAAGTACAATTATAGGCTGTACTTAGAAGCGATTTTTTAGTAGAAAATTTTCACTATATATACTTCTGTTGTTAACAATAGTTAACCTTATGAAGTTCTAGATTATATGTATAGAAATTTATAAGTGAAAAATTACAAAACTAGCTATTACTGGATTTCACAATGGAAAATAGTTATTCTATAAGAGTACTACTCTACTCTTTCATACCATCACCTTCACCTTCTTTGGTTGTGCTCTTCTCCCCCTTACTATTTACATTAGATAAGGGGTCAATTACCATAAGTGTTTTGTTATCTGAATTCTTTTGCCAAGCCTCTAAATATACTGAGTAATCAACATTTCCTTCCAGGCGCTTTTCAATGATGGTTTCAACAATAGCTGGAATAAGATGAAGTGGCTTGATTTGATCTTGGAGGTATTTGTAAGATTTGACCATGTTAGGAATCATTTTGAGAGCATGTTTCTAGTCTTCTTCTTCAAAGAATGGGAAGAGTGCCTTGAGAAGTGTCAAGTTGTAGTTATACCCAAAGAAACATGTGTCCCCAATTGATTGTATAAGGTGCTAAAATATTGGGAGGAGGAGGCTATTTAGATTGGCAGGTGATGATTTGGATGAGGTAGAAGGAGCATTGAGAGAAAGATTAGCCATGCCTAACTTTATGAGCTCAACTTCCTGAATAATATCTCTTCGGACATTGTGATCACTGGAGTTGAGTGTTGTGAGATCCTTGTTGGGAACTGCCAGTCACTTTGAACATGCATAACAGGAATGGTGGAAATTCAAAATTTTGTCCCTTATCCCTAGGAACTCTTATTAGTAGCATATAAATTAAATAAAGCATTAACTAAACAATTCTCTACCTAGGTTAGCATGCATAGGCTAGGCATACCATAATTCTAAATTATATCCTAACATAGATATTTTATACTAAGCATGTTATTACTCTAAGCTATAACCTAAGCATAAAATAAACTAAGCATGCAAAACAACCTAAGCACAATTATTAAGTAAGAAAATCCTTAAAGAAAAAGACCTAATAATTAAAAGAGAAAGAAAGGAAACTTACTAGTTGAAGCGTGCTTTAGCATAACCTCCTTGCACAAGCCTCCAAGCCTAAGATAGCCTCTATGAGTATCCACACGAACCCCACCAACCAAAACCTCCCAATGAGGAAGAACTGCCCCTCAAAAGAACTTGCTTAAGTTGACTAGGGAGATTTTACTTTAGGAATCTCAACTTAGGATTTCTGCTTTAAGCTTGGTGGGATTTCAAAAGGGAGAAGGAGGTGCCTATTTATAGGCTTGGGGGAGCAAAATTGCTCCCCTATTTCCGATGTGGGATGTGCGAAATGCACATCCCACAAGCGGGTTTGACCGGCGGATCCAATTAGATCCGCGGTCTGTGAGATTTGGATTGCGGGCTTCTCGCAAGCCCAGCTTGTGGTGGAGCTCGCGCTGGGTTCTCCAGCGCAAGCTCTTCTGAGCCCGTATTGCGAGCTCTTGGGCACGCTACCTAGCAGCGTGCTGTGAGCCCGTAGTCCCCTTTTGCGATTTGGTCCTTAGAAAAATCCCCGGGTAATTTTTAACTTGGTCCAACCTATTCGAAAAAAATTCTTTTCAATCCCTTTCAAACAAATATTTATTTTATGACCTTAATAAATTAGTTACCAGTCAAAAATAAATTCTTGGTTTATCCAAAATGATCTAATCATTTTAACCAATGTCTTAATTTATTTATCACCCTAGTTACTGGTCAAAATAAATCCTTGTTCTAATTAAATAATAATTCAATTATTATTATTATTATGTTATATTTTCATAATAGAATAAATCTATTAATTCTTTACTCAATCCGGTGAAGGTCCAATGTGTGTGACCTTATAGGATCCCGTAGTATTGAGCTGTTAAAGCTTAACGAATCCTTGTTCTATAGGAACTATTGGCTTGAGGTTCTAGTCCGTGAATAGAACTTAATTACCTTAAACAACTGTAGTACACCTTTAGCAAGGGTCTACCATCCCCCATTACTCGGTATGTCATTTGTGCCTATGACTAAATCCTGGTTAATGCAGTAGTTGCCCAATGCAATGAACTCTTTCCATTCTTTAATATTTATACCATCTAGTTTATAGGGTTGGGTTAAAGTGTTAACCCACTAATAGCAAGGTTGCTCCAAGCTATCCTAGTTATTTACTTGTTTACCGAAGTATATTGCTTTTTACCATAATATGTTTGACTAGAAACTATTTCTATCAAACATATACTATGATCAGAGGTTTGTAGCAATCATCACTTAAACAAGTGGCCAGGTACAACTCCGTAATATATCTAGAGCGATGGATTCTTTCCGACTACATAGCTTACAAACGTGTTGTCATTACTATACTCGTAATCACCCATAACACCCTAAATTAATGAGTGTAAAGGAATGACCCAAAGTATAGTGATAGTACTACACAAGGTAACTAGTATCTCAAGTATGAGGATATTCGAAAAGCTAGTGCAAAAAGATAAACACTAACACGTTGATATATATACCAAGTGTTTATATTATTACGGTCTCCAATATATCCACTAGATATATCCATGTGTCAATCTTAAGGCACCACCTTCAGTTATAGGAGATTAACTGCTTGGACCCATTCCAAGAGGGTTGACCACATGCTAGTCTTGCTGCTTCATCAATATCCTTTCTTGATGAAACTATGACTAGGGATAGTTTAGACATAATCATAATTGCACATGAAGTAGATCTCTTTACGTATAGTCCAACTATAATTTCTCTAAATTCATGCTACGATATGTCAAGAACTTTTGTATACATATATCAATGAATATGTTTTAACCAATCATCATATATTTATAAACACATTGATATAAATAAAAGATTAAATGCCTTTATTAATTAAACAAATTATTTGTACCATTATATAATTAAGATATATCACCCTAACTGCCTTAAAGGCATACATCATATCTAACAAACTCTCACTTGCACTAGGGCCAATAGCCCTATATCTTAATCCATATGCTTTAACATGCTGGTTATTTTTGACTTGAGTCAATGGCTTTGTTAGACCACCGCGAGGTTCTGATCAGTGGGTACATATTCTACTCTCATTATCTTAGCATCAACAATCTCCCTGATTATATGATACTTTCTGGATACATGTCTATTTTTCTAGTGAGACTCTAGTTCCTTTACCTGAGCTATAGCACCATTGTTATCATAATTCAAAGTAAGTGGATCAACAACCTTAGGCATCACATCGAGATCATCAATAAATCCCTTTAACTAGACAACTTCTTTTAGTGCTTCGCATACAACAATGTATTCAGATTATGTGGTTAAATCAATAGTAGTTTCTTGCTTGGAACGTTCCTAGCATGTCACCCCTCCATTTAACACATACACAAAACTCGATTGAGACTTAAGGTCATCCTTGTCATATTGAAAACTTGTGTTAGTGTAACCTATAATTGTGAGGTCACCATCTCCATATGTCAAGAACTCATCTTTAGTCTTTCTCAAGTACTTAAGAATTCCCTTGACGGTCATCTAGTGGTTTTCACCTGGATCTAATTGATATCTACTCGTCAAGCTCAAAGCCTGAGAGACATCAGGCTGAGTACATATCATAGCATACATTATGGAACCTACTGCGGATGCATAGGGTTTATCCTTTATGCGCATTCTTTTTTGAGTTATCTTCAGACACTCAGCCTTAGAGAGCTAAATCCCCTTTGTCATCGGGAGATAACCTTTCTTTGAATGCTCAGGGTTGAATATATTCAATACCTTGTCTATATATGTACTTTTAGAAAGACCTAACAGCCTCCTGTATCCATCCCTATAGATCTTTATACCTAGTATAAATGATGCTTCACCAAGGGCTTTTATGGAGAACTTTCTTGACAACTATATTTTAATATTTTGAAGAAGAGAAATGTCGTTTCCTATTAGTATAATGTAATTAACATATAATACTAAGAAAATGACTGCACTCCCTCTAACCTTCTTGTAAAGACAAGGCTTATTTATGTTTGGACAGAAATCCAGTTTAAGGATTGTCTGATCAAACCTTATATTCCAACTCCTGGATGCCTGCTTAATTCCATAAACGGACCTTTGCAATTTGCATACCTTTGAGCCATTTTGAGATGTAAAACCCTCAGGTTGTGTCATATACACATCCTGGTCCAGATCCCCATTCAAGAATACTATTTTAACATACATCAGCCAGATCTCATAATCGTAATGAGCAACAATGGCGAGGAGTATCCTTATGGATTTAAGCATGACCACTAGTGAGAAAGTTTCATCATAGTCAATACCTTCACGTTGAATATAACCTCTTGCAACTAACCTTGCCTTATAGGTAATTACATTATCGTCCATGTCAGTCTTCTTCTTAAAGACCCATTTACACCTGATCGATCTAACCTCCTGTGTTGCATCAACCGAATTCCAAACTTGGTTCTCATACATGGAATCCATTTCTGATTTCATAGCTTTTAGCCATTTATCAGAATCTGAGCTTTTCAATGCTTCATCAAAGGTTCTTGGTTCATCAACCTCCATGAGATATAGTTCCTTATCATCAATGATGATAAAACCATATCTATCGGGACCTTTTATGAACATTACCTGATCTTCGCAATGTTTGTGTTTCAACAAGTTATTCTTGGATCACACTTTCTTACGTATCCGAAATGGGGTCAATCAGCTGATTATTTGTTTCTTCCTCTTGAACTTCTAGTTCAAAATTGCTCCCACTGACTTTTGCAAGTAAGTGTTCCTTTTCAAGAAAATGAGCACTCCGAGATACAAATACCTTTTGCATCCCGGGTTGGTAAAATAAGTACCCAATAGTTTCCTTTGGATATCCAATGAATAGACAGTGGTCAGATTTAGCGCTTAGCTTATCTGATGCTATCCTCTTTACCATAGCAGGATATCCCCATACTCTAAGGTGACTTAGAGCTGGCCTTTTATTACACCATCTTTCATAAGGTGTAAAATCAACAAATTTAGAGGGCACTCTATTTAATACATAAATCACGCTCTCCAATGCATATCCCCAAAAGGATTTACTAAGATCTGCTTGGCTCATCATGGACCGAACCATATCTAATAAAGTCCGATTTCTCCTTTCAGACACTCCATTATGTTAGGGCGTACAAGGAGGGGTCTACTGGGGAACTATTGCATTTTCCTTTAGATAATCCTGAAACTCCTGACTTAAGTATTCTCCACCTCGATCCGATCAAAGTGCTTTAATACTTTTCTCAAGTTGTTTCTCTACTTCATTTCTGAATATTTTGAACTTTTCAAAACTTTCAGATTTATGCTTCATTAAGTATAGATAACTATATCATGAATAATCATCAATAAAGGTTATGAAGTAGGAGTATCCTCCTAGTGCCTGAACGCTCATTGGACCACACACATCAGTGTGTATAAGTTCCAATGTACTCGTGGCTCATTCACCCTTTCCTTTAAAGGGTTACTTCATCATTTTTCCTTTTAAACAAGGTTCACAATCACCATAAGACTCTAAGTCTATTGGGGCCAAGTCACCACACATATGCAGCTCGGTTAAGCGATCTTTGTTTACATGGCCTAAATGACAATGCCATAAGTAGAAGGAATTCTCATTATCTAATTTAACTTTCTTTACATTGTTTATATTAAAAACTTATGTTTTAGTATCAAGAATATAAATGTCACCATTCAACATCCCATAATCATAAAGAACATTATTCAAGTGAATCTGACAGTTATTATTCAAAAATAAAATTTCAAATCCCTTTGGTACTAAACATGCAACAGATACAATATTCTTAGCACCACTCAAAATGTAGCTATTGTGTACCATTGAGGTTGAATTGAATCTTCACCGTTGATCAAGTATGATGTGGTGCATTCAGAGCCACTGATTAATCTGTTAGGCATATATTTTGACCCATTTGAATTCTTGGGATTGAGGCAAAAAGTTTTCAGTGATCGTTTTGATTGGATTTTAGTGACTCACCACTTTTATGCCGTTTACTTTGGTGTGAACTCCACAGGCCATTTTCATTGGTCTATGTGAAAAAGGTTGTTACCTTTTTCTCTTTCATGTGTCAGACCTTTTGTCCATTTTTAAGGTGCGTGCTAGCTGTCTTCTTCAAGGAACAAAGGAGTTTTTACTTCAGACCAAAAGGAGAGGGAAAAGGTAAATTTGTGATTTTCCCTTTATCTTGATATTTGTGTCTTCTGGATGTCTTTAGACCAAATATATCCGAATGCTAATTCAATCAGTTCTTCTTCCGGATGTTGCTTTTAAAGTTTGTTTCCTTTCCAAACTTTAACCGGATGCTTTGATTTTGTGCTTAGGTATTTATAGTCTTCAATATATGTCCGAATGGCTTGTCTTGGACTTAGGAGATTAAATGTTTTTGTTTTCTACATACTTGATCCAGATATGTTCTTGCATTTGTTCTTCCAGATCATTGTTTCCCAACACATATGGGCCTCGTTGGTACCTTTATGTCCTTAGGGATATTAAAATGGTGCGCCATACCCATATAGAAGGAATTCCCATTTTATGTTGTTTCTTCTTCATAAATCTGCTCTAGCTAACTGAATTGAAGTTCTTCCCGGGACTAGACAGGACCCATACGGGTCCTCCCCAGTAGCCGAATGGGTCTCACCCCACCCGTACAGGTACTGGCCCCTAGGAAGAATCCAAAGTTCTCTTTTTAACCTGTAAAATCAATCAACACCACTATTTGCCATGCAATCAATTTCACTAATAATCTGATAAATCAACCCACAAAAAGTTAAAAAGTGTTTTCATAACAAAATGCATTTCAAACCCGTTATTTCTCTCCAATCCTAGAAGCCTCTCGGGCACCATCGATTGCAAAATCGTGACACTAACATAATCACATTTTTCCTAACAAAATGCTGACTTATGATATGCTATAAATTGTGCTAATCTTTATAGGTGGAGGGGATTTTATTTATTGTTTTTATAACTTACAACAAATGTATGGGTTCTCTTGCAATTTCCCCATTTTCCCCCTGTTGTAATTTTTATTTCCCATTTTATTTCTTGTACTTTATTGTAAATTGTAAACGCATGAATCAAGTGTGAAAGAGTGTGGAAAAATTGGATTTCCTTAAAAATTCCACAAATGATAAAAAGAAAACGGTTTTCAGCGGCGAATGTAATTTTGAATTAACTAAATGAGAAATAAGTGACTCATCCGATACCTGAATCTCTGATCCAAAAGTATGAGTCTCCCACCCAATGGGAACCGTATCAAAGCTCTTTCCTAAGCAGACAACTTGGGTGGTGACTGTATCATTTGTATTGTGATTTGGGTTTTGATTCTGTTATTCATTAAAATTTGTTAAAATGTCAAACTTGAACTAAATGGTTCTATCACACCCAAATAAATCAACCCCAAGTTGACCCCGCCGCAAAGCACTAAGGGAGATCCACATATCTACAAAAATTTTAACCTGCAAAATTTTGGTTTGTTTTTTAAAAGCTTAAAAGATTAAGATGATCACCGAAAATCATTCAATTAATTCAACCTTTTTCTTTTTCATCATGGGGGAAAATTATTACACTTTATCTTCTCACCTCCTTCTCTCTAGTGGCACTCATGCCCGGTAGGAATTCGGGACACTCTAGTGGGTGGAGCACTCTTTTTCTTCTCCCTCCAAAAGAGGCTTGATACAATTGGAACCTACTACATCAACTTCCGATATGTCCCTACACCATTCTTATCAAAAGCCATAGAATTTTATCCTCTAGTTACCTTTTTCTAGTGAGATTAAACTAGGTCGCCCTTTATTATCCTCATGGTAATCAAAGGAAAATACCTTCAGAATCAGAGGGAGGGATAAGGTTAGAAGACACGCTTCGCATGTGTTGTGTTTTATTTTCCCTTGTAATTAACCTCACCATGCAATGTTGTATATTGCTCATGCATAACCAAACCCATGCATGTACTGATATTTAGGCTGCTCTGATGAGAGAGTCAAAGCTTGGAAACATTCTCAACTCCATTTGATCTACATTCTAGCGCTCCCTCCCTCTTTTCCATTTTAGTTAAGGGTTGAGGTCCCATCTCCAAGTGGTTTAGCTAGTAGTCAGTTTGGTCAGTTTGATCCTGATACTACTCATCAGCTTGAGTAGATGTCTTATATTTTAACCCGTGATTGACTCATGGGTGTTGAGGATGAGGATGCTAGTTTTGAGGAAGAGGCAAATGAATCAAGGGCCGATATTAGGCCAGAGATTGCAAATGCCTTCTCATAGTCCTTGGGAAGTGATCAGTTTCTCGACCTCATGAATGACAAGAAGTTGGCTTCGATAAGGATAATCTTGGCCGTAGAGAGGATTGCCAATACATCTTAATTGGTGACTACTCTGGTTCCATCAGTCCAAGCAGTGGTTAGTGGGCATCCTACCCCATCCATGGTTGCTCACAACCGATTGTTCCAAGCTCGGTTCACTTAGTCTCACTTTCCGCTTATTCAAGTTCAAGGAGGATCATTCAGTCAGTTTGCTTAGTTGGGTTTAGTTGGTTTGGTTGGTCAATTAGCCATTTATTTCAGTCAGTAGCTCTGATAGTTCCACAAATTGATGATTAGTTTGGTCAGCCTGGCCAAGGATTTGTGCCGCTAATATTTCAGTTTGGGAGATGTAGCCAAGGTCCCGATTTTGTAGCCACACCTAAGGGGACGATCTTTCCTAAATCAATAGGTTTACCCTTCGGTACGGCTACCCACTACAGAGCATCATCTTTTTCCTTAGAACTACAAGAGTTGCTTCAAAATTTGGTTGCTTCCATCATGATGGCTCAACAACCTTCTCGTCCCATTCAAGTCTCAAGGGAAGAGGGTCGGCTCCCCAATGACTTTAGTATGTCTAGTATAGAGAAGTATAAGGTAACGAGTCCTCCTTAATCATGTTTAACACTCATCAAAGGGTTAAAAAGTGTAAATTGGAAGACCTTGATGAACCACAAAGAGGACTAGTTTCGAGACAAGTAGAAACTCAAGATTGGGAGACTACCGATTCACCGATAAATGCTATCGAGATTGAAGATGAAAACCCTCCACATATAGAGGATGGTTTCGAGGATGATGTAACCTTCTAACGTTGCTAGTGTTTTGATGCAAACAATGCCACTTATAAAGCACATCACGAATAAATTGATGCATTCTGATCATGTTTGAGTATTTCAATCTTAAAGGTATCATGCACTCATAAAATCAAAATTCTTAAAAGTTTCATCATGTTTATTAAAGAAATTGAATTTGAATACATCACAATGGCACAAGGTTCCAATGGTTAAAACTTACCACAAAAAAAGAGAGAGATGAAAAGTGCTTAGCAAATATGATAGCCTTACATCTTTGCTCATCTTTTCCATGAGGGGGGATGGAGATACACATCACTAAGGAAAAGAACCAAGAGCCCAAGAGGAAAAAAGGAAGACATAGTCCACATCAAAAGCATCGTTGAAGGAAAAGATCTTACAACACAAATCCAAAATCAATCAAAGCCCTAGTGCTCTTCCAAAACCTTCAAAAGGATAAAAACATGACATCCAACAAATGGGCATTTCTTATCAATTTAGGTACCTCCCTTGGACCTATATTCCCATCAAAATATCCCTCCAAAAATGCTTTCTCCTTTTGTTCAAAAGAAAGAAGACCTCTCACCCTACATAGTGATCCCAAGCCTCCATAATGACATGATCTCCTTCTTTCAAAAGGAGTACCTTCCCTATAATAACATGACCTCTTTCTTTCATAAAAGAGAAGAACCTGTTCATTCCAACACCAAATGGCCCAAGCTTACCTAAAGCAACCCCTCAAGTTGGGTAATCTAGTTTTCAAACAGCTACACCAAGTCAACACTAATACCGAGGGCAAGTTCAGGCCTAATTAGGAAGAACCATTCTTAGTTAAGAAAGACTTTAGCAAGGGAGTAATTAAGCTCATAGATATGGATGGAAATGAGTTTGTGAATCTAGTAAATCAAGATAGGCTTAAGCGCTATCATGTCTAGGTTAAAAGAAATAAATCACAAAAAAGCAGCACGCCATAAAACAAATAAAAAATAAATCACCCGGCGAGTGGTCTTCTACTGCTCGGACAAAAATTAGGGTGCATCCCGCTAATCGGTATTCTATAAACCGGTCAGGAAAAAATTAGGGTACCCCAATACAAAAATAAAGCCCACTAAGTTGAAAACCCAAAAAGGGCGGCTTAGGCAAAAGTTAGGGCATCAAGAGAAAAAGGTCAGTTACTTTCTAGAAAATCTGTAAAAGGACTAGAAAGCAGGTAAGGGTTAACCATTGGAAACTATTACCATTGCCTATGCACTCAAATTTAATTTCATCGATGAACATGTTATGATTTGATAAGAATCTTGGTCTTATGCATGCATGTCTTTGGATGAAATGATCACAAGTATGTGAACATTAGTTTTTTCTACATTTTATGCTCTTTGTTGTTATCTTTACTATGCATGTATTATTCAACAAATGACAAAAGCACTGATAAGATTCAATAGAAATAAGGTTTATGCAAAAGTTAGAAAAAGTCCGCTGGATTGAAAACCCAAAAGGGTGATTTAGGCAAAAATTAGGACAAAGAAAAGAAAAGAAAGGAAGACTGCTGAACTAAGCCGCCAAGGACAGCTCAGGCAAAAATTAGGGCAAAAAGAAAAAAAGGAGAAAATAAAGGAAGTCTACTGAACTGAGTCACCAAGGACAGTTCAGGAAAAACTTAAGACAAAAAAAGAAAAAGAAAAAAGAAGAGAGAAAGAAAATACAAAAATCACTTCGATAGATCGCATCACATCAAGCGGTCTATGCAAAAGTTAGAACTCAATTCAAAAATGCTAGTATTTTGCACTTGCTTTTGTTCTTCAAACATCATTTGTAATTGCAATGTTTCACAGTTGGGATCCCTCAAGTTTAGTTTTCCCACTGAAGCTAACTTGATAGCACACATGATTCGAAGTGCCAAGTGCTTCAACTAGCATCATCTAGCTTTCACCGTGTTATAGTTTTTACACCTCGAAGACACACTTCCTAATGTGCAAACTGTGAATCTCAGCTAACAAATCTGGGTACTACACGTGGTCTGAGTTGGGCCATCTTTCAGTAATCTAGAGCTTCAAAAGTTTGGTTACTAGTGAATTTATCAGTGACTTAAGTCTTTATCCCATCCAAAGAAGGACAAGACGGCATTGCAAATAACCTTAGATCAAAGGGTACCAAGTATACCATGGAATTCTTTGAATATGGGGCATAAACAAAGAAGAGACGTACGATTCTAAGGAGACACTGCGGATTTAGAAAGTTAAAATAGATGAGTCTTAGTAGTATGAGTGGCCTTCTAGGAGCCGTGTACTTATAAGAGAGGTTAAGGTGTCGGCCATATTCAAGAACAAGCATCATCTAAGAGAAATGGACTTGCTTCTTCAGGAGTGCATCTAAATCACAGCCCAATCGTTCAAGCCCCATGGCAAACAGATTCCGCAAATGGGACCAAACATCAGTACAAACACTAAATGTTCATACATCATGCATTATGCCTAGTTTAGTTTTGAGTTTTGCAGGTTCGAACTTACCACGAGGGTATCCTGCACCAACGTCATATCCAACACCAAGAAGAACCACAAGTCTCATTTAGGCATACACTGTCCGTCCATACTTGTATGAGTCCACAAATGGTATAGAGATCCTCTTTTCAGATACAAGAGAAGGTTCTCACAAGGATGAAGCAGGACAACATTATAAAGGCCATTACAGGAGCACACTTGTCAAACTCGGGTTCCACTTAAACCCATCCTCAACCATACCGGTCCCCAGCAGGTGTATGTATCCCATCCAATAGCTTCCTTAGCCATATGGGTCAGCATCAAGCATATGGATCCTCCCTCCTATTTCATAACAGTTTTCGAAGCAAAACAAGAACTCCTCAGCAGCAAGGGCACATCAAATCCAAATTGGGGAAAACCCCACTTCCCAATATTTCAGATAATTAAGGGCCAAACCCCTAGCTCACCTTGATCCTTGATTGAAGGGGCAAAAATTTTTGTTTACACAACGTCAATCAAGAATCAAGGTAAGCCATGTTAAAACAATTGCTAATGTGAATACTTTTCATGTGCAGGTTCATTCAAGGGGAGGATCCCCAAGCTGTCAAAACACCAAGGGGCAACAATTATCCTAGAAGAAATCCCCAGTAGAAAAATCATCTAGGAAGACACCTCCCTAGTAAAGAAGTCAATCAAGGGGCATCCCCCCATCGTCAAACACCCTAGGGGTACCCACCCTAGGGGCATTCCCCAAAGGGGTACCATCGGGGGGAATCCCCCCGTTATCAAACACCCTAGGGGCACTCTCTAGTAGTGCCAGCCACTAGACGGGGCATACTAGGGTTACCCCGGTTCGAGTTGGGACCAACCCAACATCACTAAACTCAATCTTTTCTTTTAATTGAGGCAAGTCTCGACCTGTGTATCTCAAAGTTTTACTTAGTTTCTTTATATTGTGCAGGAAGCCAAGGAGAGGTATCCATGGGAAAAGAAGAAATTCCCTCAGCCACACTGCCACCCAAGGGGCATCATTCAAAGGACATACCCAACAAAGGTGCCATCCGAGGGGCATCTTCATAAGAAGTATTCCTAGCAACTAGACCAATAGAGGGATCATTTCCCCAGCAAGTGAACCATCCGAAGGGCATCTCCCCAACCGGTCAAGCCACCCAAGGTAATTTCTAGGGCCCCCATGGCAGCTAAGTTTCTCTTTCCAAGGGGTACCCCTTAGCAATCCAAGTCATCTAGGAGACTTACTCCCAAGCAGTTAAACCACTCATAGGCTATTTTCCCCAGTACTCAAGCCACTCTAGGGGCATACTAAAGCAGAATTGGGACCAACCCAAAATTTCTTCGCTCAAACTTTATAGTTAATTAAGGAGCAAAACCCCAATACATCTTAATGCTCGATTAAAGGGGCAAAAAATTTTGTTCATCACAAAGTCAATTAAGAATTAAGATATACCATTCCAGGTCATACTCTAATAAAACTTGTTTTCCCTAGCAGGTCAGACAGGACAAAACCTGAACACCAACCAAATGGTCACTTTTCTCCAGCAGAGCAACTACATCAAAATAGTTCATTCCCCAGCAAATGAAACATTCAAGGGGCATTCTCCCTACCCCCACGAAGAATCAATCCATGTCCCCGATGGCTAGGCAGTTAGAGAAACCATTTCCCCAGTTAGAAGAATACCCAAGGGGCATTGACCCCAAAGCCTCCCAAGTGCAAATTTCTGGGGGCGCCCCCCAACTAGTCAAGCTTTCTCAAGACAGTGTCCAAAGATACTCCCCAGCAGCTAGGATGTTGTAGGAAAACCTTTCTCCAAACAATTGAAATTACCCTCAAGCACTTTCCCCCCAGCATTCCAAATGGACTAGCCATTCAAAAGCCATCTCCTAAGCAGTCAGCCCCCTAAGGGCACCCCGATTCATGTAGCTCAAAATTCCCAGCAGGAGAGTCATCCGCCTTAAAAAAGGGATACATCATCATCAGGAGAGTCATCTGCCTTAGGAAAGGGATACACCATCAGCAGGAGAAGTCATCTACCTTAAGAAAGGGATACACCAGTAGTAGGAGAGTCATCCGACTTAGGAAAGGGATACACTAGCAGTAGGAGAGTCATCTACCTTATGAAAGGGATACACCATTAGTAGGAGAGTCATCCACCTTAGGAAAGGGATTCACTATCAACTAGGAAAGTCGAGCCACCTTAAGAAATGGATACAAGGAGAAGTCATCTGCCTTAGGAAAGGGATACACTAGCATTAGTTAAAGGAAAGTCATCCACCCCTAAGAAAGGGACACACACAGTAAAGGAGAGATGTTTGCCTTAGGAAAAGAACACCAAGGAAAGGAGTTCACCTCAAGAAAGGAACCCACCCGTATCACAATATTATAAAGGCCTTTACAGAGGCAAACTAGTTAGACTCAGGCTCAACTCAAGCCCATCCCCAGCAAGCGTACAAGCCCACACTTCCATTTTTCAAGTTGGGTTTCTTGCCAAGAGGGAGTGCTAGCCAATAGAAAGGCCACACTAGGGGCATACCATGTCAAGTTGGGACCAACCCAACACCTCTTCACTTAATATTTTTAGTTAATTAAGGGATGAACCCCCCACCAGTACACCTTAATCCTCGAAGGGGCAAAAATTTTTGTTCTCCACAAATCAATCAAGAATTAAAGTATACCATTTTAAGACAGTTAACTAATAAAACTACTTAACATGTGCAGGCTTATCAAGAAAGAAAGTGTACGTGATAACATTACCATTCTAGGGGCATCAGTTTGAGAAATATCCCAAGAAGCCTAATCGAACAAAAGATCATTTTCCCTAGTAGTCAAAATCATCCAAGGGGCATCGCCCCACCCGTCAAGCATCTCAAGAGCAATTTCAAGGGCATCCCCCCACAAGTCAAGCCACTCAAGGGCAATTTCAAGGGGCATCCTCCCACCAGTTGAGCCACTCAAAAGAAGTCAATTGAGGGGCATCCCCCCATTCCACAATAGTGGAATCAGTCAAGGGGCATACCCCCATCATAAAAAAGCCTAGGGGTACCCACCCTAGGGGCATTCCCCAGCAGTGAAACTAGCGAGGGGCATCCCCCTATCATTAAATACCCTAGGGGCACTCACCCTAGAGGCATCCTCAACAGTAGAACCAATCAAAGGGCATTCCCTTGAGAGATACCCTTTAAGGGCCATTCCATCCCTAAAGCAATTAGGCCAAACCTGAGATTTCTCACACTCAGTTTACAGCTTATTTAGGGGCCAACCCCCAGCCACACATCTTTATTCTTGATCAAAGGGGAAAATTTTTTTTTCACAAAGTCAATCAAGAATCAAGACATGTCATCTCGGGTAGTAACTAAGTCAACATTTTTATTGTCTCTTAACAGGTTATTCAAAATCCCCAGTAGGAGAGTCAACCACCTAAAGAAAGGGATACGAGGAGAGTTATTCGCCTCAGGAAAGGGATACACCATCATCGGTCAAGAAAGTCGATCTGCCTTAAGAAAGGGTACACACACCTTCCCCAGTGAAGTCGTTAGGGATACATGATTAGCTAGGAAAGTCATCTTCCATAGGAAAGGGATACACATTTGCAAAGGAAAGTCATCTACATTAGGAAAGGGATATCCATTAGCAGAGGAAAGTCATCCGTCTTAAGAAAGGGATATGCATTGGTAAAGGAAAGTCATCCGCCTTAAGAAAGGGACATGCATCAGCGAAGGAAAGTCATCTGCCTCAGGAAAGGGATACGCATCATCAAAGGAAAGTCATTCACCTCAAGAAAGGGATACATATGATTAAAGGAAAGTCATTTGTCTTAAGAAAGGGATACACATCAGCAAAGGAAAGTCATCCACATCATGAAAGGGATACGCCCATATCATCACCTCAGGTATGATTTCTAAACCCTCGCTCATATTGTGAGATCATATAGATCTGTGTCTGCAGTGATCCCCGAGGGGCAATTTGTGAGCACTGGATTTTAACGGTACTTCTCACAAAACGATGATTAGAGCTATATAATGCATTCTTCTACAGGTTTTATCTACTTGGAGTGGTTTCAATGCAGTTTGGTCAAGCTTTGTCAAACCTTAACCTTAGAAAACCCATGCCTAGGTACCTAAAAAAGTTTGTTTTAGTCAAAAACAGTCAAATCTGGTCAAACCAGCCATTTTAGGTCCATACGGGTTGATCCAAATCAGTACAAGCCAATCAGTCAGACCCGTACCAGTCTAACCCATCCATACCGATCTAAAATCCCCTAGAATTGTCCATACTAGTCCTATCAAAACCCGTACAGGTCCTCCCAACACCTAAATAGTTTGTTTAGGTGCATAAAATCAGCTATAAGTGCAAAAAATCAATAATAAATGTCATTTAAAGAGTTCACACATGATTTTCACCGACAGAAAGGGGCATTTTGCTTCATTTTGGGAGGAGAACAATAGACGAAAAATATTAGAATCAAATATAATATAGGAAAATCATCTTCAACCAGTTTTTGAGGTTATAGTGAGGGTATAGAAGAGGTAGAAGTTATAAAATAGGACGAAAGCCATTCCACATTGGTTTTGCCCATATTTTATTCCTTTCTGGCTCCATATTTAGGATTGGGGGAGGTTCTCTCCACACAAACACTCACCTAAATAGTCCTAAATCCATCATTTCACCATCTACTTTGACAAAGTTTCCATTTAGCATTGGAACCGCTCTAAAGTGGATTCACCAAGTAAAGGTATGCTCCTGAGTTTCAAAGAGACTCACATCTTTATTGTCATTCTCCATCTATTCAATTCCATCTATTCTTTTATTCCTGTTTTGGGTCTGGTCCTAACCCATATGGGCCTTGTTGGTACCTTTATGTCCTTAGGGATATTAAACTGGTGCACCATACCCATATGGAAGGAAATCCCATTTTATTCTATTTCTTCTCCATAAATCTGTTGTTGCTAATTGAACTGCAGTTCTGCTTGGGACCAGACATGACCCATATGGATCCCCTCCCCACCCCTATGGGTATTGGCCCCCAAGAAGAATCCAAAGTTCTCTTTTTAACTTGTAAAATCAATCAACACCACTATTTGTCATGCAATTAGTTTCACTAATACTCCGGTAAATCAACCCATAAAAAGTTAAAATATGTTTTCATAACAAAATGTACTGAAGACCCCTTATTTCTCTTCGATCCTAGAAGCCGTCCGGGCACTATTAATCGCAAAACTGCCATGCTAACATAATCACATTTTTTCTAACAAAATGTTGACTTATAATGTGCTATAAACTGTGCTAATCTTTATGTATGTAGGGGAATTTATTTATTTTTTATAACTTAGAACAAATATATGGGTTCTTCTTACAATTTCCCCATTTTCCCCTAATTGTAATTTTTATTCCCCATTTTATTGCTTGTGCTTTATTGTAAATTGTAAACGCATGAATTGAGTGTGAAAGAGTGTAGAAAAATAGGATTTTTATAATAATTCCCCGAATGATGAAAAGAAAACGGTTTTACGTGGCAAATGCAATTTTGAATTAACTAAATGAGAAATAAGTGACTCATCCGATACCCGAATCTGTAATCCAAAAGGTATGAGTCTCCCACCTAATAGGAACCGTACCAAAACTCTTTCCCAAGTAGACAACTTGGGTGGCGACTCTATCATTTATGTCGAGATTTGTGTCTTAATTCTTTTATTCATTAAAATTGGTTAAAATGTGCAAACTTAAACTAAATGGTTCTGTCACGCCTAAATCAACCAACCCCTAGTGGACCCCATCGCAAGGCGCCAAGGGGGATCCACATATCTTTGATCACCGAGAGTTCCTAGTAACTACACACTATAAATATAGGGTCACCCTCATAACTCATGTATCACATTCTAAACTCATAAACTATTTCTCTCTCTCTCTCTCTCTCTCTCTCTCTTCCCTCCTCTTTTTTACCGTCACTGACTTAAGCATCAGAGAGGCTATGCTAGTTACACGGCTAGTCCCCCTGACGCACTTTTTGTCTTGTAGCCTCCATCTCCGGCAAAAACGAACCTCTATTCATATTCTAAAGGTTAGTCTGAAAAACCCAATATTTGACCAATCTTTCATATTGCATAAGTTCCTAACACCTCTACTTGTCCTTAAATTTGTATGATGATACTTATGGTTATCATTAGCAACGAAAAAAAAGCTAGCTTTACTATTAATAATATAAAAAAATATGTACCTAATATGTTGACATAATTAATCGGAGAACTCATTACAAAATCTATAAAAGTAGAAGAGTTTGGGTTGTTCGAAATGGGGGTTTCCTTCCAAAATCGATTTTTTCCTTTGCTTATATATTTCATGTGATATGTATGTTAGGCATGTAGTTTATAAAATTTTTAACTTTTTTTTGTTCCTTTACTAGTTACTAGAGACTACATGTTATATTAAAAAGTGTTGGTCCAAGTGGTAAGCGACTTGGTATTGCTTAAGCGAAACCTCGAGTTTGAGTCCTAATGAATAAAAAAATCCTTATTGGGAAACTCACTCACCATAGCC
This sequence comes from Euphorbia pulcherrima, assembly GCA_947683365.1. NCBI lineage: Eukaryota > Viridiplantae > Streptophyta > Magnoliopsida > Malpighiales > Euphorbiaceae > Euphorbia > Euphorbia pulcherrima. The sequence continues at coordinate 44,931,099 of CANTUS010000015.1, forward strand.
AGGTGTGCGACCCAGGTCAGATCTGGACGTAGTTGGAGTAAAGCTCTAATGAACTAGATGGACAGCAAAAAAAGTGACTAAATGCTATAATATAAGTTATGAAGCTTTTATAATGAAAGATTATACCATGCTCCTAGAGCATTGCTTCCTACTCCTTGCATGAATGACAAGTATCTCATAAATGAATAAAGTAATGAAAAGTAATAACATAAAGTAGTTTTTAGGATGCTTGTTATTCATGAAGGGAGTAGAGAGCAATGCTTTGGGAGTATGGTATAATCTCTGCTTTTATAACACATGCATCTCCCTTGAAATAAACAAAAGGCCTAGCGTCTGCACCCCTCTATAGTTGTCCCTAAAAACCTGTCAGCCCCTGAACTTACAAAAGGTCCCTATAACGCCTTGAACTTGTTAAAGGGGACCTTATAGCCTCCTGAACTTGTTAAGGTTGACCTTATAGCCCCTTGAACTTGGTAAAAGTGACCCTAATAGTCCTTTATGCTGATATGCCCATTTTATTTCGATAAATAAATTTTCGATTCAATCTTTGATGAAACAATCTTATATTCAATCTCTAGAAAAATAGTACTTGACATATCAGCATAAAAGGGCTATGAGGTTCACTTTTAACAAGTTCAGGGGGTTATATGGAACTTTAGTAAGTTCAGGAGGCTGAGAGATTTTTAGGGACAACTATAGGGGAGTCTAGATGTATTAAGCCTAAATAAAATAAAATAAATAGTACAATTGGAAGCACATTAACTATGTAACATATATATCCCATATGATAAAGTAAACGTGCAATAATAAAAAACGTATAGTACTTAAGATAAAGTAACATATATTGACTCGGTATTTTATAGATGCCGCGTGGAAGCTCCATAAGACACCACATTATTAGCCAGTCTCACAGCTGGCTCACCATCTGGCTAAAAGAGTGAATAATTAGGGTTACACCGACCTAATTAAGAGATACAATCCAATCATAACTCGACTTCCTAAATAGATAAAAAGGAACAATAACATTTCCTAAACGGATAAGTAAGAAGAAACCTCCTATAGAGGAAATCACCCCTAAATAGGAATTCTTACCTGATAAGGATTCTTCATTACCAGTAGAGGAAATTCACTCTTGCCCAAGTAAGGTAATGAGCTACTATAAATAAAGGATCATTCCCCATCTCAGGTATCACATTCACAAATTACTAAACTCTCTCTCTCTTGTACTTCCCTCCTCTTTATCACCGTCGCTGATTTAAGCATCCGAGGGGACACTCCGGTCAGATGGCTAGTCACTTTGATTCATTTTCTATCTTGTAGCCACCATCTCCAGCGAAGGCAGACCCCCTCTCTTTGCTGTGAAGTTTAGTTTGAGAAACCCTTTCTTTGACCAATGTTTCGGTGGTGCAGTGAGCGTGGACAGATTTACTTGCTCCGGTGAGAATTTTATCTTCTAATGAACACAAAACTCTAACTAGATGGATGATAACGCCGACAACTTTAGGATGGTAATCAACTCCTAATAAATGGTGGCAGCATCCCTCAGTGCCGCTGTCCAAGCCATAGACTCCGTATTAACACCACCAACTTACATTACCACTAGGATGGCGTTCTTTGAAAGCTTTGCTCAACGCTATTGTGAGCACTGGATTTTAATGATGCTTCTAATGAAACTATGATGAGAGATATATGATGCAATGTCTTTCAGGTGTTGTCCATCAGGGGTGTTCCCACTATTGCAGAGTTGAGTTTGGCCAAGGTTTAAAGACCTAGTCTGCCTTTAGGGACCCGTACGGGCATATCCTTATGGTATAGATCCACCAGGGGACCTGTATGGGTCATTCGTTCTATACACCTAGGGGGGACCCGTACAGGTCCCTTGGTACCCATACGGGTGGGGCACCACCTGTACGGGTACTCTTATTGCCTAAACAGGCCTTTTTAGAAGGATGTCCTTTCCTATTTCGGGAAAAGGTAGGTCATGAACGCGATTTATTGTGTTCAGACCTCCTCTCCCCTATAAAAAGGGCCCTTCCCTTCACATTTTACACACACATTTTTCATATAAAAAATATACTAAAACTCTAACAATTTCTATAGGTATAGAAAAGGTATAGCGGGGGTATAGGAGGTATAAAATAGGGAGAAAACCTTTTCTTTGAAGTTTTGTCCACATTTTATTCATTCCTAGCTTCTTTTATTAAGGTTTAGGGGAGGTTCTGTCCACACAAATACTTACCTAAATAGTCCTATTCCATCTACTTTTGGTGGGCTCTCTCAACAGTAAGGGATCACCTCAAAGTGGATTCACGTCGAAAAGGTAATGATCCTGAGTTTCAAAGAAACTCACATCTCCATTATTTCATTATTATTATTCTCTATTTCTCTTATTATATCCGTTGCTTTCATTTCTTGTCTCAGGTCTGGTCCTAACCCGTATGAGCCTTGTTGGCACTATATATCCCCAAGGATATCAATTTGGTGGGCCATACTCGTACGGAAGGAAATCCCTTTTTTATTTTATTTTTCTGCCACCAATCTATTAATTTGTAAACTGAACTAAACAGAGTTTCTATCTAGACCAGATAGGACCCGTACGGGTACACCATACTTGTCTGGGTCCTCCTTGGTAACCAGTATGGGTACCCCCCATTTGTATGGGTACCAGCCCCCAGACAGAACCTAGAACTTATTTCTAATTGGTTAAAAATCAATCTAACTCACACATGCCATGCGATCATTTTCACTAATAATCCGATAAATCAACCCACAAGAGTTAAGACGTGTTTTAATAATAAAATACACTGAAGTGTTGATTTATGGTGTGCTATAAACTGTGCTAACATTTGTGGATGCAGAGGAATTTATTTTCATTTTATTTTATAACTTAAAACAAATGTATAGCTTCTCTTTGAAATTTCCCCCATTTTTCCCCCGGTAGTAATTTTTATCCCCCTATTTATTTCTTGTGCTTTACTGTAATATGTAAATGCATGTAATGAGTGTGAAAGAGTGTAGAAATACGATTTTAGTGATAATTCCCCAAATGATGAAAACTAAAATGCTTTTATGTGGTTATTGTAATTTTGAATCAACTAAATGAGAAATAAGTGACTCATTCGATACCTGAATCTCTGATCTAATAGGTATGAGTCTCCCGCCCAAAGGGAACCATGCCAAAAATCTTTCCTAAGTAGATAACTAGGGTGGCGACTCTATCAATTGTATCGAGATTTGGGTCTCGATTCTTTTATTGTGCAAACTTTAACTAAAAAATATTTTTGTCACACCTAAATCAAACCAAGCCCTCAGTGGGCCCCGCCTCTCACATAGGCACCAAGGGAGACCCACACATTATCGACACCTTATAGTGTCAACTCTGCTGGGGACTATAATCTTTTAACTTGCAAAATGTTGGTCTATTTTAAAAGCTTAAAAGATTAAGATGAACACCAAAAATCATTTAATTGATTCAACTCGCTTTTGTTTTCATCATTTGGGAAAATTATCACACTCTATCTTCTCATCTCCTTCTCTCTTTAGTTAGATGCACTCTTCTTCTAGCTCTCGGATAGGGTGCCCTATTATTTTCATGACACTCACAACGGTGATACCTATGACCACCAGGGATATTGGGTACACCTTTGTGGGTGGAGAACTCATTGCCATCTCCCTCCAAACGAGGCTTGATGCAATGGTAACCTTCTACATCAAACTTTTGATATGTCCCTATTCCATTCTTAATAGAAGCCATAGAATTTTACCTTCTAGGTACCCTGATTTCTATGTGGGGTTAGACTAAGGAAGAATATCCTCAGACTCAGCGGGAGAAATGAGGACGGAATCGATCGCTTCACATGTGTTATGTTATATACCCTTGTGATTAACCCCACCATGCATCATTGTAATTTATGCATGCATACACCATGTCATGAATGTACTAATCTCTTGGTTACCACCACATTTTAGGACAGAAATCAGCATCTCATCGATTACTCATCCTGGTCCCTATCATGGCTCATCTTGGTCAGTCGGTTCAACCAGTAAACCAAACGCTCTGCACAGTTAGTAGTGGGACTCATTCACTCCATCAAGAGGCTATTCTATAGTTCTACCACAATGAGGATTTAAGTCAGCTGCTAGACTTTGTGGTTATGCCAAAGGGGATAATCCTCCCTTATTTCATGGGTTTACCCTATGGCATGGCCCACGATAAGGCGGTTCATCCGAGGACTCTGGATGATATCTTATCTTAGGGTACTCCTCTGTTGAGCCTTTACAAGAAATTGAAGAAATACCAATTGATCGATCATCTCCACCCATATGCTTCACCAAAGCCTGAGGAGAGGGGAAACTTCTGATTATATCATGTCAATCCTGGTCATCCAACTAGGACATGTGAGGATCTCCTCAAAGCCATCATAGCACTAATCGATAAAGGGAAAGTCTGTGAGCCCTAAAGGAAAGGGGATAAGATAGCTGTGATCAACTCAGGATCGGAAGAAAGGGAGGTATGGAAACACATTATAGAAACCAAGAAAGCAAGAGAAGAGCCATCCATATTTGATCTTATAGCTATCAGATAATCGAAGGGGGAACTCGTCCATGATTACTTTCAGAGGTGGTTAACGATCGCGGTATCTCTTAAAAGGAAACCTCAGGAGAAGGATTTAGCTGACCGATTCATCTTCGGATTATATCCTCACCTCCTCAAGATAGCATTCATAGGTACATACAAAGCCATCCCTAAAAGCTACGAAGCAGCTGTAGAAGTAGAAAAATGTGTCCAACAAATGGAAAACAGTGACCTATCAAAGATCGAAGTACACAAAGCCATTGATACCCTGACCACTTCGATATACACTATGTTAAGCTTGGGGGATAAGAAGAAGACACCAATTTAGGAAGCCCTAAGAAACCTGGCCCAAGCCACAAGGGAAGCTGTGAACGATGTGTTGACTGAGAAATAGTTACAAGATTTGGATCGCGACCTGACCCACATTCTGATGAATGACCAAGAAGACCCTCCGCCTATGGAGGATGATAATGCAATTTTATGTAATGTAAAATAATGTAGCCTTCAGGCATCCTAATGATAATGATTATGATTTTGCTTACTTGTTTGATGTTTTGCCTAACAATACCATGCATTCATCTGACCATACACATATAATTTTTAGCATTCATGACAATTCATTGCATGACATTAACTTGGGTGCTAAGGAAAATCCAAAAATGGTAACTATTTCCAAAGTTTTGACTCCTATCAAAAAAAAGAGAGATAATAAAAGTGCTTAGAAAAAGTGTTAACACTTTTGCCTGGTCCTATGAAGACATGCCTAGGGTAGATCGCCAAATCGCAGAGAATCGCATCCTAACAGATCCCGATTCAAACCAGTCAAAACAAAAGTCTAGAAGGTTGTGACCTGAATGGGCTGATATAATCAAAGCTAAAGTTGCTAGGTTACAGGGAGCCATGTTCATTGAAGTAATTGAGTACCCAATGTGGTTAGCTAATGTCATCCCGGTCCTTAAGAAAGATGGAAAGGTCAGAATGTATGTCAAATTTTATGATTTGAAAAATGCATCCCCCAAAGACGACTTCCCATTACCACACATCGATATATTAGTGGACAGTGCTGCTAGGGCCGCAATGTACTAATTCTTAGATGGGTTCTCTGGGTATAATCAGATCTTAATGGACATCATTGACAAGGTCAAGACAACCTTTATCACATAATAGGTGTAGGGGCAACCTATCAAAGCACAGTGGCAGCATTGTTGCATGACATGATCCACAAAAAGGTCAAGGTTTATGTAGATGACATGCTAGTAAAGTCTAATATGAGGGATGAACACCTTAAGATTTTAGAAAGGTTCTTGATTAGAATTGAGAAGTACAATCGACTATTGAATCTGAAGAAGTGTGTGTTTGGGGTTACATAGGGAAAACTCTTAGGAAACATCATCAGTCAGAGAGGAATCGAGGTTGATCCTGATAAGGTTAAAGCTATTCAAGAAATGCCTATTCCTAAAACTGAAAAGGAAGTCAAGTCATTCCTTGGATCACTTCAGTATGTGAGTCATTTTATTGCCAAGTTAACGACCGTGTATGAGCCAATCTTTAACTTGTTGAGAAGGAAATAGCTGATAGAATGGAATGAGCAATGCCAAATAGCATTTAAAGAGATAAAGGCTTATCTAGTAAGCCCCCCCCAGTTTTGAAGTCTTCCATGCCTGGCAAACAACTAATTCTATACTTAGCCATAGAAGATTCATCTGTAGGGGCAATGCTGGTCCAGGATTAAGAGGATAAGAGCAACCACACCATCTATTATTTAAGCAAGAAGTTATTGGAGTATGAGATAAAGTATACAGTAGTAGAAAAAACCTGTACAACGATGGTATGGTCGACTAATAAGTTGAGGCATTACTTTCGATCCTACAAAATCCAAGTTGTTACAAAGGTTAATCCGATGAAGTATCTTTATCAATCCCCCACATTGGCAGGGAAACTCTCTCATTGGCTCCTACTACTATCTGAGTTTGATATCGAGTATGTCACGAAGAAGGTCATTAAGGGGAGAGCAGTGGCTGAGTTTTTAGAAAGTCAACCCCTAGAGTCTGACTATGTCAGAAATCTAGATTTCTCTGATGAGCAGTTAGCAGAAATGAAGGCTGAGAAGTCTGAATGGACTATGTATTTTGATGGGGCTATGAATCGAAAGGGCGCAGGCCTTGGAGTAGTCATCGTTACACCACTAGGTGAGGTTATCCCACTGAGCAAAAGGTTAGAATTTTCAGTCACTAATAATGGGGTCAATTATGAAGGTTGCCTCTTTGGTCTTGACGCTCTCTTGAAGATAGGGGCACAGGAAGTCAGCGTGATGGGGGACTCCGCGTTAGTGATAAAGCATGTCATGGGAGAATGGGAAATCAGGGAAGATCCACTCCGGCCATATGTTCAAGCAGTTTGGGATTTGACAACATGATTCGGTTAGTGCCTCTTCTAGTATATATCGAGGGATGATAATTAAATGCCAAATTCCTTGGCTACCCTAGCTTCTATGTGGGAAGGAGAAGAGGCTCAACCTATTCATCCACTTATAGTAGAAATGGCTCCTTCGCCATTTCATGAAAAGGTTCAGGTTATGGTTATAGAGGAGCAAAAGGCCTATTGGTACAATGACATTAAGAGAATTCTTAAAGGAGGGAAGTGCCCCGAGGTCATCAGTGTAAGACTGGCTAACTCTCAAAAGATTGGCAACCCAGTTCAGACTAGTTGACAAAGATCTCTTTAAAAGAACAGTTGAAGGTTTATTTTTGAGATGTTTGATAGAAGAAGAAGCAGACAGGGTAATAACTTAGGTTCATTCATGGGATTGTAGCCCCCATATGAATGGGATGGCTCTAGCCAGAAAGATTCAGAGAATAGGGTACTACTGGACTACAATGAACACCGACTGCATTGACAAGGTCAAGAAATGTCATGAATGTAAGATTCATAGGGACATACAACATCTCCCTTCCTCTAAACTTCACAATTTGTCTACTCCTTGGCCTTTCTTGGTGTGGGGGATAGTTATAATTGGCAAAATTTGGCCATCATCAACCAAAGGTCACCGATTCATCATAGTCGCAGTTGATTATTTTTTGAAATGGGTAGAGGCTGAATCTTACACCAAAATTACCGCCAAGAACATGGCCAAGTTTATAGAGAGGCATAGTTTTGCAAGATATGGAATCCAGCACCACGTAGTTTCTTACAACGAAGTTCAATTTCAAGGGGGCATGGCTGAGTTGTTTGAGGAATTCAACAGTGAGCATCACAGATCTTCTCCATACAGACCACAAGCTAATGGGATAGTTGAGGCTGCCAATAAGTCAAAATTTTGTCCAAAATTGTAGCTACCTACAGAGATTGGGCTGATAAACTTCCATTCACAGTTTAGGGGTATAGAACCAGTGTAAGGACTCCTACCGATCAAACACCGATCTCCTTCATATGTGGAATGGAAGCCATGTTACCAGTTGAAACAGAAGTAAGATCTCTAAGAGTGGTACTTGAACTGCAGTTAAAAGAATCAGATTGGGCAAGAGCCAGGTATGAACAGTTGAATGCAATTGATGAAAAGTGGCTCAGGGCACTTGGCCATCTCCAGATTTATCAACAGTGCATGGCTCAAGCTCACAACAATAGAATCAGATACCCAAAACAACCTCTCAAAGAAAGTGATCTCGTCCTGAAGCAATTGCGCCAGGTCAACACCAACATTAGGGGCATGTTCAGGCCTAATTGGGAAGGACCATTTATCATAAAGAAGGTTCTCGGTAAAGGAGGAATCAAGCTTATGGACATGGATGGAAATGAGTTTGTAAATCCAGTGAATCAAGATAGGCTTAAGCATTATCATGTCTAGGTCAAAAGAATTAAATCATAAAAAAACGACACAAAGAATAAAAGAAATAAAGAATAAAACACCTAGCGAGCGGTCTTCTACTGCTCAGGCAAAAATTAGGGTGCAACCCGCTGATTGGTATTTTACAAATCGGGCAGGCAAAAGTTAGGGGACTCATAATAAAGCATGCTAAGTTGAAAACCCGAAAAGGGTGGCTTAGGAAAAAGTTAGGGCATAGAGAGAAAAATGTCAGTTGCTTTCTGGAAAATCTGTGGAAGACCAGTATGTAGTAGGAGTTAACCATTGGAAATTATTACCATTGCCTATGTACTAAAATTAATCTCATAAATAAACATGTTATGATTTTGCTAAGAATCTTGGTCTTATGAATGCATGCATGTCTTTAGGTGAAATAATCGCTGGTATGTGAACATCAATTTTTCTCTACATGTTATGCATCATTGTATTCATCTTTATCACACATATGCAATATTCAGAAAAGCCTGCTGGATTGAAAACCCGAAAGGGCGGTCCACGCAAAAGTTAAGGAAAAAAGAAAAGTTTGCTGGGTTGAGCTGTCAAGGATAATTCAGGCAAAACTTAAGACATCCTACGGGATTGAAAACCTAAAAAGGCGGTCTCAGCAAAAATTAAAGCAAAAGCTTGCTAGGTTGAAAACCTGAGAGGGCGGCCTAGGCAAAAGTTAAAGCTGAAATGAAAAAAAGGTTTGCTGGGCTAAGCCGTCAAGGATAGCCCAGGCAAAAATTAGGACAAAAAGAAAGAAAAATAAAATGTTCGATAGGTCCCCTCACATCGAGTGGCCAGTGCAAAAGTTAGAACTTAATTCAGTCCCTCACTACAAAATCACTAGAATACGGGTTCTCAAAGGAGCAATATTCAACAATCTCAATTCAAGAAAATCCACATGCGTTAAACAAATATCAAAAGTACCAATTTATAAGTTGACAATCAAAACAAGCCACACAAGGCCCAAAAGTATCAAATGGTCCAAAAAGTAATCATAGCCTAAGCAGCCGGGGGATCCCGTCCCTGGTGACCCACCTATGTCTGATCTTGAGTATCTAAAACTAGATCATCCATGTCTATAGTCATATGGTCCTCAGTATCATCAGCACCAGTAGCCGGTTGGGCGGGGGCCCTAGTCTCTGAGGTCCCTGCAGCAACCCTGGCAACATCAGTACCCCGAACATCCTGATCCACGCCTCTTTGAGTCACTAGGTATGAGGAAAGATCATCCATAGACTCATCATTAGAAGGGACTGGTGTCTGCCTCTCCTTAGTCATCCTCGCTAGCTGACCCCTCAGTATCTCAGTTTTAACCCTCGCCCGAGTGGTCTCAGCCCTTGCCTGATCAGCCTCAGTAGTTGCTACCCGGAGCTGCTCCTGTAAAAACTGGGCTCTCTCCTCAGAAGCATCCAAGTCCTAGGCAGATCTAGTCTGCTCCATGGCCAGCAAAGTCTGCAATAGAAATTATAAGATTAGCACACATATACAAATGTCATGGCATGTATGCATAGTTTGTTGAAATTTTGTAGGTAAAAGGAACTTACTAAAGTTAAAGCATCCTAGGCCAACAACAGATCCTGCACTGAAAAATAACCCCGGGCTATCCTTTTGGCCTTGAAAATGGTCACCTAAAGAGAAAGGTCACATCAGAAGGAGACATCTTAAGCAGTAACGGACAAAGGCCAAGGTGAAGGATTCCTTAGATAGGTGGAGCTAGAAGGAGTGAAACCAATAGGCTGGACTAACTCCTCGAGCTTCTTGAAAGCTTGATTCCCCAAATGGTCGAGGAGTCGGAAGAAAGTATCCAACTTAGCCTAGAGGATGCCCTCCCTCATAGATCTAGAGGCTCGAGACTACTTCATCGGTGGCTCAGGGGTGGTAGTAGCAGCGATAGCTTCAGACCTCTTCCATATAGAAATAGGAGGCTGTAAGCTATAAAGAATCAGATTCTAGATCATAGTCCATTATGAAAAAGTAGTAAGGTATTCACAAAGACTAAGTTAGAAGGGTACCTGAGAAGAAGGAGTAGCTAACCTAGCCAAACCTTGTGCACCGTCGACTATAGATGGACCCCCGCGGTCACCCCTCGGTTCGCCCTTATCATCATCCTCGCCATTGCTCTAATTAAACTCTAGGGGCTCATCCTTATGATGGATCCTGTCATAGGGTGGCAGGAGGGAAGAATCAGTAAACTCAATGTAGGAGCCCTCTATAGATAGCACGTGAGCCCCCTTACCTAGCAAATACATACCATGATCGGTCCCCAGCAAGAGATGAGGCCAGAAGATGCCCGTCGAGATGGGGGGAGGAATTGGTCTCTCCCCCATAGCACTAGCCCTCCACCCCATACCCACTCGCTAAAATACCACTCATAAGAAAGTGGTGACTCTAGGTCAAAGCAGCGGTCATCCACACCGGCCCGCATCTGCTCGATGGTTTCATAGGTGGGCAATCTCTGGCATGGGTCTTGGACAACCTGCACAGAATGAATGCACTGTGAGTATTACAACCTAGTAAATACATTTTTTACTAATGGTCTGTCGAAATATACAATGCAGGTTCAATAGGGAAGAAGCTTACCTAATTTGAGCGCAGCTGGAGTAAGAACTCTCGGTACTGTGCCGTAGTCAAGTGGTAATTCTGCCAAAGCCCCATCCATCTGGATATGATATGTGGTGTCTCAGGCTGTATGGGCAATCCTAGCCTAGTGATCAACCGGTGCTTAAAAGCACAAATCTGCAAGATCAAGTCAGGATTAGTTACAACACAATTTAGACAAAGGGTTAAAGCACAAGAGATCAGTTGGAGATTTACTAGTAGTATCAGATGTCAGATCTTGAGCTCAGACTGCTCACCCCGGACCCCTACATCCAATCCATAGTATAGTTGTACCAGAATGGCCTGGCACCAGTTCTTGTGAGGCTCAGCCGTAAGATCCTCCACAGTAGAGAGCAGACCATAGTTGTGGTTAGCCGAGTAGATTGGAAAGAAGACAGTGGTAAGGAACGCCAGCAGGAAAGATCGAGCATACTGGTCCCTCCTATTAGCCGCAATGGACCTCAGCTGCAGAATGTAGTGAGCATGTAAGACCCCGTACTTGAGCTTGTTCATCCTGCCTGGACGAAGCTCAAGTAATCTAGTAATATAGGCCTTCACCTTAGGCTAAGAGTGCCACCAGTTGGCATATATATCAAAATGGACCACGTCCCCGCTCCACTCTAAGCTGCTAGTAGTGCACACATCCGAGGGAGTAATGGTGACCTCCCTAATAGGCAAATGGAAAGTGTGGGTGGTCTCCAACCACCTCTCCGTCAGAACTAAAATGGCACCGAGAGCCAGTGTCGGGGGGCCTGAGTGATGGCCCTGATAATGTCGCTAAACCCAAATGAATCGATGTGGTTTAGCAGCTCTGTGTCTCCTGCAGCATGAATCGCCTTGTACCATTACCTGTAGAAGCTCAAAGCCCCACAGTCCTGTACTGGAACTACAAAGACAAAATTATAGTTTAATAGGGTTAGAATATAGCAGACAATCAAAAATCAGAAAAGGATTGCAGAAATCAAAGGAAATAAGGTTTTATCCCTAAGGATTGGACCCATACGGATAAGCCCCAACCTATATCAAAAAGGGACCCGTACGGGTCCCTCTCACCCGTACGGGTCCCCTACAAGTAGTCCCTATGTGGGTAAAATTCCCAAAAATCCAAAATCGCACAATCTCAACCAAAGTTCATCCGAAACTATGGTAAAAGCATCCTAGGCTATAGCTATATGCAACAGGCTCTATTCCAAGGTCTAAAACACCCTAAATCATGCCAAAATCCAAGAGATCTCTAAAAGTTCAAAATTGAAAAATGGAGGATCCAATGAAATTACCTGAAGTTTTAAGGCGTGGGTCTCGGGAGAAGGGATCAAAGAGACTTCAGAGATAGGAGTAAGCCCCAAAAACGAGTCTCTCTCGCGATAAACATACCTTATGAAAATCAGGCATTCCTAAAACCTTGAATTGCCAACTGAGGGCAAGTCCTCAAGCCTGAGGGAGAAATGACCGGTCTCAGGGATCTTTCTATACATATTCAGTTGAGTTTTTGGAGAAATCACCAAAAAATGCAAAGTGGGAAGTTTTGGTGTGAGGCGGGAGATGAGGGGGCTATCTACCTTTTAAACCCATCCGTCAGGGACTCGTATGGTTCCCACCCCACCTATATGGGTCCTCTTTTCTAAGACCCCTACCCATATAGGTCTAGCCCACCCGTTCTGGCCCCTTCTTACCATCTAGAGGCAGATTTTTGCATCAGTATTATAGCAGGTACGAGGAATTCATCCAGTCTAAGTTTGGGGCTAACCCCACTCCCTCTCAACCTTACATTTTCATTATATTTGGGGAAAGCCCCTAGGCTCACCTTGATCCTTGATTGAAGGGGAAAAATAGTTTTGTTTTCACAAAAGTCAATCAATAATCACGGTAAGCCATTTTTTAATTGATCACTAACAGGAATGATTTTTATGTACACGTCCATACTAGCACAAGAATTCTTCCCCCAGTAAGCAAATCTTACCAAGAAATTCTTCCCCAATAGGAGAAGTTTTGCCAAAGGATATTACTTCACTCCCCAGTAGTGAAACCAGTTCTAAGGGCATCCCCCACCAATCTAGGGGCATCCCTCCACTACCCAGTAACGGAATCAAATCCAAGGGCATCCCTCAACCAATCTATAGGCATCCTTCCACTCCCTAGTAGCAAAATCAGATCTAGAGGCATCCCCCCACTTCTTAATAGCGGAATCAAATCTAGGGGCATCCCCCCACTCCCTAGTAGCGAAATTAGATCTACGGGCATCCCCCCACCAATCTAGGGGCATCCCCCCATCAATCTAGGGGCATCCCCCTACTCCCCAGTAGCAAAATCAGATCTAGTGTCATCCCCCCACTTCCCTGCAGTGAAATCAGATCTAGGGGCATGCCCCTACTAATCTAGGGGCATCCCCCCACTCCCTAGTAGCGGAATCAGATCTAGGGGCATCTCCCCACCAATCTAGGGGCATCCCCCCACTCCCTAGCTACGAAATCATCAAGTCTTAGGGGCATCCCCCCACTTCCCAATAGAGAGTTCGGTAGACCCTAGGAGCACTCACCCTAATAGCATTCCCTAGTGGCAAAATAAGCATAACATCGTTCGGGCCAAACCCAACATTTCCCGCATAGAATTTTCAGTTTATCGCATCCACACTTATTTATTCTTAATTGAAGAGGAAAAAATATTTTTGTTCTCACAAAGGTCAATTAACAATAAAAAGGTGTCTGCTTAGATAATGACTAACTCAGTGTTTGATTGTTGTCTCTTTTACAGGTTATTCAAAATCATCAGCAAGGAAAGTCATCCTTCTTAAGAAAGGGATACACCACCAACGAAGAGAGTCATCCACCTTAAGAAAGGGATACACATATCTTCCCTATAAAAATCATCAGTTAGGAAAGTCGATCCGCCTTAGGGAAGGGATACGAGGATAAGTCAAACTGCCTTAAGAAAGGGATACGAGGATAAGTCAAACTGCCTTAAGAAAGGGATACATTAGCAAGGAAAGTCGATCCGCCTTAAGAAAGGGATGCACACCTTCCCCAACCAGATTCATGAGGGATATGCACGGTAGTAGAAGGAAAGTCATCCACCTCAGGAAAGGGATACGCCATTCAGGAGTGTCATCCGCCTTAGGAAAGGGATGAGCCAGTAACTAGGGAAGTCATCCACCTCAAGAAAGGGATATGTATTCCCCAGTAGTGTTACGAGGGATATGCAAGGTAGTAAAAGGAAAGTCGTCCGCCTCAAGAAATGGATACGATAATCAGGAAAGTCAATCCGCCTTAAGAAAGTAATACAGTAGCAAAGGAAAGTCATCCACCTCAAGAAAGGGATACACATCAGCAAAGGAAAGTCATCCACCTCGAGAAAGGGATGCACAGTAGCAATGAAAAGTCATACGCCTCAAGAAAGGGATACGCATCGGCAGAGGAAATTCATTCACCTTGAGAAAGGAATATGCATCAGCAAAGGAAAGTCATCCACCTCAAGAAAGGTATACGCATCAGCAAAGGAAAGTCATCTGCCTCTGGAAAGGGATACACATCATTAAAGGAAAATTGTCCGTCTTAAGAAAGGGAACCCCGGGAAAGGAGTTCACCTTAAGAAAGGAACTCGCCCATGTCATCACCTCGGGTATATTTTCTAAACCCTCGCTCAAATTGTGAGGTCATAGATATCCATATCTATAGTGATCCCATGAGGGGCAGTCTGTAAGCACTGGATTTTAACGATCCTTCTCATAAAACTATGATGAGAGCTATATGATGCAATGTCTTTCAGGTGTTGTCCATTAGGGGTGTTCCCACTACTGCAGAGTTGAGTTTGGCTAAGGTTTGGAGACCTAGTCTGCCTATAAGGACCGATATGGGCACATCCTGGTGGTACAGATCCACCAAGGGACCCATATGGGTCATCCCTTCCATACTCCTAGGACGGGACCCGTATGAGTCCCTTGAAACCCATACGGGTGGTGCCCCACCCGTATGGGTACTCTTATTGCCTAAATAGGCCTTTTTGGAAGGATATCCTTTCCTATTTCAGGAAAAGGTAGGTCATGAACATGATTTATTGCGTTCAGACCTCTTCTCCCCTATAAAAAGGGCCCTTCCCTTCACATTTTAGAGACACATTATTCATATAAAAAATATACTAAAACTCTAGCAATTTCTATAGGTATAGAAAAGGTATAGCAGGGGTATAGGAGGTATAAAATAGGGAGAAAACCCTTTCTTTGCAGTTTTGTCCACATTTTATTCATTCCTAGCTTCTTTTATTAGGGTTTAGGGGAGGCTGTGTCCACACAAATACTCACCTAAATATTCCTATTCCTTCTACTTTGGCTGGGCTCTCTTAACAATAAAAGGATCATCTCAAAGTGGATTCACATCGAAAAGGTAACGCTCCTGAGTATTAAAGAGACTCACATCTCCGTTATTTTGTTATTATTATTCTATATTTCTCTTATTATATCCGTTGCTTTCATTTCTTGTGTCGGGTCTGGTCCTAACTCTTATGAGCCTTGTTGGCCCTATATATCCCCAAGGATATCCATTTCGTGCACCATACTCATATGAAAGGAAATCTGTTTTTTATTTTATTTTTCTGCCACTAATCTATTAATCTATTAATCTATAAACTAAACTAAAAAGAGTTTCTGTCTAGACTAGACAAGACCCGTATGGGTACACCATACCCCGTATGAGTCCTCCCTGGTACGGGTACCCCCTCATTTGTATGGGTGCCAGCCCCCAGACAAAACCCATAACTTATTTCTAAATAGTTAAAAATCAATCCAACTCACCACATACCATGTGATCATTTTCACTAATAATCCTGTAAATCAACCCATAAGAGTTAAGACGTGTTTTAGCAATAAAATACGCTGAAGTTCTGATTTATAGTGTGCTATAAACTGTGCTAACTTCTGCGAATGTAGGGGAATTTATTTTCATTTTATTTTATAACTTAGAACAAATGTATAGGTTCTCTTTGCAATTTCCCCCATTTTTCCCCCGATTGTAATTTTTATCCCCCTATTTATTGCTTGTGCTCTATTGTAATATGTAAACGCATGTAACGAGTGTGAAAGAGTGTAGAAATAGGATTTCAGTGATAATTCCCCAAATGATGAAAACTAAAATCGTTTTACACTATGAATGTAATTTTAAATCAACTAAATGAGAAATCAGTGACTCATCCGATACCTGAATCTCTGATCCAATAGGTATGAGTCTCCCACCCAGAGGGAACCATGCCAAAACTCTTTCCAAGTAGACAACTTGGGTGGCGACTCTATAAATTGTATCGAGATTTGGGTCTTGATTCTTTTATTCACTAAAATTGGCTTATTATGCAAACTTTAACTAAAAATGTTTTATCATGCCTAAATCCAACCAAACTTCCAGTGGGCCCCGCCTCTCACACAGGTCCCAAGGGAGACCCACACGTCATCGATACCTCGCAGCTATGAAGTTTCTACAGAGGATCAAAATCAGCTGCCTAGAAACTTATTTGGAGTGATGAAAGAAGGGATGGCTAGACACACAATAACTGGACCACTCCACTACACGAATATCCCTATCCGCCTTGTCACCCACTCAGTCAAGGCTCACAACGCCTGCCTACCTAGAGGGATCATCCAATATATACTAGGGTGAGACATTCAACGCTCATCCAGGAGGGCCACACAATGCCCATTAGTATAGGTCTCTCAACACCCACTCAGTAAGGCCACACAATGCCTATCCAAATCATAATGGTAAAGAAGTCGGTACTCAACCAGCTCAAAAGAATACCAACCTGGATGCATCTTAGCAGATAAGAGTATGGAGGTCCCTTCAAGGAGGGATCTAAATGGTATGCCAAAAGCATGACAAGCCCAATGGGCTGCGCTAAATGAGCCTATATATGGGACACACCACCTTCGTGGACCTACCCCTTTAGGTTATTTTCACCCAGGCAGTACGTATCTAGGTCTCACTCGTTCCACTCATCTCCCCCCTCCACCACCTCTTAGATCACAGTCAATACCCAAGAAATTCAAATACTAGGATGATTTCGAGTTCCAGAAGATGTTTAAAGAGGAGCTCAATGGCTATGTTGTTTCCTTCCAAGAGCTTCTTTTGGAAACATCCGACTCCTCATTCAGTGTGGAGATACTCGCAGAACAACTCAATTCCCTCATCAAGCTACCATTCATCAATAACTATAGTGGAGACATAGACCCTCAAACCCACGTTTGAACTTACAAAAACAAGATGGACCTGGAATACGCCTTAGAAGCACACGCCTGCAAGAACTTTCCAAACATAGTGATCGATCCAACCGCCTATTAGTTTGACTCATTACCAGCCGAGTCTATAGATTCATGGGATGACCTAAGGTAGAAGTTTTTCATTCAGTTTATTAGCTCCATTCTAACAAGGACTACCACCTTTACCCTCAATGAGATTACTCAAAGACTGGACGATCACTCTTACATTGAGCGATTCAACAAAGCTTGCCTGCAAGTACGAGACCTAGACTATAGCACCGCCAGAGAAGCCATGATTGGAGGCATAAGGAATGAAAGACTTCACGCAGACCTCATCTAAAGGCAACTCAAGAAGCTAGATCAAATGATCACTATTGCGAAGAACCTTATTGAAGTAGATAAAGTCGCTAGGCCGCATAAGCCGTCTGAAAGAACTCGGCCTGAAGACCTAGAGGCAAAGAGGAAAGGGGCCCATATCATGATCAACCATCCATCTAGAGTAGATACAGACCAGAGTTAAATGCTCCTTTACACGACATCTTGCTGGCAGTACAAAAGAGCGATCCATCAAGTATCCTAAGGTGACACCAGATCAGTTTGTGGGAAAAGAAGCAAACAAATACTGCGAGTTCCCCAAATCTGGAGGCCACAACATGGATGAATGCTGTGTCCTAGCAAATGAGATCCACACCCTAATCAAGCAGGGGAAGCTCTCACAGTTTGTAAAAGGGATCACTAAAGAAAGCAGTTCCAAACCAAAGAAGGATGGTGAAGATAAGCCCTCGCAGAAATCAAAAGGACTTGTGATGGTAATCATAGGTGGGCTAGTATTTGAAGGATCTTCCTCAATAGGTAAGAATTCCAGGCACAAAAGATCAAACACCAAGGATAACTCCAAACTCAGCAGGCCTTTTCGAAAAAAAAGCTTAGTGAAGAACCTGCATGTTGACCCCTTTGTGTTGGAAGCTTTAGTAGAAGGATATACTGTTAGACAGATCATTGATGACACTAGCAGCTCCATCAATTTAATTCAAAAGGAAGTAATAGATAAGCTATAAGTTCACCATAGCCGAATGTTACCGGCCTATACACCACTTATAGGCCTTAGTGGCCATATGGTTCTAACACTCGGCCAAGCCACACTAGAGGTGGATCTAGGTGACTATAAAACTAAATGGAGAGCAAAGCTAGACTTTATAATTGTAGATGTACGAATAGGCTACAATATCATCTTGGGAAGACCTTTCTTAGCTAAATTAGATGCACTGATCTCTGTCAAGCACCTGGTCATGCAGATTCCTACCACAAAGGGAATTGCAATTATCGCAGGCAACCCCTTGTTGGCCCAAGAGACTTACTTGGCATCATTAAAGATAGATGAAGTGGTCATGGAGTCAGAAGAGAAAGAAAGTGATAAGCCAGTTGGCCTCATAGAGACCCTTACAGTGGGACCTAATCAACAAGTGCATATAGCTGTTGACCTCCCATAACCAGTGAAAGTAGATATAAATCGAATATTGATAAAAGAGCAACACACCTTCTCCTGGATGAATGAAGACTTGACTGGGGTACCGCCTAAGATAATCAAACATAGCTTGAACCTTAACCTAGAGGCACCTCCGATGAAACAGAAGAAGCACAATCATGCAATGAACATGCAAAAGGTAATCAAAACTGAGATCCTAAAACTATTAAAAGCCGAGGCAATCCCAAGTGGCTTGTGTTGGATATGATGTATGCCCTTAAGGCAATTAGGGCAATATATCTTAATTATATAATAGTATGAATATTTTGTTTAATTAATAAAGGCATTTAATCTTTTGTTTATATCGATGTGCTTATAAATATATTATAGCTGGTTAAAATATATTCATTGATGTATGTACACGAAAAATAGGATTTCCGTAATAATTCCCTAAATGATGAAAATAAAACGGTTTTACGCAGCGAACATAATTTTGAATTAGCTAAATGAGAAATAAGTGACTCATCCGACACCCGAATCTCTGATCCAAAAGGTATAAGTCTCTCGCTCAATGGCAACCATACCAAAACTCTTTCCTAAGTAGACAACTTGGGTGGTGACTCTATCATTTGTATCGAGATTTGGGACTTGATTCTTTTATTTATAAAACTGGTTAAAATATACAAACTTGAACTAAAAAAGGTTTCATCATGCCTAAATTAATCAACCAGTCACCCTAGTGGGCCCCATCGATAGGCGCAAAGGGAGACCCACACGTCATCAAAACCTCACAAGCCTATGAATGGTTTTTTGCTTGAATGAGCATAATACAAGTAGCATACAATAAGCGGAACTTCTTCTAAGCTTATGACTCCCGCGCAACACCATTTAAAAAATTGAGGTTATCTCTAATGCTAATGAACGGCAAGAGAGTATTGGACCTAAATCTAAAACATGTGAATTTTGCCGATTCCTAAGGGGAAGTTGCTATGGCTTATCTAAAGCAGTCATGGTCTCAAATTGGTATTAATGTAGGAGGCTCTCGTTGACCTTGATTCCACATAACTCAACCACTCCTCAAATGAGTGCTATCGTGGGAGTTTACATGTTGGTTGAAATGAGTGATCCACCCACAAAGTATCCCTAATTCCCAGTGGGCATGAGTGATACAAGTGAGCTTTACAGGGTGAAAAATGGGCATCTTAACCTAGTATTCTAGCTACGCAATGGATAAAAGACGTAAGAAAGAAAGAAGCTTTAATTTAAAACTGATTTCAACACATCATCAAACCCTTTAACAAATTGAGAAAAAGAAAAGAAGATTTCAAATTATAAGTTAAAATGACATTCCCCAGCAAAGTCGCCACTGTGAGCGGATGACCTTTTTTGTGAAAGCAAAAAATAAAGCGCGGTGAAGTTCGCCGAATGATTAATCCTCATTTTAGGGGCGTGATAAAAAATTTATTGAAAGTGATGTTGGAATTGATATTAAGGTCCAAATTGCATGTTAGAGTAGGTGAGATCAGAATCTCGTCCTTAAGGTAGAGTCGCCACCCAGTTCATCTCAACTGGAAATTTTGGGCACGATTTTCCCACTGGGTGGTAGACCGCACCTCAATTAGAGATTTTCAGCTCAGATAATGTTGTCTATTCTCCATTTATTTTTCAATAAAAGTTCTCTCATTCTTATGTGATTTAAATCCTCTTAATTTAGAATTTTTTGTTTAATATATCCATTCATCATACGGTGAATCATGCAAAAGCGGTAAATAAAAGATCAAGAAATCAAAATTATTACATGGCTGTATCAAATCCTATACATTTTTCTATGCGATAAAATAAATAAAACCCAAAGGCCTAACATACATCTAACTTAAATCTACCTGCACGAGAAGTCATTAGCATAGATACGACACATAGCACCCAATAGCATGCATAATCAAGGCATAAACAATTACCGGCTAATTATTGGATTTTTGTTGAGGAGAAAACGATTTAATGTGAATTTTTAGGTGACAAAACTCCATTTTCAAGCCAAGTTGAGTTATTTAATCAATCAGTTAATTAACTAATCAAATTAAAATTAATTACAAATTAATTATTTAATTTAGGAAATTTTTTAGGCGATTAAATGGACCAAAAATGCAAGAAAATGATAAAACAAGGTTTAAAACGTAGGAAAACACAAAACAAGTACCTATTTTGAAATTTTTCCCAGTGCCACCACAAGAGGGTGGCGCCACCACTACTACTATAGCGGCTCCACTACTAGTTGTAGCGGCAGCGCCATAGGTTGTAGTGGCAGCGACACCCGCTTGTAGAGGCCCCAAGAAAATTTCAAAAATAGGCAGAAATGGCATTTTTGTACCAAAAAGCAAAACCATTAAGATTTTAAGTCAATTTCAACAATATCTTAGTAGATCTGGACTTAAAATACAAAAATAATGTTGATTTTATTGATTAGGGGGAAGGAAAACCCAAGAAACTAGAAAAATAACTTAGGCCTCCACAAATATGGCATCGCCGCTACTACTCATGTCTTGTAGTGGAGCCGCTACTAGATGTAGCAGCGCCGCTACATTGAGTGGCGGCGGTGGCTGGTTAGTAGCAGCATAGACAACAATCATAGGGGCTCAGGCGATTTTTACCGATTTTGCAAAAAAAACAAAGGAAAATGAGCCAAAAAGCCACAAAACACGACAAAACACTAGCAAAAATAAAGGAAAGAAAGGAAATAATTAATAGAACTCAGATAAGTTACCTTTAGGCCGGGAATCCACTCTTTGTGACTCAAATCAACCTTAGTCGAGCCCCTTTTTGATGATTTATGAAGGAACAGTGACGAAATCCGATGACGGAATCAGTTACAAAATTTAGGTCGTATTTGGAAAATAATCTCTAAACCTATTTGATCCAATTTTAACCTATGATTTCTAATCGATTTTAGTTATTAAGCTATGAGATTTAGCCTAAGAACAACTAATAATCGAGATTATAGAGGATTAAACTCAGATTCTATGCTTTTCTTAAGCTTTCTCTCTCTAGTTCTTACCTTTCTCTCTCTTGTTCTTAATTTCCTCTTAAAAATCAAGTTCTCTGCTGAAAATAGAGCCAAAAGTCCTCTATTGTCTCTTCTTTGTTTAAATAGTCCCCATGCTAAAAATCCACCGACTTAGGGTGAAAATCAAGGTAAAAAATTCAAACCAATGGGAAAAGAGATAGAAAAAGAAATGAACACAGCGCAGGGAGCGTTGTGCCAGCGCCGCAGCTACCCGATGTAGCAGCGACTCCACCGCTATAGTGTCCACCACTACAATAGTAGCGGCAGTGGCCCAACAGCACCTGCCCCAATAGGTGGCAGAACTACTATAAGATGTAGCGATGTTGCCACCAAACGGAGCGGCCACGCCACCGTCGGCAGCGGCAGCTCCAGCCGGACAGGGGCGCGGATGGAAAAAGGTAAAATTTGGATTTTAGAGAGATTTAATTTTTTTTGGTATTTTTTATTGTTATTTATTTCATTTATTATTATTTTATTTAAGCACGGTTAGTTCTAAAATATCAAAAAGCAACGTCTCCATGCGTGTTTCAAACTAGAAAAATAGGAGGATCGATCCATGAAAAGGTTAGAGCAAATCCATCATCATTTTGCAGAGGCGACCGAATCAGAAGGGATTTAGGTACCCGCTTCCATCCTCGATGGCAATTTTGCTAGACATCTGGGTATATGCCCAACTGAGCTGCACCCGAATTCATGGCCTGATGTAGTGGGTCACCATCAGCAATGTCTTGACTTGGGCTTAGGTTTTGACTCTACCTACTTCCATAAGATACGCTTAATTAAGTAAAATAAGAATGATGCTCACTACTAGTTAGTGAGGAAGAATGGTTTATACAAGTTCTCCCATCAGCCTGCATCTGTGCATCATTATAAAGATTTTTGGTTCTATATCTAGGTGAACGACGAGTATCCTCCTTTTCCAATGACTTGATCCATAAAGACTCCGTCAAAGACTTGAACAAAGACTAATGATCCGAATCTCTGCCTATAAGTTTTTCATTCTCTAGAGCAAGAGGAGTGGAGTTTAATGCGGCGGCTTGGGCATATATTTTTGGTTACCATCTTCTTGCTCGAGAGCTAAGTGGCATTGTCTATCTTCCTAGACCGATTCCTCCACTCAGTATTTCTCTTTACTTACTTGTATTTTTTTTATTTTAGGAAATCATGATTGATATTGAGTATGCTAATGCTCTGTTAGTGGCAAAGAAGTCACAGCGTAAAAATACTCGCACCCGGGCGGTGGCCATGGGTGGAAGTAAGAGGAAGCAGGCTGAGCTTCAGGGGCTAAGCAAGCGGTCTTCTACGATGCTTTTGGATATGTTCTCTACTCCAAAAGATCAGGTTTCTCTGGCTGATTTATACTTGTGTTTTTCTTTATTTTCTTTCTAGCTTTATTCTAATGTAAATTTTTTGTAGATTGGTCCATCCGGTCAGAAGAATGGTGATGGCCCGATTTCATCTGTTCCTCCTTTGAAGCTTGCGTTGGCTGACTTTATGGAGGAGTCCTTCCCTAACTTGTCTTGCACATATGTGGTTGTATAGGTTCCCTTCCCCTCCGAGTGGATGTGGAGAAGTATAAGAATGAGCAGACTGCTCTCCTCTCTTCTCTCTTTTATCAAGGTATCACTCGGGTAAACTTTTTTAACTAAGCTTCTTTCCTTTTTGTGAGAATTTTGTTCTAAGTCTTTCTCATTCATACGAAAGCCGTGTCTCACGGCTTAGAGCTCAGCCAAAGGGCCCAGGATAAGACCGAGACAAAGCTCAAGCTCAAGGAAAAGTGACTTTCTAAGACCAAGCATAAGATGATTATTGCTTTAAAAAGCATCCTCAAGCTTGAGGACAAAAGGGATAATGCTAAGAGGCTCTAGGCAGAGTGCAACTGCTTGAAGGAGGTAGTAGAGGGGAGGATGGCAACCCTAGAGGTGGAGCTGGCAGTTGCTCCAGCAGAGGCGACCAAGGCTAAGGGGGTGACAGAGATGATCACTGACAAGCTTGGAGATTCTGGCTGTCTCTATAGTGACTTGGTTTTCCTGGCCTGCCAGCGGATTCACCTAGATTTTTTTATGATTTCTATTTCATCATAGGATAAACTTATCATACTTCGCTCATTCTTAGAGACTCTTAGAGTAGCTTAGTAGTAATATACTTTTAATGGAGCTAGAATTCGGTCTTAGACACAAATGGTATGACTTAGATAAAATATCTTTATATTTGCAATGAGTGTTATTGCTTGCTTAGGTCTTTAAAGTATGCTTGGGGACTTACGAATGGCCTAGGTCTTTAGAAAATATTCCTAAAAGCTCAAGTGTGGCCTAGGTCTTAGTAATCATGCCTAGAAGTTTTGGGACTTCAGGTCTTTAAATATGCCTGCGGTCTTACAATTTGCCTAAGTCTTTAAATATGCCTGAGGGCTCAAGCGTGGCCTTGGAATTTTTAAAGTTCCTGAGGACTTTAAGTGGCCTAGTACTTTCTATAGAGCTGGGTGCACAATTTCGAACTAATGCCAATTCATTGATTGGGTATTGTGCTAAAAGAGTTTGATCAAAACTTCTATTGTGCACAAGTGTTTTTAATAAAAAGTGAATCTTTATTTATTAGAAAAATATAAAGATTATAATATCCGGGGTTATAATGTTATACCGGATGGAGATCCGCTTAGGGAGTGCTGCCTCATTGAAAACCTTGATATAGAAAAAACCTAGTGGGAAAAAATCTATAGCAAGGGAAAAAGATTGCAGACACTTAGCCCTAAAGGGTTTGCAGCTACATAATATTTCCTAAGGCTAGCTATGTTCCATGTCATGGGGAGTTCATTTCCATCCATCCTACTAAGTCGGTAGGTTGTGGGTCCTATAACCTAAGTGACTTTACAAGGTCCTTCCTAGTTGGCTCCTAGCTTCCTTTTCCTTCTCTGCTTTACAAATTTGCTACATCCTTGTGCACTAAGTGGCCCTCTCTAAGCTCCACTTCTCTAACTTTCCTGTCACGGTACCTGGCTATTCGTGACTTGTACGTGACCATCAAGATGTAGGCTTTATCTCTACACTCTTCTAAGCTATCCAGATGGTGCTTTATGTGGATGTCATTTTCTTCTTAGATGTAGTAAACCACTAGGTCTGATGGAGTGCCGATTTCCATGGGTACGATTGCTTCTACTTTGTAAACCAAAGAGAAGGGGGGGTTTCTCCAGTCAGCTTGCATGAAGTTATCCTATATGACCAAAGAATTTTGTTCAATTCTTCTAGCCACGAGCCTTTCTTTCCTTCCGGCCATTCCCTCAACCCTTCGCCAAGCATCCTGTTAGTTATCTCATCATGTCCATTCATATGTGGGTGTGCTACAGATGAGAATCAGTTTTGAATTTTCAGGCCTTCATAAAATTTTAAAAACTTTTTAGAGATGAACTGCGACCTATTGTCTAAAAGTATTGCTAAAGTGGATGATGATGTGGTCCTTAACCAAATCAATGACCTTCTCATGAGTGATGGTGCTAACGGCTACTGCTTCGACCCACTTAGTGAAGAGGTTGATCGTAATAAGTATGAATGTCTTCTGCCTGAAGTCTTCTGGCATTGGCCCGGCGATGTCGATTCCCCAAGTAATGAATGGCCACCTGGTTAGGAGAGGTTTCTGCACTGCATACATGATGTGTGACTTCGTAGCATGTATATGATCTTTGTGAGAAGACTATACATACTCGATTGAATCTGTATCCATAGTCAGCTAGTAGTATCCCAAAAACTTGGCCCTCCGTGTGATGGTGGAGGCTGCTTGGTCGGAACCACAATTTCCTTCATGTATTTCTTGGATTATGTACTTTCCTTCTTCTAGCGTGATGCATTTAATCAAAGTGTCTGAGTAAGAGCACTTGTATCACACTTACTTAATGACCAAGTATCTCTATTATGTCTTTATAATCCTTGCTCCTTCAACCTTTTATTCCAGAAGAATGTTCTTATCCAGGTAGTCAATTAAGGGTTGCATCCATCCGGGTTCCTTTTGTTCTATCAACATCAAATTTTGGGCCTCAATTATTAGGGCAATGATTCCTCCATCCATCTTTACTTGTTGCGTCCTTGGCCAATTTATCTGCCTTCTTGTTTTCCTGTTTAAGGACATGTTCAAGCACCCATATAGTGCCCTTTGCTTCTAACTCTTTTAATAGTGTATCTACCTTAGCCAGGTACTTCACCATTCCTTCTTATTTTGTTGTATAATTCTTATTGATTTTATTTGAAACCAACTTTGAATCACTTCTGATGGTTATTCTTTCTTGGGCTATTTCTTTGGCTAGCTCTAGGCCCTCGATCATGGGTTCATATTACTCTGCATTGTTGGTGATTGGGAAGGCTAGTTTTATAGCATAGCCCATTTGAATCTTCTATGGTTCTTCTATCTAGATTCTAAATCCTGCTCATTCCTGGGAGGAGGCTCCATCTACATACAAGTACCATGACTCGGTCTTCAGGTCGGGTGAAGGTTCAAGCCCCATAAACATGGTGACAAAGTATGCCAAAACTTGTGCTTTCAATGCTTTCCTTGCTTCAAATTGGATGTCATATTTTCCTAGCTAGATTTCCCATCTGGCCAACCTTCCTAAAATCTCAGAACTTTGCAGTACCTTCTTTAGAGGGAAGTTGGTTTTGACAATGATCGAATGTGCTTGAAAGTAAGGTCTAAGCCTCTTTGACGCTGAGATTAGGGATAGAGGTAACTTCTCAATTTTTGAGTATCTAAATTTAATTTCTCAACACCTGGCTAGTGTAGTACACCAGATGCTGACTCCTTTCTGCTTCCCTAATTAGCACTGATCTAATAGCTTCATTCATTGCTGCTAGATACATGATGAGCTCCTCATTCGTCTCTAGCTGACTCAAGAGTGGTGGCATGCTTAAGAACTCTTTAGTATTTTTGAAGACTTCCTGACAATGTTTATCCCAACTAAATGCTTTATCCTTCTTGATGGCTTTATAGAATGTGAGACATCTCTTGGTCGAAAAAGAGATGAATTGGCTGAACGCATTCACCCTTCCATTCAGCTTTTGGACCTCATTCAGTGTTTTGGGTGGCTCCATCTTCACTATTGCTTCTATCTTTTTTGGGTTTGCTTCAATTCCTCTTTGAGAGATGAGGAAAATAAGGAACTTACCCCCTTTTATGCCAAAAGTGTACTTCTCCGGGTTCAGCTTGAATTGGTATTGGTGCAACATTTTAAACATAACTTTGATGTCCTCTGCATGTTCTTCCAGGCTTCTGGTCTTGATTATCATGTCATCAACATAGACTTTGACTATTTTGCCTATTTGGTCTTGGAACACTTAATTCACAAGGCGTTGATAGGTAGCTCAAGCATTCTTCAGGCCGAATGGCATGACAGTGTAGAAGTACGTCCCTTCATGTGTGATGAAGGGTGTATTTTTTGTTAGATATGATGTATGCCCTAGAGACAATTAGGGCGATATATCTTAGTTTTATTTGTATAAACAAAGTTATATTAATAAAGGCATAGTGAGCACGGTATTTTACAGTCCCCTCTCGAGACGATGATGACATATACCCGATTTTATTCACCATGATAAAAAAATTCTTTTTGGAATTTTTATTGCTGATAAAAAGTTCTCTACAAATTTTATTTTCGGAGAAATTTAGTTTGACGTGTGTGATAACGCGTCTGGTGGTAGCTCAAACTAATGATTTTCACCCAAAAGATAATTTAGTCCAAAATACCCGTAAAAAGTCAAATAAACCCTAAAAATTCAAGTCATCTCGCTCAAATTGCTTTTGGCTGGATTTTCTTGCTTTTTCCCATTGTTAGGCTTGATTCATGCTTATTTTTCAGACTTGACAGGAGAGTGAGGCCGCCGACAGCCTCATCGATACCGCCAATAGTATCATCCATGTCGCCGCCGGCATGAGTTTCTACTGCAAAACAGCTGTGTGCCTTTTTGCTCGATATCCACCTGATAATTGATCAAAGTTAATTTCCACCAGATTTTAGCCTATACAAGGAGGCTTTTTCAGCTAGAGAAAAGGTTCAACACTTTCACTACTTGAAATCTTAAGGAGATTTTGAGTATTTTAGTTAGTTTTAGTGGGATAAAGTCTAGAAAAGGTAAGAAAAGAGGATTCAATCCATCTTTTCTTGGTTTTTCTTTACTGAAATCTCTGATATTTAGGAGGATTTTAAGATTAGAATCACCAAAATAGGATTTAAAGACCTAAATCATCCCTTTACTTCCCAAATCATCATTTGAGCTCCCTAGAGGTGTCCTTTGGATCATGAAGAGGTGGGTTCACGGCCCCGAGGTAAAAATTTTGAGTCTCGTAGCTCTTTGGCTTTCATTTTACTTGTTTGTTGTGTTTAGTTGTTGTTTTGTACTTAGTTTTGGGTTTTTGGTTGCTTTCCGGCCAAAAATAGCTACTACAAGAAACTGAAGCCTTCAGAAGCACTTGAAGCCGTTGGCAGTATCAACCATGTCACCAGCAACATCGTTGATGCCGCCAGTGGCCTCATTTGCCCCCAACAACCTTATTTTCTTGCAAGACCCTTTCTTTATGGTATCCAGAATGTCATATAGCCTGCCTGTGTAAATGAGATCGCCAGTGGCATCAGTCATACCACCGGCAGTATGGAGTTCTGGACAGCAGTTTTGTTTTTGTTTTATTTCCGACCTAGTTTAATTTATCGAAGCTTTGATGTATAGTGCAACGATGGGGGATAGAACCTCCTGAAAAAAGTCCTCACCCATAACATGTGGCATTTTCACTAATAATCCGGTTAAAATAATTATCGAGTCTAAAATATGGATATAACAGAATTTTCCCGCAAATGTCGTTTAAACCCCATTTTAGCCATCCAATCAGGCTTCATAAATTGTACAATGAATATGCCATGTTCATGCTAACTCGGGTCTTGTTCGGTCTACTAACTATACATGTTATGTGATATACCTCGTACAACATGCCACAATTGTGGTAACCGTTTTCGTGTAGGCAGATTTAGGATAGATGAATGCTAGGCCTTCAGGTATTTTATTTTTTGTATAGAACAAATGTATAGGATTTGGAAAGCCCGATATTTGTTCTTTAATTTCCACATTTTATTTGTTTGATGACTATAATAATTTATTTATTTACCGCTTCATATACTTGATAATGCGAAAATAATATATAAACCAAAAACAAAATAAATAGGGCGGGTTAAAACCGATTAAGAAAGAATGGAACCTTTTAACTTGGCCAATGTAAAATAGATAACATCATCCGAACTCGGAATCTCTACTTAAGGTATGGTCTACCACCAGGTGGCAAAATCGTACCAAAATTTCCCGGTTGAGCTGAATCGGGTGGCGACTCTATTTTAAGTATAAGATTTTGATCTCGTATCTTTTGGACATTAAAATATGTTAAATCATTTTCACAATCACCGTCATAATATTATTTTCAAGGGATCGATCCACCAACCTAGCTTCGCGGCCCATCTGAAATGTTGTCCGCTCACAGTAGCGACTCTGTCAGGGATTTATCTCTTTAAGCTTGAACTTAAAATTTTGAATAAGTTTAGAAGATTTTGATGATGTATTGAAATCATTGGCCAAATTAAAACTTCATTCCTTTTCATGACATTTTATGTAGATTGTTCGGTAATATTAGGTGCCCCCTTTTACCTAAGAAGATCGCTAAAGTATCACGCATGCCCTATTTGGAATTGAGGATGCACTACACCATAGATGACCTATTTCAACAATAAAAAAAAGCTTGCAAAAAGAAGTCAAAAGGTTGCAATAGGGGTTTTCACAACGCTTTTTTTTTAAATTGGTTGGTTTTTTTGTCGTTGCCTTAAGTGCCTATTGCAACGATTTTCACAACCACTTGAAAATTGCTGCAAAAATACCTATTGCAATGCTTTTTGGACCCAAAGATAACCAATTCACGCCATTTCCATAGGGTCCAACACGTCAATGTGATTGTCCGTTAACGACCCCATTAACGGTGGAATAGCAACGATTATTGCAACGCTTTCTCGACAACGTCTAAATATCCTATGGCAACCTAATTACCACATTTGCAACCATTTTTTACGATACTTATTTATCATTTGCAACGAATTTATGAATTATTGCAACCATTTTTACTGTAATATTGTAGTCAATTGCAACCTATTTTTGTCTTTTTGCAACCCTTTTTATTCCAAATTTTTTAAATAGCACAATTTTTATATAATATAAATTCCTATGAAACCAATATTATAAATATAATAATGTAAGATTCAATATGCATTGAAATTTTTCTGAATTAAATAATTCATAATACATAATAATTAATTGTATCTTAATTTGAATAAGATAAAGTAAAAAAGTACAAGATATAAACTAATTGTATGCCATTGCACACTTTGGGTTTGGAGTTGTTGCCTACAAAAAATCCAAAGTAAGAAAATGAAATAAAAGCAAGGCAATAACCCAGTAAGAACTAGCTAAAAGGTTACCAATAAAATAGTCAATGGACTCCCATATTGCCATGTTAAAAACTTAAAATAGAGATTTAAAGTATCTAAGAATTATACACTTAATATAAATCTAGAGCAAATTGAACATTTTATTTGAGGTTGCCTCTACCTAAAAAAATAAAAAAAGAAAATGAAACAAAAGTAAGGCAATGAAATGTAGATTCAAACATTTAATGTAAGTTGTAGACCCTATAAACATCATGAAACAATCAAGCGCTCTTGAGGCGCAAAAAGCTTGCCTCTGCAAGGCACTAGCCCTTGTGCCTCGGGCACCTCGCCTGATGAACAACCTATCTAGACATAAAAAAAGTCCAAGACTATTTTTGTGCTTAAAGGTATCTTAACAAAGTAAGGCAGATTGTATAATTTTAATTGAAAATGTAAGCTGAAAGTGTATAAAAAAACTTATTAACACAAAAAAATTAACTAAACACTTAGATAGCAATTACAGAACACCAATATAGAAGTACTCAGTTTTAGATTACAATGCGTGACAAAAAAAAGGTAGTAGGATTTAACACATAAATCTAATGTCAGTAGTTATTTCAATAATGAAAGTTATAACAATTTTGCCTGACAAGGAAAAAAGTTTAAGAGAAGTGACAAAACTATTTTCCCCTAAATTTCATGCTAAATTTGAGTACCATATATACTATAATACTATATACCAATCAATATAGCAAAAAAAAAAATTCTTTGCTGACCGATAAATTTCTACTTTTCTAAAAAATATGATTTTGCTACTAAATATCACCACTAGAAATGATTTTTTAGTTAATGGAACTTAAAATAAAAATATGGTTATAGCTTAAAAAGAAATATATACCTTCCATGACTTCACCATATTTCTTTCAAGCTTCTGTTAGACTAGTGTCATATGTCAGATAAGAAAAATCTGCAAAAAGGTTTGTTAAATATTAAAAACTAGCCCAATAGCTAAAGATAGAAATGCAGAATGGAGAAACAACAAAATAAAGTTGCATACATATAATAAAGATCTACGTTGACAAGTATATATAATCGAAATGGACAGATCTAGATAAGTATATAGATAGCTTATGATAGAGAATGTCCTAATCCATTGGTTCAACTAGGAAGGGCATTGCGATTTTCAAGAATTGTCTAGGTTATAGTATACGTACCAAAATGAAAGCTAATATGGAAAAAACAACAAGAGAAAATGGTATACCTGGTCAAATGTCTCAGGCTCTCAGCCTAAAACACCACAAACCATATATATGTCGAAAAGCATAGAAGACTCAAAAGATCCAAAAGCACAATCTCAACGGCCTGAAGTAAAAAAAACTCTAAATGTACGTTAAATACACATATCTGCAATAATTCAATATGGCTCAAATTTCACGATT
This sequence comes from Euphorbia pulcherrima, assembly GCA_947683365.1. Lineage (NCBI taxonomy): Eukaryota > Viridiplantae > Streptophyta > Magnoliopsida > Malpighiales > Euphorbiaceae > Euphorbia > Euphorbia pulcherrima. The sequence goes on from CANTUS010000015.1 coordinate 44,962,760, forward strand.
TTGAATAAGAATCTTACCTTTGGTTTGACAAGAACACATACCTGGAGTATACCTTTGTAACTCCCAGGGGCACTACCTACCCCCCTGAATCCTTTCTGTAGCCAAGTGATTACTCGTCCTCGCTTTGACATTCCTCCACCATCTCCACCAGTCCCGATCAATGACCAGGTCATGCAGCCTCCAGGCATGACACCTGAAGTAGCTACTTTTGTTCACCAGATGACGGCCTCTCAGACCAACCATAACCAGGTCACGCAACCTCTAGGTGTGACACACAAAGCCACAACCTTCTCTTACTAGCCGATCAACGACCAAGTCACACAACATCCAGGGGTGACACCAGAGATCCAGGCCTACATTAACCATCTCATAGCTACCAAGGAACCCAAGAGAAGAGAAGATTGGGTCCTCGATAATTTCACTATATCGAATATGGCGCATTATGATGGGTCTGGTGCTCCTGCTTCCTGCATTATCATGTATAAAAGGGTTATGCATGTAAATAAATTAAGTTATAAGGTGCTTGCTAAAATGTTTCCTTGTTCCCTTTGGGGCCCTGCTCTTGAATGGTATCATACTCTGCCTCAGCACATTGTCACTGATTGGAAACTTCTTTCTAAGGCTTTGAAAGTGCACTATGGTTTTAACACCATGATGGAAACAACCCTCTAACACCTTAAGGGAGTCCATTAGATGCCTTCCAAAACCTTCAAGTAGTACTTTAACCGATGGATGTCAACCCAAGCTCTGATGAAATCTATGCTAAGCCTTGAGGAGATGATTGCTAAATGCCTGGAAGGCTCCCTTCCTCTTTTTCCCAAAGAAATGGCTACTGATTCATTCCTCTCTTATAAAATTTTGTTTGAAAAGGCTGAGAAAATTGAGTGCGAGATAGAGCATGAAAAGGAAGAAAAGGCAGGAAAGCCCTAGTTCAGAAAGAATAATGATACTCAGCCCTCAACTTTGGTACCTGCTAAACCCAAAGCCTCGATTGCAGTTTAGGCAGTTTTTTAAGCCCCTACTACACCCCTGGCAATCACTCAAGCTCCATTGGTAGTTGCCGTAATCCAGCCTCCTCATCCTCCTTTCATTTTGGCTAATCCATACAAGTTGCCTCTTCGAGTTATCTTTAAGCGCTTGTCCCTCCAAGAATACAAACCGCCCAAACTCGAGGATAAGAACAATTTCTGTAACTACCATGTTCAAGTGGGTCACCAAACCAACAACTGTAAGGCCTTGCTCTCAGCTATCTAACATCTTGTTAGTGAAGGAAAGATCGCTACACTAGAAAAGGTTCCGAGCACCATTAATAACCCTTTGTTGAATTTTAGGAACTAGGTGGGAATGATCTAGTCGGGCTTAACCAAAACCGTAATCTTTGAGCTAATTACCTAGTGTAAAGGGAGAGATAATTCAGTTCTGGATATTGATTTCGATCTCTCATCCAATTCAGTCTTTGATCTGATCAGCCAATCTAATCCGGGGGTTAATTTGGTTTAGGGTATGGAAGTTGACTCGACTCCGCCTATTAAAGAAACCTGTAGAACTCAGCCTTTTATGGCTAAGAGAATGAAAACTGAGAAGAAGCTGCTCTTCAGCATAGATTCCTTTATTTCGAAGGATGATGGAGTAGTCGAAGTAGCCAAGGCTTTAAGCACTTAACTATTTAGGGTTGATTTGCCTGCCGACAAAAAACCAAATGAACTATCCAGGGTCGACCAAAATGAACTATTTAGTGTGGATGGGTATGATTTGCAAAACCCAGATTTCGACCCTAATGAACCACAATATCTGTTTGAAATACAAGCCACTCAGAGTATCCTGCTCGATAATGTTCCTAACATTACTCGGAGTGGCCTCGTGTATCAGCCTAAGGATTATCGTCTCCATCTGGATAAGGACCTAGTCCCTAGGAGAGTAGGCATCACTACAAGGCCTCTTTATCCACCTCCTCTTATTCCAACCAGTCTTAAGGTTGATCCTCTCATTACTTATCTTAAGAACACCCAAGCTCATTATAGCATTTGGTAATTGGTTATTGATTTTGATGGGCATCGCAGGGGATTGATTAAGCAACTGCTCGATTTGGAAGCTACTCTAACCACTTTTATTGTTGAGATATGTGCTAGGGTTGAGGATATTGTTCCTCCAAAGAAAGGACCAGAGATTGTATTTGGCCATTTCGATCTCCTGCTTGAGGATAGGGATTATAACAGGAGTTTGTTCACCCATATTCAGATCCTCGATAAGACCGTAGCCTGTATCATGGTAGATGATGGCTCTACCCTGAATGACCTTCCTCACTTAGGCCCGTTAGAGGAAATACTTGAGAAATCCAGCACCATTATCCATGTTTATGATGATTCAAAACATGGTGTGATTGGGGCCTTTAAAGTAGAAGTCACTATTGGAGGTGTTACAAGCAAAGTACGGTTCACTGTACTTGACATTCTTGTTACTTACTCTTTGCTGCTCGACCGACCTTACCTCCATACCTTGGATGTAGTTCCCTCCACTTCCATTGTATCGGGTTAAGGGAAAGGGAAAGATGTATCCTAAGAATAGGTTTGAGGGAAGTGATGAAGAGCCCATCGATCCAGAAGTCAAAGAAGTTGCGGCTACCATGACCAAAGCTATGGCATTTCTAATGAAGAAGGGTTGGAAGGGTGAGAGAATTGGGAAGAGGATTCTATAACCGAGATCGTGAAGAAGCTCACCAGGGCCCTGACTAAGAAAGCTAACCTATCCCAGGAACCACCCCTCACCGCCGACCAGAAAGTGGCTCTAGAACATGACCTAGATGCCATTTTGATGAAGACTGCAGAGGATGCTCCTCCAGTTGCTGCCACCACCACTTAAGCCCCTCCTCCTGTGGAGGAGGACACTATGGATGATGTAATTTTCAATATTTATAATTTATTTGATGAAAATAATGTCGTCTATAAGGCTTTCAATTCAATGAATGAATCTCATTTTGCTTACCTGTTTGATGTTTTTCCTGATGGATCCATGCATTCACATAATTATACGCATAACTTTTTTGGCATTAACGATACTTCTTTAAGTGAAATAAACCTAAGTACTAATGACAATCCTAAAATGGTAACCATTTCCAACGACTTAACTCCCGAAGAAAAAAGTGATATAATAAAAGTGCTTAAAGATCATATTAACACTTTTTCCTGGTTGTAGGAAGATATGCCTAGGGTTGATCATTAAATAGTCGAGCACAGAACTCCATCCGATCCTAAGTTCAGGCCTGCCAAGCATAAGCTCCATCGGTTAAGACCAGAATGGGCAAATGAGGTTAAGGTAGAGTTTTCGAGGTTAATTGAGGCTCGCTTTGTCGAAGTTATGGAATACCTGACTTGGTTGTCCAACATTGTTTTTGTTTCGAAGGAAGATGGTAGTCTGAGTTTGTGTTAACTTCCGGGATCTCAATAAAGCTTTGCCTAAAGATGACTTCTCGCTTCCTCACATTGATGTTTTAATTGACAGTGCCTCCAAGTCAGCTATGTACTCGTTTATGGAAGGATTCTCAGGTTATAATCAGATTCTGGTGGATATCATCGATAAGGTTAAAATGGAGTTCATTACCGAATGGAGGATTTATTGCTACAAAGTAATGTTGTTTGGGTCAAACAATGTCAGGCCACTTATTAGCGTGCCATAACCACCCTCTTTCATGACATGATCTATAAAGAGGTAGAAATATATGTGGACGATATGATTGTGAAGTCTGCTACCCGAGAAGAGTACCCTGCTATTCTCGACAGATTCATGACTAGTATTTGGATAGTATAATCTTCGCTTGAATCCGAAGAAGTGTGTGTTTGGGGTTACTTCTGGCAAATTACTAGGGTATGTGGTTAGTCAGAAAGGAATTCAAATGGATCTTGATAAGGCTAAGGCCATCAGGGATATGCCTCCACTAAAAATAGAGAAAGAAGTCTGATAGTTTCTAGGGTCCTTACAGTACATCAGTCGGTTCATTGCCCGCCTCACTACCGTGTGTGAACCCATCTTTAACTGTTAAGAAAGCAGCAACCAGTGGTATGGAATGATCAATGCGAAGTGGCGTTTGACAAAATCAAAGCTTATCTTATTGACCCACCCGTTCTAAAACCCCCAATCCCTGAGAAACCTTTGATCCTATACCTGGGTATCAAAGAGTTCTCTATAGGGGCAGTGCTTGTCCAGGAACATGATGATAAATGGGAACACATGATCTACTATTTGAGCAAGAAGTTGTTGGATTATAAAACCTTGGTACTCGGTTGTGGAGAAAACTTGCACCACATGGTTTGGCTCACTAAGAAGATGCGCCATTATTTCCAATCCTACCTGGTCAAAGTCATGGCTAAGATTGATCTTATAAAGTATCTTTTTGAATCCCCCTCTCTAGCCGGTAAAATTTCTCAATGGTTGCTACTTCTATTTGAGTTTGACATTGTGTATATAATAAAGAAGATTATTAAGGGGCGGGCAGTGGCATAATTCTTGGCTAATCAACCCCTTGACTTTGAATATGTTGAGAACCTAGAGTTTCTCAATGAGTAGCTCACCTCCGTTAAAATCCTCGAGCATGTGTGGACTATGTACTTTAACGGTGCTTTGAATAGAAGGGGAGCATGCCTTTGAGTTATTATAGTCACACTGAATGACAAAATCATCCCATTTTCCAAATGCTTGGAATTTGCTATTACCAACAATGGGGCTGAATATGAAGCATGCATGTTCAGTCTTGAGGCTCTCCTCTAGGTCAGGGCCCGTATGGTGTCTGTAATCGGGGATTTGGCTCTTGTGATCCATTAGGTTATTGTCGATTAGGAAATCAAAGAAGAATCTCTTCATCCATATGTTGAGGCGGTCCGAGGCTAATTCGAGAAGTTTACCTCTTGCTTATATCGCCAACTCCCCCGAGACGAGAATTAAATGGCTGACTCTCTGACCACCCTTGCCTCCTTATGGGAAGGACCCCAACAACAGCCTATCCGTCCATTGGTTTTGTTGTCAACTAAGATCCCCTATCACACTCAGCCAATTTAGCAGGTCCTCGTCATCTCAACCAAACCCTATTGGTACTCTGACATCATCCTGTTTCTCTAAATCGGACAATATCCTCCAGATTCATCTGACTCGCACCGTACCACTCTAAGGCAGCTCGCTATCCAATTCCAAATTTTTGATAATGATCTCTTCAAGTGCACTAGTGACGGTTTACTACTTTGTTGCTTAAATGAATTAGAGGCTCAGAAGGTGATTGATCAGGTCCATGCTGGTGATTGTGGCCCTTATATGAATGGTCTGGCTCTCACAAAAAAAATTCAGTGATTGGGATATTTTTGGCTTACCCTAACGGTCGATTGCATCGTCTAAGTCAAGCGATGCACCAATGCCAGATTTATGGGGATATACAGCATCTACCACCCACCGAGCTCCATCACTTATCTACTCCTTGGCCATTCTCGGCATGGGGATAGACATAATCGGTGAAATTTGTCGTTCATCAACAAATGGACATAGATTCATTGTGGTGGTAGTGGACTATTTCTCGAAATGGGTAGAGGTCGAATCCTACACCAATGTCACTGCTAAAAAGATGGCCAAGTTCATAGAGAAGAACTTTTTTGCCCAATATGGACTTCCGTATCATATAGTCTCAGATAACGGGGTACATTTTAAGGGGCAACTGCTGATCTGATTGAGAAATACAGGATTGAGCACCATAGATCTTCTCCATACAAACCACAAGCCAATGGTTCATTGAGGCAACTAACTATTTGGTAAAGAAGATCCTTTCTAAGATGATAGTCGGCTACAGGGATTGGGAGGACAAGCTACCCTTTGTTATTTAGGGATATTGCACAAACGTCCATACCCCAATTGGTCAAACTCCATTCTACCTGGTCCACAGAATGGAAGCGATCTTGCTAATTGAAATTCAAGTAACCTCACTGAGGATGGCATTAGAAGCTAAGCTAAAGGAATCTGAATGGACTCAGCTAAGGTTTGAGCAGCTAAATATGATGGATGAGCAGAGAATGAGAGCCCTAGATAATCTCTAAATGTATCAATAGTGCATGGCTTGAGCATGCAACAGTCGGGTAAGACACCAGAAGTTTCCCCTAAAAGCAGGAGATCTAGTCCTCAAATAGCTGAAACCTTCCACCACTGATGCAAGGGGCAAATTCTGGCCTAAATGGGGAGGACCATATGTGCTAAAGAAGATGCTTAGTAAAGGGGCGGTTAAACTTATGGACATGGACGGGAATAAGTTTGTGAACCCCATAAACTAGGATAGGATTAAGCGTTATCATATCTAAATAAAAAGAAATAAATCAGAAAAAGTAGCACAAATAATAGACATAATAATCACCTGGCTTTCGGTCTTTAATGATCGGGCAAAAATTAGGGTGACACCCGAAGGTCGGTATTCTACAAAATGGCCGTCCAAAATTTAGGGGATATGATGAACCTTCTAAGTCAAAAATCTGAAAAGGGTGATTTAGGAAAAAATTAGGTTAAGTGAGCAAAGAGCGAGTGCCTTCTAGAAAACCGATCTAGGCTAGTGGGCACTGGGAGTTAAATCAATGGGAACATTTACCAAACATCGTGTACTATGTTTTACTACACTTAATAAAAGTATCTCTTTTGTTGAATTCTGAATGCTTATGTTTATGTGAATTTTGTATCTATATGGCCAGAACAACTCATATAAACTGGATGCAGAATTCACATTATTCTAAATCAAAGCGCATAAATAAAAATAATTCTGATAGACTGAAAAGAGTGAGGTCTATGTAAAAGTTAGAAAAATTCTGCTGGATTGAAAACCCAAAAAGGGCAGTCCAGGAAAAAATTAAGATAAGGTTCGATAGATTGAAAACCCCTAAGGGTGGTCTATGTAAAAATTAAAACCAAATAAAAGACATGTAATAAAACAAAGTTCGATGGGCCTGTCACCCTGACTGGCCTATGCAAAAGATAGAACAAAGCGCATCTCAAGCCGAGCTCCCCACGTCATCATCATAATACCTAGAAATCCTTTACAAGGTAGTAATGGAAAATGGCTCGTATCCCTACTCTACTCGCTCTCCCTCAAAGGGGGCCCATGATCGCTTGGATCAGGTCGTCAGACGTCCTCTGTAGTGTATATCTGTCCCAATGGTCTCCATATGAGCATAGTCCAAAGTCTCGAATATGGCCTCCCTAGCCCACTAATCCCGGATGTGGTTCACCCACCTGACTTTGTAGACTCCGATCTGGTTCTCAGGTAGCTTGATCAGGACTCCCTGTTGCTTACCGTACTAATAATACAATCAATAAGAGGTATCGAATGAAGACCTCTCCAAACTTATCAGCCGAATGCAGGATCCCCAGGACTCTACAACTACATCTCAAATCCTCCATTATAGGTAGACCCACTAAATCTATGCGTCTATATACCCCCTCAGAATGGGCATCCAACTGTCAAATGTTAACTGATCGAAATCGACCCGCATGATCCCTTTCTCCCTTTGATGGACGAGTAATTACTTATTTGGATACCCCCATGGTGCGTCCTTCAGCTTTTCTATCAGCCATACCTGTAAACCAATTTTAGATAGGGGTAGAAGGAAGTGAATAATTTATAAGATGGGGGACAATGAATACCTGCAGTTATGTAAAATGGTCACCAATAAGAGTCAGGTAGGTGGAAGCAGCGTCTATGTTTAGTAAGATCTCTGCTAGTTCCACAGCTATGGGGGAAGCCCTTGTCAACACCGGTCTGATAAGTGAAATTAGCCTGAATAGGGCAACTGGGCCCACTCTGCACATGAACTCCGCCATAAGTAAAAGCGCGACCATGGAAGGCCAAGCAAGATGAGATCTAGGGCCCCTCGACACCACTCTAGCAAGGCATTAAACTAAAATCCAGACTTGTCAGGATGCTGGGACAGAAATGGGTCCATAAAATCCAAGTTCTAAAAGCCTAGGGGAACGCCATCCATACCAAAGTGAAGCTGCGAGAGTGCTAGGGGCACAAGCTTGGGGTATGGAACCCCTAATATGGCATGGAACTCTTCAAACAAGGGGCATAGCTCGAACAAAGACAATTGAAATACATGGTCCATCTGATCCCACAAAGACAACATTGCGCGAAGGAATTTAGGACTTATGGGCTACGCTGTGATGTATTAAAAGCCCCATAGTCCAAATTTCTCCAAATTCTGCCAGTCTACATTTCCTAGGCTTTCCAGGAAACCTCATAGCTGCTGATTATGGTTTGCCATCGATGAATTTGAAAAAATGGTTAGATCTGAGTTTCTGGGTTAGTGATGTCACCGGGGATGATAGCGATGGCACTGACGGTATGAATTGAGAGTTGGGCAGTATGAGCTGATGTCACCGGCGGCATGGATTGCGGGCGACTTTGTCTATGTTATTTAGCAAACCAGATTTTCATATGGATGACGATACCAATGATGCCGCTGCCGGTATTATAGTGTTTTCTGCAAATTTTAGACATGTTCTAATCAGTTTAAACGTAAAAAAATAACCTGTGAAAACCCTACAATCTATTTCCAGAACATATCCAAGCGTAAAATTCAAATTTTATTCAAACCAAAAGCCTAAAGGCACAAATCATCCTAATATCCAAGTGCTAACCCTAAACAAGTCAAATCCAAGCCAAAATCATCTGAAATCCAAAATCAAACACCAGCGTATCAAGGGCATACGAACCAAAATCAATATCTAAACAGATAAAAATAAAAAGAAAAGGGAAGCGGGGTGGTAGATGAATCTAGAACTAGTAGCCACCATTGGTTGGGCGAGATGTATACTCTGGCTCATCCATGAGATAGTGGTTGACGATGACCTACTCAGTCCCCGGGATGCTCTAGGTACTCTCTGGATCACCTCTATAACAACAACTAGTTGTTTCCTTCCTTCCCCTATGGCTCAGCTCGGTCGGGGTTACACGATCCATATTGCGTTTACTTCTCCTTTTATGCAAGGTAGCATCCAGCTAGCTCTATAACTCGCTTATGTGGTGTCAGAGTGCCCCCGTCTCTTCCTCGTATCTCTACTAGGCCTCATTGGCATCTGACAGTGTAAGGGCCATAAAATCAACAGACAGACGAACAACAATAATTCATATCATTCATACCATTCATACATGCATATTATTTTGCAATGTCATATCATAGTAGGGGATATACTTGAGCGAGCAAGGAGAGAGAAATGATAGTGTCTCAGAGAGCAAAGGCCTTTCCAGCCAACCGCTCTGCCTTAGCACACGAGTTGAAAATCCAAAAAGAGGTAATTAAAAGGAAGCCATCAAGGGAATTATCATACGAATATGTTTGAGTTTACGCAAGACTTATATGAGTTGTGTTCATAGGCATAAATTTCAGCGAATGGCTGCTCAGGGTTATCTCCCTAGGCTAAAAGTCACGTCTCGAGTTCATGAGTAGGAAATGGGTCTCTAAAGCAGTTGAGAGATGACCCTCTATGAAGTCAGCACCCTCGGGTATGCCCTGGCCTTACCCTCCACTATCTTCGGGCCGGCCTCTCTTCCTAGGAGGTGCCTGAAATTCAGAAAAACACAAAAGACAAGCATAAGCAACCATTTTGATCCAAGCATGTGATATATATATATATATATAAACATAAAAAAGGCGCGATCTCACATAAGAAGAATGGTGCCCTCCGTGAGCCATTGGTGCATCCTAGCCAAAATTGCCCTGCCCCTTGGGATTGCCCTCACCACCACCACTCCCTTCCTTATCATCGATCTCCTCAAAAATAACACATTTTGCCTTTTCAGCTCTTCCTACCTCCTTTTCGTATGGAAAGCGAAAGAATTGTTAGCATGAATGCGGGGGCACATCATAAGCAAGCACAAAATGTGGCAATTATAAGGGCCAGGGACACTCCCAACCACTCGACCGTTGCCCTCCAAATAATCATCCTTGTCAGCCGCACCAGTAATGGTCAAATAAGGCCACTAGAGGCCTGTAGGAGGATCCTCAGGCACTGGCCAAGTAGCATGCATAACCTCCCTCCAATAATGAGCTCTCTCCCCCAAGTACCTAGGTAAAGCTAAGGGGTATTCCATCACAAACCTATGGTCATCCACCTCCCACCAGACCGTAAGGACAGTAGCATGGTAGGACACCTCCTCAAAAGGGTCCCTAATGACCTAGCCAATCAAATCAAGCAGAAGGCTAATGTAAGTAATTTAAATTTATAAATGTGTTTTTTGACTAATATTTTGTTGAATGTAAGGTAGGGCTAAAAGTCAAAGTAACATACCGAGCCAATCTATAAGTTTGCAGTGCCTCTTTGTATGTGGTAGAATACTTGTCGAGTCCTCCAACGCTCCCGCACCACCGGGCGAGAAAATACAAACCCATCCTAGTATTGAACTTAATCGGGGGAAGGATCTAATGCTCGAAGGCCTTAACTTGTACAATTGACAACCAATCAATCCAAAAGCTTAACACACCAAAAAGAGAAAGGAAACTAACCATAATAATAAAGCACTATTCAAAAGGATATACCTGGAGCAGCAAATGGCTCATGTGGAGGACCTTTTTCTTCTTTTAGGTAGCTCCTATGTCCAACCCATAGTACATCTGTCCTAGAATGGCCCTAGGCCAGTTCTTCTCCTTGATAGTCACCACGTCCTCGATAGCATAAATCAACCCATAGTTGACCTTGTTGCCTGAGATAGGAAAGAACAACATGGTCAACAATGAAATGATAAAAGAACGGACGCAAGCATCCTACTGGGTCTCGGAGACCACTCTGACCTCCATCCAATACTCTTGCAACTCTTCATAGCACAATGCCCCAACATGGGCTTCAAACCTAATAGCTCTATCACAGTTTTCACCACCGGACCCCTGAGGTGGTTCCTCTCCATATAGATGTCAAAATGAATCACTGCTTTAGTCCATGGTAGCCTAGTCATTGCCACCATGTTAGAAGGGTAAATAGTCACCTCGCCAATCTATAAGTGAAAAGTATAAGTGGTGTTAGACCACTTCTCAATCAGAGCGGTCAAAGCCAGATGGGAAAGCTTTAGCATCAATAGGGGCATGGCACGGGCTAAATCCCCAAAAACTTGTGTCATCTATGGCAGTCGCAAGCACAGAATCCTTCTCCTCAATATGCTGCCACCACTCACCTATAGTCCCCATACCTTTGGTACAAGTCAGTGTGTGTGGCTTCAAAAATCAGAGAGGAATAAATCAGTTATGTAATTCTATTTCTATGGCTATTAGCTTTTAGAATGCTGCTAATGCCGCTGCTGGGGTAGTTATAACACCGGCGACATCAGCCATACCGCCGACAATATGAGTGATACTGCTAGCGACATCGTTGGAATCAGCAGTAATATGACATGATTCCAGCCCTTTTTTGGAAGGCCTGAAGCAGCTAGTGACAAGAGTGATGCCGCCGACGGCATCAATAGCTGCAGGCAGAATCTAGTTTTGCCTAAAATCACACCAAAAAATGCAATTAATCAGTTTCAGGGCATAAATCAAATAGAAAATAGGCCTATAAACATGTATTCTAACGTATATCTCTTGTTTTTAACCTTTATTCTACCATTTTTTGAGTCTAAAACCAAAATCTTCAAACGAAACAAAAGAGTTTGAGTTTTGTAGGTTACCTTGATGTAAGAGATATGGTTCTTCTTCTCCGAGATAGATTATCGATTGGAGCCACAATCCTGTACTCGAATACGATGTCAAATTCCTTGAAGCTGTAGCCCACATGAACTACGTAAAGTTTTAGCCCCTCGATGGAAGAAGTAGGGAGATCATCGGACTTAGAACTGCTAGATTTATGCTCGAAGATCTTCTTCATGATTGGGAGTAGAAAGGAAAGAGAAAGGTTGAGTTTTGTTTGAAGAGTAGGGAGGAAGAAGAAGAGTATTTTTGCCTCTATTATTGAAATAGGAGAAAATAAGACTTTAAACCTATATTAAACACCCGCGAGGAATTTAAGGAGTTCAATTATATCTGAAACAGTCGTTCCATACCATCGACGACATCATCCAAATCACCAATGATATCAGTCATGTCGCTGCCGGCCTCACCATCACTAGTTTGAATTTTAAATTTCTTTGACCAGTCAAAGGTGCCATGTGGCACCCCATACCGCCGGTGGCATCAATCAAATCGCCAATGGCATCATTCTAAGCCACCGGTGACATCAAATTCTCTAGGAAATTTTAGTTGTCTTTTCAACAGTTCAACAGGATCCCGGCTCAAGCCTTGACATCCTAGGACTACTAAGACCTTTGTGTTTTTCATTTATAACGATTTTACTGTTGATCGAAGGGGCAAAAATATTTTTGTTTCACAAAATCCATCAAGCAGGGAAAATGTCATCTAAAAATAAGTCTAATCTTATTTTACTTGTCATTTATTGTAGGAATGACGCTCCATAATCTCAAAATCATCAAAGCCCAAGCCCTGCTTGGCAAATCTCAAAGCCCAAGCCCAACCAAGGAGAAAACCGATCATCAATGCCCAAGCCTTCTTGGCAAATCAATAAAGCCCAAGCCCGACCAAGGGGCAAACGAATCATCAAATCCCAAGCCCAACCAAGGGGCAAACCAATCATCAAAGCCCAAGCCCGACTAAGGGGCAAACCAATCATCAAAGCCCAATCCCGACCAAGGGGCAAACAAGTCATCAAAGCCCAAGCCTGATCAAGGGGCAAACCAGTCTCCAAAAGGAGGCACTGGCAGAATCAAAACCTTGTCATCCATCAGGTACAATTCCTTTCCTTTGCTCTTTTATATGATCATACTGACCTATAGCAACAGTGACCTCCCAAGGTGAAGCCTGTGGGCACGAGATTTTACAGTCTCTCTTACCAGATGATGATGACATATACCTGATTTTATTCCTCATGTTTTTCAAATTGTTCTCATCGAAAAAAATTCTCTATGAATTTTATTTTTGGAAAAATTTAGTTCGACGTGTCCGATAACGCATTCGGTGGTAGCTCAAACCGATGATTTGCATCCCGCTTAAATTGCTTTTGGCTACATTTTCTTGCTTTTCCCATTTTTAGGCTTGATTCATTCTTGCTTTTTAGACCTGTTAGGAGAGTGAGGGCACTAGTGGCCTCATCGATATCACCGGTGCTATCATACATGCCGCCGACGGTATGAGTTTCTGCTGCAGAACAGCTGTGTGCCTTTTTGCTCGATATCCACTAGATAATTGATCAAATTCAATTTCCACTGAATTTTAGCCTACATAAGGAGGCATTTTTAGTTGGAGAAAAGGTTCAACACTTTCACAACTTGAAATCTTAAGGAGATTTTGAGTGTTTTAGTTAGTTCTAGTGGGATAAAGTCTAGAAAAGGTAAGAAAAGAGGATTCAATCCATCTTTTCTTGGTTTTTCTTTACTGAAATTTCTAATATTTAGGAGGATTTTAAGTTTAGAATCACCAAAATAGGATTTAGAGACCTAAATCATCTCTTCACTTCCCAAAGCATCATTTAAGCTCCCCGGAGGCATCATTTGGATCACGAAGAGGTGGATTCACGGCCTTGAGGTAAAAATTCCGAGTCTCATAGCTCTTTGGCTTTCAATTTAGTTGTTTTTTGTGTTTAGTTGCATTTTTGTGCTTAGTTTTGGGTTTTTGCTTGCTTTCCGGCAAAAAATAGCAGATCCAAGAAACTGAAGCTACCAGAGGCACTTGAATCCATTGGAGGTATCAACCATGTCGCCAGCGGCATCGTTGATACTGCCAGTGGCCTCATTTTCCCCTAATGGCTTGTTTTTCTTGCAGGAACCTTTCTTTATGGTATCCAAAATGTCATGCAGCCTGCCTGTGTAAATGAGATTGCCAGCGGCATCAGTCATACCGCCAGCGGTATGGAGTTCTGGACAATAGTTTTATTTTTGTTTTATTTCAGACCTAGCTTAATTTCCCAAAGTTAGGATGTACAGTGCAACTATAGGGGTCTAGAACCTCCTGAAAATAGACCTTACCCCATAACATGTGGCATTTTCACTAATAATTTAGTTAAAATAATTATCGAGTCTAAAATATGGATATAACAGAATTTTCCCACAAATGCCTTTTAAACCCCATTTTAGCCATCCAATCAGGCTTCATAAATTGTAAAATGAATATGCCATATTCATGTCAACTCGGGTCTTGTTCGGTCTACTAACTATGCATGTTATGTGATATACCTCGTATAATGTGCTGTATTTGTGCTAACCATTTTCGTGCAGGTAGATTTAGGATAGATGAATGCTAGGCCTTTGCGTATTTTATTTCTTGTATAGAACAAATGTATAGGATTTTGAAAGCCTTGTATTTATTCTTTAATTTCCGCATTTTATTTGTTGGATGACTGTAATAATTTATTTATTTACTACTTTGAATGCTTGATAACGCGAAAATAATATATAAACCAAAAACACAATAAATAGGGTGGGTTAAAACCGATTAAGAAAGAATGAAACCTTTAAAAGTGGGCAATGTAAAATAGATGACATCATCCGAACTCAAAACCTCTACTTAAGGTATGGTCTACCACCCGATGGGAAAATCGTACCAAAATTTCTCGGTTGAGCTGAACCGGGTGGCAACTCTATTTTAAGTACGAGATTTCAATCTCGTGTCTTTTGGACATTAAAATATGTTAAACCATTTTTATAATCACCATCACGCTATTATTTTCAAGGGATAGGTCACCAGCTCGGCTTCGCGGCTCGGCTGAAATGTCGTTCGCTCACAGGCATTCTTTTGTTATATGAATGACTGGTTTAGAATATATTCATTGACGTGTTTGCAAAATTCCATGGTATAATCATAGCACATATTGCAAGGGCATAATGGGAGTATGTTGGTAAGAACCGATTCATGTCCAATTATGATTTGTGTAAATATCCCTAGTCATAGTATCATCAAGATTGGACATTGATGATATGGATAGACTAGCATGTGTCATCATACCTCTTGAATTTGATTCAGAGTAACATATCTCTAGTGCTAGAGGGTGGTACCATGGGTTAACATATGAATGTATTTAGAGAGATACATTGGAGATCGCTGTGAGACAATACTCAGTAATATATATTATGTGTTGCTGTGTAATCGTCTCATTGCAATAGTAATGCGATATCCTTAGACCTGAGATACTAGTTACCTTATTCAGATGTTGCTATACTTTGGGTTATACCTAAGCACTCTACAGACCGAGTGATGCGGATGATTACGGGTATAGTTGATGTATGTTCGTTGGTAAGCTGAGTAGTCAAGATGGAATCTATCACTCCACTATAACAATATAAGTCCTTAGACCTGAGATACTACTTACCTTGTTCAGATGTTGTATACTTTGGTTCATACCTAAGCACTCTATAGACTGGGTGATGTGGATGATTACGGGTATAGTTGATGTCTGTTCGTTGGTAAGCTGAGTAGTCAAGATGGAATCTATCACTCCACTATAACAATATAAGGGAGATATACCTTGACCACTTGTTAGCAGCAACACACTCATAAACATCTGATCAAAGTGTGAGTTTATAGGATGAGATCCTGATCAATACATTAAAATGGTTGAGTAGTGTACTTTGGCAGCAAGACTTAATACTAGGGTAGCTATTAAAGCTACTAGTGGACTAACACTTAAACCAAGTCCTAGAAACCAGATGGTAACTAATAGTTGATAGAAGGAGTGAGTTGTATTGATACTACTGTAGAATTGGGATTAAGTCACAATGGATGTGATGTTCTGAATATTGAGGGGCCATATGCCCTTTGCTAGAGAGCCACTATAACCGATCAAAGGGATTAGAGTCCACAATGGTCTGGAGCTCCAAGCCAGTCAATTACTAAAAGGAATTGAGCTAGGTTTAACTTTTGATGGCTCGATATTACGGGATCCTATAAGGTCACACACTATGAGTTACAACCGAGCTATATAGAGAACCATCAGATCGGGTCTAATCTAGAAGACCAAGGAAATATGGTTATACCATAATAGTAGTTAGACCAATATTCATTGGTTGGTCCAATGAACCTATCAAATAATAAGGAGGATAAAATAAACAAAGGGCAAATTGGAACTGGAACTTAGCGAGATTTATTAATATTAGATATTGAATAAATCTACGCGAGTGGGCCTATAAATTTACTGTGGGACAGTATAAATATAGGGCATGCGAACAGGCCACACGACAACACCATTTGGAACAGAGCTGTGTGTGGCCCATAGGGCACTCAAAAGTGGGTTGCAAGATGCAGCCCGCTTGCGCACTGCGCAAGCCCAAAGGGTTGCTTGCTTATGGGCCTGCGCAGCATGTAGCGTAGCCCATTATGGGTTGTGCTACATGTGGGCGTACGCATGGTACATAAGCTTGCACATATGGTGCAAACATTGCAGGCTCGCGCTCCTGTGCAATCCTGTAAGGGACTACTGGATAAATGGCTAGCAGTCTCTCAGTCTAATTAAGAGCTTCCTCCCTAAGCAAATTCTCAGTGTTTGAGTTATTTCCCAACACTGCCTAGGTTAATTAAATAACCTATTTGTCCTTTTTATTTCAATTTCTATTGGTTGAGGTTAGGTACTTTATTGTCCTTTGAATAATTCCTAACCACTATATATAAAGGTGTCCTCCTTAATTGTTTTTCGTCCTTAATTTCATACTTCTTCTCTTGCTCTCTTATTCTTTTAGTTGTTCTTATTCCTAAAAGCAATCTATCGAAAGATGTATTTACTTAGAATAGAAAAATAAGGGAATTTCTTCTAGGATAAATTAGTAGGAAAGATCAAGCTATCTTCCAGTTATTTATTGGTACTCCCTTTCTAGAAGGTTTTGGTCGGTAGTGCTCGTGTGGACTATTTGTTGGGAAACAAGGATCCAGAACTCAAACAATTCAGATCAGGTTTTAAGTAAACAAAAACCTAAGTATAAAAAGACCTAAGTCACCAATCCGGACTCATATCCAAACATTCAAAGTTCAAGACAAGTGAAGATAATTACCTAAGCATAAATAGAAGCATCCGGTCAAAGTTTCGAAAGGAAATAAACTTCAAACCGCCAAATACAACACCAGAAAGAATTGATTGCAGAAGCATCCGGAAGAAGACAAATCCGAATATATTAAGTCTAATGACATCCCGAAGACCTAATATTTCAGACAAAGGGAATGATTAAAAAATTCCATTCCCTCCATTCATTTAGTCTCCAAGTCAAAGATCCTTTTCCCTAAAGCAAGATAAAAGTGACAGCTAACACTTTTCAAGAAAAAGGACAAAGAACTGACTCCAGACAAAGAAAGAGGTAACATCCTTTTTCACCTAGACCAATAAGAAGGCGCGTGGATCTCCCACCAAAAAGCTACTGTTATAAAAGTTGGTGTATCACTAAAATACAAGGAAAACGGTCACTAACAACTTTTTAGCCAATTCCAAGGATTCAAATGGGTCAAAATCTCTGTCTAACGGATTGATCAAAGATTCCGGAAGCTCCACATCTTACCTGATCAACAGTGAAGATTTAATTATAGCTCACCAACCCATAATGGCTACATTTATGATCAAAGCCCATAAAAGGGAATCTTCAAATGTTGAGAAGGTGTTAGTTGACTTGAGAAACCAATTAACAAG
This sequence comes from Euphorbia pulcherrima, assembly GCA_947683365.1. Lineage (NCBI taxonomy): Eukaryota > Viridiplantae > Streptophyta > Magnoliopsida > Malpighiales > Euphorbiaceae > Euphorbia > Euphorbia pulcherrima. The sequence continues at coordinate 44,980,412 of CANTUS010000015.1, forward strand.
AGAATTCGCAAAAAGCAATTAGAAAACTTATCCCTCCAAGAATTAACTATTTCCAAATCAGTTATAAGATTCCCAACTTAAATTATAAACTTGAGGAAGTCCAAAACCAAAACCTTTAAGAAAACAAAGTGAAAAAAACTCCAACTTGGATGAGTTGTAAGATTGGGATACAGCTTAAAGTAGGTGCTTTGAGTGGGATCTCCGTATAGGAATTAGCTCAGGATTTGGGTAGAAATCTAAGTGGTATATCCTGCTAAAGACAAAAGGAATCAACTAGGAGTTGGTGCTTTTAGTGGTATATCCTATATCTGGAAGGGGTTACCATCCGGAGACAACTGTAACTAGTGGAAAAGCTCAAATGAAGGAACCTTTGGGGACTGGATGTAGGCGAGGTCAAACCTGTATAAATCTCTTGTGTTTGAATTTTCTTTACTCTGCCTTTAATTTACCACAATTCATATTATTTGCATCATCGGACCCAAAACATCCGAAACATTCAAACATGCTACATAAGACTTTTTAAAAGTTTGACATTTCCACGAAAAGGTCATTCACCCATCCCCTGACCTTGTTAACATAAGCACAGTGCTAAAAAACTAGAGATCTAACGATCTCGAGCTAAAGGTCCAAAATTTTGATTCAAATATAAAAATGAGTCTCCAAAACTCATAACTCCTTCCCGAGGGTATGTCAATTACCCGTCCTCCACTCTTCATCGGTAAACACTACATGTTCTGGAAGAACCGAATGAAGAATTTTATTCAGGCTCAAAGCATGATGGCATCGATGGCCATTAAAGATGGTCCATATGATCCTACTCATGAGGTAGATGGTCTAACCACCTGCAAGCCCTCGAGCTTATGGGATGAGAATGATTGTAAAAGATTGCATGAAAATGCAAATGCTATTAACATGCTTCAATGTGCTCTTAGTGCAGTTGAATTTAATAGAATATCCGGATGCAAAACTGCATAGGAGATATGGCAGAAGCTGGAAGTGACCTATAAAGGAATAAACAAGGTCAAAGAAGCCAAAATTGATCTACTACAATATAAGCTTGAATCCTTCAAGATAGAACCCAAAGAATCCATCAGTAGCATGAATACTAGATACACCAATCTAGTAAATGAATCAAAAAGGCTGGGGAAGGAAATCTCAAAAGTTGACATGGTCAATAAAATTCTCCGGAGTCTCACCAAGTAATGGGACAACAAGAAGACTGCCGTTGAGGAGCCTCATGACTTAAACTTCTATAGTTATAATGAGATCATTGGTAATCTCTTGACTTAAGAATTGTCCCCAGAAAGATACAACCAACAAGAAAGAAGACCGGAAGAAAAGAAGAGGATCATTACTCTTAAGGCACACTTTGCCTGATCAGCCTCTTACGGATCAGAAAAGTAACCAAAAGAGTCAAAGTATAGTGAAGAAGATATGGCTATGCTAGCCAAGTACTTTGACAAATTCATGAAGAAAAAAAGATGGAAGAAGATTTAGAAGATTCAAATAAAAAAGGCCTAAGGAAGGCACCTCAAGAAGGGATAAGCGAAGAAAGGTTCCGGAAGAAAAGAAAGATCCGGAGAAGGATGCTGCCTACTTCGAATCCGGCGAAAAAGTGCAATTCAGAACAAAATGCCCTAAGTTGAGAAAGGAAAGGAAGTATAAGAAGAAAGCTATAGGGGCCACGTGGAGCAATAGTGAAGAAAGTAGTAGCTCATCCTTAATAAAGGAAGAAGAGACTGCTCATTGTGCACTCATGGAACTGAAAGATCTGGAGGCAGAGCAATGCAGAAGAAAGTCATCCAAGCAAGATACACAGCAACTTGGAGATTCAGAATTAGAATCAGCAAACACTGAGGTAACCTCTCATTCAAATTCTGTTTCTAACATTGATCTTGCTAGAGCCTTAAAGGTGGTGATCCATAATGTAAGAAAGAACACCAAAGCCATAAAATCCATACAACGACAAATTCTAGAATTAGCTGAAGATGTAGAAGCTATGTCACAAGACATCAACCTAATGAGAACCACAAAGCACATGGATGTGGTGGAGGAAAACTTCCTAAAAATTCAAGTTCAGATTTTAAGTGCTAACTTGACAGGATTAGATAGGGAGCTAACTCTACTAAAGGAAGCATCCGGAAGGGCATTCGGATCCTTAAAACCGAGAGGAAATATAGGGCAAGCCTCCAAGGAAATTCTAAATTCTTCCAACCAGAAGGAGAAGGAGGTTAGCAGACAATCACAAGCTCAAAGATACACTATTGCACAAAAAGGAAAGGCTAAGGCAGTGTACACTCAGCAACCTGCCAAACAGAGGAATTATGTAGTAGAAGTTGCACCCCTAACCAACTTTCGAACATACTCCAAACCAACTACAAGTGTACAAGAAGCTAGATATAGAGGGAATTATGAGAAGGATGATCTTGAGAAGATTAAAAAGAAGCAAGATGAGAACATACCCCTTTCAGGGTGCAGGTTTTGTAGGAAAAACAACCATATTACTAAATTATGTAGATTAAAAAATGGCTTTTATGATATTTATCCTTGACCTAAAATGGTTGATAACCTGAGAGGACCCAAATCTAATTGGGTACCCAAACCCATTTGATCTATTTTGCAAGTATGCCTTAGATCTATAGTAGATCAACACACTTGGTACATTGACAGTGGATGCTCAAGGCACATGGCATGTGATGAGAAGGCTTTCATCACATTAACCCGAAAGAAGGGAGGCAAACTGAGCTTTGGAGATAATCAAAAAGGGCAGATCATTGGACATGGAACCATTGGATCGAAATTAAACATAGAAGATGTATCACTGGTTGATGGATTGAAGTTCAACTTACCAAGTGTAGCCTAACTCCATGATAAAGGAAGGAAAGTCACCTTTAATTCCGGACCCTGTTCAATCTATGATAGTAAGTCTAATCAACTCATTCTTTATGCACCTAGAGTAAACAATGTCTATTCTATTAACAATAAAAATGAGAAAAAGAATATCTATTCAGTGTCTAAAGAAGAAGAATCATGGCTATGGCACCGGAGGTTAGGACATATCAGCATGAACCTCCTGTCCAAATTACCCAAAAAAGAATTAGTAGTGGGTTTGCCTAAGATTGCTTTTGATAAGGATCATCTTTGTACTGCAAGTCAATTAGGTAAATAGCATAAGAAAAGTTTCCCTTCCATCTCCTACATTCCTTCTAAAACAGTACTTGGGCTCGTGCATATTGATCTCTTTGGTCCAATCAAACCACTGAGTTTAGGTAGAAGAAAATACACCATGGTCATTGTGGATGATTATTCTCGATATACTTGGATTCTCTTGCTAGCAAAAAAAGATGAAACCTTTGACCAATTCTCAAAAAATTCATCCGGATAGAAGTATAATAAGGCATAACTATTGCACGCATCCAGAGTGATAATGGTGGTGAGTTCAAAAATAAGCACGTTGCTGAATTTTGTGACTCCAAGGGGATTGAGCATAACTTCTCTGCCCCTCGTACTCCTCAACAGAATGGGGTAGTTAAGAGGAAGAATAGGACCATAGTTGAAATGGCTAGAATAATGCTAAACGAGAATTGTTTGCCAAAATATTTTTGGGGTGAGGCCGTAAATATAGCATGTTATATTCTAAATAGAGCTCTCATTAGATAGACCATAGATAAACCCCCTATGAAATCTGAAAGGGAAGAAAACCCAAAATTGGGTATTTCAAAGCCTTTGGATGTAAGTGCTACATCCTGAATGATAGAGAGCAATTAGGAAACTTTGATCCCAAATCTGATGAAGCAATTTTCCTTGGCTACTCAACACATAGCAAGGCTTATAGAGTCTTTAACAATCGAACCCAAACTATGGTAGAATCAATACATGTAGATTTTGATGAGACTAACCATGCAGAGAAACGAAGTCCCACTCTGGAAGATCCAATTCCGAAAGCTGAAAATTCTGGAGAAAATAATGAAGCCAAAGTTCCTGATTCTTTCAAAATCAAAAAGTACAAAGAAGAAGATGAAGGAATATCCTTCGATCCAGAAGTGCAACAAGTTCATCTCAATCAACATAAGATAAACTTCAATGAAAATAAAGAAGGAGAAGTTGAGGTATAAGTGGAACAAGCCCCAATCCAGCATAAGGATCTACCAAGAGAAGTCTGGACTCACAGGGATCAACCAGTTGTAGCCATTTTGGATAATGTCCAAAATCTAGTCATAACTAGAGGACAACTCAATAGGATGATGAACCATACTGCTTTTTTCTCTCTTATTGAGCCAAAGAAGTTCCAAGATGCAGAAGGAGATGAAATCTGGATGATGGCCATGTAAGAAGAGCTAGATCAATTCACAAAGAATGATGTATAGGATCTAGTGGCACCTCTAAGAGGAAAGTCAATCACTGGCACAAAATGGGTATTCTAGAACAAGCTAGATGAATCCGAAGTAGTGGTGAGAAACAAGGCAAGACTAGTTGCCCAAGGCTACAATCAACAGGAAGGAATTGATTTTGAAGAAACTTTTGCCCCTATAGCAAGATTAGTGGCAATCCAGATTCTATGTGTCTTTGCATCATTCATGGGGTTCACATTGTTTCAAATGGATGTCAAAAGTGCATTGGAGTTATCAAGGAAGAAGTCTATGTGAAGCAGCCACCTAGAATTGAAGACTCATAACATATGGATCATGTCTACAAACTGAAAAAAGCCCTCTCTAGATTGAAGCAAGCACCAAGAGCTTGGTGCGAGAGACTCACTACTTTTCTCATATCCAAGGGATATATCCGGGGTAAAGCAGATACAACTCTTTTCATGAAGAAAAAGAAGGATGATATTATCCTAGTGCAAATCTATATAGATGATATCATATTTGGAGCAACAGATGAAAATATGTGTGAAGAATTCAGCTCTCAAATGCAAAAGGAATTTGAGATGTCCATGATGGGAGAACTAAATTTCTTCCTTAGGACAAATCTAGCAAAGTCTGGATGGGATTTTCATTAATCAATCCAAATATACCAGGGAGATCTTGAACAAGTTTGAGATGGACAAGTGCAAGCCAATGTCTACTCCAATGGGATTAGATACAGTCCTATCCAAGGATTGTGAAGGGGAAGATGTTGATCAAAAGTTATAGAAAGGAATGATTAGATCACTCTTATACTTGACTGCTAGTAGGCATGATATACACTATGCAGTCTGCTACTGTGTAAGATATCAATCAAATCCTAAGGACTCTCATCATAAGGTAGTTAAGAGGATCCTTAGATATCTCCTAGGAACCACTAAAGTTGGGTTATGGTATCCTAGTAATGGAGATTTCACACTTCTAGGCTTCACTGATGCAGATTATGGCAGATATACTCTTGGAGATTGTCTAGTATCATGGTACAGCAAGAAGCAAACTTCAGTTGCCTTATCTACTACAGAAGCAGAATATATGGTTGCTGGAAGTTGTGTAGCTCAACTCCTTTGGTTCAAGCAACAATTAGAAGATTATGGAGTTCAATCTAGATGTGTGGACGTTATGTGTGATAGCAAAAGTGCCATTGATGTTTCAAAGAATCCAATACTCCACAGCAGGATGAAACCTGTTAATATAAGGCATCACTTCATCCGAGATCATGTGATGAAAAAGGATGTTGCATTAGTATACATTCCAACCAATGAACAAAGAGCAGATATCTTTACTAAGCCATTGAGTAAAGATCAATTTGGAAAGCTAAGGGAATCAATTGGAATGTCTAATACAATTTAAAGAAAATCCATAAGATAGTCCAAAGTTATTTTTGATCCTTGACAAAACAAGGAATTCAGAAGAGAAGAAGAATTGAAGAAACCTCAACCCTGGAAGGAATATTGCCACATCAGCAGACAGAAAGGACAAACGGCAGTAAAAGCACTAAAAAGTAACCGAACACATCATTGAATTTCAAATGTTTTTTGGGTGCTACGCGCGCGGTAAAATTAAATGGTTGTTTCAAAAATAAACTATTCCCATTCTCCGTTTAAACGCCATTTATCTCTCTCTTAAATTTTTAACTGCCACATCATCAACATAGTTAAACTAAGCAAAATATGAATTACCAAATTACCCTCACTCTAAAAATTCTATATAAACCTCCCAAAAATCCCTTTCTTTCTCACGCAAGTAATTATCTACTGTTACTCTATAAAAACCAAAACTCAGAACCCTAAATCCCCAAATTTCTTCCAAACTTTCAAATGGCACCCACAAAATCTCATCCCAAAGTCATCCTTCCCTTAACAAATATCTTCAAAATGGAGGACCTTGTTGACTACAATTTCATTCCAGCAAAGAAAACTGCCTCAGATACAGTAGTCCCTTCGGACTTTCTAGGAGACAACTACTTATTCTCAACTAACCCATTCAATCAGCTTCTCAGGGATTAGGGATTGGAAACCTTCCTTATTATGCATAATCTCACCTATCCAGTGTACATAAAGCAGTTTTATCACAATCTCCGGGCTTATAACTACTATAACGCCCTCCGAACCATTATAGATGGAAAGATAAACACTCTTACTCCGGAATTCTTTGTCACTCATCTCAAGATGAAGAATGATAGAGTAGTATTAAGATCAGATGGAGATAAGCAGAAAGTTAATTATGAGCCATTGGAGTGGCTGCCTTCAAGGTAGTTTAGAGATAAATGGTTTACTTATTGGCCAAAGGTCCCAAGATATCTGTAATCTGTATTAGCGAAGTTTATGCTCATCCGGAAGGGATCCCTCACTACAGTCCACTCATTTCAACATTGTGTTCTCCAGCAGTAGATTGATAGCGCTATAGTGAACATGCTAGTGCTTCTGATCCATTTCATTAGGCAGCACCAATATAGCCATGGAGGACTCATTACTAAGATTTTGGTGGAAAACAGGATTGATGTCTCTAAGAAAGAGTCTGTGGATGGGAAGGCTATTTTGGAGAAAACTTCAATAACCTATCTTTTGGAGAAAGATGGGATGAGCAAAAGGCTATTAGACAAAGGGATGAGAAGAAACATAAGAGTAAGGCTAGGAAGGGGAAAGCTGAGAATGAATCTGAAGCTAAGAAGCCAAGAATGACCAAGCCCAAAGCTTAAAAGAAACTAAACATCCAGCCAGAAATTGAGGAGAAAAATGAGGACACTTTGTCCTTAACTAAATTAATGGCCAAATCTCTGGCCAAAAAGCCTAGAGGAAGGCTAATTAAAGCAGCTGATAAGTTGAGGAAACCTATATGTGAGCTAGAAGCTACAAAAAATATTGTAGTAGCTGCTGCTGCATTCAAGAAGGAAAAAAGAAAGGGCAGAAAAGAATCATAAGAGATATGCTAATAGAGGAGCATGGGTCTGACAGTGAATAAACCAAAGATGGGGAACCAACGCCAAAAACATAACTCTGGAAGATGGGGTTAACATTTAGAGAAGCTCTAAAGGCTGAGAAAGCAAGAGCCAACCTCTCCATCAAGAAACCTGCTGCCGGTATAACCATTAGGGAACCAACTCCCAAAATTGCCGCTCTAGTAGAATCCAGGAAAGGAAAGGAAATTGTATTGTTCACCCAAAGGACAACACTTGAAGACAATATATTCCCGGAAGACCGTTAATTCACTGAAATGATGTGTTCTATTTAAGATAATCAAAATATCAATCGATTGTCCAAAGAGGGACCCAGAAGCACATTTGGGGCAGTAAAATCAAATAGGTCACCAATCCTTATACCACCAAAGGATCTGGAGCTTCTTAAAGAAGCCAAGTACCAGGATGAGGATCTATTCAATTTTCAAGCTAGATCAGGGCCTCTTCCTGATAATCTACTAAATGTTAATCCAGAAGCAGTGGAGCTAAAGAGTCTTGTAAAGGATATTGGAGGGAATGGTGAGGCTAATTCCACCATTTCGGGACAAGAAATGATAGTGGTGGCAAGTGCTTTACAAGCATTAGGAGCGGAGACTGAGGACAATACCAGTCTATCGGATGGAGAAGTACTGGAGTCTAATGAGGAAGCTAATCTTCAAACTAATAGTCAGGTAATCATTCTTCCACCTATCCCTTCTACTGATGATATTCCAACTAGTGATGCGGTTGAAAATAGAGACAACTTAGATGCACATTCTCCAAATGTAACTAAGGAACAGGAGTCTAACCCGGAACATAAAATTCTGAAGGAAGGACATAGTCTGAGATCTAATGAGAATGCCCCTAGAGTTGACTTAAAGGGCAAAGCTAGTCCAGACAAATAGTTGGAAGAAGAGAAGGAAGAAGAAGAGAACAATCAATTGAGCAGAAACATCTGGATCTGATGAGACCAAAAGTAGCTCTGAATCTAAAACTCCACTTGAAAGCCCAAGAAGAATACCATCTTCGAGTGTCAACCCAACCAGAGCTAAAAATATTTCCACAGCACTCACGATACTTCAAGAAGCTACTCATGAGGGACATGAGGATGGCTATATTAAACAAAGTCTCTGAAACATATGCAAACACTTGAAAGCTGTGGAAAAGGTACTCCTTGAAGAATTCTCGCCTCTAGATTTGAAGGGGGAAATTAAGGTGATTAAGGGGAGTTTAAAGAAAATAGAAGAAAGAGTGGAGGACTTTCCCCTGCTGATCTTATAGTTGAAGTCTCACTAGCTAAAGTAACTCCCGTCATGAAAGAGCTAGAGGCAAATGTTGCAGCAGTAAGCAGATCTGCAGACCAAGCCAACACAATGGTTACTAATAACCGTGCTATAGTTATGGACAAGATCACCTCCTCTTCCACAGTTCTAACCATAGAGCTTAAGGAGTACATTAATAACAAGTTTGAAAGCTTGATAAAATTCATTCCAGAAGCTGCTACAAAAGGTGAAAAGTATATTGATTCAGAACTTAAACTGCTAAATAAAGAACATCAAGCTGCACAAGAAATGCTCACAAATTTTCTTGATGAGGCTCTCCTAAATCTACTAAAGAAGCAGGTGGATGAGATAAGTGATGATAGTGGAAGCCATTCATCCGGAACAAATGACTTGATTAAAGCTCTTTAAGAGGCTTTTCACAAGGATCTCACTACGCTCAATGAGAATATTCACAATGTTCGAAGAGATATCTGCTAAGATATTGAAGCCTTGATGTCAACCATGGCTAATTTATCAATCTCCTCATCTGGATCTTCCTCCATAACTTAAGATAGTCTTGTAATTCCAGTTGTCAATGATCTTGTCAAACACATAGGTAACACTGGATTCTTTGGGTATAAGTGCAGTTTAACTCTCCTCAAATGCATGTTTCCCTATTTTGATAAAGATGATCAAGCTCATACCCTAAGGATGATTTCAGATATGACAAAATCCTATAAAGAACTTTGAGCCTTTATAAAGCCCCATCAACTCCTTCCGGCCACTGTTGAAACCATATTTGAGAAGCATTCTCAAGGAAATGTAGACTATTCTATCTACTCAGAAGCATGGCAGAAGAGTAGGGACAAGCGCTCATATAATTGATAGACCCCCAATCAAATAAAAACAATAAGGGGAAGAAGAGCACAACCAGCAAAGGAGGAGAGGATATGGAAATGGATAGGTAAATATGTAGTTAGCTACTAATATCATGTAAAAATCTTGTAATAGCTAGCTTTGACAATTTTCACTTATATGTACACTGCATTTGTAATCCTAAACTTCATTGATGGTAACTATTGTTAACAGCAAAAGTATATATATAGTGAAACACATTAAAAATGCTTCCAAGTACAATCTGCTACTATACTTCAAAATTGTAGAAGCAAAAATGCAAAAATATTGGGGGAGTTAGGATGCTTAGATTATGGGTGAGTAAATGTTGTAAATGACTAAGTATCAAAAATCATATTTACATCATATTCCCTTTTTGCTTAATTATGCTTATGTTTTTGTTTCCATCAAATGGGGGGGATTATTAGGAAACAAGGATCCGAAACTCAAACAATCTGGATCAGGTTTGAAGTAAACAAAAAACCTAAGTATGAAAAGAACTAAGTCACTAATCCGGACTCATATCCAAACATTCAAAGTCCAAGACAAGTGAAGATAACTACCTAAGAATAAATGGAAGCATCTAGTTAAAGTTTGGAAAGGAAACAAACTTTAAACCGCCTATTACAGCACCCGGAAGAACTGATTATAGAAGCATCCGAAAGAAGGCAAAGCCGGATATATTAAGTCTAAAGACATCCGGAAGACTTAATATTTCAGACAAAGGGAATGATTCAATATTTCCATTCCCTCCATTCTTTTGGTCTCCAAGTCAAAGATCCTTTTCCCTAAAGCAAGACAAAAGTGATAGCTAACACTTTTCAAAAAAAGGACAAAGGACTGACACTGGATAGAGAAAAAGGTAACAACCTTTTTTACCTAGACCAATAGTCATCAAGTCTGATCTCTGCCCTCGGCATTGAAAAAGGTATGGATGTCGTCATCCACCGGCTTGCGGCTCTGAGGCATAGGCACTCTCTCGATGTCTGGCATGAGTTAAGGGACCGACCCCGTAAGCTACTCCAGGGAGATATCCCACATATCGAATGAAGTTATATAGGGCTCGGTGGCTCTCATATTAATGAAGATGCCATTGAACCCGAGTTTGTCACCGCTTCTCAAATACTCATAGTCCTAGAGCTGAGCCTGGAGTCAGTCTCTATGGCTCTCTACCCTGTGAAGGCTATTGTGTAGGCTCTCCATATCTCAGGACATGTCCGCTAATCACGCCTCATCCTGAACTCTCTAAATCTGGTAGCCGGCTATCTCTTGAGCCATTTGGGTTCGATAATCTGCTAGCTTGCGCTCGATCCTTATTCGCTCCTCATGCTTGATGCGGTATCTTTCTTGCTCCATCACAATAAAAGGCTGCAAGTGTGGACAACTAAGGGAGAATCAGCTCGATAAATCATGCATTCATTCATACATGCATAACTCTAACAAATATTTTGTATATCATTTCTACATTCGTTGCAGGCAAAAAGATAAAGTTATTACTCAGCTTATGGAATCCTAGGCAATCAATAGGTCTCTCATGCCATAATATCCTCGAGCTATGCGCTCGATCTCAGAAATGGGTACCTATATGATCAAACGCAAAGGTAGAACTAACCAATCACCATAGTCAGATAACAACAAATAAAGGCTAATAAAATGGATCAGGTTGACGGTCTTACATGTATGGTATCCTATGGAACATAATACAGGGGCACCCTAAAATCCTAGATGGGTCTCTCCTCCCAAAATCTCAATTGACACATTGGTGAAAACAAGGTCTCCAGCTGGTTCATCATAATCCCGTCAACTCTACCGGGTGAGGGGGCCACCTGAGTAGGTGGAATCGGCTATATGGAAATAGTCTTGGGGTCGGTAGTGTATCGCTGAGAAGGCTCTCCCAGTTTCTCAGTGCTGGTAGTGGGACCACCTTTCCTCTTCTTGTGAGTCCCCTGAAATCATAAAAAGGAAGTGTGATATCAGATAAGCAAGATGGGGTAGAAATCTTAAAAGCAGCAAAAAGTATAAATTATGTTTGAGAAGGGTTCAAAGAATATACCCTCCTTCATCACCCCTAGTAAAGGACGGTCAGATTGAAGCTCGAGTGGGCATCGTCGGCATCATAATTTCTCATAGCAACTCCTCCGCCATCATCCTCTGAGGGGAGCTCATCATCATCATTGTCGCCGCTATTAACTCCCTCACTACCCTCAGTCCCTACATCCTTGTCATCAAATTTGAAATCCCAAGGGACGTTGGGGTCCTCATCTTCTATGCACAATCTGAAATGAGGTGGCTTTAGTGAGCAGTGTAGTCTTGGCTAACTGAAGGCATCTTGTAGTTGTCATCGTCCATAAATAGGGCTTTTACACTAGCTGGCATGAGATGAGGCCAAGAAACACCAACCAGTACATCAAGGGGAACCCTTCTTCGAGCTGTAGTGCTCGTCCCTCACTAGTGGATCCGCTCCTTAAAATACCACTCCTAGGAGAAGGGGCACTCCAAAATAAACTAGCATCCATCCATTTTGCATCGGACATCCTTGACTTGATGATAATAGGACAATCTCTTCCATGGTTTGGTAACATGCTGAAAAAAACACCATAATAAACCACTATATTTATCCAATCATTTGTCCATACAGTTTTGAACTAATGAGTGAAAATACGCAGGAAACAATATTACCCGATGGCGTCTAAGCTGCCACAAATACTCCCAATACTATGTGCGTGCATCTACTGTCTTCACATCATACCATCCGCACATCCAGCGAGCGATAGCATTTGACCCCGGGGGCCATCGTGTATTGAGTGTAGGGGGAGGGACTATCAGGAGCTTGAATGCCCACATATACAAACACATGAAATGATAAGATTAGTAAATCAAATAAGCATTGTGGTTAGTATCAAAGGATAAGGCTGCTCACCAAAATCCATAGCTGCGAGGCCTTAAGCGTGTTGGCCCCCCCTCAGACCGCACAGTCAAGTGCATATCTACCCAAGGATGGCCTTTGGCCAATTCCACATCTTGAATTTAGTCAGGTCCTCCAAGACGTATAGTAGTCTAAGAGTAACTCGGCTCGTAGAAGAAGGAAAGTAGGGACATGTCAGCAGCGTCAGGAGGAATGAATGCAAATAATGGTGAAAGTGGTCCTAGCTAATATCGATCTCCTTGATCTAATAATCCTATAGCTGACTGTATCTCACCACCCCATTAGCCGGCACTATAATGCCCAACAAACTCTATATTCAAGCAAGAGCGGTCGGCTCCATGAGAAACCGCTCCAAATAGACGTCAAAGTGTATGACTCTGCCCCTCCAAGGTAGCTCGGTCATAGCAACTATATCTAAAGGGGTGATTGTCATCTCGACCAACGGTAAATGAAAAGTGTGTGTAGTCTCGCTCCACCGCTCAACCAAGCAAGCTAGGATAGTAGGGCTCATGGGCCGACTATTCATCGGCAGCGCCTCTAATAATCGGTCTAATCCCAGGTCCTGAATAGCCTGAACAAGTGAATCATCATGCAACGTCGCGGCTTGAGTCTTAATGTCATTCCACCAATCCGCACACCGCTAAAGCGACCCCCAGGCTTTGACCTCAGCTGGTTGCAAAATAAAGTCTGAATGATAAGTTTTTATCAATTAAAGTCTATAAAATCAGAAAAAAGCTCAAATTTCAGCATCAAGATAGCCTCAGATACAAATTTTGACCCCAAAATTGGAATCAGCGTGAAAAATGGAGCGAGAATGCATCCTCCGATGATTTTTTCTGGGCTTCCCCGGCGGCCGCCATCATCGCCACTGCCGATAGCCATTGGCGCCACCATCAGCATCGAGACGCCCTGATGGTAGGTGAGATGTTGCAATGGGCAGCATTTGGGGTGCTGACATAACATCTCACCAGCCACCAGAGCGTCTCGCTGCTCTGGCCCGCGCTGGTGACCGGTTTCTCCCAAAAATCCAAAAAAGTCCATTTTTGGCTCAAATTTCGGCCCAAAATCCAACCAAAGCAGCCCATTAATCTATTTTATATACTTTTAAACATCCTATATCATCCAAATTTGAACCTAAAAATCCACAAAATTCAAGTTCGGGTTTATGGCATATTGAAGTTTTCTCCAAGTAAAATGAAGCAAGATTTGGGTTTTGATAGTTTACCTAGTGCACATAAGCGTGTTCCCCTCGTTGGGTAAATATTCGGACTTGTTAGGTCGGTGTGTAACCCATATAAGTGTCTGTGTCTCAAAGACAGTATTGCCTAGGGACGTGGCACACCCATAATCCAAGTCGCCCCTCCGGTAATGCATCGTGAAGAATCACATAAGGCTTCCTATCTCCTCTCATGGCATACATTTTTGGTTTGTCTAAAATGTGGTAATGTGAAAGAAAGAAGAAGTAAAGGAAGAGAATATATAGAAAGAAAAAGGAATATGTTCCTTTTTGTTATTTAATGCTTTTGCATATTCTTCCGAATATTCCCTTCAGCACAAGGAGCAAAACCCTCCGATCGGTTATTTCTTTCTGACTCCCGGATATCTCTAAACTCAGTTATTGAATATTCCACCTTTTTATTGTTAATTGAAGGGGCAAAAAATTTTGTCTCAACAAAATCAATTAAGAAATAGAAAGTGGACATATTTATCACATGCTAACTTCTCAAATTTTATTCTCGATAGGTTTGTTAATGGCAACCCCAGAAAACAACTGATTTAAGAATACAAATGTCAAAATTCCTGTAATGGAGCGGCACAATGTCATTTGACTGGGAATTCAATCCTCAGTTATGTTATGGTGGCATAAGGCAACTAGCAGTCAATATCAAAATTCCTGTAATGGAGCGGCGCAATGCCATTCACTAGGCGTTCAATCCTCAGTTATGTTATGGTTATATAAGGCATCCAACAGTCAATATCAAAATTCCTGTAATGGAGCGGTGCAATGCTAGTCGACTGGGCGTTCAATCCTTAGTTATGTTATGGTGACGTAAGGTAACCAGCAGTTTGTATCATAATTTCCAAGTCAGAATTTCCTACCTCTGATAGGTCTGTTGATGATGCATCCTATGACCATCCGTACACAACCGACTTGAGGTTCCATCATCTCAGGTATCACCTCATATCCCTTGCTCTTTCATAAAATCACATTTGACCCATCAAATGATAATCTCACGAGGGGTAGCCTGTGAGCACGGGCTTTTCAGTGACCCTCGGAACAATGATGGCATTTTGCTCTGACCTATTTATAGGCCTAATATTCTATTATTTCAGAGTCGAATTGCGTTTGGCAAGCATTTTTGTGACGGGATTGGGTCTTTTTAATCACGTTGTTTCCCTTAACCAGTTAATTAATATAGATGCTTTAAATTTATATAAAATAAATAAATAAATAATAATAATAATAATAATAAATAATTTCCCCCTTACCGGTGTCGCCGTCCCTAGCAGTGTGGCGAGACGTGCCCCCGTGCGCATCTTACCGCGCTCCTTTGAATCTCGCTGCGCTCTAGGGTGTCTCACGACGCCCTCGTGCGGTGAGATGCAGCTGTTGTGGCATCTCGGTTTGAGAAGCTGCACGGGCTCCCGAGTCCGTCACCTGTTCGTCTTTCTCTCTTAAAAATTTGGATAATCTCAATTTTTTCTGCAAAATATAAGATTTCTAAGGACTAATTGAGTTATTTAGAGCGAGTTAAGTCTATATAAAACCATTAAATCAGTTAATTAAGGACTTTTGGCCAAATTCAAAGCATAATTTCTTATTTAAAATTCTAAGGCTTTAAAGAGAGAAAGCTTTATAAAACTTAGGAGATCTGATTAATTTGGATTCCAAATGGTTATTTAGCTTAATCTTTAAAATCAATTAGAAATCATAGGTTAAAACGGGCTTAAATAGGATTTAGAGACTTTTTCTCACAAAATTACTAAATTCCGTCGCTAAGTTCGTCGCCTTTTTTGCCACTGTTTCATCAGATTTCGTCATAAATTCATCACAAAGCTTGCCAAACGACCGGTTTGATTCTCAAAATGTGGATTCACGGCCACTAGGTAACAAAACTGAGTTCTAACCTATTTTAATTAATTTATTATATTATTTGGATGGCTTTGGTTGTGTTCTTTCCCTTTCTTTCGGTATTTCTACAAGCATCTTTACCGATGTTTTTAGGTTTATCTTTTATCCCAAAGTCGAAAAATCAAAGTTATTTCATCATTTTAAGTCTAGATCTATTGAAATATCATGGGAATCGGGTTAAAATTTTGGTAACCTTGAATTTTTAGGTGTAAAAATGCCGACTTCGGCCCGTTTGGCACTTTTCCGGTCTAAATGCTCAGGTGGACATCCAGATGCTATGCGTTGTGAGGCTGGATTATAACGATCCTTCTCACGAAATGATGGTGATAGCTATATGACGCATTCTCTTGTAGGTGTTATCCATTAGAGGTGTTCCTACTTGTTGGCGCAGGTCCATTCCGGCCCGATGAGGAATTATGCCTATTTCGTTCAGTGATCCGACAAAAGAGCCAAAAAGGACCGAACTGTCATCCAAAATTCGAAATCCAAAAGTCCACATTCTAGGGAAGCTCCGATATAGCATTTACTACTGAAAAATCAAAAAGTCAAAATTTGGCCAAATATAGGTAATCAGCCCGCAGGCTAATTACCTATCTATAGTAAAAAAATCAAATCTTACCGAGATCTGGCAAGATTTTATGAGATCTGATTTAAAATCTTATCAAATAAGTAATTAGCCCATCAGCTAAATACCTATGTAATTAGCCCACTGGCTAATTACCTCCCCATTATAAATAGGGGACTTCCCTCCTCATTTCAACGGGGCAGACAAAATTTTGAAAAATCTCAAAATTACCATTGTGTCCTTTTTCTATTCCGGGAGTCCCAAAAGCCCCGAAACTCTATCAAAACACTTCTAAATTCGAGCTTTATCACCTACACTAGGTATAAATTCGGTTTACTATCTTTTTAGATCAAGATCTCATCATGATCTTTGGTCTAAAAATGACTAAATCTCTCAAAAATCCAGCATTTCTCTGAGGAATAATCCAAGATAGTCATAACTTGGGTTAAACCTATTTTCAAACCAAATCACAATCTCTCCTCATAACTTCGGTCTCGCACCGGCTCTCAAGTCATCCTGGACAGACGAAAAAGGTAAACTGAGGGTAATTGGCTCTAAGCCCAACTTTAAAATTCATTAAAATTCATCTTCTATTATTTTATTATTGCACATTGCATTCTCATTTCTCTGTTTAAGTGAGCCACTAGAGCCACTTAAACTATAATGTGTAAATAAGCTCGCAGGTACAGGCAAAACGTCCAGAATGTGAGGAAACTCTATCCGAGTTTCCGGGCCAAAACCCAAGTGCAGCCATTATTCTGTCGAAATTTCAGTACCAAACTTCTATTTATTTATGTCGTTATAATGCCCGTTTTATTTCTTGAATTTATTTCTTAAATAAAGCCGCTGTAATGCCAAAATTACCACAAATTCCAAATGTTCCAAAATTAATCCAAACAATTTGAATAATATGAGTACCTATTATGTCCGAACTCGGAATCTCATTTTCTTTTCGGTATAAAAATCCCATTTTGATCAGTATACCACAATTCCCGGTGGAGCTGAACCTGGTGGCGACTCTATTTTATTTTTAAATAAAGTAAAAATGCTTTATTTTAAAAATATCTTTTCCTAGTAAAATGTGCATATATATTTCTCAATATAATCACATTTTTGGCTTATAAAAAACTATGTTTTTCACATTCATTAAGTCTACGTGGAAAATACTAAAATGACCTTTTCTTTAATAAACCAAACATTTTATTAAAAGAATGAAATCGCGGTTTTCTCAAACTGCACTGAAATGTGCCCCATGCCCCGCACCCCGCGCGCTAACCCATAAATAAAACCCCACCCGCTCTCAGTGGCGACTCTGCTAGGGATATATTATTTTTATAAAAACCTATTTTTTAATAAAAATTCTTTTTTTGACATAATACTTGAAATATTGTTCAAAGTAAATTTTGGAACTATGGAATATGTGGTAATTTCAACATTATACAATTTTAGGATTGCATAGCATCTAGATTCTTTACCCCTAAACCAATTTCGTGTCTTTTGGTAAAGTATCTCTAAGTTTGCTTAGGACTTGAAGGGTATGGATCTGATCACACCCCTTGCGTAACGTACGAGGGCATTGCTCGCATAAGGGCAAGACTACCCAAGTATATTATATGTGGAAAAGTTTCCTTTAGTTCGCTTAGGGCCACTGGGACTTGGTACACAAAGGCGCAGGGTACCCAATCGCACCCAATCCTGAGACCAAACCCCACATATAGATGAACCATAGACACTTCCCCATAGGTTTACCCAAAAACCTTGAGTGCACACGAGCAGACTTTGCTAAGTCCCCCTTTATATCCAAAGCGAAGTAACCTATTGGAGTTAAAAGGGCGGTAGGCTCGATCTAACCGTTTGCTACATGTGCAGGTTCATTAAAAATAAATAAACCTAAAAACTAAAAACAGACATCATAAGCATCACGATTGTGTGAAAACTAACCACATCTTTGTGTAGTCATGACATTGTTGTGTGACATACCATTTTATTTCCTTAGTTATTGGAACCTCAAATTGACCAGGACCAGTGAGTCCACCTAGGCTCAGCCCACAAGCCAATACAAACCCAGACCAATGAGTCCACCTAGGCTGAGCCTATGAATCGATATAAACCAAGACCAGTGAGTGCACCTAGGCTCAACCCATGAGCCAAAATAAATTAAGACCAGTCGGTCTATCTAGGCTTAATCCTTGGACCATAGGATCAATCCCCGAGTGACCAGCGAGTCAGTTCACATTGGACCACAGAGTCAATCCCTGAGTGACCAGTGAGTCAACTCACCTTGGACCATAGAGTCAACCTTTGAGTGGCCAGTGACTCAGCTCACCTTAGACCATAGACTTAACCTTCGAGTGACCAGCGAGTCATCTCACCTTTAACCATAGAGTCAACCTTCGAGTGACCAGCGAGTCAGCGTACCTTCGACCATAAATTCAACCTTTAATTGACCAGTGAGTCAGCTCACCTTGGACCATAGAGTCAACCTTCGAGTGGCCAGCGAGTCAGCTCACATTGGACCATAGAGTCAATCCCCGAGTGACCATCAAGTCAGCTTACATTGGACCATAGAGTCAATCCCCGAGTGACTGGCAAGTCAGCTCTCCTTGGACCATAGAGTCAACCTTCGAGTGGCTAGCGAGTCAGCTCACTTGAGACTATAGAGCCAACCTTCGAGTGACCAGTGAGTCAGCTCACCTTTGACCATAGAGTCAACCTTCAAGTGGCCAGCAAGCCAGCTCACCTTGAACCATTGAGTCAACCCCTGAGTGACCAGCGAGTCAACTCATCTTGGACCATGGAGTCAACCCCGAGTGACCAGCGAGTTAACTCACCTCTGATTATTAAGTCGAATCAAAGTTAGATTCATCCCATGGTCTTTGAATCGCGTGTTTGTGATGTTCCGCCAATATTACAGACTATCCTTGCCAATTGCTCCATGAACAATTGGCATGCACCCTACCCCTCATTATTTGTACATGTCTATCCATTCATTCATTTGCTCATTCATTTATTCCTCCACTCAGGCATCCCGATAGGCCAAGGTAAGCAGGGCTCAGAGCTGCACCTAATACACTTACTAACACTTGATCTCTTGCATTTTTAGGTTGGAAGCAGGGCTCAGATGCTTCTCCTTTCTTCTCCTTGCCTTTGCTCCGTTCCCCCTTGTCAGTTTCAGCTTACCCTTCTTATTCTCCGCCTTTTTGTTTGCATCAGCTTGGGGGTCTATAACCATGTATGTTTTACCATTCTAGCTCTCCTGCCAAGCCTTAGAGTAAATGGAATAATACAAATTTCCTTTGCTTCTGCGCTCTAGTATAGTCTCAACTATGGCTGGAGTTAGATGCAGGGGCCGAAAGACCTTCTAGAGTTAGGTATATGACTTTGTGAGGTAAGGATGCATATGTAGTACATGTTCATAATCCTTCTCATCAAAGTATGGGAATAGGGCCTTTAAGAGAGTAGCAATCCCTTTATGTCTGAAGAAGCTAGTATCCCCAATATATTGCACAAGATCTTGAAGGACTGGAAGGAGTTGGCTTTTTGGGATAGAAGGTGAGGAAGAAGATCCGGAGATAGACATGTTTGACAGGCTGGATGTCAATTTTTCAAATTTGTTTCCTATGTCTCTGCGACAGTTATGAATGCTAGTGTTGACAGTCATGAGGTCTTTATGAAGTTCCTCCTTGACATTATTAAGGATTGTATCTTGTCCATTCATTTATCTTGCAAACTCAGTGCCAATATCTTCAAGATATTTGGTCAAGAGTTTGGAAATTCCTTCATCAATGAATTTAGTCAACTTGTCCAATATGGCTTGCTACTTCTCATTAAGGCTTGTGATGTTGGAATTTGCATCCCTTTCAGCTATGAATTTTGGAAAGGTTTAAAAATTGGTATCCAAATATTCCTTGATTTCAGTGGTCAGTTCTAAGGAGGAGGATGTGATTTTATCTACTACAGTTGCACAATTGTTTATAGCCCCAATGTTGGCTTGATTAATAGAGCAGTTTACTGCTACAATATTGGTGTTGATCTCTTCCTGTATTGGAGTGATTTTGGCCAATGATACTTCAGCTACCAAATCAGCAGTAGGAAAATCCTCTACCTTTTTCTATATGCTCTTCACACTTCCCTTTATTTCCCAATGTCTGAAAGTAAATCCGGAGAGTGAGATTTTTCTTACAGAAGCTTCTCCACGGATTTTAGCATGTTGGTCACTCCCCGGAGTGCCTTGGAGATTTTATCTCCTCTATGGCCTTCAATGGTGGCTTATTCAATAAGTCTTAGAGCCACCCTTAGTTTTTCATGCCTAATTGGCTAGGGGTTTACTGTTCAGGGTTTTTGCAAGTAACCGGATGAGGAAGATAAAGTTTCTCTGGAGCTAGAACTATTCCCGAAGGATCCGGATGGTTCTTCATCACTTCTCTTCTCTGTGCTACTCTCTTCTTTATTAGAATCATCCTTCTTCTCCAACCTTTCCTCTAGAATGGCATCGCCCTTATAGTCCACTTTAGAAGTATTCTCGTTGGGTCCCAAACCATGTCCTTCCTTCAGAATGATTTATTTCGGGTTGGACTAGTTATCCTTAGATGCACTTGGGGTTTGTGTATCTAAGTTATCCTGATGCTTATATGCTATTTCAGGGGTAGCAGCAGTATCAGCATTGACATCAAAAGAAATTATGTCAGGAATTACCTCTTTTATTGGCGTTTGATTCTGAGTGATAGCTTATCCTCTTCCTTCATTGACTTCCACAGCCCCTGGATGACTGGAAATGTCCTCAATCATCCGTTCAAATGCCTTTTTAGGACTATTAATTACTTCTCTAGGCATGTTGGTAGTGTCCTCAACACCCTGTACATGTGCCTTTTCAGGTCTTTCTTCATGAGTGGTCTCAGCTTTTGGATTGAGCAAATTCTTAGGATGTGGTCCAGTTCTGGGCATGAAGGCAAATAGATCTACTTTCGGATCCCAGGCGATGGTTGCCATATCTATCAAATCAATTAGAATAGAATGGGTATCGAAAGATCCTCCGGGTCCTTCTATTGTGAGCTTGTTTATTTAGTGATTACCCTTTATGGCTTCCTTTATAACCTCATACTGAGGATCATCTGGAGTGAATTCCTTAATATATTTGGGCACATGGTTGCCCTTAGTTGTTCTACCTTAGCCAATTTTTCTTCTTTAGCCCTCTTTGCAGCTTCTTCATCAATCACTATTTCATCCTGCTTCTTTGTTTTCCCTTTCTTCTACCATAGGCTCATAAAAAATGCAGCCCTTTCTCGTGAACTGCCTCCTTTTGGGTTCCAGAGCTTCTTCCTCAGTCTCCTCATCCTCCACTATAACTTTTAGGCATTTTGCAGTTTTCCTTTTCTTATCTGCTGCCTTGATCAGCCTTCATGTTGGCTTAGGCTTCTTTGGGATTTCATTCAATAGTTGAGTGAGGGTTTTGGTAACATCATGAACCTCATTCACCAGAACTAAAGCAAGATCCAGTTGTGCTTTAGGCTTGGTGGTTCTGGCCTTCTTTGGAAAAGGGACATCTTTAACCAGATTTACTGCCTTCTGGCTCTGCTTTTCTTCTCATTCCTTAGCTTCTTAGCTTTCTCCTCATTCCACTTTTCACCAAAACTCAACAATTTGAAATTCTTCTCAAGGATCTCTTTTCCTTGAATAGCTTGAAATTTGGATAGATTGATTTTATTAGCAACAAGGATTCTGGTAATGAGGGCCCCATGGGAGTTTCTGTGCTATTTTAGATAGTGAATGATCAGCACTGGCATGTTCAGCACTTTGCTCTCCACCCAATGTTGCAATACACATTGTTGGAAAGAGGATACGGTGGTTAGAGAGCCCATCCAAATCAGGAATAGCTTGGGGTGATACTTGATAATAAGTTCATCCCCATCGTTCCTTAGCTAAACGCCATCATTCTCTATATTGAGGTATTTCTCAAAGAATGTCAAAGAGATAGTGATTTCCTTCCCTTGAACCTTTGTTTTGAGAGCATCATGATAGGAATGTACTCTCAGGTTTGAGTAGAATTCTGGCACCAAGTTTGGGTAAGTTGGGCAATTAATCTTAAGGAAATCACCCAGATGTTAATCCTCAATCAGCTTAGAGTAGGGGTCTGTTTCAAAGAGGAAATTGTCTCCCAAGTAGTTAGTGGGAACTACTGAGTCATTAGTTTTTAGCTTAAGGGGTGTGAAGTCTTCATCTTTAAGATCATATTCTTCAAAGATGTTTCTTAGAGGAAGCATTAGGATTTTGTTGTTCAACATGATGGCTGCCATTTGAGAGTTTTTGAAGAAATTAGGGTTTGGAAATTTGTTTTTGTAAAGTAACAGTAGTAAGTTGCTCGCATGAAGGAGAAGGGGAAATTTAGAGGGGGGTTTATATAGGATTTCCAAAGTGAGGGTATAATGGTAATCCGGATGCAGTTAAAGTTAACTGTATTGATGACATGGTAGAAGGAATTGTATGAGAGAGGTAAATGGTGTTAAAACCGGAGAATGGGAATGGTTTATTCTTAAAATGCCCATTTAATTTTGTGGCACATGTAACACCCATAGACATTTGAAATTCAAAACGTGTACAGTTACTTTTCAGCGCCTTTACTGCCATTTGTCCTTTCTGTCTACTAAGCTGGTAGTCTTTGATCCGGATCCTGAGCCAATATAATTTCTTCTTCTTTTCTGGATTCCTTAACTCATAGGACTTTAAGCTAATCCAAATTGTCTTCTAAATTTTCATTTAAATTGGATTAGATAATCCAATTGACTCCCTTAGCTTGTTGAATTGATCTTTACTCAATGGCTTGGTAAAGATATCTGCTCTTTACTCATTGGTTGGAATGTAAACCAATGCAACATCCTTCTTCATCACATGATCCCAGATGAAATTATGCCTGATGTTAACATGCTTGATCCTGCTATGAAGTACTGGATTCTTGGACACATCAATGGCACTTTTGTTGTCACACATCACTTCAACACATCTGGATTGGACTCCATGATCTTCCAATTATTGCTTGATCCATAGGAGTTATGCTACACAACTTTCTACTACCATATATTCAGCTTTTGTGGTTGATAAAGCAACTGATGTTTGCTTTTTACTATACCATGATACCAAGCAATTTCCTAGAAAGTGACATCCTCCAGATGTACTCTTTCTCTCAAGAGTGTCTCTGCCATAATCTGCATCAGTGAAGCCTTGAAGT
This sequence comes from Euphorbia pulcherrima, assembly GCA_947683365.1. Lineage (NCBI taxonomy): Eukaryota > Viridiplantae > Streptophyta > Magnoliopsida > Malpighiales > Euphorbiaceae > Euphorbia > Euphorbia pulcherrima. The sequence goes on from CANTUS010000015.1 coordinate 45,003,755, forward strand.
GTGAAATTCCCATTACTAGGACACCATAATCCAACTTATGTGGTTCCTAGGAGATATCTAAGGATTCTTTTCACTGCTTTAAGATGTGAATCCTTAGGATTGGATTGGGACCTTGCACAGTAGCAAATTGTATAGTGTATATTAGGTCTGCTAGCTGTCAAGTACAATAGTTATCCAATCATTCCTCAGTAGAGCTTCTGATCTACTTCTTCTCCATAATCCTTTGATAGGTCTGTATCTAATCCCATGGGAGTTGACATTGGCTTGCCCTTGTCTATTTCAAACTTCTTTAGAATCTCCTTGGTGTACTTGGATTGGTTTATGAAAATCTCATCCGAACTTTGCTTGATTTGTAGACCAAGGAAGAAGTTAAGTTCTCCCAACATGGACATTTCAAACTCTTTCTGCATTTGAGTGCTAAATTCTTCACACATCTTATCATCTGTGGCTCCAAAGATCATGTCATCAACATAAATTTGGACTAGAATGATATCATCCTTCTTCTTCTTGATGAAAAGAGTTGTGTCTGCCTTCCCCCGAATATACCCCTTGGATATGAGAAATGTAGTTAGTCTCTAATACTAAGCTCTTGGTGCTTTCTTTAAACCATATAGTGCCTTCTTTAACTTGTATACATGATCTGGATGCTTTGAGTCTTCAAATCCAGGTGGTTGCTTGACATAGACTTCTTCCTAGATAACTCCATTTAAGAATGTACTTTTGACATCCATTTGGAATAATGTGAATCCCATGAATGATGCAAAAGCACATAGAATCCGGATTGCCTCCAATCTTGCTACAGGGGCAAATGTTTCTTCAAAGTCAATCCCTTCCTATTGATTGTAGCCTTGGGCAACCAATCTTGCCATGTTTTTCACCACTACATTGGATTCATATAGCTCGTTCCAGAATACCAATTTGGTACCAATGATTGACTTCCCTCTTGGTGGTGACACGAGATCCCAAACATCATTTCTGGTGAATTGAACTAGCTCTTCTTGCATAGCCATCATCCAGCTTTCATCTCCTTTAGCATCTTGAAATTTCTTTGGTTCAATGAGAGAGACATAAGCAGCATGACTCATCGTTATGTTGAGTTGTCCTCTAGTTCTGACTGGATTTTGGACATCATCCGAAATGGCTTCTACCAGATGATTTCTATGGGTCTGGATTTCTCTTTAAAGATCTGTATGCTAGTTTGGAGCTTATTCCTCAACTGATTTAATTCCTTCTTGATCATCCGTAAAGTTTATCTCTTGATGATTGAGATAAGTTTGAGGAACTTCTGAGTTGAAATTAATTCCTTCATCTTCTTCCTTGTATTTCGTTATCTAGAAGGAATATGGAATCTACACTTCTTCTTTTCCTCAAGTGCTTTCAACTTCCGGAGTTAGATCTTCCGGATTTGAATTTTTTCTTCCTGCGTGGTTAGTCTCAATGAGATCTACATGTATTGACTCTACCACAATTTGTGTTGGTTTGTAATAGACTCTGTAAGCTTTGCTATATGTTGAATAGCCAAGGAAAATTGCTTCATCACACTATGGATCAAATTTTCCTAGTTGCTCTCTATCATTTACAATGTAGAATTTACATCCAAAGGCTTTGAAAAACCCAATTTTTGGTTTCCTTCCCTTCCAGATTTCATAGGGGGTCTTTTCTAAGGTCTTTCTAATGAGAGCTCTATTTAAAATATAGCATGTTGTGTTTACAGCCTTACCTCGGAAATATTTTGGCAAATAATTCTCACTTAGCATTGTTCTAGCCATCTCTACTATGGTCCTATTTTTCCTCTCAACAACTCAATTTTGTTGAGAAGTGTGAGGGGCAGAGAAGTTATGTTCAATGCCGTTGGAGTCATAAAATTCAGCAACGTGCTTATTTTTGAACTCACCACCATTATCACTCTGGATGTGTGCAATGATTATGCCCTATTCCACTTCTATCCGGATGAATATTTTTAAGAATTGGTCAAAGGCTTCATCTTTGCTAGCTAGTAAAGCTACCCAGGTATAACGAGAATAATCATCCACAACGACCATGGTGTATTCTCTTCTACCTAGACTCAGTGGTTTGATTGGACCAAAGAGATTAATATGCAAGAGTTCAAGAGCTCTCTTGGAAGATATGCATGAGATGGAAGGGAAGCTTTTCTTATGCTGTTTACCTAATTGACATGCAGTGCATATGTGATCCTTATCAAAAGCTACCTTAGGCAAACCCATAACCAATTCCTTTTTAGCTAATTTGGACAGGAGGTTCATGCTAACATGTCCCAACCTCCGGTGCCATAGTTAAGATTCTTCTTCTTTAGACACTAAGCATATATTCTTTTTTCATTTTTAATGTTAACACAATAAACATTATTTACTCTGGGTGCAAAAAGAATGAGTTGATTTGACTTACTATCATAGATTGAGCATCCTCCGGAGTCAAAGGTGACTTTTCATCCTTTGTCATAGAGTTTTGCTACACTTAGCAAGTTGAACTTCAGTTCATCAACTAACGAGACATCTTCTTTATTAATTTCAGATCCAATGGTTCCATGGCCGATGATCAATCCTTTTTTATTATCTCCAAATCTTACACCTTTCTTCTGGATTAAAGTGATGAAGTCTTTCCCATCACCAGTCATGTGCCGTGGGCATCCAATATCAATGTACTATATGTGTTGATCTTCTGTGGATCTAAGGCATACCTGCAAAACAGATCAAGTGGGTTTGGGTACCCAATTAGATTTGGGTCCTCTCGGGTTATCAACCATTTCAGTCCAAGGATAAACATCATAATAACCATTTTTAAATCTACATAATTTAGTAACATGGTTGTTTTTCCCACAAAACCTACACCCTGAGATGGGTCTGCTTTGCTCCTATTTCTGGATTTTCTTTAGATCCTCTTTTCCATAGTTTCCAAAATATCCAACTTCTTGTATACTAGTCTATCCGAAATCTATCACGAAGCTGGTTGGAGGTGCAACTTCTTCTTTATAATTCTTTCTTTACTTGGCAGGTGGCTCATTTGATACAACCTTAGCTTTTCCTTTTTAAGCATTTGTGAATCTTTGTGCTTGAGGTTGCTTGCTCACTTTTCTTTCCTTTGGATTGCTCTGCTTCTAGATCTGTCAGTGCCATGAATGCGCAATGAGCAGTCACCTCTTCTTCTATTAAAGATGAACTGCTACTTTCTTCACTGTTACTCCATGTGGCCACCATAGCTTTCTTTTTGTATTTCTTTTCTCTTTTTAACTTGGCTGATTTGGTTCTGAAATGCCCTTTATCCCCATATTCAAAGTAGGCAGTATCTTTTTCCAAATCTTTCTTCTTTTCCAGAGCCTTTCTTGGCTTATCATTTCTTAAGGTGCCTTCCTTAGGCCTTCTTGATTCAAATCATTTGGGATCTTCTTCTATCCTCTTTCTTTAGAAATTTATCAAAGTATTTGGCCAGCATGGCCATATCTTCTTCACTGTACTTTGATTCTTTTGGTAACTTGTCTAATCCGGAAGAGGCTGATCCGGTAGAGTCTGCCTTGAGTGCAATGGCCTTCTTATTTGTTTCCGGCTTTCTCTCTTGTTGGCTATATCTCTACAAGGATAATTCTTGAGTTAAGAGATTACCAATAAGCTCATCATAACTATAGAAGTTTAAGTCATGAGCTTCCTTAATGGCAGTCTTCTTATTGTCCCATTCCTTGGTGAGACTCCAGAGCACCTTCTTTACCATCTCTACTTTAGAGATTTCCTTTTTGGGCCCCTTCATTTCATTCACTAGATTAGTGTATCTAGTGTTCATGCTGTTGATTGACTCTTTTGGCTCCATCTTGAAGGTTTCAAGCTTTTGCTAGAGTAAATCAAGCTTGGCTTCTCTAACTTTATTTGTTCCTTTATAGGTTACTTCCAGCTTCTGCCAAATTTCTTGTGCAGTCTCACACTCGGATATCCTGTTAAATTCTATTGCACTAAGAGCACAATGAAGCATGTTAATAGTATTAGCATTTTCATGCAATTTTTTAAAATCATTCTCATCCCAAAAACTTGAGGGCTTTCGGGTAGTGATACCCTACACTTTGAGAGTAGGCTCATATGGGCCATCTTTAATGACCAACCTTGCTTGCATGCTTTGTGCTTGAATGAAGTTCTTCATCCGATTTTTCAAGAATGAGTAGTGTTCACCGGTGAAGTGTGGAGGATGGGTAATGGACATACCCTCAAGAAGGAGTTGTGAGTTTTGGAAACTCATTTTGATACTTGGATCAAATTTGGACCTTTAGCTCGAGATTGTTAGATCTCTTGTTTTGAGCACTAGCTCTGATACCACTTGTTCTTCCTTGTGAGGCTCTAAATAAGGCCAGAGGCGGTGAATGACCCTTTTTCGCAGAATTGATAGACTTTAAAAAGTCTTTGTGTAGCATGTTTGATTATATTCCAGATTTAATGGATTCGGATGATGTAGATATAAAGTATGATGCAAATAAGTAAAGATTTAAAAAATCAAACACAAAGGTTTTTATCCTGGTTTGGCCCTGCCTACTCTAGTCCCTGGAGTTTCCTTCCTCTGAGCTTTTCCATTAGAGGATTCCTTTCCAATTGGTAGGAATCAAGCGTTATAATTTGTCTCTTGATGGTACCCCCTTTCGGATGTAGGATATACCACTAGAAGCACCAACTCCTAGCTGAGTCCTTTTGTCTTTAGTAGGATATACCACTTAGATTTCTAACCAAACCTAAGCTAAGTCCTACATGGAGTTCCCACTCAAAGCACCTACCTTAAGCTATATTTCAATCTCACTACTCACCTAAGTAAGAGATCTTTTACACTTTGGTTTTCTCAAAGGTTTTAGTTTTGGACTTCCTCAAGTTTATAACTTCACTTGGGATTACAAACAGATTTTGAATGATTTGGTTCTTGAAGGGATTAAGTAACTGATTGATTTTTGTAAATTCTCTTGTGTATGCTTTCTCAAATTCAACCAGCACCTTCTCAACTTATGAAGCTTCCTTTTTATAGGCTTCCATCATAATTGTAGATGTTGTAGGTTGTTGAGCTTGAATTACTCTTCACCGTTGAAAGATAATATGTGGCACTTCTAGGACCATTGATCAATCTTTAGACAGAGATTTTGACCCATTTGAATCCTTGGGATTGAGGCTGAAAAGTTATCAATGATCATTTTCCTTGTATTTTAGTGATTCACCAACTTTTATGCTAGTAGTCCGGAATGTGTGTATCATGCACCCTTCTTATTGGTCTATGTGAAAAAGGTTGCTACCTTTTCTCTTTCCTGTGTGAGTCCTTTGTCCTTTTTCTAAAAAGTACTAGCTGTCTTTTTTGTCTTGCATATGGGGAAAGGATCTTTGACTAAAGACCAATAAGGATACAGGGAAAGTAATATTTTGAATTGTTCCATTTGTCTTTATCACTGTATCTTCCAGATAATCCTTTCTCTTGATATCCGGTTACTATTGAATCAGTCTTCCTCCTGATGCTGTTGTACTAGGAGTTAGCAGTTTGTTTCTTTTCCAAACTCTAACCGGATGTTTTCCTTTCATGCTTAGGTAATTGTCTTCATTTTAATAATTGTCTTGGACTTTGGATGTTTTGGTTATATGTTCGGATATAATTATTTTGGACTTGAGTGTGTTTACTTGTCCATATATAATGACTTAGGTCTTTTTGTACTTAAGTGTATTGTTTTCTTCAAACCTAATCTAGGCTATTTGTTGTTTCGGATCATTGTTTCCAACAAAGCTACTCTATGAGGACCCAACGCTGAGTGGTATATGAGGATGCCAACTGACGAGAAATTTGATTGGAAGAAGCTATGCTCAGCATTTTTGGAAAATTATGCCTTCAATTTAAAGGTCAAAACTACTTTGCAAGACCTTGAAAGGATCAAACAACAGCCAAATGAGTCCTTTAAAGAATTTTACCTGAGATGGATGGTCATCCGTGTACTTATAACTGGGGCACCCGACTAAGATCTGTGAGGCTTGTCTAAGGATCTAGCCTGAAATACCAGGACAAGATGAAGATGAAAAGATCTGACACCTTTAATTATGTGGTGGACTATGCCAAGAGACTGGAAAAGTATGAGGAAGAAGATCAAGCAAAGAAGTAAGAATAGCAAGCTTATACTAAACCTCAATACTGGCAAAAGGGTGGATCCTCCAAATAGGGCAGTTTCGAATCCTCAAAGACTCTAGCCAAAGTTGTAGCAGCCACTCAAGTGTAGACTCACCAATCTATCTCCCCATGGGTAGAATCATTATCAAAGATATTCACTAAACTAAGGAAGTCTGACCAACTCTAGAGAATCAAATCATTTATTTAACCTGCTATGGCAGATAGAGATAACTTTTGTGCATATCAAGTCACCAAGGGGCACCGCACCAATGAATGCACTGGTGGTTTGAAAGATCTATAACAGATGATAGCCGATGGGAGAATGAAAGAGCCTAAGAAGAAATCGAGCACGCAGACTAATCCCCTGCCAAACTTTGAGACTACAGTAAATGCCATCAATGTTCAAGTGGAGACCGAGAAATACGGTATTGACATGATAGATAGGTTCCATCATGACCCATAATGGGGAAATAACATGATTTTTGACAACATATACATTATCTACATGGTCGATTAGTATGTCTTAAGGATGAGAAGAGAAGGGTTGGATCAATACCAAGTGCCACTGCACCTCATATACCAAGGAGACTATGACCCAAATGAGCATGTATAAGAATTTGTCCAATTTATACATGAACAAGGGACAGCCATGATGGGTTTTGCACCTCAGCTCCCCAGGTTCTTAAAAGGACTAGCCATGGACTGGTACAACACAATGCCAATGGAAGGTTGATAGAATTGGTACTTTATGGAGAGGTCTTTCCTCCACTACTTTAGGCTTCTCAACCATACCCGAACGTGCTTTGCTGGTGATTAGCACCACAAGTAGATTAGCACAATGCAGGTTGGCAGGATATTTCTCCTCCATAACCCACCATGTATACTTCCTTGGATTACATAAGTTCAAATTACGTCAGAGCAATTTTGTTCGAATTTGGGAGCTCTTCCGGAGCAGTACGCCTAGAAAATCAAGATTTGTATGATCCTGAACAAGCTTGGAGTGATCATAGGGACCAGTAAAGGTACCTCGGCATTAACCTAAATGGGGTGACACCAGACCCACTTGCCAACTTCGTACAGGTATAGGATCAGAAATGAGCCGCAGAAACCAAGTAAGCATCGAATTGTGAGACCCGTTTGAAGGGATTCGTGCTAACATTATAGCATATGGTGCTCGTGTAGAGGAAACATTTGCCAGCATATAAGGCATGGTCTCTAACTTTTGTATGGCTATCGCAGAGGTCGAGGCTGAAATGAATGAAGAAGATCCTAAAGAAGATCTCGAGGGAGATCTTGAGGAAGATCCCAAGGAACATCCTGAAGAAGTTCCTTAGGAAGATCCCGAGGAGGATCTGGAAGAAGATTCTGGTGACGATATATCGGTTCAGCATGCACCAAATCGGGTCTTTGAACCATGGGGTGGGCTACAATATTTCAAGGATTCAGATGAGGAAGTAGAAGAATTTACGGACTCCAGTGAATCAAATCACGAAGATGAAAGTGAGGTAGATAACTTGGGGTACGAATTAGAGGTCTTCTCAGGCAATAAGCTAAACAACTTGCCATAAGATTTTGATTACGAGGCTCCCTTCCCCAATGGTATAATGGTCGATTATGATCTTGCTGAGAGCTATGCCTCCGCTTTAGAGCATGACTCCCCAAGTGCCTTATGGTCTACAGTAAGTGATGATTCGGGATATTTCACAGGCTTTGACTCAGGTAGCGAGCACTTCAATAATGTGATTCGAGAAGAGGGACAAGAACCTTCTTAAGAGTACATCATGGAGAGAATCTATGCAGAAAACAAATTAGACAGGGCCAATTACCGAATCTAAAGTCCAGACTTGGCAGAGGTTTATCCCATATTCTACAATGGGAACACAAGGCCACAACCCCACATCTGCGAGTTTGTACAAATGATGAACGATGGGTAAATTCACTATGCCCATTGGCCCGAAAGGTTCCACTTGACTGTCTGAGAAAAGGCAATCGTTTGGTACGAAGGGCTAACATTCTACCAGAAGTCATTCTAGAACACTTTAGCTAGATAATTCATTGATTACTTCACATGGGTAGACCCACTGGAGGGCACAACTCCCAAGCTAGACAAGCACAAAAACCCATTATTGTATTGGGAATGGAAGGTGACTAAATCTATATGCCCAACATCGATGAAATCCGCCAGGAAATATCCGTGGTATATGAACAAATAAGATGATGAACTAGAAGAGGCTGTCACATAAGATGATGAACAAGATGCAAGTGGGAGCACCTCCTCCATCCACATGATCAGGCAAGACTCCAATCCTATCTTGTGTCAGATCCTACAAGAGAACCCCACCGTCCTGGAAAGACAGCCTGGAAAGGTTCCCTTTATGCAATCTTCCATAAACAAGCCAATTGACTTAGGAGAGTTAACACTTGATTAAGATTTTGATGAATTTGAGGTCTTCAAAATAGCAAATGCGACGGCCCAGGTTGTCAGTCCTATCACCAGAGGAGGGAAAATCATTGGGTCAATAGCTCCAGCTGTGCCAAGAGTTGAACCCCCAGCACCTCCTACTTTTGTTAAATCCTCAGAATAGGTAGAAAGTCTGATTGTGGATTAGTTGAAGGATACCATTGCCAAGATGAGCATTTAGGACCTCCTCCTTGGTTCTCAAGATCACAGGCATGCTATTGTCAAAAAGCTTATGGAAATCGAAACATCTCCCTTAGCATCACCCGAACAGGTCTGCATGCTACTTAACAACGAGACTAGCACTGTTATCCTCGACATTATCTTCTCGATCTTGGATTTACCCGACAAAGGCATTCACCTTAATAAGACTCTCTACTTAAAGGCAAGTGTCTTTAAGCGCATCATGCCATATATAATGGTTGATAATGGTTCATTGCTGAATGTCTATCCTAAGTATATTCTACCAATCCTAGGACTAACCAAAAGGGACTTAAAGAGATCCACAACAGTCATTAAGGCCTATGACAACTCTAAGAGGACCGTCATTGGCACATTTGAGGCCGAAGTCATTGGCAAAATCTCATCTATAGTACTCTTCACAGTCACAGACATCCCGGTGACCTTCTCTATGTTGCTCGAATGACCATGGTTCCATGCGATGGGAGAAGTTCCATCCACTCTTCAGCAGAAAATCAAAATCCCGTTCCACGAAAAGACCATTACTCTGGAGGCTGATGAAGCCTTAGTGGTGGCAGCACTAAAAATGGAAAAAAGCCACCAGAAAGGGTTTACCACGGCCACGATCGGCCAAGAATCAAACAAGCAGCTAAAGGTGCACTAGGGCCCTTGGATTCAGGGTTACATGCAAAAGCACCATACTCCTAGAAAAGGACTAGGTGCCTATAAACAGGGAATTTCGACCTTCAATATAGGGGCAGGAGAATGAAAGCCCATAGGACTCGATTATATAGGATCCAAGAGAATCACCCACAAGACCGTCTCTCAAAAGAAGTCATAGAAACCCTACAACAGAACCCCTGAACCCATCACTCACCAGGGGAGGACAGTTCCGGGATTTGAGATTTTCTCAGATATAGTCGACTACGGCAAGCACGGTAAAAGCTTTGTGACTTGTGTGATGAAGAAAGCAGGTCATCAACTAGATGATGGGGAAATTTTGGATCAGACCAAGCTTGATGAACAGGAACACCCAAAGAAGATCAAGAAGCTAAGTAAAGAGGAGTAAATCCCTGACACTCTAACCAAGCACCTTCAAGCACAGCTCAAGATAGTAAAAGAAGCAAAGAGTAAGGGATGTAGCTTGAGCCAAGCCGTCATGGACATGGTCAAGACCATAAAGGGAAAGGCATAGGTAGAAGAGGGAGACAATAAGGACATCCTGTTGAAGCCAACTGCCATAGAAGAATCATCCGCTGTATAGCCAGACCCCGCTGATTAGGATGAGTCTTTTATTTCTATTTCCAGCATGTTTGAAATGAATAATGTACTTTATGATGATAATAAGATGAAGAACTTTGCTTATTTGGATTGTGTTTTTGATTACGATTCCATGCATCTATTCCAGCATTCATCTAGCATCTCTAATATCAATAATGATATTACAAAAGAAATTATCTTAAACACAAAGATGATCCAAAAATGGTATACATTTCCAATCAATTGCCCATCAAACAAGAGAGAGAATTGATAAAAAAAATAAGTATTTAAAAATCATATTTTAGCCTTGGCTTGGTCTCACAAAGTCAAGCTAGGACTTGATCGGCACATCACTGAACATAAGATCCCCACGGATCCAAAAATTCGACCAATAAAGCAAAAGATGAGAAGAATGGGTCCAGAATGGGCAGAAAAGGTCAAAGCAGAAGTGGCCAAATAGATCAAGGCTAACTTCATTGAGGTTATTGAGTACCCCACCTGGCTATCCAATGTAGTTCCTATACCCAAGAAGAATGTGTTGGTCCCTGTAGGGGCCTAATCAAGGTCAAGGGGGTGAATGACCCTTTTTGCGGAATAAATAGACTTTGAAAATTCTTAGTGTAGCATGTTTGATTATGTTTTGGATGATGCAAATATGTAATATAGTGCAAAAGTAAAGAGTTAGAAAATCAAATATAAGGATTTTATTCTGGTTTGGCCCCGCCTACTCCAGTCCCCGGAGTTTCCTTCCTCCGAGCTTTTCCACTAGTGGATTTCTTTCCAACTGGCAGGAATCAAGCCTTACAATTTGTCTCCAGATGGTAACCCTTTTCGAATGTAGGATATACTACTAGAAGCACCAACTCCTAGCTGAGTCCTTTAGTCTTTAGTAGGATATACCACTTAGATTTCTACCTAAACCTAAGCCGAGTCCTACAGGGAGATCCCACTGAAAGCACCAACTTTAAGCTATATCCCAATCTCACTACTCACCCAAATAGGAGATCTTTTACACTTTGTTTTCTTAAAGGTCTTGGTTTTGGACTTCATCAAGTTTATAATTTCACTTGGGAATCCTTACAAACAGATTTGGAATTTGATTGTTTCTTAGAGGGATGAGTTTACTGATTGCTTTTAGTGAATTCTCTTGTTAATGCTTTTTCAAAATCAACCAGCACCTTCCCAATTTATGAAGTTTCCCTTCTATAGGCTTCCATCATAAATGTAGTCATTGTGGGTTATTGAGCTGTAATCAAATCTTCACCATTGATCAGGTAATATGTGGTGCTTCTAGAACCATTGATCAATCCGTTTGACAGAGATTTTGACCCATTTGAAGCCTTGGGATTGAGGCTGAAAAGTTGTTAGTGATCGTTTTCCTTGTATTTTAGTGTCTCACCAAATTTTACACCAGTACCTTTTTGGTGTGAGTTCCATGTGCCTTTCTTATTAGTCTAGGTGAAAAAAGGTTTTTACCTTTTTCACTTTCATGTGTCAATCCTTTTTTCTTTCTCTAAAAAGTGCTAGCTATCATTTTTGTCTTGCTTTATGGAAAAAGATCTTTGACTTGTAGACCAAAAGAATAGAGGTAATGTAACTTTCAAATTATTCCCTGTGTCTAGATATTTAAGTGTTTCGGATGTCTTCAAACTTAATATCTCTAGATCTGTCTTCTTCCAGATGCTTATGCAATCAATTCTTTCGGATGCTATTTTGGGCGGTTCAAAGTTTGTTTCCTTTCCAAACTTTAACCAGATGCTTCCATTCATGCTTAGGAAATTATCTTCACCTGTCTTGGACTTTGGATGTTTTGGTTATATGCCCGGATAGGTGACTTATGTGTTTTATTTACTTCAAACCTAATCTGGATTATTTGTTGTTCTAGATCATTATTTCCAACAATCTCCCTCATTTGATGGAAACAATAAGGAAAGGGGGTTTTATGATCTAAGTATGGTTCTTGATACTTAGTCATTTACAATTTTTACTCCCCACAATTTTAGCATCCCTTGCTCCCCCATCATTTTTCAATTCTAACTTCTAAGGTTTTTCTAGTACAATTGTAGATTATACTTTAGAAGCAATTTTTTGTAATAATTCTTCACTATATATACTTCTGATGTTAACAATAGTTACCATCTATGAAGTTCTGGAATTACAATTACAGAAATATATAAGTGAAAATGATGAAAATAGCTATTACAGATTTTACATTTTATTCATAGCTATATCTATTACAAAAAATTATTTCTTCTCAGAAGCTTCTCCCTTCTTCTCCTTTCCTTTATTTTTCTCCCCCTTTTCAGCCTCAGCTTCCCCTCCTTTATTCTCCCCCTTTTTGTTTGCATCAGCTTGGAGGTCGATTACTATATAGGTTTTACCATCCCAGCTTTGCTCCCAAGCTATGGAGTAGATAGAATAATCTATATTTCCTTTTCTTCTGCGATCTATGATTGTATCCACAGTGGCTAGAGCTAGATGCAGGGGTCGGAAGACCTTTCAGAGTTGGGTGTAGGACTTTGTGAGGTAAGGATGCATTTGTAAGACATGTCCACCATCCTTCTCATCAAAGTAGGGGAAAAGAGCTTCGAGAAGAGTAGCAATCCCCTTATGGCAAAAGAAGCCAGTATTCTCAATGTGTTGAATGAGATCTTGAAGCACTAGGATAAGTTGACTTTCCAGAATAGAAGGTGAGGAAGATCCAGATATGGATAGATTGAAGAGCACTTTCTAAATTTCCTTCCCTATGTCTCTTCTACAGTTGTGAACACTATCATTGACAGTCATGATGTCTTTATGAGCTCTTCCTTGGCATTATTTATGACTGTATCCTGCCCATTCATTTGGCCTGCAACCTCTTGTGCAATATTTTCCATATGTTTTGCAAATAACTTGGGCAGGTCTTCTTTTATGAATTTTGTCAGCATGTTCAAAATTGTCTGTTGATTTTCATTGAGGCTGAGGAGAGCTGATTTTTTTTCTTCTTCATTAATGAATTTTGACAAGTTTTCAAACTTGGAATCCACATACTCCTTTAATTCAGTGGTTAGCTTAGAGGAGGAGGAGGTAATTTTGTCCAAGATTGTTGTGCAGTTGTTTGTGGCTCCAGTGTTAGCCTGATCTATAGAGCGATTTACTGCTGCAATACTTGTTTTTAGCTCATTTAGTATCGGGGTGACCTTAGCAAGTGATACTTCTGCTACTAACTCTGCAGTAGGAAAATCCGCCACTTTCTTTTATATCCTCTGCGCACTCCCTTTTCTTGCCCCTATATCAAACTTCAAATCTGGAGTTCAGGATTTTTTATGTAACACTTTCTACACAGATTTGAGCTGTTTATAGATATTCCGGAGACATTGCTTAATATAGCTTTCCTCATGTTCCTCATGTGTAGCATCCTGCAGTATTTTCAGTGTTGTTGTGATCATTTTTACTCTGGTTTGATTTATACTAGCAGTTGGCTTTTTTATTAGACTATTTAGGAGGAGGTATCAAATCCAGAGCTTCTTCCGGTCTCATCTGATCTAGATGATTCTTCTTCAGTGGATTCCTCTTCTTCTTCTTCTTCTTTCTCTTCTTCCAACCTTCCCTCCGGAATGGCCTCACCCTTGGAGTCCACTTTAGAAGTGTTCTTGTTGGGTCCCAGACCACATCCCTCCTCTGAAATATTTTATTTCGGGTTGGACTGGTTGTCATTAGATACACTTGGGGTTTGTGTGTCGAGGTTGTCCTTATTTTGATCTACTATTTCAATAGCAGCAGCGGCATTAACATAAATATCAAATGAAACTGTGTCAGGAATTATGTCATTTGCTGGTGCTTCTGAATTATTCTGAGCTATTCCTTCTTCTTCCACCTCCACAACCCCCGGATGATTGGAAATGTCCTCACTCATCCCTTCACATGCCTTTTTAGTAATTTTAGCTACTCCCTCAGGTGTATTGGTAATGTCCTCAACACCCTCTCCATGTGCCTTTTCAGGCCTTTCTTCATTTATGGTCTCAGCTTTCGGATTAAGTAAATTCTTTGGAAGTGGTCCGGTTCTGGGTACAAAGGCAAAGAGATCAGCTTCCAGATCCTGGCCAATTGTTGCCATATCTGTCGGATCAATCAGAATTGCCTTGGCATCGAAAGAACCTCCGGGTCCTTCTGTTCTGAGCTTGTTGATCTCCATTATTTCTTCATATTGAGGGTCATCCGGAGTGACTTCCTCATTGGATCCAGGCACATGCTTGCCCTTAGTTCTCCTGGCCTTAGCCAATTCTACCTCTTCATCCCTTTTTGCAGCTCCTTCATCAATAATAATGCCTGCAGGCTTTTTGGTTTTGCTTTTCTGGGCTGCTACTGCTTCATCAAATGTGCAACCCTTTCTAGTAAATTGCCTCCTCTTGGGTACTGGATCTTCTTCCTTGATCTCCTCATCTTCCACTATCACCTCTGGAATTTTTGCAGATTTCCTCTTTTTATCTGCTGCTTTTATCAACCTTCCCCTCGGCTTAGGCTTCTTCAGGCTCTTCTTCCATAGTTGAGTGAGGGTTTGAGTATCCTCATCAACTTCTTCCACCAAAACCAAAGCTTGCTATTGTTTTGGTTTAGGTTTTGTTGTTTTAGCCTTCTTAGGGACAGGGGCATTTTTATCCTGATCAACTGCCTTCCTAGCCCTGGTCTTTTTCTCATCCCTCAGCTTCGTGGCTTTCTCTTCATTCCAAGTCTCTCCAAAGCTTAGCTTTTTGAAATTCTTTTCTAGAATTTCCTTTCCATGGACTAACTGGAATCTAGAAATATTCACTTTATTAGCCATGAGGATTCTTATTATTAGGGCACCATGGGAGTTTTTGTGCTGCCTGAGATAGTGGATGATCAATACCGACATGTTTACAACTCTACTCTCCACCCAATGTTGTAATACGCAGTGCAGGACAGAGGATATTGTGGTTAGAGAGCCCTTTTGGATTAGAATCATCTTGGCAAGTGCATGTTGGAGAAATCTTAGCACTTCCGGGAAATAGGTTGAGAATTTATTGCTAAAGTAATTCAGATGCAGCCACATCTTGCAGTCATACTTCATTTGCAGTTCATCCTCATTATTTCTAAGTTGGACATCGTCATTCTTCATATTGAGATATTTTTCAAAGAATTCCAGCGTAATGGTGATTTCTTTCCCTTGAACCTTTGTTCTGTGAGCGTCATGATAGGAGTGTACTCTTAAATTTGTGTAGAATTCCTACACTAAATCTGGATAAGTCGGGCAGTTGATTTTGAGAAAATCACTTAGATGTTGATCCTCAATTAGCTTGGAGTAAGGGTCTGTTTTGAAAAGGAAGTTTTCTCCCAAGTAGCCAGTGGGAACTATTGAGTATGAGGGCTTTAGGTTGATAGGTGTGAAGTCTTCATCTCTGATAGCAGATTCTTCAAAGACGTTCTTTTGAGGAAGCATGTGAATTTTTTTGTTCAACATTATAGCTACCATTTAAGAATTTTTAAGAAATTAGGGTTTGAGAATGGATTTTTGTAGAGTAGCAGTAGTGAGTTGCTCGCGTGAGGAAGAAGAGGAAATTTGGGGGTTTATATAGAATTTCCAAAGCAAGGGTATAATGGTAATTTGGACGCCATTAACCTTGGAAGGACAGATGACATGGCAGGTTAGATTTTAGGAGAGAGGTAAATGCCTTTTATTAGAGAATATGAAAGGTTTATCTTTAAATCCAGCTGTTGAATTTACCGCGTGTGTAACTCCCAATAAGCGTTTGAAACTCAAAAAGGAGCAATTACCTTTACGCGCTTTTACTACCATACGTCATTCTTGTCTGCTGATGTGGTAATATTCTCTTCGGAGCAGAGTCAACTTCATTTCTTCTTTACTTCCGAATTCCTTATCTTGCCAAAACTCCAAGTTAATTTTATATTGTCTTCCAAATTTTCTTCAAATTGGATTAGACATTCCAATTGACTCCCTTAGCTTCCTAAATTGAACTTTACTTAATGGCTTAGTAAAGATGTCTGCCCTTTACTCATTGGTTGGTATGTAGACCAAAGCAACATCCTTCTTCATCACATGATGCCGAGTGAAATGATGCCTGATGTTAACATGTTTCATCCTACTATGGAGTACTAGATTTTTTGACACATCAATGGCACTTTTGCTATCACACATTACATCAACACATCCGGATTGGACTCCATAATCTTCTAGTTATTGCTTGATCCAAAGCAGTTGAGCTATACAACTTTTAGCTGCCATATATTGTGCTTCTATGGTTGATAAGGCAACTAATGTTTGCTTCTTGTTATACCATAATACTAGGCAATCATCGAGAAAGTGACAGCCCCCGGATGTACTCTTTCTCTCAAGAGTATCTCTACCATAGTCTGCATCAGTGAAGCCTTAGAGTGTGAATTCTTCATTACTAGGATACTATAACCCAACTTCAGTGGTTCCTAGGACATATCTAAGTATCCTCTTTACTGCCTTTAGATGTGAATCCTTAGGATTGGCTTGATATCTTGCATAGTAGCAAACTACATAGTGTATGTAGGTCTGCTAGCTATCAAGTATATAAGTGATCCAATCATTCCACTATATAGCTTCTGACCAACCTCTTCTCCTTCATAATCCTTGGGTAGGACTGTATCTAAACCCATTGGAGTGGACATAGGCTTACTTTTGTCCATTTCAAACTTCTTCAAAATCCTTGGCGTACTTGCATTGGTTTATGAAAATCCCATTCGGACTCTGCTTGATTTGCAAACCAAGGAAGAAATTAAGTTATCCCATCATGGACATCTCAAACTCCTTCTACATTGAGTGCTGAATTCTTCACACATCTTCTCATCTGTTGCTCCAAAGATGATCACAAATTTGGACTAGAATGATATCATTCTTCTTCTTTTTAATGAAAAGAGTTGTGTCTTCCTTCCCCTGGGATATACCCCTTGGATATGAGAAATGTAGAGAGTCTCTCATACCAAGCTCTTGGTGCTTGTTTTAATCCATAGAGAGCCTTCTTCAGTTTGTACATATGATTCAGATGTTTTGTGTCTTCAAATCCAGGTGGTTGCTTGACATAAACTTCTTCCTAGATAACTCCATTTAAGAATGCCCTTTTGACATCCATTTGTAATAGTGTAAATCCTATAAGTGATATAAAAGCAAAAAGAATCCGGATTGCCTCCAATCTTGCTATAGGGGCAAATTTTTCCTTAAAGTCAATCCCTTCTTGTTGATTGTAGCCTTGGGCAACCAATCTTGCCTTGTTCCTCACCACTACTTCGGATTCATCTAGCTTATTCCAGAACACCCATTTGGTGCCAATGATTGACTTTTCTTTTGGTGGTGACACTAGATCCTAAGTATCATTTCTAGTGAATTGATCTAGTTCTTCTTGCATAGCCATCATGCAGCTTTGATCTCCTTCAGCATCTTGAAATTTCTTTAGCTCAATGAAAGAGATAAAGGTAGTATAGCTCATCATCCTATTGAGTTATCCTCTAGTTCTGACTGGATTTTGGACATTATCCAAAATGGCTGCAATCGAATGATCCCTGCGAGTCCGGACCTCTCTTTGTAGATCTTCCTGCTAGATTGGGGCTTGTTCTACTTGTGCCTCAACTTCCTCTCCTTGGTCATCATTGAAGTTTATCTCATATGGGTTGATATCAACTTATAGTACTTCTAGATCAAAAGATATCCCCTCATCTTCTTCTTTGTATTTCTTGATTTGGAGGGAATCTGGAATCTAGACATCCTTCCTTTCTTCAGAGTTTTTAGCTTAGGGAATTTGATCTTCCGGAGTGGAACTTCTCTTACCTGCATGGTTAGTCTCATTAAAATCTACATGTATATACTCTACTACAGTTTGAGTTCGTTTGTTATAGACTCTGTAAGCTTTGCTATGTGTTGAGTTGCCAAGGAAAATAGCTTCATCAAGTTTTGGATCAAATTTTCCTAATTGCTCTCTATCATTCAAGATGTAGCATTTACATCCAAAGGCTTTGAAGTACCCAATTTTGGGTTTCCTTCCCTTCCAGATTTCATAAGGGGTCTTTTCTAAGGTCTTTCTAATGAGAGCTCTATTTAAGATATAGCATGATGTGTTTACGGCCTCACCCAAGAAATACTTTGGCAAACAATTCTCACTTAGCATTGTTCTAGCCATCTCAACTATGGTCCTATTTTTCCTCTCAATAACTCCATTTTGTTGAGGGGCATGAAGGGCAGAGAAGTTATGTTCAATCCCCTTGGAGTCACAAAATTCAACAAAGGACTTATTTTTTAACTCGCCACCATTAACACTCTGGATGCGTGCAATGCTTATGCCCTATTCTACTTCTATCTAGATGAATATTTTTGAGAATTGGTCAAAGTCCTCATCTTTGCTAGCTAGCAAAGCTACCCAGGTATATCGAGAATAATCATCCACAATGACCAAGGTGTATTCTCTTCTACCTAGACTCAATGGTTTGATTGGACCAAAGAGATCAATATGCAAGAGTTCTAGAACTCTCTTGGAAGGTATGTATGAGATGGAAGGGAAGCTTTTCTTATGTTGTTTACCTAGTTGACATGCAGTGCATATGTGATCCTTACAAAGCTACCTTAGGCAAACCCACAACCAATTCCTTTTTGGCTAATTTAGACAGGATGTTCATGCTAACATGTCCCAACCTCCGATGCCATAGCCATGATTCTTCTTCTTTAGACACCAAGCATATATTCTTTTTATCATTTTTAATGTTAACATAATAAACATTATTTACTCTAGGTGCATAAAGAATGAGTTGATTAGACTCAATATCATAGATTGAGCATCCTCCAGAGTGAAAGGTAACTTTTCTTCCTTTATCATAGAGTTGTGCTACACTGAGTAAGTTGAACTTCAGTCCATCAACTAGAGAGACATCTTCTATTTGTATTTCAGATCCAACGGTCCCATGCCCAATGATCTATCCCTTTTGATTGTCTCTAAAGCTTACTTTGCCTCCTCTCTTCCGTATTAAAGTGATAAAGGCCTTCTCATCACATGTACCATATGTGTTGATCTTCTATGGATCTAAGTCATACCTGCAAAATAGATCAAGTGGGTTTAGGTACCCAATCAGATTTGGGTCCTCTCGGGTTATCAACCATTTCAAGCCAAGGATAGTTATCATAATAACCATTTTTTAATCTATATAATTTAGTAACATGGTTTTTTTTTCCATAAAACCTACACCCTAAGATGGGTCTGATTTGCTCTTGCTTCCTATATATCTTTTCAAGGTCCTCCTTCCTATAGTTCCCATTATATCCAGCTTCTTGTATGCTTGTTGTTGGTCTGGTGTGTATCCAGAAGCTGCTTGGGGTTGCAATTTCTGCTCCATGATTTTTTCTTTGTTTGGCAGGTTGCTCATTTGATATAGCCTTAGCTTTTCCTTTTTAAGCAGTTGTGACTCTCTGTGCTTGAGGTTGTTTGCTCACTTTTCTTTCCTTTAGATGCACCAGATTCTTATGATTAGGATTTTTTGGTCTTGGTCTCCCTTGATTTTTATTTGTTTGTGAAGGATCTGGTTTCCTTCCAGACGCCTCCTTCATTAGGGTTAGCTCCCTATCCAGCCCTGTCAAGTTAGCACTTAAGATCTGAACTTTACTTCTCATGAAGTTTTCTTCCACCACATCCATATGCTTTGAGATTCTTATCAAGTTGATATCTTGTGACATTGCTTCAGCATCTTCAGCCAATTCTAGAATTTATCGTTTTATGGATTTTATGGTTTTGGTGTTCTTTCTCACACTATAGATTACCACCTTTAAGGCTCAAGCAAGATCAAGGTTAGAAACAGAATTAGAATAAGAGTTTACCTCAGTATCAATTGTCTCTAATTCTAAATCCTTAATTTGCTCAATATCTTAGTTAGATGACTTTCTTTCGGATTGCTCTGCTTCCGGATTCATCAGTGCCATGAACGCGCAATGAGCAATTTCCTCTTCTTTTGTTGAGGATTAGTTCCTACTTTCTTCAATGTTACTCCATGTGGCCACCAAAGCTTTCTTTTTATATTTCTTCTCTCTGTTTAGCTTGGGGCATTTGGTTCTAAAGTGCCCTTTTTTTCCACATTCAAAGCATGTTGCATCCTTTTCCACATCTTTCTTTTCTTTCTGAGCCTTTCTTGGCTTGTCCCTTCTTGATGTGCCTTCCTTAGGCTTTCTTGATTCAAATCTTTTGGATCTCCTTCTATCCTTTTTTCTAGAGGAATTTGTCAAAGTACTTGGCCAACATAGCCATATCTTCTTCACTATGCTTTGATTCTTTTGCGGCTTTCTCTGATCCGGAAGAGGCTGATCCAGTAGAGTCTGCCTTAATGCAATGGTCTTCTTCTTTTCTTTCTGCTTTCTTCCTTATTGACGATATATCTTCAAGGATAATTCTTGAGTCGAGAGATTACCAATGAGGTCATTATAACAATAGAAGTTTAAGTCATGAGATTCCTCAATGGCAGTCATCTTGTTGTCCCATTCCTTAGTGAGACAACAAGATGACTGTTAGATCTCTAGTTTTGAGCACGTGCTCTAATACAACAAGATGAAGTTCTTCATCCAGTTTTTCCAAAACGTGTAGTGTTCACCAGTGAAGAGTGGAGGACGGTTAATGGACATACCCTTAGGAAGGAGATGTGAGTTTTAGAAACTCATTTTGATACTTGGATCAAAATTTGGACCTTTAACTTGAGATTGTTAGATCTCTAGTTTTGAGCACTTACTCTAATACAACTTGTTGGTCTCTATGAGGATCTAATCAAGGTCAGAGTGTGGGTGAATGACCCTTTTTCGCGGAATAAATAGACTTTGAAAAGTCTTAGTGTAGTGTGTTTGATTGTGTTTCGGATTGATGGATCCGGATGATGCAAATATGTAATATAGTGCAAAAAGTAAATAGTTAGAAAATCAAACACAAGGATTTTATCCTGGTTAGGCCCCCCAAAGTTTCCTTCCTTCGAGCTTTTCCACTAGTGGATTGCTTTGCAACTGGCAAGAATCAAGCCTTACAATTTATCTCCGGATGGTAACCCCTTTCGGATGTAGGATATACCACTAGAAGCACCAACTCCTAACCGAGTCCTTTAGTCTTTAGTAGGATATACCACTTAGATTTCTACCCAAACCTAAGCTGATTCCTATAGGGAGATCCCACTGAAAGCACCAACTTCAAGCTATATCCCAATCTCACTACTCACCAAAGTAGGAGATCTTTTAAACTTTATTTTTTCAAAGGTTTTGGTTTTGGACTTCCTCAAGTTTATAATTTCACTTGGGAATCCTTACAAACAGATTTGGAATTTGATTGATTCTTGGAGGCAAGAGTTTACTGATTGCTTTTAGCGATTCTCTTGTTAATGCTTTTTTAAAATCAACCAACACCTTCTCAACTTGTGAAGTTTCCCTTTTATAGGCTTCCATCATAAATGTAGCTAGTGGGTTGTTGAGCTGTAATCAAATCTTCACCGTTGATCAGGTAATATATGGCTCTTCTGGAACCGTTAATCAATCTATTAGACAGATATTTTGACCCATTTAAATCCTTGGGATTTAGGCTGAAAAGTTGTTAGTGATTGTTTTCCTTGTAGTTTAGTGACTCACCAACTTTTACGCCAGTGCCTTTTTGTGTGAGTTCCACACGCCTTTCTTATTAGTCCAGGTAAAAAAAATTGTTACCTTTTTCACTTTCATGTGTCAGTCCTTTGTCTTTTCTCTGAAAAGTGCTAGCTATCATTTTTGTCTTACTTTAGGGAAAAAGATCTTTGACTTGCAAACCAAAATAATGGAGGGAATGTAACTTTCAAATTATTCCATGTGTCTAGATATTTAAGTCTTTCGGATGTCTTCAGACTTAATATCTCCGAAAATGTCTTCTTTCGGATTGTTGTGCAATCAATTCTTTTGCATGCTGTTTTGGGAGGTTCAAAGTTTGTTTCCTTTCCAAACTTTAACCGGATGCTTCCATTCATTTAGGAAATTGCCTTCACTTATCTTGGACTTTAGATGTTTTGGTTATATGCCCGGATAGGTGATTTAGGTGTTTTGTTTACTTCAAACCTGATCTGGATTATTTGTTGTTTCGGATCATTATTTCTAATAGAATGGTGACGTCCGAGTTTGTGTTCAATTCAGGGACTTGAATAAGGCCACCCCTAAGGATTATTTCCTTCTACCACACATCAATGTTCTAGTAGATAGAGCGGTAAGAGCGGCCTTGTATTCCTTTATGGATGGGTTCTCTAACTACCACCAGATCCTCATGAACGTAATAGACAAGTTCAAAACCGCATTCATCATAGAGTGGGGAACCTATTATTCTATAGTGATGCCTTTCAGACTCAAGGACACAAGGGAAACCTACCAATAAGCAGTCATGACATTGCTACATGACTTGATCCATAAAGAAGTCGAGGTCTACGTGGATGACATGCTTGTAAAGTCCACCACACCAGAAGAACACCCAGCAGTGTTAGACCGATTCCTCATGAGAATAGAGAAATACAATCTCCGTCTCAACCCAAAAAAGTGTACATTTGGTGTCACATCGGGAAAGCTACTAGGACACGTAGTTAGTAAGAGAGGCATAGAGATGAATCCTAATAAAGCTAATGCCATCAGGGAAATGCCCGTACCAAAGACCGAGAAAGAAGTAAGAAGTTTCTTAGGGTCCATATAGTATGTTAGCCGCTTTATAGCACGGTTAACTACCACATGCAAGCCTATCTTCAAGCTCTTGAGGAAGCAGCAACCAATTGAGTGGAATGACCAATGTCAGGAAGCCTTCGATAGGATCAAGGCTTATCTAATGAACCCTTCTGTACTGAAGCCGTCAATTCTCGGGAAGCCGCTCATTCTCTATTTAGAAATAGAAGAGACATCTGTGGGGGCTATGTTGGTTCAGGAGCATGAAGATAAGAAAGAACATGCAGTTTATTACCTTAGTAAGAAATTGTTAAAATACGAGACTCGATACACCATCATGGAGAAAACTTGTGCCGCCATGGTCTGGCTCACCAAGAAACTCAGGCATTACTTCCAATCTTATAGAATTCAAGCAGTCGCTAAAGTAGATCTAATAAAGTATTTATTCTAGGCTCCCTTGCTAACCAGAAAATTGGCAAGGTGGCTCTTATTACTGTCGAAATTTGATATCGAGTACATCACTAAGAAGACCATCAAGGGAAGGGTAGTGGTCGAATTCCTAGAAAACCAACTGCTCGATGAAGGAGAACAAGAAAACCTTAAATTCCCTGATGAATGCTTTATAACTGCTATGCAAAGTTCTGGAAAGTGGACCATGTTCTTCGATGGCGCTGTTAATAAGCGAGGACCTCGCTTGGGAGTCATCATCATTACGCCAGATGGAGCACTCATACCTCTGTCCAAACAATTGGAATTTCTCACCATAAATAATGGGGCAGAATATGAAGTATGTCTAGTTGGAATGTCTGCCCCGGTCACTCTTAGAGCTGACAAAGTAAAAATTATCGGTGATTCGGTGTTAGTCATCAAACACAACACACGGGACTGGGAACTAAAGAAGGAATCCCTTAGACCTTACTTAGAGGCTATATGGAGGAAAGCTGCATGTTCAGCGAATGCAAATTTTGTCACATTCCCCAATAGGAGAACCAGATGGCAGATGCGTTGGCCACTTTGGCCTCCATGTGGGAAGGGCCCCAAAAGCAGCCAATCAAACCCCTTATTGTGGAAATGACTCGATTTCCATGTTACGTCCGTATAATAAGCGACACCATGGATAAGGAAGAACCCTGGTATTCTGACATTGTTAAGTTCCTTGAAGTTAGTGAATTTCTGGCTGAGGCTATGGATTCCAATAGGAATACGCTAAGAAAGCTCGTGGTGCAGTTCTGCCTAATTAAAGAGATTTGTTCAAGAGGTCCTCTGATGGCCAACTATTAAAGTGTCTGACCCAACAAGAAGCTAAAAGGGTAATGAAAGAGGTACACTCAGGAGACTGCAGTCCACACATGAATGGCATCATGATGGCAAAGAAATCCAAAGAATGGGGTACTTTTGGCTGACCATGCTAGCCGACTGTATTCAAGAAGCAAAGACTTGCCATGCTTGTCAGATATACGAAGATGTGAGCCACTTCCCCCAACAACACTACAAAGTTTAACAATGCCTTGGGCATTCTCAACTTGGGGTATTGATATCAATGGTGAGATAAGACCATCTTCGACTAATGGCCATCACTTCATTATAGTAGCAGTCGATTACTTTTCCAAATGGGTTGAAGCAGAATCGTACACGAGCATCACAGCCAAGAAAATGGCTCGATTTATTCAGCAACATATCTTTGCTAGATATGGCATTCCTCATCATATAGTAAGTGACAATGGTGTGCAATTCCAAGGGGAAACAGCTATCTTTTTGAAAGGCATGAGACCGAGCATCACCGCTCTTCGTCCTATCGTCCTCAGTCTAATGGAGCTGTAGAAGCAGCCAATAAAGTAAGTAAGAGAATCCTCTCCAAGATGATCTCTAATTACGGAGATTGGGCCAACCATTTGCCTTATGCCTTGTGGGGATACAGGACCAGCGTCAAGACTCCTACAGGTCAAACTCCTTTTTCCCTCATCTACGGGGATAGAGGCAGTTTTGCCTGCTGAAATGGAAATCAAATCTTTATGCATAGCCCTTGAAGCAAGACTGCCTAAAGATGAATGGGCAAAGGCAAGACATGAAGAACTGACTTTGATTGATGAAAAATGGTTAACCGCATTGGATAATCTACAGTTATATCAACAGTGCATAGCCAGGGCTTACAACCATAAAGTCAAGGGGCAAGATCAACCCCTGAGAATGGGTGATCCGGTCCTAAAGTAATCTCATAAAATGCATACAGACACTCAAGGGAAGTTCTAGCCAAACTGGGAAAGGTCATATGTAGTAAGAAAGACTCTCAGTAAAGGGGCAGTCAAAATCTTAGACCTAGATGGCAACGAATTCGTGAATCTAGTAAATCGTGACAAGCTAAAGCGCTATTTCATGTAAAAAATATATATATAAAAAAAGAAATATAAAGGTCTATCAAGATCTAGTGAGGGCTCTTGAGCAAAAATAAAGACCCCAAAATAAAAGAGCAAAGCCTTAGGTAAAATCCGTTCGGGACCTTAGGCGATGATAGGCATTTCTTGGGAATAAATGCCATTTGTCCTTCCTATCTAAAAGATATATTTTGTGATAACATGTTTATGTTAAATATACTAAATGAGTGCATTAAATGGAAACTGCAAATTGTTTAAATGCGCATTCAAATAACATCATTTCATCTTTATTACACATAGAAGTGCATCACAATCAGGAAATGGAAACCACAAAGGCAAACAATGAGGTCCGACGCCTTTATTCCCCACGGGAGCGAAAGACACACAATGACGAGCTCAATGAACTCCAAGGAAACTATGAAGTCTCTACGTCTCAGTAAGCCTCTCCCCGGGTAGGAAGCCCACAAGTGCTCACAACCCATATGCAATAAGCCTCAAAGGGGTGGACGTCATGGTGGACGTCAAAGGGCGAGAATAGTTCATCTCCATCTAAGACTGGTTGATCCACCTCATGTCGTGACGGTAAACCTGAGTATAAGAAAGCTCAGAGTCGATTAGGGTATACAAGGATGTTGGGTACCCCTGAGGGCTACCATACTGCATGCACAAATGACCTGAAGAGTAGGTGATAATCTATGAAAGACTAGTGAGGACCACTCCACCTCTGGCAACATCTGTAGTTACTTGTGTGATTCCCCACCAAGGGTAAACCCAATAAATTTCCTCAGTAGCTCGACTCTCCATAAACTCAACCCACTGCTCGACAGTAAAGTCTCTATGAGTGTGATTGCCGATGCAAACTATAGAACCCCATGCCTAGTAGGCCTTTGGATAATAATCCATGCTCGTAGGGATAGACAGCACTGAAAGCTTGTCCCAAAGCCAAAGCTGCAAGAACAACACAAAAGCACAACAAATAAGAAAAGAAAAAAAAGAAAAAAGATAGCTTGCTAGATTGAAAACCTGAAAAGGCTGTCCAGGCAAAAATTAAGGCAAGCTTGATGAATCAAAAACCTGAAAGGGCAGTTCATGCAAAGAAAGGCTCAAATAAGATTTACCTGAAGGAGAAATCTGCTGCCCCTGGTAGTAGCTTCAGTCCTATTTTGGGAAGAGCACACAAAGATTAGTGTCTCAACTAAACTCACCGTGATAAGGGATTTCCTCTCTAACATCTAATCAATGATAGTCAGGAAGGTAACGCTGCAAACCATAGTGGGGACTTGACAAAGGAAGAGTCCCAGCAAGAGTAAGCAAATGAGTGGAAGCCAATTTACGTTGTTAGGAGAAAGGTTCCTAACTATGTCAAAAGCCACGTACTACCTCAAGCCCTCGTCACAAATCAGTCGATGTCAGTCAAATCATTGCAACTAAAAATGGTCCATCAACGAGTTAGAAAACTCAGGACAATGCATTGGAATGGCTGGGGGTATGTTAGCCGAAGACCTCAGGAGCCCACAGAATTCCTCAAAAAAAGGGGTATAACTCATGCCCTCCAAAATGGAACACATTGTCGACAGGATCCCAGAATCTGATAGCATCTTAGATCACATTATACTTAACAAAAATGTGATAGTTCCTTTACATGCACCAGACTGCAGAACCTGAGATGGTCCCAACCGTCAGAGTTCTGCAAATAAACGTTCAAATCTACACGAAAATGGATGTAGCTCTCCATGGCAAAATCTCAAAGAGTAGCAATTCGCTATACATAGTTTATAGGGCAATATGCCAATATGTGGCAAATTACCCCGATAAACTCGATCAACAACAAAAGAAAGTACAAAGCAAAGGGATGATGCGAAATTCTTTCATAAATAAAAAAATGTTCATACAAAAAAGAGACACTACAAAAGGCCCAAAGAAATCACAAAAAGGAAAGCCTATCTACTGCCCATTGAAACTCAGGTGGCTAGGATCAAAGGACGATAGAGGAGGAGGATAACTTCCCTAAGGAAAGAATCTGGAAGGATTGCCCTATCCCTGCTGTGGCTGCTGCTGTGGATCATCCACCTAGAGCATCCCCAACAGACCTTGAAGTCGTCGGATCTCCAACTGCAACATTTTAACACGGATCATTCATATGCATTTTATAACATGCCATGCATCATCATTAAAATAATGAAATAATGAACATACTACCATATCAGATTTTTGGTTCAACATGAACCGCTGCTGCCCTTGGATGTACCCCTAGTCGGAGATGGTATCAGCTATGGGCACCTACAAGGATGAGAGATCAGGATAAGTCAGAACCATCACAAACTAAGATCCTAAAGAAAAAGGAGAGAAAAAGCAGAGAAGGCTCACATGAGTGGTCTCGGCCTGATGGAATGCCATTAGATACTCAGGATCCAAATAAGGCAAAATCACTAGTGTATAAGTACTCGGGTGGGACGGTACATCAAAGACATGGGCTACTGATACTAAAACCCCCAATGTCCCTCCACCATCGCCGAACCCTGAGGTGGGACATATGACACCGAAGAGACCCCCACATATCGGAAGTGGATGCAGGCCTTTTCCTACCATGATGATCCTGCAAAGATAATAAGGCAATGATAAGTCAGTCCAATTAAGCGCGATAATGAAAAACAACAAGGAAGAAACTTGAGCCAATGAAAGAGAAGATACCGTCATCCGGACAATCCCAGGTGAATTCAATCTAGCCTGAACGCTAGGGGCTGAAGTCAAAGGGGCATCACCCTTAGAAGGATTATGAATGTTTGGCTCAGAGGCAACGAGAATGGGTCCGTCTCTGTCTATCCAAGTAGCTGTGAATGATAGAACTCCTCATACCCCCCAACCCACTCCGGGAAGGCGCTGGGTAAGCCATTGGAGGCCAGCCACGCAAAGTTAGGTGAGCTACGTGGCTAGAAGATCCACTAGGGCACCTTAATAGGAATAGAGCGCGATCGGGGAGGGAGGTACCAATTCTGGATACGCTCTCCAAGGTACCACTCAAGGGAAAAGGGAGTCGCTATAATTAGTCGAGTGTTGACAAATTCCCTAGCCAATCTCATAACCTCTGGCTAGTGAAGCTCATGCCCCCAAGGCTGTGTCCTGTTCTAAAAAAAGGATGAAGAGAAGCCAAGTGTTAATACAACTATTGTAGTAGATATAGCGATCAAAGTAAATCAAATGAGTTATAGAGTATACCTGCTCTGAAGATAGAGCACGGAGGTGACCAAAAAGAGTGAAATGAGATGCCATCTCCCAACCACACCAGTTGTATGGCAGACGAGGACAGAACGGATAGCTGTCATCTCACACAAGCTTGGTCCTCAGAAGAATCCTCATCTCAAAAAGCCAGATCTACAATCAATCAAAAGAAATCAGAATGCCAAAAGATAGACAAAAATGCTCATAAAGGAAGAAAAGGAGTTAAATCCTTACATAAACAATCTGAAGACAAGATTTAAACTTGCCAATTTTGTTCCTTATGCACTGATCAAGGGCCCAATATAGATGACCCAATGCGGCTCAATCCCATGCATACTCATCAAAGCGGGTCGGATCAATCGGAGCAAGAAGAATGTGAAGATTCAGGATCGCACCCCCAGTAGGAAAGCACAGCCATGACAAAGTAGCAGCCATGAAAGCTCTGGCCTCACAGGCAGAACTCAAATGTCTCCTATCCTTGGTGGTCCAAAAGGTCATAAGTTTCTTATAGGAAACTCACCCGGGCTTGTCCCCATAATTGCCGATCAAAGCCTCAATGGTATCCACATTAAAGTTGCCATAAGTAAAGCAAGCATTAAAATGGATCACGTTACCATGGAAAGGAAGACCTGTGATGGTGCAATAATCCACCAGAGTAATAGTGTATTCCCCACACTGAAAGTGGAAAGTGTGGGTAGTGTTGGACCACCTACTCAGGATGTGGGTAGAAGTATCGGTTGGGATGCACGGATACTTGCGGTGCCTCGTGTACTTGTAGTTCCTCACCATCCTCCCCAAGGACATCCCGTCAATGATGGTTTTGGCACCAGGAGATAGAACCTTATACCACTTATAAAATTGGGTAATACTATCGCCCTGGTGACCGGTGACCTGCAAAAGTAATGCATGTACACTAATCACACACCAGTCTTTGATAAATCGCAAGATTATCGAAGGTCTTTGCATTCATGCCATAAATAAAGCAAAAAATACATATACATAACAAATAAATAATGACATCATAGATAATAATAATCATAACAATAATAATATGGTAACAAATGTGGCAAAAACAGTAAGGCTTACCAGAATCCGAGAAAGATGGTCGGAAGGCTTCAAAGCAGGCGGGATAAAATCCCTAGGATAAATCTAGTGGTACATCTAGTTTAGAGGAAGCCCGCATAAAGCCTCGGTTGGAACCTCAGAGAGTTTCACTTGCTTGCAGTTGATAATCACATTCCGAGTAGTCATTTGGACTGCTAGCAAATCCAAGCGGATATTGTAAAGCTTGAACCACATAGAAACCCCGCAAAATCTGAAGCGAATGGGCAGAAAAGGAAAAAAATGAGAGAAATCATTGTCAAAAATAGCTTGGAAGCAAAAAAAAATTCAAGTAGAGAAGCAAAAAATGCAAAGAGAAAGGAGAGAGAATTTTTGGTGTCGTGAAAATGGGATCCAAGCTTCTGTATTTATATACCACAGGTAATTAGCCCGCCGGATAATTACCTATGCTAGCTGTCACACGTTTATGAGTTGCACGCATTTACGCGTAATGGCTATAAAAGTTACCATTACATAGGTAATTAGCCCGCCGGCTAATTACCTATGTTTTGAAAATTTTTGCAATTTGGCACATTTCAGAGTGGACCTAAGAGTTGTTTTTACATAGTCATTCATACATTAAGCACCCTAAAAATATTTATTTCGACCCCCGGTCAATTTTAACCTCATGCAACACGTTAATAAATTTTTAATCGAAGGGGCAAAATATATTTTATTTCAAAATTTGTCAATTAAAAATATTTTAACTCATTGCATTCCACATACACTCTTTTTTTTATTTCGAATACGACAAAATTTCTAGCATGAAATTTATGTATGCGAGGGGCAAACTGTTAGCACAGGTCCATTCCGGCCCGATGAGGAATAATGCCTATTTCATTCAGTGATCAGACAAAAGAGCCAAAAAGGAGCAAACTGTCATCCAAAATTCGAAATCCAAAAATCCACATTTCAGGGAAGAACCGATTTAGCATTTCCTACCAAAAAATCAAAAAGTCAAAATTTGGTCAAACATGAGTAATCAGCCCACCTGCTATTTACCTACCGATAGTAAAAAATTAAATCTTACCAAGATCTAGCAAGATTTTACAGGATCTGATGTATAATCCTGTCAGATATGTAATTAGCCGCCGACAAATTACCTCCCCCATTATAAATAGGGGACTCGCCCCCCCTCCTTTCAACAGGTGGACGAAATTTTGGAAAATCCTAAAATTACCATTGTGTCCTTTTTCAGTTTCGGGAGTTCTAAAATCCCCAAAACTCTGTCAAAACACTTCTAAATTCAAGCTTTATCGCCTACACTAGGTATAAACCTGGTTTACTGTCTTTTTAGATCAAGATCTCACTGTGATCTTCGGTCTAAAAATGACTAATTCTCTCAAAAATCCAGCATTTCTCTTAGGAATAATCCAAGACTATAGTCATAACTTGGGTTAAACCTATTCTCCAACCAAATCACAATCTCTCCTCACAACTTCGGTCCCGCACCGGCTCTTAAGTCATCATGGACAGACGAAAAGGGAAACTGAGGGTAATTGGCCCTAAGCCCAACTTTAAAATTCATTTAAATTCATCTTCTATTATTTTATTATTGCACATTGCATTCTCATTTCTCTGGTCAAGTGAGCCACTTGAGCCACTTAAACTACAATATATGTAAATAAGATCGCAGGTACAGGCAAAATATCCAGAATGTGAGGAAATTCTATCTGAGTTTCCGGGCCAAAACCCAAGCGTTGCCGTTACTCTGTCGAAATTTACTTAGCAAATTTCTATTTATTTAATTATAATGCCTGTTTTATTTCTTGAATTTATTTCTTAAATAAAGCCGTTGTAATGCCAAAGTTACTACAAATTCTAAAATGTTCCAAAATTAATCCAAACAATTTGAATAATATGAGTACCTATTATGTCCGAACTCGGAATCTCATTTTCTTTTCAGTATAAATATCCCATTTTGATTAGTATACCACAATTCCCGGTGGAGCTGAATCGGGTGGCGACTCTATTTTATTTTTAAATAAAGTAAAAATGCTTTATTTTAAATATATCTTTTCCTAATAAAATGTGCAAATATATTTCTCAATATAATCACATTTTTTGCTTATAAAATGCTATGTTTTCACATTCAATAAGTTTACATGGAAAATAATAATATGGCCTTTTCTTTAATAAAACCAAACGTTTTATTAAAAGAACGAAATTGAGGTTTTCTCAAACTACACCGAAACGCACCCCGCTCACCGCACCCCGCGTGCTAACCCATAAATAAAACCTCGCCCACTCACACTACTACTGTAGAGTTGAGTTTGACCAAAGTTTGGAGACCTAGTCTGCCCTTAGGGACCCGTACAGGTGCTGTTTAGTGGTATGGATCCACTAGCAGACCCACACGGGTCATTCCTTCCATATGCCTGGGGGAACCTGTACGGGTGGGGGCCCGCCCGTACGGGTCCTCTTGTTGCCTAATCAAGCTCTTTTGGAAGGGAATCCTTTCCTATTTTGGTAAAAGGCAGGTCATGAATGCGATTTATTGCGTTTAGACCTCCTTTCCCCTATAAATAGGTCCATTTTCCTCACATTTTGAACACACACAACTCATATACAAAGATAGTTAGTATACTATACACAAATTCTAGCAGTTTCTATAGGGATAGAAAGGTTATAGTTGAGGTATGGGAGGTATAAAATAGGGAGAAAATCCATCTTTTGAGGGTTGGTCCACATTTTATTCATTCCTAGCTTCGTTTATTAGGATTTAGGGGAGGTTCTGTCAACACAAGCATATGCCTAAATAGTCCTATTTCATCTACTTGGGCTAGATTCTCTCAACAATAAAAGGATCGCCTTAAAGTGGATTCACTCTACAAAGGTAACGCTCCTGAGTTGCAAAGAGACTCACATCTCAATTATTTTATTATTATTCTCTGCTTCCTCTATTATATATCTGTTCTTTTATTTCTGCTTTGGGTCCGGTCCTAACCCATATGAGCCTTGTTAGCACTATATGTCCTTAAGGATATTGAATTGGTGCGCCATACTCATATGGAAGGAAATCCCATTTTTATTTCATTTCTTCTCCATTAATTTGTCTATTTCAAACTGAGTTTCTACCTAGGATCATACAGGACCCGTACGGGTCCCCCATACCCGTATTGGTCCTCCCTGGTACCCGTACGGGTCTCACCCACCCGTACGGGTACCAGCCCCCAAGTAGAACCCATAATTCATTTTAATTTGGTTAAAAATCAATCCAAATCACCATTTGCCATGCGATCATTTTCACTAATAATCTGGTAAATCAACCCACAAAATTTAAAATGTGTTTCCATAACAAAATACGTTGAAGACTCGTTATTTCTTTTTGATCCTAGAAGGCGCCCAGGCACTATCGATCGTAAAACCACCATGCTAACATAATCACATTTTTCCTAATAAAATGCTGGGTTATGAAGTGCTTTAAACTATGCTAATCTTTGTGGATGCAGAGGAATTTGTTTTTATTTTATTTTATAACTTAGAACAAATGTATAGGTTCTCTTGCAACTCCCCCATTTTCCTCTGGTTGTGATTTTTACTCCCCCATTTATTGCTTGTGTTTTATTGTAATATGTAAATGCATGTAATGAGTGTGAAAGAGTGTAGAAAAAATAGGATTTCTGTGATAATTCCCCAAATGATGAAAAAAAACAGTTTTACACGATGAATGTAATTTTGAATCAACAAAATGAGAAATAAGTGACTCAATACCTAAATCTCTGATCCAATAGGTATAAGTCTCCTACCAAAATGGAACCGTACCACAACTCTTTCCCAAGTAGAAAACTTGGGTGGCGAGTCTATCATTTGTATCGAGATTTGGGACTCGATTCTTTTATTCACTAAAATTGGCTATTTGTGCAAACTTGAACTAAAAAGATTTTGTCACGCCTAAATTCAACCAACCCCCCAGTGGGCCCTGCTTCTCACATAGGTGTAAAAGGAGACCCATATGTCATCGACACCTCACAGTGGCGACTCTGTTGGGGATTTAATCTTTTAACTTGCAAAATTTTGGTTTGTTTTAAAAGCTTAAAAGATTAAGATGAGCACCGAAAATTATTTACTTGATTCAACCCATTTTCTTTTTCATCATATGAGAGCATTATCACACTCTATCTTCTCATCTCCTTTTCTCTTTAGTTAGATGCGCTCTTCTTCTAGCGCTAGGTTAAGGTGCCCTATTATTTTCCTAAAACTTACGAAAGTGTCACCCATGCCCGCTAGGAATTGGGGACACTCTAGTGGATGGAGCACTCATTGGTATCTCCCTCCAAAAGAGGCTTGATGCGATGGGAACCTTCTACATCAAACTTTTGATATGTCTCTATGCCATTCTTATCGAAAGCCTTATAATTTTACCTCCTAGGTACCCCTTTCTATGTGAGATTAGACTAAGGAAGAATACCCTCAGAACTGGAGGGAGAAATAAGGACGGAATTGATTGCTTCGAATGTGTTGTGTTACGTTCCCCTGTAATTAACCTAGCCATGCATCGTTATAATTTGTGTATGCATAACGCATCCCATGCATGTACTGATCTTTTGGTTATCACCTCATCCAAAGCTCAAAGGGTTAAAACTTGGCGACGTTCTCAGGTCCATTTGTGTCAAATTTTGGCTCCTCCTCCTCCTTTTCTAGCTCAGTTAAGGGTTGCTCCACCTCCGTCTACGGGGTATTTCATCCAGTGATCAGTTTGGTCCAATTGATCTTGATTCTGCCTATCATCCCACAGAAATGTCTTATGTTGTGACTCGAGAGGGCCAGATTGATGTTGAGGTTAAGAATATTTCTACTAGTGAGGAGGCAAATGCATCATGGGTCGAGGTTAGGTCAGAGATTGCAAATGTCATCTCACAGTACTTGGGAAGTGATTAGTTCTTGGACCAAATGAATGATAAGATGTTATCTTCCATCAGGGTAATCTTGGCTGAAGAGAGAATGGTCAATGCTTCTTAAAGCGCACATGTCAGCACTCCAGCAGTGAATGCAGTGATTAGTGAGCAAGTATCAAGAGTTACTCAAAATTCACTCACTCACTTTTAGTTGCCACCTGTGCGGACTCGCGGGGATTCTTCCAGTTAGTTTGGTTATTTGGGTTCTATTTATCCATTTGGTTTAGTCAGCCAATCATTCCAGTCAGTGGGTACAATGGTTCCACCAGCCGTCAGTCAGTTCGATCAGCCTAGTCAAGGGTTTGTATCGCCTCCATTTTAGTTTGGGGCATCTGGCCTAGCCCCTAATTTTATGGTCACACCTAAAGGGATGACCTTCCCTCAATCAGTAGGTTTACCCTTGGGTGCGATTACTCAATCAGAGGGATCATCCTTGTCCGTGGAATTACGTGATTTACTTTAAAAATTGCTTGCTACCAATCCCGGCTCTCAGCCATCGTCACTATCAGTCTAAACTACTAGAGAGGATGATTGGGTCCCTGAAAACTTTAGTATGCCTAGCATAGCGAAGTATAAGGGAACTAGTCCATCTTACTCCCATATCACCACCTATCAAAGGGTTATGAGAATCAGAAAGCTAAGTGATAAAGTCCTCATTGAGATGTTCCTTTGCACCCTGGAAGGTCCTGCTATCGAGTGGTATAATACTCTATCAGATAAGGTAACCAGAAATTGGAAAGCTTTATCTGAAGCTTTCATTGAGCAGTATAGTTTTAATGCCACCATTAAAACTACCATGTAGAGTTTGGAGGCAATCAAGCAAGCCCCCAATGAGAAATTCAAGCCCTATTTTGAAAGATAGATGGCCACTCAAGTTTTATTGAAAGATAGACTAAGCCTCCCTGAGATGATCGTGAAGTTGATGGATGGTGCCCTGCCTGCTTATCGTAAGGTTCTTGGTATGGATAAATTCTCTAGCTACATTGAGGTCTTCAAAAAATTTGAGAAATGGGAAAGAATCGAGGAATTGGAGAAGGCGAGTGTGCCATCCAAACCTTGGTTCAAAAAGAACGACCTTTCAGTCCCAGCCTAGGCTTCTAAGCCAAAGTCTAGCTCCGATCCGAAAGCAGCGGTAGTGCAAGAAGAAGTGGCTACAGTTTGTACCATCGAAGATGGCATTTCCCCTTGGAAAGCATCTCTGCCTGCCATCTTCACTAAGCTGAAGGCGCTGTCTTCTTCAAAGTATCAAGCCCTATGTCCCGCCCATACCTAAAGACAGGGATCAGTTTTATGCTTATCATGTCAGTAAGGGTCATCGCACTGGTGCTTGTAGAGATCTACTTGAGGCTATTCATGGTTTGATTAGGGAAAAAAAGATACACAAACCTGAGCTTAAGCCCAACACCACGAATAAACCCCTGCCAAACTTTGAGAAACAATTTGTAGTTGTCGAGTCAGGGTTGCCCTCCTACCATGTCTTTAATATGATCTCGCAAGCTAATCCCATGGTTCACTCAATGGTGGCTTTACCTGACGAATGAATCCCCATTGACATTGATGCATATGAGTTAGAAGGAACTCATGATGAGGAGGCTATGTTAGTTCAACCAGAACCAATTGATATTAATGTTTATGTATTGGAGAATGATGAGCTCGAAGGGCCAACCTTATTGGTGGAAACTTCCGAGGGAAGAAGTTATGTAAAAAATGGGGTGTTGCATGTTACCCAAAGTGGAAGAGTTCCGCTCAATCCTCTCCCAAAAAGAAGAAGGGGCAGAAATATAGATATCCAGGTCGTTCCAAATATCAATCAGGGTCCGACCTTTATGCCTGCTATTGAGACTCAAACCCCGGTAGGTACTGGAAAGAAAGATTTAAAAGTCACCCCTCTCATCCAGCAGTTGTAAGTTACTCCCGCCAAGTACAACATTTAGCAACTTCTCATTGACTCTAAAGATCATTGCAGGGGTCTAATAGAAAAGTTATTAAGCATATAGGCTACAAAATTCACTACTTTGGTGGAAGTATTCTCAGTTATTGGGGTAGCCTCTCTCTGCCAAGTTGAACCCATTAAGTTTTATCCGTAAGACCTCCCAGCTGAAGGGAACAAGCATAACAAGGCACTTTTCATTAAGGTGCAAATTTTCGATCGTTCTATCCCATGTATTATGGTGGATGATGGTTTGGCCCTTAATCTCTGCCCTATCAAGATCCTTCCTCACTTAGGGTTGGATGAATCCATGTTAGAGAAGTCCAATATTCTTATAAAAGCATATGATGATACGAAGAGAAGTGTATTGGGGTCTTTGAAGCTGAAGTTACAA
Organism: Euphorbia pulcherrima; assembly: GCA_947683365.1. Lineage (NCBI taxonomy): Eukaryota > Viridiplantae > Streptophyta > Magnoliopsida > Malpighiales > Euphorbiaceae > Euphorbia > Euphorbia pulcherrima. Next base: position 45,040,345 of record CANTUS010000015.1, read on the forward strand.
TTGGGGGAGTGAAGTCTAAGGTCTTATTCACTGTCCTCGACATTCCTGTCACCTACTCATTATTGTTGGGTTGACCTTGGCTCCATGCATTAGGAGCCGTCCCTTCCATAATCCATCAGAAAGCTAAGCTCATCCATAATGGCATGCTAGTGACCATTGAAGTTGATGAACCATCTATCATAGCAGCTATGAAGGCTGAAGAAAAGGAATCTAGGGTGGTTGTAGCTCACTAGGGTATAAAGTTTTCGATTAAGGGGTATATATCGCTTAAAATTAAAAGATTATAATGAAGCAAGGTTATGTGAAAGGTAAGGGGCTCGGAAAGAATATGCAGGGAATGCTGGAACCCATTTTGCCTCTTCCATGGCCATTCAGACTTGGTTTGGGGAATCGCCTAGGTGCTAAGAAGTCTAGACCCCAGCCCTGCCTCATGATAGGGGCTGAGGACAAGCAAAAGATATTCACGGGTGAGGAAGAACCTGTCGAAGTAAGGGGCAAGAAGGTCCTTGGTTTTAAGATCTTCAATGATGTATATGATTTCAAGAAAGGCTACATGATCGAAACCTCAATCTCTGTGGAAGTATGTGGGAAAGCTGAAGAAGATTAAATGAATGAAGCAATCGAGTCTATCTCTAAGGCACTAGCAGTACTTATGAGGAAGAACTGGAAGGGAAGTAAGAAGGGAAATCCCAGCAGCAAGGCTGACAAAAACTTAGCAAGAGCAGTAGCCGAAGAAGCCCATGCAAACTTGTACACCGGAGCTACCAGTTCAGCTCCCAGTATTGCCAAAGATGATCAACAAGGCCCTCCGCCTGTGGAGGATGATTAAAATGATGCAATTTTTAATGTTGCAAATATTTTTTATGCAAACAATGCCGCTTATAAGGCATATCATGGATACGTTGTAACATCAATACTTTTTAAAGCATGTCATGAATAAATTGATGCATCTCTCATTCACATTTCACTCAAGAATTCCATTCTAATGATACCATGCACTCATAACAACAACATTCTTAAAAACATCATCATATTCATAAATGAAGTTAACTTTGAATACATCACAATAGTATAAATATCCAATGGTTAAAACCTATCACCAAATAAAAGAGAGAAAATAAAAAGTGCTTAGCAAACATGATAACAGCGAATCTTGGTCCATCTTTCTTCACGAAGGGGGAAAAGGGTACAAGGGTACACATCATCAAGGAAGAAGACCAAGAAGACTCATAAGAGCATCAACAGCAAGCTGGCTCTGGTTATGAAAAATAGAAAGAACATCTTGGGTCACAAAAAGATGCCCAAAATCCTTCAGAAACTCTAAAGGGAAGCTGATTATTACTGCCAATAAATCAATCAAGAGGATCTTATCAAACACAGTGGCTACTTATAGGGACTGGGCTGATAAACTTCCTTTTGCGATTTGGGGGTATAAAACCAGTATAAGAAATCCCATTGATCAGACACCTTTCTCCTTGGTATATGGAATGGAAGTTGTGTTACCGATTAAAACAGAAGTAAGATCTCCAAGAGTGGCACTCGAAGCTCAGTTAAGAGACTCGGATTGGGCAAGGGCTATATATAAGTAATTAAACGCGATAGATAAAAATGACTCATAGCGCTAGACCACCTACAGATGTACCAACAACGCATGGCTCGAGCTTACAATAATAGAGTCAGATACCCGAAACAACCCCTCAAAGCGGGTGGTCTGGTTCTCAAGCAGCTACGCCAGGTCAACATTGACGCTAGGGGTAAGTTCAGGCCTAACTGGGAAGGACCATTCATGGCTAAGAAATTCCTTGGCAAAGGAGGAATCAGGCTTATGGATATGGATGGAAATGAGTTCGTGAATCTAGTAAATCAAGATAGGCTTAAGCTTTATCATGTCTAGGTCAAAAGAATTAAATCATAAAAAAGCGCATAAAGAATAAAAGAAATAAAGGATAAATCACCCGACGAGTGGTCCTGTACTGCTAGGGCAAAAATTAGGGTGCAGCCTGCTGATTAGTATTCCGTAAACCGGTCAGGCAAAAATTAGGGCACTCTAACGCAAATAAAGCTCGCTAAGTTGAAAACCTGAAAAGGGCGCTTGGAAAGTTAGGGCATCGAGAGAAAAATGTTAGTTGCTTTCAGGAAAATCTGTAAAAGACCAGTAGGCAGTAAAGGTTAACCATTGGAAATTGTTACCATTGCCTATGTACTCAAATTAATCTCATAAATGAACATGTTATGATTTTGCTAAGAATCTTGGTCTTATGAATGCATGCATGTCTTTAGGTGAAATAATCGTAGGTGTGTGAACATCAATTTTTCTCTACATTTTATGCATCATTGTTATTCCTTTCACTATACATGTAATCCAATAGAGATAAAAGTACCAAAGAAATCATGCATATGCAAATTTCAGAAAAAAAAAGTCTGCTGGATTGAGCCATCAAGGACAATTCAGGCAAAAATTAAGACAACCTGCTGGATTGAAAACCCGAAAGGGCGGTCCAGGCAAAAGTTAAGATGAAATAAAAGGAAAAGAAAAAGCCTGCAGGGTCGAAAACCAGAAAGGGTGGTCCCAGAAAAAATTAAGGTGAAAAATAAAGAAAAAGCTTGCTAGATTGAAAACCCGAAAGGGCAATCTAGGCGTTAAAGCTAAAAAGAAAAAAGTCCTCTAGACTGAGCCGTCAATGAGAGTTCAGGCAAAAATTAGGACAAAAAGAAAGAAAAATAAATGTTCGATAGGTCATCTCACATCGAATGGCCTATGAAAAAGTTACAACATCACTTGGTCCCCTCACTACAAAATCACTGGATAGAAGTAATATGGGTTTATAAAGCAGCAATACTCATTGATATCAGTTCAGAAAAAGAAAAATCAGCATGCATAAAAGTTACGTCAAGAGTACCAATCCAAGTTTACACTCAAAACAAGCCGCGCAGGGCCTAAAAGTATTAATAGTTCAAAAAGTAATCATAATCTAAGCTTCTGAGGGATCCTATCCCTAGCGACCCTTTAGAGTCTGATCCTGTGTATCCGCCAGCAGATAATCCACATCTATCATCATATGATCCTCGGCTTCACTAATAGCAGTAGCTGGCTGGATAGGGGCCCTAGTGTTGGAGGTCCCTGTAGCAGCCCTAGCAGCATCAGCTCCCTCAGTATGCTGATCTCCACCCCTCAGAGTCACACTGTATGCAAAAAAATCATCCTCGGACTCAACATTAGATGGATCCAACGTCTGTCTGTCCTCAGTCATTTATGCCAACTGACCCCTCAGCATCTCAATCTTAGCCCTCGCCCGAGTAGTCTCGGCCCTAGCCTAGTCAGCCTCAGTAGTGGCTGCCCGCAATTGCTCCTCCAGGAACCTAGCTCATTCCTCAGAAGCATCCAAGTCCCGAGTGGACTTCCTGCACTCCATGGCCAGCAGAGTCTATCATAAAATCATAAGATCAGTACATGTACATGAATGGCATGGAATGCATCATGCACAGGTTGTTAAATTTTGCAGGTAAAACTTACCGTGGCTAGCCCATCCTGGGCCAATAGTAGATATCGGACCGAGAAATAACCCCTGGCAATCCTATAGGCCTCAAAGATGGTCACCTAGAAGGGAAAGTCACATCAGAATAAGGCATTCTAAGCAGTCACTACAAAGGATAAAATTAAAGCAAACAGTTCCTTACATAGGTAGAGCTGGAAGGAGTGAAACCGATGGGTTGGAACGACTCCTCGAGCTCCTTGATAGCTTGCTTCCCCGAATGGACGGGGATCCAAAAGAAAGTATCTAGCTCCGCTTGGAGGAATCCCTCCCTCAAGGTCCCTAAAGTGCGAGACCGCTTTGCTAGTGGCTCAAGGCAGCAGCGGTAGGCTCTTCCGTGTGGAAGCAGAAGTCTATAGCAATAAAGGATCATACTCAGGATCACAATCAATTTCAGGAAATAGCAAGGTATTCACAAGGGTTAAGTTAAGAAAATACCTAAGAAGAAGGGGTAATGGACCTGGTAGAGCCCCCGGTACCGCGAACTATAGATGGACCCCACGGTCACCCTTCGGTCCACCCTCATCGTTGTCATCATCATCATCCTCACTGTCACTCTAGTGGAACTCGAAAGGGACATCCTCATGGTGAATCCTCTCACAAGGAGGAAGAAGCGAGGAATCGATGAACTCAGTAAAGGAGCCCTCTACAGATAGTACGCGAGCCCCCTTGCCCAATAGGTACAACCCCTGGTCAGTACTCGGCATCAGATGCGGCCAGAAGATGCTCGCTAGGATCGGAGGAGGGATCGATCTCTCTACCACAGCACTGGTTCTCCACCCTTAGACCCGCTCACCGAAATACCACTCGTAAGAGAGTGGTGACTCCAGGACAAAGCGGCGGTCATCCACGCTAGCCCGCATCCGCTCAATAGCCCCATATATATCCAATCTCTCCCATAGGTCTTGGATGACCTGCACAAAATAAATGCACTATAAGTATCACAACCTCGTAAATACAATTTCTACTAATGGCTTGGTGAAATTTAAAATGCAGGTTTAGTAGGGAAGAAGTTTGCCTGATCTGAGCGAAGCTGGCGTAGGAACTCTATATACTGTGCTATGGTAAAGGGCTGACCTTCCAAAGCCCCATCCACCTGGAAATGATGTGCGGTGTCTCGGGCTGCATGGGCAAGCCCGACCTAGGAATAAAGCGGTGCTCAAAGGCCTAAATCTGTAAGATAAAATAAGGATTAGCCATAGCACAAGTTGAATGAAAGGTTAAAGCACAAAAGATTAGCCCGGGATTTACTAGTAGAATCAAGTGACAAATCTTGAGCTCAGACTGCTCACCCCGAACTCCGACGTCCAATCTATAATATAATTGCGCCAGGATGGCCCGACACTAGTTCTTGCCTGGCATAGCGACAAGATACTCTATAGCAAAGAGCAAACCATAATTGAGGTTGCTCGAGTAGACCAGGAAAAAGACGGTAGTAAGGAATGTCAGCAAGAAAGATAGGGCGTACTGATCTCTCCTATCAGCTGCAACAGGACTCGGCTGCCCGATCTAGTAAGTATGCAAGTCCCTGTACTTGAGCTTGTACATCCCGCCTAGACAGAGCCCAAGTAATCTCTCAATGTAGGCCTTCACCTCAGGCCAGGAATGCCACCTATCGGCATAAACATCAAAGTGAATGATATCCCCGCTCTAGTACAATCCCATTGCAGCACACACATTTGAATGAGTGATAGTGACCTCCCTAATTGGTAGATAAAAAGTATGGGTTATCTCCGACCACCTCTCCGCTAAGGCTAAAATAACGCCTGGGGCCAGCGTCTTCGGAGCCTGTGGGATGGCCCCGATAATGTCACTAAAGCCAAAAGAATCAATGCAGGCTAGCAACTTAGTGTCCCTCGCGATACGGATCTCCTCGTACCACTTCTTGCAGAAGCTCAGAGCTCCCACAGTCTTGTACTAAAACTGTGAAGACAAAATTACAGCTCAATAGAGTTAGAATGCAGCAAACAAGTTAGAAATCAGAAAAGAATTACAGAAATCAAAGAAATCAACATTTTAACCCTGAGGACAGGACCCGTACGGGTGTGCCCCACCCGTATGGGTCCACAAGCAGCTCCTATATCAAGATTGGGACCCATACGGGTCCCTCCTCACCTGTACAAGTCCCCTATAAGCAGTCCCTACATGAAAAACTTCCCAAAAAAATCCAAAATCGTCCAAATGCAACCAAAGCTCATCCAAAACTATCCTAAAAGCATCCTAGACTAAAGTTACATGCATCAGGTTCTATTCCAAGGTCTAAAACACCCAAATTAATGCGAAAATTCAAGAAATACTCAAAGAGTTCGAAAATGGAAAATGGAGAATCAAGCAAAATTACCTGAACTTTGGAAGCATGAGTATCAGGAGAGGGGATAACAGGCACTGGGGGTAAATCCTCAAGTCTAACAGAGAAACGCCCAGTCTTTGGGATCTTTTTATACATCTTGATTGGTTCTGAGCCGGAGAATGCAAAATGGGAAGATTTTGTATAAGGCGGGATGTGAGGCATCTGATCAGCCTTTTGAAACCTCCGATGGGGACCCATACGAGTCCCACCCTACCTTTACAAATCCCAATTCTTAAGGTTCCCACTCGTACGGGTCCTGGCCCACCCATTCGGGCCTTCTTTTGCCATCTAAGGGCAGATTTTTGAACCAGTATTTCAGAAAGCACCAAAAATTCATCCAGTCTGAGTCCGAGGCCAACCCCACTTCTCCTTAACCTTATATTTTAGTTATATTCAGGGCAACCCCCCTAGCTCACCTCGATCCTTGATTGAAGGGGCAAAAATATTTTTGTTTTCACAAAAGTCAATCAAGAATCAAGGAAAGCCATTTTCGAATTGATCACTAATAAGAATGGTTTTTGTGTACAGGTCCATCCTAGCACAGGAATTCTTCCCCAACAAGCAAATCTTATCAGGAAAGACTTCCCCAGCAGAAGAGGTTTTACCAAAGATATTACTTTACTCCCCAATAGCGAAGTCAACCAAGGGGCATCTCTCCATCAACCAAGGGGCATCCCCCCATCTCCCAGCAGTAGAGTCAACCAAGGGGCATCCCCCATCTCCCAGCAGCAGAGTCAACCAAGGGGCATCCACCCATTCCCTAGTAGTGGAATCAGCAAGGGGCATATCCCTATCATCAAAAGCCCTAGGGGCACCCACAGCAATAGAACCAATCAAGGGGGATTCCATCCTTAAAGCAATCGGGCCAAACCCGACATTTCTCGCACTTAGGTTTTTAGTTTATTTTAGGGGCTAATCCCCATCCACATATCTTTATTCTTAATTGAAGAGGCAAAAATATTTTTTGTTGTCACAAAGTCAATCAAGAATAAAGATGTGTTGGCTTGGACAATGACTAACTCGGTGTTTGATTATTGTCTCTTTTCAGGTTATTCAAATCCCTCAACAGGAGAGTCATCCTCCTTAGGAAAGGGATACACCACCAGCAGGAAAGTCGACCCGCCTCCAGAAAGGGATATATTAGTTAGGAAAGTCAATCCGCCTTAGGAAAGGGATACATCACCAGTAGGAAAGTCGATCCGCCTCAAGAAAGGGATACATCAGTTAGGAAAGACAATCCGCCTTAGGAAAGGGATATACCAGCAGCAGGAAAGTCGATCTACCTCAAGAAAGGGATACATCAGTCAAGAGAGTCATCTGCCTTAGGAAAGGGATACACCACTAGAGGAAATTCGATTCGCCTCAAGAAAGGGATAAACCAGTCAGGAAAGTCAATTCGCCTTAGGAAAGGGATACACACACCTTCCCCAGTAGAGTCACTAAGGATGCTCAGTAGCAAAGGAAAGTCATCCGCCTCAAAAAAAGGATACGCATTGGCAAGGAAAGTCATCCGCCTCAAGAAAGGGATACGCAGTGGCAAAGGAAAGTCATCCGCCTCAGGAAAAGGATATGCATTGGCAAGGAAATTCATCCGCCTCAAGAAAGGGATACGCATTGGCAAAGGAAAGGCATATGCCTCAAGAAAAGGACACCCAGAAAAGAAGTTCACCTCAAGAAAGGAAATCACTTATATCATCACCTCAAGTATGATTTCTAAACCCTCGCTTACATCGTGAGATCATACAGATCTATATCTGCAGTGATCCGACGAGGGGCAGTCTATGAGCACTGGATTTTAACTATCCTTCTCATGAAATGATGATAAGAGCTATATGACGCATTCTTTTGCAGGTGTTATCTATCAGAGGTGTTCCTACTACTGCAGAGTTGAGTTTGGCAAAAGTTTGGAGACCTAGTTTGCCCTTAGGGACCCGTACGGGTGCTGCCTAGTGGTACTGATCCACTGGCAGACCTGTACGGGTCATTTCTTCCATACGCCTGGGGGGACCCATACGGGTCCCTGCCCTACCCCGTACGGGTCCTCTTGTTGCCTGATCAGGCTCTTTTGGAAGGGAATCCTTTCCAATTTTGAGAAAAAGCAGGTCATGAATGCGATTTATTGCTTTCAGGCCTCCTTTCCCCTATAAATAGGGCCCTTTTCCTCACATTTTAAACACACACAACTCATATACAAAAATAGTTAGTATACTATACACAAATTCTAGCAGTTTCTATAGGGATAGAAAGGTTATAGTTGAGGTATAGGAGGTATAAAATAGGGAGAAAACCAATCTTTTGAGGTTTTGTCCACATTTTATTCATTCCTAACTTCATTTATTAGGATTTAGGGGAGGTTCTATCCACACAAACACTTGCCTAAATAGTCCTATTTCATATACTTTGGCTAGACTCTCTCAACTAGCAAAGGGATCGCCTCAAAGTGGATTCACACCGCAAAGGTAACGCTCCTGAGTTTCAAAGAGACTCACATCTCAGTTATTTTATTATTATTCTCTACCTCCTCTATTATATATCTGTTCTTTTATTTATGCTTTGGGTCTGGTCCTAACCCATGTGAGCCTTGTTGGCACCATATGTCCTTAGGGATATTAAATCGGTGCGCCATACTCATATGGAATGAAATCCCATTTTTATTTCATTTCTCCTCCATTAATCTGTCTATTTCGAACTGAGTTTCTGTCGGGGACCAAACAGGACCTGTATGGGTCCTCCATACTTGTATCGGTCCTCCCTGGTACCCGTACAGGTCCCACCCACCCGTACGGGTACCAGCCCCCAGGCAGAACCCAGAATTCATTTTAATTTGGTTAAAAATCAATCCAACTCACCATTTGCCATGCGATCATTTTCAGTAATAATCTGGTAAATCAACCCACAAACGTTAAAATGTGTTTTCATAACAAAATACGTTGAAAACTCGTTATTTTTTTCCGATTTTAGAAGCCGCCCGGACACTATCGATCGTAAAACCACCACGCTAATATAATCACATTTTTCCTAATGAAATGCTGACTTATGACATGTTATAAACTGTGCTAATTTTTTTGGATGCAGGGGAATTTATTTTTATTTTGTTTTATAACTTAGAACAAATGTATAGGTTCTCTTGCAATTCCCCTATTTTCCCCCGATTGTAATTTTTATTCCCCCATTTATTGCTTGTGCTTTATTGTAATCTGTAAACGCATGTAACGAGTGTGAAAGAGTGTAGAAAAAATAGGATTTCTGTGATAAGTTCCCAAATGATGGGAAAAAACGGTTTTACGCAGTGAATGTAATTTTGAATCAACTAAATGAGAAATAAGTGACTCATCCGATACCGAATATCTGATCCAATAGGTATGAGTCTACCACCCAAAGGGAACCGTACCAAAAGTCTTTCCCAAGTAGACAACTTGGGTGGCGACTCTTCATTTGTATCGAAATTTGGGTCTCAATTCTTTTAAAATTGGCTATTTGTGCAAACTTGAATTAAAAAGATTTTATCACGCCTAAATTCAACCAATACCCTAGTGGGCCTCGCCTCTCACACAAGCATCAAGGGAGACTCACACGTCATCAACACCTCATAGGCGTAGTGCCAGATGCTGCAACGGCAGCGTCTAGGGCTGCCACAGTAGCATCTCAGATGCTCACTCTAGCATCTGGACTGGCGAAAATGCCAAAAAGTCCTTGTTTTATGTTTTGGCCATTTTCTATCTTTTTTTGCATTTTTTACCCCGATTTTCACCCGAAAAATTTTCAAAAAATTTTCATATAATCTGGAATTTAGTAAAATAATTTTTAATCTGTTTTTATAATTTATTAATTATTTAATTGGTTAAATCTTTATTCTAATGGCTTAAAAAGGGCATTTTATCAAATAAATCCTTAATAAATCTTTTTACTATATTATAAAATCCCAAAAATATTTCTGTAATTCTCTTTATTAATTTAGGTTGTTTAGTTTATTTAATTAATATTTTAGGCTGTTTAAATATTTAATAAATGCCCGTAAATTGTTTTTTTAGCCCCGAAAAATCCTAAAAAATATGTTTTCCTCCGTGTTTGACTTGTTTTCTGCCTTTTTATTATTTGTGCGTTATTTGCTATTTGTTTGTGTATAATTCGTTATTTCTTGGAGCTGCTCAGGGTTTGATAAGCCCGGTTGAGACCTGATCTCAGTCTTTCTTTATTCGCTTTATTTATCCGTCTTTACTTTTCCCGCATTAGAAAAATGTATAGGTATTTGTAAAGCTCTATAATAATTATTTATTTGCTTTATTTACTGCTTTTCTGCATTGCCACGTTGTGTGATGTATGGATATTTTAACCGAAAATACTAATTAGGAGGATTTAAATCGCATAAGAACTAAAGTGGCGTTTATTAAAATGTAAACGGTTTGATTTAATAAATGAAAGATAGGTAACATCATTCGAACTCGGAATCTCTGTTTTAAGGTGCGGTCTAACCACCAGGTGGGTATCGTACCGAAATTTTTGGTAGAGCTAAACCGGGTGGCGACTCTATCTTAAAATAAAGGATTTCGGGTCTCGTATCTCTTAACGCTTAAATTGGACTAAAACATCAACTTCAACATCGATTTTATCATTCTATCTTTTCATCACACTAAAATGAGGATCAATCCTTCCTGCACACTTCACAGCGCTTGTTATTTTCTCCCTCCCCCGCATCTCACGTGGGTCGGGGCAGAAAAGGTCGTCTGCTCACAGTGACTTATGAAGGCACTGATAAGGTGAAGGAGAACAAGATAAACTTGCTAACTCGTGAATACGAGCTATTCTAGATGGATCCCACCGAAGAAGTTTAGAGCATGAACACTCTCTTCACCAATATCATTAACGAGCTCAAAAGACTTGGTAACAGCTTCACTAAAGAGGAAACAGTTAAAAAGATCTTGAGAAGTCTCACAGTTGAGTGGGATGCAAAGAAGAACGCTATTGATGAAGCTTATGACTTGAAAACATACACGTATGATGAGCTCATTAGAACTCTGTTGACCCATGAGATGTCTCTCAAGAAGTATGAGGATGATTCCAAGAAGACTAAGAGTAAGGAGAGAGATAACAAGGCTATAGTTTTAGTCGATTCCTTAGAAGATGATTGTCCAAAAGTCAAGGAACAAGTTGCGCTGCTAGAAAATTCAAGCACTACTTGAAGAAGAATGGAAACTACCAAATGTTTTCCAGCAAGAAGCCCATTAAGTACAAGAAGGACATTGATGAAAGATCACAAAAGGAGTTAAACGAAGACATCAAGTGCTTTAAGTGCGGTGAAAAAGGTCATATCCAATCTAGTTGTCCTAAGTTAAAGAAGGACAAATTTAAGAAGAAGCGAGACAAGAAGGCTCTTGCTGCTACCTCTACCTAGAGTGACTTAGAGCTAGAGTAATCATCTTCATCATATGAGGAAGCACAAGACTCAACTAATGTCTGCTTAATGGCGATTGGAGATCAAGTCAGCAAGAACTTTGAGTCAGCGTCAAAAGCAACAACATTGGCTGCCAATCAAAATGCTGACAAAGAAAAGAACAAAGGCAAATAAATATAAACTTACAATTCTGTCTATCAAGGTAGCACAAAAACTCTTAAATACCAACATATTCATTTCCGTTTCCATCTCGAAAACATAAAATCACATTATTTTGTACGTTTCTAATTTTTAAAAATGTTTACTTTTTCATTTCCATACTACTGGCTATCTATAATTACTTTATTTTATAAAGTAATAATTGCTCTGAACTTCATGTCAAGGGGTCAAAATTCCAAATAACCATGGAAAAACTCGAAGCTTAAATTATGATTACTAATTGTGTAACAATAAAGTATTTAGATATGAGAAATAGTTGTCAAATTCAAATTTGTGAAATTTGAAAGAAAATAAATCTCTATATTGAATCTTTCATCTCAAATTTGACAGCTACGCTGCCGTCTTCTCTTTCAACAAGTGAGGCCGGCGAAGAGCGGCCTGTCCATCGCCGAGATACCGTTCTTAGCGCCTGATTAACTCCAGGCGGCCACTATCAGTTATTCAAAAAGGCAATGAGCGACGTAATTTCAGGAATTGATACTCCGGCGACTGAAACAAAGAGTGCCGGTGATGTTGGTAGAATTTCAGAGGTGAAGGCATGGCTTACTTCTCAATTTGATGCGGCAGGGAAAGAAGTTCCTGAATTCGAGTACACTCCTCGCAGCATTGCTCATTTGTATAATTTAGCTACCGTCTCTCAAAGCAAGACCAAAGCTGCTACCATTCTCGCCAACGATTTCCGCCTCAAGGCTACGGAATATCGTGCCCAAAGTATTTCCCTTCGATTTTGCCTGTTGATCTGTCAAAATTTCTGTTTGTATGTCCTTCCAATTTGGTGAATTGAAAATTTCTGATTAGGGTATATAATTTGTTTCAAACCAGAGTTCAACTCTAAATTATTGAATGTTTGATCTTATGGAACGTGTATTTGGCTGATTTCATGATTGTAGCTGCAAGGATAAGAGAGATATTAGAGCATGTAGGACTTGCACAAGAGAGTTTGCCGTCAAATGTAGTTGCGTCAGCTCAAGTTCTTGCTAATGTAGCAAACTTATTGAACATCAGAGATACTGAATTAAGCAGGTAATGTGGTTTTTGTTGCTCTTAGACTTTATTTTGATTGTTTCTTGAACTGGAGAAATGCATACAGCTTTCTTGTTGCAATGGGGGATATTTCGTTAAGGAAGACTGCAGTAGAGGAAAAGAGGGCTAAAGCACAGAAAGAGTCCAAGATTCTGCTTGACTATACTCGGAAGGCAATAGCAAGGCTTACCTACTTGAAAAGGTTTGTTCCTAAAATTACTTCGCTTTTTTTGTTGCCGGGTTCTTTTGTTAGTGTTTAACTGTTATTTTGCCTGGATTGTTTTGGCAGAACATTTGCACAACTTGAGGATGATGTAGCTCCTTGTGAAGCTCAAATGGAAAATTGGAAAACAAATTTGGCAGTAATGGCGTCAAAGGAGCGACAGTATCTGCAACAGTATTCTAACTACAAGGTATGTATTCTCCGTTGTGGTTTTCAGAAATTCAAATAAGTGACGTAACGAACAGGAGAAAGGGTATTAAGGCCTTGGTAAGCCTTTGAGTATCTGAAATTAGCCTAGCAGGTTCTACTCTTGATGCTTATTATTTTGTTACTGGATGCTGATATTGCTAAATTGGTTTGATGTCACTTGTATCTCTTGTTAAGGTATAAGTTATTCTGACATGGTCAACAGCTTGCATTAGATGATATACATCCATTAGAGTGATGAGAGTGTGATATCATTTTGAAAATTGAGTTGAGTAATTAACTGTGACTTTTGTGACGTTTTTTTTCTCTCTTTTTCTTTTTGTTCTTCAAAAATATGGATGTGTCGGTTAATTTTCTCTTTTGTTCAGTTTACAAAGCCAATCAATAAATAGGGTGTTTTTGCAAACATTCTTTTCAAAGGAATTCAATTCATTTCAAATCATTTTATGCATAAAATTTTTGAATTTTGTATGTAAAATGATTTGAAATGAATTGAATTTCTTGCAAAAGGATGTTTCCAAACGGACTATAATAGGTGGCTAATTCACAAGGAAGGTTTTCAACCAATCTGGACCTATGATGCACGGACACTCCAAAACATGGAGTGTCCGCATGTCGGACACGCGTCGGACATGTGTCCGATACTCCATTTTTCAAACGGACACGCCACGTCAGATTTGCTTTTACGGACACGCCGTGGACGCTCCACGGACACTTCAAGGACACCGGACGACCTCGTTTTATGTCTAAAAAAACCTAATTAGAACGTAATAAGCAGCAGCATAAGAGTAAAGAAATAGGTTTAATTAAGCTAAACAAAGACATGCGCACGCCGTATTCATCATTCGGCAACAGCATCATCGTTTCTTCTTCCCTTCAATCCATTGTTGCATCTCAATTTAGTTTGGCGAAATTAATTGAGGAAGGGAGGAAGATGATTAACAGATGCTATCAAATGTGGTAAGTAAAGAAGTGGCTGCTGTAGATGATGAAGAAATTAGGGTTATTTTAATAAGTTTGGGCCTTTATAATGGGCTTATACTATTAGAAAATACCTTTTTATATAGTGGTTTGGATTTTTAATGTAGCTTACATTAATCTTGAATTAGTATTTATAATTGTGTTAGTAAAGTTAAAAACTAATATATATTTTCTTTATTAATATTAAAATGACATATCTTTGTGTTAGTAAAGTTATTTTGGATTTGTTTTTTTTTGTTGTTTTGTAATTATCAAATGATTACGAATGGTATTAGTTTTATTATGTATAAATATTTATTTTTGAAATTTTTTATAATTGCCATGTCCCAGCCGTGTCCAAATGCATATTTTTTCAAGATTGCTGTGTCCGCGTGTCCGTGTCGTGTCGGACACTCGGGGCGTGTCCGTGCGACCTAGATCTGGACTGTATGTTTATCTAAGAAATAATCAAATTAAATAAAAAGATGAGTGTAGAGAAGTAGTTCAATATCTGGAGAGCATCTAGTGATACTGCTGAAAGAGTTAGACTCCAAGTAATTAATTTCCATTTTCTCTCTTCTTTAATGGGGCAGTATATCCTCTAAGTTCAAACTATAATTTCCTCTTGATTTCTTTCTAAAACCAGGGTTTAAAGCTCATAATATGATTCTTCTGTTTCAGTGTTTGTCTCCATAGATTTGTAAATAATGAGGTAAATGAACAAAAAACTTCATTGTTGTCTGCTCAACTTTTTCTTTTGTTTGCTTAATAGTTAATATTGTTTGTCTATATGTTCGTATTTGTACAATTGCTTGTATTACTTTCTTAGTATTTGAAGATTACAAGTGATCTATTGTTCAATGCTCTCTTTTATATTTGAGCAACTTTTTGTGCATCAAATTATTTGAAACTTAGTTTATATGAAGGATATACTAAGTATTTCATTAGAACTGTATCCTTGATGCTTTTATAAATATTTGTGCTTGTAATTAATGGAATCTACGAGTGCGTTACAATTCTAAACACATAGTAAAAGTAAAGACATTTAGCTCTTCAAGGGTAATGTTAGCAATTGAAGATATAAACAACACTAATGAAATAAATATAACAAGGAAAGTAAACTGAAATTTGTTGGAGCTTTATTTGACAAGTTTCCCTCAGCTAACAATACAACACAGAGGAACATAATTGATAATAGAAAATAATTTGAAAAGCACATTCTTCAATCCCCCTCTCTTCTAGAAGGAAAAAGCCAAAACTACTATCGAAGTCTGCCTAAAACAATACAAACTTCCAGCTTAAATAATACTTGAACACAATAATATTGACAAATGTTAGATCCCATACAGCTGCAACACCCATACAACCATCTTAATGGTTTCTAGATCCCATGCTCAGTTATGCTTAATAATTTCTGGATCCCATGCTTCATGATTGTTTAGAAGTATTATTTTCTTTGTCTCTTTTGGAATGAACTTGCCAAATTCATTGGCCTTTGCTGGTGAAATTCAAAATCTGACCTTGTACTCTATCACGTAATAGTCACAGTCATAGTAGTTAGAGGTGTAAGGGGTTCGCTTGTTGCCTAGGCGTAAAAAAGCACATGTTAGGGAAAAGAAGAGTGCAATAATAGATTAGATGTAAAAAAATTAGTTTGAACTTCAAAAACATGCCTTGTGGACTGTGGTTTAACTCGTTTTCAAAAATGGGCTCAAAGTATTTTTCTTTTCAAAATGGGTTATATGGTTTCAAAAGTTAGCAAACAAAGGAAAAATGGGGTTTATTTTGCAAAATACCTTTTTTTTCTAATGTTACACATGATATTGTAATCAATCAACATTCCTATAATTTAATTATATTAAATAAGAATTATATATTGAGATTATAGTAAGTTTGGGAGATTTTTCATTTTGTTATGCTATTTTAAAGTATTCTGTCTTTTAATTTAGTAAATTCGCACTTCTGAAAAAATTCAAAAATTATCATTGAGGTGTATTATATTTTTATTAACACTTGCGAAATTTCAGTTCAAAATTGTTGTGAAAATATTTCAAATTGGTGACTTTTTTTGGTTATTTGTTTGCTAACTTTTGAAACCATACGCCCCATTTTGTAAAGAAAAATACTTTGAACCCCTTTTTGAAAATGAGTTAAACCATGTTGTTGAAGTTTACCCAAAAATTTAACTTCATTCCACAGTTATAATTGATTGATAAATAAAGTACTATGAGTGAAACCAGTAAATTAAAAAGAAATATTATAATACACCAAAAATTTATGCAAATTAATCAAATGAAATGGATAATTTTATCCAAGTAAAAAGAAGCTAAAACTAAAAGGAGGGAAACATAGATCAGGAATGACATTTTCCTAATGAGGGAATTAATGTCTAGTTCAATTTTTTTTCTTTGCCATGCCAATCCACCATCGTATTCTATTTTTTCCGTCACCACTACCCTTCCAGTCGCACCATCTTTTCTTCTTTATTTTTTGTCGCCATTTAAATACTATGCTTGCCGTTGATTAGCATTGGACAAATATATCTAGAAAAGGGGAAAACGAGAGTGATGGAAAAGATGGCCTCAAGATTAGTATGTATATTTCCTGTTTTCCATTTATTTTCCGACTCTTGTCAAATGTTCACTATTCTCCATTTTAGTCGATTGACTTAAATCCTTTCAAGGCGTTTGGCTTTCTAAGGTCTACGCGGTTGTGCCTCGATCAAAGCACGCCTCCGGTGCGCCTAACACAAGGATGTGCCTTGCGTCCGACCAAAGCGTTGTGGACGTGCTACTCTGTGCCTTACCACCTAGACGTGCCCTTTCCTCTAACGACTTTGGTAACAATATGTATTCCTATGTATTCAAGATTTTCTGTGATTGTGAAGTTTTCGTGCAATACTCAAGGGCGCAATGTGCTAGGGGGTGCTGCCTTGGCATCACAAAAAAGGGCACACACTAGGAACAAAAACTCGTGATTCTTGGCCTAGGTGAGCGCCTTGCGTCCGACCAAGGCGAGGTGCGTGTGCTACTTTGCACCCTAACACCTAGGCATGCACCTAGCCCACCACTATTTTTGCACTTGCCTAAATTTACATCCTCTTATCACCATTTGTATGAATAGGGGTCTCTTGCTGTTTTCCTCACAATATGCAATTTGGAAATTAAGATTAAAAAGGTGTTTATGTTCTTATGCACCTTGTTTCAAATGTGCTTGCAATATCTTTATATTTTAGCTTCTTGATTGAGAATAGGGCAACATTAAATATTGTAACTTTAGCTGTAAAAACATTGATGCTTATCGCTTATCGCTTATTGCTTATTGCTTATTGCTTATTGCTTATTGCTTATTGCCGTGGTGGGTTGTGGAAGCGACTTTGATGGTGAACCATTCCAATTCCAGGTTAAACAATAAATAGGAAGATTGAATTTCAAAATACCATTTTAAAAGATGTGTTATATTTGACATTGATGAGCATATGGTCTTGGTCAGAGCTTCATGTCGTCAAAAGATCCATATAGCCGACCTCAACTAGCGTAGGATTAAGGCTCGGTTGTTTTTGTTGTATTGAATTCTATTGATTGATTAATAACAACCAAGATTAGTAAGCAGAGATTAAGAACAAAATGAACCAATCAAGAGCACAAAAAATAAAGATAAATGGTCAAAGAACACACTGTTTGCCCCTTCCCAACCTTGAGACCCCAATTTCCCAAATTCTACTTAACAGACTCCCTTCCTCTACGTATATACCTATCTAAGAGACCTATACACGTGTCTCCTTATGTTAACTCCTGTATTTCCCCCTCAAAACTCAAATCCACCAGACTTGAAAATTTGTAGATATTGGAGTTTCTTCATGTCCTTGAAAAATTGCATGGGAGTCCCATTGAATTATATGGTGCCAACCGTGATGATTGTTTGATCATAAGATTCAAAGGAAATATTAATAACGTATGAACGCTGTGATAGAGAATGTGCTAATAGGAATAAAGGGGTTGTATGGGGATTCTTGTAGGAGTTAGTTATTGGAGAAATGAGGGTTTGTAATATGTTTAGAGAGAGAAGCTGGGAATAAAAAAGAATTGTGTTTTCTTTCGGCTATTTTACATATTTAGGCTATGCTCTTGTGAGTAGAGAGGGAAGGTTATCTTCCTGGGGGATTTTAGTCTGGCTCAGTCCATTTTGTCTTTTAGAATTTCTTCTCTAGTGTAATTGTTCTTCTGTCCATCAATCATATTCTATTTCTTTGTCTGTTTGGCTATTCTGTTTTTCTTTTCTACCACATTGTTTTAAGTGAGGTAAATCTCATTTGCGGTTTATAAAGTTAACTCTAAATTCCATTTTGATCCCTAAATTTTAGTTTTTCACATCAAAATAATTGACTTGTAAAGTTGTAACATGAAAGTTAGGTTGAGCTTTTATATAAATGCAACTTAAAATACTATTTTCGATAAAATTTGTCAAAAAGCATACTTTTAGTGAGTTTCTGACTTGTTTTCTAAGTTATTTTTTTTTATGTATTTTAGCTTTTTTCATATACTAGCAATTTGAGAATAAACTATGATTTTGATCGCATTCTGACATTAGATTACCTGAAAATAATAAAAGCTCAATGCAAATTGATACATTACTTTCTCCGTGATATTGGCCAAATTTTTACTAAAAGTTCTTTCATGTTACATACGAGATCAAATAATTCAAGTGAAAATTCGATGTTTTAAGAACTAAAGTAGTAGTAGTGAATGTCTTAACCTTGTGGATGAGACAGAATCTGTCTCTCCAAAGGTCATAGGTTCGAGTCACATGGGTTGGGGTGGGAATTTTTCTTTGTATTAATGTAAGCGCAATCGTGCAAATTTAAAAAAAATATAAAGTGGTAACTTCATGTGCCTGTCTGCCTGATGACTTTTCCCTTGAAGTAAGAATTCAAATCTATTAGCTGCCCTCGCCTTTGTATTTGAATGTACTAATGATCATGTATACCCTGAATTTTTTTTCTTTGAGCAGATACCCTGCTTGTGCGGGAGCCTTGTTAGGCATTTGGGTAATGTTGTTGTTGTTCTTGAGCAGGCACTTCTTAATCGGGTGGGCTACACACCTGAGATAAGCCACGGTGTATTGGTTGAAATGGATGAGCATAGAAAGGAGTTAGAGAAGAAAACAAAGCCCATCCTGGATACTCTAAGGAGTTACCAAGATTTGCCCCCGGTAATTCTGCTTTTAAGTTGATTCTTAACTGCATTCATTATAGGGTAAATAATTATAACCTCCATGTGTTTTAAAGACTAATTTATACATCCCTGCATTTTGCCCTTTTCATACCATGACCTCCCTCTATTTTTTATTATCTCTATTTGTATTAAATTTCTTAACACAATATATGTTTATGGACAAAAATAAGTCTCGTATATCATATTTTAAAACGTTGCAGATTTAAATTGCTTTAAAAAAGTTTTTTACTGTTATTTTACGTGCAACCATACATAGAAACATGTAAAAATTGTCTTATAAATTGTTAAAAAAAATAACATAAAAAGACTAAACATACCAACAAATACATGTTATATTAATAATTTTGATAAAAACATATAATTTAAGATGTAAGGAGGTTATAGCATGCAAAAAGCAAAATGCGGGGAGGTATAAATTATTTTTCTAAAAGTACTAGAGAAACTCAGGCGGTTATAGTTGTAAACCCTTCGTTATATGCTAATCCTCAAGTTTTTGAGATGAGAGAAGAAGTGGTATTGAATTTTTTGTTTATTTATGTTTCTATAGGATAAAGCTTTAGCTGCTTTAGCAATAGAGGACAAGAAAAGACAGTATGCTGATGCTGAGAAGTATCTTGATGATGTATTGCAATCAGCCCTTGCTACTTCAGATTAGCGGATTGAGTAAGTCCTTATACTTTCTGACACAACTGCTGATCATAGGAATGGTCGTTTCTGTTAACCGTAATCTTTTCGGTGTTTTAAAAATCGGTCTTGGTGGTTGCTTAGGTGAAATTTTTCGAAACACTGCCTGGATTTTTTTGGGGTCTAGATGGTATTAGGAGGTTGACTGATTTATGCGGTCCACGGCGGGTCTAGACAGACATTTTTTAAATAAAAAATTATTTTTGATAATATTTTGCTTGGTTATTAAAAACGTAATTTTTCAAAACACTCAGGATTTAATTGAATTTATTTTTCTATTGTACTAACATTTTAGGGGTCGAGATGGTATTAGACAGTTGGCCGTGGGCCGCCCAAGACAGGTTTAGACAAACATTTTTTCGTTAAAAAATTATTTTAAACAACATTTTGCTTGTGTTATAAAAATCGGAATTTTTCAAAACACTGACAGGATTTAATTGAATTTATTATTTATTGTATTAATAAATTTTGAAAAGTGGAAAAATACAAATTTGACTAGTTCCCGCTTAGGTCTCAGAGACCCCAACCACCCGACTAGCACATAGCAATTTTTAAAAACTGCGTTTGCTATATGTTTCTTATTTGGTATAAATCAGAAAGTGTTTGATTGATGAAGCATTAGCAGACCTAGATCAAGTGATATATCGGGTGTGTTAAGATCATAAAATATAGGCTGAATGCATCATGACCCCTCTGAACTTGACAACTTTTACCGGATGCCACCATGAACTTTCAAAAGTTCCAATTTACCCCTGAACTTGGTAAAAGTTGACCAGTTTTGCCCCCCCACGCCACATGTCAGATTCTGATTGGTTGACTTTTCATAGATGTCATCATCTTTCTGATTTTTCTATCTCTAACCAGAATTTGACACGTGGCATAGAGGAGCAATGTGGTCACTTTTGCATTCAAGGGCTAATTGAAACTTTTGAAAGTTTAGTGGTCTTGATGCATTTGGCCTAAAATATAACTGCAGATGATGCAAGGTCATATAGTGAGCTGTTAAATGCTAAAAAGGCCTTGTCAATATGGTAAACCATTTAAGCTTATGAAGTTTCACGCTTTAAGAGGTGGTTTTAAAAATTGGTATGTCAAAATTGGCGTGCAGATGAATGAAGTAAACAGCATACATACATCTTTCCGTTTCAGGTTTCTAGGAAATTCTCAAAGGTGTATTGCTTGATCCTCTTTTTGATGATTTTCTGAAATTTTCATGTTTATGGCTTTGTACACGTTTGGAGTATATATAGAAGTGTTGTTTTGTTTTTGACCAATGCAATGCAGTTAAATATGAAAAGACATGCAGTTATCTTCTTTTTTTTATTTACCTGTTGGTAAATAATCTCTTACAGGTAACACAAGTCGGTCTTTGCTTTTCAAAAATTACTTTTTTGGGGGTTTTTCTGGTGTTTAAAAATTCCGGCCTAATCCCCATTTTTGAGCTTGCTGCCCAACAGGTGCTATCAAGCCCTTGTTCGATTTATTGTTGCCTAAGCATCTTCTAGCCTAATTTTTCCTACCTTGGTGGCACCTAAACTAAATTTTTTAAGTAGCTAAATATTTACAATAATTATGGTTTTATTTTTTTATCCACAAAAAGTTATTTAGTTAGTTAAATAAAAGTACATCAAAGTGATCTTACAATCAAAATATTTTGAGTCTCAAACTAAGAAATTATGTTCTCTATGTCACAAATAAAGGCCCAAACTGTTCGACTAGCCAATGACAGTTTTAAAGGACTGAACTGGTAATTTTGTTTGACCCTTGAAAGTAAGCAATTATCCACTCATCTTTCTACGTCCACTAATTTTAAAGGCGAAATTGCAATGACTGATGAAAAGTTCTCATAAAGTAGAATATTAAAACAAACATAATGAGGGTTCTAATATATAT
Organism: Euphorbia pulcherrima; assembly: GCA_947683365.1. Taxonomy (NCBI): domain Eukaryota; kingdom Viridiplantae; phylum Streptophyta; class Magnoliopsida; order Malpighiales; family Euphorbiaceae; genus Euphorbia; species Euphorbia pulcherrima. The sequence continues at coordinate 45,062,063 of CANTUS010000015.1, forward strand.
TTATAGATGCAATGACTGATTAATGTATTATGTACTAACTGCTTAAATTCATTTTATGACCTTGAGCTTTTTGCTCGCAGAAACCAAACTGAAGATGCTTGGTATTTTCCCGTTGGGAAATTGTCAAAAATATACATGTCTCATTAAAATATTTACAAAATTTTTCATTAAGTTAAACTAATTACATATATATAAAAAAAAAAGATAAGCAATTTACAAATTAATAAAAACAGGAGAAAATAATTACATAAATATCATGTAGTAGTTATATGGTAAATATCTAGTAATTGTCTAGTAGTTATCTAGTAAATCAGCACATTACCATGTACTACTTATATGGTAGTAGTATCTAGTAAATCAACACATCTATTATGTATATTATATATATGTTAGGTGTTATTAGATTTCAAAAAAACTATCAAAATTAAGATTTACTAGATATATAGTACATATTTGATACCGATCTACTAGATGTCTACTAAATGTTTACTAGATATCTAATACCAAACTACTAGATGTTTACTAGATAACTACTAAACGATTACTAGATACTTATCAGATTACTATTACATTGTATTTTATAATTATTTTATGTTTTTTTTATTAATTTGTAAATAGGCAAATTATTTTAATTTTTATGCGCATTTGTGTAAGAAGCCCTTTCTCATTCTCTATGATTCAATAATTTTCCTTGAAGCATATATTTTCCACCAAATAAATTTATTTTGATAGAATTCTCTGTCTTTGTGAACTCATTAGAATACCTCGCGTTTTTATCATCATTTTGCGGTTCTCGGCAGAATATTGGAAACGAAATTTGAATAGACACTAGCTAAAAGAGGTATACAATCAAAGGATACATCCTGAGAAAGTAGTACTGTATAGAAGAAAGCTACCATTTAGGTTTCCTTAGTCTCAGATATAACATCAAATGTTTGCACATACCATTTGATAAGTTTGTTATATAAAAGAGATTGTTTAAAATCTCAATTACTTCAATGAAGCAATGGTTTGGTAGCCACCACCACAGCCTACAAAATTGGCATAAAATGCCCCTTATTTCAGAAAAAAAAAAAAAAAAATCCTAACTACTCCGGCGTCATGTGAAATCCACAGTTTCACTCAGTAATAAAATGCATAACTCACACATTCAAACAAAACGATATGACCATGAGGTAAAAGAAAGCTTATAAAGACCAGCTTCCTAAGTAATTATAGTTTCATCAGTTAAACACGAGGACGTCACCAGAAGCATTGAAGCTTACAATAAAAAAACCGGAATAGCAAGCTAGCCCCCAGCAGTAGTTCCCCACAAAACAAAACATGATCATCATAGATTCATAGTTAATAGTAGAATTTTATTTACAATGTTACTCTTACTAATTCCCTGAAACTGATTGCCACAGCCGGATAAATTTCTATCAGCCCCCTAAACTTGTCACGCGAACCTCTCAGTGCCACGTGTCACCTTTTGATTGATTTGACTTTTAAAAGATGTCAATTTTTTTATTTTTCTCTATGGGGCTCAAGAATGCTATCTTGCCAAGTTTAGAGGATTGGCATAGACTTTTCAAAGTTTGGGGCAGCTGTTAGCATGGTCTGCTCGGCCTAATGATGATATAAACTTTCTTCATCACAACGATTAGAAAAGAGCGGCGCCAGAGCCGTATGATCACTTTATCCCTGGCCTAGATCTCAAAATCTCAAAATTCACATTCCCCAAAAAATTCTGATAGCTAAATCGAATCAAAATTCAAAAGTCAAAGTTGGGTCAAACCTGACAACTACACGCACGTGTAGTTTCCCTTTGCCACGCGGCTGTCAGAGACAGTTTACCTTGTAAACTGGATGCACGTGTATTTCCCCCTATGCCTAGACCCTACGGCGCAGAATTCGGAACAAAGCTTATCAAAGATTCGTGAACTACACACACGGACAGACCATGTAAACTGCACACACATGAGGTTTCACTTACTATAAAAGGCAGCCTTTGGCTCCCCATTTTCACAACACAACACATTTGAAGTTTGAGAGCATAAATTCGGTATTGAGAGCATTTTTGAGTGATTCAAGAAGGCCTTTAAAAAAAATTCCTATCTATATACTTGATATAATACCTTCCCAAATACCGTGAAACTCTGCCAAAATCTTTACTCGACGTTTAGATTCTACGCACCAAGTCATGTCGCAGTACTGCCAAATTTCATCCAATATATGAAGCCTCAATATTAGACCCACTTTCCATTTCTATTTTGATAACTATAGTTACAAACCGACTGTCACGTCATCTTAGATAAATGAAAAGGTAACTGTCAAAATCATTTATTTTCAAAACTCATCCATATTCATTTCATTTATTTTGTTATGATTTCCAATAAAATGCGTTAAAGTGAAATTGAAGTTCAAAGGTACAAGTAGGATTCTGCCAATTCCAATAAAAAAAAAGATTCTGCCAAAATTTTCGTACTTTTGATAATGTATTTATTAACTCGTGATGTAATCATCAATTAGTCCTCAAGGTTAAAGCATGATTACTGACTTTTTTAGAAATTGTCAAGAATACATGTGTCTTATAAAAATATTTACAAACAAACAATCAAAGTCAAACTAATTATATATCTCCAAAACTAATTACATATCTACACTCCTCTCTTAATCTATTTACATGTCATCATTCCACCTCTTTCTCTCCTTTTTCTTTTGATTTTCTTTCTTATTTTTCATTTATCTCTCAAACCGCTTATTTTTTCGACATGCTGCTTTAGAGTTGTTTGTTCGTCTTATTTTTATTTTTGAAATGATATCCACTGTAACATTTTCGTAATTTTTCATCTAGTATTTATCTAGTAGATTGATGTTAGATATCCAGTTATTGTCTAATATGTCTTATTATTAACGGTTTTTACGGAATTTAATGACATCAAACATATATTTAATAGATATATAATATATGTGTATATGATGAATTCATAAATTATAAAATAGATCATATCATTTTTACGATCTTAAATTTGACAATGTTTTATGGAATCTAATGACACCAAACATATATATATATATATATAATAGATGTGCATATGACTATTTCATAAATTAAAATTATATCGGTCTCTTTTTTACGGTGATTATTTTATAATATACAACATCTTGTAGATATTCAGTAGACATCTACTATATCTGTATTAGATATCTAGTAGATCTTAACTTTGACAGTTTTTTATGGAATATTTTGTAAAATATAACATCTAATAGATATATAGTAGACATCTAGTAGATTTGTATCCTCTTAAAAAAATCTATTGAATATCTATTATATATTGTGTTAAAAACTATTTGAAGTTATGATTTACTAGATAACTACTAGACAATTACCAGATATTTACTAGATAACTACTAGATATCTGACAGTAAAAATATCACAGTGGATGTCATTTCGAAGATAAAAATGAGACGAACAAAAAACTCTAAAGCGGCATGTAAAAAATGAACGATTTAAGAGATAAATGCAAAATAAAGCAAAACAAATTAAAATTAAACACTTGTAGGCATGGTTGGTGAAAGTGATATGCTGACCATGTATTCTTGTAATTAGTTTCCCCTGCTTTTGTTCTTTTAGATTGTTTATGATAGGGCCAAATTATTTTGAATTTTTGTAGCAATTATATAAGAACTCCTAACTTTTTTATCCGAACATAGTCTATCTTTTATTTTTAGTAGGACTAGTACACAACAATTCCCAATGGAGCTGAACCGAGTAGCGACTTAAATGAAAATGTAAAGAATCTCTATTTTTCATTTTATTCTCAGAAGGAAAATTATTTCATTAAATTCTATCGTATTTCACATTCAAATCAAAGAGGAAAAAGCTGATGCTCCTCCACCGCCACCTCACAGCAACATCTAATAAAAAGTACCGAGTTCGGGTGCTAACTATACATTAAGCCATTATTTTATGATGAATGCAAGACAACAGACATGGGAAGCCCACTATCCTGTTGCCATTTTTGTTGCAATTCCTGAATTGCACATGAGACAGAAATACAACAAAAACAAAGTCACCTTATAATCCAATTCAGATATTAGTTACTACCAGAACATTTATAGAACTAGTTATTGACGGGGAAAAAAGAACGAGAGAACATATATGCAGAAGAATAATTCAAGAGATTCTAAAGCCAAAACCAATATAATTGGTCTACAACACAACTCTCAGGTTCAAAAGATGAAACCCACACAAGTAGCATTTTACAGAATCATATGCTCTTTTATACACATTGTTTGAGTGACTTATCATTTCTTGCGAGCCACTGCTGCAGCAATTCCACCCACTATTAGCCCCACCGCTGTAGCCGTTATACCTATTCCAATTACACCATCTGCATTTCCCACAAAAAAAACAATATTACAGTTAATTAGACATGAAATTACAAGAATAAGGGTAAAATGCGATTCTAAGCCGAACCTTTTGCTACTTTATCCTCGATCGCCTTCTTAAGGGATAAGGCTTGCCTCCAGTCAGGTGCAATCTACAAAAGTCTAACGTTTCAGAAAAATAAATTAAAAAAAAGGAACCCTACACAGAAGATACAGTTGAACTCTTGTAAGGCTCATTCCTATCATGTTGGGGTCTATGGGCGAGATAAGAAATCGGGGCCCTTTAAGTCGCAGACTTGCTCCTAATATTTGGGGTTCTAGGCATAGAACTATAGAAAGTTGTAAAAAGACTTTTAATTTTATAAATTAAAATTAAAAAGACTAATATGTTTTAAAAAAAATTGCGCAATTGCTTTTACATTAAATACAAAGAAAACCACACCCACCCCTGGTGTGACTCGAGATCACAGCTTCAGTCTTAACCATTAGACTAAGACATACGCCACTATTCTATAATAAAAGATTGATCATTTTGTAGAGGTTATGGATTTAACTTGCAACATATAACCAATTTTCTTTTAATAGAAGTGTCATTTGATCTAAACTCAATTAATCACACGCTACAAGTTAAGAAACTAAAAATTGTTATTTTGGGACCCTTTATGCTATGAGCCTGGGCGGTTGCCCATACTGGCCACCCCTCAGAAATTGACCTAACTCTTGTACATGTATGCAAATAAGTGATCAGGGGGTGATTTTGCAGCCAAATGAGAATGAAGCTATTCACCACTTAACACACTCGAAACCACTATCACAGAAAAATCACAAAAGGTAAAACGTTCCATTATAACAGATTTAAGAGCTGATGTGAAGTTTGAGAAAAACATACCTCCAAACATTGGTCAGTAAGTTGTCGGCTCCTAGAATAATCACCACTTCTGTAATATCCAACAGCCAGAAGATAAATCTTCTCCCTCCTTTGCAACGGGGAGTTTGTATTGGCTAATGATGCTGCACAAAACAACCAGAATTAGGTTTAAGACAGAGAGCACATCCAACTTATAAATAAAGCCTCAAGGCACAGTATAAAATGATAGATTGTCCCAAACAAACCCTGAAAACTTATGACAAGGATGTTTTGACCTACTATTCAGATTCGTGCCTTTGATTTCTATCATCCCTGACTTTCAAGCTTACAGCACCAGACTAGAACTTAGAAAAAACGTTAAGGATTGCAACAACTTTAAGATCACTAGTCAATCTATTGAAGCAACAGAATCACAAAGATCGGTGATGAATTGAAAATCAAAATTCCTATTCTATTTCTGAATCAAAACTAATCGTTAGGCAGATATAAACTCACAAAGTTAAACGAACATTCACAACAGGTCCAAGTACACTAGGTTGAAACCTATAAAAGCACTGTTGTTAAGGTGCTAGGTGAATGCTAGGTGTAAGGGAGTCCTGGGGCCTAAGCGCAAGGTATGTGCCTGACAATGCTAGGCGAAACGATAAAACAAGCTACAAAATAGTTGAAAAAATTAATATGAAGTGCCATGAATTTGCTATAGATATTCTTGTTGCAGTTAAAAATAATATAAAGACTTAATTATTTTACCATCTTAGTAGTCAAGTAGTTGATTATAAACTATTAAATATGTAGCACGCAAACGGGAAAGGAAACGTTTCCGGAAATCGGAAACACACAAGAATTGCAAAAAATAACGTGGTTTCAGGCATAGTTGTTAAAGGAGCGCCTCACACAGTGCGCAGGCTCCTGTGCCTCGCCATACCCCAGGCGAGGTACGCGCCTTGTGCGCCTTTTGGGGTGCGCCTCTATTATTTTTTGAGGTTTTAACTTACTTTAATATGTGTTGTCCATCTATTTTTAAAAGTGCTAACAGTTATTCAAGGCTAGATGTTCCTAATTCAATTTCTATTAAGGCTAGATTAACTCAAGGCTAGATATTTCTAATGCAACAACAAACAACAACAACATTACCCCAATGCCTTCAAGGCTCCCGCACAAGTGGGGTAAGGGGGGGTCGGGTGTACGCAACCTTGCCTCTGTAATTACAAAGAGGTTGTTTCCAATTGACCCTAAAGTGGAGTTGCAACAGCTATCCGTGACTTCACAATAAAAGAAGCTTAGATAGTTTAATGAGTCATTTTGCTTTAGTCCATTATAATCTAAAGCCAAAGAATAGTGAATCTTTGGCCCCATCAAAATAATGGACAAAAGATATTTCTAATGCAATATGTAAATTTTACATACATATGTACATCTAACAATTCTCTTAGTTCTCTTTCTAGAATTGTTATTGCATTTAACTTCACTTTTCAAGAAATTTTTTTTTTGCAAATTTTTTGCGCCTGGCGTACCTCAGGCGCGCCTCCTGGCCCCCTAGCACCTTGACAACTATGATTTCAGGTTTTCGATACGGAAACAGAACGGGAAACATTAATTTCTAGGAGTTTCAGTGCAACCAATCAATTTAAAATTAATATCGAGATGTCTTTCCTTTCTTTTAGTTCCTATTTCTCTCCCTAAATTCTTCTTTCTTCCTAATTTCAATTTTTTTTGTACTTTATTTCATTTCCTAATTTATATTGATTCATTTTCTAACTTCTTTACTTATATAATTGATACTTTTCCCTAATATTCTTTCTTTTCCTAATCTATTTTATTCCCTAAGCTCAAAAGTTAGCTAAATAGTGATATTCCTAACAAAACCTAACATTGGTGTCAGGCGACCATAGGCAATGAGGCTGGAGCCTGGGGCGCGCCTTTGGCATCTTTGTATAAAAGGATGATATATGAATCAAGTAGATGATAATTCCTAGGTAGTGAATGTGAAGACAATGTTCTGTTCTTAACTGCAACTATTGATGGTTGATTTGTTTACATTTTTTCCACATTCAATTCTTGCTTAGGAGCCGCGACAACAGTCCTTAAAGCATATTCAAGGGCTCAAAATAAATGCATATCAATATTATAGTTGATAGAACAAGAAAATATCGTACATTCTTTATTCTTCTTCTATGTGTTTGTGTTCAGTGTTCCCAAGCAGAAGTTCAAGAAAAAAAGAGAGCACTGATGTGTAATAGTAAATTCTAAAATAGCGAGGAAATGTTAACTGGAGTAGGCATGAATTTACAAGAAATTACAGAATGGCATGAAAAAGAGAGTGAAAGTGTTTTGAAATGCTAATGAAAACTAGATTCAAGTTGGAGTCAGAAAAGGTTCACTGAAATTCTGCAAAATAAAAAAATCAACAAACTTGAACATCTGGCAGGAAATTAGAAGGCCAAGACCAAGAGAATGCAACAACAACAACAACAACATTACCACAATACCTAACAAGGCTCCCGCACAAGCGGGGTAAGGGGGGTTCGGGTGTACGCAGCCTTACCCTTGTAATTACAGAGAGGCTGTTTCCAATTGACCCTAAAGTGGAGTTGCACCAGCTATCCGTGACTTCACATAAAGGAAGCTTGGACAGTTTAATGAGTCATTTTGCTTTAGTCCATTATAATCTAAAGCCAAAGAATGGTGAATATTTGGCCCCATGGAAATATTGGATGGACCAAGAGAATGCAAAATAAAGATAAATAGTTAGCGCCAGAAAATCCAACTAATTTGAAAGGGATATATTAAAAAAAAATATATACGAAAACTAAAGAGTAATTGTAAGAAAGCGTGACTGGAAGGAGGGCATTTACATGAACTTAAAAAAAAATCATGTTGTGCAAGTCAACAAAATAGGATCTAACAATTTATACCAAAAAGAGAGAGTAAGTGAAGTAAATTCATACCCTACGGTATATGTCATTCCTTAAGCAGAATCTAAATTCATCCAATCAGCGCAACAGTATAGAAATTAGATCTAATACATCTTTAAAATTAGATCTCGTTTTCCTGAAACCAAATCCCAATTCCCATTTTTTACCTGCGTCCTAATTAATCAAAGCCCTCATCTCTCAAACTTAAATCAAAGTTAGCATGTCATTTTCACTCACAACTAAATCATATACCAGATAAGAATGCTTAGAGATGAGCATACAAGGTCAAGATCTAAAAATAGCAACAAATTTATGAAAAATTAGTGGACCGCCCTACTGGATATATAATACTCATGTCTAAGGCTATGTAGTTTTCAACTTATAAGTGGATATAATGAATTGAACATGACTTATTTTAGTGTAAATTTATAAATATTCGGTATTGATCTGAATGGATTATAAGTTAAAAAGAACATAGCCAACTCAAAACAACACAGTATCCATTATCTCCTTTGACAACATTCTCTAGTCTCCAATGTTTATCTAATACAGAAGTAACTATAGGAATAATATTCATTTAAAATTATTTTAACTAAGATTTTATACATGAACTATAGAACACCAATAAATTGAGTTTCAACTAGATCTGGAAAAATATACCTTCAAGCATAGCGATTCCGCGCTGCACATCCTCGGGACGCTGAGAGTGAACAAGAGCCCAAGACAAGCGCATAATGCTCTCGTTCTTAAGTTCATCAGAGTCTCCCTTAGCAGCTTCAGCAACTTCTCTCTCGCATCCCTGTACAAGATAAACAGGAATAATCATACTCAAATTAGAGAATAAACGAAGTCTCCCGTTAAATGAAATAAAAATTGAAATGAGAAACGATAAGAATTAGAGAAAAAGAAACCCTAATTGGAAAATGAAAAAGAGGAGTGATTACAAAGATGATGTCTTGGTCGGCCCAGGGGATCTGATCGCTGCCGGAGAAGAAGGAGCCGATGGAGTCGAAGAAGTTACTGATCTTGGCTTCCATTGTTGTGATTGATAAGAAAGCTTATCTGGCAAGGGTTGTATGTTTATATACGTAATGGTGTTTGTTGGTTGGAGAACGGTGAGGGCTTTTTACAGAAGAGAGAAGGAAAGAGGGCCAAATGCTGGATGCTAAAAAGTCATGGTCGTCAAATCCGGCCCCGCCCTCAAATCAATGAATGTAAAGGACAACGGGTTGATGAATGAGTTGAATCGGATTCAATTGTTTAGAATAAAGATATTAAAAAATTATTATTTTTAATATTTATAAAATTAAAATACAATATAAAAAATTGTTAATTGGCAAATTAATTATATTTTTACTAAAAACTAAATAAAATTAATTTATCCGCCATCAAAAGGTAAAAAAAATATAGAAAAGAGAATCATAAAGTAAAATAAAAAATTTATGATAAATGGTTAAGATTAAAAAATTATCAAAGTTATTGATTTCGACATTACACATAAATTTAATTATTAAAATTTTCATGTTATAATACAAAATTTTAAATAAAATGAACATTTAATAGTAAAATGCTCGTTGAAATTAACTTTATTAATGTTTAGAATCTTCTATACTCTATAGCCTACAATTTAATATATTTTTATTTATAAATTAAATAAAAAAATTCAAGCCATTGACCCATTATCCCGTACCGAGTCACCGGGTCAACGAATTTTTAACGGACCATCTTATAGTCGGTTTTTAGCATGAATCGGTCCGATTTTTTGGTCTGACTGACTAGGCTGAGTCTGACAACACTAATAAAAGTAGATCTTTTAGGGCCGATAATCATTTTCCCAGAGTTTTGAAGATAACAAAATATCAGAAATTGTGCACTCAGAATGATGATCAAGCTCATAATACTTTACAATCTTGAAAGCAAGACAAAAGACTAGAAGATAATAAGATAATCTCATAACCAAAGATAATAGAAGTATGGGAAGATTATCAAAGCGTATCAAAGAAGAAAAGTATCTTTAGCAATCAAGCTCAAATTCAAATGCAACTACTCACTTGAAGATCAATACTAAAAATAGACGCTTACTTTTTATGATCAAAATGTTGGGTGATCTGTCCTCCATAAAAAGTTGTAAGAGCATTTTCAAAAAGTGAGTTGACAACAAGAGAGAAGAAACACCTTTAGCCGCCTAACAAGCTGACACAAGCAAGCTGTATGGGACTATAAGGTGTAAAAGACTGAAAATTGCAGGAAGTTGGTAGAGCTCACTCCCTCCAATGTTCCTAACGAAAAGGAAGATGAATCTAATGGAAGATCTATCGGCTATTATAGAAAATAGCTGTTGTGAGACAATAGCTAAGATTGGAACTTTGAGGAAGAGTCACAACATAAAGACTTTGAAGATTCCCTGTAAAAAGGGCCCTACAAGCAAAGAGAAAAATATTGAAAAGCTTTCCTTAACAATTGCAATCTCTCATTATAATCTGCAAAAATATCAAAAGCAAACAACTCTCTCGAATCTGTTTGTCATCATCCAGAAAAGCTTAGAACAATTAATTTTCAATTTGTTGTAAAAGTGATTCTTGATAACAAAAGTACAAGATCACTAAAATCTTTTTCAATCCACTTTCTAAGGCTAAGTAAGGTGATTGTTGAGGTCTGGTTGTAACCTAATTACAACTTCGGGATAAGTTGTGATTTAGAAGAATTCAAGAGGAGGGTACTCTTGAATTAGGAAATTAGAAACAGGAAGAGGAGGATACTCTTGATTGTAAGAATTTCAATTGTAAAGGCTTCTCCGCTTCGGAAGGAGTTGACTATAGTGGATTAAATCTCAAAAGCGGACTGTGAGCACGGGCTTTTTGGTGACCCTTGGAACGTTGATGAATTGTTGCTCTGACATCATATGGTCTAGTTGTTCTATTCTTTGAAGGTTGAATTGTGTTTGACAAGTACCTTTTTGATGATTTTGGACCTTTGGCGGCGCTTAAATATCATCCGTATGCATTTAAAAATGAACCTTTATTTGTCTCTCGCGTTCAGTAAATTGTTTCACAATTTTCTCTAAGACCCGATCAACTTATGGAAATCTCGTTATTTTTCCTAGATTCTAGACTCTCTGAGGTTTCCGAAATGTCAAGAATCACTTGAATTGAATAACCGTAGTGAAAGTTATGAATTTTTTAAGTTTAGCATTTTTCGCACCAAAGTGCAGTTTTTTCCCTCTACCATAGTAGCGGCCATCGCCATAGCTATAGCGGTCACCGCTATAGCTATAGCGCTGACTGCCATAGCTATAGCGGTTACCGCTATAGCGACGGCCGTGACCGCTATAGTGGTAGCGGCGGTCGTTTCCTTCTCTCCTCTATGATTGGGCCACGTATTTTCACCCGATTTCTCACCCTAAGTCAGTGAATTTTGAGTGTGAGACTACTTGAACCCTTGAAGAGAGAGATTTGGGGACATTTTGGCTGAAATTTAAAGGATTTAGATCAAAAAAACTTAGAAATTAGGAACTTAGAGAAAGAAAGCTTAAGAAAGGCAAAAATCCGGGTTTAATCACCTCTAATCCGGGATTTTTAGTTGTTCTTGGGCTTGATTTCTTAGTTAAATCACTAAAACTGATTAGAAATCTTAGGGAAAATGGATTAAATAAGTTTAGAGACTTGTTTTCCAAATACTACCTAAATTTCGTCACTGATTCTGTAGCTATTTTTGTCGCCGATTCCGTCACAATTCCGTCGGAAAATCATCAAAAGCTTGCCAAACGTCCGGTTCTAGTCTCCCGAGTTAGATTCACGGCCTAGAGGTAATAAAACTGAGTTCTCTTATCTATTTACTTTATTTTTATTAAGTTTTGTTGCTGTTCTTGGTGCTTTTGGTGTTGTTTCCTTTAGTGTTCTTGTAAAATCCCGAAAAATAGCTTGCCTCTATGGGGATAGTCTTCACCTCTATCCCTATAACCGTGACTGCTACTGTTATAGCGGTGAAGGCTATAGCTATAGAGGTGAATGCCACCCCAATAGCGGTCCCGTTATTTCTTACGATTTTTGGGTATTTTCTTATCCAAATCCATAAAATCAACATTATTTCAGTGTTTTAAGTCTAAATCTGTTGAAATATAGTTGATTACGACTTAAAACTTCAATGATTCCGAGTTTATGGATGTAAAAACACCCGGTTTCCCTTAAAAGCGAATTTTGACGACAAGGCTATAGTTATAGCTTTGGCCGCCATCGCTATACCTCTATAGCTATAGCGGCGACCTCTATAGCGATGTGAAGACTGTAACTATAGCATTGTCCGTCTGAGTTTGCTTTTAGCTCTTTTTTTGTTTTTTTTTCAGCCGTTTTTCGCGTTTTTCTCACCGATTTGCACCCGAAAAATTTTCTAAAAATCACAAAAATTCTCGAATAAATTTAAAATTATTTTTAATCTGATTTATTTAATTATTTAATTGATCAAATGCCTTAAAAATGCCTTTTTAACTCTAAAAATTCCCAAAAAAATGTTTTTCTCCATAATAAAATTTTATTTTTCTGCCTTTAATTATTTGTCTCTTATTTGTGATTTATTTATCGTGTTTCGAGCCATATCGGTGCTGGTAAGTTCGGTTAAGGCCCGATTTCGGTCCCTCTTTATTCGTGTTATTCACCCCGAGTTCTTTTACCTTTCCCGCATTAGAAAAATGTATAGGTATTTATAAAGCCTTGTAATAATTTATTTACGTGCTTTATTTACCGCTTTCGTGTGATGTATGACATATAAACCAAAAACTGCAAACAATAACCAGATTTAAATCGCATAAGAACTAAAGTCGCGTTTATTAAAATGTAAACGATTTGATTTAAAAATTGAAAAGTAAGCAACATCATCCGGACTCGGAATCTCTGTTTTAAGGTATGGTCCAACCACCTTGTGGGAATATCGTACCCAAATTCCCAGTGGAGCTTAACCAGGTGGCGACTCTATCTTAAAATACGGGATTTCAAGTCTCGTATCCCTTAACACCTAAATTAGACTAAAACTCAACTTCAACATCACTTTCATTATTATTTTCATCACGCCTAAAATAAGGATATTCCCTTGGCACGCTTTATAGTGCTCGTTGTTTTTCCGCCCCTCGTGCTACACATCTCACGCGGTCCTTGTGGGCGGGAAAGCGGTCGTCCGCTCACAGTGGCAACTCTGCTGGGGATTTTCTTTTAACTTAAAATTTGGAAAATCGCTTTCATTTTCGATTTTGGTTAAAGGATTTTGATGATGTGCCTAAATCGTTTTTACATCAAAGCTTTATTTCTTATGCCTTTTGAATCCACCGCTTAGTTAGATTGTAAGTCTTAAGGTGCCATTTTAACAAAATGCCTGAGATTGTTTTAGTCCCGACGACAAGATCAATTTCTCGTATCTCACGCGGTCCTTGTGGGCGGGAAAGCAGTCGTCCGCTCACAGTGGCAACTCTGCTGGGGATTTCCTTTTAACTTAAAATTTGGAAAATCGCTTTCATTTTTGATTTTGGTTAAAGGATTTTGGTGATGTGCCTAAATCGTTTTTACATCAAAGCTTTATTTCTTATGCCTTTTGAATCCACCGCTTAGTTAGATTCTAAGTCTTAAGGTGCCATTTTAACAAAATGCCTGAGATCGTTATAGCTTATCCGGACTTTTCCAACTGGATTAGAGTTTAGCTGAACCTCAAAAGCCATCACCGAACTCGAGCAACGAGGTAGATGCGATCAATTCTGGTCTACCCGAAGAATTTGTATTGGCCTCGATCTTCTCCAGTTCAGTCGACACCACTATACAAGCCAATTCTGCCACCAAATCTGACTAGAGTCTCACGAGGTCTCTAGCAAAGGAAGGAGACAAGTCATCAGCCGAGCAAGTGAAAGTTCTAGATCTCGTCCGGGACGACACACCGATGAAAGCTACCGAGGATGCCTAATCTACCAGCTCTACCGATCAAGACCCTCCGCTTATGGAGGATGACTATCTATGATGTAATTTTCTTTTGCTAGTATTTTAGATGTGGACACTCTGCCTTTAAGGCATTTTTATTCAATTAAAGACTCTCTTTTTGCTTATCTGCTTGATGTTTTGCCCGATGGGTCCATGCATTCATTTTATCATAAGCATAACGTGTTCAATATTCATGACATTTCTTTAACTGCAATAAATTTGAGTACAGAAGATAACCTAAAATGGTAACCATTTTCTAATGACCTAAACCTCCGAAAGAAAATAAGAGATAAATCAAGTGCTTAAAGATCATGATAACGCTTTCGCCTGGTCACACCTAGACATACCCAGGGTTCATCGTCAGATTGCCGAGCATCCTATCTTCACACCTAAAGCAGAAAAAGAAGCTCAGTTCTTCCTTTGATAGATCCAATATGACAATCGGTCCATCGCCGGCCTCACATTTGTGTGCAAACCAATTTTAAGGCTACCGAAGAAGCATCAGCCAATTATGGAGAAATAACATTGCCAGATCATCTTCCACAGAATAAAGGCCTACTTTTATTCGCCCACCCATTCTCCAAATTCCCACCCCGATAACCATGTATTCTTACCCATGTCCCAATCCATTCCAAATCCACAACCCTTCCCCGTTTCTCTCCTTCTTGGCCATTCTCGGCGAGGGGGACACATATGATCGACGAGATTCGACCCTCATCAGCAAATGAACACTACTTCATCATCGTAGGGGCATGTTACTTCTCAACATAGGGGGAAGCCGAGTCTTTCGCCGACATTACCACCAAGAGGATGTCCAAGTTCATCAAGAAATGCATCTACACTCGGTACAGCCTACCTCATTACATCATTTCGGATAATGGATTTCTATCCTAAGGGGCAACCGCCGAATTGATCAAGAGATATGGGTTTGAACAGTAAATCTTTGCCATGAAAGCCACAAGCTTATGGGGCAACCAAAGCCGCCAACCAGTTTATCAAGAAATTTCTCTCCAAACCTACCTCAAGAATCAGAGAATGGGTCGATAAGCTACACTTCACCCTTCAAAGAAGTCAAACAAGGGTTAGAATTCTCAAAATTGAGCGCCTTTTCTCATTGGTTTATGCTATGGAAACCATGATATCGGGCGGAACATAGATGAAATCCTTTAAAACCGCACTAAATCCAAGTCAAAGAGACCCCCATAGACCAAAGCATAGTTCAGACAGCTTAAACAGTCTTCAGATACCAACAATGCATGGCAAAAGCGTAAGCCACGCATTAGGAGTATCCGTCAAAAGCTGACAATCCAGGTCTGAAGCAAGTATAGCCTATCGACACCGGTCCAAAATGAAAGTCTCGACTGAATTGGGAAAGACCTTATATAATCAGAAAGGTATTTGGTTATAGGGGCATTATAGATGGTAATGAGCTCGTAAACCCGACTAAACAAAGTAGGTTGAAGCGTTATCATATCTAACCGAAAAGAATCAAATCCAGAAAAGCTGCACAAAAAAATATACATAAAATAAATCACGATGAGTGGTCCTCTACTGCTCGGGCAAAAATTAGGGTGTATCCCACTGATTGGTATTCTACAAACCGATCAGGCAAAAGTTAGGGTGCAGGAATAGCCCACTAGACTAAAAACCCGAAAAAGGGCGGTCTAGGCAAAAGTTAGGGCAAAGTGAGCAACGAGAGTGTGTTGGCTAGAAAACCTGTATAGGCTAGTTAACACCAAATTTTGGGTCAATAGAAATGGTTATCATCATCATGTACTCAAACTTAATTCATTTAATTGAAATGACAGTTTACTGAATCCTCTATGTTTGTGCTTGAATGAATATATTAGGCCCAAAAGGCGAAATGTTGCAAGTAAGTCGAACGTGGGGTTCCGTGCAGTCAACTCAATTTCTCAAAAGAAAAGAAAAGAATAATAACAAAAGGCAAAAATCCTGATAGGCTGAAAAGAATCGAGGTCTATGCAAAAGCCAGGAAAAGTCCGCTGGATTGAAAACCCAAAAGGGTGGTCCAGGAAAAAATTAGGACATAAAAGCAATATTCATAAGTCTGATAGGTCCAACACAACATTCGGGTCTATGCAAAAATTAAGACAAATACAAATGAAGGTAATAACTATCATTAGTCACATCAAGATACCCGCATTATTGTCATCGTCATCATAGTGCTTGGATATCTTCTGCAATCCGATAGACTGGAGGGGCTCAGCTCTGTCCTCTATGCGTGTCTACTCTGGTCTCGACCATAACTAAGCATCAAGAAAAGCCTTCAATCTCCCCAAACCATCCTTGGTAGAATTCTTTGGTAGTGATAACATCCAGTCATTTGTTATCCAGAATCTCGAACTTCACTTCGTGCACCCCCCCTTATCTCTGACCTGCTCGATCTAATAGTCAATTTGTAGTCGACTCATTGCAGCTTCCCTAGTTCTCTACCAGGGGCATTTCCACCTAATTTGTGTAACATCCCTAATCCTCTGCCAGGGGCATTCTTGTCTTGTCCATGCAGTAATGCAATTTTGTATGTTCTCTCTTCAAGCAAGTCAATCTCTGTCCGAGTAAAGTTGATCAAGCAAGTCAATTAGTCATCTTGAAGATGATCAGTCCGAGCATCTCATGCATTCATACATTCATTAATAATGTTCATAAATGTCATGTTTATTGTTCTATGCCGAATTCTATATGAAACAAAGCACAGAAAAGTATCTGAGCTGACCGCAAAGATGTTCGAAGGTCCGAGGTGACCGCAAAAATCTCAAGTCCATTTTTGAAGTGTCTGTGGTGGCCGCAAAGATGTCCAAAAGGTCAGAGGTGACCATAAAAATCTCAAGCCATTTTTGAAGTGTCCGAGGTAGCTGCAAAGATGTCCGAAAGGTCGGAGGTGACTGCAAAAATCTCAAGTCCATTTTTGAAGTGTCCGAGGTGACCGCAAAGATGTTTGAAGGTCCGAGGTGACCGTTAAAATCTCAAGTCCATTTTTGAAAGGTCCGAGGTGACCGGAAAGATGTTCGAAGGGTCCGAGGTGACCGCTGAAGGTTAAGTCCATTTTTGAAGGATCCGAGGTGACCACAAAAATGCCAAAATATCGCAAGCAACAAGCAATCCATCCCTAAACCGTTTTGGGGAATCAAAGGCGATACCAAATATAAATATCCAAGTCAGAATTTTATTCTTGATAAGTCTGTTGATGGCAACCCCAGTAGACAATCGGTTCAAGAATCCGCACATTAGGTATAACCTTCAATCCCTCGCTCTTTCATGAGATCACACTTGGCCAGCCAAGTGGTAATCTCCCGAGGGGCAGCTTGTGAGCACGGGCTTTTTGGTGACCCTGACTTCATATGGTCTAGTTGTTCTATTCTTTGAAGGTCAAATTGCGTTTAGCAAGTACCTTTTTGATGATTTTGGACCTTTGGCGGTGCTTAAATATCATCCGTATGCATTTAAAAATGAACCCTTATTTGTCTCTCGTACGCAGTAAACTGTTTTGCCATTTTCTCTAAGACCTAATTGACTTCAGGAAATCTTGTTATTTTTCCTAGATTCTAGACTCTCCGAGGTTTCCGAAATGTGAATAATCACTTGAATCGGATAATCGTAGTGAAAGTTATGAATTTTTGAAGTTTAGCATTTTTTGCACCAAAGAGCAGTTTTTTCCCTGCTACCATAGTAGCGGCCATCACCATAACTGTAGCGGTGACTGCCATAGCCTAGCGGTGATCGCTATAGCGACGACCGTGACTGCTATAGTGGTAGCGGCGGTGGTGGCACGGTCATGTTTTGGCCGTGCCACTTCGTTTCCTTCTCTCCTCTATGATTGGGCCACATATTTTCACTCAATTTCTCTCCCAAAGTCCGTGAATTTCAAGTGTGAGACTATTTAAACCCTTGAAGAGAGAGATTTGGGGACTTTTTGGCTGAATTTTAAAGGATATAGATGAAAAAACTTAGAAATTAGGAACTTATAGAGAGAAAGCTTAAGAAGGGCAAAAATCCGGGTTTAATCACCTCTAATCCGGGATTTTAGTTGTTCTTGTGCTTGATTTCTTAGTTAAATCACTAAAACTGATTAGAATTCTTAGGGAAAATGGATCAAATAGGTTTAGAGACTTGCTTTCCAAATACTACTTAAATTTTGTCACTGATTCTGTAGCTATTTTCGTCGCCGATTCCGTCACCATTCCGTCGAAAAAATCATCAAAAGCTTGCCAAACGTCCAGTTCGAGTCTCCCGAGTTAGATTCACGGCCTAGAGGTAACAAAACTGAGTTCCCTTATCTATTTACTTTCTTTTTATTAAGTTTTGTTGATGTTCTTGGTGTTTTTGGTGTTGTTTCCTTTGGTGTTCTTGTAAAATCCTGAAAAATAGGGATAGCCTTCACCTCTATCCCTATAGCCTTGACCGCTATTGTTATAGCAGTGAAGGCTATAGCTATAGAGATGAACACCACCCCTATAGCGGTCCCGTTATTTCTTACAATTTTTGGGTATTTTCTTACCGAAATCCATAAAATCAACATTATTTGAGTGTTTTAAGTCTAGATCTGTTGAAATATAGTTAATTATGACTTAAAACTTCAGTGATTCCGAGTTTATGGATGCAAAAACACCCGGTTTCCCCCTTAAAAGCGAATTTTAATGACAAGGCTATAGTTATAGCCTTGGCCGCCATTGCTATAGTGGTGACCTCTATAGCGATAACGGCGAAGGCTGTCACTATAGCATTGTCCGTCTGAGTTTGCGTTCGGCTCCCTTTTGGTTTGTTTTTCAATCGTTTTTCGCGTTTTTCTCACCAATTTGCACCCAAAAAATTTTCTAAAAATCACAAAATTTTTGGAATAAATTTAAAATTATTTTTAATCTAATTTATTTAATTATTTAATTGATCAAATGCCTAAAAAATGCCTTTTTAACTTTAGAAATTCCCAAAAAATATTTTTCTCCATAATAAAATTTTATTTTTCTGCCATTAATTATTTGTATCTTATTGTGATTATTAGTGATTTATTTATCATGTTTCAAGCCATATCGATGTTGGTAAGTTCGGTTAAGGCCCGATTTCGGTCCCTCTTTATTCGTGTTATTTGCCTGCTTTCTTTTACCTTCCCCGCATTAGAAAAATGTATAGGTATTTGTAAAGCCTTGTAATAATTTATTTACATACTTTATTTACCGCTTTCGTGTGATGTACGACATATAAACCAAAAACTCCAAACAATAACCGGATTTAAAATCGCATAAGAACTAAAGTCGCGTTTATTAAAATGTAAACGGTTTGATTTAAAAATTGAAAAGTAAGCTACATCATTCGGACTCGGAATCTCTATTTTAAGGTACGGTCCAACCACCCGGTGGGAATATTGTACCCAAGTTCCCGGTGGAGCTTAACCGGGTGGCGACTCTATCTTAAAATACGGGATTTCAAGTCTCGTATCCCTTAACACCTAAATTAGACTAAAACTCAACTTCAACATCACTTTCATTATTATTTTCATCAAGCCTACAATAAGAACAATCCCTTGGCATGCTTTATAGTGCTCATTGTTTTTCCGCCCCCCGTGCTACGCATCTCATGCGGTCCTCGCGGGCGGGAAGTTGGTCGCTAGCTCACATGAATGCTTTGGGGACTGAAAGTTGGTAGTGTCCAAACCAATATAAAATCATAGTATTTTAATCTCTAACTTTCTTATTCTTAATTTATTTGACAACTTCAGAAGGTTAAATTTAATTACTTGCTTATTCATGAAAAGGAGTCAATCACCCCCCTTCTGACTCTTAATCACTCTTTTGGGACCAACAAGTGGTATTAGAGCAGACTCTATTTTTTGTGATTTAACAGTCTAAAGAATATAAAGATCACCATGGGTGACAAAAGCATGAGACAGCTTCTTGGAGGAGACATGCAAACTACTCAAACCCACCCTCAAGGACTCTCTATTACGAGACCTCCCCTATTTTATGGCCAAAACTATACATTCTGAAAAAATTGTATGAAGATTTTCATACAGTCTCAAGATTACTGTGCATGGCAAGCCATTATAAATGGTCCTTTTAGTATCACTATAATTGTAAATAACCAACCCCAGCCTAAACCTGAAAACCAATGATCTGAACATAAAGTAAAGCATTACCACAATAACGCAAATGCTATTAACATGCTTCACTGCGCTTTAGATGCATATGAGTTTAAAAAAATTTTAGGTTGCGAAATGGTGTAAGAGATATGGAGAAAGTTGGAGGTAACCTACGAAGGCACTTTAGAAGGATGATGAGGAGAGGTAGTAGATATCCTCAAAAGAACTCGAAGAAGTATGACTCCTTTCAAAAGAAGGATCATCAAAAGAAAACTCATCTAGAAGATACTTCACCAAAAAGTCATTAGAAGATAAGGAAAAGCAGGTATACAACAAAAACATGAACTGCTTTGACTGCAATCAACCAGGACACCACAATGTCCAAGGTCGAGAAGAGATAAGAAGAGAGCTTTAGTTGCCACTTGGAGCAATAGTGAAGCAGAAAACTCTTCAGAAGATGAAAAGGAAAAAAAGGTCTCAGATCTGTGTCATGGTAATCAATGCTCTAGACTTTAAAGTAGAGTGCTCAAATAGCCAAGAAGGCAGACCACTGAAGTGCATAAGAATCAGAACTTTAAGATTAGGTAAACTCACATCCTATTTTACATTATGTAGTTACGCATATATTGATGAACATCTATAAGCTTGCTAAGAGAAACAAGAAGACTCTTAGAAAGCTTCAGAAGAAAGTAACTCAACTTGAACAAGTTGATGAGATACAAGCTGCTGATCTTGAGACTCTTAAAGTCAAAGATCATGAGAGGAGCTTGGCAAATGAAGTTACAAAGAAAAACATCACCCAACTTGCAATCAATGCCAATGCTCCCAAAAGATAGGTATTGTTACTACAAGTTAGTTGAAAGGAACCACAATGCAACAAAGTCTCAACCTGTCACCAAGAGAAGCCTCAAAAGATCAATCATTCTGAGAAGGGCCAACCTTAAAAGAGGGATAACATTCATAAGAGGCTAATGCTGAAGCAGCAAGAACCATTTAATATATGTCAACCAGTGATTCATAAAGAAAAGATAAAGCATGAGAATCAATGCAAGTTTTGTGGAAGAAAGAACCACAATACAAGTACTTAAAGATTCTGAATAGATACTATGATGAGTATCCATTGTCTGACCTGATTGCTAACAATGAAAGACCCAATCGTGATTGGGTACTTAAATCTTTTTAATATGTCTTGCAGATAAGTCTGAGATCCATGGACAACAAGAAGATGTTGTATATTGATAGTGGATGCTCAAGGAACATGACTGGTGATGAAAAGTCATTCACCACACTAAACTTAAAGAAAAGGGGGAGTGTCAACTTCAGAGATAAAAAGAAGGGAAAAATTCTCGGAAGTGGAATAATAGGCTCTAAGATCCCTATAGAAGAAGTATCACTGGTAGATGAACTAAAATTCAACCTTCTGAGCATTACACAACTTTGTAACAAAGGTAGAAAGTTAGTATTTGATTCCAATATTATAAATAGATGTAATAGGAGTTGACATAGACTTGCTCTTGACCATATCAAATTTCTTCAGAACCTCTCTGACATATTTGGATTCACTAAATGAAAATTCCTTCTAAAATTTGCTTGATTTTAAGTATTAGAAAGAATGTGGGTTCTCCAATCATAGATATCTTAAATTCATTCTTCATATGGTCACTAAATCCTTTGCACAGATCTTCATTGGTAGCTCCAAATATGATATCATCTATGTAAATTTGAACAAGAATGATATGTGTTTCTTCTCTTGATGAATAGAGTGGTGTCATCCTTGCCTCTGATGTATCCCTTGGATATGAGGATTTTTGTTAATCTCTCATACCAAGCTCTCGGATCCTGCTTCAATCCATAGAGTGCCTTCTTAAGTTTGAACACATGAGTTGGAAATTTTGGATCTTCAAATCCTGGTGGCTTCTTCACATATACTTCTTATGAGATCACTCCATTGAGAAATGCACTCTTTACATCTATATGAAATAATTTAACATGTGGTATGCAAAGGCACATAAGATTCTGATTACTTCAAGTCTAGCAACAAGGGCAAAAGGTTTCATAATAGTCAATCCATTCTTGCTAAATGTAGCCTTGAGCAATGAGCCTTGCCTTATTTCTGACAACATTCCCTTCTTCATCAAGCTTGATTCGGAATACCCATTTGGTTCTAATAACAGACTTGCTTCTAGGAATAGGGACTAAATCATACATATCATTTTGAGTGAACTGGTCCAGCTTAACTGCATCGCTATCATCCAATTTTCGTCATGCTCAACATCTTCAAACTTTTTAAGCTCTATGATTGATACAAATGTTGGATGGATGGTCATCTTGTTGAGTTGTCCTCTTGTCAAGATTGGATTGTAGACATTGTCTATCACGTGATCTAGGGTATAAGCTCTATAAGTCCTGATCTCCTTTTGGATATTGTGATTAGGGGTGAGCAAATGTCGGGTTGGTCTAAAAACTGGACCGAACCGACGTGAACCAAAACCTAAATTAGTAAAAATATAAGAACCAAAACCGAACCGAATATAGTTTGGTTCGGTGTAAACCGAACCAAATATAATTTGGTTCGGATTCGATTCGGTTTGATTATAACCGAATTACTCAAACTCTATAATTTATAAAATAATTTGTAATTTATTTTTTTGTTTTAGGGTTATATGAGAGACTTAAAGTAATTTCGTCTTAATATGTGTTAAATTTGATAGTAATTAGACTTTGAAATTTATATTTACAACAATAAATATAAATATTGATACATAAAAATATTAATTCAAGTTGTACGACATGCATATAATGAATTATTAAATGAGTCATATTCCTAAAGTTGTAAAGTAAAACAATTTTATCCAGGTTATGATTACTTAAGTTAAAATCTCATATTTGTTATTATTGTTTACTAATTAGTGTGTTGTATATCGTCAATATGATTAGGATATTAGATATAATATGAATATATATGTTAAAATATAATATTTATTAATTTATTTGGTTTGGTTCTGTTCGGTTTTATTTTAGTTTTTATTGTGAAAGTCGAAACCGAACCAAAATCGAAATTTTAAGAATTTTAAAAACCCAAACCGAACCAAAATAAATTTGCTTCAGTTCAGTTCAGTTATTTTTATTCAGTTTCGGTTTGGGTTTCGGTTCCATTTCGGTTCTGTACACCCCTAATTGTGATCATGAGTTGGTTCTTGATTTTGATCAAATCTTTCTTCTGGATCCCAAATGGAAATAGTTTGATCACTATTTCCAATTGTTGTTTCTGGGCAGTTCTCCTTCTAAGGCATGACTTTATTATCTTCTAAGGAATTTCTTTGGTTTCCTGCATGGTTAGTTTCATCGAAGTCTACATGTACATATTCTTCTAATGTGTTTGTACTTTTATTAAAGAATCTATAAAGTTGTTGTGTGTTGAGTAGCCCAAGAAAATTGCTTCATCAAATTTAGGATCAAATTTACTTAGATATTTTTTAGTGTTAAGTATGAAACATTTGCATCCAAATGCTCTAAAATATCTTATTTTGGGCTTTCTGCCTTTCCAGAGCTCATAAGGAGTTTTATCTAACTTAGGTCTGATGAGAGCTCCATTAAGAATATAGCAGGCGGTGTTGAGAGCTTCTCCCCAAAAAAAATTTGGCAGATTATTGTCACAAAAAAGTTTGAGCCATCTCGACTATGGTTCTATTTTTCGTCTCAACAACACCATTTTGTTGAGGAGTATGTGGGGCAGAGAAGTTGTGTTCAATTCCTCTATCCTCACAGAATTGAGCAAATTGTCAATTCTCAAATTTTCACCCATGGTCACTTCTAATGCGTGAGATGATTATGTCTTGTTCTACCTCTATGCGAATAAATAATTTTGAGAAATTTGCAAATGCTTCATCTTTCCTGCCGAGTAAGATGACCCATGTATAGCGAGAGAAATCATCCACAACAACCATTGTGAATTCGCTCCCCCCTATACTTATTAGTTGAACATGTCCAAATAAGTCAATATGATGAAGTTCAAGAGGTCTTCCAGATGAAAAATCAATCTTAGATTTAAAACTCTTCCTAGTTTATTTTCCTAGTTGACATGCTGTGTACAAATGATCCTTCTCAAAAGCATGGTTTGGTAGACCCTCAACAAGTTTTTGTTTGGCCAATTTGGATAGAAGATTCATACTGACATGTCCTAATCTTTTGTGCAATAGCTATGATTCTTCTTCTTTAGACACCATACATATATTTTTGTTGTTTTTAAAGGATAAGTTAATCATATAAACATTGTTAGATCTAGGTGCATAAAGAATAGTGGAGTTAGACTTACTGTCAATGATTGAGTAACCATTGGAATAAAAAACTACCTTTCTGTCTTTGTCGTAAAGCTGTGCAACGCTCATAAGGTTGAATTTTAGTCCATCTACAAGTGATACCTCTTCTATAGGGATCACAAAACCTATTATTCCACTTCCGAGGATTTTTCCCTATGAAGCTGATACTTCCTCCCCTTTTTAAGCTCAGTGTGATGAATAACTTTTCATCACCATTCATATGTCTTGAGCATCCGCTATCAATGTACCACATTTTCTTGTTGTCCATGAATGTCAATCTTATCTATAAAATAGATTAAAAAGATTAAAGTACCCAATCTTGATTGGGTCTTTCATTATTAGTAATCAGGTCAGTCCATGGATACTCATCATACTATCCATTTCAAAATCTACAAACACGTGTATTGTGGTTCTTGCTTCCAAAACCCGCATTCATTCTCATGCTTTCTCTTTTCTTTATATGTCGCTGGTTGACATATATCAAATGGTTCATGCTACTTCAACATTAGCCACTTCTGAATGTTATCCCTCTTTTAAGGTTGGCCTTGCTCCGTATGATTGATCTTTTGAGGCTTCTATTGGTGAGAGGTTGAGGCTTTGTTGCATTGTGGTTCCTTTAAACTAGCTTGTCATAACAATATCTCTCTTTTGATAGCATTGACATTAATTGTGAGTTGGGTGATGTTTTTATTTATAACTTCATCAACCAATCTCCTCTCATGATCTTTGACTCTGAGAGTCTCAAGACCAACAAATTGTTTCTCATCATCTTTTTTAAGTTAAGTTACTTTCTTCTAAAGCTCTCTAAGAGTCATCTTGTTTCTCTTAACAAGCTTATAGATATTCATCAACACATGCATAACTTTATTAGGTAAAATAGGGTGTGAGTTTACCTCATCTTGAAGTTTTGATTCTTACTGTACTTTAGTGCTTTGTGCTCCTTGGCTGTTTGAGCACTCTGCTTTAGAGTCTGGAGCGTTGATTTCCATGAAATAAATCTGAGTAGTTTCTTGCTTCTTTTCATCTTATGAAGAGTTTTCTCCTTCAATATTGCTCCAAGTGGCAACTAAAGCTTTCTTCTTATCCCTTCTCATCCTTGGACATTATTCTTTAATGTATCCTGGTTGATTGCATTCAAAGTAGTTCATGTTTTTATTGTATTCCTTCTTTTCCTTATCTTTTGAGAAATTTTGGGTGAAGTCTCTTCTAGACAAGTTTTTCTTCTGATAAACCTTCTTTTGAAAGGAGTCATACTTCTTTGAGTTCTTATGAGGATATCTACTACCTCTCCTCATCATTCTTCTGAAGCTCCTAGTGAATATTGCCATTTCTTCATCCTTTAAGGAGTTTCCTTCTTAGGAGTCTGCTTTGAGGATTATGGCTTTCTTTCCTTCAAATTTTGAATTCTCCTTTTTCTTAATGGTTTGCATAGAGATCTCATGAGTGATTAGAGATTCAATGAGCTCATCATATCTGTAAGTGGTGAGATCTTGAGCTTCCTCAATGGCAATCTTTTTGGCTTACTAGTCTCTGGTCAAACTTCTAAGAATTTTCTTGACTTGCTCTTCTTCTAAGAATTCCCTGCCTAGTCTCTTAAGTTCATTCCCAATGTTTGTGAATCTAGAATTCATATTTGAAATAAATTCATTTTCTTCCATTTCGAAGAGCTCATAATATCTAAGATTTTGGTTGATCTTAGATTCCTTCACCTTGTTTGTTTCTTCGTAGGTTACCTCCAGCTTTCTCCATATCTCTTAAGTCATTTCGTAACTTGAAATTTTGTTAAAGTAATATGCGTCTAAAGCATAGTGAAGCATGTTAATAGCATTTGCATTACTTTGATAACGCTTTACTTCTAGTTCACACCATTGGTTTTTAGGTTTAGTCCGGGGTTGGTTATTTACAGTTATAAGGGCACTAAAAGGACCATTTACAATGACTTGCCATGTATAGTAATCTTGAGATTATATGAAATTCTTCATATAGTTTTTCTAGAATGTATAGTTATGGCCATAGAATAGGGGAGGTCTCGTAACAGAGAGTCCCTTAAGGAGGGTTTGAGCAGTTTTCATGTCTCCTCCAGGAAGCTGTCTCATGCTTCTATCACCCATGGTATTCTTTATACTCTTTAGACTGTTAATTCACAAATAATAGAGTCTTCTCTAATACCACTTGTTGGTCTTAGAGGGATGATTTGGAGTCAGTGGGGGGTGATTGATTCTTTTTCGTTAATAAGCAAGTAACTAAATTTAATCTTCTGAAGTAGTGAAATAAATTGAGAATAAGAAAGTTAGAGATTCAAACACTATGATTTTGTACTGGTTAGGACACTGCCTATCTCTAGTCCCTAAAGCGTGAGCTTTAATCCAATATAGTCAACTCCTTCTGAGGTGGAGAAGCCTTTACAATTGGTATTCTTACAGCTAAGAGTAACCTCCTCTTCCTGTCTCTAATTCCCTAATTCAAGAGTACCCTCCTCTTGAATTCTTATAAATCACAACTTATCCCCAAGTAGTATTTAGGTTACAACAAGACCTCAGCAAGTACCTTGAATAGTCTTAGATAGTGGATTAAAAAAGATGTTAGGGATCTTGTACTTTTGTTATCAAGAATCACTTTTACAACATATTGGAGATTGATTGTTCTAAGCTTTCTGGATGATGACAAACTGATTTAAGAGAGTTGTTTTTCTCTTGAGTTTCTTTTACAGATTAGAATGAGAGATTGCATTTGTTAATGAAAGCTTCGATGTCTTTCTTATTGTTGGTAGAGGCTCTTTTATATGAAGTCTTCAAAATCTTCCCATTGTGACTCTTCCTCAGAGTCCCAATTTTGGTTGTTGTCTCTCAACAACTAGTTTCCTTAATAGCTATTGGATCTTCCATTAGAATCATCCTTCTTTTCGTTAGGCACATGATAAGTGTTAAAACTACACTTATCATATGGCTAAATAATTCTCAATTTTAGATATTTCTTGAGTGTTATTATTTTATTTATAAGATTTCACATGGTATGTTGTTTTAGATGCATTTTTAGAAATTAGGTGAATCTTATAAGGAATTTTCTCGGAAATGAAATTTGGACAATAAGTACGAGAAGTTAGCAGAAATGGACTATGAGCACGAGCTTTTAGGTCACCTTAGAATGATGATGACTTTTTGCTCTAACCTTTTACGAACCAGTTTTTCTATTCTTTGAGAGTCAAATCACTTTTGTCAAGTACCTTTTTTATGATTTTGGACCTTTGACTGCACTTAAAAATAATTAAAATTGCATTTAAAGTGAGCATTTACCTTTTTCTTACGTGCAGTAAATTGTTTCACAATTTTTGATAAAATCCAAACATTTTCAGTAAGTCTCATTATTTTTCCTTGATTTTAGACTCTCCGAGGTTTCCAAAATGCTAAGAATCATTTAAATCAGATAACCATAGTGAAAGTTATGAATTTTTGAATTTAACGTCCCTAATATCCAAAAACCTAGTATCCCTCTCCCCTTGTCGGCCAGAGTCGCCGCCGCGCAGTCATCGCCATCGTTATGGCGGTGAACGCGACCAGGGTTACCACCACCTGCCACTAGGGTAGCTTTAGCCGCTACCCTAGTGACCTTCACTGTCATAGCAGCAACGGTGGCTGCTACAGCGGTGGCAATAACTGCCATACCGGCGGCCGTCACCTTAGCACGACGAGATTCAATCTGTGCCTCATTTTCCTTCTCTCTCTTTACGATTGGTTGAGTATTTTTTCCCTAAAATATCGCCAAGTCAGTGTGTTTTTGTGTGTGGGAACTATTTAAACCCATCTAAGAGAGAGATTAGAGGGGACTTTTCTCCAGAATTTCTTATTAGAATCTGATTTTTGAGAGAAAGAGAGAGAAAGGTAAGAACTAGAGAGAGAAAGCTTAAGAAAAGCATCAAATCTGGGTTTAATCCTTCTTAATCTCAATTCTTAGTTGTTCTTAGGCTTGAACTCGTAGCTTAAACACTAAAATCGATTAGAAATCATTGGTTAAAACAAATTAAATTGGTTTTTAGAGACTTTTCTCAAATACTACTTAAAATTCGTCACTAATCTATCACTAATTT
The DNA here is from genome assembly GCA_947683365.1 of Euphorbia pulcherrima. NCBI lineage: Eukaryota > Viridiplantae > Streptophyta > Magnoliopsida > Malpighiales > Euphorbiaceae > Euphorbia > Euphorbia pulcherrima. The sequence goes on from CANTUS010000015.1 coordinate 45,090,668, forward strand.
TGTCACTACTTTCATCACTATTCTGTCACAAAACAATCAAAGGGATCTCGCCAAGGGTAGATTTGAGTCTCCGAAGATAGATTCATGGCCTAGAGGTACAAAACTGAGTTCCCTTATCTATTTACTACATTTTTATTGCTTTTGGCTGTTGTTCTTGGTGATTTTGGTGTTTATTCCTTCTTGTTTCCTTGGTGTTCTTGCTAAATCCCAGAAAATGGTTAGATCTCTCTAGGGATAGCCTCCACCGCTATCCCTATAGCCTTGACTGCCATCTCTATGGTGGTAAAGGCTATAGCTATGGCGGTGAACCCCATCCTTATAGAGATCCCACTATTCTTTGTGATTTTTGGGTGTTTCCTAAGCCAAATCCATAGAATCAACATTATTTGCGTATTTTAAGTCTAGATCTGTTGAATTGATGACTGATTACAGCCTAAAATCTCCATAATTTTGAATTTATGGATGTTAAAACACCCGGTTCCCCTTTAAATCTGAATTTTGATGGCAAGGCTGTAGTTACAGTCTTGGCCGCCATCGTCATAGCCATGACCGCTTTCTCTATAGCGGTGGAGGCTGTAGAAATGGTAGTTAAGGCTGTCGCTACATCCTTATCCATTTGAGTTCAGTTTTAATCCATTTTCGGTTTTTTTTTTATCGTTTTTCGTCCTTTTCCATGTTTTTCTTCGTGTTCTTGATCTGTTAACTTTTTTTAATAACCTGGATCTTTTATAATTATTTTAATGTGGTCAAATAACTAATTAACCATTAAATTGTTCAACTTGGCTTAAAAATGGGGTTTTTGTCACCTAATAATCGCTTTAAATAATTTCTTGTCACATTAATTTCGTTTTTGGTGTGATTATTGCTTGTGCTTGTTTTATCTATGATTTCAGGTGATTTATCTCGTTTGAAGCCGGGTTTATGTTGGTAAGTTCAGTTGAGACACAATTTTAGTCTCTTATTTATTTATCTATTTTATTTTTCCCGCACTAGAAAAATGTATAGGAATTTGTAAAGCCATGTAACAACTATATATTTGCTTTAATTATTGCTTTATCGTATGATTCGCCGCATGATGTATGAATTATTTTAACCGAAAACACTAATTAGGAGGATTTAAATCGCATAAGAACTAAAGTCACCTTTATTAAAATGTAAATGGTTTGATTTAATAAATGAAAAGTAAGCAACATCATCCGAACTCGGAATCTCTGTTTAAGGTATGGTCTAACCACCTGGTGGATATATCGTACCCAAATTCCTGGTAGAGCTAAATCGGGTGGTGACTATGTCTTAAAAATATAGGATTTTAGGTCTCGTATCTCTTAACATTTAAATTAGACTAAAATTCAACTTCAATATCGATTTTATCAATCTATCTTTTCAGCACGCTAAATCGAGGATCAATCCTTCAGCTCGCTTCACAACTCATTATTTTCTCCCTCCTACATTTCACGCGGGTCACGAAAAAGGTTGTCCGCTCACAGTGCCGACTCTGTTGGGGATTTCCTCTTAACTTAAAATTTGAAAAGCTTTCATTTTTGAAAATTGGTTAAAGGATTTTGATGATATGTTGAAATCATTTTTAAATAAAAGCTTTATTTCTCATGCCTTTTGAATCGATCGCGTAGTTGATTACTAGGTTGAGGTGTCATTATCTCACCCCGTGAAGCTCACTTTTATACCTCATGCCCGCTAGGAATTGGGGATATTTATAGGTGGACACTCGTTTTAACCAACACATAATTCCCCCGATAGCACTCATTTGAGGAGTGGTTAAGCTACACAGAATTATAGTTTGAGACCATGAACCTCGTTAGATAAAGCCATAGTAACTTCCCCTTAGGAAATCACCAAAACACACATGTTTTAGATATAGGTTGCATACTTAATCATCGTTCATTGGCATTTGAGTTAAGCCCCCGATTTTTTGAACGGCGTTGCGCGGGAGTCATTAAGTTGGAAGAAGTTTGCTTATCGCATGCTATTTGTGTTGTGCTCATGCATATGCACCTCATGCATAGGCCGCCTCTGGCTGATTTTTATTTTTAGTCGTTCACTTACCTCTACTCTCCCTTCACTTGAAGGGGGAATTTAATAAAATGCAATGAACTGTATCTAGTTCGCTAGGCATAGCGAGGGATTCACACGTCTCGTGTATTTTGGGGTTAAGCTTCGCATCATAAGCTTTTCTACTCTCTACCTCTCTAAACCACCCTTGTATGTATGGTTTTCATCACTCGAATAATTATATAATCATTCACTTCATCCATGGTTTGATTCGGGCTGATCATCTTCCGGTTTCTCATTTAGGTTGAGACATCCTTGCTGTCACAGCCCTCTTTGGCTCCGACTCGATCATCCTTTGGTTTGTCGATCAGTGATTTTAGTTTTAGTTTCAAAATCTGCTCTATCCACCATGTCTGATTTGCCTCCAGTCAGTGGGATTCCGTCTAAGGGTACCCCTCCTCCTCTTCCTCCTCCAACCAATCAAAATTAGTCGTAGTTAGGCACCAAGGTAGCCGACTCTATGGCTATATTTTTGGAGTCTGATCTATTCCATATTTCCATCTAAGAGCAAGTCCGATCAGCTCTGAGAGAAGAGAGGGATGCTCAAAGGCCATCAAGGCCCATGTTTCAAGCTCAGGAATAGTTAGAGACCCCTCAGAATGGATATGGTCAGCACTGCCTGTACATCACTAGTTTTCAGCTTCACCACTCCCGTCTGTCCGACTGAGTTAGTTTCAGTTGTCAGTCCTCACTTTTACCTCCCCCGTCTTTTACTCTATCGACATTCGATTTTCCTCCTGCCTCACACTCGAGACCTATTTCTCAAACTCTCATCTTCTCCACTTTTTAGGGGGTTTTACTCCACAAATGGCTGTCCCCTCTAGCGGTTTTGTCCTACCTTTGACACCGCCAACGTCCTTTATGCCATCTCCTCCCAGATTTGTGGTCACTCCACATGGAACTACTTATCCTCAAAACCCTTTTGCTCGTCCTTAAGTTGAGATTTTGGCTCCTTCTCCCTTTCAGTTTGGAGCCACTTCCATACACAATGACCAGGTCACACAGTCTCCGGGTGTGACACTCCACGACTAGATCATGCAATCTCCAAGCATGACACCTGAAATAGCGGCACTTCTAAAGTAGCTACTAGCTAAGAATGAAGAGAAAGAGGAAGAGAGGGATAAAGATTGGGTCTCGAAGAACTTTTCAATGCCTAGAATAGAAGCCTACTCCTGTGAGGGGCCTCTTAAATCCCACATCGTGGTGTACGAGTGTGAGCTCGGGCATTTTGGTGACCCTTGGAATGATGATGAATTGTTGCTTTGACCTCATATGGTCTAGTTATTCTATTGTTTATAGGTTGAATCATGCTTGGAAAGTACCTTTTTGATGATTTCGGACCTTTGGCGGCGCTTAAACATCATTTTCATGCATTTAGAATTAGCCGTTTCCTTTTGCTCATGCACAGTAATTTGTTTAATGATTTTCTACAATATCTGAACATTTTCAGTGAGTCTTGTTTATGTCGCTGGATTCTTGACTCTCCAAGCTTTTCAGAATGTCAAGAATCGCCTTAATCAGATGACTGTAGGGAAAGATATAGGCGTTGGAAGTAGAAACCCTAAATTTGCCCTAATTGCCCTAAGAAACCCTAATCAACCAAAACCCTACCAGAAACCCTAATTACCAAACCTAAACCCTAATTAATTACGTAAGACCCAACCCTAATTTATCAAAACCCTAGAAGCCCCCTAGCTACCCTTTTGCTGCCACCATCGCCGGTGGCGGCGGTGGCAGCTTGCCCTATGGCAACGGTGGCCGCCACTCTTGTGGCAGCCACCGACACCATGGTGGCGTTCATTGCCGCCCTTTCTGGCGGTGAAACAACCGCCACTATAGTGGCGATGGATGCAACTATCATGGCAGTGACCACCGCCCCTATGGCGGTCACCGCCGTGATGGTGGCGTTGGGCATGGCACGACCTGTTTCAGGCGGTGCCTCTTCGTTCTCTCTCTCCTCATGCAATTTGGCCATATATTTTTCTTGAAAATTTGCCTAAGTCAGTGGATTTTTGTGTGTGAGAGTATTTAAACCAATCCAAAAGAGAGGTTAGAGGACTTTTCTCCAGGCTTAGAATTAAAAATCACTTTTTGAGAGAAAATCAAGAACAAGAGAGAGAAAGGGAAGAACTAGAGAGAGAAAGCTTAAGAAAGGCATAGATTCTGGGTTTAGTCCTCTCTAATCTCGATTCTTAGTTGCTCTTAGGCTTGATCTCATGGCTTAAACACTAAAATCAATTAGAAATCATAGGTTAAAATAGATTAAATAGGGTTTTAGAGACTTTTCTTCAAATACCACCCAAATAATCTTACACTATTTTCGTCGCTGTTTCCATCGTCATTCCGTCGAAAAATCATCAAAAGCTTGCCAAATGTCCGATTCGAGTCTCCCGAGTTAGATTCACAGCCTAGAGGTAACAAAACTGAGTTCCCTTAATCTTTTACTTCATTTTATTGTTTATTGTTGCTGTTCTTGCTGTTTTTGGTGTTGTTTCTTAGTTTTTCCTTAGTGTTTTTGGAAAACCATCGGAAAATAATTCGAGCTCTATAGGGATAGCCTTCACCTCTATCCTTATAGCCTTGGCCGCTACTGTTATAGTGGTGAAGGCTATAGCTATGGAGGTGAACTCCATCCCTGTAGAGGTCCCATTATTTCTTACGATGTTTGGGTATTTTCTTACCCAAATCCTTAAAATCAACATTATTGGAGTATTTTAAGTCCAGATCTGATGAAATACAGTTAATTACGACTTAAAACTTCTATGGTTTCGAGTTTATGGATGCAAAAACACCGTTGTCCCCCTTAAAAACAAAGCTCGATGGCCAAGGCTGTAGCGACAGCCTTGACTGCTGCCATTATAGCCTCCACCGCTGCCACTATAGTGGTCAAGGCTATAGTGACGGCGGTCAAAGCTGCCGCTATAGCTTTGACAGCCGAAATTTGGTTTTAAGTCCTTTTTGCCTATTTTAATGCATTTTCAGTCTCTTTTTTTTACTTGAAAAATCTCTAAAAATCACAAATAATCTGAAATTAATTAAATTAATTTTGTAACTGCTGGAAATTATTTTATCTATTATTTAATGGCTTAAATGACTATTTAATAGCTTAAAAATGACCATTTTGCTAAATGAATGCCTAATAAACATTTTTACCACGAATTCCAAAAATATTCTGAAAATACTAAATCTGATCGTAGGATGTTTAGTTGATTTATTTTATGTTTTTAGGTTGTTAGATTATTAATTAACACCGAAAAATTATGTTTTTGTCCCAAAAAATCCAAAAATATGTTTTCTTCATGCTACGTGTTTATTTTCCGCATTTATTTATTTATGATTATTCCTGTATATCTATTGCCTCATTTGGAGCCAGGTCCGAGTTGGTAAGCTCGGTTAAAACCCAGTTTCGCCCGTTTATTTATTCATCACTTTATTTATTTTCTCGCATTAGAAAAAATGTATAGGTATTTGTAAAGCCTTGTAAATATTTTATTTCCTTGCTTTGTTTATTTATCGCTTTTCGTGTGATGTATGACATATAAATCGAAAGCGCCAAACAATAATTAGATTAAATCGCATAAGAACCGAAGTCGCATTTATTAACATAAATGGCTTGATTCAAAAATTGAAAAGTAAGCAAGATCATCTGGACTTAGAATCTCTATTTTAAGGTACGGTCCAACCATCCGGTGGGAATATTGTACCCAAATTCTCGGTGGAGCTTAACCGGGTGGCGACTCTATCTTAAAATACGGGATTTTAAGTCTCGTATCCCTTAACACCTAAAATTGGACTTAAATTTGACATCAACATCATTTTCCATTATCGCTTTCATCACAGTAAAATAAGGACTATCCCTTAGCCCGCTTCACAGCGCTCATTATTTCTCCACCCCATGCAAAAGAGCATTAAAGCATACCGTGTGGGCGGGGGATTTGGGTCGTCAGCTCACAATGGTGGCTCTGCTGGGGATTCTCCTTTAACTTAAAATTTGAAAATCGCTCTCATTTTTGAACCTTGGTTAAAGGATTTTGATGATGAGCCTAAATCATTTTTAAATCAATGCTTTATTTCTTATTCCTTTTAACTCCACCGCTTAGTTAGATTCTTAGTTTTAAGGTGCCATTTTATCACCCCCGTGAAGCTCACTAGCATACCTCATGCCCGCCAGGAATTGGGGATATTTGTGGGTGGAACACTCATTTCAACCAACACGTAATTCCGCGGTCGTACTCATTTGAGGAGTGGTTGAGTTACACGGAATCAAGGTAAATGAGACCCTTATACAGTGTTATTCCACGACACCAGCAGTTTGAGACTATGAACCGCGATAAATCTAGCCATAGCAACTTTCCCGTAGGCTCACCGGAATAATCTAGATTTAGGTCGCATACTCTTTTGCTGTTTCCTGGTGCTAGAGTTAACTCTAGACTACAAATTGGCATTGCGCGGGAGTTTTAAGGTTAGAAGAGGTTTATTTGTTTTCTTGTGCTACTTGTGTTGTGCTCATGCATACGCACTTCATGCATAGGCTGCCTGTGGTCGACCTTTATTTTCAATTTTTGCTTACCCCTATTCTCCCCTCGCTTGAAGGGGGAATTTAGCAAAATGCCTGAGATCGTTTGAGCCCCGATGACCTGTACCTAGTTCGCTAGGCATAGAGAGGAATTTGTACGTCTCACGTATTTTGGGGTCAAGCTTCGCATCATAAGCTCTTATACTCTCTACCTCTCTAAACCACGCCGTATGTATAGCATTCATCACTCGAATATTTGTGTTATCATCCATTTCATTCATGGTTCGATTCTGGCTGATCATCTTTTGGTTTTAGAGTCTGGCTAAGGCACCGTTACCATCGGGCTTGATCATCTTCTAGTGCACTATTCTATGGGTCTGAATTTAGCTTCAAGCTCAGTTTCAGAATCTATTTCTTTCTGCTATATCTGATTTGCCGGCAGCAGATAGGATTCCATCCGAGGGTTCTTCTTCTCCTCCTCTCCTCCTGCTTGATCAGGGTTAGTCTCTATTGAGTTCCGAGATTGCCAATGATTTGTCAGCGTTTCTCTGATCTGATCAATTCTGAGATGCAATTCAGGGGTAGATCAAAGATTTGGTCCGCCTAGTTTTAGAAGAGAAAAGAAGTGTCCAAAGGATTCTGATGATTGGTATTCAAGCTCGGGGATAACCAGAGATTGCTCAAAGTGGGTTAGTTCAGGTTCTGTCATTTTAGGCCTAGTCTTCTGTTCAACTGATTCAGTGTGTGCAGTAGCCTATTCAGCCTCCGCCTATCCTATTTCAGTTCGGTTAGGATATCGTGTAATCTCAGTCGCCCGTATTTACTTATCCAACCCGGGCTCCAACCTATACCTTTAAGCCTGGTTTTCGCACCAGTATAAGCTAGCTTCTGCTAACCCCAATAACCCCGGATCAGTTTCAGCCGGCTCGGTCAGTTTATCCCATTGAGTCCTGATCTGGTCTATTCCAACTGGATCAAAATTTAGCTCAACCTCAAATGCCTCCAAAGTCCTTTCTTCCTACTTCTCCTTAGTTTATTGTTGCTTTGAGAGGGGCTGCTTACCCGCAAAACCCCTTCAATACCTATCTGCGATTCAGTTCTCAGGTTGAGCCCCCCATTGCTTACTTCACCATTCCAGTTTGGATTCCCCCATCACTCTGGCGGCTAAGTCATGCAACCTTCGGGCATGACACCTGAAATTGAAGCTCCCACACGTCGGTTAGTGCCCTATTCATCTAGCGACCAGGTCATACAATCTCCGATCATGACACCTAAAATGGAGGCTCTACTGTATAAGTTCCTACTCTTTAGTTCTAAAGAGAGTCAAAAAGCAAAGCTCAAAGAGCATTAAGGACCTCATGCAATCCCATCGCGAGCCAAGGTGAAGGAGAAGCTTTCATGAGCCAACAAGTTAAATCACAGGCCGTCCCCTCAGGATCGGGCGATCGATTGGGCACCAGTTATAGTAGCTCCCAAAGATAACCCAGAGAATGTTACAAGTCCATAGAAATTACCCCTTAGTGTAATCTTAGCCACCTTAAGGGAGCGCAGCCTCCTTAGAACCCTTCGCAAGCATAGACCCCCTAAGGAAGAGGAGAAGCATACCTTTTATGCATATCACGTTAAAAGAGGCCACCATACTGATGAATGTCAGAGATTGATTCAAGACATTAGCCGATTAGTGAGGGAAGGAAAGATAGTTAAACCTGAAAAAGCATTTAACCATCAGGATTCACCTCTTCTTTCTGGCTCACCAAAAGGAGTTAGTGGTCTGCAAGATCTCATTAGAGTCATCTTTTCTGAAAGCAAGAATCTCGTGAGGTCTCTAGCGAATGAAGGAGATAGGTCATCAGTTGAGCGCATAAAAGTCCCGGATCTCAGCCTAGATGACATGCCAATGAAACCTATCGAGGATGCTTAATCTACCAGCGCTGCAACTCAAGACCCTCCGTCTGGGGAGGCCGACTATCTATTATGCAATTTTTGCTTCCTAGTATCTAGATGTGAATAATTATGCCTTTAAGGCACTTTAATTTAATGAAAGACTCTCTTTTTGCTTATTATTTTGATGTTTCACCCAATTAGTCCATGCATTCATTTTATTACAAGCATAATGTGTTCAGTATTCATGACGTTTCTTTAATTGAAATAAGTTTTAGTACAGATGGTAACCTAAAATGGTAACCATTATCTAATGACCTAACCTTTGAAAGAAAATGAGAGATAATGAGTGCTTAAAGATCATGATAACACCTTCACCTGGTCATACCTAGGGACCCAGGGTTCGTCATCAGATCCCTGAGCATCTCATATCCATGCCTAAAATAGTAAAAGAAGCTCAGTCCTTCCTTGGATAGATCCAATATGTCAATCGGTCCATTGCTGGCCACACGACTATATGCAAACCAATTTTCAAGCTACCGAAGAAGGGTCAGCCGATTATGGAGAAACAACATCGCTGGATCATCTTCGATAGAGTTATGGCTTATCTTTTCTTCTCCCACCCATTCTCAAATTTCCCACCCCCATACAACATTGCCTTTTCCTAATACGCCATGCCTTTCACCTCTACAAACCTTCCCTGTTTCTCTCCTCCTTGGCAATTCTCGGCTAGGGGGACACAAATGATCGGCAAGATTCGACCCTCATCAGCATAGGCGAAAGCTGAACCTTATCACTAACATTACTGTCAAGAAGACAACCAAGTTCCTCGAGAAATGATTCTTTACTCGGCGTAGCCTACCCCATCGCATCATCCAAGTTATTGGGGTTTCAATCCCAAGGGGCAACCCCTAATCGATCGAAAATTTGGGTCAGAGCCCCGCAGATCTTCACCGCACTGCCCACGAGCTAGTGGGATAACCGAAACTAAGAGTTGTATTAAACCCAGCGTCAAAGGGACCCCTATAGACTAAGGTGCAGCTTGAGCAGCTTAAATGGTCTTTAGACATATCAAAAGCGCATAGCGAGGCTGAAGAACAACCGCATCAAGCATTAAGACTATCCATCAAAAGCTGAAGATCTGATTCCAATGCAAACGGAGCCTTCTAATGCCGACCCAAAGGGGGAAATTCTATCTAGTTTGGGTAAGACTTTGAATATTCAAAAAAGCACTCAATCCAAGGGGCATGATTATCAATAGTAATGAGTTCGTAAACCCTATCAATCAAAACAGGTTGAAGCGTTATCATATCTAACCAAAAGAATCAAATCTAAAAAACCGTCATATAAAAAGCATATATAAATTAATCACTTGATGAGTGGTCCTCCACTGCTCGGGCAAAAATTAGGGTGTATCCTGCTGACCGGTATTCTACAAACCGGTCAGGCAAAAGTTAGGGTGCAAAATGACCCGCTAGGCTGAAAACCCAAAAAGGGCAGCCTAGGCAAAAGTCAGGGTAAAGTGAGCCACGAGAGTTTGTTGACTAGAAAACCTTCATAGGCTAGTTAACTTTAGAGTTTGAGTCGGTAGAAATGGTTATCATCATCATGTACTCAAACTTACTTCATTTAATGGAAATGTCATTTTACTGAATCCTTTATATTTATGCTTGAATAAATATATTGGGCCCTAAGGGAGAAATGTTACAAGTAAGTCGAACGAAGGGTGCATGCAGTCAACACGTTTCATCAAAAGCAAAGGCAAAAGGCAAAAATCCTGATAGACTGAAAAGAATTGAGGTCTATGCAAAAGTTGGGATGTTCCGCTGGATTAAAAACCCGAAAAGGGCGGTCTAGGAAAAAATTAGGACATAAAAGCAAAAAAATGAACAAGTCTGATGGGCCTGACACAATGTCTGGGTCTATGCAAAAATTAATACAATTATAACAAAGATTACCGACTGCCATCAATCACATTGAGATATCTGCATCATCGCCATCAGCATCAGAATGCAAGAATATGTTTGCCGGTCTAATATATTTGAAGGACTCAAATTTGTCCTCCGCCCGTGTCTGCTCAAGTGTTGGCCGCAACCGAGCATCTTGATTCCACAATATCCTAATCTTCCAAAACCATCCTTGGTAGAATTTATTGGTAGTGATAGCGTCCAGCCGTTTATCATCTAGAACCTTGAAATTCGCTTTGTGCTCCCACCTGTCTCTGATTCGTTCAATTTAATAATCATTTATAGAGCGAGAGGGTGTGTATAAAAATGAGAATCCTCCGCTAAGGGGCATTCTTGTTCTGCCTATACTGAAGGCACTTCCATGCATTCTCTTCCCTAATCGAATATTTATTGCGCCTAGCATCCATCTAGTGAATAAGCAAAGCAACCAAAGTAATCAACGCAAGCAAATAATCACACCAGTCAAACCAAATGAAGTAACCAAAGTATCAAATCACCAATGTATCAGGTGAATGCCAAGATACAACAAGAAAAGAAAAGATAGTCATCAAGGTATCTGGAGGGTAGCAAGAGAGTGCAGAAGTCTATCAATCTAGCATCTGTCAATCCTCCCCGTTATAATCAGATCAGATGTATCCTATCCTGTTGTCATCCTCGTTTTGCTCACCCTTTGTGGTGTCCCCCGCAAGAGTGTGAGATGATACGGGCTCAGATGAAAGCTTGGGGCGAGCTATAGACCACGTGAAATATATCTTCCTCGTCTATGTAGCACCATGAGTAAGTCCCAAGGATCCGAATCATATCGTATCAGCCTTAAAGCCTGACCATCACCTCTCATATCTATGCCTGCCACTCAGCCTTGCCCCCTAAGTTGGGCCTCAAGATCGTCTCTCTGAATCCGCAGCCTCCGAGCCTAGTCACTGAGCTGTGCCACCCCTCAAGCATGCAAGGTCCTCTCCTCCATATACTGAGCTCTCTCGAACGTCAACTGGCCCTGATATTTTGCTAGCTCTTGGTTAACATGCACTCACCCTCCTCGCTTGTTCGAACCCACAGTCTTGCTCTATAGCAATGAAAACCTGTGCACATCAACAACCGCGAAAATGATTAGCTCCAATACATTATGCATCGTGCATGCATTCATAATATTCATATATGTTATCGTATTTGTTTCTTGCATAAAATGATGAAAGAAATCAATTACCCCGGAAATGGAATCCTGGGCTAAGACAATGTCTCTCACTGAAAAATATCCTCGAGCTATGCGCTCAGCCTCAGAGGCAAGCACCTGCAAGTCAGAAACAAAATTAGACCGATCACCATGACCAAGCAGTAGTCTATCATAATCAGAGAAGTGCTTACATGTGTAGTATTGGGAGGAGTGAAGAAAATGGACATGGTAGTCTCCTCAATGAGCTTAACCTTGCGCACCCCTGGCTAGCTCAGAACTTGTAGCTCTTATTCCATGGCATTCCCTAGGACCCCTTAGACAAATCCGTGGGGTGGAATCCCCCTAGCATGAGGAATCTCTATGGAAGACATCTCGGGCTGGAGCTGTGGCCCCTATGAAGTGTCTCCCAAGCCGGTACAGCCAGCACCACTGGTCCCTCTCCTTTTCTTGCGGGAAGCCTAAAAAAGAGCAAGTCAAATGTCAGTCAAGCAGTGAGACAATAGAAAGTTGAAGTGCATCCTCAATAGTCAAGTTATACCTTTTTCTGTCGGGGTAAGAAAACTCCGGGACCGACGAGATCCTCAACATTGAAGGGTATGCCATCCTAATCCATGGCTATGCCACCACCCTCACCATTTGAGGAGGGCTCATCATCATCATCATCATCCCTGCCATACCTATCACTACCCTCGGTCACCATACCATCATCTCTAAAATCCTCATGCTTATCAACTGGGGTCAATCTCCTATAAGCAAGAATAAGCCGATCGAGGTGAGTAGAATAGTCTCATCCAAGTGAGGATACTCTCTCCTGATCACCATCCATATACCTCGCCAAAAGGAACCCACTGGCACATTGGGCGAGACTCTCCTCTGAAGGGTGACGCTAGTCCTCCACCTTCAGATGCGCTCCCCGAAGTACCACTTCAGACTCTGGGGGCACTATAGCATGAAGTGGTAGCCATCAACCCCTCGTCGTCCATCAGCTCCTCCCCAGATCTCTCCAATATGATCATAGTACGGTAGTCCTCTCCATGGCTCCGCGATGAGCTTAAAAATAACAACAAATCACTGTAAGTATCTCTCCTTTTATCCATATAGTTTCAGACTAAATGATTAAAATAAATGTGCAAGAGTCGATTTTATTACCCAATGTCGGCGAAGCTGCCTCAAATAATCCCTATACCATGCATGCCCATGGGTGTCCTTATCCTTCCACCCTATCATCCACAGGGCTATGTAATGAGAACCGTCCGGGGGCTGAGTGTCTAACCCAGGCGGTGGGACAACTCTATAGGCATACGCCTGTACCTACAAAAAGAATGATAAAGTTAGTGCACAATCAGCATAATTATTTCAGATTTTTCGGTGGGTGGAATTCCTAACCTGAATCCAGAAGGCCCCAGCCTTGAACTCGCTGATGTCCCAACGGGCTGAGCAATCAAGGGAAAAATACATCTGTCCAAGTATAACCCGAGGCGAATTCCACTCTCAAAAAATAGTCATGTCCTCGAGAGTGCTAAGTAAGCCCATAGTGGCCACACTGGAGGAAGTGGGAAAGAATAGGGTGGTAAGCAATGTGATGACGAAAGATCGCAAATATTGAGTCAACCAGTCACCACTGATGTTGGTCTCCTAGGTCTAATATGTCTCAAGTATGGCATACTTGAGCCTCTCTTTCATTGGGGGAGAGACCCCGAGGAGCGCCTCTACTCGAGCTCGAAAAGCTGGCCGATCGTGGAAACGGTCGACATATAAGTCGAAATGAATCACTCGGCCTCCCCATTGGAATCCCGTCATCGCTGCTACATTAGAAGGGGTGATAGTTAGCTCCCCAACCAGCAAGTGAAATGTATAGGTGGTCTCACTCCACCTCCATACCAAGCATGCCATAACTATCTAGCTCATAGGCTTATGCCCCGTCGGTAAAGCCTCAAGTAATGGCACCAAGTCCGTGTCCATAATTGCCTCGACTAACGAGAAATCTTAGGTTGCCCCGCGCCCTAGCTTTTATCTTTATCCACCACTTGGCCCAACGGCTTATGGACCCCATCATCTTGTAATTACAAGTCTGCGAAATTTTAAATGTCAAGAATTAGTACCGAAAAAGGCAAAGTAGAAGTTAATTATGCAAATTAAAAAAAGAAAGCCAGTTTTTAGCACCTAGATCACCTCGAAGCTGAATTTCAACATCAAAATCAGATTCAGGGCAAAAAATAAGCCTAGGTAGCACCCCTCAAAATTTTTTTTGGGCTCGCCGGCGATGGTTTCACTCCCGCCATCATAGTGGCATTCACCGCCACCATGATGGCGTCCACCGCTATAGCAGCGATGGTGACCGCTGCCTCTAAAGTGGTGGCGGAGGCATCAGCCCCAAGGCATCTCCCGGCATCCCTTTCTCCCTAAAATCCAAATTTAGCCCAAATCCTGGTCCAAATCAAGTCAAATCAGTTCCTAAACAATCCTAAAGTAGTTCTAAACCCTATTTATCAACAATTTCATAAAAAATCCAAGCCTAAATGCCTAAGAATTCAAAGTTAGGCCATGAGCATAAATTGCGAAATTTGAAATTTTGATCGGGTTTTGGGGTATTACCTGAAGAGTCGAGGCATGCCTACTCAAATCCATGTACATCCGGGGTTACGAGTAAGGAGTATACCCCAAATACTTGTCTTCTTAGCAAAGTCCATACGTTTGGGCCACCGAGAGATCACGTAAACTGTGGCTAGTCATATGCAAGAAGCTATGGTCAATCCCACCGGATCCCTTCTAGATCATTTTGGCTCAATAACTCAAAGAAACCGAGCCCCATTCGTGGTTGTATGGAATGGGAGTCAAAGAATGCAAATGGAAAGAAAAGAAAGAATAGAAAGGAAGAAGAAAAATGCAGAATATGGAAGAAATGAAAAGTGAAAGGAAAAGAAAGAAATGAAAGAAAAAAGAAAAGGAGTATATTCCTTTTTGTCTTTTATAGCGTAGAATATTCTCTGGAATATTCCTTTCCGCAAGGGGCAAAGCTCTCCAATTGGTTATTTCTTTCCGGGCCCCAGATATCCCTAAACTCAATTTATATTTCATTCTTCCATTTTTATTGCATAATTGAAGGGGCAAACATTTTTGTTCTACAAAATCAGTTAAGTAATAAAAACGCAATTTATATGATTTACTAATGCTTCAACACTACCTTGACAGGTACACTATATGGCAATTCCGATGGGCGATCAGTCCGAAGATCCAGAATCTGGAATTCAGAAAATCCTTTTAGGACACCCCACATTAACCTTCTAAATCCCCAGGGGCACCTCGATGCAACATACCTATCTGAGAATCCAAACCCTCAAAAGCCCAAGCCCGTGCTTGGCAATCCGTCAATAGCCGAAGCCCATGCTTGGCAAAACCTCAAAAGCCCAAGCCCATGTTTAGCAATCCATCAAAAGCCCAAGCCCATGCTTGGCAAAACCTCAAAAGCTTAAGACCATGCTTAGCAATCCGTCAAAAGCCCAAGCCCATGCTTGGCAAAACCCTCAAAAGCCCAAGCCCATGCTTGGCAATCCGTCAAAGCCCAAGCCCATGCTTGGCAAAACCTCAAAAGCCCAAGCCCTTGCTTGGCAATCTGTCAAAAGCCTAAGCCAATGCTTGGTAAAATCTCAAAATCCCAAGCCTGTGCTTGGCAATCAGTCAAAAGCCCAAGCCCATGCTTGGCAAAAACTCAAAAGCCAAAGCCCGCGGTTGGTGATCCGTCAAAAGCCTAAGGCTATGCTTGGCAAAACCTCAAAAGCCCAAGCCCGCGCTTGGAAACCATCAAAAGCCCAAGCCCATGCTTGGCAAAACCTCAAAAGCCCAAGCCCGCGCTTAGCAAACCTCAAAAACCCAAGCCCGTTCTTAGCAAAGCCTTAAAAGGCCAAGCCCATGCTTGGCAAACCTTAAAAGCCCAAGCCCATGCTTGGAAAAACCTCAAAAGACCAAGCCCATGCTTGGCAACCCTCAAAAGCCCAAGCCCGCACTTGACAAACCACAAAAGCCCAAGCCCGCACTTGGCGACCCTCAAAAGCCCAAGCTCGCACTTGGCAAACCTCAAGTCTCTCTTAATAGGTATACCGAATCAAAACATCCAAGTCAAGATCTCGTTCTTGATAAGTCTATTGATGGCAACCCTAGTAGACAACTGGTTCAAGAACGCATGCCTCAGGTATAACCCTTTATCCCTTGCTCTTTCATGAGATCACACTTTGCTCGCCAAATGGTAATCTCCCGAGGGGTAGCCTGTGAGCACGGGCTTTTTGGTGACCCTTGGAACGATGATGACTTGTTGCTCTAACCTTATATGGTCTAGTTGTTATATTCTTTAAAGGTCAAATCGTGCTTGGCAAGTACCTTTTTGATGATTTCGGACCTTTGGCGGCACTTAAATATCATTTTCATGCATTTAGAATTAGCCGTTTCCTTTCGCTCGCACATAGTAATTTGTTTCATAATTTTCTACAAGATCCAAACATTTTCAGCGAGTCTTGTTTATATTGTTGGATTCTTGACTCTCAAAGATTTCTGGAATGTCAAGAATCGCCTCAATCGGATGACCATAGGGAAAGATATAGGCGTTGGAAGTAGAAACCTAAATCTGCCCTAATTGCCCTATGAAACCCTAATCAACCAAAACCCTACCAGAAACCCTAATTACCAAACCTAAACCCTAAATAATTACATAAGCCCTAACCTTAATTTATCAAAATCCTAGAAGCCCCCCTAGCTCCCTTTTTGCGGCCACCACCACCAGCGGCGGCGGCGGCGGCCGCTACTCTTGTGGCAGCCACCGCCTCCGTGGTGGCGTTCACCGCCACCCTTTGTGGCGGTGAAGGCCACCGGGGTGGCTACCCCTGCCATTATGGTGGCAACCACCGCCACTATGGTGGATGCTGCTATCATGGCGGTGATCGCAGTGACGGTGGCATTGGGCGTGGCACGACCTGTTTCAGGCCATGCCACTTCGTTCTCTCTCTCCTCTTGCGATTTTGCCATGTATTTTTCCCAAAAATTTGCCTAAATTAGTGGATTTTTGTGTGTGAGAGTATTTAAACCAATCCAAGAGAGAGGTTAGAGGACTTTTCTCCAGGATTAGAATTTAAAAATCACTTTTTGAGAGAAAATCAAGAACAAGAGAGAGAAAGGGAAGAACTAGAGAGAGAAAGCTTAAGAAAGGCATAGAATCCGGGTTTAATGCTCTCTAATCTCGATTCTTAGTTGTTCTTAGGCTTGATCTTATAGCTTAAACACTAAAATCAATTAGAAATCATAGGTTAAAAAGGATTAAATAGGGTTTTAGAGACTTTTCTTCAAATACCACCCAAATAATCTGTCACTATTTTCGTCGCTGTTTCCATCGCCATTCCATCGAAAAATCATCAAAAGCTTGCCAAACGTCTGATTCGAGTCTCCCAAGTTAGATTCACGACCTAGAGGTAACAAAACTGAGTTCCCTTAATCTTTTACTTCATTTAATTTTTTATTGTTGCTGTTCTTGCTGTTTTGGGTGTTGTTTCTTGGTTTTTCCTTGGTGTTGTTTCTTGGTTTTTCCTTGGTGTTTTTGGAAAACCGTCAAAAAATAATCCGACCTCTATAGGGATAGCCTTCACCTCTATCCCTGTAGCCTTGGCCGCTACTGTTATAGCGGTGAAGGCTATAGCTATGGAGGTGAACTCCACCCCTATAGAGGTCCTGTTATTTCTTATGATTTTTGGGTATTTTCTTACCCAAATCCATAAAATCAACATTATTGGAGTGTTTTAAGTCCAGATCTGATAAATACTGTTGATTACGACTTAAAATTTCAATGGTTTCGAGTTTATGGATGCAAAAACACCGTTGTCCCCCTTAAAAACAAAGCTCGATGGCCATGGCTGTAGCGACAGCCTTGACCGCCGCCATTACAGCCTCCACCGCTGCCACTATAGCAGTCAATGCTATAGTGACGGCGATCAAAGCTGCCACTATAGCTTTGACCACCGAAATTTGGTTTTAAGTCCTTTTTGCCCATTTTAATGCGTTTTCAGTCCCCTTTTTTACCCGAAAAATCTCTAAAAATGACAAATAATATGAAATTAATTAAATTAATTTTATAACTGCTGAAAATTATTTTATATATTATTTAATGAGTTAAATGACTATTTAATGGCTTAAAAATGACCATTTTGCTAAATAAATGCCTAATGAACCTTTTTGCCATGGTTAAAAATTCCAAAAATATTCTGAAAATACTAAATCTCATCTTAGGATGTTTTGTTGATTTATTTTACATTTTTAGGTTGTTAGATTATTAATTAACACTCGAAAATTATGTTTTTGTCCCGAAAAATCCAAAAATATGTTTTCTTCATACTATGTATTTATTTTCCGCATTTATTTATTTATGATTATTCCCGTATATCTATTGCCTCGTTTGGAGCCGGGTCTGAGTCGATAAGCTCAGTTAAAACCCAATTTTGCCCATTTGTTTATTGATCGCTTTATTTATTTTCTTGCATTAGAAAAAATGTATAGGTATTCGTAAAGCCTTGTAATAATTTTATTTCCTTACTTTGTTTATTTATCGCTTTCCGTGTGATGTATGGCATATAAACCGAAAATACCAAACAATAATTGGATTAAATCGCATAAGAACTGAAGTCGCATTTATTAACATAAATGGCTTGATTTAAAAATTGAAAAGTAAGCAACATCATCCGGACTTAGAATCTCTATTTTAAGGTGCGGTCCAACCATCCAGTGGGAATATCATACCCAAATTCCCGGTGGAGCTTAACCAGGTGGCGACTCTATCTTAAAATATAGGATTATAAGTCTTGTATCCCTTAACACCTGAAATTGGACTTAAATTCAACATCAACATCATTTTCCATTATCGTTTTCATCAGGGGTAAAATAAGGACTCTCCCTTAGCACACTTCATAGCGCTCGTTGTTTCTCCGGCCCACACCGAAGAGCATGAAAGCTTACCGTACGGACGGGGGATTCGGGTCTTCAGCTCACAGTGGTGACTCTACCGGGGATTCTCCTTTAACTTAAAATTTGAAAGTCGCTCTCATCTTCGAACCTTGGTTAAAAGATTTTGATGATGTGCCTAAACTATTTTTAAAACAATGCTTTATTTCTTATGCCTTTTAACTCCACCACTTAGTTAGATTCTAAGTTTTGAGGTGCCATTTTATCACCCCCGTGAAGCTCACTAGTATGCCTCATGCCCGCCAGGAATTGGGGATATTTGTGGAGCACTCATTTCAACCAATGTGTAATTCCTGCGATCGCAGTCATTTGAGGAGTGGTTGAGTTACACGGAAGTAAGGTAAACGAGACCCTTCTATAGTGTCATTCCACGACACCAACAGTTTGAGACTATGAACCGTGATAAATCTAGCCATAGCAACTTCCCTGTAGGCTCACCGGAATAATCTAGATTTAGGTCGCATACTCTCTTACTGTTTCCTAGCGCTAGAGTTAACCCCAGACCACAAATTGTCTTTACGCAGGAGTCATAAGGTTGGAAGAGGTTTATTTGCTTTCGTGTGCTACTTGCGTTGTGCTCATGCATTCGCGCTTCATGCATAGGCTGCCTATGGCTGACCTTTATTTTCAGTTTTCGCTTACCCCTATTCTTCCCACGCTTGAAGGGGTAATTTAACAAAATGCCTGAGATCCTTTGAGCCCCGATGACCTGTACCTAGTTTGCTGGGCGTAGCAAGGAATTTGTACATCTCACATATTTTAGGGTTAAGCTTCGCATTATAAGCTCTTCTACTCTCTACCTCTCTAAACCACTTGTATGTATAGCATTCATCACTCGAATATTTATGTTATCATCCATTTCATTCATGGTTCGATTCGAGCTGATCATCTTCCGGTTTCGGAGTTAGGCCAAGGCACCGCTATCATCAGGCTCGATCATCCTCTAGTTTGCTGTTCTATGGGTCTGAATTCAGTTTCAAGCTCTGATTTAAAATCTGTTTCTTTCTGCTATGTCTGATTTGCTGCCAGTGGATAGGGTTCCATCCAAGGTTTCTTCTTCTCCTCCTCTCCTCCCTACTAATCAGGGTCAGTCTCCATTGAGTTTTGAGATTACCAATGCTTTATCAGCATTTCTCCGATCTGATCAATTCCGAGACGCAATTCAGGGGCAGATCTAAGATTTGGTCTGCGTAGTTTTGGAAGAGAAAAGAGGTTTCCAAAGGATTCCGATGATTGGTATTCAAGCTCGGGGACAACCAGAGATCGCTCAAAGTGGGTCAGTTCAAGTTCCGTCATTTTAGGCCCAGTCTTCTGTTCAACCGATTAAGTGTGTGCAGCAGCCTATTCAGCCTCTACCTATCCTATTTCAGTTTTGTCAGGATATCATACAATCTTAATCGCCCGTATTTGCTTATCCAACCCGGGCTCCAACCCATACCTTCAAGCCTGGTTTTCACATTAGTATGAGCCAACTTCCGTTAACCCTAAAAACCGCGGATTAGTTTCAGCCCGCTCGATCAGTTTCTCCCATCCGGTCCTGATCTGGTCTATTCCAACTAGATTAGAATTTATCTCAACCGTAAATGCCTCCAAAGTCCTTTCTTCCTACTCCTCCTCAGTTTATTGTTGCTCCGAGAGGGGCTGCTTACCCGCAAAACCCCTTTAATGCCAGTCTGCAAGTCAGCTCTCAAGTCGAGCCCCCATTGCTTGCTTTATCATTCCATTTTGGATCCTTCCATCCCTCTAGCGGCCAGGTCATACAACCTCCGAGCATGACACCTAAAATTGAAGCTCCCGCTCATCGGTTAGTGCCCCATTCATCTAGCGACCAGGTCATGCAATCTCTGAGCATGACACCCAAAATGGAGGCTCTACTGGATAAGTTCCTACTCTTTAGTTCCAAATTGAGTCGAAAAGCAAAGTTCAAAGAGCGTAAAGGACCTCATGTTGTCCTATCACGGGCTGTGGTGAAGGCGAAGCTTTCACGAGCCAGGAATTTGAATCACAAGCCGTCCCTTTAGGATCGAGCGATCGCTCGGGCACCAGTTGTAGTAGCTCCCAAAGATAACCCAGAGAATGTTACAAGTCTATGGAAATTACCCCTCAGTGTAATCTTAGCCACCTTAGGGGAGCACGGCCTCCTCAGAACCTTTCGCAAGCATAGACCCCCTAAGGAAGAGGAGAAGCATAACTTTTGTGCGTATCACGTCAAAAGAGGCCACCGTACTGACGAATGTCAGAGATTGATTCAAGACATTGGCCATTTAGTGAGGGAAGGAAAGATAGTTGAGCATTAAAAAGCATTTAATCATTAGGATTCACCCCCTCTTTCTGGCACACCAAAAGGAGTTAGTGGTCTACAAGATCTTATTAGAGCCATCTTTTCCAAAGGCAAGAATCTCGCGATGTCTCTAGCAAATGAAGGAGATAAGTCATCAGTTGAGTGCATGAAAGTTTTGGATCTCTACCTGGACGATATGCCAATAAAACCTACCGAGGATGCTTAATCTACCAACGCCACAACTCAAGACCCTCCGTCTATGGAGGACGACTATCTATTATGTAATTTTCACTTCCTAGTATCTAGATGTGAACAATTATGCCTTTAAAGAACTTTAATTTAATGAAAGACTCTCTTTTTGTTTATCAGTTTGATGTTTCGCTCGATGGGTCCATGCATTCATTTTATTACAAGCATAATATGTTTAGTATTCATGACATTTCTTTAACTGAAATAAGTTTGAGTACAGATGATAACCTAAAATGGTAACCATTTTCTAATGACCTAACCTTTGAAAGAAAATGAGAGATAACGAGTGCTTAAAGATCAAGATAACGCCTTCGCATGGTCATACCTAGGCACCCAGAGTTCGTTGTCAGATTCTCGAGCATCTCATCTCCATGCCTGAAACAGGAAAAGAAGCTCATTCCTTCTTTGGATAGATCCAATATGTCAATCGATCCATTGCCGACCTCACGACTAAGTGCAAACCTATTTTCAAGCTACCGAAGAAGGGTGAGCCGATTATGGAGAAACAACATCACTGGATCATCTATGACAGAGTTATGGCTTATCTTTTCTTCGCCCACCCATTCTCAAATTTCCCACCCCCATACAACATTGCCTTTTCCTAATACCCCATCCCTTCCACCTCTCCAAACCTTCCTTGTTTCTCTCCTCCTTAGCCATTCTCGGTAAGGGGGACGCAAATGATCGGCAAGATTTGTCCCTCAACAGCATAGGGGGAAGCCGACCCTTTTCACCAACATTACCGTCGAGAAGATAGCCAAGTTCCTTAAGAAATGAGTCCTTGCTCGGCGTAGCCTACCCCATCACATCATCCAAGTTATTGGGGTTTTAATCCCAAGGGGCACCCCCTGATCGATTGAAAATTTGGGTCCGAGCCCTGCAGATCTTCACTGCACTGCCCATGAGCTAGTGGGATAATCGAAACCGAGAGTCGTATTGAACCCAGCATCAAAGAGTCCCCCATGGACTAAGGCGCAGCCTGAGCAGCTTAAACGGTCTTCAGATATATCAAAAGCGCATAGCGAGGCTAAAGAACAACCACATCAAGCATCAAGAGTATCCATCAAAAGCCAAAGATCTGATTCCAAAGCAAGCGGAGCCTTCTAATGCCGTCCTAAAGGGGGAAATTTTGTCTAGTTTGGGTAAGACTTCGCATATTCGAAAAAGCACTCCATCAAGGGGGCATGATTATCAATGGTAAGGAGTTTATAAACCCTATCAATCAAAACAGGTTGAAGCGTTATCATATCTAACCCAAAGAATTAAATCCCGAAAAGCTGCATATAAAAAGCATATATAAATTAATCACCCGTCGAGTGGTCCTCTACTGCTCGAGAAAAAATTAGGGTGTATCCCGCTGACCGGTATTCTATAAACCGGTCAGGCAAAAGTTAGGGTGCAAAATGACCCGCTAGGCTGAAAACCTGAAAAGGGTGACCTAGGGAAAAGTTAGGGTAAAGTGAGCCATGAGAGTGTGTTGACTAGAAAACCTTCATAGGCTAGTTAACTTTAGAGTTTGAATCGGTAGAAATTGTTATCATTATCATGTACTCAAACTTACTTCTTTTAACGGAAATGTGATTTTACTGAATCCTTTATGTTTGTGCTTGAATGAATATATTGGGCCCTAAGGGAGAAATGTTGCAAGTAAGTCGAATGAAGGGTGCATGCAATCAACCCGTTTCATCAAAAGCAAAGGCAAAAGGCAAAAATCCTGATAGACTGAAAAGAATCGAGGTCTATGCAAAAGTCGGGATGTTCCCCTGGATTGAAAACCCGAAAAGGGCGGTCCAGGCAAAAATTAGGATATAAAAGCAAAAAATGAACAAGTCTGATGGGCCCGACACAATGTTTGGGTCTATGCAAAAATTAAGACAATTATAACAAAGATTACCGACTGCCATCGATCACATTGAGATATCTGTATCATTGCCATCAGCATCAGAATGCAAGAATATGTTCACTGGTATAATAGATTTAAAGGACTCAAATTCGTCCTCCGCCCGTGTCCGTTCAAGTCTTGGCCGCAATCGAGCATCTTGATTCTACAGTATCCTAATCTTTCGAAACCATCCTTGGTAGAATTCATTGGTAGTGATAGCGTCCAGCCGTTTGTCATCCAGAACCTTGAAATTCACTTCATGCTCCCACCTGTCTCCAATTTGATCAATTCGAGAATCGTTTATACGAGCGAGGGGTGTGTATAAAAATGATAATCCTCCGCCAAGGGGCATTCTTATTCCGCCTTTACCGCAAGGCACTTTCATGCATTCTCTTCCCTAATCAAATATCTATCGCGCCTAGCATCCATCTAGCGAATAAGCAAAGCAACCAAAGTAATCAACGCAAGCAAGAAATCACACTAGTCAAACCAAATGAAGCAACCAAAGTATCAAATCACCAATCTACCAGGTGAATGCCAAGATACAACAAGAAAAGAAAAGATAGTCATCAAGGTATCTGAAGAGTAGTGAGAGAGTGCAGAAGTGTATCAATCTAGCATCTATCAGTCCTCCCTATGATAATCGGATCTAATGTATCCTGTCCATTCTTCATCCTCACTCTGCTCACCCTCTGTGGTATCCCCTACAAGAGTGCGAGATGATACGGGCTTAGATGAAAGCTCGGGGTGAGCTATAGACCGCATGAAATATATCTTCCTTGTCTATATAGCACCATGAGTAAGTCTTGAGGATCTAAATTGCCTTGCATCAGCCATAAAGCCCTGACCATCACCTGCTATATCCACGCCTGTGCCTCGGCCTTGCCCCCTAAGCTAGGCCTGTAGATCATTCCTCTGAATACGCAGCCTCCGAGCCTGGTCACTGAGCTATGCCACCTCTCGAGCATGCAAGGCCATCTCCTCCCCATACTAAGCACTCTCAAAACCCATCAGGCCCTGATATTCTACTAGCTCCCACTCAGCGTGCATTCGACCCTCCTCACTAGTTCAAACCCGATCTTGCTCCATAGTGATGAAAGCCTGTGCACATCAGCAACCACAAAAATGATCAGCTCTAATAAATCATGCATCATGCATGCATTCATAATATTCATATATGTTATTGTATTTGTTTCTTGCAGGAAATGATGAAAGAAATCAATTACCCCAGAAATGGAATCCTAGGCTAAGACCATGTTTCTCACCAAAAAATAACCTCAAGCTATGCACTCGGCCTTAGAGGCAAGAACCTGTAAGTTAGAAACAAAATCAGACCAGTCACCACGACCAAGCAACAATCTATCATAATCAGAGAAGTGCTTACATGTGTAGTATTGGGAGGAGTGAAGAAAATGGGCATGGTAGTCTCCTCGATGCGCTTAACCTCGCCCATCCCTAGCCAGCTCAGAACTCGTAGCTCTTGCTCCATGGCATTCCTCAGGACCCCCTGGACAAATTCATAGGGTGGAATCCCCTAGCATAAGGAATCTTCGTGGAAGCCATCTCAGGCCGGAGCTGTAGCCCCTATGAAGTGTCTCCCAAGCTGCTACAGCCAGGGCTACTGGTCCCTTAGCTCTTCTTATGGGAAGCCTGAAAAAGAGCAAGTCAAATGTCAGTCAAGTAGTGAGACAATAGAAAGCCAAAGTGCATCCTTGATTGTCAAGTTATACCTTTTTCTATCATGGTAAGAAAACTCTAGGACCAGCGAGATCCTCAACATCGAAGGGCACGCCATCCTGATCCATGGCTATGCCACCATCCTTGCCATCTAGGGGGGCTCGTCATCGTCATCATCATCCCCACCATACCCATTGCTACCCTCGGTAACATGCTATCATCTCTAAAATCCTCATGCTTATCAGCTGGGGTAAATCTCCGGCAAGTAGGAATAAGTAGATCAAGGTGAGCAGCATAGTCTCATCCAAGTGAGGAGACTCTCTCCTGATCACCATCCATATACCTCGCCTGATCTCTCACGGGCATAAGGTGGGGCTAGAATGTACCCACTAGCATATCGGGCTGGACTCTCCTCTAAAGGGTGACACTAGTCCTCTACCTCTAGATCCGCTCCCTAAAGTACCACTCTAGACTCCAGGGGCACTCTAGCATAAAGGGGAAGCCATCAACCCCTCGTCGGCCATCAGCTCCTCCCTGGATCTGTCTGATACGATTATAGTATGAACAGTTGTGCGCACGGGCTTTTTGGTGACCCTTAGAATGAAAATGACCTTTTGCTCTAACCTCATATGGTCTAGTTATTCTATTCTTGGAAGGTCGAATCACATTTGGCAAGTAAATTTTTATGATTTTGGACCTTTACTCGCGTGCAGTAATTTGTTTCGCAATTTTCTATAAGATTCAAACATTTTCAATGAGTTTTAGTTACATCATTAGATTTTTGACTCTCCAAGCTTTCCAGAATGCCAAGATTTGCCTTAATCGGATAACCGTAGTGGCAGATATAGGCGTTGGAAGTTGAAACCCTAATCTGTCATAATTACCCAAAAACCAACCAAAACCCTAATCCACCAAACCCTACCTAAACCCTAATTAACCTAAACCAAAAACCTAACCCTAGATTATCTAAACCCTAGTAGCCTTCCTACCCCCCTTTTTCTGCCACCACCGCTGGCGACGGCGGTGGTGGCGGTGGCAGCCTGCCCTCCTGCGATGGTGGCCTCCACTCTTGTGGCAGCCACTACCGCCGTGGTGGCGTTCACTGCCACCCTTTGTGGCAGTGAACGCCACCGGGGTAGCCACCCCTATTGTGGCCTCCCTCATCTCTTGTGGCAGCGGCCACTGCCACCATGGTGGCAGTGGATGCTGCTGTCACGGCGGTCACCGCCGTGATGGCAGCGTTGGGCTTGGCATGGCCTATTTCAGGCCGTGCCACCTCGATCTCATTCTCCTCTTGCGATTCGGCCACATATTTTTTTCAAAAATTTGCCTAAGTCTGTGAATTTTTGTGTGTAAGAGTATTTAAACCAATCCAAGAGAGAGGTTAGAGGACTTTTCTCCACATTTAGAATTTAGAAATCACTTTTGAGAGAAAAAAGAAGAACAAGAGAGAGAAAGGGAAGAACTAGAGAGAGAAAGCTTAAGAAAAGCATAGAATTCGGGTTTAATCCTCTCTAATCTCGATTCTTAGTTGTTCTTAGGCTTGATCTCATAGCTTAAACACTAAAATCAGTTAGAAATCATAGGCTAAAACGAATTATATAGAGTTTTAGAGACTTTTCCTCAATTACTACCCAAATAATCTGTCACTATTTTTGTCGCTATTTTCATCACCATTCCATCGGAAAATCATCAAAAGCTTGCCAAACATCCGATTTGAGTCTCCCGAGTTAGATTCACGGCCTAGAGGTAACAAAACTAAGTTCCCTTGATCTTTTATTTCATTTTATTGTCTTTTATTGTTGTTCTTGCAGCTTTTGGTGTTGTTTCTTGGTTTTTTCCTTGATGTTCTTAGAAAACCGTTGGAAAATAATCCGACCTCTATAGGCATACCCTTCATCTCTACCCCTATAGCCTTGGCCACTACTGTTAGAACGGTGAAGGCTATAGTTATGGAGGTGAACTCAACCCCTATAAAGGTCTCGTTATTTGTTACAATTTTTGGGTATTTACTTACCCAAATCGATAAAATCAACATTATTTGAGTGTTTTAAGTCTAGATTTGTTGAAATATAGTTGATTAGGACTTAAAACTTCAACGATTTTGAGTTTATGGATGCAAAAACATCGATTTTTCCCCCAAAAAAAGGTTCGTTGCGGCCAAGGCTATAGTAACAGCCTTGACCGCCACCGCTATAGCCTTCACCGCTGCCACTATAGCGGCCAAGGCTATAGCAGTGGCGGTCAGGGTTGTCACCAAGCCCTTTGCCGCTAAAAGCTGTTTTTAGCCCTTTTTCGCCGTTTTCTTGCATTTTTTACCCCGATTTCAACCCGGAAAATTTCTAAAAGTTTATGAATAATCTGAAGTTGTTTTTTTATTTATTTTATTCTCTTTTTACATTTTATTTCTTTTTTATTTGATTTAATATCCGTTTTAATGGCTTAAAAATTGTGTTTTTAACTAAATAAATCTAAATAAATTGTTTTCTACCCACTAAAAATTCCAAAAATATTCTGAATATATTAAGTCTAATTTTAGGATGTTTAGTTAATTTATTTTACCTTTTTAGGTTGTTAGATTATTAATTAATGCCCAAAAATTACGTTTTTGTCCTGAAAAATCCAAAAATATGTTTTCTTCATGCTATGTGTTTATTTTCTACATTTATTTATTTATGATTTATTTGTGATTACTCCTGAATTTATCTTGCCTAGTTTGGAGCCGGGTCCGAGTCGGTAAGCTCGGTTAAAACCCAGTTTCACCCGTTTATTTATTTATCGCTTTATTTATTTTCTCGCATTAGAAAAAATTATAGGTATTCGTAAAGCCTTGTAATAATTTTATTTTCTTGCTTTATTTATTTATCGCTTTCCGTGTGATGTATGGCATGTAAACCGAAAACACCAAACAATAATCAGATTAAATCGCACAAGAACTAAGGTCATGTTTATTAAAATATAATCGGCTTGATTTGAAAATTGAAAAGTAAGCAACATCATCCGAACCTAGAATCTCTGTTTTAAGGTACGGTCCAACCATCCAATGGGAATATCGTACCCAAATTCCCGGTGGAGCTTAACCGAGTGGCGACTCTATCTTAAAATATGGGATTCTAAGTCTCGTATCCCTTAATCCATTAATCGGACTAAATTTCAACTTCAGCATTGCTTCCATTATCCATTTTCATCACGCTAAAATAAGGATCATCCCTTAGCACGCTTCACAGTGCTCGTTGTCTCTCTGCCCCACGCAGAAGAGCATTAAAGCTTATCGTGCGGGCGGGGGGATTGGAGGTCGTTGGCTCACAGTGGCGACTCTGCTGGGGACTTTTCCTTTAGCTTAAAATTTGACAAATCAATCTCGTTTTCACCTTGGTTAAAGGATTTTGATGATGTGCCTAAATTTTTTTTACATCAACATTTTATTTCTTATGCCTTTTGATCTACCGCTTAGTTAGATTCTAAGTCTTAAGGTGTCATTTTCATCACCCCCGTGAAGCTCACTTGTATACCTCATGCCCACCAGGAATTGGGGATATTTGTGGGTGGAACACTCATTTCAACCAACGTGTAATTCCCGTGGTCCCACTCATTAGAGGAGTGGTTGGGTTACACGGAATCAAGGTAAATAAGACCCTTCTATAGTGTCGTTCACTACACCAGCAGTTTGAGACTATAAACCACGATAAATCTAGCCATAACAACTTCCCCGTATATTTACCAAAATAATCTAGATTTAGGCCGCATACTCTCTTGCCGTTTCCTGGCACTAGAGTTAACCCTAGACTACAAATTGGCGTTCCGCGGGAGTCAAAAGGTTGGAAGAAGTTTATTTGCTTTCGTGTGCTACTTGTGTTATGATCATTCATGCAAAGCTCATGCATAGGCCGCCTGTGGCCGATCTTTTTTTTTGGTTTTTGGTTAGCTCTACTCTCCCCTTGCTTTAAGGGGGAATTTCACAAAATGCCTGAGATCGTTTGAGTTCCGACGACCTATACCTAGTTCGCTAGGCATAGCGAGGAATTTGTACGTCTCACATATTTTGGGGTTAAACTTCGCATCATAAGCTCTTCTACTCTTTACCTCTCTAAACCACCCATATGTATAGCATTCATCATTCGGGTTATTATGTGATCATCTATTTCATTCATGGTTCGATTCGGACTGATCATTTTCCGGCTTCTCAGTTAGGCCAAGGCACCGCTGCCGTCAGATTTGATCATCATTTAGTTCACTGTCCTGTAGGTCTGAATTTAGTGTCAAGCTCATTTTCAAAATCTATTTTTTTCTGCTATGTCTGATTTGCTGCTAGTGGATAGGGTTCCATCCGAGGGTTCTTCTTCTCCTCCTTTGCTCTCGCCTGATCAGGGTTAGTCTCCTTTGATTTCCGAGATGGCCAATGCTTTATCAGTATTTCTCCAATCCAATCAATTCTAAGATGCAATTCAGGGGCAGATCTAAGATTCGGTCTGCGCCGTTTTGGAAGAGAAAAGAAATGTCCAAAGGATTCCGATGATTGGTATTCAAGCTTGGGGACAACCAGAGATCACTCAAAGTGGGTCAATACAGGTTCTGTCATTTCAGGCTCAGTCCTCTTTTCAGCTAATTCAACCAATTCAGTGTGTAGCAGCCTATTCAGCCTCGGCCTATGCCATTTCAATCGCCCGTATTTGCTTATCCAACCCAACCCCCAGCCCATTACTTCAAGCCTAGGTTTCGCACCAGTATGAGCCAGCTTCCGTTAAGCCCAATAACCTCAGATCAGTTTAAGCTTGCTGATTCAATTTCTCCTGTCCAGTCCCGATCTGGTCTATTCCAATTGGATCAGAATCTATCTCGACCTTAAATGCCTCCAAAGTCCACTCTTCCTACTCCTCCTCAGTTTATTATTGCTCCAAGAGGGGCTGCTTACCCGCAAAACCCCTTTAATAACAATCTGTAAGTTAACTCTCCAATCGAGCTCTCATTGTTTGCTTTACCAATCCAGTTTGGCGCACCCCATCCCTCTAGCGACCAGATCAGTGCAAGCCTCTGGACAGGGCCATTTGGCATTTGGTGTGAGAAGGGAAAATGGCTCAGCCTGCTAGGAAAATCAATGCTGAGGAGAAGCCATCACTGAGCCTAGGCGATGAAGTAGGTGTGATCAATTTCGGTCTCCCCGAAGATATTGTATTGGCCATGGTCTCCTCTAGTTCAGCCAATACCCCTATACAAACCAACTCTGCCGCCAAATCTGACAAGAATCCTGCGAGGTCTCTAGTAGATGAAGAAGACAAGTTATCAGCCAAGCAAGCAAAGGTTTTGGACTTTATCCTGGACGACGCACTAATAAGAGCAACCGAGGATGATTAGTCTATCGGCTCTACCAATCAAGACCCTTAGCCTGTGGAGGATGATTTTTCAATGATGTAATTTTCTTTTTGTTTCTAGTATTTAGAAGTTAACAATTATGCCTTTAAGGCACTTTAATTTAATGAAAGACTCTCTTTTTGCTGATCAGTGTGATGTTTCGCCCAATGGGTCCATGCATTCATTTTTGTCACAAGCATAATGTGTTCAGTATTCATGACGTTTCTTTACCTAAAATAAGTTTGAGTACAGATGATAATCTAAAATGGTAACCACTTTCTAATGACCTAACCTCTAAGAGAAAATGAGAGATAACTAGTGCTTAAAGTTCATGATAATGCTTTCACCTAGTCATACCTAGACACCCAGGGTTTGTCATCGGATTCCCGAGCATCTCATCTCTATGCCTGCAACAGCAAAGAAGCTCAACCCTTCTTTGGATAGATCCAATATGTCAATCAGTCCATCGCTGGCCTCATATCTATATGCAAGCTACCGAAGAAGTGTCTGAAGATTATGGAGGAAGAGCATCATCGGATCATCTTCGACAGAGTTGTGGCTTATCTTTTCTTCGCCCACCCCCATGGAACATTGCCTTTTCCTAATACCCCATCTCTTCCACCTCTCCAAACCTTCCCTGTTTCTCTCCCTCTTGGCCATTCTCGATGAGGGGGACATATATGATCGGTAAGATTTGACCCTCATTAGTATAAGGGGAAGCCAACCCTTTTCACCAACATTATCATCGAGAAGATGGCCAAGTTCCCTGAGAAATGCGCCCTTGCTCGGTGTAGCCTACCCCATCACATCATCCCAGTAATTAGGGTTTCAATCCCAAGGGGCACCCCCTTATCAATAAAAAATTTGGGTCTGAGCCCTGTAGATCTTCACCATACTGCCCACGAGCTAGTGGGATAACTAAAACTGAGAGTCATATTGAACCCAGCATCAAAGAAGCCCCCATGGACTAAGGCATAGCCTGAGCAGCTTAAGTGGTCTTCAGAAATATCAAAAGCATGTAGCGAGGCTAAACAATAACCGCGTCAAGCATCGAGTATCCGTCAAAGGTGAACGATCTAATTCCAAAGCAAGCAAAGCCTTCCAACGCTGACCTAAGGGGGAAGTTCCGACTGAATTGGGAAAGACCTTATGTAATCAGATCAATACCCGGTTCCAGGGGCATGAAGATTTTGGATGGTACTAAGTTCATAAACCCTACCAATCAAAATAGGTCAAGGCATTATCATATCTAACAAAAAAGAATCAAATCTAGAAAAGCGACACATAAAAAGCATATATAAATCAATCACCCAAAGAGTGGTCCTCTACTACTCGAGCAAAAAAATAGGGTGTATCCCGCTGATCGGTATTCTACAATCGGGTTAGGGAAAAGTTAGGGTGCAAGAATAACCCTCTAGACTAAAAATCTGAAACAGGGAGGTCTAGGCAAAAGTCAGGGTAAAGTGAGCTAAGAGAGTATGTTGGCTAGAAAACCTTTATGGGCTAGTTAACACCAGAGTTTGGGTCAATAGAAATGGTTATCATCATCATGTACTCAAACTTACTTCATTTAACGAAAATGTCACTTTTACTGAATCCTTTATATTTGTGCTTGAATGAATATATTAGGCCCTAAAGGCGAAATGTTGAAAGTAAGTCGAACGTAGGGTTCTATGCAGTCAACTCGATACCTCAAAAGAAAAGAAAAACAAAGATAAAAGGCAAAAATTCTAATTGACTGAAAAGAATCGAGGTCTATGCAAAAGCCGGGATAGTTCGCTAGATTAAAAACCTGAAAAGGGCAGTCCAGGAAAAAATTAGAACATAAGAGAAAAATAAGCAAGTCTGTTGGACCCAACACAATGTCGAGGTCTATGCAGAAATTAAGACAATTAGAATAAAGATTACTAACTACCATCGATCATATCAAGATATTTGCATCATCGCCATCAGCATCAGAATGCATGGATATGTTCACCCGTCTAATAGATTCGAAGGACTCAAATTTGTCCTCCGTCCATGTCCACTCAATTCTTGACCACAATCGAGCATCTTGATTCCACAATATCCTAATATTCTAAAGCCATCCTTGGTAGAATTCATTGGTAGTGATAGTGCTCGATCGTTCGTCATCCAGAATCTTGAGCTCTGCTTTGTGCACCCCCCTTGTCTCCATCATGCCTGATCCAGTAATCAATTCTCACCTAATCTATGTAACATCCCTAATCCTCCTCCAGGGGCATTCTTGTCTTGTCCGTACTGCAAAGCAATTCCATGTATCCTCCCTTTTCAAGCAAGTCGATCTTTCCCCGAATTGAGCAAAGTCGATCAAGCAAGTTAATTAGTCAGCTTGAAGATGACCAGTTCGAGTATCTCATTCATTCATACATTCATGCATAATGTTCATGTCTATTATTCTATGCTGAATTCCACAGGAAACAAAGTAAAGAAAAATATCCTTAGGCTATGCGTTCGACCTCCAAGCAAGAGCCTGTATCAAGGGGCATCTCTAAATTTTCTTTTATCCTACATTCGAAGACAGAATTTCTCCCAGGGGGCACATCAGCTAGTCTCAATGGTCAATATTGGCAGTTTCTTCGGCCTCTAGGAAATCTCAACTCTTATTTCTTTTTCTTCCGTTTTTATTGCTTAATGGAAGGGGCAAAAATATTTTTGTTCCAAAAAATTAATTAAGCAATAAAAACGTGATTTATATAGCTAACTAATGCTTTAAAGCCTTCTTGACAGGCACACCATGGGGAAATTCAGAAGGATGACCAACCTGATGGATCCTAAAATTAGAACTCAAAATTTTCTCCCAGGGGTACCTCAATGCATATACCTAGGGGCATATTAGCCAAACTCGACACTCGGCTTCAACAATCTCTTCAGACTCCTGGAAATCTTAACTTTATTTCGGCTTCATTCTTCCATTTTTGTTACTTAATTGAAGGGGCAAAATTTTTTGTCTTGACAAAATCAATTAAGTAACAAAAGTGCAGCTCATTTCTCTCTCTAATATCTGAAAATTTCCATGGCAGGCATAATGCGTTTAGTCTAACGGTCTCCTCGAGCGCTTTTTAGCAAATCCCACTCTGACCTTGTTAGAATTCCTTGGCACCTTCCAGTTAAGTTCTTGGTGCGCATTTCAGTCTAGGGATCTCATTTAATATTCTCGACATACGATTCAAGCCAAGCATATCCCAGTTCGACCTCGTTAGAAGTCCTCGGCACCTTCCAGTTAAGTTCTTGGTGTGCATTCCAGTCTTAGGATCTCGTTTGATATTCCTGACATGCGATTCAAACCAAGCATATCCTAGTCCGACCTCATTAGAAGTTCTCAGCACCTTCCAGTTAAGTTCTTGGTGTGCATTCTAGTCCAGGGATCTCGTTTAATATTCTTGGTATGCGATTTAAGCCAAGCATATTCTAGTCCGACCTCATTAGAAGTTCTCAACACCTTCTAGTTAAGTTCTTGGTGTGCATTCCAGTCTAGGGATCTCATTTGATATTCTCGACATGTAACTCAAGCCAAGTAAATCCCAGTCCAACCTCATTAGAAGTTCTCGGCACCTTCCAGTTAAGTTCTTGGTGTGCGTTCAGTCCAGGGATGTCATTTGATATTCTCGGCATGAGATTCAAGCTAAGCAAATCCTAGTCCGATCTCGTTAGAAGTTCTCAGCATTTCTAAGTGAAGCCCTTGGCGTTCTCGGCATTCCCTTGTCTCTGACATGCCTGATTCAACCTTCACCCTCCGATAGGTCCGTTGATGATGCATCCTATGACCATTCATAGACAACCACCTCAAGAAATCCCTACTCCTCTATTTCCCAAAGCAACCAACCAATCTATCCCAAAACCGTTTGGGGGCAACGAAGGCAATACCGAATCAATCTCTAAGTCAATTTTATTATCGATAGGTCTGTTTATGGTAATCCCAGAAGACAATCGGTTCAAGAATTTACGTGTCAGGTATAACCCTCTATCCCTTGCTCTTTCGTGAGATCACACTTGGCTCACCAAGTGGTAATCTCCCAAGGGGCAGCATGTGAGCACGGGCTTTTCGGTGACCCTTTGAACGATGATGACTTCTTACTTTGACCTTGTACGGTCTAGTTGTTATATTATTGGAAGGTTGAATCACGTTTGGAAAGTACATTTTTTATGATTTTGGACCTTTGGCGGTGCTTAAATATCATTCGCATGCATTTAGGATTAGCTGTTTCCTTTCACTCATGCCCAGTAATTTGTTTTGCAATTTTCTAAAACATCCAAA
The DNA here is from genome assembly GCA_947683365.1 of Euphorbia pulcherrima. Classification (NCBI taxonomy): domain Eukaryota; kingdom Viridiplantae; phylum Streptophyta; class Magnoliopsida; order Malpighiales; family Euphorbiaceae; genus Euphorbia; species Euphorbia pulcherrima. Next base: position 45,124,983 of record CANTUS010000015.1, read on the forward strand.
CATTTTCAGCAAGTCTCATTTATATCGTTGGATTCTTGACTCTCTAAGCTTTTTGGAATGTCAAGATTCGCCTTAATCGGATAACCGTAGTGGAGGATATAGGCGTTGGAAGTTGAAACCCTAATCTGGCCTAATTACCCAAAACCCTACCAAAACCCTAATCCACCAAACCCTACCTAAACCCTAATTAACCTCAACCAAAACCCTAACCCTATATTATCTAAACCCTAGCAGCCACCCTAACCCCCTTTTGCTGCCACCACCGCTGGCAACAATGGCAGCAGCCTGCCCTTCGGCGATGGTGGCCGCTACTCTAGTGGCAGCCACCGCCGCATGGTGGCGTTCACCGCCACCCTTTGTAGGGGTGAACGCCATCGGGGTGGCCTCCCTAGTTGTGGCCACCCTCACCTCTTGTGGCAGTAGCCACCGCCATCGTGGTGGCAATGGATGTTGCTGTGACGACGATGTTGGGCTTGGCACGGCCTATTTCAGGCTGTGCCACCTCGATCTCTCTCTCCTCTTGAGATTCAGCCATGTATTTTTCCCAAAAATTTGCCTAAGTCTGTGGATTTTTGTGTGTGAGAGTATTTAAACTAATCCAAGAGAGAGGTTAGAGGACTTTACTCCAGATTTAGAATTTAGAAATCACTTTTGAGAGAAAAAAGAAGAACAAGAGAGAGAAAGGGAAGAACTAGAGAGAGAAAGCTTAAGAAAAGCATAGAATTTGGGTTTAATCCTCTCTAATCTCGATTCTCAGTTGTTCTTAGGCTTGATCTTATAGCTTAAACACTAAAATCAATTAGAAATCATAGGTTAAAACGGATTAAATAGGGTTTAGAGACTTTTCCTCAAATACCATCCAAATAATCTGTCACTATTTTCGTTGCTATTTTCGTCACCATTCTGTCAAAAAATCATCAAAAGCTTGCCAAACATCCGATTCGAGTTTCCCAAGTTAGATTCACGGCCTAAAGGTAACAAAACTGAGTTCCCTTGATCTTTTATTTCATTTTATTGTCTTTTGTTGCTGTTCTTGCTGCTTTTGGTGTTGTTTCTTAGTTTTTTCCTTAGTGTTCTTGGAAAACCGTCGGAAAATAATCCAACCTCTAAAGGGATAGCCTTCACCTCTACCCCTATAGTGTTGGCCGCTACTGTTATAGCGGTGAAGGCTATAGCTTTGGAGGTGAACTCTACCCCTATAGAGGCCCCGTTATTTCTTTCAATTTTTGGGTATTTACTTACCCAAATCCTTAAAATCAACATTATTTGAGTGTTTTAAGTCTAGATCTATTGAAATATAGTTGATTACGACTTAAAACTTCAACGATTTCGAGTTTATAGATGCAAAAACACCGGTTTTTCCCCCTAAAAATGGTTTGGCGCGGCCAAGGCTATAGTAACAGCCTTAACCGCCACCGCTATAGCCTTCACCACTGCCACTATAGCGGCCAAGGCTATAGCAGTGGCGGTCAGGGTTGTCACCAGAGCCCTTTGCCTCTAAAAGCTATTTTTAGCCATTTTTCGCCGTTTTCTTGCATTTTTTACCCCGATTTCAACCCGAAAAATTTCTAAAAATTTATGAATAATCTGAAGTTGTATTTAATTTATTTTATTCTGTTTTTAGATTTTATTTCTTTTTTATTTGATTTAATATGCATTTTAATGGCTAAAAAATTGTGTTTTTAACTAAATAAATCTAAATAAATTATTTTCTACCCACTAAAAATTTCAAAAATATTCTAAATATATTAAGTCTAATTTTAGGATGTTTAGTTAATTTATTTCACCTTTTTAGGTTGTTAGTATATTAATTAATGCCTGGAAATTATGTTTTTGTCCCGAAAAATCCAAAAATATGTTTTCTTCATGTTATGTGTTTATTTTCCACATTTATTTATACTTTATTTGTGATTACTTCCATATTTCTCTTGCCTCGTTTGGTGCCGGGTCTGAGTCGGTAAGCTCGGTTAAAACCTAGTTTCGCCCATTTATTTATTTATCGCTTTATTTATTTTCTCGCATTAGAAAAATGTATAGGTATTCGTAAAGCGTTGTAATAATTTTATTTTCTTGCTTTGTTTATTTATTGCTTTCCGTGTGATGTGTGGCATGTAAACCGAAAATACCAAACAATAATCAGATTAAATCGCATAAGAACTAAAGTCATGTTTACTAAAATATAATCGGCTTGATTTGAAAATTGAAAAGTAAGCAACATCATCCAAACCTAGAATCTCTGTTTTAAGGTACGGTCCAACCATCTAATGGGAATATCGTGCCCAAATTCCCGGTGGAGCTTAACCGAGTGGCGACTCTATCTTAAAATATGGGATTCTATGTCTCATATCCCTTAATCCATTAATCGGACTAAATTTCAACTTCAACATTGCTTCCATTATCCATTATCATCCCGCTAAAATAAGGATCATCCCTTAGCACGCTTCACAGCCCTCATTGTTTCTCTTCCCCATGCTGAAGACCATTAAAGCTTATCGTACGGGCGGGGGGATCAGAGGTTGTTGGCTCACAGTGGCGACTCTGCTGGGGACTTTTCCTTTAGCTTAAAATTTGGTTAGAGGATTTTGATGATGTGCCTAAATCGTTTTTACATCAACACTTTATTTCTTATGCCTTTTGATCCACCGCTTAGTTAGATTCTAAGTCTTAAGGTGTCATTTTTATCACCCCCGTGAAGCTCACTTGTATACCTCATGCCCACCAGGAATTGGGGATATTTATGGATGGAACACTCATTTCAACCAACGTGTAATTCCCGTGGTCGCACTCATTTGAGGAGTGGATGAGTTACACGGAATCAAGGTAAACAAGACCCTTCTATAGTGTCGTTCACTACACCAGCATTTTGAGACTATGAACCACGATAAATCTAGCCATAGCAACTTCCCCGTATGTTCACCAAAATAATCTAGATTTAGGTCGCATACTCTCTTGCCATTTCCTGGCGCTAGAGTTAACCCTAGACTACAAATTGGCATTCTGCGGGAGTTATAAGGTTGGAAGAAGTTTATTTGCTTTCGTATGCTACTTGTGTTATGCTCATTCATGCAAAGCTCATGCATAGCCGCCTGTGGTCGATCTTTATTTTCAGTTTTTGCTTACCCCTACTCTCCCCTTGCTTGAAGGGGGAATTTCACAAAATGCCTGAGATCGTTTGAGTCCCGACAACCTGTACCTAGTTTGCTAGGCATAGCGAGGAATTTGTACGTCTCATATATTTTGGGATCAAGCTTCGTATCATAAGCTCTTCTACTCTTTACCTCTCTAAACCACCCGTATGTATAGCATTCATCATTCGGGTTATTATGTGATCATCCATTTCATTCATGGTTTGATTCAGACTGATCATTTTTTGGCTTCTCAGTTAGGCCAAGGCACCGCTGCCATCAGATTTGATCATCATCTAGTTCGCTGTCCTGTAGGTCTGAATTCAGTGTCAAGCTCAATTTCGAAATTTGTTTCTTTCTGCTATGTCTGATTTACTACCAGTGTATAGGGTTCCATCCGAGGGTTCTTCTTCTCCTCCTTTCCTCTCGTCTGATTAGGGTTAGTCTCCTTTGAGTTCCGAGATGGCCAATGCTTTGTCAGTATTTCTCTAATCCAATTAATTCTAAGATGCAATTCAGGGGCAGATCCAAGATTCGGTCCGCGCAGTTTTGGAAGAGAAAAGAAATGTCCAAAGGATTCCGATGATTGGTATTCAAGCTTGGGGACAACCAGAGATCACTCAAAGTGGGTCAGTTCAGGTTCCGTCATTTCAGGCTCAGTCCTCTGCTCAGCCAATTCAACCAATTCAGTGTGTGTAGCAGCCTATTCAGCCTCCGCCTATCCCATTTCAATCACCCGTATTTGCTTATCCAACCTAAGCCCTAGCCCATAACTTTAAGCCTAGGTTTCGCACTAGTATGAGCCAGCTTTTGTTAACCCCAATAACCCCGGATTAGTTTAAGCCCGCTGGGTCAATTTCTCCTATCCAGTCCCGATCTGGTCTATTCCAACTGGATCAGAATCTATCTCGACCTCAAATGCCTCCAAAGTCCTCTCTTTCTACTCCTCCTCAGTTTATTATTGCTCCGAGAGGGGCTGCTTCCCCGCAAAACCCCTTCAATAATAATCTGTAAGTTAACTCTCTAATTGAGCTCCCATTGTTTGCTTTACCATTCCAGTTTGGCACACCCCATCCCTCTAGCGACCAGATCAGTGCAAGCCTCTATGAAGGGCCATTTGGCATTTGGTGTGAGAAGGGAAAATGGCTCAGCCTGCTAGGAAAATCGATGCTGAGGAGAAGCCATCATTGAGCCTGGGCGATGAAGTAGGTGTGATCAATTCCGGTCTCCCCGAAGATATTATATTGGCCATGGTCTCCTCCAGTTCAGCCAATACCCCTATACAAACCAACTCTACCACTAAATCTGACAAGAATCCTACGAGGTCTCTAGCAGATGAAGGGGACAAGTTATCAGCCGAGCAAGCAAAGGTTTTGGACCTTATCCTGGACGATGCACCAATGAGAGCTACTGAGGATGATTATTCTACCGGCTCTACCAATCAAGACCCTCCGCCTGTGGAGGATGATTTTTCAATGATGTAATTTTCTTTTTGTTTCTAGTATTTAGATGTTAACAATTATGCCTTTAAGGCACTTTAATTTAATGAAAGACTCTCTTTTTGCTTATTAGTGTGATGTTTCGCCCGATGGGTCTATGCATTCATTTTTGTCACAAGCATAATGTGTTCAGTATTCATGACGTTTCTTTAACTAAAATAAGTTTGAGTACAGATGATAATCTAAAATGGTAACCACTTTCTAATGACCAAACCTCTAAGAGAAAATAAGAGATAGCTAGTGCTTAAAGATCATGATAATGCTTTTGCCTAGTCATACCTAGACACCCAGGGTTCGTCATCGGATTCCCGAGCATCTCATCTCTATGCCTAAAATAGTAAAAAAAGCTCAGCCCTTCTTTGGATAGATCCAATATGTCAATCGGTTCATCACTGGCCTCACATCTATATGCAAGCTACCAAAGAAGTGTCTGCCGATTATGGAGGAAGAGCATCGCCGGATCATCTTCGACAGAGTTGTGGCTTATCTTTTCTTCGCCCACCCCCATAGAATATTGCCTTTTCCTAATAACCCATCTCTTCCACCTCCCCAAACCTTCCCTGTTTCTCTCCCTCTTGGCCATTCTCGGTGAGGGGGACACATATGATCGGTAAGATTCGACCCTCATCAGCATAAGGGAAAGCCAACCCTTTTCACCAACATTATCATCGAGATGATGGCCAAGTTCCTTGAGAAATGCGCCCTTGCTCGGTGTAGCCTACCCCATCGCATCATCCTAGTAATTGGGGTTTCAATCCCAAGGGGCACCCCCTTATCGATAAAAAATTGGGTCTGAGCCCTATAGATCTTCACCGCACTCCCCACAAGCTAGTGGGACAACTATAACCGAGGATCATATTGAACCCAACATCAAAGAAACCCCCATAGACTAAGGCACAGCCTGAGCAGCTTAAGTGGTCTTCAGAAATATCAAAAGCGCATAGCGAGGCTGAATAATAATCGCGTCAAGCATCGAGTATCCGTCAAAGGCCAACGATCTGATTCCAAAGCAAGCAAAGCCTTCCAATGCTGACCTAAGGGGGAAGTTCTGACTGAATTGGGAAAGACCTTATGTAACCAGATTAATACCCGGTTCTAGGGGCATGAAGATTTTGGATGGTACTAAGTTCGTAAACCCTACCAATCAAAATAGGTCAAAGCATTATCATAAAATCAACATTATTGGAGTGTTTTAAGTCTAGATCTAATGAAATACCTTTGACTGCCAAAATTAAGTCCTTTTTGCTCGTTTTAATACAGTTTCAGTCCTCTTTTTTTACCCGAAAAATCTCTAAAAATAACAAATAATCTGAAATTAATTAAATTAATTTTATAATTGCTGGAAATTATTTTATCTATTATTTAATGGCTTAAAAATGACCTTTTTGCTAAATAAATGCCTAATGAACCTTTTGCCATGGTTAAAAATTCCAAAAATATTTTGAAAATACTAAATCTGGTCTTAGGATGTTTAGTTAATTTATTTCATATTTTTAGGTTGTTAGATTATTTCAATAACCATATAGGTCCGCTTGTCCTATGATTGCTGCCAGGCAGAGGAGTGGATCGAGTAATCTTTGTTGCCTTTTGCACGCTCATCGATAATATGATCCACTATAGGTAGAGTTAAATAATAAGGGCGAAGGGACCTCCGGAGTTGATCATAGGATTGAGAGACTTGAGGAAGAATGCGCAGAATATGCTCCTGGTCCTTGGGATCAAAATAGGGAAACATGGCCTTGATTAAAGTAGTCAAACCTTTTTGGCTCATGAACCTTGAGTCCCCTGTAGCTTGAATAAGATTGTGCAAGATAGGAATGAGCTGACTGTCTGGAAGGACCAGAGATGGGGAAGATCCGTAGATAGATAACTTATTGATTTCGACTTGAAGGAGGGTGATTTCTTCACTGAGGCCCTTCCAGATATTGTGGATAGACTCTGTTTGATCCTCGAGCTCTTTGGAGACAGTCTTCTTCCAATCATTTATTGTTTGCTCATTACCCGAGTTGTGAGCTTGCATTTCATCACCCATATCATCTAAGATTTTTTCTTTTAGCTTGGGGATGGTTTTTTATATGAAGTTGGCAAGCATTTCCTGAGTTACTAGCTAATCAGTTTCTAGGTTCAGCAGAGTAGGTTTCAGGTCTCTGTCCTCCATGAATTTTTTCAAGTTTTCAAACTTGGAGTTAGTATAATCCTTGATCTTGATGGATACATCAGTGGTGGAGGAGGACATTCTATCCAGGACTATTGCACAGTTAGCAGAGGCCAAAGTGTTGGCTTGACTGGCATTGCAATTTACTATGGAGGCGCTTTCCTTTAGCTCATTTAAAAGAGGTTGGATCTCAGAAAGGGAAGCTACTGCTAGAGCTCCGGGAGTTGGGAAGTTCATGACTTGTTGCTCAATGTTGGAGAGGCACTTCAACCTCTCTTAGATCTCATCCAAATCCTTTCGGACTGCTTTATTAGACTTTTACCTGAGCAACTCCTTCTCCACAGCTTTTAGATGGGTGCATATTGTCAGGAGACTCTTCTTGATAGATCCCTCTTCATGATCCTCAAGAGTTGCCTCCTAAAGGAGTTTAAGAGTGGCACTTACTTTGGATTCTTTGGAGTTTTCATCAGGGAGAGTAAATGATTTTGTGCGAGGAGGGAAGTTTTTGTTGTCGGGTCCGGATGAGTCACCATTGGATGAGCTGGTTTCATCTCTGGAGCTTGAACTACTTTCGAAGGGGCTATCATCTTCCAAACTAGAGCCTCTAACTGCTCCTTTCTCTTCTCCACCCTTGCTCATTTCCTTTTCCTTCGGAGTAGCCTTGCCCACAGGATCCAGTTTAGAAGTGTGCCCTTTGGAGCTCAGACTTTCTCCCTCCTCCGGAGCTATTACATTCAGGTTTGGCACTATATCCTTAGCTACATTGTGAGAGATTGTAGCTAAGTTATGCTCTTCATGATTAGAATAGAGATGAAGAAGATCAGGGGTTACCTTAGTGGTTAGTAGCGTCTGATCCTCATCTAGCCTTGCCTCCGAATTGTTGGAACTGTTCTCAATCACCCCTATAGTTGCCTTTTCAGGACTTTCTTTTTCTCCCTCAGGCATATTAGTATTTTCCTTAATAGCCTTCTCCAATGCCTTTTCAGGACTTTCAAGATTAATGACTTCATTGCTGGATCTAAGCAGATTCTCCGGAAGTCATCCTATTCTATCAACAAATATGAATTCATCTGCTTCTAGAATCTTTGACAGAGCATCCATATCCTTTAGATGTACAAGAATTGGGGGAACTTAAGATGATTCTCCAGGTCCTTCGATTGTTCTCCCCTGATTTATTTCATTGTTTACTTTTATAGCGGCCTAAATGTCATCGTATTGCTCATCATCTTACCCTACAAATGCTATTGCGCCGGGAACATTTTTCCCTTTGCTGGACTTTGCTTTCTCTAAAGCTGCTCTCTCCCTATACTGCCTTGCTTCCTCATTTAGGATTATTCCAGCTAGCCTCGTGCCTTCACTGGCTTTCTTTTCTTGGGCAGCGAGGGCTTTATAAAAAGTGGGTCCTCTTCTCTTGGGCTTCTTTTGAGGAGTAGCTTCATCCTCTGTTTCCTCATCATCTGCCACCTCTTCCATCTTAGCCAACGTTCTTTTGGCTTTTCTCTTTTCGGCCTCAATTGCTTTTATGGCAATTTGAGGTAGACCCACAGCAAGCACAAGATGTCCCTTCTTAGCTGCAGCTTTAATCAGTCTGCCCCTGGGTCTAGGCTTTTTGGAGCTCATGATTTGAGTGAGGGGGAGAGTGTCCTCATCAATTTCTTTCGGAACCTTTTCAACTTGCTTTTTGGCTTTGGCTTTGGTGGTTCTGGGCCTTTTGGGAACAGAAGCCTCCTCTTTCAGATTTACTATCTTCCGGGATTTAATCTTTCGCTCATCCCTCTTCAGATTTGCCTTTTCTTCATTCCATTCACCATCAAAATGGAGATTGAGGAAATTCTTTTCTAGGATGGGCTTTCCATAAATCCCTTCAAAATCGGTCAGATCCACTTTCGCCGCTTGGAGAATTCTTGTGATCAAGGCTCCATGCGAGTTTACATGGGTCTTGAGATAGTGAATGATCAAGACTGGCCTGTTTAGTTCCACACTACCAACCCAGTGCTACAAGATGCAGTGTTGGAGGGAAGAAACTATAGTCAATGACCCCTTCCTTATCAGGATGAGTTTAGCCAGAGCATGCTGCAAGAATCTAGGCATTCTGGGGAAGTACATTTAGAATTTATCGCCAAAGTAGTTCTGGTTGAGCTATAGTTTAGACTCATACTCAACTCTAGTCTCATCCCTATCTTTCCTCAATATGATTTTGTAGTTCTTCATGTTCAAATTCTACTCAAAGAATTCTGGAGTGAGAATTATGACTTCCCCTATACCTCAGTGCGTAAGGCATAAAATGATCGTGAGCACTGAGATTTGAAGAGAACTATTTTACCAGCTTGGGGTAGGTTAGACAATTTATCTTTAGAAGGTCACTCAAATTTTGATTTTCAATTAGAGAGAGGAAAGGAGGGATTCTGAATAGGTAATCATCACCTAAGTGATCAATGGGTATGACAGAGTCAGAGGTTTTGAGATTGAGGGGCTCAAAATCAGCATCCTTCAAGTCAGATACTTGAAAGAGAGTTTTGCTAGGTAGAATTTTGAGGAAGTTGGAGGTGTTTATGGCTGCCAATGTGGAGAAAGTTTTTGGGAGATTGAGTTTTAGGTTTGAATTTGTGTAGAGTAATAGTAGAGTAGTTGCTCGCTTGAAGAAGATAAGGGATTTTGAGGAGTTTATATAGAATTTCTGAGATCAGGGTATATTGGTAATCTGGACTCTGACTGTTTTGACTGGATTGATGACATGTCAGGCAGATTTTACGGAGAATGGGAATAGTTTATTTTTGAATTAACTGATGTATTTACCGCGCTTGTAACAACCAATGGACTTTTGAAATTCAAAATGTAATAGTTACCTTTATGAGCTTTTACTGCCAAACATCATTATTGTCGGCTGATGTAGCAATCTTTCAAAATAGATCTTCCCAACTCTTCTTATCTTCTGGAGTGAGTTTCTATCTCAGGATCCGGCTTGATTCAAAACTAACTTCCGGAGTTTTTCTAAATTGGATTTGACATCCCAATTGATTCCCTTAGTTTCCCAAATTGATCTTTACTTAGTGGTTTAGTAAAGATATCAGCTCTCTGTTCATTGGTTGGAATATATACCAATGCAACATCCTTGTTCATTACATGATCCCGGATGAAGTGATGCCTTATGTTGACATGCTTCATCCTGCTATGAAGCACCGGATTCTTTGACGCATCAATAGCACTTTTATTGTCACACAATACATCCACACATCCAGATTGCACTCCATAATCTTCAAGTTGTTGTTTGATCCATAGGAGTTGAGCAACACAACTTCTAGCTACCATATATTCTGCTTCTGTGGTGGATAAGGCAACTGAAGTTTATTTCTTACTATACCATAAGACTAAGTAATCCCTAAGGAAATGGAATCCTTCGGATGTACTTTTTCTCTCAAGAGTATCTCTACCATAGTTTGCATCTGTGAACCCCTGAAGTGTGAAGTCTCCATTATTAGGATACCATAACCCAACTTCATTGGTTCCTAGGAGATATCTAAGTATCCTTTTGATAGCCTTGAGATGAGAATCCTTGGGATTGGCTTGATACCTTGCACAGTAGCATACTACATATTGTATGTTAGGCCTGCTAGCTGTTAAGTATAGGAGCCAACCAATCATTCCTCTATATAGCTTTTGATTAACATCTCCTCCTTCACAGTCCCTGGATAAGATTGTGTCTGAACCCATTAGAGTAGACATTAGTTTGTTGTTGTCCATTTCAAACTTCTACAGGATTTCCTTAGTGTATTTTGATTAATTGATGAAAATCCCATCTGAACTTTGCTTAATTTATAGACTAAGGAAAAAGTTGAGCTCTCTCATCATGGACATCTCAAATTCCTTCTGCATCTGAGAGCTGAATTCTTTGCACATCTTCTTATCAGTGGCACCAAAAATGATATCATCCACATAGATCTAGACTAGAATAATATCATTTTTATTCTTTTTAATGAAGAGTGTGGTATCTGCCCTGCCTCTGGTATATTCCTTGGATATAAGGAATAAGGTTAATCTTTCATACCAGGCTCTTGGTGCTTGCTTTAATCCATAGAGAGCTTTCTTCAGCCCGTAGACATGGTCTGGATGCTTTGGATCTTCAAATTCGGGTGGTTGCTTGACATATACTTCTTCTTGAATGACACCATTTAGAAATGCACTTTTGACATCCACCATGAATGATGTAAAAGCACATAGGATTCGGATTGCTTCTAGTCTTGCTATAGGGGGGAAAGTTTCTTCGAAATCAATTCCTTCTTATTGATTGTAGCCTTGAGCGACTAGTCTTGCCTTATTTCTTACTATTACTCCGAATTTATCAAGTTTATTCTGGAACACCCATTTAGTGCCTATAATTGATTTTCCTTCAGGAGAGGGCACAAGATCCCATACATCATTCCTGGTGAATTAATCTAGCTCTTCCTGCATCACCATCATCCAGCTTTCATCCCCTTTAGCTTCTTGAAATTTCTTTAGCTCTATAAGAGAGATAAAAGTAGCATGGCTCATCATCCGGTTGAGCTGACCTCTGGTTCTTACTGGATTGTAAACATCATCCAGAATATTCTCTATGGAATGATCTCTGTGGGTCCGGAACTCCCTTTCTAGGCCTTCATATTGAACTTGGACTTGCTCCACTTCAGTTTCATCTACTTCTTTATTAAAGTCAATCCCTTGTCGATTGAGATTGACTTGTTGTATTTCTGGATCAAAAGACATTCCTTCATCTTCCTCTTTGTACCTCTTGATTTAAAGTGAATCAGTAATTCCTGCTTCCTCCTTTTCTCCATATTTTTCAGCTTCCAGAACTTGATCTTCCGGAGTGTAGCTTTTCTTTCATGTAGTGTTAGTCTCATCAAAATCTACATGTATAGATTCTACCATAGTTTGGGTTCATTTATTGAAGACTCTGTAAGCCTTACTATGTGTTGAGTAGCCTAGGAAAACTGCTTCATCAGATTTAGGATCAAATTTTCCTAATTGCTCTCTATCATTAAGGATGTAGCATTTACACCCGAATGCTTTGAAGTACCCAATTTTTGGTTTTCTTCCCTTCCAGATTTCATACGGGGTCTTTTCTATAGTTTTTCTAATAAGAGCTCTAATTAAGATGTAGCATGATGTGTTTACAGCCTCACCCCAGAAATATTTTGGCAAACAATTTTCACTAAGCATTGTTCTAGCCATTTCTACAATGGTCTTGTTCTTTCTCTCAACTAATCCATTCTATTGAGGAGTGTGGGGGACAGAAAGATTATGTTCAATGCCCTTGGAGTCACAAAAGTTAGCAAAATGCTTATTTTTTAACTCTCCACCATTATCACTCCAAATGCGTGCAATGCGTATGCCCTGTTCTACTTCTATCCAGATGAATGTTTTGGAGAATTGGTTAAAAGCTTCATCCTGGCTTGTCAGCAGGAGAACCTAGGTCTATCAAGAATAGTCATCTACAATGACCATAGAGTATTCTCTTCTACCTAAACTCAGTGGCTTAATTGGACCAAAGAGATCAATAGGCAAGAGCTCAAGTACTCTTTTGGAAGGGATGTATGAGATGGAAGGGAAACTTTTCTTATGTTGTTTTCCTAGTTGACATGTAGTGCATAGATGATCCTTATCAAAAGCAATCTTAGGCAAACCCACAACTAATTCCTTTTTGACTAATTTGGATAGAGGTTCATGTTTACATGTCCCAACCTCTGGTGCCATAGCCATGACTCTTCTTCTTTAGACACCAAGCATATATTCTTCTTATCATTTTTAATGTTTACAGAATAGACATTAATTACTCTAGGTGCGTAAAGAATAAGTTGATCAAACTTACTATCATATATTAAGCAGCCTCCGAAGTCAAATGTGACTTTTCTTCCTTTGTCACATAATTGGGCTATGCTTAGCAAGTTGAACTTCAGTCCATCAACCAGTGAGACATCTTCAATCTTGAATCCAGATCCAATGATTCTATGACCAATTATCTGACCCTTGTGATTGTCTCCAAAGCTCACTTTGCCCCCCTTTTTCCGAGTTAGTGTGATGAAGGCCTTCTCATCACCTGTCATGTGCCTTGAGCATCCACTATCAACGTACTAGGTGTGTTGATCTACTGTGGATCTAAGGGATACCTGTAAAACAGATCAAGTGGGTTTGGGTACCCAATCCGATTTAGATCCTCTCGAGTTAATAACCATTTCAGGCTAAGGATAAACATCATAATAACCATTTTTTAATCTGCATGATTTAGTCATATGATTATTTTTCTCACAAAACCTGCACCATGAAATAGGTGTGTTTTGCTTTTGCTTCTTGTTGATCTTCTCCAGATCCTCCCTTCCATAGTTGCTTTTGTTCCCAGCTTCTTGCTCATTAGTGGATGGTCCGGTATAATTCCAGAAGTTGGTTGGAGGTGCAACTTCAGCTCTGTAATTTCTTTTTTTCTTGATAGGTTGTTGGTTATAAGCTACCTTAGCCTTTCCCTTCTGAGTAGTAGTAAATCTTTGAGCTTGTTGCTATCTTCTTACTCCATTTGTCCTTTGATTTGAGTTCCTTTGAACCCTGTTCTGAGGAGGCGGAGGATTATCTCTTCTTGGATTCTTCGTTTTAGGTTTCTTTCTGGATGCTTCCTTTAATAGATTGACTTCTCTATCCAGTCTCATTACATTTGCATTCAGAATCTAGACTTGATTTCTCAGAAAGTTTTCTTCTACTACATCAATATGCTTGGTTGCTCTAACAAATTGATGTCTTATGCCATTACCTCAGCATCTTTAGCCAATTCTAGTATTTATCTTTTTAGAGACTTGATGACTTTCGCATTCTTCTTCACTCCCTTGATAACAATAGAAAGAGCTTTTGTAAGATCAAAGTTAGAGGTAGAATTAAAACTAGAATTTACCTCAGTGTTTGCTGTATTTGATTCTAATTCTTTGATTTGCGTTGTTTCTTACTTGGAGGCATCCCTTCTAGATTTCTCTATTTTCGGTTCAGTTAGAGCCATGAACGCATAATTAGCAGTCTTATCTCCTTCTATTGAAGATGAGTTGCTGCTTTCTTCACTATTGCTCTAGGTAGCAACCATCACCTTCTTTTTGAACTTCTTGGTTCTTTTGAGTTTGGGGCACTTTGTTCTAAAGTGGCCTTTTTCACCACATTCAAAATAGGCAGCGTCTTTCTCTGTATCCTTCTTTTCTTCAGGATTCCTTCTGGGCTTACTTCTTTCGGAGGTGCCTTCTCTTATTTTCAAAGATTCATACCTTTTTTACTTCCTTCTATCTTTCTTTTGTATGAATCGATTCAGCCTTCTGGTCAGTAAAGCTAGTTGATCTTTGGTGCTCAGTGACTCATCGATTTGCTCTTCTTCTCTGGATGAAACTGATCCGATGGATTTTGCCTTAAGAGTAATGGCCTTCTATTTCTCCTCAGGTTTCTTTTCCTATTAGCTGTATCTCTCCAAGGATAATTATTGGGTTAGAAGATTGCCAATGAGTTCATCATAACTGTAAAAATTTAAGTCATGAGCTTCCTCAATGGTAGTCTTTCTATTATCCCATTCCTTGGTGAGACTCTGGAGCACTTTCTTGATCATTTCTACTTCTAGAATCTCCTTCCCTAGCCTCTTCATTTCATTTACTAGATTTTTGTATCTAGTGTTCATGCTACAGATTGATTCCTTAAGCTCCATCTTAAAGGATTCAAGCTTCTGTTGAAGTAGATCAAGCTTGGCCTCTCTTACTTTGAAAGTTCCTTTATAGGTAACTTCCAGCTTCTCCCATATCTCTTTTACAGTCTCACATCCGGATATCCTATTAAATTTGTTGCACTAAGAGCATAATGAAGCATATTATTAGCATTTGCATTTTCATGCAATTTTTTAAAATTATTATCCACATGCTTGATGGCTTTCGGGTAGTCATACCCTCTACTTCGTAAGTAGGTTCATACGGGCCATCTCTAATAACTAACCATGTTTGTATACTTTGTGACTGGATGAAGGTCTTCATCCGGTTTTTCTAAAACATGTAGTGTTCACCGGTGTAGAGTGGAGGATGGATAACGGACATACCCTCGGGAAGAAGTTGTGAGTTTTGGAAACTCATTTTGATATGTGAATCAAAATATATGGACCTTTAGCTCGAGATTATTAAATCTCTAGTTTGAGCACTTACTTTGATACCACTTGTTGGTCCCTATGAGAGTATTTATAAGGGCAGAAGGGGGTGAATGGCCCTTTTTCGCAGAATTAGTAGACTTAAAAAAGTCTTTAGTGTAGCATGTTTGATTATGATTAGAAAGATGGATCCAGATGATGCAAATGTGTGTAATTAAGTAAAAGAGAAAGAAAATCAAACACAAGTATTTTATACTAGTTCGGCCCCGCCTACATCCAGTCCCTGGAGATTCCTTCCTCCGAGCTTGTCCACTAGTGGATTCTATTTCAACTGGCAAGAATCAAGCCGTACAAATTTATCTCCGGAAGGTAACCCCTTCTGGAAGTAGGATATACCACTAGAAGCTCCAACTCCTAGCTGAGTCCTCTTATCTTTAGTAGGATATACCACTTAGCCTTCTACCTTAAATTTAAGCTGAGTCCTATAGGGAGATCTCACTCAAAGCACCTACTTCAAGTTATATCCCAATCTCTCAACTTACCCAAGTTGGAGATTCTTACACTTTCGTTTTTAACAAAGGGTTGGATTTTGGAGTTCCTCAAGTTTATAGTTTCACTTGGGAATCCTTACAAACAGATTTCGAATCAAGGTTCTTGGAGGGATTATATCAACTGACTGTATATGTGTTTCTTTGTTACTTGCTTTTGTAGATCAATCAATTAACCTTCTCATTTGGTGAAGAGCTCCTTTTATAGGCTTTTGATCATAAATGTAGCCGTTTGTGGTTAGTGAGCTTTTATTCAATCTTCACCCTTGATCAGGTTGAGATGTGGTGCTTTCGGATCTATTGATCAATCTGTTAGACTGTATTTTGATCTATTTAAAATCTTGGGATTGAGGCTAGAAAGTTGTCGGTGATCGTTTTGCTTGTCATTTTGCGATTCACCAACTTTCATACCAATTGCTTTATGATGTGAGCTCTATGCGCTTCTTTATTGGTCTAGGAGAAAAAGTAGTTAGCTTTTCTCTATTCGGTGTCAGACCCTTTTGACTTTTTCAAAAATATACAAGCTGTCATCTTGTCTTTGTCTAGGGAAAGGGATCTTTGACTTTCATAGACCAAAAAAGGGTAAAGGGAAAAGTATATTTGAATACTTTCCCTTTATTTAAAATATATGTCTTCTGGATGTCTTTTAGTCCTATATGCTCCAGATCTATCTTTCGAAGATGGCATCAATCAGTTCTTCTAGATGCTGGTCTTGAGGGTCAGAAGTTTGTTTTCTTTCCAAACTCTATCCGTATGATTTCCCTTAGTGCTTAGTATTTTAATTTGTTCAATGGATGACTTATGTCTTGATCTTTGTCCGGATATTTCCATTTGGATTTGAGAGAAATTACATACATTGTTTTTGTTTCTTTCAAACTTAATCCAGACTTAGATTTTTTATCTGGATCATTGTTTCCCAACAACGGTCCAACCATTCGGTGGCAATATCGTACCCAAATTCCCAGTGGAGCTTTATCGGGTGGCGACTCTATCTTAAAATACAAGATTTTAAGTCTCGTATCCGTTAACACCTAAAATTGGACTTAAATTCAACATCAACATCATTTTCCGTTATCATTTTCATCATGGAAAATAAGGACTATCCCTTAGCACGCTTCACAGAGCTTGTTGTTTCTCTGCCCCACGTCGAAGAGCATTAAAGCTTACCGTATGGGCGGGGGATTCAGGGTCGTCAGCTTACAACGAGTGAATTATGTGTGTCCAAAAGATCGGTGATAAAGTTCTCACTAAGTTGTTTCTGTGTACTCTATCAGGGCCCACTCTTAAATGGTATAATACTCTCCTTGAGTCGATGATTCTCAATTGGAAACTCTTGTCTGAAGCCTTAATCAGTCACTATGATTTCAAATCAACAATGGAAACTACTATTCAGCACCTCGAAGTAGTTAAACAGAAATAAGGAGAGACTTTTAAGTCCTGCTTCAATAGGTGGATGGCCACCCAAGTTCTGTTGAAACAAAAACTTAGCTTGAAGGAGATGATCCTGAAGCTCCTTCATAGATTTCTCCCAATCTTTCACAAAGAGATGGAAACAGATTCTTATGACTCGTATATGAAGGTTTTTTAGCAGGCCGAGAAGATCGAGCGCCATGAAGAGAAAGATAAAGCTAACAAGCCAAATGGTGGCAAACCCTAGTTTAATAAGAATAACAATTCTGGAACTTTTGAAGTTGCTCCTATCCTACCCGAGGAGAAGAGTCCCACAGTTCAAGTCATTGCTCAAGAGAATGTCTCCACAGTTCAAGTCGCACCTACTCGAGTGCCTGGCCAAAAAGCATTCGTGTCTCCGTGGAAGCACCCTCTTAGTGTCCTATTTGCCAAGTTATAAGAGAAATACCTACTTAACCCTCTGCGCGAACACCGTTCTCCTACACCCATGGAAAATTGGAATTTTTATTGCTATCATGTTCAGGTAGGGCACAGAATAGATCAATGAAAAACTCTAGGCAGGGCCATTTAGCGCTTGGTAAGAGAAGGGAAAATGGATCAGCCAACTAGAAATACCACTACTGAGGAGAAGCCATCTCCGAGCAGATGGTAAGGTAGGTATGATCAATTCCAGTCTCCCCGAAGAAATTGTGTTGGCCAGAGTCTTCTCCAGTTTAGTGGACACCACTATTAAAGCCAATTCCATCACCAAAATTGACAAGAATCTCACGAGGTCCCTAGTGAAGGAAGGAGATAAGTCATTAGTCGAACAAGGGAAAGTTTTGGGTGTCGACCTGGATGACATGCCAATGAAAGCTACCAAGGATGCCTAATCTACCAGCTCTACCAATCAAGACCCTCTGCCTGTGGAGGAGGACTATCTATGATGTAATTTTCTTTTCTTCTAGTACTTAGATATGAATGACTTTACCTTTAAGGCATTTTTTATTAATCAACGACTCTCTTTTTGCTTATTTGCTTGATGTTTTGCCCAATGATTCCATGCATTCATTTTGTCATAAGCTTAACATGTTCAGTAACCATGACGTTTCTTTAACTGAAATAAATTTGAGTACATATGACAACTTAAATGGTAACCATTTCTAATGACCTAACCTCTGAGAGAAAAAGAGATAAATAAAAGTGCTTAAAGATCATGTTAACAATTTCTCCTGGTCATACCCAGACATACCCAGGGTTCATCATCAGATTGCTGAGCATCACATCTTCACGCCTAAAATAGAAAAAGAAGCTCAATTCTTCCTTGGATAGGTTCAATATGTAAATCAATTCATCGCATGCCACTATGTGCAAACCTATTTTCAAACTACTAAAGAAGCGTCAGTTGATTATAGAGAAGGAGCATCGCCAGGTCACCTTCGATAGAACTAAGGTTTACCTTTTCTTCACCCACCCATTCTCTGAATTCCTACCCCAATACAACATTGACCCTTCCCATTATCCATTCCCTTACAAGCTCAAACCTTCAATGTTTCTCTCCTAATTGGCCTTTCTTGGCCAGGGGGACAGATATGATCTGTGAGATTCAACCCCCATTAATAAATGAACACTACTTCATCATCGTAGGGGAAGATTACTTTTCAAATGGGGGAAATCCGAGCCTTGTACCATCATTACCGCCAAGAGGATGGCCAAGTTCATCGAGAAGTGCATCTTAGCTTGGTACGGACTACTTCACCACTTAGTCTCAGAAAATGAGGTTCAGTCCCAAGGGGCAACCACTAATTTGATCAAGAAATATAGAACCAAGCACCGTCGGGCTTTGCCTCACAAACCACAAGCTAATGGGGCAACCGAAACCGCAAACTAATCTATCAAGAAGTTTATTCCCAATAATACCGTAAGATACATTGATTGAGCTGATAAGCCACCATTTGCCCTTTGGTGGTATCAAACAAGTGTCAAATCTAACGTCTTTTCTCTTTGGTTTATGCTAAGGAAACCACGATCCCAGGCAAAATCGAGATGGAGTCCTTGAGAGTCACACTAAATCCAAGTTAAAGGGACCCATATAGACCAAGGTGCAGTTCAAATAACTTGAACAATCATCAGATGCACCAGCAACACACGATGGGGGCATGCAACAACTGTATCTACCATTAAAAGTATCCACCAAAAATTGATAAAGCCTACCCATATTAACCCTAGGGGAAAGTTTAGACCAAATTGATAAGGGAATTCGTGATCAAAAGATACCCTATACAAGGGGCATGGAGATTACGGATGGAAACAAATTTGTGAACCCTATCAATCAAAGCAGGTTAAAGCGTTATCATATCTAACCAAAAAGAATTAAATCCAAAAAAACCGCACATGAAAAATAAGTAAAATCAATCACCCATTGAATGGTCCTCTACTACTCGAGCAAAAATTAGGGTGAATCTCACTGATCTGTATTCTACAAACCAGTCAGACAAATGTTAGGGTGCAAGAGCAACCAGCTAGACTAAAAACCCGAGAAGGGCGGTCTAGGCAAAAGTTAGGGTAAAGTGAACAATGAGAGAATTGTTAGCTAGAAAACCTTCATAGGCTAGTTAACACTAGAGTTTGGGTCAATAGAAATGGTTATCATCATTACAAACTTACTTCAATTGATTAAAATGTCACTTTTACTGAACTCTCATGTTTATGCTTGAATGAATATATTGGGCCCAAAAGGTGAAATGTGGCAAGTAAGGCAAACATGGGGTTCCACATAGTCAACCCGATCCCCCAAATGAAAAACAAAAATAAAAGGCAAAAATCCTGATAGACTGAAAACAACGAGGTCTATGCAAAAGGCAGGAAAAGTTCATTGGATTGAAAACCCAAAAAGGGCTGTCCAAGAAAAAAATTAGGACATAAAAGCAAAATAATAAATTAGTCTAATAGGCCCATCTCAATGTTTGGGTCTATGAAAAAATTAAGACAAAGAAAGATAAAAGGTAATGACTGTTAGATATGATGTATGCCCTAGAGACAATTAGGGCGATATATCTTAGTTATTTTTATTTTTACGAACAAAGTTATATAAATAAAGGCATTCTTTTGTCATATCAATGACTGTGAAAATATATTATGACTGGTTTAGAGTATGTTCATTTATGTGTTTGTAAAAGTCCATGACATAATCATAGCATAAATTGCAAGAGCATAGTGGGACTATGTTTGTAAGAACTGGTTCGTGTGCAATTATAATTTGTCTAAATATCCCTAGTCATAGTATCATCAAGACTGGACATTGATGATACGGATAGACTAGCATGTGTCATCATACCTCTTGAATTTGATTCAGGGTAGCATATCTCTGGTGCTAAAGGGTGGTGTTAGATATGATATATGCCCTAGAGGCAATTAGGGCGATATATCTTAGTTAGTTTTATTTGTATGAATAAAGTTATATTAAAAAAGGCATCCTTTTGTTATATCAATGACTGTAAAAATATATTATGGCTGGTTTAGAATATATTCATTGATGTGTTTGCAAAAGTCCATGACATAATCATAGCACGTATTGCAAGGGCATAGTGGGACTATGTTGGTGAGAACTGGTTCGTGTGCAATTATGATTTGTCTAAATATCCCTAGTCATAGTATCATCAAGACTGGACATTGATGATACGGATAGACTAGCATGTGTCGTCATACCTCTTGAACTTGATTTAGAGTAGCATATCTCCGGTGCTATAGGGTGGTACCTTAGGTTAACACATGAATGTATTTAGGGAGATACATTGGAGACCATTGTGAGATAACACTCGGTAATCTATATTATGTGTTGGTGTTTTAATCGTCTCATTACAATAGCAATACGAATATCCTTAGACCTGAGATACTAGTTACCTTGTTCAGATGTTGCTATATTTTGGGTCATACCTAAGCACTCCATAGATTTGGTGATACAGGTGATTACGGGTGTAGTTGATGTCTGTCTGTTGGTAGGCTGAGCAGTCAAGACGGAATCTATCACTCCACTATAGTAGTATAAGGGATATGTACCTTGGCCCCTTATTAGAAGTGACACACTTGTAAACGTCTAATCAGAGTATGAATTGATAGGATGGGATCCTGATCAACACATTAAATGATTGAGTAGTGTGCTTTAGCAGCAAGACTAAATACTAGGGTAGCTATCATAGCTACTAGTGGACTAACACTTAAACTGAGTCCTAGAAACTAGATGGTACTTAAAAGTTGATAGAAGGAGTGAATTATACTGATACTATTGCAGAATTGGGATTAAGTCATAATGCATGCGATGTTCTGAATATTGAGGGGTTATATGCCCTTTGCTAGAGAGCCACTATGATTGATCAAAGTAATCGGAGTCAACAACGGTCTGGAGCTCCAAGCCAGTCAATTCCTAAAAGGAATTGATCTAGGTTAAACTTTTGACTACTTGATATTATGGGATCCTATAAGGTCACATACTTTGAGTTACGACCGAGTTATATAAAGAACCGTTAGACTAGGTCTAATCTAGAAGAGCAAATATTGGTTACACCAATATTCATTGGTTGGACAATGAACTTATTAAATAATAAGAAGGATAAAATAAATAAAGGGAATTAAGAACCAAAAGATAACACAGTTAAAGAATACTGGGTATTGCTTAAATTGGTGCAAGTAGATTAGTAAGAAAATTGTTGGACAATTTTAGATTCGATCTGCATTCGGGCCAAGGCAGTGTTGTGTGTGAACAACACTGCTCAAGGCCCGCATTGGGTCCTTAGGAGGAGTGGGCTGCAAAGCGCAGCCCACTGCGCACAAGAGTGCGGCCTGCTGGGCTACGCGGCCCAGTAGGTGCACGACCCAACAGGCCAGTGCATGGCACTATGCAGCATGGCTCGCAAGGGTTGTGCTTCTGCAGGCTTTCGGCTTGCGCACCTACGCAGGCCTAGCATGCCACTACTAGCCATTCGGCCAGTAGTGATGGATAATGATGGGGAGTTTGCTCCCCAAGCAAACTCCCTATTTGAGTTTGGTTCTAACTCTATTAGGTTAATTAAAATACCTAATTGCCCTTTTTATATTGTCCTTTGAATAATTCCTAACCACTATAAATAGAGGCCTCCTCCTTCATTATTTTTCGTCCTTAATTTCATACTCCTTCTCTTGCTCTATATTATTCTCTTATTTGTTTTGATTCCTAAAAGTAATCCATCGAAAGACGTATTTACTTATAATAGAAAACTAATGGAATTTCTTCTAGAATAAATTAGTACGGAAGATATAGCTATCTTCCAGTTATTTATCGGCACTCCCTTTCTAGAAGGTCTTGGTTGATGGTGCTTATATGGACTATTTATAGAGGGCTTCTACTTTGAAGTCCATGCACATAGTTGAAGGATCTTTCTATCGACTACAGAATTCATGCTTCATCTGGTAAGTGGTTAAATTATTATTAGGTCCTTTGAATAAGTGTTTATGACCTAGAATAATTTAAGACTAGCACTATTATCAATCATGCCCATCTTAGGAGATCTTGGACACCAGATTAATTATTAAATTTTTGATGCGCTTGTTTTACCTGCTAAAACCCTAAATCTACACCAACAATCTAATGTGATTGTATGATTGACTAGAAATATGCTAGGTCTAATTTTCTATGAAATATTTTTGTGTATGCTATGTCATGCATAGGAATTTATTTCTTGCAATAGAAAATGTTGTGATAACTAGATTAAGTGTATCTCAAACTTAGTCAGGGTAGTTATCTAAGAATTGACAATGTTTTACTTAAAATTGTAAATGCTTTAATTTTTGAATTAAATGGAATAATTCTTATATTAGAAAAGAACAAAATCTTTAATTTAATTAGTCTATTGTTAACTGAGTCAGAAGGGCCCATGTTTATTCTTGCAAGGATTGGACAAGGCTTCTCATTCACTTCAAGGGGGCCTCTACTACCTAGGAATTTTCATCGGTTCTAGATTCTAATTACCAAAGAGACTTTTTGAATTAGTTGATTTCTAATATAATGAATTGGATTCATTATATGTTTTTGCAAATGAAAGTTTAAATTCTTAAATTAAAATTTATAGACATAGGTGCAAGAACTTGAACAATAAACCCCCTTGTTAGTTTTGAATGCTATGTGGAGTCTTGGCATGATGAAATGATTATGAATTACCAGTTGAGCATGACCCTAGGTTGGACCTACTAATTCCTTTTAGCCCAAAAATTAGATATAGTTTCATAATCATGTCCATGTATAAGTCCTAGATTAGGCGAGACCTGTTGCACCAATAAATCTCCATTAAAATACTAAGACAAAATTAGCCTTCCTAAAAATCAAAGTGTGATTCTAGGCCTTTTAACTGAATGAATTACTCACGCACAGTATGCCTTCTTCTTTTAGCATCATCTGTTCACATGATTCGAATTAGGGTTAAGTCTTAACCGGACTAGGTTAGTTGTCCATAATATCGGAGCTAATGTTGGGTTGGAGGCATCATTTAAGGAGTCATATAATTGGTTATACACTTCCATTGGTTGGAAATCAAATGGATTAGCAATTGCATTAGATGCAAATGGACTAGAACCTCCTATAGCTATTTAAGTTAGCTTGACTCTTGATAGCGGGGGTTAGCTTAAATGAGTTATAAATGCTACCTACTAAGGAGAATGGTTGGACCATGTCTCCGGAAAAACAATAGAGGGCTATTAAGTTTTCAAATCGAACCTTAATAAAAATAATAGGAATATGTATTTAATTAAAAGACCTTAAATTAAATGCATGTACAAGAACTAAGTCTAAAGTAATAATTCTTTTCTTATATCTAGGTTGAATATGACTACAAACATAAACTATCGCGCTATTCTTAAGAACAAATTGGATGGTACCAATTTTACTGATTGGTTTAGGACGGTGAGGATAGTCCTCAAAGGTGAAGGACTGGCTTATGTTTTGGATGAGCCCCTTCCTGATAAACCTGATGCTGGTGATCATGAGGAACTTGAGGCATGGAAGAAGCATAGGAAAGATCGTGAATCTGCAACATGTCTAATGTTGGGAACCATGAATCCTAAGCTTCGAAAACAACATGAGAATATGGATCTCAATACCATGATTCTCCATCTTCAGGAACTCTTTTCTGAGAAAGCAAGGACTGAGAGGTTTGAGACCTCAAGACTTTTGTTCGGTATTAAGATGTAGGTCGGTGCTTCAGCATCTCAGCATGTTTTAAAACTACTTGGCTATGTTGAGAAGCTTGGTTGATTGGGTTTTGTCATGGATCATGAGTTGAGCATAGATCTCATTTTAACTTCGCTCACTAAGATTTATTCACAATTTGTGACTTATTATTACATGAACAAGATTGATATGACAATCCCAGAATTGATCAACATGCTGAAACAGTAGAACCTAAGATCAAGTAGGATCAGAAAGATCTACTGATGGTTGAGAAAACCAAACCTTCGAAGGGTAAGACCCAGAAAAAGAAGGGGCTAAAGGCTAAGAAAAAGATCAGTAAGAAGAAGAAAAATAAGAAAGGAGCTGCATATTTCTAGTATGGAAAACTAGGACACTGGAAAAGGGATTGCAAGGCACTTGTCTCTGAGCATGTGAAGAAGAGCCCTGAGAAGGGTACAACTTCAGGTATCTTCATGATTGAAAATTTCACTACATTTCCTTATAAGTCTACATGGGTATTAGATACTAGATATGGTACTCATATCTATACTTTTGTGCAGGGGTTATAGGATTGTAGAAGGCTGGCTAAAGGGGAGTTGGACCTATGAGTTAGAAATGGAGCACGGGTTGCTGCATCAGCTGTAGGAACATATAGTATCATATTGCCAAGTGGTCTAGTTTTAGAATTAAATAAATGCTATTATATTCTGGTTGTTACTAAGAATATTATTTTTGTTGCATGTTTAGCAGTAGAAGGATTTGAAGTTTTATTTAATAATAAAGATTGTCAAATTTGTAAAAATATTGTTCTTTATGGCAATGGAATTTTGATTGATGGCATATATATTTTAAATATTAAAGGTGAAAATTTTAACATGAGTGATGTTAAGAGATTGAAATTAGATAAAGACAAATCATCCTACTTATGGCATTGTCGTTTAGGCCATATAAATGAAACCCCGCTTAACTAAGTTACACAAAGGTGGTGACTTGGGCCCAATAGACTGGGAGTCCTATGGGGCATACAAATCTTGTTTATTAGGCAAAATGACAAAGAAACCCTTTAAACTTAAAGGGTAACATGCCGCAAGTACATTGGAAATAATTCACATAGATGTATGTGGTCCAATAAATGTGCAAGCACATGAAGGATTCATCTACTTCATATCTTTTAGAGGTGATTACTCATGATATAGGTATTTGTACCTTATGAGGCACAAATCAGATAGTTTTGAAAGATTCAACGACTATAAGAAGGAAATTGATAAATAACTTGGAAAGAATATTAAGACACTAGGATCAGACCGACATGGAGAATATTTAAGCCAAGAGTATCAAGATTATCTAAGGGATAATAGAATATTACCCCAATGGACCCCTCCTTATACTCCTCAGGACAATGGCATGTCTGAGAGGAAGAATAGAACTTTGTTAGACTTGGTTTGGTCCATGATGAGCCAGGCTAGTCTCAGTAGATCCTTTAGGGGATACGTACTTGAGAGTGCAGTTTATATACTAAACTTTGTGCCCTCAAAATTAGTTGATACAACACCATACGAGAGGTGGTATGGTACGAAACCGTCTCTTTCTCACTTGAGAGTTTGGGGATATCCTACCTATGTTAAAAGGACAATGTCAAACAAGTTGGGAGCTAAGGTTGACAAATGCTTGTTCATAGGTCATTCTATAGAGACAGTAGGATATACCTTTTATGATCCTAATAAACAAAAGGTGTTTATTTCTAGGACCGCTCAGTTCCTTGAGAAGGAACACTTGCTTGCAAAAGCTAGTGGGAGCGACCTTGAACTTAAAGTTCAGGTAGGCGAACAAGGTGATCAACTGATAATTCCTACGCCTGATACACAACAGAGTGTGATCAAGGAATAACCTATTAAACAATAACCATTGATTAGATCTGGTAGGGTTCCCAACGCTCCTAAAAGATACGGATTTTTCATCACGGATGTTAAACAAATCTTTCTAATGGAGGATGATGAACCTAAGACCTGAGGGGAAGCAATGGAATGCTCAGACTCCGACAAATGGTTAAAAGCCATTAAATTATAAATGGATTCCAAGTATAGGAATTGATCGATGCGCCTAATGAGGTTAGACCCATATGTTGCAAATGGATGGTAACGTGATTACCTATAAGGTAGATTTGGTGGCAAAGGGCTATAGTCAAAAAGAAGGAATTGACTATGATGAAACCTTTTCACCGGTAGCCATGCTTAAATCCATAAAGATACTCTTGGCCATTACTGCTCATTATGATTATGAGATCTGGCAGATGTATGTGAAAACTGCTTTCCTGAATGAAAATTTGGATCGGGATATATTCATAATACAACTTGAGAGTTTTACATCTCAGAATGGTTCGAAGGTATGCAAGCTGCAAAGATCCATTTATGGGCTTAAGAAGGCATCCAGGAGTTGGAATATAAGGTTTGATGATACAATCAAAGAGTTAGATTTTATATAAAATGCTTATGGGTCTTGTGTATACAAGAAAGTTAGTGGGAGTTTAGTCATTTTCCTAGTGCTATATGTTGATGACATACTGCTAATAGGAAATGACATTTCTCTTCTTCAAATGGTTAAGTCGTGGTTGTCAAGAAAGTTCTCCATAGAAGACCTTGGAGAAGAAGCATTTATACTAGGTATAAAGATCTATAGAGATAGATCCAAGAGGCTGCTAGGTCTTTCACAAGATACATACATAGACAAGGTATTGACTGGGTTCAACCTTGAGCAATCAAGAAAGGGTTGTCTTCCAATGTCTCATAGAATTAACCTTTCTAAATTTGAGTGTCCGAGGACACAAGAGGAGAGATTGCACATGAATAGAATACCCTATGCATCTGCAATAGGATATATCATGTATACTATGGTATGTACATGACCTAATGTCTCACACGCATTGAGAATCACAAGCATATTTTAATCTGATCTAGGTGAGAAGCACTAGAAGGCCGTTAAGAATATCCTTCTGTACTTGAGAAGGACTAAGGAAATGTTCTTAGTGTATGGAGGAAGTGATCTCACAGTAAAGGAATTCACTGATGCAAGTTTTCAATCTGACAAAGATGACTACAAGTCACAATCAGGCTACATGTTTATGTTAAATGGAGGGGAAGTTGTTTGGAAGAGTTCCAAACAAGATACAACTATCGATTCAACCACTGAATCTGAGTACATTGCTGCTTTAGAAGCAGCAAAACAAGCTGTCTGGATAAAGAGATTTATTGGTGATCTCGGTATGGTGTCTAACATCAAGGATGCAATAGTATTATATTATAATAACACTAGGGCTATTGCTCAGGCAACAGAACCACGGTCTTGTCAGAGAAATAAACATGTACATAGAAAATATCATATAATTTAAGATATGATGAGGGATAAGAATATATAGATGGAATATGTACCCACAGATCAGAACCTGACAAATGATCTGACCAAGCCTTTGACACAGATTAAGCATGACAAGCATGTTAATAGTTATGGCTTATGGCACATAGCTAATTGGCTCTTGTGCAAGTGGGAGATTGTTAGATATGATGTATGCCCTAGAGGCAATTAAGGAGATATATCTTAGTTAGTTTTATTTGTATGAACAAAGTTATATTAATAAGGCATCCTTTTGTTATATCAATGGCTGTGAAAATATATTATAACTGATTTAAAATATATTCATTGATGTGTTTGCAAAAGTCCATGACATAATCATAGCTCGTATTGCAAGGGCATAGTGGGACTATATTGATGAAAACTGGTTTGTGTGCAATTATGATTTGCCTAAATATCCCTAGGCATAGTATCATCAAGACTGGACATTGATGATACGGATAGACTAGCATGTGTCGTCATACCTCTTGAATTTGATTCAAAGTAGCATATCTCCGGTACTAGAGTGTGGTACCTTGGGTTAGCACATGAATGTTTCATGGAGATACAATGGAGACCACTATGAGACAACACTCGGTAATCTATATTATGTATCGGTGTTTTAATCGTCTCATTCCAATAGCATTACGAATATCCTTAGACCTGAGATACTAGTTACCTTATTCAGATGTTGCTATATTTTGGGTCATAACTATGCACTCTATAGACTGGTTGATACGGATGATTACGGGTATAGTTGATGTCTATCCATTGGTAAGCTGAGTAGTCAAGACGGAACCTATCACTCTATTATATCAATATAAGGGAGATATACTTTGGCCACTTGTTAGAAGTGACACACTCGTAAACCTTTGATTAGAGTATGAGTTGATAGGATGGATCCTGATCAACACATTAAATGGTTGAGTAGTGTGCTTTGGCAGTAAGACTAAACACTAGGGTAACTATAATAGCTACTAGTTGACTAAATCTTAAATCGAGTCCTAGAAACCAGATGGTACTTAACATTTGATAGAAGGAGCGAATTGTATTGATACTATTGTAGAATCGGGATTAAGTCACAATGCATATGACATTCTGAATATTGAGGGGTCATTTGCCCTTTGCTAGAGAGCCACTATGACTGATTAAAGTAATCGGAGTCCACAACGGTCTGGAGCTCCGAGCCAATCAATTCCTAAATGGGATTGAGCTAGGTCAAACTTTTGATGGCTCGATATTATGGGATCCTATAAGATCACACACATTAAGTTATGATCAAGCTATGTAAAGAACCATTAGTCTAGGTCTAATCTAGAAGAGCAACAAAATATGGTTAGACCATAATATATAGTTAGACTATAACATTGGTTAAACCAATATTCATTGGTTGGACCAATGAACCTGTTAAATAATGAGGATAAAATGAATAAAGGGAATTAAGAACCAAAAGACAACACAGTTAAAGAATACTGGGTATTGCTTAAATTAGTGCAAGTAGATCGATAAGAAAATTGTTGGACAATTTTAGATTCGACCTACGTGCGGGCCAAGGCAGTGTTATGTGTGAACAAAACTGCTCAAGGCCATTGGGCTATTGGGAAGAGTGGGATACAAAGTGCTACTCACTATGCACAAGAGCATGGCCTACTAGGCTATGCTTGTGCGTGGCCTAGTAGGCAAGCTATTCCATTCACAGCCTGTTGGGCTGCACAGGTGTGTGGCCAAACAGGCCAGTGCATGGCGCTATATAGCACAACCTACAAGGGTTGTGCTACTGCAAGCTTTGGGCATACGGGCCTACGCAGGCCCAACATACCACTGCTGGCCATTCAGCCAGCAGTGATGGATAATGATGGTGAGTTTGTCCCCCAAACAAACTCCCCATCAGAGTTTGGTTCTAACTCTATTAGTTTAATTAAAATACTTAATTGCCCTTTTTATTTTATTTCTGATTGGTTGAGGTTTGGGACTTTATTATCCTTTGAATAATTCCTAACCACTATAAATAGAGGCCTCCTCCTTCATTATTTTTCATCCTTAATTTCATACTCCTTCTCTTACTCTCTATTATTCTCTTAGTTGTTTTGATTCCTAAAAGTAATCCAACGAAAGACGTATTTACTTAGAATAGAAAACTAAGGGAATTTCTTCTAGAATAAATTAGTAGAGAAGATCTACCTATCTTCCACTTATTTATTGGTACTCCCTTTCTAAAAGGTTTTGGTATGTGGTGCTCGTGTGGACTATTTATAGAGGGATTCTACTTTGGAGTCTGTGCACGAAGCTAAGCGGTCTTTCTACCAACTACGAGGATTCACGCTTCAACAGTTAAGTGGTTAAATTATTATTAGGTCATTTTAATAAGTGTTTATGACCTAGAATAATTTAAGACTAGCACTATTATCAATCATGTCATGCTTAGGAGATCTTGGGCACTAGATTAATTATTAAATTTCTACTGCGCTTGTTTTACTTGCTTAAACCCTTAATCTAGACCAACAATGACTGCCATCGATCACACCGAAATACCCACATTATCGTCATCATCATCATAGTACCTAAATATCCTCTATAATATGATGGTCTCGAGGGGCTGTAAGGTATCGATGATGTGTGGGTCTCCCTTGGCGCCTATTTAAGAGGTGGGGCCCACTGGGGGTTGGTTAGATTTAGGCGTGACAAAACATTTTTAGTTAAAGTTTGCACAACAAGCCAATTTTAATGAATAAAAGAATCGAGACCCAAATCTCAATTCAAATGATAGAGTCTCCACCCAATTTGTCTACTTGGGAAAGAGTTTTAGTACGGTTCCCTCTGGGCAAGAGACTCATACCTATTGGATCAGAGATTCGGGTATTGGATGAGTCACTTATTTCTTATTTAGTTAATTCAAATTACATTCACCGCGAAAAACTGTTTTTTTATCATTTGGGGAATTATCACAGAAATCCTATTTCTACACTCTTTCACACTCATTACATGTGTTTACATAGTACAATAAATCACAAGTAATAAATGGGGGAATTGCAAGAGGACCTATACATTTGTTCTAAGTTATAAAACAAAATGAAAAAAATTACCCTACATCCATAAAGATTAGCATAGTTTATAGCACATCATAAGTCAACATTTTATTAGGAAAAATGTGATCATGTTAACGTGGTGATTTTACGATCGATAGTGCCCGGGAGGCTCCTAGGATCGGAGAGAAATAACTGGTCTTCCACGTATTTTGTTATAAAAACACATTTTAACTTTTGTGGGTTGATTTACCAGATTATTAGTGAAAATGATCGCATGGAAAATGGTGTGTTGGATTGATTTTAACCAGTTGAAAGGAGAAAGTAAGGAAAACCAACATACTGTCTTTAGGGCATAGACCTGTACGGGTGTGGGTATACCCGTATGGGTATGGGGGGACCTATATGGGTCCGTCAGGACTGAGACAGTAGCTCACTTCAGTTAAATCCAAAAAACAGAACTAAATAGGAGAAAATGGGATTTCCCTTTATATGAGTATGGCATACCAGTATAACCACTATAGTGGCATATTAAGTGCCAATAAGGCTCGTATTAATCGGGACTAGACCCAAAAGAATTTTTACATGTAGATTCAATATAATGAACAGTAAAATAAATAAAGATCAATATAGCAAAATGGGATTTCCCTCCATATGAGTATGGTGCATCCGTATAACCTTTATGAGGGTGTATAGATGCCAACAAGGCTTATAGGGTTAGGACCAGACTCGAAATAAGAAGAGGAAGAGAATCAAGAAGAACAATAAAAAAGGCAATTAAATAAATTAAGTGTGAGTCTCTTTGAAACTTAGGAGCGTACCTTTACTTGGTTAATCCACTTTGGAGCGATCCCAATGCTGAATGGAAGCCTTGTCAAAGTAGGTGTTGAACTGGTGATTTTAAGGCTATTTGGTTGAGTGTTTATGTGGACAGAACTTCCCCCAAAACCTAGTAAACGAAGCTAGGAATGAATAAAATGTGGACAAAACCTCAAGGAATGGGTTTTCTCCCTATTTTATACCTCATATACCTCAACTATACCCTTTCTAACCTATAGAAAGTTGCTGGAACTATTGCCCATATGTTATGTGTAATTGTGTTCTATTGTGATCATGTCCTATGAAATGTGAAGAAATGTCTTCTATTTATAGGTGAAATCGAGTATGAATGCCATTCATGGCTGATTTCTCTGAATATGGCAAATTATATTCTTTTATGTCAAATTATATTTGAATATGGCAAATGCTATATTTGTATATGGCAAATACTATATTTGCATATGGCAAATATATTCGCATATGGCAAATATACTCGCATAGCAAATACTATATTCGCATATGGCAGATATATTCGCATATGGCAAATACTATATTTGCACATGGCAAATATATTCGCATATGGAAAATACTATATTTGCACATGGCAAATATATTCGTATATGGAAAATACTATATTTGCATATGCCAAATATATTCGCATATGGCAAATATATTCGCATATGGCATATATATTTGCATATGAAAAATATATTCGCATATGGCAAACACTATATTTGCACATGGCAAATATATTCTCATATGGCAAATACTATATTTGCATATGGCAAATACTATATTTGCATATGGCAAATATATTCGCATATGGAAAATATATTCCACATAGAAAATACTATATTTGCGTATAGCAAATATATTTGCGTATGGAAAATATATTCGTATATGGCAAATTGATTGTTTGGGAGTCTGGAGGACAAGTATGGGTAAATATGTAGGGGTATGAGTCATGGGTAGGGGTACGGGTATTAACAAGGAGGGGTACAGGTCCTAGTGTAGGGCTACGGGGTCCTAGGTAGGGGTACGGGGTACAGGGTACGGGGTACGGGTCCTAACTAGGAGGGGTACTAGTCCTAGTGCAAGGGTACGGGTCCTGGGTAGGGGTACGGGGTCTTAGGCCGGGGTACGGGTCCTGGGCAGGGGTACGGGTCCTAACTAGGAGGGGTATAGGTCCTAACTGTGAGGGGTATCGGTCCTGGTGCAGGGGTACGGGTCTTGGGCAGGGGTATGGGTCTTGGGCAGGGGTACGGGTCCTAAGGACAAGTACGAGGCTTTTAGAGACCTAGGCACTAGTTTTCTGAGGTTTAGGTTTGATAAATTTTGACCAATCAACATTTAAACCATTCTAAGTAGATAACACCTGTAGAAGAATGCATTAAATAGCTCTCATCATTGTTTCATGAGAAGGACTATTGGAATCCAATGCTCACAGACTGCCCCTTATTGGATCACTGCAGATACGGATCTATATGATCTCACGATGTGAGCAAGGGTTTAGAAATTATACCTGAGGTGATGATATGGGTGAGTTCTTTCCTCAAGGCCAACTCCTTCCCTTGGTGTACCTTTCTTAAGGCAGATCAATTTCCCTTATTGATGTGCATCCCTTTCTTAAGGAGGATGACTTTCCTGTGCCAATGCATATCTCTTTCTTGAGGCAGATGACTTTTCTTTGCCAATGTGTATCCCTTTCTTGAGGCGGAGGACTTTTCTTTGCTAATGTGTATCCCTTTCTTGAGGCGGATGACTTTCCTTTGATGATGTGTATCCCTTTCTTAAGGCAGATGACTTTCCTTTGATGATGTGTATCCCTAGCGACTCTACTAGGGAAGACATGGATCTACTCTCCTGGTTGATGTTAGTGTATCCCTTTCTTAAGGTAGATGACTCTCCTAACTGATGGTGTATCCCTTTCCTAAGGTGGATGAATTTCCTTGCTGATGTATGTCCTTAGTGACTTTGCTAGCAAAGATATGTGTATCTCTTTCCTGAGGCGGATTACTCTCCTAGCTGATGTATCCCTTTCTTGAGGTGGATGACTGATGGTTTTGAATAACCTGTAAAAAAGACAACAATCGAACGCTGAGTTAGTCATTGTCTAAGTTGACACATCTTTATTCTTGATTAAGTTTGTGATGAATAAAAAAATTTTCCCCTTCAATTAAGAATAAAGATGTTTTGATGAGATAAACTGAAAATTCTGTACGAGAAATGTTGGGTTTGGCCCGATTGCTCTGGAATGAAGTGCCCCTTGGAAGGGTGCCTCTCAAAGAATGCCCATAGGAGGGCTAGACAATGGGGGGATGCCCCTAGATTGAATGATTCCATTGCTGGGGAATGAGGGGATGCCCCTAGATTAACTGATTCCCTCGTATCCCTTTCTTAAAGCAGATTGACTTTCCTGACTAATGATATATCCCTTTCCTAAGATGGATGACTTCTCGTCATATCCCTTTCTTAAGGAGGATCAACTTTCTTGACTAATGATATATCCCTTTCCTACGGCGGATGACTTCTCCTCGTATCCCTTTCTTAAGGTGGATCGACTTTCCTGACTAATGATATATCCCTTTCCTAAGGCGGATGACTTCTCCTCGTATCCCTTTCTTAAGGCGAATCGACTTTCCTGACTGATGATATATCCCTTTCCTAAGGCAAATGACTTCTCTTGCTGGGGAATTTGAATAACCTGTTAGGAGATAATAAAAAAATGTTGGGTCAGTTACTATCTAAAATGAAGATGTGTGGATGGGGGTTACCCCCCAAATAAACTGTAAACTATGTTTAGAAATGTTGGGTTTGGCCCAACTTTTTTGAGCTGCAATGTTCCTTGGGGGGTGCCCTTGGGGGAGCTGACTGCTGAGGAGATGGCTAGACCATTTGGAACGCTGGGGAGAAACTGCTCGAGGTCAATTTCAATTATGTAGAGGAAGGTGTTTCTGGGACATCCTAGCTGCTGGGGGGTATCCTTGGAAACCATCTCGAGCAAGCTTGAAGAGTTGGGGGGTGCCCCTTGGGCACTCCTCTGACTGGGGGAATGGTCCCTTTAACCATCCTTCATCGAGGATAGAGATTGGCTTCTCGTAGGTATAGGGGGGATTCCCCTTGAATGTTCCATCTGATAGGGAACGAACTATCCTGATGTGGATGCTCTATTGGAGAAAAGGTGCCCCTTTGGTTGGCATTCAGGTTTCATCTTATCTAACCAGCAGGGAAAAACAAGTTTTATCAGGATATGATCTGAAATGGTACATCTTAATTCTTGATTGTCTTTGTGACAAACAAAATTTTTTTCTCCTTCAATTAAGTATTAAGACGTACTGGGGTCCTGCCCCTAATTAACTATAAAGAGTGAGTGAAGAGATGTTGGGTTGGTCCTAATCTTATTTTGGTATGCCCCTGGAGTGGCCTGGCTACTAGGGGAAAATAGCCTATTAGTGGCTTGACTGCTTAGGAGTAAGTCTCCTAGATGACTTGGATTGCTAGGGGGTGCCCCTTGAAAGAGAAACTTAGTTGCTAGGGGGCCCTGGAAATGGCCTTGGGTGGCTTGATCGGTTGGGGGGATGCCCCTTGAATGAGAAATTTAGCTGTTGGGGGGTGTGAGCGGACGACCTTTTTGTTTCCACAACGAAGACCGCGTGAGATGAGTAGCATGGGGGGTGGAAAGTAAAGGGCGCTATGAAGCGTGCTAAGGGAGAACCCTTACTTTAAGCGTGATGAAAATGATAATGTAAAATGATGTTGATGTTGAATTTTAGTCCAATTTAAGTGTTAAGAGATACAAGACTTGAAATCCCGCATTTTAAGACATAGTTGCCACCCGGTTAAGCTTCGCCGGGAATTTGGGTACGATATTCCCACCGGGTGGTTGGACTGTACCTTAAAACAGAGATTCCAAGTTTGAATGATGTTGTTTACTTTTCAATTTTTAAATCAAACCGTTTATATTTAACAAACCTAACTTCAGTTCTTATGCGATTTAAATTCGGTTATTGTTTGGAGTTTTCGGTTTATAGGTCATACGTCACACAAAAGCGGTAAATAAAACAAATAAATAATTATTACAAGGCTTTACAAATACCTATGCATTTTTCTAATGCGGGAAAATAAATAAAACGAGAAAGTAAATAAGAGGGCAAAACCGGGTCCTAACCGAGCTTACCAAATCGAATCCGGCTCCAAATGATGCAAAATATATATACGAGAATAATCACAAATAAAGCATAAATAAATAAATGCGGCAAATAAAGCATATAAAAGATAAAAAGCACAATTTTCAGGTATTTAAATGAATATTTAAACAACCTAATAATCAATAAAATGAACTAAACAACCTAAAATAATAAACTAAAATTATAGAAACTATTTTAGGATTTTTAATTATTATAAAAGATTTTATTTAGATTTTATTTAGCTAAAAACCCCATTTTTGGTCATTAAAAGGAGATTTAATTAATTAAATAATTAATAAATCATGAAAAATAGATTAAAAATTATATTATGATATTATATTAAATGTGATTTTTCAAGAATTTTCGGGTGAAAATCGGGGTCAAAAATGCATTAAAACGATAAAACATGGTCAAAATGCGAGAAAACGATAAAGCAGGGCTAGAAAACGCAAAATAACACGAATAGGGACCATTTGGACAATTTTTACTGGTAGGCCGACTCATTGAGGTGGTAGGCCACTTGAATGACATGGTAGGTGTAACTCAGTCGGCCTAAAACTCACTAAAGCGGCCAATTGGAAAAGTATCTAAACAGACCAGAAACGACATTTTTGTGCCTTAAAATCCCAAGATTATTGATATTTCAAGTCGTTTCCTACATAATTCCAGTAGATTAAGACTTAAAATGTTGAAATAACTTTGAGTTTTCAGCTTGGGAATAAAGAACCCAAGAAAATCCGGCGAAAAGGTGATTGGCCGCTTGAGCGATAAGTAGGCCGACTGAGCGACGTGGCTGGCCGACTCTACCGGTCACCGGAGTGGTCAGCCGGAGTTTCACCGGAAAATCACAAAAAAGTCGAAAACAAGGGCTAAACGCCCAGAAAACCAACCAAAAACACAGAAAAAAGCAATAAATGAATAAAGGAAATAGATTGGAACTCAGAAAATTACCTAAAGGCCATGAATCCACTATCGAGACTTGAATCAACCTTTGGTGAGCTTTTGATGAATTTGACACGGAAATACCGATGAACAGTGACCGATTTAGCAAGAGATTTTGTGATTTGTGAGGAAAAAGTCCCTAAATCCTATTTGAATCAGTTTTTACTTAAGATTTCTACTTGATTTTAATCTTTTAAGTTAAAGAATCAAGCCTAATAAAGCTTATGAAACTAGGATATTTGAATTTCCACAACTTTATGAAGCTTGTTCTTCCTAAAAGCCTAAGAATTCTAAAATCTGAATTTTTTTTAAATGAGCATAAGTCCTTAAATTTGAATTTCTTGGAGTTTTTATAGACCCTTCTAAGCACAAATTCCACAATTAATCCCCTAAATGGTTAGATTTGACGGAAAAATCACAAAACCCGAATCGAAGGGCACGAAAAACCCAAAAAAAATGTAGGGGAAGGGGCTGCCCAGGCTGTGTCATCTGACGTGGCATAGATCAGCCACGTGAGCCAAGCGGCCCACCGCATGGCTCACGCGTCCCGCCAAGGCCCAACAAGGCCGGACTTCGAACACTCATAACTTATACTACGGTTATCCGATTAAGGCGATTCTTGACATTCCGAAATGCTTGAAGAGTCAAGAATCCAATGATACAATTGAGACTTGCTGAAAATGCTCGGATCTTTTAGAAATTCCAAAACAAATTACTATGCATGAGGAAAGGATAACGGTTAATTCTAAATGCATGTTACTTATTTTTAATCACGGTCAAAGGCATAAATTTATCAAAAGAAGCTTTCCAAATGCAATTTCACTCCAAAAGATTGAATGAATGACCCATGAAAGGTTAGAGAAAAACTTCATCATCGTTTCGCGGTTCATCGAAAAGCCCGTGTTCACAGGCTGCCCCTCGAAGATTACCATTTGACGGGTCAAATGTGATTTCACGAAAGAGTGAGGGATAGGAGGTTATGCCTGATTTGTGAATTCATGAGCCAATTGTCTACTGGGATTGCCATCAATAAATCTTTTAGGAGGAACAAAATAGGGATAAAGGGGATTCACGGTATGGTTGTCTACGGACGGTACAGGGATGTGTCATTAACTAACCTATCGCGGATAGAAAATTCTTTGAGTCGGTTGTCTACGGATGGTAAAGTGATGCATCATCAATGGACCTCCCAAAGTCGAAAACCTTGAATTAGTTGTTTATTGGTGGTTTGAGGATGCACCATCAACAGACTCATGAAGATGGAATTCTTCTAAGTTGCCATTGACAGACCTATCAAGAATTAAAATTGAGAAATTTGCATGTGATAAATATGCCACTTTTTTATTGCTTAATTAATTTTAATTAATTTTGTGGAAACAAAAATTTTGCCCCTTTAATTAACAACAAAAAGGGAATATAAAATAGTCGAGTTTAGAGATATCTGGGAGCCGGAAAGAAATAACCGATCGGAGGATTTTGCCCCTTGCTGAAAGGAATATTTCAGAGAATATACTATGCACTAAATGACAAAAAGAAGGAATATATTCCTTTTCCTTTTACTTTTTCTTTCCCTTTCTTTTTCTTTTCTCTGCATCTCTTTTTTTCTTTAACATTCTTCTTCTTTTCTTTCTTCCCTTCTTCTTTCATTCTCATTTTTCTCTCTTGACAAAACTCGAGCTATTCCCCTATTTTTTGAGCTTGAAGCAAGATGTATTGTAAGAAAGGGCTTGAGAGGTCCCACCATGTCGATCATGACAAGTTACCACGTGGAGAAGATAACCGATGAATTTGTCCGATTCACTAGGCATATGTACTGTGGGATTTCGACACATATATGGGGTACACATGGACTTCTCAGGTTTGGATATTCACCAAATTAGCCGGACATGCTTTTGACCTTCAAGTAAATCGCTAAAACCCGATTTTTTGCCGGAATTTCAATAAAATGCCATGAACTTGAATTGGATTTCTAGGGTGTTTTAGGCTTGAAATTAGATGAAATAGGTTCTATAAATGTGTTTAGAATGCATCCAAGTGTGCTTTGGGACTGATTTTGTTGAATTTAGACTGAAATTAGGCTAGAAAATGGGGAAAAAGAGTTAATGGGAGATAAGTCACCGTCGGCAGGTTGCCGACCACCACCGATGGCAAGACCACGTAGGCGGCGCCAGGCCGCATAGCCGACGAGGCAGCCTCCGGCCATCGATCGCTGGCGATGACTATCGGAGGCCGGAAAAAGGGAAAACTCTCCGACACAAAACTTCAAGGGGCCTATTCTGACTAGTTTTTCATGCTAAGTCCGATTTTGCAGTCAAAATTTATCTCTGAGATAGGCTAGATGCTGAAAACTTGATTTATTTCTAATTTTGCACACTTTAACTACTAGTTTTGATTCTGGACGTTAATTTTTACAGCCAAAGGGACTTAAGCCAATGGGTTCGCTACAGAGATACACCAGGTGGTGGGTCAGATTAAAGACCGGGCTGACAATTTGCTGGTTATGGCTATCCGAGGCATAGGATTAGAGCGAATGCTGGATTCGCTGATAGTTTTAGGTCGTTCTATGAGTCCAGACATATTAGGGTGTTTGATCAAGCGGTGGAGTGAGACCACCCATACGTTTCACCTATCGGTCGAAGAGATGACCATCACTCCATCCAATATTTGTGCTATGACCGAGATGTACTAGGAGGGTCACGCACTGATGTTCGATGTATATCACGACCGCTTTTGCAATGAGCCGGAGGCTTATGCCCTAGTATTAGCACTATTAGGGGTTTCGATGCTGGCTGACGGTAAACTAAGATATGCGAGCTACATGTGTATTAGGCCACGGCAACCAATATCAGCGGGGTACGCTCCGACTAGTACCTTCGATCATTTTTTGTGACCATATTGACATGCTTATTCTTTCCCTCTTCCTCAAGTAGGGCTTCACTAGAACTACTATATGCTCTTTAGGATTTGAGCAGCTTCAAGTTATGGAATTAGCCAAGGGCCATTCTCGGCCAAATACACTATGCTCTTGACTGCTTAGCGTGAGGGAAAGTCATCGACTTCAAGGTCGGGCAACTATGGGTCTTGGTAATTGGACCATCTTTGATTGAAACCTTTAACATATAACTTCATGCTTTTCAAGGTTTTCTGAGTTTCTTTGCTTTCCATATACTTGTAGATTTTGAGTACCATATCATCTATCCCCCTGATTTGGAGGGTCAGCCACCACTCGGGTCACATGCCATTGCCCGATGGATGATTGGTTGGTCTAATGTTGATCGAGAGGGTGGACCATGCTGGTATAGAGAGTATTTGAGACAGCTTCATTGCCATCATGTAACCTTACTTTCTGAGCATTTAGTTTAAACATTAGTTCGAAACTGTATTTATAAAAAGAGCAAGAATACTTACATTGGTAATTGATGCGATTTTCTTTGTTTTTGTTTTACAGATTATTTCTAAACCGTGGAAGATGTTGTCAAACTATAAGCATGTGAAGGAAGTTCGAGGGACTGTAGACGGTTGTCGATTTATGTTAGAGTGCATGTTCAACCTTGAGTGGTACCTTAGTGAGCGAGTCCGTCGATGGAGGA
The DNA here is from genome assembly GCA_947683365.1 of Euphorbia pulcherrima. NCBI lineage: Eukaryota > Viridiplantae > Streptophyta > Magnoliopsida > Malpighiales > Euphorbiaceae > Euphorbia > Euphorbia pulcherrima. Next base: position 45,164,967 of record CANTUS010000015.1, read on the forward strand.
CCAGTATCACTAGTCAGAGGAGAGTCCCCCCCGACATTCCCGTCAGTATCTTTTGGCCTCACTTCATGTCATCAGAGGATCAGACTCGGTTTAGGGGAGGTGACAAGGTTCGGGTGGCCTCTATCGGCAGAGATTATAATGCCTATGTGAAGCAATTGATTCCCTCTTGCCCTAGGAGAGCATGAGATGACATGGAGAGGAACTTTGAGTTCAGTGATGATGGCATTCAAATAGAGGGTAGCACCGAACTCGACGGGATTGACGATGATGCTGATGATGTTCCTTTTAAGGATGATGATGGGATGGCTGACATCGACCTAAGTGAGATATTTTCTGGCAATGTTGGGTTAGGTGTTGAGCCACCTGCCCCTTAGCATGGGCGATGTGGAGGGCTCTCAAACTTTTGGCAAATTTTTGCCATACTTGTTGAAACCACTATATTATTTTGATTCTGATTTGACTGATCGATATGCCTTTTCTCTTGGTTTTAGGGGACCCAAAGAGGCAAGAGGGGAGCTCCCGTGCTCAACACTAAAGAGTGCCAGGGGCCTTCTCATCAGTATACAACTGGCCTAGAGATAGCTTATGTTGGACCAGATCCTCCTCCTTAGAAAGCGTTCCCACTGGGATTCGTTGAGGGAGTGTTGGTAAATCAGCTTCCTCTTTATGCCTGATGACCCGTCCGGGAGTCCGATAGCCCAAGCGCATTGAGGAGTATACCGTGCCTTTGACCTTTGCCCCACCAAAGACCATACACATAAGAATCTAACTCATACTTTACTTTATCCATTCTTATATGATGTTGTCATACAACCATGGTGATTGGTTGGATCCGCTTTTGATTATGTAGGTACCTGTATTGGAGGCTGAGCATTTGGCCCAAGGGTGTTTTAGCATGAGGGATTTGGTCGTTGCACAGGATACCACAGGCTGGGTAAGATTCTGTCTTATAACCTGTTAAGATTTAAAACAAGAAGAGCTTGTAGGATACTTTTTGTTAGCTTTATGCATGTATGTTATGAATGCATGAATTGTTAGGCTGATCACTGATATTTGTAGCTCTTGGTTGGGATAGAGCAAGACAAGTATTGGAGTGAGAGGGAGGAGCAGATGCGGAATGAGCGCGAGTACGCAGATTATTGGAGCCCGCAAGATTGAGAGGCAGCAGATTACGAGGGTCAGCCAGCTCGGGATGTAGCAGGTTATGAGAGGCAGCTATCTCAGTAGAAGAAGCAGTATATGTGAGAAATGGAGATGTCGAGGGGCTACATTGAGAGGGTGGAGGAGCAGCAAAACTAACTAGAGAAGGAGGTGGCAGATCGTGATGGCAACCATAGCAATGAGGGAGACGATACCGAGATCACCATGATTGACATAAGCCAGTCCTTACACTTTCAATCTACCCTGGAGATGATGGGTTTTTTAGGGATGTGGTCTATAGTTATGACTATCCCACTTGGACCCAGGGTGGGTTGAGCTTCAAGGCATATTGCCTCGGAGGGGAGGCTCGAGGATCGTCTCACATATGAGGGCAATGCAGATCTTTGAGGGCTCCTTTGGATGATTATTTACTTTTATGCTTTTTGATTTCTCTTGATACACTAGTGAACTTGTGGATGATTTGATTGATGTGTGGCTTGTTTGAATATTTGATTGTATTGTTTGATCGATAGATGAATGTTAGGCACGGTAGATGCTTGACTAGGAGCAAACTAATTAATCTCTACAACTATCTGAGTTTAACGATAGCGCGATCTTATTTGCCAGGCGACTAACAGATAGAGATTATTGATGGCAGCGCACAATGCATGGTTGAGGTAGTTTTTGTGCACTTCAGTGAGCTCCAATTGGGAGAGATTGGAGGTTTTCGGAATGGCATGTCTTTGATATATTGCTAGCAGGCCGGTGAACATGGCCTTTCTTCATGCAGCATTCCTCTATTGGGACTCAATTGACCATGTGTTCTGCTTCTCGGGCTTTAAGTTGTGCCCAATAGTGGAGGAGTATCATGCTATTCTCGGAGTGATCTACACTCGTAGGATGCAATTTGCTATACAGGAGGTGTATTTTGGGGTCAAGGACCAGCTGACTGGGTTATAGAACCTGGATGCCCCTACTATTTTTCTTTCATAAGTTCCTGGATCACTAGGATTCGATCTCCGTCGGGTGCTTGATTGGTGTATGACCACACCCAGATCACATATTTCATACCCTTACATGGTGGATTTACTACTTATGGCCGAGTTTATTTATGGAGTCGGCACCGTTGCCCCATTCTAGCTAGTTTTGGTCACTAGACAGACCTTGGTGGGCATCTCTCCATTGTTTATAGGGTTAGCTAAGACCCTATTCCATCTAGATAGAGCTGCCGGTAATCCTGGCCTTATCGGGGATCATTTCTCCATACTATAGGTATTCTTCTGACTCTATACCCAAAACTGAAAAAAATTGAATCTTAATCTAAGACTGAATCTGAACTGAATATGAAACTGAATCCGAAACTAAATCTAAATCTGAAACTAAATCTAAATCTGAATCTGAATCTGAATCTGAGATTGAATCTAAATTTGAAACTGACTCTAAATTTGAAACTGATGTGCTGGTTTGGCTCTTAGAGAAGCTAGCTCTGCTTCAGGATCCTTGGGGCGATCCAAGATGATACGGGCCTAAGAATTATCATGGCAGGGCTTATATCATTGCTGGCCACGATACCTTGACAGTTGACAATTGGACGGTGATCGTAGAGGGTTTATCCGATGCAGACATTCTCTAGGTCTGCCGCTGGTGGAAGATTTCTGATGTTCTGATGGATACCGACAGCGGCAAGGTTCAGCTTGTAGGGCTATGGTACTTCGTGCATTACTCGCCTTATCGCTTATGCTGACAGTGGGGATGATGATAGAGGGTCCCACTTTAGTTGGACGACTTTAAGGCCGGGTCATTCTCAGCCCATCTTCTTGCTCATGTTAAAGAGGTTTGGGCATACTGAACTAGCTACAAGACCTTGGATTATGATCAATTGGACGCTATTACCACTGATGGGTTCTATCGAGGATGGCTTCGATAGGTTGGGAGAATATGGAGTCGGGCAAAGCGCCTACGCTTGTGGTTTGAGTGGAGAGACAGGCAGGCAAGACGCAATCCTTTATCAGCAGAGAAGTAGTTGGTTCAAGCTTTTGATTTGACTATGATGATGACGATGATGATGATGAGGGCAGGGGCCCCTCCGGGTAATTGATGATCACACTATCTTTATTTTCACTTGCCTTTACTTTTGCATAGGTCTGAACATTGTGTTAGGCCTAACAGGCTTCTATTTATTTCTTTTGCGTCCTAACTTTTTCCTGGACCGGCCTTTCAGGTTTTCAATCCAACAGACTTTCCAACTTTTGCATAGACCTATATATTTTTAGCCTATCAGAATTTATGCCTCTTTATTATATTATTATTTTTTATATACGTATGTATGTGATGTGCAAGCATTTGAGTTAAGTGGCATCCCAAATTCAACTCATCTGCAACATTTCGCCTTTAGGCCCTAATATATTCATTTGCACACGAACATAAGAGTTTAGTAAAAGCGACATTTCCATTAATTGAATTTAGCTTGAGTACATAATAATGATAACCATTTCTACCGACTCAAACTCTGGTGTTAACTAGCCTATGAAGGTTTTCTAGCCAACAAACTCTCGTAGCTCACTTTTACCCTAATTTTTACCTAGACCGTCCTTTTTAGATTTTCAGTCTAGCGGGCCATTCTTTCACCCTAACTTTTGCCTAAATGGTTTGTAGAATACCAAACAGCGGGATACACCCTCATTTTTGCCCGAGCAGTAGAACGCCGCTCGCCGGGTGATTCACTCATTTTTTTTTGTGCCGCTTTTCTAGATTTGATTCTTTTGATTCAGATATGATAATGCTTTAACCAATCTTGATTTATAGGATTTATGAACTCATTACCATCCATATCCATGATTTTCATTCCGCCTTTACCAAGAACTTTCTTAATCACATAAGGCCCTTCCCAATTTGGCCGAAAATTCCCCCTTGGATCAGTGTTGGTAGGCTTTACTTGCTTCAAGACTAAGTTACCAGCTTTCAGAGGATACCTATGGTGCTTGACCCAATTATTGTAAGCCCTTGCCATATGCTGCTGGTACATTTAGGGGCTATCCAAGGCTCTTAACGGTTGTTCATCCATGGTATTCAGCTATTCAAACCCTCTATTGTCCATTCAGTCTCTTCGAGTTTGGACTCAAGTACCACTTGCAGAGATTTCATCTCAATCTCAACTGGCAAGACTACTTCCATGCCATAAACCAAAGAGAAGAGGGTTTGACTTGTAGGAGTTCTGATGCTTGTTTGGTACCCCTAAAGAGCAAATGATAACTTATCGGCCCAATCTCGGTAACCAGCGATGGTTTTAGAAAGGATCTTCTTTATAGGCTTGTTAGCCGCTTCTACTACACCATTTGCTTGAGGACGGTAGGGTGAAGATCTATGATGCTCAATACCAATTTCTCAATCAACTCTGTGGTTGCCCCTTGGAACTGGACCCCATTATCTGATATAATGTGATGAGGCAGACCGTATCAAGCAAAAATATATTTCTCGATAAACTTAGCCATCTTTTTGGCGGTAATACTGGTGTAGAATTCAGCTTCCACCCATTTTAAGAAATAATCCACTGCCACAATGATGAAGCGGTGACCATTGGTTGATGATGGCCAAATCTCGCCAATTATATCTGTCCCCATGCCAAGAATGGCCAAGGAGTAGATAAACTATGAAGTTCGATAGGTGGAAGATACTGAATATCTCCGTATATCTGACATTGGTGACACCTCTTAACCTTAGAGACACAATCAGTGATCAGAGGTAACAAAAAGTACCCCATTCGCTGAATCGTCTTAGCTAAGACTAGGCCATTCATGTGTGGTCCACAATCCCCACATCAACTTCCCCCAGAACCCGATGGGCTTCGGATTCAGTCAAGCACTGGAGTAACAAACCATCGGACGTCCGCTTGAAGAGATCATTATCGATAATTTGGAATTGAAAGGCTAACTTTTAGAGTATAGTTTGATCGAATACCATAGCATTCTTGGGATACTAACCATGCCGGAGAAATTGCACAATGTTTGAGTACCAGTAGGGTTCATCACTGATGGTGAAAACTTGGGCAAAGCTGCGCGAATGGTAAGGAACCTTCGCAGAAACTAAGAGCAGAGGGCAAATGGGTTGGCACTGAGGACCTTCCCACATCAAAGCCAGTGTAGCTAATGAAGCGGCCATCTGATTTTTGTCTTAAGGGACATGTTGACATAGACATGTCTCGAAGCGAGCTAATAAATCCCAAACGGTATTGACATAAGGACGAAGAGACTCTTCCTTGATATCCCAATCCCCCACAACCTAACGGATTACCAAAGCCGAATCCCCAATCACCGAAACATTCTTTGCTCCTACAAGAAATAGGGCTTCAAGAACAAATAGACAAGCTTCGTATTATGCCCCATTATTAGTAGTGGGAAACTCCAATTGCTTAGATAGAGGGATGACTTCATTGTCAGGTGTGAACAAGATAACTCTGAGGCTCACTTTGAATCTGTTTATGGCACCGTCCAAATACGTAGTCCACATGGGTTTTGCGACATCAATCATAGCTAATTGTTCTTCGGGAAAGTCCAAGCCCTCGATATAATCAGAGTCGAGAGCTTGATTTGCCAAAAATTCTGCAACCGCTCTATCCTTGATAACCTTCTTCATGACATACTCAATATCAAACTCAGAAAGCAACAGTAACCATCTTGACAACTTCCTGACTAACGATGGCGACTGACAAAGATATTTCATTGGATCAACCTTAGCAACGGCCTAAACTTTATATGACTGGAAGTAGTGGTGCAATTTCTTAGTTAACTAAACCATAGTGGCATATGTCTTTTCAATAATCAAATACCGAGTTTCATAATCCAAAAGCTTCTTACTCAAGTAGTACACTACGTGCTCACGCTTACTGTCATCCTCCTGAACCAACATTGCCCCTAAGGTGGAATCGTTGATCACCAAGTACAAGATCAATGGCTTGTCGGGGGTGGGGGTCAAAGAATAGGTGGGCGAAGAAGATAGGCCTTCATTTTGTCAAATGCAATCTGACAATGCTCATCCCACACGATCGGTTGACGCTTCCTCAAAAGCTTAAAAATTGGCTCACAGATGGTGGTGAGGCGAGATCAGACTTTTTTTTCTGTCTTCAGAGCGGGCATATCCCTGATCACTTTAATCTTGTCTGGATCCATTTTAATTCCTCTCTAACTAACCACGTGACCCAAAAGTTTCCCTGATGTAACTCCAAATTTGCACTTCTTTGGATTAAGGCATAAGTTATATTTCTCAATGCGAGTCATAAACTTATCCAAAACCCCAGGGTGCTCTTCTCTAGTAGTAGACTCAACCAACATGTCATCTGCATAAACCTCTACTTCCTTATGGATCATGTCATGCAAGAGAGTGGTAACGGTATGGTGATAGGTTGCCCTCAGACCAAACGACATAACTCGATAATAGTAGACTCCTTATTCTGTGATGCAAGTCGTCTTCACCTTATCGATTATATCCAATAGAATCTGGTTGTACCTTGAGAATCCATCCATGAATGAGTACATTGCATCTGTGGCAGTGCTGTCAATTAATACATCAATGTAAGGCAGAGGAAAGTCATCTTTGGGTGAAGCCTTATTCAGATCTTGATAATCCACACAAACCCTTACTCTCCATCTTTCTTCGGAACCGGGACAATATTGGATAACCAAGTCGAATACTCAATGACTTCAACATGTTTAGCCTCAATCATGTTAGCGACTTCTGCCCTAACCTTGTCAGTCCACTCCGGTCTCATTCTTCGAAATTTCTACCTGACAGGATGGAACCTAGGATCGGTTGGAATACGATGCTCAGTAATGTGGTAATTGACACCAGGCATGTCCATATTTGACCAAGCAAAAGCATTAATATGATCTTTTAGCACTTTAATTATCTCACTTTTTATCTCAGGGGTTAAGTCATTAGAAAGGGTTACCATTTTAGGGTTATCATCTGTACTCAAGTTTATTTTAGTTAAAGAAACGTCGTGAATACTGAACACATTATGCTTATGATTAAATGAATGCATGGGCCTGTCGGGCAAAATATTAAGGAAATAACCAAAATCAGAATCTTTCATTGAAATAAAGGCCTTATAGGCTACATTATTCTCATAAAAAACACTAGAAATATTAAAAGTTACATCATCATAGATAAAGTCATCCTCTACAGGCAGAGGGCCTTGAGTAGCGGCATCAGCAGAGTTGACACCATCATTAGGCTCCATGAGCAGGTTGTCCAGATCATGATCTAGCGCTTTCACTTAATCGGCAGACAGCACACCTTCTTCAATAGCAAGAGATCGGGCAAGCTTCTTCATGGCTTCGGCTAGAGGATTGGCTTCGTCGCTCTTCTTCCACTTCTTCTTAAGCAGAACGGATATAGCTTTTGACATAGCAGCCATAACATCTTCAATTTCTGGGTGCACAGGCTTCTCTTCATCTGAATTAGAAAATAGCTACCCCGTACCTTTCTCATCGGATGCGACAGCAGGCAGAGGCTTGATCGGGTTCTCCCCCTTCTCAATGAAGTAGCTCTTTTCGAAGTCATACACATCCTTGAAGATCTTAAAACCTGGCCAAATCTGACCATCATGCTCAATAGGCTCGGTTTCCCCTTTATAGACACTTTTCCCTTGAACCTCAGAAACAATCACCATGTTGTAGTATGCCCGGTGAACACATCTTTAAACTTTCTTTGGAGTGTATCCGAAGCACGCTTGGTTTGGATACTTCTTGATTGGGATTGGATCAACTATTCCACCAAAGTGTTTACCTAGACACTGACCTGGCATATGGCCATGCTTCTTCATCACCTTCCTTGCCATAGACGAGTAAAGGTTACAGCAAGGGGCCTTAGGTTTCTCATTACCAACAACAGCCATTTGACACCGAGATTCCTCCTCAGCTTTCATAATAGCCATAACCGAGGCATGATCAGCTTCAATAACCTTAACCTTTTTGTCTTTCCCCATGGCTTTGATCTTTTGATGGAGTGTCGTCGAGATCACTCCTACAAAATGAAGCCAAGGTCGACCTAAAAGCAAAGAGTAAGTGACGAGAATATCAATAACAGAGAACTGGACCTTGGTAGAAATTTCCCCCATAGTCACTTCATCTTTAAAAACCCAAATCACATCCCTCTTTGAATAATTATAGGCTTGGATGACAGTATTTGATTTCTCGATCATTTCCCTGGATAAACCTAAATAAGGAAGAACTTTCAGAGGATAGAGATTCAGGGAGGAACCATCATCAACCATTACGCACGGGATAGTTCTGTCAAGGACTTGGGCAAGGATGAATAAGGCTCAGTTATGATTGCGCCCCTTGAGTGGAAGATCTTAATTGGAGAACATTATTAGATCATCCTCTCGAGAGAGTGGTGTTCCTTTCCCCACTAGGTTACACATCTCAACAATAGAAGTTGTATGCTTCGCTTTAAGTTCCAAAAGCCTCTTAATCAAAGCCCTACGGTAATCATCTTAACCCAAAACTAACTGCCAAATGCTGAAATAGGCTTGAGTTATCTTCAATTGAGTAATCAAAGGATCAATATCGGGGCTTGTTTCAACTTGGGGAGACGACGCCGATGGCTTAGCAGTGGCTTTAACAAGGTTTGGGATTGGGACATTCTCAATATGCAGATAGTTGTCCTTATGCTGGTACACCTGGCTGCTACGGGTGATATTTAGAATTCTATCAATCGATATGCTCTTGGTGGCTGGGGTTTCAAATGGATAGGGAGGCTCCTTATAGACCAATGAATAGTCCTGAAGTTCATACTCATCCACATTGAAAGCTTGAAACTCTTCATCAGAATATTCTCCCTTCAGAACATAACCGTCGATATTGAACAACACCGTTTTAACCATTTCCACGTCTTCGACCTTGGTCTCATCTTCTTGCCCCATTTCTTCAATTTTCATGGAACTTACCTTAGGATTAGACCATAATATCACATCAAATACAAAGTTTGAAGGGAAACTAGAGCCGATAACCATCACAAACTCCTTGGATATCATTTCCAGAATATATTCTTCCTTAATACCAGAACTGATCATAGAGACCTTACCTCCAAAATTAGGCAAAGGTTTTTTCATAATGCTCAGCTTTCTAGCTGGTTCAGCCATCTTCCCTTCCTTGACCATACGGGTGATAGTGAAAGCTAGAGTCCTACACTGATTGGATTGATGCCACTTTTGTATATAGAACTTGTAGAAGTTTCCCTCTTCATCCGGTCGAGGAGCCCTGATATCACGCAAAGGCTTTAACTAGCCCGCTTTATACATCTTATCAAATATGACTTCAAGGGGCATGAACTGCGAATACTTCCTCTTGAGCCATGGTTTGCACCGCGGGCGACTTACCCTTACCAGGAGCTAGTGCAATTTCACTTAATTTATTCTTCTTAAACCACGGTCGGTTCCCACTCGGCTTGCTTGCCTTTTCTTTCTCCTCTCGGTGCTCTAATTTCTCAGCTTTCTTAAAAACTTTCTGATAAGATTCGATAGAGTCGGTTTTCATTTCTTTCAGGAGCATCAGGAGAGACCTGTCGAGCAATTTGGGATCATTTCTTTTAGACTAAGCTTTTGCTTTAATAGAACCTGAGTGGCCATCCACCTATTGAAATATGACTTAAAGGATTCACCTTGCTTTTATTTGACTGCCTCAAGATGCTGAATGGTGGTTTCCATTATGGAATTGAAACCATAGTGGGCACTTAAAGCTTCAGACAGGAGTTTCCAATCTAGGATTGTTGACTCTAAGAGAGTATTGTACCACTTGAGAGCAATTCTTGATAGGGTACAAGGGAATAACTTAGCCAGAACTTTGTCCCAAAATCTTTTGGACACGCATAATCCACTCGTACATCACGATGTGGGATTTGGGAGGTCCCTCACCGCAGTACGCTTCCATTCGGGGCATTGAAAAATTCTTGGGTACCCAATCTTCATCACTTACCTCTTCCTTCTCTTCATTCTTGCCCAGAAGCTATATAACGAATGCCGTCATTTCAGGTGTTACACCCAAAGGCTGTGTGACCTAGTTGTTATGCACTGAGGATGTTTTGAATTAAAATGGCAGAGGAGCATGGATCTCGATCTGAGGGTGAGCAAATGGATTCTGGGGGTAAGAGGTCATGCATGGAGTAACCACAAAATTAGGAGGAAAGGGAGCAAAAGGTGTGGATGGCATTGAAGAGATGACAAAACCGCTGGAAGGAATAGCCATTTATGGAGTAAAACCCCCTAAGAAAGAGGGAAATATGGGAGCCTAGCTGATAGGCCTCGAAGGTATAGGGGGAGGAAAGGTAAACACTAGAAGAACAAAAGCCGAAGTAGGCTTTACTGCGGAGCTTTGACCAAACTAAACCGGTCAAATAGGCTGGAGCATTAGAACTAAAAGTGTATTCTAAATCGGTGGAACTGAAAACTTATTCTAAACCGACGGAGACTGACTAGACATATTCTGAGCGATCTCTCCCTGAGTTTGAATAATAGGCCCACCTGGCCTCTAAATTTCTCTTTCCTTCCTAAGAGCTGATCATACTTGCTCTTAATTAGTGACCCAAAATAGATTTGATTGTAAGAACATAGCCATAGCATTAGCTAATTCAGAACCCAACTTGGATTGCCCTTGACCATTCAGAGGCAAAGAAACAGGAGGAGAAATCTTGGATGGGACCCCACTAGCTGGAGGAATATCAGTCATGGTAGAAAGAACTTATTCTAACACTAAAATCACTAGCTGGTGGACAAAATGGTGATCCAGTCGTAACCAAAGGGGACTGTGGTGACGTCTTGACCTAACTGGAGAAACTGGAAGATTATCAGCCTAAATTGAACCATGAATGAAATGAATGTTTATGCAATAATCCGAGTGATGAATGCCATATATACCGGGTGGTTTAGAGAGGTAGAGAGTAGAAGGGCTAATGATGCAAAGCTTAACCTCAAAATATAAGAGACGTATGAATTCCTTGCCATGCCTAGTAAACTAGATACAGGTCATCGAGACTCAAATGATCTCAGGAATTTTGTTAAATTCCCCTGTTTAAGTGAGGGGAGAGTAGAGGTAAGAGAAAACTGAAATAAAGGTCAGCCACATGCGGGCTATGCATGAGTTTTGTATGAATAAGCATAACACAAGTAGCATATGAAAGCAAATAAAACCTCTTCTGACCTTATGACTCCCGAGCAATGCTAATTTAGAATCTGGGGTTAACTCTAGCGCCAAGGAATGGCAAGAGAGTATGCGACCTAGTTCTAAATCATTCTGGAGAACCTAAGGGGAAGTTGTTATTTGTAGATTTATCATAGTTCATAGCCTCAAAGTACTAGTATCGTGGAACCATACTGTAGAAGGGTCCTGTTTACCTTGATTCCATGTAACTCAGCCACTCCTCAAATGAGTGGGATCATGGGTATTACACGTTGGTTGAAACGAGTGTTCCACCTACAAATATCCCCAATTCCTGGCGGGCATGAGGTATAAAATTGAGCTTCATGGGGGTGAAATAATGGCACCTTAAAACGTAGAAACTAACTAAGCGGTGGATTCAAAAGGCATAAGAAATAGAGCGTTGATTAAAAAAATGATTTAGGCACATCATCAAAATCCTATAACCAAATTTGAAAATGAGAGCGATTTTTCAAGTTTTAAGTTAAAAGGAAATCCCCAGCAGAGCCACCACTGTGAGCGAAGGGCCTTTTTTTTCCACCTGCGAGGACCGCGTGAGATGTATAGCACGGGGGGTGGAAAGTAACGGGCGCTGTGAAGCATGCTAAGGGAGAATCCTTACTTTAAGCGTGATGAAAACGATAATGGAAAATGAAGTTGATGTTGAATTTTAGTCCAATTTAAGTGTTAAGAGATACGAGACTTGAAATCCTGCATTTTAAGACAGAGTCGCCACCCGGTTAAGCTCCACCGGGAATTTGGGTACAATATTTGCACTGGGTGGTTGGATCGTACCTTAAAACAGAGATTCTAAGTTCGGATGATGTTGCTTACTTTTCAATTTTTAAATTAAACCGTTTATATTTAACAAACGTAACTTCAGTTCTTATGTGATTTAAATCCGGTTATTGTTTGGAGTTTTTGGTTTATATGTCATACATCAGACAAAAGCGGTAAATAAAGCAAATAAATAATTATTATAAGGCTTTACAAATACCTATACATTTTTGTAATGCGGGAAAATAAATAAAACGAGAAAGTAAATAAGAGGGCGGACGCGGGTCTTAACCGAGCTTACTAAATCGAATCTGGCTCGAAACGATGCAAAATATATATACGAGAATAATCACAAATAAAGCATAAATAAATAAATGCGACAAATAAAGCACATAAAGGATAAAAAGCACATTTTTGGATTTTTTGGGTCTAAAACACAATTTTCGGGTATTTAAATGAACATCTAAACAACCTAATAATCAATAAAATAAACTAAACAGCCTAAAATAATAAACTAAAATTATAGAAACTATTTTAGGATTTTTAATTATTATAAAAGATTTATTTAGATTTTATTTAGCTAAAAACCTCATTTTTTGGTCATTAAAAGGAGATTTAATTAATTAAATAATTAATAAATCATGAAAAATAGATTAAAAATTATATTATGATATTATAGATTAAATTTGAATGTTTAGGAATTTTTTGGGTGAAAATCAGGGTCAAAAATGCATTAAAACGATAAAACAAGGTCAAAATGCAAGAAAACGATAAAGCAGGGCTAGAAAACGCAAAACAACATGAATAGGGACCATTTGGAAATTTTTTACCGGTAGGCCGAATCAGTGAGGTGGTAGGCCGCTTGAATGACACGTTAGGCTGACTCGGTGAGTCGGCCTAGGTGTCACTCAGTCGGCCTAAAACCCACTGAAGCGGCCAACCGGAAAAAGTATCTAAACGGACCAGAAAGGACATTTTTGTGCCTAAAAACCCAAGATTATTGATATTTCAAGTCGTTTCCTATATTATTCCAGTAGATTAAGACTTAAAATGTTGAAATAACTTTGATTTTTCAGCTTGGGAAAAAAAGAACCTAAGAAAATCCGGCGAAAAGGTGATTGGCCGCTTGAGCGACACGTAGGCCGACTGAGCAACATGGTAGGCCAACTCACTGAGTCAGTCAGCAATGTCGCTCAGGCGTCCTGCCGATCGCCAGAGCGGTCAGCCGGAGTTTTGCCAGAAAATCACAAAAAAGTCAAAAACAAGGGTTATACGCCCGAAAAACCAACCAAAAACATAGCAAAAAGCAATAAATGAAAAAGGAAATATATTAGAACTCAGAAAATTACCTAAAGGCCATGAATCCACTCTCGAGACACGAATCAACCTTCGGTGAGCTTTTCACCAATTTGTGATGGAAGTACCGACGAACAAGGACCAATTTAGCAAGGGATTTAGTGATTTGTGAGGAAAAAGGCCCTAAATCCTATTTGAATCAGTTTTTACTTGAGATTTCTACTTGATTTTAATCTTTTAAGCTAAAGAATCAAGCCTAATAAAGCTTAGGAAATTAGGATATTTGAATTTCCACAACTTTATGAAGCTTTTTTTCCTAAAAGCCTAAAATCTGAAAAAAAAATTTAAATGAGCAAAAGTCTTTAAATCTGAATTTCTTGGGGTTTCTATAGACCCTTCCAAGCACAAATTCCATAATTAATCCCCTAAATATTTAGATTTGATGGAAAAATCACAAAACCTGTCTTGAAGGGCACAAAAAACCTGAAAAAATGCACGGAAAGAGACTGCCCGCACCAAGGCCACGTCGCTTGCGCGAGCAGGCCCAGGCCACATCATACGACGCTGCTATCTCTAGGCCGCATCATATGACGCTGCCTATATTGGCCAGGTACAGTCTCCCATGCATGGGAGACCATGCCAGGCCACTTGAGCCACGCGGCCTGCCTGACGTAGTGATGGCGCCGATCGCCATCGCCGGAGCAGGGGCACCGGCGGGGAGAGGAAAAAAAAGGCCCAACCAAGGCCGGACTTCAAATGCTCATAACTTATACTATAGTTATCCGATTAAGGCGATTGTGAGGTGTCGATGACGTGTGGGTCTCCCTTAGAGCCTTTGTGGGAGCGGCGGGGCCCACTAGGGGGTTTGGTTGGATTTAGACATGACAAAACATTTTTAGTTAAAGTTTGCACAATAAGCCAATTTTAATGAATAAAAGAATCGAGACCCAAATCTCAATATAATTGATAGAGACGCCACCCTAATTGTCTACTTGGGAAAGAGTTTTGGTACGGTTCCCTCTAGGTGGGAGACTCGTACCTATTGGATCAGAGATTTGGGTATCAGATGAGTCACTTATTTCTCATTTAGTTGATTTAAAATTACATTCACTGCGTAAAACCATGTTATTTTCATCATTTGGGGAATTATGACAGAAAACCTATTATTCTACTCTCTTTCACACTCGTTACATGCGTTTACATATTACAATAAAGCACAAGCAATAAATGGGGGATAAAAATTACAATCGGGGGAAAAATGGGGGAAATTGCAAAGAGAACCTATACATTTGTTCTAAGTAATAAAACAAAATAAAAATAAATTCCTCTGCATCCACAGACCTTAGCACAACTTATAGCACACCATAAAAAATCATTCTATTGAAACGAACTTGATTTATTTATGTGAGTTGATTTACCAGATTATTAGTGAAAATGACTGCATGGCAAATGGTGATTTCAGGTTCATTCTACAAAGAAAACAGGACAAAATAAAGAAAACCCAAAATCTGCCTCTGGGGACTATACCCGAACGGCCATTGGGGTACCCCGTATGGGTACAGGGACCCGTACAGGCCTGGGAAGGCTGAGACAGAAATAGCAAAAAGGACGAGAGAGGAAGAAATGGGATTTCCCTTTATATGAGTATGGCGTACCAAGATAACCACTAAAATGGCATATTAGGTACCAACAAGGCTCATATTAATCGGGACCGGACCCAAAAGAATAATAAGGCAAATATAACAAATAATAATGCCAATAGTAGAAATAACAGTATAACCAAGCGGGATTTCCCTCCTTATGAGTTTAGCGCACCGTTATAATATCCCTAGGGATGTATGGTGCCAACAATACTTATAAGGGCTAGGACCAGACCCGTAATAATAGTAGAAATAGAAATGACAGAAGTAGAGAATAATAATAAAATAAAAGAGGTGTGAGTCTCTTTAAAACTCAGGAGCGTTACCTTTACGGCATGAATCCACTTTCAGGTGATCCTTTTACTATTGAGAGAGCTTGCCCAAAGTGCACGGAATGAAGTCAAGAATGAATATAATGTGGACAAAACCTCAAGGAATGGGTTTTCTCCCTATTTTATACTTCCTATACCCCCACTATACCTTTTCTATACCTTTAGAACTATAATTTCTCTATAGTTTTTTATGCTTAAGAGTTATGTGTGTTGAAATGAAGGGCAAAGGCCCTATTTATAGATAAAATGGGGTCTGAACGCATTAACCAGCATTCATAACCTGCTATTTCTGAAATAGATAAGGCTTACCTTCCAAGCAAGCCTAAATAGGCAATAACTGGACCTGTATGGGTGGGACCTCACCCAAACGAGTACTGGGGACTCTTACGGGTCCCCACTAGCCGTATGGAAGTTGATACCCATACGGGTACCGCCAGTGGATCTGTACCACTAGGCAACACCCGTAAGGGTCCCTAAGGGCAGACTAGGTCTCCTAATATTGGCCAAACTCTACACTGCAGCAGTAGGAACACCTCTGATGGACAATACCTATAAAAGAATGTAGTATATAGCTCTCATCATTTTTTTGTGAGGTGGATCGCTGAAATCCATTGCTCACAGACTGCCCCTCGTGGGATCATTGCAGATAGGGATCTGTATGATCTCACGATATGAGTGAGGGTTTGGGGAGTATACTTGAGTTGGTGATGGTGATCTGAATAAGTTCCTTTTCTTGGGGTGAACTCTTTCCCTTTGCGTTCTTTTCCTGAGGCAAATAGTTCTCATGTAACTAGTAGCTTCACTGGGGAAGAAGCACGTATCCCTTTCTTAAGGCGGATTGACTTTCCTGAATGATGTATCCCTTTCCTAAGGTAGATGACTCTCCTGGCTGGTGTATCCCTTTCCTAAGGCAGATGACTTCTCCTCGTATCCCTTTCCTAAGGTGGATCAACTTTCCTGACTAATGTATCCCTTTCCTAAGGTGGATGACTTCTCCTCGTATCCCTTTCCTAAGGCGGATCGATATTCCTGACTGATGTGTATCCCTTTCTTGAGGTGGATGACTTTCCTGACTGATGTATCCCTTTCCTAAGGTGGATGACTTCTCCTCATATGCCTTTCCTAAGGTGGATTGACTTTCCTAACTGATGTGTATCCCTTTTTGAGGCGAATGACTTTCCTTTACTACTGTGCATCCCTAGTGACTCTACTAGGGAAGGTGTGTATCCCTTTCTTAAGGCAGATCGACTCTCCTGTCGGTGAATTTTAATGACCTAAAGAGAGACAATAATCAAATACCGAGTTAGTCATTGTCTAAGCTAACACATCTTTATTCTTAATCGACTTTTGTGGAAACAAAATATTTTTGCCCCTTCAATTAAGAATAAAGATGTGTGGGTGGGGGGTTGACCCCTGAATAATCTGTAAACTAAGTGCAAGAAATGTCGGGTTTGTCCCGGTTGCTCTAGGATGGAATGCCCTTTGGAAGGGTGCCTCTTGAAGAATACCCCTAGGAGGGCTAGACTATGGGGGGAATGCCCCTAGATTGATTGATTCCGCTACTGGGAGGTTAGGGGGATGCCCCTAGATATGATTCCTCTACTAGAGAATGGGGGGATGCCCCTGAGATAGTTCCTGTAAGAAGGGAATGCCCCTAGACTAGCCCTGCTATTGAGGAGTACCCTCGGGGGAATGCCCCTAGGATACTTAGATAATGTCCCTTGACTGGTTCCGCTACTAAGGAATGGGGCAAAGTCCTTGGAAAAATTCCCTCTTACTGGGGAAAGTATTTCCCTGTATTTGTGTAAACCTGCAAAAAGAACTGTTTTCATTAGTAACCATTCTGAATTGACTAAGGTTCTTTGCCCTTAGTTGATTTAAGATAAAGTGGAGAGAGAGTGGGGTTGGCCCTGGACTTGAACTGGATGAGTTGTTGGTACTTGCTGAGATAGAGATCTGCCTCTGAATGGCAATAAAGAACCTATATGGGTGGCTGGGACCCCTACGGATGGGATTTTAGGGGACTAGCACCCATATGGGTGGGCAGGACCCGTACATGTCCTAGTCGGGGGGTTTTAAAAACTGATCAGAGATTTGCCCTCGATGGGTGATTTGGGGCGAGAATGCATGATTTCTGTCGGTTATGCTTTTTATGTAGGGGATTCCTTTCTAGGGATCACAATGACTTCTGAAGTGCCTCTAATCCCTTCCCCTGAGAATCACGCTTCTAGAGCCCAGGTAATTTCACTTAATTCCCCATTTTCCATTTTTGAACTTTTGGAAATTCTTTAAAATTTGGCATGATCTAGGGCATTTTAGACCTTGAGATAGAGCCTAATGCATGTAACTTTAGCCGAGGATGCTTTTAGGATAGCTTTGGATGAGCTTTGATTGAATTCAGATGATTTTGGATTTTTGGGAAAATTTTTCATAGAGCTATTGTTTCCAGGGTACCCGTAAGGGTGAGGGGGTACCCGTACGGGTCCCAATATTGATATATGTACCAATGTTGTACTTGTACGGGTGGGGCTTGCCCGTATGGGTTCTGATACCAGGGATAGACTGTCCACTTCCTTGATTCCTACCATGTTTTTCTAATTCCTGGCATGTTTGCTATGTTATAACCCTATTGAACTGTAACTCTATTTTTGTAGTTTTAGTATAGGATTGTGGGAGCCCTGAGCTTCTGTAGGAAATGGTACGAGGAGATATGCACTGTGGGGGATACCAAGCTGCTGGCCCATATCGACTCTTTCGGCTTTAGGGATATCATCAGGGCCATTCCATAGGCTCCGAAGACACTGGCTCTGGGGGCTGTTTTTGTTCTGACTGAGAGGTGGTCGGAGATGACTCATACCTTCCACCTGCCGATCAAGGAGGTCACTATTAATCCTTCTGATATCTGTGCTACAACAGGGCTGGCATGGATTGGGGAGATCATCCACTTTGATGTGTTCACTGATAGGTGGCACTCCCGGACTGAGGTCAAGGCCTATATAGCTGGATTACTTGGGCCTCATCCGGGCGGGGCAAACAAGCTCAAGTATAGGGATCTCCATTCTTACTAGATTGGGCAGTCGAGGCCTGTTGCGGCTGATAGGAGGGATTAGTATGTTGGGGCTTTCTTGTTGATGTTCCTCACTACTGTCTTCTTCCAGTCTACCGGGGCAACCTCAACTATAGTTTGCTCACTGCTGTAGAGGATCTTGTTGATGTGCCTGACAAGAATTGGTGCCGGGCCATTCTGGCGTAGCTATACTCTGGATTGGATGTCAGAGTTTGGGGCCGGCAGTTCGAGCTCAAGATCTACCACTTGATCTTGCTGGCAATTCTGAAAGCTGATCTCTAGAGCTTTATCTTTTCATTCAAAATATGTTGCAACTAATCCTTTATTTTGCCTTTCAGATTTGGGCTTGTGAGCACCGGTTCATCCCTAGGTCGGGATTGCCTATATAGCTTGAGACACCGCATATCATCTCCTGATAGATAGGATTCTGGCAGGACTAGCACCTGAGTAATGCGCAGTGCAGAGAGTTCCTACGCCAGCTGTGCTTAGATATGGTAAACTTCTTCCCCATTAAACCTGCATTTTACATTTCAACAAACCATTAGTACAAACTATATTTACTAGGTTATTATACACATAGTGCACTTATAGCATGTAGGTTATTCGAGACCCATGGGAGAGATTACCCATATATGGGGCCATTGAGTGGATGTGAGCTGGTGTTGATGACCACTGCTTCATCTTAGAGTCACCACTCTCCTACGAGTTATACTTTAGCGAGCGGGTCCGAGAGTGGAGGACCAGCATAGTTATTGAAAGACCGGTCCCTCCTTCAATCCTAACGGGCGTATTCTAGCCTCACCTTATGCCAGGGACCGACTAGGGACTCTATCTATTAGGCAAGGGGGCCCGAGTGCTATCTGAGAAGGGTTATTATAGAGACTTCATCGATTTCTTGCTTCTCCCTCCTTGTGAGAGGATTCATCATAAGAATGTCCCCTTCGAGTTTTATTGGAGTGATGATGAGGATGATGATGGCGATGATGATGATGAGGATGGGCCAGGGGATGACCATAGGGGCCCATTCGTGGCTTGGGGTACTGGGGGTTTGGCTAGGTCTGCTACCCCTTCTTCTTAGGTATTTTCTTGACTCAAAGCTTTTTGAATACTTTATAATTTCTTGTAATTACCTGGTATTCTGAGTATGATGTCCTATTGTTATAGCCTCTCACCCCTACGCGGAAGAGACCTGCTACCGTTGTTGTTGTTGCCCCTGAGCCACCGGCGAAGCGGTCTCATGCTTCTAGATCCGTGAGAGAGAGGATCCTCCGACTTGAGCTGGATACCTTCTTCCGACTCCTCAACTATTCAGGGAATCGAACCATCAAGGAGCTCGAGGAGTCAGTCCAGACTATTGGTTTCACTCCTTCCAGTTCTATCCACATAAGGAGTTTCTCGCTTTTACCCTTGTCCATTATGGTGATTGCCTGGAATGTTCCATCCTGATGTGACCCTTTATTTCTAGGTGACTATTGCTAAGGCAGAGAGGATTGCCAGGGGGTACTTTTTAGTGAGAGACCTGCTACTGGCGCTGGATACACTAGCCTCGATAAGTTTTACCTGCAAAAATTTAACAAACTATCTATGATGCATGCCATGACATATATGTATACTTTTCTCGTGATTCTAATGCAGACCCTGCTGGCCATGGAGCGCAGTAGATCCTCCTAGGACTTGGATGCTATAGAGGAGATGGCTAGATTCCTGGAAGAGCAGCTAAGGGCAGCCACTACTGAGGCTGATCAGGCTAGGGCCAAGACTGCTCGGGCGAGGGCTAAGATAGAGATGCTAAGGGACCAGCTGGCGATGATGACCAAGGACAGGTAGATGCCTACCCCTATCGATCTTGAGACCGAGGATGATCTTTCTGCATATTGAGTGACTCAGAGGAGAGGAGGTCAGCCTGCTGAAGGTGAGGATGCTACCATAGGTGTGGAGGCATCAGGGATAAGGGACTCTATCTAGCCAGCCGCTGGTGCTGATGGGGCCAAGAAGCATATGACCATAGATGTGGATGACCTGCTAGCGGATACCCTAGATCAGGCTCAAGAGGGTGGCCAAGGATGGGATACCCCGGCGTCTTAGATTTGATTACTTTGGTAGCTTTTTGATATTTTGGGGCCCTGTGTGGCTTGTTTTAAATGTGAACTTTAAACTGCTACTTTTGACTTTTAACTTTTATGCATGTGAACTTTTCCGAATCGAGACCATTGAATATTGTTGTTTTACGAACCCAGGTTACTTTCTTCCCGATGATTCTGTAGCAAAGGGATTAGGTGGTGTTCTAATTTTTATGTAGGCCATTCAATGTGAGATGACCTACCGAACATTTATTTTTTGTGTCCTAATTTTTGCCTGGGCTGTCCTTGATAGCTTAGCCCAGCAGACCCCTTTTTTTCTTTCTTTTTCTTTTACCTTAATTTTTGCTTAGACCGCCCTTTCGGGTTTTTAATCCAACTAGCTTTTTGCCTTAACTTTTGCTTAGACCAACCTTTTCGGGTTTTCAATCCAATAGGCTTTTTACCTTAACTTTTTCTTGGGCTGCCCTTTCGGGTTTTTAGCCCAGCAGGCTTTTTTTGACTTTTGCATGGGTCTAATTTCTTTTGTGAACCATCGGTATTTTTTGTCTTTTACTGAATGGTGCGCGGTACAAAGAATTTTAATAAAGATGCATAACATGATACTGAAAAACTTATGTTCACATACCTGTGATTATTTTACCTAAAGACATGCATGCATTCATAAGACCAAGATTCTTAGCAATTCATAACATGTTTATTAATGAGATTAATAGGCAATGGTAACAATTTCCAATGGTTAACCCCTACTACCTACTGGTCTTTTGCAAATTTTCCAGAAAGCAACTGATGTGTTTTCTCTCAATGCCCTAACTTTTGCCTAAGCCGCCCTTTTTGGGTTTTCAACTTAGCGGGCTTTATTTTAAGTTTCCTACCTTTTTCCTGACCGATTTACAGAATACCGATCAGCGGGTTGCACCCTAATTTTTTCCCAAGCAGTAGAGGACCACTTGTCGGGTGCTTTATTTATTTTATTCATTATCTACTTTTTTGTGATTTATTTCTTTTGACCTAGACATGATAGCGCTTGAGCCTGTCTTAATTTACTGGATTCATGAATTCATTTCCATCCATATCCATGAGCTTGATTCCTCCTTTGCCAAGGACTTTCTTAACTACGAACAGTCCTTCCCAGTTTGGTCTGAACTTGCCCCTAACATCAATGTTGACCTAGCGTAGTTGTTTGACAACTAGATCACCTAACTTGAGAGGTTGTTTCGGGTATCTAACTCTATTGTTGTAAGCATAAGCCATGCGTTGTTGGTTACATCTGCAAGTGGTTGAGTGCCTTGAGTGGTTTTTCATCTATCGCATTCAACTGTTCATACCTAGCCTTTGCCCAATCCGACTCATTTAATTGACCCTCGAGTGCTACACGTAATGATCTTACTTTTGCTTTAACAATTAATACTGCTTCCATCCCATACACCAAAGAGAAAGGTGTCTGGCTAGTAGGCGTGCACACACTAGTTCTATAGCCCCAAACTGCAAATGGAAGTTTTTTAGCCCAATCTCTGTAAGTGGGTACTGTCTTGGATAAGATTTTCTTAATCGACTTGTTAGCAGCTTCTACTGCCCCATTAGCTTGTGGCCTGTATGGGGAAGATCTGTGATGTTCAGCATTAAACTTCTCAAGTAACTCACTAGTCACCCCATGGAACTGAACCCCGTTGTAGGAGACCACATGGTGCGGAATCCCATATCGAGCAAAAATATGCCTCTCTATGAACTTAGCCCTTTTTGTTTTTGTTTGAATTTCTCTAGGTCTTCTTTCTTTGATGATGTGTATCTTCGTGTCCTCCCCCCCCCCCCCCCCCCCCCCCCCCCCGTCATGAAGAAAGATGAACCAAGGCCTATTGCTATCATGTTTGCCAAGCACCTTTTATCTCTCTTTTTGTGATAAGTTTTAACCATTAGATCCTGGTGTCATTGCGATATACTCAAATTAATCTCATCAATAAAATCTTATCAATGGCTTAAGAACGTTGTTGTTATGAGTGTATGAAGTCTTTAAATGAAATGCTCTCATGGAATGTGAATAGAAAATGCATCAATTTATTCATGACATAATAAAGAAATTCATGCTACAACTACTCATGATATGCCTTATAGGCAGCATTGTTCGCATAAAAATGTTGGCAATGTTAAAAATTACATCATTTAATCATCCTCCATAAGCAGAGGGCCTTATTGACCGAGTTCAGCTGAGGAGACATCGCGCAAGTTGGCTTGAGTTTCTTCAGCTACTGTCTTTGCCAAATTCTTGACAGCCTTACTTATAGGATTTCGTTTATCATCCTCCTCCCAATTCTTCTTCATGAGTACTGCTAGAGCCTTGGTGATGGATTTAACTGCTTTACCCATCTCCTCCCCCTCAGTACTACTACATATTTCCACAAAAAGTGAGGCTTTAACCATGCATCCCTTCTTAAAATCAAACACATCATTAAAAATCTCAAAACTAGGGACCCTTTTACCCCTAACCTCGACGGGTTCATCTTCCCCCGAAAATGCTTTCTTTTTTACTCTAACTCCTACCATGAGATATGGCTATATCTTGGATTTCCTAGCACCTGGACGATATCCTAAACCGAATCTAAATGGCCAAGGAAGAGGTATGATAGGTTCTGACATGCCTTAAAGATTTATCCCGAGTCCTTTTCCCTTTCAATAACCTTATTTTGTCATCATTCTCTTAACTTTAAGAGACAACAGCCTCTTAACCTTATTTTAGTGAGCTACAGCTACCCTAGACTCCTTCTCTTCCATTTCCATAGCCGCTATAATTGATGGTCTATCGGCTGCAATGGTTACTAACTTGCCATTGCGAATGAGTTTAATCTTTTGATGGACCGTAGAAGGAACTGACCCTAGTGCATGGAGCCAGGGATGCCTCAATAATAGTGAGTAAGAGATAGGGATGTCCAGTACAGTGAACAAGTCCTTGGACGTTACTTCCCTGACTGTGACCTCAGCTTCAAAGACCCCAACCACACTCCTCTTTGTATCACCATAGGCCCTTATGATGGTATTAGATTTTTCAAGGATTGATTCATCCAATCCTAAGTAAGGGAGAATTTTGGAAGGGCAAAGCTTAAGAGAGGAACCATCATCCACCATAACACAAAGAATAGAATGATCAAAGATCTAGACCTTAATGAAAAGTGCTTTATTGTGTTTATTTCCCTTAGCTAGAAGATCTGAAGGGTAAAATAAGATGGGTTCCATATGGTTAGGAGCAACCCCCTATAACTGAGAATACTTCCACAAGAGAGGTGGTAGGTGTAGCTTCCATGCTTAATAACTTTTCTATTAGACCCCTATAATGATCCTCAGAATCAATGAGAAGTTACCAAATGATGTACTTGGTCAGGGTAACTTGTAATTATTGGATGAGAGGAGTAACTTTTGAATCTATATCCATCGGAACCTAGGTCTTAGTGGTAGGCACAAAAGTAGGTCTCATGCTGGCATTCGCGAGGATTTGAATGTCGGCTTCTATGCCCTTTCTCTTTTTAGAGAGGACAGCAGGAGCTACCCTTCCACTGCGGGTAATATGCAAGACCCCATCTTTCATATAGCTTCTCCCCTCAGGAGTTTCAACCAATAGCGCCGGCTCTTCAAGGTCATTTGTGTTCTAATACGTAAGCATCAATGTCAATTAGTTTGGGTTGGACTAGCATAGCCTCCTCGTCATAAGCATCTTCTAACTCGTATGCATAAATATCAATAGGGACAGATTTATGGGGTATGGCTACCACCGAGTGAACCATCGGGTTAGCTTGCAAGATCATATCGAAGACATGATGGGAGGAGAGCCCCGACTCAATAACCTCTCAAATCTCGGTAGGGGGTTATTCAAGGTACTCGGTTTAAGTTCGGGTTCCTAGATTTTCTAATCCTTAATCAGGCCACAAATGGTCTCCACCAAGTCTCTACAAGCATGTGTGCGATGACCCTTACAGACGTGATAGGTGCAGAACTAATCCTTATCTTCAGGTTTTAGGGGAATATAGGGTTTGATGCTTTGAAGGAGGCCCAGTGCCCTTAGCTTGGTGAAGATGGTAGGCAGGGACACCTTCCAAGGTGAAATACCATCTTCAAAAACACGGACCGTAGTAACTTCTTCTTATATAGCTAAGGTTTTGGGATCCAAGCTAGACCTTGGCTTAGAAGCCTCGGCTGCGGTTGAGTCGCCCTTCTTAAACCAAGGTTTGGCTGGTGTACTAGCCTTCTTCAATTCCTCAATTCTTTACCATTCTCAGCCTTCTCAAAGACTTTAACATAGCTAGAGAACTTATCCATGCCAAGGATCTTATAATAAGCGGGTAGGGCACCATCCATTAACTTCACAATCATTTCCGGGAGACTGAGCCTATCTTTTAATAGAACTTGAGTGGCCATCCACCTTTTGAAGTAAGGTTTCAACTTCTCATTGGGGGCCTGCTTGATAGCCTCCAAATTTTGTATGGTAGTTTTAATCATAGCATTGAAACCATACTGCTTGATAAAAGCCTCTGATAAAGCCTTCCAATCTTTGGTCACCTCGTTTGACAGAGTGTTGTACCATTCAATAGCAGGACCTTCCAAGGTTCAGGGGAACATTTCAACTATCAATTAACTTCTTGATCCTCACAACCCTCTAATAGGTGGTGATATGAGATTGAGGTGGACCGGTTCCCTTATACTTCACTATGGTAGGCATACTAAAGTTTTCAGGGACCCAATCTTCCTCTCTAGTTACTTGGACAGATGGTTGGGATCCAGCATTAGCAGCAAGCAATTTCTGAAGTAAGTCACGCAATTCTTTAGATAGAGATGACCCTTATGGTTGGGTAATTGCACCTAAGGGTAGATCCGCTGATTGAGGAAAGGTCATCCCTTTGGGCGTGACCACAAAATTTGGGATCGGACCAGATGCCCCAAATGGTGGTGGTACAAGTCCTTGGCTAAACTGAGGAAACTAACTGACGACTGGAGCAAATGGACAAGAAGAGTCCCTCTGAGTTTGCACTGGCAGCAATCAAAACTGAGAGGATGGATTATGAGTGATTCTCGATATTGGCACGCTGGCCACTGCATTCACTATTGGAGCACTAATAGGAGCATTTGCCCTTCTTTCCTCGATCATGATTGCCCTAATGGCAGTTAGTTTCTTTTTGTTCATTCAGTCCAAGAACTGACACTTCCCAAGTACTAAGAGACGGCATTTACGATCTCGGACCTAAACTCGGTCCTCAATGCATTTGCCCCCTCTCCAGTTGTAACATCCTCAACCTCAACATCAATCCGGCCATCCGGAGTAAAAATGTGAGACATCTCCTCAGGATGATAAGCAAAAGGATCAACTAGATTAAACTAGCTGCTGGACAAAATACCCGGAGACTGACACATATCAACCCTTGGCTATATTGGAGAAATCGGAATGCGAGTCAAACAGACTTGAGATCGTTGCCAAGCTCTTTCCCTTTGAGGTTTGGTTTTGGCTGAGGTGATAACCAATAGATTAGTACATGCATAGGATATGATATGCATGCATAAATTACAGTGATGCATGGTGGGTTTAATCACAAGAGTAGGTAACACAACACATGCAAACCAATCGATTCTGTCCTTATTCATCCCAGCTGAGTTTGAGGGCATTCTTCCTTAGTCTAATCCCACCAGAAAAAAGGTACCCTAGAGGATAAAATTCTATGACTTTCAATAACAATGGCATAGGGACACATCAAAAGTTGTTGTAGAAGGTTCCCATCGCATCAAGCCTCTTTTGGAGGGAGATAGCAATGATTGCTCCACCCACTAGAGTGTCCCCAATTCCTAGCGGGCATGGGTAACACTTTTGTGAGTGTCACGAAAATAATAGGGCACCCTATCCTAATGCTAGAAGAAGAGCGCATCTAACTAAAGAGAGAAGGAGATTAGAAGATAGAGTGTGATAATTTTCCCAAATGATGAAAACAAAAATGGGTTAAAACAAGTAAATGATTTTCGATGCTCATCTTAATCTTTTAAGCTTTTAAAACAAACCAACATTTTAAAAGTTAAAAGATTTGTCCCCAGCAGAGTCGCCACTGTGAGGTATCAATGACGTGTGGGTCTCCCTTGGCGCCTTTGTGATAGAGGCGGGGCCCACTGGGGTGTTTGGTTGATTTAGGTGTGATAAAACATTTTTAGTTAATGTTTGCATAATAAGCCAATTTTAATGAATAAAAGAATCGAGACCCAAATCTTGATACAATTGATAGAGTCACCACACAAATTATCTACCTGGGAAAGAGTTTTGGTACAGTTTCCTCTAGGTGGGAGACTCATACCTATTGGATCAGAGATTCGGGTATCAGATGAGTCACTTATTTCTCATTTAATTGATTCAAAATTACATTCACCACGTAAAACCGTGTTATTTTCATCATTTGGGGAATTATCACAGAAAACCTATTATTCTACTCTCTTTCACACTCGTTAAATGCATTTACATATTATCATAAAGCACAAGTAATAAATGGGGGATAAAAATTACAATCGGGGGAAAATTGAGGAAATTGCAAAGAGAACCTATACATTTGTTCTAAGTTATAAAACAAAATAAAAATAAATTCCCCTGCATTCACAGACGTTAGCGCAGCTTATAGCATACCATAAACAATCATTCTACTGAAAAAAACTTGATTTATTTATATGAGTTGATTTAATGGATTATTAGTGAATATGACCACATGGCAAATGGTGATTTCAGGTTCATTCTATAAAGAAAACAGGACAAAATAAAGAAAACCCGGAATCTGCCTCTGAGGCCTATACTCGTACGGCCAATGCGGTACCCATACGGGTATAAGGGGGACCCGTACGGGTATAGCGGACCTGTACGGGCCTGGGAAGCCCGAGACAAAAACAACAAAAAGGATGAGAGAGGAAGAAATGGGATTTCCCTTTATATGAGTATGGCGTACCAAGATAACCACTAAAATGGTATATTAGGTACCAACAAGGCTCATATTAATCGGGACCGGACCCAAAAGAATAATAAGGCAAATATAATAAATAATAATGCCAATAGTACAAATAACAATATAACCAAGTGGGATTTCCCTCCTTATGAGTTTGGCGTACCGATATAATATCCCTAGGGATGTATAGTGCCAACAATACTTATAAGGGCTAGGACCAGACCCGAAATAACAGTAGAAATAGAAATGACAGAAGTAAAGAATAATAATGAAATAAAAGAGGTGTGAGCCTCTTTGAAACTCAGGAGCGTTACCTTTACGGTGTGAATCCACTTTGAGGTGATCCCTTTACTGTTGAGAGAGCTTAGCCAAAGTGCACAGAATGAAGTCAGGAATGAATAAAATGAGGACAAAACCTCAAGGAATGGGTTTTCTCCCTATTTTATACTTCCTATACCCCCACTATACCTTTTCTATACCTTTAGAACTATAATTTCTCTATAGTTTTTTATGCTTAAGAGTTGTGTGTGTTAAAATGAAGGGGAAAGGCCCTATTTATAGGTAAAATGGGGTCTGAACACATTAACTAGCATTCATAACCTGCCATTTCCAAAATAGGTAAGGCTTACCTTCCAAGCAAGCCTACAAAGGCAATAACTGGACCCGTATAGGTGGGGCCCTACCCGTACTGGTATTGGGGACCCATACGGGTGCCCTCCATCTGTATGGAAGTTGATACCCATACGGGTACCATTTGTATCTGTACCACCAGGCAACACCTGTACAGGTCCCTAAGGGTAGACTAGGTCTCCTAATATTGGCCAAAACTTTACTCTGTAGTAGTAGGAACACCTCTGATGGACAATACCTATAAAAGAATGCAGTATATAGCTCTCATCATTGTTTCGTGAGGTGGATCACTGAAATCCAATGCTCATAGTGATTCTTGACATTTCAAAAAGCTCAGAGAGTCAAGAATCCAATGATATAAATAAGACTCACTAAAAATGCTTGGATCTTATAGAAAATCATGAAATAAATTACTGCGTATGAGGAAAGGATAACGGTTAATTCTAAATGCACGTTACTTATTTTTAATCGCTGTCAAAGGCACAAATTCATCAAAAGAAGCTTTCCACATGTGATTTGACTCCAAAAGATAGAACGACTGACCCATAAAAGGTTAGAGCAAAAAGTCATCATCATTCCGCGGGTCACCGAAAAGCCCGTGCTCACAGGGGGTACCCTTGGAAATTGCCTTGGGTGGCTTGGCCAGTTGGAGGATGCCCCTTGCATGGTTCGCTTACTGGGGAAATGATCCCTCTAACAATCTAGTTGCTAGGGATGCTTCTTAATAAGATGCTCCTCGGATGGTGCCCTTCGGATGGCACCTTTGTTGGGTATGTCCTTTGAATGATGCCCCTTAGGTGGCAGTGTGGTTGGGGGAATTCTTTCTTTTCCTACGGATACCTCTCCTTGGGTTCCTATACATGATAAAGGAACTGGTCAATAAAACTTTGAGATAAGCGGGTTGGGACTTGCCCCGATTAAAAGAAAAGACTGAGTTTAGTGTTTAGTGATATTGGGTTAGTCCTAACCCGAACCGGGGCATCCTTAGTATGCCCCTTCTATTGGCTGGCACTGTTCAGGAGTTCCCTTAGGGTGTTTGATGATAGGCGGTGCCCCTCGATGGTGCCCCTTTGGAGAATGCCCCTAGGGAGGGTGCCCCTAGGGTATTTGATGACGGGGGGATGCCCCTTGATTGGTTCCATTACTGGGGAATGGAAGGATGCCCCTTGATTGACTATTTTGTTAGGGAGGTGTCTTCCTAGATGATTTTTCTACTGAGGATTTCTTCTAGGATAATATTTCCTTGGTTCGGGTAAGAATTTCTTGTCTTATGGGGATTGTTTCTCCTTAATGTTTTAATTGCTTGGGGATCCTTCCATTGAATGAACCTGCACATGAAAAAGTGTTGACATTAGTAGTTGTTCTAAAATGGCTTACCTTGATTCTTGATTGATTTTGTGAGAGCAAAAAATTTGCTTCTTCAATCAAGGATCAAGGTGAGTTAGGGGTTTAACCCTTAATTAGCTGAAAGACTAGGGTTTGAGAAGTGGGGATTGCTCTAATTTGGATCTGATGTGCCCTGGCTACTAAGGAGTTTTGGTTTTGCTTGGAAGACCATTCTGAAATAGGAGGGAGGACCCGTATGATTGGGTAGAAGCCATACACCTGATACTAACCCTTATGGCTGAAGAAGCTGTTGGATGGGATGCTTGCGGCTGCTAGGGACCCGTATAGCTGAGGATGGGTTTTAAGTGGAACCCGAGATTGACTAGTGTACCCCTGTAATGGCATTTGTGACATTGTTGTGTTTCACCCTTATGAGAACCTTGTCTTGAATCTGAAAAGAGGACTCGTATGCCTTTCGTGAACTCGCACAAGTATGGATGGACAGTGTATATCCATATGAGACTTACGCTTTTTTCCTAGTGTTGGATCTGATGTTGGTTCAGGATACCTCGTGGTAAGTTTAAACCTACAAAACTCAAAGCTAAACTATACATGATGCATGATGTATGAACATTTACATATGTGTATTGATCCCCTGGTTTTCATTATAGAATCTACTAGCTATGGAGTGTGGCAAGTCCACTCAGGATTTGGATGCCTCTAAGGAGCGAGCTGAGTTCCTAGAGGATCAATTGTGAGTAGCCATTGCTGAGGTCGACCGGGTTAGGCCACTGGAGGAGGAGTTGGAGAGGGCTAGAGCGGAGACTGCTTAGGCGAGGGCCAAGGTCAAGGTATTGTAGGTCCAGTTGGCTTAGATGACCAAGAGTAAGAAGATACCTGAGCCATCTGATTCTTTATTAGAGGTGGATAGTTTAGCTTGTCGGGTGGTGTCGATGGCCACTCAGGTGGCAGGAGCTGAGCAGCGAGTAGAGGAGATCAGAATTGCCACTTATATGCCCGTATTACTGCTTGGTATAGCTAACAATAAGACCAATTCTGGCTGATTTGAAATTAACACTCTTAGGGATACGTGCCATCAAGTGATTTTATAGTGAGGGGACTGATTGATGTTCTAACTTTTGCATAGGCCATTTGATATGAGATGACCTATCGAACATTTATTTATTTTTTGTCTTAATTTTTGCCTGAACTATCCTTGACAGTTCAATTCAGCGTACCTTTTCTCTTTTTTTCTTTGCATTAACTTTTGACTGGACCGCCCTTTAAGGGTTTTCAATCTAGCAAGCTTTTTCTTTTGTTTTTCTTTTCCTTAATTTTTATTGAGACCGCCCTTTCGTATTTTTGATCCAGTAGGCTTTTTCTTTCTTTGGAGGAGGATAGTTTAACTTGTCGGGTGGTGCTAGTGGCCACGCAAGTGGTGGGAGCTGAGCAGGAGGTAGAGCATCGAGTAGAGGAGATCAGTACTGCTGTTGGGAGTATAGCAGGAGCTTCGAAGACCAGGATTCCTGATCTGCCTATTGCAGATGCTGGTAGGGTAGAGGATCATGTGATGATAGATAGGGATGACCTGCTGGCAGATGCACAAAACCCAGGATGAGCGCCAAGGATAGGACCCCCTAGTAGCTTAGATTAGGCTATACTTTTCTTACTTGTCTAGGTCCTTGATTGATCCTTTGCCTCGAGGATATTGTTGTCCTTCTTTGATAAAGGCTTAAATTGGTTATGAATTAACTAGTAACAAAACTTTCTAAGCTCTAGATTACTGAA
This sequence comes from Euphorbia pulcherrima, assembly GCA_947683365.1. Classification (NCBI taxonomy): domain Eukaryota; kingdom Viridiplantae; phylum Streptophyta; class Magnoliopsida; order Malpighiales; family Euphorbiaceae; genus Euphorbia; species Euphorbia pulcherrima. The sequence continues at coordinate 45,196,181 of CANTUS010000015.1, forward strand.
AGACTGGCCCGACTCAGACTGACAAGTACTAATAAGAATCACTAGCTGAGATTCACACTTTGCACACTAGGGGAGTGTGTTTTTTAGGTGTCCAAACTATAACATGGTGCAAGCTAGATGATGCTAGTGGAAGTACTTGCCGCTTTGGATGATGTGTGCTATCGAGTAGCTTCATAGTGGGAAACTAAACTTGAGGGATCCTAACTATGAAACATTGCTATTATAAATGATGCTTGAAGAACAAAAGCAAGTGAAAAATACTGGCCCTTTTGAATTGAGTTCTAACTTTTGCATTAACCTCTTAATGCGATGCGATCTATCAAACTATTTTTGTATTTTTCTTGTCCTAATTTTTGCCTGAATTATCCTTGGCGGCACAACACAGCGAACTTTCTCTTTCTTTTCTTTTATCTTAACTTTTTCTTGAACTGTCCTTGGCGGCTCAGTTCAGCAGACTTTTTCTGACTTTTGCATAGGCCTTATTATTTTTTTTTGTGACCTATCGGTATTTTTGTCTTTTGTTGAATGATACGTGCAATACAGATAATTACAAAGGGCACAAAATGTAGAGAAGAAACTGATGTTCGCATACTTGCGATTATTTCACCTAAAGATATGCATGCATTCATAAGACCAGGATTCTTAGCAAATCATAACATGTTCATCAATGAAACTAAATTTGAGTGCATAGGCAATGGCAATAGTTTCCAATGATTAACCCTTACCTGCTTTCTGGTACTTTTATAGATTTTTCAGAAAGCAACTGACGTTTTTTCTCTCGATTCCCTAACTTTTAACTAAGCCGCGCTTTTGAGTTTTTAACTTAGCGGGCTTTATTTTTATTGGATTACCCTAACTTTTGCCTGACCGATTTGTGGAATACCGATCAGCGGGTCGCACCCTAATTTTTGCCCGAGCAATAGAGGACCAATCACCGGGTGATTTATTCTTTATTTCTTTTTTTATTGTGTTGCTTTTTGGTGATTTAGTTCTTTTAACCTAGACATGATAGCGCTTAAGCCTTTCTTGATTCACTTGATTCACGAACTCATTTCTATCCATGAGCTTGATTCCTCCCTTACCCAGGATTTTCTCAACCATTAACAGCCCTTTCTAATTAGGCCTTAACTTGCCCTTAGCATTAATGTTGACTTGGTGTAGCTATTTGAGAACCAAATTACCCGCCTAGAGGGGTTGCTTTGGGTATCTGACTCTATTTTTGTTAAGCTTGGGCCATTTAGTGTTGGAATGAATAGGTTCCTCTCTTTTGTGAAAGAAAGAGGTCATGTTATGGTGCAAAAGGTTTGGGATCATTATGTAGGGTGAGGGATCTTCTTTCATTTGAACAAATGGAGAAAGCATTTTTAGAGGGATATTTTGATGGGAATATAGGTCCAAGGGAGGTACCTACATTGGTAAGAAATTCCCATTTGTTGGATGTGATGGTTTACACTTTTGGAGGTTTCGGAAGAGCATTGGATTTAAGCTTGCCTTGATTTTGGATTTGTGTTGTAAGATCTTTTCCTTCATTGGTGTTTTTGATGTGAAGTATGTCTTCCTCCTTTCTTTTTCTTTTGGACTCTTGGCTTTCTTTCTTAGTGATGTGTATCTTCCTCCCCCTTATGAAAAGATGAGCTAAGACCCAAGGCTATCATGTTTTCTAAGCACTTTTCATCTCTCTTTTTTATGGTAAGTTTTAACCATTGGAACCTTATGCCATTGTGATGTACTCAAATTCAATTTCTTTAATAAACATGATGAAATTTTTAAGAATATTGATTCTATGAGTGCATGATATCTTTAAGAATGAAATGCTCAAACATAATGTGAATGCATCAATTTATCCATGACATGCTTTATAAGTGGCATCGTTTTGCATCAAAAAACTAGCAACGTTAAACGGTTACCTCATCCTTGAAGTCATCCCCCAGATGTTGAGGGTCTTTATTTTCGATCTTGGTAGGATCCATTGGTGAAAAGGTAATCTCCCAATTCTAAGCTTCTACTTCTCTTAGCACCAATCTTCTTTGTAGTTTGGACTGAAGGAGAAGATCGTTGAGCACTTGTAGTCATACCAAAGGGTAGACCTATTGGATGATGGAAGGTTGTCCCCTTAGGTGTGGCTACGCGGTTGGGACCCTGGCTAGATCCCCCAAACTGAAACATTAACACCACAAATCCTTTGCTAGCCTGAATAGACCAGCTGACGGCTAGCGGAACTGTCATATCCCCTGAATCATACGAACCAACTGAACCCCACTATCTAAACTGGCTAGATACTGGATCATAGAGAGACAGAGGTGGTGATTCATCCTATACTTGAACTGAATTTGGTCGAACTGAAACCGAAATACGGACCAAATAAACTTGAGATTGTTGCCAAACTTTGATTCTTTCTTAGGTGAGAACCAAATGATCAATACATGCATGGGTTTGATTTATGCATGCACAAATTACAACGATGCATGGTTGGGTTAATTACAAGGATATATAACACAACACATGCGAATCAATCGATTTTGTCCTTATTTCTCCCGCCGGTTCTGAGGATATTCTTCCTTAGTCTAATCTCACACAGAAATGGGTACCTACAAGGTAAAATTATAAGGCTTTCGATAAGAATGGCATAGGGACATATCAGAAGTGTAATGTAGAAGGCTCCCATCACATCAAACCTCTTTTGGAGGGAGATGGTAATGAGTGATCCACCCACTAAGGTATCCCCAATATCCCTGGTTGTCATGGGAATCACGGTTTTGAGTGTCGCAAAAATAATAGGGCACCCTATCCTAGTGCTAGAAGAAGAGCGCATCTAACTAAAGAGAGAAGGAGATGAGAAGATAGAGTGTGATAATTTTCCCAAATGATGAAAACAAAAATGGGTTGAATTAAGTAAATGATTTTCGGTGCTCATCTTAATCTTTTAAGCTTTTATAACAGACCAAAATTTTGCAAGTTAAAAGATTATGTCCCTAGCATAGTCGCCACTGTGAGGTGTCAATGATGTGTGGGTCTCCCTTGGTGCCTGTTTAAGAGGCGGGGCCCACTGGGGGTTAGTTGGATTTAGGCGTGATAAAACATTTTTAGTTAAAGTTTGCACAATAAGACAATTTTAATGAATAAAAGAATCGAGACCCAAATCTCGATACAAATGATAGAGTCGCCACCCAAGTTGTCTACTTGGGAAAGAGTTTCGGTACAGTTCCCTTTGGGCGGGAGACTCGTACCTATTAGATCGGAGAATCGAGTATTAAATGAGTCAGTTATTTCTCAATTAGTGAATTCAAATTACATTCACCGCAAAAAAAACCGTTTTATTTTCATCATTTGGGGAATTATCACAGAAATCCCATTTCTACACTCTTTCACGCTCGTTACATGCATTTACATATTATAATAAAGCACAAGCAATAAATGGGGGAGTAAAAATTACAACCAAGGGAAAATGGGGGAATTGCAAGAGAACCTATACATTTGTTCAAAGTTATAAAACAAAATAAAATTAAATTCCCCTGCATCCACAAAGATTAGCACAGTTTATAGCACATCATAAGTCAACATTTTATTAGGAAAAATGTGATTACGTTAGTGTGGCGATTTTACGATTGATAGTGCCCGGGTGGCTCCTAAGATCGAAGAGAAATAACTGGTCTTCAACTTATTTTGTTATAAAAACACATTTTAACTTTTATGGGTTGATTTATCGGATTATTAGTGAAAATCATCGCATGGCAAATGGTGTGTTGGATTGATTTTAACCAGTTGAAAGGAGAAAGTAAGGAAAACCAACATGTTGTCTATAGGGCGTGGACCTGTACGGCTCTGCATTTTCTGATAGTCCTTCTGAAACTGAAAGTTTCAAAGATTCTGAAATTGATAATCTCCAAACTTTATTTCAAAATCTAAAACTTGATAATAACAATAACCAGGTAAATAAAATTAACCATTCTAAAGGATCATCTGATAAACCCTATTATCCTAGGCCTTCACCTGTTAATTTATAGTATGAAGAATTCAGACCATCTATGGTATCTTTTGATGGAAGAGCCATAGAAGAATGGAATATTGACGGATTATCTGAATATCAGATTAAAAATGTTATTCAGTATATCTTGATGTATGCCTCGGCCTCCAGAATACACAATAATAATGATAGAAGTATTGCCGAAGCAATAATTGCTGGTTTTACAGGCCAACTCAAAGGTTGGTGGGACTTTTATGAGTCCAATGAGTCTAAAAATACTATTCTTAATGCAGTTAAAACTGAAGGAAATAGGCAAGCCCCTGATGCTGTCAACGTTTTAATCTATACTCTTATCTTACACTTTTTAGGATCAACGAGTTCATTCTTTAAACAAACTACAGAGCAATTGATGAACTTGCGCTGTAGAGATTTATCTGAATTTAAATGGTATAAAGATGTTTTCTTAAGTGCCGTTTACACTCGTGACGATTATACTCAGGATTTTTGGAAAGAGAAATTCATTTCTGGACTTCCTAAGTTATTCGCTGATAGAGTAAGGGACAAGATAAAGAAAAAGTACAATGGTACTATTCATTATGCTTCTCTTACCTATGGAGAGATCTCAGCAGAAGTAGTTGCTGAAGGTCTCCTTCTCTGTAACGAATTAAAAATTCACAAACAAGCTCAAAGCAAAAGGTTTTCGGGAAAAAGAATTTTAGGTTCCTTTTGTGAACAATTAGGATTCAATCCTATTAGAAAAAGATCTAAAAACCCTAGAGGTAAGAAACCTTTTAGTGAACAAAAGAGTCAAAAATCCTTTAGATCTTTAAAACCAAAATTTAACAAGAAAAGGCATTTTAAAAATGCTTCTTCCTCTAAAAAACCCCGAAAGAATGAAATTCTTCCAAGTATCATTTGTTACAAATGTGGAAAGGTAGGACATTACTCTAACAAATGTAGAGTTAAACAACAGATTAAATCTTTATCTCTAGATAACAATCTTAAAGATTCGTTATTAAAGGTTTTGTTAATTGAAACTGATTCAGAAAAGGAAGATTATATCTTCGAAGAAAACGATTACACATCTGAGTCAAACTCGGATAATGAAAATAAAAGTTGTGATGGTCAATGTGACTATTACAAGTCGCTTTGTTCATTAAATGGACTTATGGTCTTAACTAAAAGTGAAGACATGATTTTAACTCTAATAGAGCAAATTTCTGATCCTTCTAAAAAAAGAAAGCATTTAGAGCAATACCTAGAAATAATTAAAAATAGCTCTGAAGCTAGTACTTCAAGTACTAAAGCTACTAATTTAGAAAAGAAATTAGAAGAGAAGAATATCACTTATAATCTTAAAGATATAATTGATAGATTCAAAGATTCTAAAAAAGAACCTACAATTAATGACTTAAAGTCAGAAATTAATAATATGAAAAAGGAGATTAAAAATCTCCAAGAAAGGGTTAGTTTTCTAGAAATTAATGATTCGAGATCTGATGACGAATCAGAAGAACCAATTATTGAAATTCCTGACAAAGATACTAAAAGTATCAAAGAGATAAATAAGATTGAAAATCTTAAGTTTATAGACCTTATCAACAAAGTCACTACTTATAAATGGCACATAAAAATTACTTTAGTTATTAACAAAGAATTTTTTGTGACAACCATTGCTTTAGTTGATTCTGGCGCAGATTTGAATTGCATCAATGAAGGTTTAGTCCCTTCAAAGTATTTTTCTAAAACCTTTGAGCAATTGCACACTGCAAATGGTGAAAAACTTTCTGTCAACTTTAAACTTAACAATGCAGCCATTTGTAATAAAGGTCTTTGTCTTGAATTACCATTTATAATGGTAAAAAATTTAAATCAAACTGTCATTTTGGGAAATCCATTTCTACATAGTTTATTTCCCTTAAAAATCTCTAAAAGAGGTATTTCAACTGAAATCGTTGGAAAAGAAATTATATTTGAATTTATTTCTCAACCCAAAAGTAAAACCTTAAATGTTTTAAGACAAAATTTATTTCTTAAAGAAAAATTTGTTGCTTCTCTTAAAAGTGAAGTCGATTTTAAGGTCTTAAAGGCTAAACTTGAAAATCCAATCTTAAAGAAGAGGATTGAGGAATTATAGCAATTAATCACTTCTGAAATCTGCTCAGATCTTCCCTCTGCCTTTTGGGATAGAAAGAAGCATATTATTTCGCTTCCTTATGAGCTAGATTTTGATGAAAGATTTATTCCAACAAAAGCCAGACCTATTGCTATGTCTCCAAGACATTGAAAATCTGTAAAGAAGAGATTAAAGATCTTATATAAAAGGGACTTATTAGGAATAGTCATAGTCCCTGGAGTTGTCCTGCCTTCTACGTTGAAAACGCAGCTGAGCTTGAACGAGGTGTTCCTAGACTTGTCATCAATTACAAGCCTTTAAACATGGCTTTAAGATGGATTAGGTACCCTCTTCCAAACAAGAGAGACCTATTAAACAGACTTTTCGAAGCTAAAATCTTCTCTAAATTTGATATGAAGTCAGGTTTTTGGCAAATCCAGATTGATGAAAAGAATAAATATAAAACTGCTTTTACCGTACCTTTTGGTCACTTTGAATGGAATGTCATGCCTTTTGGGCTTAAAAATGCCCCATCAGAATATCAGAAAATCATGAATAATATCTTTAATTGTCATTCATCTTTTTCTATTGTTTATATTGATGATGTTCTTATTTTCTCTAAAGATATTGAACAACACTTCAAACACTTAAAGTTGTTTGTTGATTCGGTTAAAAGAAATGGGTTAGTCGTTTCTGCAAGAAAAGTTAAACTTTTCCAAACTAATATTAAATTTTTAGGTCATACCATTGAAAATGGTACATGTATTCCAATTGATAGAGCTATCGAATTTGGTAGTAAGTTCCCTGATGAAATCAGAGATAAAAATCAGCTTCAACACTTTCTTGGAAGTCTAAACTACGTAGCTGACTTTTATAAAGATCATGCTTTAGATGCAAAACCATTATTCGAATGGTTAAGAAAAATTCCTCCTGAGTGGACTAAAAGTCACACTTTGGCAGTCCAAAGAATTAAGTTAAGAGTAAAAACTCTTCCTTGTTTAGCCATTCCACATCCTGATGCTTTCAAAATCGTTGAAACCGATGCATCAGACCTCGGTTACGGGGGTATCCTTAAGCAAAGATTCAATGAAATTGAATCTTTAGTAAGATTTACTAGTGGAATTTGGGTAGGTGCTAGGGCAAACTATTCTACTATAAAGAAAGAAATTCTTTCTATAGTATTATGTATTCAAAAGTTTAAATTTGATTTAATAAATCAGAAGTTCCTGTTAAGAATTGATTGTAAAAGTGCTAAAGAAGTACTAACTAAAGACGTTAAAAACATTGCATCAAAACAGATTTTTGCTAGATGGCAGGCTATTGTATATGTCTTTGATTTTGATATAGAATTTATTAATGGAGTTGAAAACTCCCTACCAGATTTTTTAACGCGAGAATTTCTTGCAGGAAATGACTTCAAAAAAGAATAACCTTAATCTTAAAAGATTTGAGGGACAATCATCCAGACAAGATCAAAAGAATCCTCAAAGGAACATTTCTCAGAGTAAAGCCCCTCAAAGGAATGCTCCCAAAAAATCACAACAAATAGATAATCTTTCTGCTGAAAGTAGAAATGATTCCTATGATAATGATGCTTACCAAATATCCCTAGAACCAGAATCCTTAAAGGAGGAAGTATGGCCTTTTAACCCTACAAATTACATTTTTATTGGTTCTGTTGAAAACAGGTACAATAAGCTTGAGCCCTACGAGGTCGCCACATTCTATACCAAAAACCATTCAACCGTTCCTTTCTATCCCAAAGATTATGGTTTCTACCTAATTGTTTTAGAAGATACTGGTTCAATTAAATTTGAACCCATGAAAAGAAATGGCAATGAATGGGCCTTTGCCAAGTTTACGATCTTAAAGATCTTAACTCCCGAGGATTGGGAAAATGACATGTTCTTTGTACACAAAAATAATCGAATAGCTTATAGTTACTTCGATTATATTCAGGCCTGGGATCAGGCTTTACTATACAATAATAGTTTTAGGAAATTCAGCTGGTTTATCCAGTTTCAGTTGGTTAAACCAACAACTACTTTTCCATATTGGTTCCATCATTGGTTCCAGCAATGGGGATCATTTCCCATTTGCCTCCCTAAAAGGGTCAGACAATTCTTTAATGAGTTCAGCGAGGCCAACGGATCTTGTGATTCCTCTAGGTTACTCTTTACTTCTTATTATAAGGTTCCATGGATTCTAAAATGGGACTATGATGTCATTTGCAAGTAGCGAGAGGTAATCTCTCAAATACCAGCCAATGAAATTGAGCTGCCTTGGTTAGTTAGAAAGATCGCCATTAAATGGTGGGACAAGTTTGAATTCTTTGAAAAACCTTCAGTTTATTCAACAGAAAAATTAATACTTTTTTCAAGACCTTCAGATCATGACAAGGTAGAATCTTCTACACCCTTACCAGCTCTTTTTGAAAATATTCTTGAAAAAATGTCTGAGGAAGAGCTTAAAGCTCAAATGATAAATTTCTTAAATTCAAAGGCTAAAACGCCTCCCACTAATCCGAGTACAAAGGGAATTGTCATCCATGGTTCTCCTAAAAGAAAAGCTGATACCTCTTCTCCAATGGATACATCTCCAGTAAAGAAAGAGAGATCAGAATCTTCCAGCAGAGGCAAGGAAAAAATCAACATCCCTGCCAGTCCCAATCCTTTTGAATGGTTAGAAGATGCACAAAGTCACGAAGGAACAATTGATTTAAGCGAAAACTCCCTTGGAGATTTTTTAGAGTCTCTAAAGAAGTAAAAGATTTTACCGTTCTCAAAATCCTTAAAGGAAGTCAGCAACCGCTTCAACAGGTCACCCTCTACCTTTTACCTAATGACCGCTTCAACCGGTCACTTATTACCGGATAACCGGCTCAATGCCTTTAAAAGATGAAACGCTGCCCATTTCTCAGCAGAAGCAAAAAACAGCACAGCTTAGAGAGAGAAAGAAGAGAGAGATGCTCTGCCTCCGACCACCAGTCTCCGACCACCAATCTCCGACCACAGTCTCCGACCACAGTCTCCGACGCCCACCACTCTCCGGCAGCTTTTTCCGATCACCAATCTTTTTCTGGTGACTTTTTCCGGCTTCTTTTTCCAGCTTTTGTATCATGAAAAGAAATGGCAACGAATGGGCCTTTGCCAAGTTTAAAATCTTAAAGATCTTAACTCCCGAGGATTGGGAAAATGACCTGTTCTTTGTACACAAAAATAATTGAATAGCTTATAGTTACTTCAATTATATTCAGGCCTGGGATCAGGCTTTACTATACAACAATAGTTTTAGGAAATTCAGCTGGTTTATCCAGTTTCAGTTGGTTAAACCAACAACTACTTTTCCATATTGGTTCCATCATTGGTTCCAGCAATGGGGATCATTTCCCATTTGCCTCCCTAAAAGGGTCAGACAATTCTTTAATGAGTTCAGCGAGGCCAACAGATCTTGTGATTCCTCTAGGTTACTCTTTACTACTTATTATAAGGTTCCATGGATTCTAAAATTGGACTATGATGTCATTTGCAAGTAGCAAGAGGTAATCTCTCAAATACCAGCCAATGAAATTGAGCTGCCTTGGTTAGTTAGAAAGATCGCCATTAAATGGTGGGACAAGTTTGAATTCTTCGAAAAACCTTCAGTTTATTCAACAGAAAAATTAATACTTTTTTCAAGACCTTCAGATCATGACAAAGTAGAATCTTCTACACCCTTACCAGCTCTTTTTGAAAATATTCTTGAAAAAATGTCTGAGGAAGAGCTTAAAGCTCAAATGATAAATTTCTTAAATTCAAAGGCTAAAACGCCTCCCACTAATCCCAGTACAAAGGGAATTGTCATCCATGGTTCTCCTAAAAGAAAAGTTGATACCTCTTCTCCAATGGATACATCTCTAGTAAAGAAAGAGAGATCAGAATCTTCCAGCAGAGGCAAGGAAAAAATCAACATCCCTGCCAGTCCCAATCCTTTTGAATGGTTGGAAGATGCACAAAGTCCCGAAGGAATAATTGATTTAAGCGAAAACTCCCTTGGAGATTTTTTAGAGTCTCTAAAGAAGTAAAAGATTTTACCGTTCTCAAAATCCTTAAAGGAAGTCAGCAACCGCTTCAACAGGTCACCCTCTACCTTTTACCTAATGACCGCTTCAACTGGTCACTTATTACCGGATAACCTGCTCAACGCCTTTAAAAGACGAAACGCTGCCCATTTCTCAGCAGAAGCAAAAAACAGCAAAGCTTAGAGAGAGAAAGAAGAGAGAGATGCTCTGCCTCCGACCACCAGTCTCCGACCACCAGTCTCCGACCACAGTCTCCGACGACCACCACTCTCCGGCAGCTTTTTCCGATCACCGATCTTTTTCCGGTGACTTTTTTTCGGCTTCTTTTCCCGGCTTTTGTACATGTCTAAAAGACGTAAGTATTTTTATACCCTTTGTAATTATTAAGTATTTTGCAATATTATGTATTATCTGTGTGTATGTGTATAATATTTTGTATAATATAATTTGGTTTTTATTTTTTGCGATCCGTTGTCCTTCTTTTGGTATCAGAGCCAGGTTGTGTTGCCTTATTTTATTCTTATTGTTGGTCTTAGTATTATTAGGAATATTCCCAGATAACTTGGAAGTATCCTTGCATAAGTTCTGTGAAACCCAAGTCGCGTTGTCGTAGCCTCTTGAGCCGTGTGTTTGGCGTTATTGGCATTTTCTGACGTAAATCGTTGACAGTGATCAGAAACTATGCAAGCTTTATTTGGAAGACTATCTGGAAGTTCTTCTAGTAATAATAAGAAAAATAATAAATGTAAAAATAAGGAAATAATTTTAGAAAATAACGTTGAAAATGATTTACATAATTGGAACTTGCCCCCTTCTAGTGCTAAAAGCATCTATAAATCAAATAGTAATTTTCTGATTAAATCAGACTATATTATAAAGACTGTAGAATAGTCTGTATCTATAGATGATAATATTAACTCATTTAATCTATTAACTAAAAGTTTAATAGATAAACATAAGGAATTATATTCCTTTATACATATAGGAATGATTCAAGTAGCGGTTAAACCAGTTACACGATTAGGCTTGCCTATCACAGTATTAGTTTGTCTAAGAGACAAAAGAAACTTAAAGTTTACTGACTCCTTACTCGGAGCCATTGAGTCATCCCTTACGGACGGACCAATTTATTTCACTTGCTATCCTAACCTTACGGTACCTTTGGACTGTCCTCATATAATGGACATAGCTTCGTTAGATATCAAGACTGAGGGCTTTGAAATGAAGCCTAGATCAAAAAATTTGATCCTAATATACCGAGTTCATTATAAAGTAATGAATTCAACTGTGCGAAATCTTAAAGATGGTGCTAATAAACAGTTAAACACACCTAAAAGGGCGTTACAACTTTGTTTTTAACTGATTTATCAAAAGGAAATTTAGTAGTCCCTAGGCCTATCCCTTGGGATCAACTAAGCTTTCCTGATTCATGGAAAATAGAAGACGTTGTTCCTTTAAAAAAGGAAGAAAATACTCAGTTAGATTATGTTCTTGAAGAGTCCAATGGTAGTGTTATTCTAAAATTTGATAAATCACGATCATTAAATTCTAGGAGTTCTTATAAGAGCATAAAGAGCCCAGCTTATGTTCCACCAAGGTCTTCAACTTCTTCTATCCCAATTAAATTAGGAGAAGAAGTAAAGGCAACTGAAAGGTTGTCCGATAATGTGGTTAAACCACTTTACGAAAATCCAAATAGCCCTTCCATGTCAGACATGGGTTATTATTCTGTAAATGTTTTGACTAAGGACTTAACTCCATTTGAAAAATGGTATGCTGTTACTTTCTCTGAAAGAGAAAAATTTAAATGGGATAATAAGTATAGTTTATATATTGCAAAGATGAATAATGAAGGTTATAGATCCTTCCCTGAATTTGTTAAACAAATGCTTCTCCTTAAAGGTAGAAAATCTAATATTAAATATCCAGATTTTGAGAATTTAAAATTCTTAGAAACATTAGAAATGTCTTATAAGACATTCATCACACCGCAAGGTGGAACCCTGACTAGTCTACATCCTCCGTTAGTCTCAGTTAGTTATCAAGTAACTCCTGAAGCTAAAATAGAATGTAGTCCTTTCGTCAACGGTTCAGATACTTTTGTTAAACAACATAATTTCACTAATCTAAGTCTGCACACCATGAGTGAACAATTATGTCATATTCAAAATACAATGCTTAAAGCATCTGTGCCTCCTTCACATGTGGGGGAGAAGGTCGTAATAAAACCTACTTCTAGTGAAAAACTAGATTTTAAATTCGATAAAGTCCAAAATGAATTGGTAGATGAAATCACTAGACGATTGGCTTTGATCCCTGTTGATAAAAAGCAAAAGGGAAGTCAAAGTGAGTCCAAAGAAATAGCCCCTCTCACTAAGAAAATAATAGAAGCTGAAAGCTCTGCATTTTCTGATAGTCCTTCTGAAACTGAAAGTTTCAAAGATTCTGAAATTGATAATCTCCAAACTTTATTTCAAAATCTAAAACTTGATAATAATAACAACCAGGTAAATAAAATTTACCATTCTAAAGGATCATCTGATAAACCCTATTATCCTAGGCCTTCACCTGTTAATTTATAGTATGAAGAATTCAGACCATCTATGGTATCTTTTGATGGAAGAGCCATAGAAGAATGGAATATTGACGGATTATCTGAATATCAGATTAAAGATGTTATTCAGTATATCTTGATGTATGCCTCAGCCTCCAGAATACACACTAATAATGATAGAAGTATTGCCGAAGCAATAATTGCTGGTTTTACAGGCCAACTCAAAGGTTGGTGGGACTTTTATGTGTCCAATGAGTCTAAAAATACTATTCTTAATGCAGTTGAAACTGAAGGAAATAGGCAAGCCCCTGATGCTGTCAACGTTTTAATCTATACTCTTATCCTACACTTTTTAGGATCAACGAGTTCATTCTTTGAACAAACTACAGAGCAATTGATGAACTTTCGCTGTAGAGATTTATCTGAATTTAAATGGTATAAAGATGTTTTCTTAAGTGCCGTTTACACTCGTGACGATTGTACTCAGGATTTTTGGAAAGAGAAATTCATTTCTGGACTTCCTAAGTTATTCGCCGATAGAGTAAGGGACAAGATAAAGAAAAAGTACAATGGTACTATTCCTTATGCTTCTCTTACCGATGGAGAGATCTCAGCAGAAGTAGTTGCTGAAGGTCTCCTTCTCTGTAACGAATTAAAAATTCACAAACAAGCTCAAAGCAAAAGGTTTTCGGGAAAAAGAATTTTAGGTTCCTTTTGTGAACAATTAGGATTCAATCCTATTAGAAAAAGATCTAAAAACCCTAGAGGTAAGAAACCTTTTAGTGAACAAAAGAGTCAAAAATCCTTTAGATCTTTAAAACCAAAATTTAACAAGAAAAGGCATTTTAAAAAAGCTTCTTCCTCTAAAAAACCCCGAAAGAATGAAATTCTTCCAAGTGTCATTTGTTACAAATGTGGAAAGGTAGGACATTACTCTAACAAATGTAGAGTTAAACAACAGATTAAATCTTTATCTCTAGATAACAATCTTAAAGATTCGTTATTAAAGGTTTTGTTAATTGAAACTGATTCAGAAAAGGAAGATTATATCTTCGAAGATAACGATTACACATCTGAGTCAAACTCGGATAATGAAAATAAAAGTTGCGATGGTCAATGTGACTATTACAAGTCGCTTTGTTCATTAAATGGACTTATGGTCTTAACTAAAAGTGAAGACATGATTTTAACTCTAATAGAGCAAATTTCTGATCCTTCTAAAAAAAGAAAGCATTTAGAGCAATACCTAGAAATAATTAAAAATAGCTCTGAAGCTAGTACTTCAAGTACTAAAGCTACTAATTTAGAAAAGAAATTAGAAGAGAAGAATATCACTTATAATCTTAAAGATATAATTGATAGATTCAAAGATTCTAAAAAAGAACCTACAATTAATGACTTAAAGTCAGAAATTAATAATATGAAAAAGGAGATTAAAAATCTCCAAGAAAGGGTTAGTTTTCTAGAAATTAATGATTCGAGATCTGATGACGAATCAGAAGAACCAATTATTGAAATTCCTGACAAAGATACTAAAAGTATCAAAGAGATAAATAAGATTGAAAATCTTAAGTTTATAGACCTTATCAACAGAGTCACTACTTATAAATGGCACATAAAAATTACTTTAGTTATTAACAAAGAATTTTTTGTGACAACCATTGCTTTAGTTGATTCTGGCGCAGATTTGAATTGCATCAATGAAGGTTTAGTCCCTTCAAAGTATTTTTCTAAAACCATTGAGCAATTGCACACTGCAAATGGTGAAAAACTTTCTGTCAACTTTAAACTTAACAATGCAGCCATTTGTAATAAAGGTCTTTGTCTTGAATTACCATTTATAATGGTAAAAAATTTAAATCAAACTGTCATTTTGGGAAATCCATTTCTACATAGTTTATTTCCCTTAAAAATCTCTAAAAGAGGTATTTCAACTGAAATCGTTGGAAAAGAAATTATATTTGAATTTATTTCTCAACCCAAAAGTAAAACCTTAAATGTTTTAAGACAAAATTTATTTCTTAAAGAAAAATTTGTTGCTTCTCTTAAAAGTGAAGTCGATTTTAAGGTCTTAAAGGCTAAACTTGAAAATCCAATCTTAAAGAAGAGGATTGAGGAATTATAGCAATTAATCACTTCTGAAATCTGCTCAGATCTTCCCTCTGCCTTTTGGGATAGAAAGAAGCATATTATTTCGCTTCCTTATGAGCTAGATTTTGATGAAAGATTTATTCCAACAAAAGCCAGACCTATTGCTATGTCTCCAAGACATTTAGAAATCTGTAAAGAAGAGATTAAAGATCTTATACAAAAGGGACTTATTAGGAATAGTCATAGTCCCTGGAGTTGTCCTGCCTTCTACGTTGAAAACGCAGCTGAGCTTGAATGAGGTGTTCCTAGACTTGTCATCAATTACAAGGCTTTAAGATGGATTAGGTACCCTCTTCCAAACAAGAGAGACCTGTTAAACAGACTTTTCGAAGCTAAAATCTTCTCTAAATTTGATATGAAGTCAGGTTTTTGGCAAATCTAGATTGATGAAAAGGATAAATATAAAACTGCTTTTACCGTACCTTTTGGTCACTTGGAATGGAATGTCATGCCTTTTGGGCTTAAAAATGCCCCATCAGAATATCAGAAAATCATGAATGATATTTTTAATTGTCATTCATCTTTTTCTATTGTTTATATTGAGGATGTTCTTATTTTCTCTAAAGATATTGAACAACACTTCAAACACTTAAAGTTGTTTGTTGATTCGGTTAAAAGAAATGGGTTAGTCGTTTCTGCAAGAAAAGATAAACTTTTCCAAACTAATATTAAATTTTTAGGTCATACCATTGAAAATGGTACATGTATTCCAACTGATAGAGCTATCGAATTTGGTAGTAAGTTCTGTGATGAAATCAGAGATAAAAATCAGCTTCAACGCTTTCTTGGTAGTCTAAACTACGTAGCTGACTTTTATAAAGATCATGCTTTAGATGCAAAACCATTATTCGAACGGTTAAGAAAAAATCCTCCTGAGTGGACTAAAAGTCACACTTTGGCAGTCCAAAGAATTAAGTTAAGAGTAAAAACTCTTCCTTGTTTAGCCATTCCACATCCTGATGCTTTCAAAATCGTTGAAACCGATGCATCAGACCTCGGTTACGGGGGTATCCTTAAGCAAAGATTCAATGAAATTGAATCTTTAGTAAGATTTACTAGTGGAATTTGGGTAGGTGCTAGGGCAAACTATTCCACTATAAAGAAAGAAATTCTTTCTATAGTATTATGTATTCAAAAGTTTGAATCTGATTTAATAAATCAGAAGTTCCTATTAAGAATTGATTGTAAAAGTGCTAAAGAAGTACTAACTAAAGATGTTAAAAACATTGCATCAAAACAGATTTTTGCTAGATGGCAGGCTATTCTATCTGTCTTTGATTTTGATATAGAATTTATTAATGGAGTTGAAAACTCCCTACCAGATTTTTTAACGCGAGAATTTCTTGCAGGAAATGACTTCAAAAAAGAATAACCTTTATCTTAAAAGATTTGAGGGACAATCATCCAGACAAGATCAAAGGAATCCTCAAAGGAACATTTCTCAGAGTATAGCCCCTCAAAGGAATGCTCCCAGAAAATCACAACAAATAGATAATCTTTCTGCTGAAAGTAGAAATGATTCCTATGATAATGATGCTTACCAAATATCCCTAGAACCAGAATCCTTAAAGGAGGAAGTATGGCCTTTTATCCCTACAAATTACATTTTTATTGGTCCTGTTGAAAATAGGTACAACAAGCTTGAGCCCTACGAGGTCGGCACATTCTATACCAGAAACCATTCAACCGTTCCTTTCTATCCCAAAGATTATGGTTTCTACCTAACTATTTTAGAAGATACTGGTTCAATTAAATTTGAACCCATGAAAAGAAATGGCAATGAATGGGCCTTTGCCAAGTTTAAGATATATATATATATATATATATGTTACAAAATAAACTTATCATTGATATACTTATTACAAATGACCTATCCGTGCATCGCACGAGTACTACACTAGTAAAAGATAACAATGTCAAAGTATAACTTTTAATTTTCTTATATTAGTATCAAAGGAAGAGAAAGAATTAAAACTTGATATTCGATATCATTTTGACTTTTATAAATGATTAACATTTTAAATTGAATTAGAACTAATTATAAAATGTTTTATTAGTTTATTTAGTTGTTTACTTTTTTTAATCAAATTTAGTTTTTTACTTATTTTATATATTTTGAACCAATATTCTTTAGACTTTAAAAATATTTAACATTGAATATGTTGGTTCTAATGAGGTATTTGGGAATCATAGGGGGTGATTGACATTTTTTCGTAGGATATAACATTAAGTGTGCGCTTTCGAGAGTGCACAAATATCAAGTATGGCAAATAAGATGATACTTAGAATAAACTCAAATAAATAAATATAAATGTGTAAGAGGAAAGAATAATTAAACATAAGCAATTTATATATATATATATATATATATATATATATATATATTATATTTTGGTATTGTTATAATTATGATGAATATAAATGAAACATAACTTTTATTATTTTTGTATATTCATTTATTATAAAATTTATTCATAAAAAAGTAATTGATAAATTTATTTGTTATTAATACTGTTTGTAGTTAGTTTTTATCACTTATTATTTATAGTAAGTAACATTAATTAGTATTAATTAATTATATTATTATAATAATAATTATTATCCACAAGAAGGAGTAAGTACCATTAAGAGTCACATTAATTCTTAAATAAGATTATAATCAGTAGAGTCAGAATTTTTAATTGCTAATTTGTTGGTTTTTATTTAATTTAATTTCTTTGATTATAATCCTATTTAATAAAAAATTTCATATTTTAAACTTTAACTATCAATTTCCAGCTGTGGATTTTTCGATGGATTATAATTCTATTTAAGAATTAATGTGACTCTTTTTATCATAAAATATATTTTATTATTATTATTATATTATTGTTATTTTTATTATTATTTTGTTTTTATTTTTATTTTATTTTAATTTTGTATTTTGGTATTGTTATGCTTATTATGAATATAATTGAAACATAACTTTTATTGTTTTTGTATATTTATTTCTTATTAATACTATTGGTATTAGTTTTTATCACTTATTATTTATGGTAAGTAGCATTAATTAGTATTAATTAATTGTATTATTATAATTATTATTATCCATAAGAAGGAGTAATTAGTACTATTAAGAGTCACAATAATTCTTAAATAGGATTATAATCAATAGAGTCAGATTTTTTAATTACCAATTTGTTGATTTTTATTTCATTTAATTCTGTTGATTATAATCATATTTAAAAAAAATCATATTTTAAACTTTAATTATTGATTTTCAGCCGTGGATTTTTTGACGGATTATAATCCTATTTAATAATTAATGTTACTATTTTTTTCTCATCAAATATATTTTATTATTATTGCTGTTGTTATTATTGTTATTTTACTTTTATTTTTATTTTATATCAATTTTGTATTTTGGTATTGTTATGATTATTATGAATATTATTATTATTGTTATTTCTATTATTTTATTTTTATTTCAAATAAATTCTATATTTTTGTATTATTATAACTATTATATCTATAACTGAAATATAACTTTTATTATTTTTATATGTTTATTTGTTATTAAAATTTATTCATTAAAAAGTAATTAATAAATTTGTTTGCTATTAATACTATTTGTAGTTAATTTTTATCATTTATTATTCATGATAAGTAACATTATATATATAAAGATAAAAAAAATTTAAAAGGTATAAAGGCAAAAAAAGTATTTTAGAACTTTATTACTTTTATATAAGATATATAGATATATAGATTATATTTTGTTTCTACTTGTTTATTTATTTTTGTGAAGTATAATGTATGTACTTATTGTAAGTTTAATTTTAATTGCTTATAATATCTATATTTCAATTAAAGATCCGACGGTTAAAGTCCCTCCATCACTCTTTTGTTGAAATTTTTATTGAGGAATACTGTCTCATTGCAGCATATTTTCATTGGGTTTGTTGAATCCCTTCGTAGAAATAAAAATTTGAAAAAAATACCAAAATGCATCTAATTGTGTAAAATAATTACCAAAATAATACAAACAAACACGCATAATCTATCTGGAATTTTTTGAATTCTAATTAATCAAAATACGCGGTATATAAACAAGGAATTGCTTGACAATTCAGGAAATTTGCAGCTCGTCTCTACGAAATTCTCTCTCGTTCTCTCTTAACACAGTTCGTTGTTCTTGAATCTTGATATATTCTTGCGTGTTTTCATCTCAAATCCGTTATTCATTATCGATTTCATTCTGTAATCTGTCTTTTGCATAAACAATCACTAAACTGATATGTGATCTGCGTTTTTTTCTCTCTATTGTAATTTCAAATTGATTTTCAACAATTGAAGATGAATATCACTCCTATTTTGCTTCATGTGAATGGATCATGGATAGATGACAACAAATTTATTGGATTCAAGGTAGATGCAGTGTCAATTCCAACCAAATCGATTTATTGCATGATAACAAATTTATTGTTTGTTCTTATGTATCTGTAGCATATTTATCGTAGCATAATTATAACAGATTTGTACTAGATTTATATATGTTACAAATCTGTCATAAATTTAATATAAATATGTTATATCAGTTATAAACATAGAATAATTTTGTATGTCTGCTAAAAGAATGATAAATGTCTAATACAAGTGTTTGATGAAATACATAACATATTTATAACATTTTGTGTTAGATATGACTATTATAAAAGTGTTTGACATGATATGTATATTTTTTGTATCTGTTACAAATCTGTTATAAATCTAATATAAATGTGTTATATATTTATTATAAACCTAGAATAAATCTGTATGTCTGCTACCAGCCTGATAAATGTCTAATACAAGTGTTTGATGAAATATATAACAGATTTATAACAGTTTTATATCCGATATGACTATTATAAAAGTGTTAGACATAATCTGTATTTTCTTTTATATCTGTTATAAATCTGTTATAAATCTAATATAAATGTGTTATATATATGATATAAATTTAGAATAAATTTATATGTCTGCTACAAGCCTGATAAATGTCTAATACATGTGTTTGATGAAATATATAACAAATTTATAACAGTTTTATATTAGTTACAAATCTGTGATAATGTAGAGCGTAAAGTAAGTGACAAAGTGAATATGTCGTATAAAAGTTAAGAAAAACATATACAGATTAATTAGAAAACATAATGTATACTTTGGGTGATTGGACTAAAGTGAAGCTGAAATTATTTTACCCAAATAGGTCAAATCTAACAATTTCCCTAAAAATTTATATGTTTTGATTTTTGTCTCGGAGATCCATTTTTTTTTCATTTGCTCCCATATTTTTCTCTTTAATGTGTGAAAATTAAAAGAAAAATGACAACAAGCGGATATAAAACGAAGCCGTTTACTATCTCATTGTTAACCATTTTCCATATTAAAAAGAAAACACTCACCTTGCAAATCTCAAACTCGGATCTAAAAGCTCTCTTTCCAGGGTTTCGCTGACTCAATCGATTGTTTCAACAATGGCTATGGCTGCTTTGAGACGTCAAGGGAAGCGATTCGCGGTTCTTCTGATCTCTCCCCAACCAGCCACCGCAATCCGATCCTCGATTATTCCGGAGTACGATCCCATCCTTTCTCTTGTATTATCGCATTTTTCTTTCATATTCTGCTTCTATTTCTTCCTGTTTAACCCTTTGTTTGGATGGTGATTTCCTGGGAGAATTTTATCGGTTTCATTTTGGGAAATTGTGATTAACTGATTTTGTGAAATGGGTAATTATTATGGTCTTAATTTGTTTTTACGGGATGTAGGGATTTAAATTTTTTTCATTTTTGTTTTTTCAAGATCTTATTTGTTATGGTAGGGCGAAGTGCATATTACAGGTTTGGGAAGCATATTTTGAGATAAAAAGGGCAAAGCGTGGAACTTCGATTTGATGTTTTTCGAATGAATTTTTGTATAGCCGCTAAATGGAGCGTTGTTTTTGTGGTTGATTATGCAAGTAATGCAACTGTTACTCCGTCTTATTCCTTTTGTCTATAGATAGGAGGTCCTTGTCTCTATATGTAGTAGATAAAATGACTGCTTAGTGATATCATAACATTTTCCAGTTATTTTGATGAGCTAATAGATATCTGAAATCCTGAATTTTAATATAAACACATGGTTATGTAAGAATTTTATAACTTCTGTTCAAACTCTCAGAACTGAAATGTTGGCTTAGGTGTTGTTGTAGCGAATTGGAAATTGGGGTAGCCCTTTCAACTATTTTTTTCTTCATTTGCAAGTGAAGTTTATGCAATTTTTGATTTCGGTGTTTTATGTATCTAACTCAAACTGCCACTAAATTGCTCAATCTCTTTATCTTAGTATTTTTTAAATTTATAGGTTGTTGCATATGATAAAAATGATATGCCTGCTTTCAGCACATTGTTCAGGAGGGCTGGCTGTTAAATCTCCCATCCCATTATTTGAAAAGGAAATCTATCTGATCTTTATCGCAATATTCTCATATGCAGATATGTTGGTCATATCATAGTTACATTTCATGATAACAGTTTGTTTAGCAGATTGTATATTATTCTTTGCATTGTGACACTTAAATAAGTTAGCTTGTTTCACAGGGAGCAGGTTCCTCTTGGTGTACGTTCCATTTCAACTCAAGTTGGTTAGAACTATTCCTCAGTTCCATTGAGTTTTGACCTGCAACTTTATTTCCCATATTGAGTTTCAGTCTATTAAAATGTGTATATTTTGCTTTGATGTGTTCTCTTATTCAGTCAGAAACCGTATGAAGAGTGTGAAGAATATTCAGAAAATTACAAAGGCTATGAAGATGGTTGCAGCCTCAAAGCTACGAGCAGTTCAATCCAGAACTGAAAATTCTCGTGGCCTATGGCAGCCATTCACTGCACTTCTTGGCGATGTTCCTAGTATGTTCACTAAAACAAATCAAGCTGCTTTCTTTATATAGCATATCCAGTTCTTTGTCATGTGAAATTGAGATTTCAATATTAAGTTTGATGAATTCTTAAAATGATTTTAGTTGTGACTGGGCTCATTAATTTCAGTATTCTTACTTGTATCTGTATTTTTACCTCTAAATTTCCTTCACATACTACACTTTTTTATGTCTAAAAACTTGCAAAGTTTTGGTGGTGTTTGTCATATACATGCTATGCTATATGATGGAAGATTTTTGTATTGGGTTCTGTGTGTAATATTCTCTATTTCCGTTAAAAGTGTATTTATCTTTTCAAAGTTGATTTATTTCCTTGCGAAATTTATGCCATGTGCATGTCACTAAGCACATCAGGTTGTTTTGTAGATTGTTTGCCTGTGCCTTCTACCCTTTCTGGCTTTCCCTAATCTATTCATAAGCTTATATAAATTCATGGAGCAACAGATTAGAGCATTTGGATCTGTAGTGAGAAATATCTTACTGACATAGGAAATAAGCCTCCAGGAAATTCGAGTGAATAATTTTGTGATCTTAAATCTCCATAGGTGTTGTGCATAAGGTTGACGTGTTGTATTCATGTTAATTGATGCAAAACCTGGATTCTATTATGAACTTTGGAATTCGTTAAGCTTTTTATCCTGCAAATTCTTAGTGACATATTCTGATTCTACTCTCTGTGGAAATTCATCTGTTTCAAAAATGTCTTTGCTCGGTGATTTCGTAAATTTCTATGTTGATGCTATTTTCTCCCTTCAAATATTCTCTATATTATTCACCTTTACTTATTCATTTTGATGTTGTGCTTGCCAGGTGTTGATGTTAAGAAGAACGTAATTGTTACTATTTCCTCCGACAAAGGTCTCTGTGGAGGAATCAATTCTACATCGGTCAAGATTAGCAAGGCTATTCACAGGATGACTTCTGGTATCTTTTTCTTGTGCGTACTCCATACTGTTTGCAGAAAGCTTTGAATGTCGTGACAAACTATATATTTTTCGATCGCCGCAGGTCCTGAGAAAGAAACAAAATATGTTATATTGGGAGAGAAGGGGAAAGCTCAGTTGGTGCGTGACTCAAAGAACGATATTGAACTCAGCATCACCGAGCTGCAGAAGACTCCATTGAATTATACTCAGGTCAGTTGCTGGTTTCGTTTATTTTTATTATAATTCGTTTCCCTTGTTTATAGTTTGTGAAATCATGTCAATTTTCGATCTGGTGTGAATTCAGTAGTGGGCTAAACTGCTTTAAGTTAGGTCTAGAGATTTTCCATTGTGTCGTGATTGAACTAAAATATCCGACCTTGGCCTTTCAGGTCTCTGTTCTGGCAGATGATATATTAAAAAACGTGGAGTATGATGCTTTGAGGGTTGTCTTCAACAAGTTCCATTCAGTTGTTGCTTTCCTTCCAACCGTTTCGACTGTTTTATCTCCTGAGGTGATTTAGAATAGGACTGAATTAGCTGGTAATTCTAAGCATTTACCTGAACGTGGATGTTAATATTGATAAAATGTTGACAATAGGTTGTGGAAAGGGAATCTGAATCTGGTGGGAAGGTTGGAGATCTCGACTCTTATGAGGTTGAAGGCAGTGAAACCAAGGGCGAAATTCTTCAGAACCTTGCTGAATTCCAGTTTTCTTG
Organism: Euphorbia pulcherrima; assembly: GCA_947683365.1. Lineage (NCBI taxonomy): Eukaryota > Viridiplantae > Streptophyta > Magnoliopsida > Malpighiales > Euphorbiaceae > Euphorbia > Euphorbia pulcherrima. Next base: position 45,219,610 of record CANTUS010000015.1, read on the forward strand.
TGTAAGCACTGATAAAATCTCTCGTTTTATGGGATTTAAGTTGGTTTATGCGAGTTATTTGTGAAATGTTTTGAACTTTTGCAGGTCATGTTCAATGCTGTTTTGGAGAATGCTTGCAGTGAAATGGGAGCAAGGATGTCTGCCATGGATAGCTCAAGCAGAAATGCTGGCGATATGCTTGATCGCCTCACACTTACATATAACAGGTCTCTCTCTCTTCCCCAATGTTTTAAAAATCGCCTAGTTGGGCGGCCGGGGTGTGGGTGGGGCCTAGGTTGATTTGTCTTTTTTATTTTTAAATATTGGTTTATACATAAAATATAAATTCAATTAAAAATAAATTATAACACTATAAAATATTAAAAAACATAATTTAGACTCTGTTTAATTATAATAGCTAGGTGCGAGTGGAATGGTAGGGGCCTCCTTATTTGTGGCATAGCTTCTCGGTTTGAGACTCAAAACGACAATTCCATTGGGAGAACACTTTAATGCTAGGTTGCACGTACAAGCCCCGAGTGTCCGACACGACACGGACACGCGGACACGGAAATTTGGAAAAAATATGCATTTGGACACGGCAACTAAAATAGATTGTCAAACATAAATATTCATATATAATTAAATCCATATCATCCACATTCATTTGATCAATTACAAAACGAACAAAAAAACAAATCGAAAATAATTGCTGTCATTTCTTGTGACTTTATTGCACATGCCAATACCTTTACCAGCTACGTGAAACAAATGTGCTCTAAGTGTATGACCCTTACTTTTCTTGCTCACATTGTTGCATTTAAATGCCGTCTTACCCCACCCTCACTAAGTTTTTCTATTTTTTCCACATATTTCCACAAAGGAGTTCCATTAACTTCTACGTGGAGTGTCCGAGGTGTGTCCATGGAGTGTCCGGGAAGTGTCCATCCTACGTGGAGTGTCCATTTGGAATTTGGAGTGTCGGACACGTGTCCGGAGAGTGTCGGTGTCCAACACGGGGGGACACTAGGTTTTGGAGTGTCCATGCTTCATAGCTCTAATGTGCTTTAGTTTTACCAGCTATGCTACTTTTTGTGGGTAAACATATGGAACTAAATTATTATATATATCTGTATTTTAAACCATTGAGTTTAGGCGACGCCTAGTAGGAAAAAATCGGATTAAGCGGTAATAAACCGGCCAAGCGCCTGATAGTGCATTATGAATGAAAAGTCGGGCGGCAAGCCCTAAAATAGCGCGTAGGCGGGGATTTTTAAAAGAGTGCACTTTCAACATAAACATGTTGAAATAAATTACTTAAGCTGTGGTTTGATGATTTGTTTTTCGGAACTTGACCAAGTTGTTTTGTTACAGAACTCGCCAAGCATCAATCACCACTGAGTTAATTGAAATTATATCTGGAGCATCAGCATTGGAGGGTTGATCAAAGAAATGTTTCAGCTAGTGTACTCGACAGTGACGAAATAAGGTCTTATTCAAGTTTCACTTGTAACATTATAGTAATCTTTTGATGGATATGCTTTTGTTTTGGAGTTAATCCAATAAATCCACCCCAGGATTGTACTTGGGCTTTCTGGGAATTGAAAATTACAATTTTTTTGTCATTGAAGTTGATTTTGCTTGTACTGGAGCCTTCAAATTGAAAGCTGTAATGCCATTGTTTGAAAGTTTTGTTTTGCTAACACCTGCAATTGAAAATGTTTAAACCATCTTTACCATTTGGACATTCGAAATAGAATAGTAGGTGCACAATTACAAATCTAGTCACTTGTGTCTGAATCAACATTCATTTCTTAAAACTTGATAGGGTGTGTTTGGACACTCAATTTGAAGGAATATAATTGAATTCATTTTATGTAGTATAGAAAAGTTAGAATTTTGTAAGTAAAATGAATTGAAATGAATTGAATTTCTTTAGATTTTGGGTTTTCAAACACACCTACAGTGTGTTTCTCAGATCAGATTTTGTTGTGCAGCATCTTGGACTAGCCATTCCTTGGAAGGTATCGTAAAAAGATCGCTGGAAACCCAAAGTCTTCAGTGACCCTGATGTGTGATGTATATGCTATTCCAAAATGATCTATTAAACTAATTAATCGTTTATTAGAACTTACATCTATAACTTTTTTTGTTGAAGACCAAATTGGCCCGCTCGGCCTTAAGTACCTCCATATTCCACTTGGTAGGGTTCGGCTATGAGTTTGAGTCAATGATTGATTGGAAACTTCCTTTTTGCATAGAAATATTTAGGGTGTGTTTCACTTTTGAGGGAATTCAAAATTCCCTTGTTTGGAACCAAAAGAACTCAATAGAATTTAAATCATGCAAGATTTGAATTATTGTGAATGCATGGAATAGAAATTTTGCTAATAGTTGCATGATTTTGATGGAATTCATCTGAACTAATCTTTTGGATATTATTTTTACCATATTATTCTTCACATGAGTGAGGGACATATGGCATAAACTTATCAAAATTTTCAAAAAACCTTGACAAAACTTTTAAGTCCCTGTAATTTTAATTCAATAAAAACACCATACATTTGAAAAAGTCAAACCAATGGCATAACGACATGTGACATAAACTAAAATATTTCAGAAAAACCTTGTCAAAACTTTATTTAAGTCCCTATAATTTTAATTCAACTAAAAACACCATCTTCTACGGTGGATTTGAAAAAAACTTTGACGAAATTCATTTAAGTCCCTGTAACTTTTATTATATAAAGAAAATAAATTTGGTGCAAGAAATTTTTAGAAAATGTTTATGGAGGAGCAAAAAAATGTGAAAATACGTTTTGGGACCCGATTTCATAAAAAATTGAAAAAATTATGAAATATCTGAAAAATAAAGAATATAAATTTGGTGCAAGAATTTTTTCAGAAAATGTTTATGGAAGGGCCCGAAAATTTGAAAATACTTTCGGGGCCCAGTTTCGTAAAAAATTGAAAAATCCCAAAAAATTATGAAATATCCGAAAAATAGAGAAAATAAATTTGGTGCAAGATTTTTCCAGAAAATGTTTATGGAAGGGCACGAAAATGTGCAAATATGTTTCGAGACCCGTTTTTGTAAAAAAATCAAAAAATCCCAAAAAAGTATGAAATATTTGAAAAATAAAGAATATAAATTCTGTGTAAGAATTTTTTAGAAAATGATTCTGGAAGGACTCGAAAATGTGAAAATACGTTTCGGGCCCGGTTTCGTAAAAAATTGAAAAATCCCAAAAAATTATGAAATGTCCAAAAAATAAAAAAAAAATTTGGTGTAAGAATTTTTTAGAAAATGTTTCTGGAAGGGCCCGAAAATGTGAAAATACGTTTTAAGGCCCGGTTTCGTAAAAAATCAAAAAATCCCCAAATATGAAATTTCCTGAAAATAAAGAAAATAAATTCGGTGCAAGAAATTTTCAGAAATGTTTCCGGAAGGGGCCGAAAATGTGAATACGTTTCGGGGCCCGGGTTCGTAAAAAATCAAAAAATCCCAAAAAATTACAAAATGTTCAAAAAATAAAGAAAATAAATTTGGTGCAAGAATTTTTCAGAAAATGTTTATGGAAGGGCCCGAAAATGTGAAAATACATTTCGGGGCCTGGTTTCGTAAAAAATTGAAAACTCCCAAAAAATTATGAAATGTCCGGAAAATAAAGAAAATAAATTTGGTGCAATAATTTTTCAGAAAATGTGAGCTTTCCAAACACACTATAATGGAGGAAGAGTGTCATTTTGCAATTAGAAAATTATTTAGGGTTTTTTTATGATTTGAATTTATTTAATTTTTTACTCAATTGGAAGTCACCCACACACCCCCTTGGTCAAGGCAAGACACCTCAGCTGTCATGTAGCACTAAGGTAGCACGGAGGTTCACTTTTTACAAGTTTGGGTACTTCGGAGGTCTACTTGAAAGTTGGAGGTATCTAAGGCAAAAATGCTTACTTGGAGGCTATTAAAGAGTATTGAGTCTTGAAATATTTAAGTTTCCAAACAAAGAATTTAAATTGAGAAAATAAATTCAATAAAATTCTATCAAAAAATTCAATTCAATTCCTTATCATTCCCCTTGAGATGAATGAATTGATTTCAAAATTTATGATGGTGTCATACCTTAGATTCCTATAATTTAACTAGATGCCATGTGATGAGGCTTGGCAAAAGTTGCTAATTTTGAGATGGAGAAATTATCAAGAATAATCATACTTTATAAATTATTTGTAAATAACTATTTATAAATACACATTCCCTTTAATTATATTTACATACCATGCCATCCGCTTGTTTCTCCCCTTTTTCTTTTAATTTTTTTTCTTATTTTTCATTTATCTCTCAAACCGTTTATTTTTTCGACATGCCGCCTTATAGTTCTTTGTTCGTCTTATTTTTATCTTCGAAATGACATCCTTGTGACATTTTCGATTTTTTTAACCAGTAGACATCTGATAGTTGTCCAATAGACATGTGATAGAAGTCTGATAGACATATGGTAGATATTAGTTTTTTATGATTTTTTATGGAATCGTTATGTTAGTTTGTGGAAATCTTGAAATCCAACCACTAGCTAAATAATGATAAATTGGTGGCGAAAATCAAACAAATAACAAGAAGAGAAGAGAATCGAGAAACGGTTTTTAGATCAAGAAAGGAACGCAAGAACAGATCCAATAGAAAGAAAGTACAATATACAGATCATAAGAGAAAAAAGGTTAACGAAAAAAATAGATTCCACACATTTACCAGACTTCTACCGCATGTCTATCAGACTTCTATAACATGTCTACCAGACATCTACCACATGTCTATCAGTTGAAAATGTTCGCAAAAGTCACAGTGGATGTCATTTCGAAGATAAAAAAGAGACGAACAAAAAACTTTAAAGCGGCATGTCGAAAAAATGAAAGGTTTGAGAGATAAATGCAAAAGAAAGTAAAGAAATTAAAAATAACTCATGAACAGTAATGGTGGAAGGGGGAACGTGTATTTAGAAATATTTTGTTTTTTGGTCCAAATTATTTTATGAAAAGGAGTGTTTTTTATAAGAGCCCCTTTGAGATATTGATTTGGATGGCCGAATTGGGTTCTCCCCATGCCAAAGGAATGTGATATAAATTGTGTACTGCCACATTTTTTAACTTTCAAAAGTTCCGATTTCCATTGTAAACTTAGCAAAGATGCATCATTTTTCTATGTAAGGCTAATGCTATTTTTTTACGTGCTACGTTGGACGAAATGGTTGTGGTTTGGTTTAACTAGTTGTCTTTTATAGGCATGAGTCGTATGACAATTAGTTGTGGTAAATTATTTTAATACTAGCTACATGATTTGTCTGCTTGACAAAATGATTTACATGAGCTATAGTATATGTTAGCTAGAATGAGACAATTTAATGAAAGTAAAATACTACGGAGGTTCAGATAGTCGTTATAAATCACGCTTACACAATTGTACGATAACTAAAGATCTCTCACGATGTTGCAAAAATTATGTAATGTGTCAATATCAACAACTACTACGATTAACATGGGAAAAATAAAAAAGGTCAAGTTAAAGCTGATACTTTAAAAAATAAAAGATTAATTGTAGACTATTTTAAATTTCAAACGGGTTAAGAATGTGCTTTTGCAAATAATATTTTTTTTAATGAAAGTGTTGGGGGTGCAATACAAGGACTTCCCAAGAGGTCACCTATCTTAAAAAAATATGTTCTTTTGCAAATATTATTGCCGTCATCAATTATGAAATGCTATTAGAGTTGGCGGGTATGAACTTCATTAATATACTTGGAAAATTTTTAGCTTCTTCTGCTGACCGCTCTTCAAGTCTCTATTGTCAAATATGTCCGTCAGCTGATTTCGAGCTCCTTTAGGGCTTATTGCAAGGTGGAATTGTGAGCATGCATGCCCCTAGAAGACCTTCAAAATTTTAAGGGTTGAAATTCAAAATTGGTATTGTGCACTGAATATGGATGTTACAGTGTAATTAAGGGGGTATTTTTCAAAACTTGTACTTATTATCTTATTAACTTAAAATAAGTAGACGTTATTACTTCTATAATTTTTACTTTTAAGTTAAAGATAAGACAAGAAAAACACTTTACAAACCTTCTTATAGATTAAAAATTCCTTATAAGAAACTTTTAAGATAGGAGAAGCCTCCCATTTCCTACTACTAGCCTTCATCTATAAATGGCTGATTGGCAAGTGTTTCTTTCTCCCGGCGATACTTGGCTATTCTACTTCTTTTTTCCAGCTACCAATGATCCCACTTTTCAATAAGTTTCTCAATCTTTGCTTGCAGAATTCCGATGACTCCTTATCTTCTGCCGCCGCTATGCTTCCCCATTGTTCCCCTAAACTCTTTTCCAGGCTCCTTCCTTTTCTTATACCGCCAAAACTAAACCCAAATATCAATACCACTCTCCCTTTATAATTAAATTCTTAATCCCTTGAAGCAGAAGGAAGCTATCAAAGATTTATTAATACTGCCCAATGCTGACTTCCGATCTCCTTCATATATTTCCTTCCAACGCCTTGGGTTATTAGTTGTCATGATGTGCCTGTTTTTTTTGAATGTGTTGGGGGTGCAACACGAGGACTTCCTAAGAGGTCACCCATCTTAGTACTACTCTTGCCCAAGCGCGTTTAACTTCGGAGTTCTGATGGGATCCGGTGCATTAGTGCTGATATGATCGCATCTTGCCATGATGTGCCTGTAAGAAAATAATACTTTTTAGGTTATAAAATTATTAATTTTCTATTAAGTGGGCAACATATAACATAAAATTTAATTAACTATTTCAAGATTACATTATTTCATTATTTTATGAACTAAATAAATTGGTTTTCAATGAGATAATAACCTATAAGTAACCTAAAGACACTTAACAAAATACTATTAAAATTAGGTACTTATGGGGTTCCATTTAATAGTATGTAAGGAGGTTATATGGTTAAGGTCCCCAATATACTAAATCGTACCACTTTTCTACTGTACCCATTAAGAGAGAAAAATTTGGTTCTCTTTGAGACAAAGCGATTTTGTTGAGGAAGACCTCAAAACCAATTGGTTCGTGTTCGTTCATCCAATTATCGTCAACGTAATTTTGCAATAGTAACAATCAATGATAAGATGTTAAGGTATTATTGAAGTCAATCTTTGATAATCCGACAATGATGTGATCCTGGGGATTATTGTATATATTTATAATATTGTCATTATAATTGTAGTTGTATTGATATTTCCTAGAGCCAGCATCATTTATTTGATTATTGGGACTGGAGAACAAGATCCATATTAAATCATGAAGGATTTTGGTTTTTTTCTTCAAGTTGATGTTCATAGATTTTTCGGTATGGTTTTAATCTATGAACATTTGGAAAAAAAACTTTGTTTGAAGTTATATTTTTATAGATTTGTGGCTCTATTGTATTAACATAAAGTTTTTTTTTTGTGGTAATATGTAAATATATGTAATGAACTTTTGTTGTATATTTTGAAAATCTTGAGTTCTTTGGTTTTACTTCATTTAGAAACAGTTTCTTGGAAATCTTGAAGAAATTATAAGGAAAGTAATTGTTCGGGTTCGATTACTTTAGATTCAAGATTCAACAAAAATTTTGGATAAACGTGATGAACGGTGACTGATAAGAGGCATTGGATTGGACGGTGTCCACTTTTCAAGATAACATAATAATAATTTTTTGTTGGTTTCCAAATATTATTATAATAAAGAAATATAAAAATTTGTTTGGACCATTAAGTTTGAATTTTGCAATTTGACACTCAAAGTATCTTTTTATGCGAAATTGGTTCATTCATTAAGTTTACATTATGAAAAAATAGATATTCTTAAATGTGAATTTCATAAGGTTTAGGTGGATTGTCATGTAAAGGGGTTTTTGTATTTACGAGATTATGACAATAAAAAAATGTTGTGATATTCGATTTTAATCACAATTTGTTGGTTTGTCATAATTGAATACAAATTTAGAATTTAATAGTCTAAAATTTTATAAATTAATTCAAGGAATATATAGGATTCAAATCTGTTATCCCAAATTGGTGTCCCCTTCCATGTCCCTCCATTCATCATTTGTCATGTGTTATATTTGTAGGAGAGATAAATTGAATAAAATAAAATAATAATAAAAACAGACACGTGTCAATATTTAAATGGGGACATGGAAGGGGACACCAATTTGGGGATAACATATTTGAGTCCCAATATATATGTGTGTGTATGTTGCCAAAGTAACATCTTTTGTGTTGATTAATTTATTATAGAATATTAGTTGCATTTATTTGTCATTCCTGTGGATAGTATAACGGTCCAAAGGAAGATTACTATTTGACTAAATGACAAATATGCATGTGGTATAAATATTGGATAATTGTTAACTTTATCCATATAGATAATAAGTCGGTTCAAATGAAGGTTTATTATTTGACATGACTACTTGTCGATATTTGATTACTACATTATGAGATACCTAATGGAAATGAAGAAAACATTTGTCCATAAAGTGATGAGCAAAGTGTATTGTTTAATTTTTAAATTATAAGGATAAATATGTTTGTTATTTATGCAAATGGTAATCGGCCCAAAGGAAGGTTACTATTTGGCCAAAGACAAATATACTCATGGACATATAATAAAGCAGTACAATGATAAATATATGATAATTGTAAAGTTTTTTTATGTGAACAAAACTAGTCCAAAGAAAGGTTTTGACAAAATTGATTATCAACATTTGATCATTTTTTGACAAAGTACACTCACAATTAATTTCTTCGTCCAAAGACTAAGAATCAATGTTGTACTAGGTATTTGTAATGAGTTTTAAAATTAATTATGAGACAAAAATTAGAGCATATTTTGAGGATGCTGAGTTTGGTGAAAGAGAAAATGGTAAAAATATTGTCTTTGAGGGAAAATTGAGTTAATAAAAGACAATATTAGACAATTTCTTCATTGAGATCAAGAGCATATGCCTTAATGAAGGTTTATCAAATTTGGGATCTTGTCTCATTACATGAAGAAAGAAATTTTTTTATCCATCAAGCAATATTGAGATAAAATTTTGGTTTAAAGGAGAAGGTACAGAGTGAAAATATATCCATAAAGCATATTGATTTAAAATACAAAATTGCGGATCCGCTTAATTACTAAAGTAGTAACCCAAAAGGTTTTTCAATAGCATTTAGCTCATTTAGGTGTTACACTATTTTAGTATGTCAAGTTTTAGTGGGATGTTCAATTAAATATGGATATACATTATAATTCAGTTTCTGTAGAAATAAAGTATTCAGTTTTATTTACACTCTGTTTAACATATAAATTATGTTTGTTAAGACTAAAGAAGGACCTTTTGAAAGAGACATGAACAAGATTTTGTAGCATGTCATTTTCATCCGTATTTGATCTATGTCATTGCATGTATTTATATGGTGATTATGGTAGTTTAGTCATTTTACTTTATTGATTAAAGCCGCGTTGGTTTCACTATTTATTTATGCAATGAACAAGATTGATTTATATGTCAAGATTAATATGTTACCCAAGTAGGAGATTGAAAGCAAGTAATAATTTTTAGGTTATAAAATTATTAATTTTCTATTAAGTGGGTAACATATAACATAAAATTTAATTAGCCATTTAAATATTACATTATTTCATTGTTTTATGAACTAAATAAATTGATCTTCAATGAGGTAATAACCTACAAGTAACCTAAAGACACTTATTAAATAACCATTAAAATTAGGGACTTATGAGGTTCCATTTTAATAGTATATAAGGAGGTTATATGGTTAAGGTCCCCAATATACTAAATCATACCACTTCTCTACTCTACCCATCAAAAGAGAAATATTTGGGTCTCTTTGAGCATAAAGCGATTTAGTTGAGGAAGACCTCAAAACCAAATGGTTCGTGTTCGTTCATCCAATTATCGTCAAAGTAATTCCACAACAGTAACGATCAATGATAATGTGTTAAGGAATTATTGATTCCAATCTTTGATAATCCTACAATGGTGTGATCTTTAGGATTATTGTATATATTTATAATATTGTCATTATAATTGTGTTTGTATTATTATTTTCTCATAAGTTAATTCTAATTTTTTTTAATAGTGCCATCTAGATGGGGCCCAGGGCTCAATTCCTTCTGAGACTGATCATTTAGACCAACCTGCCTTCTATCGACATCTTTAGTAGGCAATTGAGCGGGGGTTTCGCTTACCTTTAGGTGGCCAAATGTCCTCTGTCATTAGAGAGTTTAATCTTTGCTTGGATCAAAATAGCCATGATAAAAAAACTCTGTCGCAATTTGCATTACCATTTGGACGACCCAATTTTCTTAGCTACCGGACAATTTCCTGGAAGCTTGATTTATCGGAAAAAACCTAAATGGACTAGTTTGAAAAAAATAATTACATGTAAACTTTTATCAAATTACCAAAATACTTTTCAGCAAAATGCTACAAACTTAATTACTTTTCATATTACCTTATACATTGTTCATACATTTGGTTAATTTTTTTGACTTATTTTGCATTTATCTTTCAAACCGTTCATTTTTTCGACATGCGGCTTTTTGTTCGTCTCATTTTATCTTCGAAACGTCATTCATTGTGATGTATTTTTTCCCAATTTTTTTGACCTGTTATAAGACATATAAGTTATAAGTCTATTTGTATTTGCAATGCTTAGTGAACTGTTATATATTTATTATATATCTACTATATATTTGTTATAAGTCTAATGTAAGTCTTTTTGCATTTGTTATGCTTATTGAACTATTATATATCTAATATATATCTGTTATAGGTCTATTATAATTCTGTTATAAGTCCAATATAAGTCTCTTTGTATGTGAAATGCTCATTGGACTAATATATATCTACCATATATCTTATTGGAAAACAATGATCCGGAAGAATCATATTAAGAACTAGCATCCGGATCAGGTTTGAAGCAAACAAAACCTCTAAGTCCAAAAAGAGCATCCAGATACATATTGAAGATAATAAATCCCTAAGTCCATGAAGGAAGCATACGGTTAGAGTTTGGAAAGAAAACAAACTTCTAATGCCATGAAGAATAACATCCAAAGGAAGAACTAATTCAAGAGCATCCAATCTAGGATTGAGTCTAAAGACAACTGAAAGACTCGTCTTAAGATAAAGGGAATATATCAAATATTCTAATTCCCTCCAAATATTGGTCTCAAGTCAAATAACCCTCTTTGTCTTGAAAAATGAAAAAGTGATAGCTTGCACGTATTTCATAAAAGGACAAAAGGTCTGACTTGGAAAGAGAGAAAGGTAATAACCTTTTTAACCTAGACCAATGGTGTAGCGCATGGAGCCCAAAAAAAGACAAATTCGCATAAAAGTTGGCTATTCACCAAAAGCCAAACAAACGATCACTGAGACCTTTTTGCATCAACCCTAACAATTCAAAATGGGTCAAATGATGTTTTTAACGGATTGATCAATGGCTCTGGAAGCGCCACTTTATACCTTATCAATGGTAAAGATTCAATTTCACCTCAATGGTACACAACAACTACATTTATGATCAAAGCCTGTAAGAAGGGAGCTTCACATGTTGAGAAGGTGCTAGTTGTTTTCACAAAAAGCAATTGCATTGAGAATTCAAGCTATTTTAATTATCAAACCTAATCCCCCCTTGAACCTTTAACTCAGATCAGTTTATAAGAATTCAGAAGTGAAAACTATAAACTTGTTGAATTCAAAACCCTCCTTTGGAAAACTAATTGTAAAATCTCATACTTGGGTGAGTATTGAGATTAGGACTCAACTTAAACTATGGAAGCTTAAGTGGTATATCCCTATGGGACTCAGCTTAAATTTTGGTAGAATTTAAGTGCTATGCCCTACTAAAGAGAAATGACTCAGCTAAAGATTGATGTCTTTAGTGGTATATCCTACATCCAGAGGAGAAGGTCTCCGGAGACAATTGTAAAGGCTTGATTCCTGCCCGTAGAAAGGAATCTCACTAGTGGACAAAGCTCGGAGGAGGAAACTCTGGGGACTAGAATAGGCGGGGCCGAACCAGTATAAATCTCTGTGTTTGAATTTACTTACTTTATCTCTGTATTAATTATATTTTTGTTTATACTTGCATCATCCGGATCAAATATACCCGGATCATTTCAAACATGCTACACAGACTTTTTATGAGTCATTAAATTTCATAAAAAAGGTCATTCACCCCCTCTGACCCTAAATACAAATGCACAGGGACCAATAAGTGGTATCAGAGCAAGTGCTCACAACTAGAGACTTAACAATCTCAAGCTAAAGGTCCATTTTGATCCCTAAAAAGCAACACGAGTTTCAATAACTCAGCTTTTTTTGGAGGGTATGTCCATTACCCGTCCTCCACTCTTCACCGGTGAACACTACACGTTTTGGAAAAATTAGATGATGAATTTCATTCAAGCTCAGAGCATGCTAGCACGGATGGCCATTAAAGATGGCCCATATGTCCCCACCTATGAAGTTAAGGGTATCACCTCTAGGAAACCCTCTAATAAGAGGGATGAAAATGATTATAAGAAATTGCATGAAAATGCGAATGCTATTAATATGCTTCATTGTGCTCTTAGTGCAGTCGGATTTAACAGGATATCAGAATGTGAAACTGCACAAGAAATCTAGTAGAAGCTTGAAGTGACCTATGAAGGAACCAACAAGGTCAAGGAAGCCAGGATTGATCTTCTCTAGCAAAAATTGGAAACCTTCAAGATGGAACCAAATGAGTCAAGTAGCATGAACACCAGATACAAAAATCTTGTAAATGGTGAAAAAGATCCTCCAGAGACTCACAAAAGAATGGGATAATAAGAAGACTGCCATTGAAGAAGCCCATGATCTTAAGTTCTACAGCTATAATAAGGTCATTGGCAATATCTTAACTCAAGAACTATCCCTAGAGAGATATAACCAGCAAGAGAAGAAGAATGAAGAGAAAAAGAAAGGAATTGCTCTCAAAGTAGATTCCTCTGGATCAGCTTCCTCCGGAATAGAAAAGAATTCAAGGGAATCGCAATACAACAAAGAAGAAATGGCTATGCCAGCCAACCAATTCAATAGATTCCTGAGAAAGGAAGGAAGGAAAAGCTCTAGAAAATTCAATTCTAGAAGAAAGAAGGAAAGTTCCTTCAGAAAGGACAAGTTCAGAAAGGCACCGGAAGAAAAGAAAGATTTGGCGAAAAAAGTGGCTGCTTCGAATGCAGAGAGAAAGGACATTTTAAATCAAAGTGTCCTAAACTCAAAAAGGATAAAAGATACAAGAAGAAGGCAATGGTGGCCACATGGAACGACAACGAGGAAAGCAGTACCTCATCTTCTACAAAAGAAGAAGAGACTGCCAACTGTGCATTCATGGTAATATTTGATCTAGAGATAGAGCAGTCCGGAAGAAAATCCTCCAAGCAAGTCACTGAGTAAATTGAAGAATCAAAGTCTGAGACAGCCAGCACTGAGGTCTACTCTCACTCTAATTCTATATCTAACCTTGATCTTGCTAGAGCTTTAGGGATTGTGATCAACAACGTAAAGAAAAATGTAAAAGCCATAAAATCCCTTCAAAGATAGGTGATGGATCTGGCTGAAGATGCTGAAGCAATGGGTCAAGATATCAATCTAATAAGAGGCACAAAGAACATGGACACTGTTGAAGATAACTTCCTCAAAAATCAAGTCCAAATCCTGAGTGCAAATGTGTTTGGATTAGATAGAGAGCTAACCCTGTTGAAGGAAGCTACCGAAAGAAATCCAAGGCTAGCTCATGGAAGAAAGCTAGAACCCTCTAATCAAAGAAGGAACTCAAATCCAGCTTCTGAAAGAATCCGAAACCTCAAAAATAAAAGAAAATCTAGAACTAGCCTCAAGCTCAAGAACACCATGCTCCATTGGGTAAAAGAACTCAAACTCAGAGATACACAACTGCTCAAAAGGGAAAAGCTGTAGTAGTCTATGATGATTAACCTATCAAGCAAAAGAAAAACTACAGAGAAGAAGTTGCTCATCCAGCCAACTACCGGATCCAAACCCAACAATCAAGTCCAGATCTATCTAAAGCAGGGTGCTCCTGAGACTACGGGAAGAAGGATCTTTAAAAGATTGAGGAGAAGCTCAAGCAGAATAAACCAGTTGCTGGGTGTGTGAGCACGAAATTTTCTCATGCCCCTAGTCGATAATGAAAGATTGGCTATATTCTTTATCGTATCTTAATATGTTAAGTTTGAAATTGATTTATGGGAATTAGCCTTGAAAAAATACATCAAATCCCTCACACCCCTGTCAAAAACCCTAAAAACAGTAATGAGGTGTACCTTGTCATTTGACACCGGTACCATCTTTAGTAGACACCGATACCGTTACCCCTTGTAACGGTACCACTATCTATTATTTCTCGATTAGTTTTGACCGACTCAATTCAAATTTCCTATTTGAAATTACCCAAAATCGGTACCATTATCCCTAAAAATGGTACCGATATCATTTTTTTGGCAGAAGATAAATCTGAATTAATTCAATTTTCTCATTCAGTTGGAGAATTAATTATTTTACCCAATTTTACCTCTCATTTTTCACTATAAATAGAGGCCCAAAATCAGTTTTTTCATACACAATCAACATCTATCAAATCTATTCTGCGAAATTTGCTCTAAGAAAGTTCTTACTGAACTTCTGTCTAAATCCTTTCTGAGTTTTTAGCAAGTTTAGAATAAAGAGAGGGATTTATTTTTGCCTAGTTATTCTTTACCAATCTTTAACTCGTTTCTTCCAATCCAATCACCCTCCACGAGGCCAATTCCGTTTCATTTTAGATCTAACAATGGATTCACAACAAAAAGATACACAATATGAGACTAAAATAATCATTTTCATTTTTTTCTTGCTTCAATTCATTAAGTTTCAATTTATGCTACATTGATTGAATTAAACTTGTTACAACATTGATTGAATTAAACTTGTTACAATTGAACTTGACTCTAAATCGATCCATTTTATTTATGTCTCATCTTCATTTCACATTTCACCAACAATAATCCAATTAATTCATAATATAAATTACTTACATTTCACTTCCATAATATGAGTCGTTTATATTCCATCTTATAAATTATTTATATTCCGTAATATAAATTGTTTATATCCCATCTCTATAATATAAATAATTTATAGTTCATTTCCATAATATAAATGGTTTATATTTCTTTTCCATAATATAATTGATTCATATCCTAAAGTGTAAATAGTCCATGTTTCACTTTCAATTATAATTATGTCATGCTCCATTTCCTATTCTATTTTTATTCCATTTCCATTTCTCATTATGTAATTAATTTATGCTTAATTCTTTTATGTCATAATTAATTCATATCCCATTTTCATTTCTATCGTTACACATCATTTTCCTTTCTCGTCATTTCCATTATTTCTTAATTTCATTTAATTATATTTGAGCGGGTAAGAGCTCTTTGTGGTGATTTTGTTCGAGGGATTAGCTTGCAACCCTTGGTACACTTTTCTATATCTCTCTTCCCATTTCTTCTTGATTTGTGAAATTGCCTGCCATATTTGCGATTCTACCATCTTCTTAATTTTATGAATTGCTAAATTTATCACGACACCGTTATGCTGGAAGAACGGCACCGTGATCCTTGACACCGATGTTGCTATATATTCTGGGCCAAAATGCAAAATTCCTGCTTTAACCTTTTATTTGCAGGATAATTGTCCGGAGTCAATTTGTTTTGTATTACATGTTATAAGCATGCGGTAATTGCCATAAAATGATTCCATGACCACATTAAGGTGGTGTGTTTTGATTAGAATAGCTCTTCTTCTCATCTCACTTCTTAAAGTTAATCTAGGTAATATGTTTGACATTTAATAAACAATTTTGGTATTTCAATTTAAATTGGCTAAACAAATCAAATAAGTGATTCATCCGGACCCGAATCTCTAAATTAAGGTATAGCTTTGTTCTTGGGACAATGCTATACTAGAATGTCCTGGAAGAGCTGATCAAGGTGGTGACTCTATATTTTAAATTACAAATTTAGCTTCATAAATCTTTTTGACATTATTTTATAAATTGTTTTATATTCTCTTGTTCTAATTCTATTTATCAAAACCCCTAATCGAGTTACCAAGTTGCCTCGATTGTCTATAATTAATGCCTCGATTGTTCCGAAAGGAAAAGTTGCCTCAATCGACCCTAATTGACCCGATAAAGCAAACGCGGCCCGCCTGTGCCTGAAAGAATGTCTTCCGCTCACAGTGGCGACTTTGTTGGGGATCTTTTCTTTAAAAATCATTTAAAAGATTTGACGAATACCGAAAAATATTTTTAGCCAAATTAACCCAGCATTATTTATTTTATGCATCATGTTCATTGCAGTAGTTAGATTCTTTTGCATTTTACGGTAGGATCACCCTTATTATTGACCACGTTACTTTAGCAAAGCTTTGCCTTTGATTCTTCAAGGGACTTAGGGTCGCTTAGCAGGTAACCACTCATGACAGTATCGCCAATATTCTTCACGGGAATTAGGGTGCCGTAATGTTATGGGAACCTTCTTTATCAACAACTCGACTATAAGCTTGCATGTAATAGCCTAGCAACTTCCCCTTAGGACTACCCTATCACATTTAATAGTTTAGGTTGCGCTCTATTGTCTCATATGGATTTCAAAGTTTTTAGAGCCAAAACTAGATTTAGAAGCTTTTACCCTTCGTGATGAGTAATAAAGAGATGGGAGTTATAAGGTTGGAGGAATGATTGCCATCTATGTGTTAACTAACCCCCATTGTTATGCTATAAATATTGCCATGCTAAATTTTGGCATGCTAAATGTTGCCACGATAAATGCTGCCATGTCATTCGTTATGTTTTGTCTTGTGATCATTGTCAAGTCTATCTCATGTTCTTTATTCACTTTCCCAAAGTCTTTTCATGAGATGTCCCATATAGCAGTCACTAGGTTCATGCAAACCTCTTTTGAGGTGATGTCCCACTGATATCATCTTTAACCCTGTATCCATGATATGTCATTATGCTTAGAGTTGTCATCTTGATGGCTCGATTGTCCTCTTCACGTTTACATATCACCAACCTTTTCTAGAGATATCCCATAGATGTCTCATTTGATCCTTACCCATGAATAAGTTACATGCATCTCCCAGTCATCATTTTAGAGGCACCACATCGAGGCCTCGGTTAAATCATTATCATCCCTAGAGATGTCGTGTTAACATCTCTCCTAAACCCTAGTGTTATCATGCATTTACCACCCATGTTATATCATTTGTACTTACAGGTGTCCCATCAAAGTCTCACTAAAATTCATCCTGTCGATGCATAGAGATATCCCGCTGATGTATCATCTCTTATCCATATGTCTTTAAAATGTGTTACGTCTTGCATTACTCTAGTCAACCTTATGACAAGCTTGGGTCCTCAGACCGTAGCAAACCTTTACCTACATTACGATGTCGTATCAATATTGCACCCACCGCGTCTGCCCAAACCATAGTCGCATAACATTATTTCATCATAACCATGTCTGTCCTAGAATCTAGGGTTGCATGACCTTTGTCCTTCATGAAAGTCTTGGGGGAAGCCTTGTTTCCTTATGTGACTAACGAGTTTTTTGTTTTGTAAGCACACTACACACACGAGTCTTGTTCGAGTCGCATTATATAGCATTAACTATCTCTTGGCAGCCGTGTTTGCATACATTCACTTTAAACAGGTTCTTCATCCCATTCATTTATCCATACACAAACCCATGTATGGCTAATCCGACCTTGGTTCTCTCTAAGTTTGGAAGAAGGCTGATGATCGCCTAGTCCATACTATTGAATTCAGTTATCAAGGAAGAGGTTCAGGTTGTGATCTTCAGGGTATTTCATCAATTCGCTCTCAGAATGGGAAGGAAGGGTTTGGTCTTGTCAACAAAAAGATGAAGAAGAGTAACCGGTACCTGGTCAACATAGTTTCTATTTGTGTAAGGGTCGAAGAAGAACCTTACCATGGTTAAGCCTATCGAAATAAAAGGTGAACTAGTTCCTTGTTTTGAGATCTTTAATGATGTGTTTGACTTCAGTAAATGCTGCTTAATTGATAAGACTCCTGAGCCTCTAATAGCTGGCGTAAAAGATCTTGGGGAAAATATGGCTAGTCTAGTCTACAAGGATACCAATAACGAAGAGGAGGATGATTTTCTTATTTCTATTTCTGATGTCTTTGATGTGAATAATAAAGTCTATGAGGCTAATTTATGAATGAAAAATAATCATTTTTGTTACTTGTTTGATGTCTCGCCTAACGACACTGTGAGCACTGGATTTTAACGATCCTTCTCATGAAACAATGATGAAAGCTATATGATGCATTTACCTATAGGTGTTATCTACTTGGAGCAGCTTCAGTGTTGTTTGGTCAAGCTTTGTCAAACTTAAACCTCAGAAAAGTAGTGCCTAGGTCTCTAAAAGCCTTGTACTTGTCCTTAGAACCCGTACCACTACACTAGGACCCATACCCCTCCTAGTTAGGACCCGTACCCCTGCTCAGGACCCATACCCCTACACCAGGACCCGTACCCCTCCTAGTTAGGACACATACCCCTCCTAGTTCGGACATGTACCCCTGCCTAGGACCCATACCCCTGGCCAAGACCCGTACCCCTGTAATAGGACCGGTACCCCTCCTAGTTAGGGCCCGTACCCCTGATTTGGACCTGTACCCCTACACCAGGACTCATACCCCTGCCCATGACTCGTACACCTGCACATTTACCCATACTTGTCCTCCAGACACCTAAATAGTTAGTCTGCCATATGCGAATATATTTGCCATATGCAAATATAGTATTTCCCGAATGCGAATATATTTGCCATATGCGAATATATTTGCCATATGCGAATATATTTGCCATATGCAAATATAGTATTTGCCATATGCGAATATATTTGCCATACAAAAATATAGTATTTGCAATATGCAAATATAGTATTTGCCATATGCAAATATATTTGCCATATGCAAATATAGTATTTGCCATATGCGAATATATTTTCCATATGCAAATATAGTATTTGCCATATGTGAATAT
Source organism: Euphorbia pulcherrima (assembly GCA_947683365.1). NCBI lineage: Eukaryota > Viridiplantae > Streptophyta > Magnoliopsida > Malpighiales > Euphorbiaceae > Euphorbia > Euphorbia pulcherrima. The sequence continues at coordinate 45,238,767 of CANTUS010000015.1, forward strand.
ATTTGCCATATGCAAATATAGTATTTGCCATGTGCGGATATATTTGCCATATGCAAATATAGTATTTGCTATATGCGAATATATTTGCCATATGCAAATATAGTATTTTCCATATGCGAACATATTTGCCATATGCAAATATAGTATTTGCCATATGCAAATATAGCATTTTCCATATGCAAATATAATTTGACTTGAAAGAATATAATTTGCCATATTCAGAGAAATTAGCCATGAATGGCATTCAAACTCAATTCCCCCCTATAAATAGGAGGCCATTTTCCTCATTTCAGCACACACGATTACAATACAACACAATTAAACATAGCACACAGGCAATAGTTCTAGCAACTTTCTATAGGTTTAGAAAGGGTATAGTTGAGGTATAGGAGGTATAAAATAGGGAGTTCCTTGAGATTTTGTCCACATTTTATTCATTCCTAGCTTCGTTTATCAGGGTTTGGGGGAAGTTCTGTCCATACAAACACTCACCCAAATAGCATTAAAATCACCATTTCAACATCTACTTTGACAAGGCTTCCATTCAGCATTGGGATCACTCTAAAGTGGATTCACCAAGTAAAGGTACGCTCCTGAGTTTTAAAGAGACTCACACTCAATTTATTTAATTAGTTTTTTTTATTGTTTGGCTTGATTCTCCTCCTTTTCTTATCTCGGATCTGGTCCTAACCCTATGGGCCTTGTTGGCACCTATACACCCTTATAAAGGTTATATGGATGCGCTATACTCATAGGGAGGGAAATCCCATTTTGCTATATTGATCTTTATTTATTTTATTGTTCATTATATTGAATCTACATGTAAAAATTCTTTTGGGTCTGGTCCTGATTAATACGAGCCTTGTTGGTACCTAATATACCATTATAGTGGTTGTACTAGTACGCCATACTTGTATAAAAGGAAATCCCATTTTTATCTCATTTCTTCTCCATTAATCTGTTAAACTAAATCGAATAAAGGTTCTGCCGGACCAGACATGACCCGTACGGGTCCTCCATACCCGTACCAGTCCTCCCCAGTAGCCGTACGGGTTCCACCCACCCATACGGGTACTAGTCCCCAGGCAGTATCCAGAATTCATATTTTAATTGGTTAAAATGAATCCAACTCATCATTTGCCATGCGATCATTTTCACTTATAATCCGGTAAATCAACCTATAAAAGTTAAAATACGGCTTTACAACATAATCACATTTTTCTCAATAAAATGCTGATTTGTTATGTGCTATAGACTGCGCTAATCTTTGTGGATGCAAGAGAATTTATTCATATTTGTTTTATAACTTTATGAAAATGTGTAGGTTTCCTTGTAATTCCCCCATTTTCCCCCGGTTGTAATTTTTATTCCCCCGTTTATTGCTTGTGCTTTATTGTAATACGTAACACATGTAACGAGTGCAAAAGAGTGTAGAAACAGGATTTCTATGATAATTCCCTAAATGATGAAAACTAAAATGATTTTACGCGTAAATGAGAAATAAGTGACTCATCCGATACCCAAATCTCTGATCCAATAGGTATGAGTCTCCCGCCCAGAGGGAACCGTACCAAAACTCTTTCCCAAGTAGATAACTTGGGTGGTGACTCTATCAATTATATCGAGATTTGGGTCTCGATTCTTTTATTCATCAAAATTGGCTTATTGTGCAAACTTTAACTAAAAATGTTTTGTCACGCCTAAATCCAATCAAAACCCAGTGGGCCCCACCCCTCACACAGGCATAAAGGGAGACCCACACATCATCAGCACCTCACAGTGGCAACTCTACTGGGGATTATAATCTTTTAACTTGAAAAATGTTGGCCTATTTTAAAAGCTTAAAAGATTAAGATGAGCACTGAAAATCATTTACTTGATTCAACCCATTTTTGTTTTCATCATTTGGGAAAATTATCACACTCTATCTTCTCACCTTCTTCTCTCTAGCTAGATGCGCTTCTCTTCTAGCGCTAGGATAGGGTGCCCTATTATTTCCACGACACTCACAATGGTGATTCCTATGACCGCCAGGGATATAGGGTACACCTTAGTGGGTGGAGCACTCATTGCCATCTCCCTCTAAAAGAGGATTGATGCAATGGGAACCTTCTACATCAACTTTCGTTATGTCCCTATGCCATTCTTATTGAAAGCCTTAGAATTTTATCTTCTAGGTACCCAATTCTGTTTGAGATTAGACTAAGGAAGAATACCCTCAGAACCGGCGAGAGAAATAAGGATAGAATCAATTGATTCGCATGTGTTGTGTTATGTATCCTTGTAATTAACCCAGCTATGCATCGTTGTAGTTTGTGCATGCATAAATTGAACCCAAGCATGAATTGATCATTTGGTTCTCACTTGAGAAAGAATCAAAGTTTGGCAACAATCTTAAGTTCATTTGGTCCGCATTCCGATTTCAATTGGACCAAATCCAGTTCAGGTAAGGGATGAATCACCACCTCTGTCTCTCAGCGATCCATCATCTAGTCAGTTTGGACAGTGGGGTTCAGTTGGTTAGTATGATTAGGGTATATGATAGTTTTGCAAGCTTTCAGCTGGTCTATTCAGCCTAGCAAAGGATTTGTGGTGTTAATGTTTCAGTTTGGGGGATCTAGCCAGGATCCCAACCGCATAGCCACGCCTAAGGGGACAACCTTTCATCATCCAACGGGTCTACCCTTTGGTGTGACTACAAGTGCTCAATGATCTTCTCCTTCAGTCCAAACCATGAAGAAGATTAGTGCCAAGACAAGTAGAAGCTTAGAATTGGGAGACTACCGATTCACCGATGGATCCTACCAAGATCGAAAGTAAAGACCCTCCACATCTAGGGGATGACTTCAAGGATGAGGTAACCTTTTAACATTGCTAGTGTTTTGATGCAAAATGATGCCACTTATAAAGCATGTCACGAATAATTGATGCATTCACATTATGTTTGAGCATTTCACTCTTAAAGATATCGTACACTCATAAAATCAACATTCTTAAAAATTGCATCATGTTTATTAAAGAAATTGAATTTGAGTATATCGCAATGGCATAAGGTTCAAATGGTTAAAACTTACCACTAAAAAAAGAGAGATAATAAAAAGTGCTTAGCAAACATGATAGCCTTGTGTCATAGCTCATCTTTTCCATAAAGGGAAGAAGATACACATCAAAAAAAGGGGAGGAGGATAGACTAAACATCAAAAGCATGTTGAACGAAAAGATCTTACAACACAAATCTGAAATAAATCCAAACTTAAATCCAATGCTCTTCCAAAGCCTTCAAAAGGGTAAACCGTTACATCCAACAAATGGGCATTTCTTATCAATGTAGGTACCTCCCCTGGACCTATATTCCTATAAAAGTATCCATCTCAAAATGCTTTCTCCATTTGTTCAAAATAAACAAGATCCCTCGCCCTACATAATGATCCAAAAAGCCTACGTAATAACATGACCCCCTTATTTCACAAAAGAGAAGGACATGTTCATTCCAATACTAAATAGCCCAAGCTTACCCAAAGCAACCCCTCAAGGCAGGTAATCTGGTTCTCAAACAGCTACACCCCAGTCAACATTGATACTAGGGGCAAATTCAGGCCTAATTGGGAAGGAACGTCCAAGATTATAAAAGTGCTTGGTAAAGGAGGAATCAAGCTTATGGACGTGGAAGGAAATGAGTTCGTGAATCCAGGAATCAAGACAGGCTTAAGCGCTATCATGTTTAGGTTAAAAGAATTAAATCACAAAAAAGCAACTCAATGAATAAAAGATAAAGAATAAATCACCCGGCGAGTGGTCTTCTACTGTTCGGGCAAAAATTAGGGTGCAACCCGCTGATCGATATTCTACAAACCGGTAAGGCAAAAGTTAGGGAACTGAAAATAAAGCCCACTAAGTTGAAAACCGAAAAAGGGCGGCTTAGGCAAAAGTAAGGGCATAGAGAGAAAACACATCAGTTGGTTTCTAGAAAATCTATAAAAGGACTAGAAAGCGGGTAAGGGTTAACCATTGGAAACTAATGGCTTAGCCTATGCACTCAAATTTAATTTCATCGATAAACATGATATAATTTGCTAAGAATTGGGTCTTATGAATGCATGCATGTCTTTAAGATGAAATGATCACAAGTATCTAAACATCAGTTTCTCCTCTACATTTTGTACTCTTTGTTATTATATGTACTATGTGTATCATTCAACAAAAGACAAAATACTGATAAGCCATAAAAAAAAGAAAAAGATAAAGAAAAAAAGGAAAAAGAAGAGAAAAAAAAGGCTTATGCAAAAGTCAGAGAAAGTTTGCTGAACTGAGCCGCCAAGGACTGTTCAGGCAAAAGTTAAGGTAAAAGAAAAATACAAAATCAGTTCGACAGATCGCATCACATCAAGCGGTCTATGTAAAAGTTAGAACTCAATTCAAAATGCTGGTAGTTTGTACTTGCTTTTATTCTTCAAGCATCATTTTTAATAGCAATATTTCACAGTTGGGAACCCTCAAGTTTAGCTTTCCCACTGTAAGGCTACTCGATAGCACACATCATTCGAAGTGCCAAGAGTTTCCACTAGCAGCATCCAGCTTCCACCATGTTATAGTTTGGACACCTTGAAGGCACATTCCCCTAATGTGCAAAGAATGAATCCCATCCAATCAAGTCGCTAGTATGAAGAAGTACAGGCATCCATACAAGCCTGTATGATTCTACAATAGGCATACGGATCTCATCCAAAATCTTAGTAATACTCATCGGTCTCAATCGGGCCAGTCTCTCAATAATCTAAAGCTTTGAAAGTTTAGTTACTAGTCAAATTCACCAGCAAATTAAGCCTTTATCAAAGAAGGACAAGACAACGATATCCTCAATGCAAAGGATCAATCAAAGACTCAGACAAGTAAGAAAAAGCTTGCTGGAATAAAAACCGGAAAGGGCGGTCCAGGTAAAAGTTAGTGCATAGAAAAGAAAAGTCCACTGAGCTGAGCTGTCAAGGACCGTTCAGGCAAAATTAGGACAAATAAAACTTTGATAGGTCATCTCCCACCGAATGGCCTGTGCAAAAATTAGAACATCATTCAGAGAAGGAAAAGCTCAACATACATAAAAGTAAAATGGCAGAAGTGTCGATCCAAGCTCACAAAAAAATGCCACACAGGACCTAAAAGTATCAAACATCCAAAAAATGAAAGTGTATGATGGTCTAAGCTACTAGGGGATCCTATCTCGAATGCCCCTCCAAAGTATGGTCCAGCGAGTCCGCCAACAGGTCATCCATGTTGATCATCATATGGTCATCAGTCCCCATGGTGCCTTTAGTCGCAGCATCAGCTACCCCAGCACGCTGATCCACCTCCTGCTCGGCTCCACCCCTCTAGGTCAAGGCCGGTGCCACTCGATACACAGAAAGGTCCTCCTCGGACACAAGATTAGGTGGCTCCAGTGTTTGTTTATCCTCAATTATCCATACCAACTGACCTCGCAACATCTCAACCCCAGCCCTCGCTCGAGCAGTCTCAGCCCTAGCCTGATCAACCTCAGTAGTCGCGGCCCACAGCTGCTCCTCCAAAAATCTAGCCCTCTCCTTGGCAGCCTCCAGGTCCTAAGCGGACCTACCACGCTCTATGGCTAACAAATTCTGTAATGGAAATCATAAACAGGTATACAAATGTCATGACATGCATAATTTATTGTATTTTGCGGGTAAAAGAAACTTATCCAAGCTAGTGCTTCCTTAGCTAACAACAAGTCCCAAACAAGTATAGCCCATGATGCATTTCAGGCATCAAATGCAGCCAGTAGACTCCTACTAGGATCGAGGGAGGGATCGGTCTCTCTACCACAACACTGGTCCTCTACCCTCAGACCGTTCACCAAAATACCACTCAAAGGAGAGTGGTGACTCCACGATAAAGCCGCGGTCATCTACGCCACACCACATTCGCTCAATACCACTATATGTATCTAACCTCTCCCACGGGTCTCGGATGACCTACACAAAGCAAATGCACTATAAGTGTCACGACCTCGTAAATACAGTTTCTACTAATGGTTTGTTAAAATGAAAGTTACAAGTTTAGTATGAAAGAAGTTTACCCATATCTGAGCGTAGCTAGCGAAGGAACTCCCTATACTGCACTATAACTAGGGCCTGACCCTGCCAAGTCCCCATCCACCTAAAAATGGTGTGAGGTATCTTCGACTGCATGGGCAAACCTAGCCTGGGGAATGGCCTTGATGATATCAGTGAACCCAAATGGGCCAATATAGGCCAGCAACTCAACATCCCTAGCAGTTCAAATATCCTCATGCCACTTTCTACAAAAGCTCAAGGCTTCCACAGTCTTATACAAGAACTACAAAGGCAAAACAATAGTTTAATAGGGTTAGGATACATCGGACAAGTAAGAAATCAGAAAAAGGTCGCAGAAAACCTAGTTTAGACATTCTATCCCTAAAGAACGGACCCGTACGGATCCATCCCACCCATACGGGTCCCACCTCAGCAAAACACCACCCATATGTGTCCCACCCCACTCGTACGGGTCCCCTCTGGGCTATTTGTCAAATGGGAGCAGGATTCCACAAACAACAGGCATAAGCATCCCATCCAATAGCTTCTTTAGCCATATTAGTAAGTATCAGGTGTAAGGCTCGTGCCTAGCCTTACGAGTCCTCCCTCCTATTTCAGAGCGATTTTCCAAGCAAAACTAGAACTCCTCAGTGGTAAGGGCACATCAAATCCTAATTAGGGTAAACCTCACTTCTCAAACCCTAGTCTTTCAGCTAATTAGGGGCTAAACCCCTAGCTCACCTTGATCCTTGATTGAAAGGTCAAACCTTTTTGTCCACACAAAGTCAATCAAGAATCAAGGTAAGCCATGCCAAAGAAATTGCTAATGTGAATACCTTTTCATGTGCAGGTTCATTCGAGGGGAGGATCCCCAAGCTGTCAAAACATCAAGGGGCAATGATCCCCACAAGACAAGAGATTCTGGCCTGAACCTAGGAAGTGTTAACCTAGAAGAAATCCTCAGTAGAAAAATCATCTAGGAAGATACCTCCCCAGTAAAGAATTCGGTCGAGGGGCATCCCCCCATCGTCTAATACCCTAGGGGCACCCACCCTAGAGGCACTCCCCAAAGTGACACAATCGAGGGGTATCCCCCCATCATCAAGCACCCTAAGGGCACTCCCCAGCAGTGCCAACCAGTGGAAGTGGCACACTAGGGACACCCCGATTCAAGTTAGGACCAACCAACATCACTAAACTCAGTCTTTTCTTTTAATCGGGGAAACTCTCGACCTGCATATCTTAAAGTTTTAATGACCAATTCCATTATCATGTACAGGAACCCAAGGAGAGGTATTTGTAGGAAAAGAAGGAATTCCCCCAGCCACACTACCACCTAAGGGGCATCATTCAAAGGACATATCCAACAAAGGTGCCGTCCGAGGGGCACCAGCAAGGGGCATCTTCCCAAGAAGCATTTCCAGCAACCAGACCTTTAGAGGGATCATTTCCTCAACAAGTGAACCATCCAAGGGGCATTCCCCCCCAACCGGTCAAGCCACCCAAGGCAATTTTCAAGGGAACTCGCCGGTAGCTAAGTTTCCCTTTCCAAAGGGCACCCCCTAGCAATCCAAGTCATCTAGGAGACTTGCTCCCAAGTAGTTAAGCCACTCATAGGCTATTTTCCCTAAGTGGTCAGACCACTCCAGGGGCATACTAAAGAAGAATTAGGACCAACCCAACATCTCTTCACTCTATCGTTACAATTAATTAGGGAGCACCCCGAAACATCTTAGGTCATATTCTGATAAAACTTGTTTTCCCCTGCAGGTCACACATATCGAAACTTGAATCCCAACCAAAGGGCCACCTTTTCTCCAGCAGAGCATCCACATCAGGATAACTCATTCTCCAGCAGATGGAACATTCAATGGGCATTCTTCCTATCCCCATAAAGAGTCAATCCTTGTCTCTGGTGGCTAGGCAGTTAGAGAAACCATTCCCTCAGTTAGAAGAATACCCGAGGGGCATCGACCCCAAAGCCTCCTAAGGACAAAGTTCTAGGGGCACCTCCTTAACTAGTCAAGCTTTCTTAAAATGATTTCCATGGATACTCCCCAGCAGCTAGGATGTCCCAAGAACACCTTCCTTTATACAAGTGAAATTGCCCCCGAGCAGTTTCTCCCCAGTGATCCAAATGGACTACCCCTTCAAAGTCTATCTCCTCAGTAGTTAGCTCCCCCAGGGGCACCCCCCGAGGAGCACTCCAGCTCAAAATAGTTAGGCCAAACCCAATATACCTTAACTCAGTTTACATTTCATTAGGGACCAATCCCAATCCCGATCCACATATCTTCATTCTTGATTGATGGGGCAAACAATTTTTGTTTACCATAAAAGTCAATCAAAAATTAAGATGTATCATTTTAGGCAGTAACTAACACAACATTTTTATTGTCTTTTTGGCAGGTAGCTCAACATCAGCATTAGGAGAGTCATTCATTTTAGGAAAGGGATACACCAGCATTAGGAGAGTCATCCTCCATTGGAAAGGGATACACCATTAATAGGAGAATCATCCGCCGTAAGAAAAGGATGCAATATCAACCAGGAGAGTCATCCGCCTTAGGAAAGGGATACACCATCAATAGGAGAGTCATCCACCTTAAGAAAGGGATACACCATCAGTAGGAAAGTCAATCCGCCTTAAGAAAGGGATACAATGAGAAGTCATTCGCCTTAGGAAAGGGATACACCAGCATCAGTTAAAGGAAATTCATCCGCCTTAAGAAAGGGATACACACAGCAAAGGAGAGAATTTTGCCTTAAGAAAATAACACCATGGAAAGAAGTTCGCCTTAAGAAAGGAACCCACCCGTAGCACAACATTATAAAGACCTTTACAGGGGTACATCTAGTCCGGAATCATGGCTAACCCCACTTCTCCTAAACTCAATCATTACTGTTATATTCGGGGTAAGCCCCTTAGCTCACCTTGATCCTTGATTGAAGGGCCAAAAATATTTTTTTTCCCAAAAGTCAAACAAGAATCAAGGTAAGCAATTTTTGAATTGGTCATTAACAAGGATGATTTTTGTGTACAGGTCCATCACCAGCACATGAAATTTTCCCTAGCAAATAAATCGTACAAGAAGAGATTTCCCTAACAGAAAAGAATTCACCCAAAAAGAGCATTACTATACTCCCCAGCCGCAGAGTCAATCTAGGGGCATCCCCCTATTTCCCAGTAGCAGAATCATTCAATCTAGGGGCATCCCCCCCATTTCTCAGTAGCGGAATCAGATCCCAGGGGCATCCCTCCATTTCCCAATAGCGGAATCATTCAATCAAGGGGCATCCCCCCATTTCCTAGTAGTAGAATCATTCAATCTAGGGGAATCCCCGCATTTCCCAATAGTAAAATCATTCAATCTAGGGGCATCCCCCCATTTCCTAACAACGAAATTAGATCCCAAGGGCATCCTCCCCCATTTCCCAATAGCGAAATCATTCAATCAAGGGGTATCCCCCCATCTCCCTGCAGTGGAACCAGTCAATCTAGGGGTATCCCCCCATCGTTGAGCCCTCCAAGGGGCATTCTTCGAGAGGCGCCCTTCCAAGGGGCAGTCCATCCCCAAAGCGATTGGGCCTAACCCGACATTTCTTGCACTTAGTTTTCAGTTTATTTTAGAGGCTAACCCCTATCCATACATCTTTATTCTTAATTGAAGGGGAAAAATATTTTTGTTTTCATAAAAGTCAATCAAAAAGATGTGTCTGCTTGGACAATGACTAAGTCAATGTTTGATTGTTGTCTCTTTTCAGGTTATTCAAATTCCCCAGTAGGAGAGTCATCCACCTTAGGAAAGGGATACATCACCAGTCAGGAAAGTCGATTTTCCTTGGGAAAGGGATACACCAGTTAGTAGAGTCATTCGCCTTAGGAAAGGGATACATCACCAGTCAGGAAAGTTGATCCGCCTTAGGAAAGGGATACACCAGTCAGTAAAGTCATCCGCCTTAGGAAAGGGAAACACCAGTCAGGAAAGTCGATCAGCCTTAAGAAAGGGATACACACATCTTCCCCAGAGAAGTCATCAGCAAAAGGAAAGTCATCCGCCTTAGGAAAGGGATACGCATTGACAAGAAAGGTCATCCGACTTAGGAAAGGGATATGCACGGTAGCATAGGGAAAGTCATCTGCCTCAGGAAAGGATACGTATTGGGAAGGAAGGTCATCCACCTCAGGAAAAGGATACGCATTGGTAAGGAAAGTCATCAGCCTCAAGAAAGGGATATGGAGTAGCAAAGGAAAGTCATCTACCTCTGTAAAGGGATACACATTGGCAAGGAAAGTCATCCGCCTTTGGAAAGGGATACGTATACCCCAGTAGAGTCACAAAGGGCATTCATCAGTAAAGGAAAGAAGTTCACCTCAAGGAAGGAACTCACCCATGTCATCACCTCAGGTACAATTTCTAAACCCTCGCTCACATCGTGAGATCATACAGATCCGTATCAGCAATGATCCTATGAGGGGTAGTCTATGAGCACTGGATTTTAATGATCCTTCTCATGAAATAATGATGAGAGCTATATGATGCATTTACCTACAGGTGTTATCCGCTTGGAGCAGCTTTAGTGTTGTTTGGTCAAGCTTTGTCAAACCTAAACCTTAGAATAGTAGTGCCTAGGTCTCTAAAAGCCTCGTACTTGTCCTCAGGTCCCGTGCCACTGCACCAGGACCCATACCCCTCCTAGTTAGGATGCTCACCCCTGCTCAGGACTCAAACCCCTGCCTAGGACCTGTAGCCCTACACCAGGACTCGTGCCCCTCCTAGTTAGGACATGTACCCCTGCCTAGGACCTATACCCCTGCCCGGGACCCGCCTACAATAGGACCTGTACCCCTCCTAGTTAGGGCCTATACCCCTGCTTAGGACCTGTACCCATACACTAGGACCCGTACCCCTGCCAGAACTCGTACACCTACACATTTACCTATACTTGTCCTCCAGACGCCCAAATAGTAAGTTTGCCATATGCAAATATATTTGCCATATGCAAATATATTTTCCATATGCAAATATAGTATTTTTCATATGCGAATATATTTGCCATATGCGAATATATTTGCCATATGTAAATATAGTATTTGCCATATGCGAATATATTTGCCATATGCAAATATAGTATTTGCCATATGCGAATATATTTGCCATATGCAAATATAGTATTTTCCATATGCGAATATATTTGCCATATGCAAATATAGTATTTGCCATATGCAAATATAGCATTTTCTATATGCAAATATAATTTGACATAAAAGAATATAATTTGCCATATTCGAAGAAATCAGCCATGAATGGCATTCAGACTCGATTCCCTCCTATAAATAGGAGGCCATTTTCCTCATTTCAGCACACACGATCACAATACAACACAATTAAACATAACACACAAGCAATAGTTCTAGCAACTTTTTTTAGGTTTAGAAAGGGTATTGTTGAGGTATAGGAGGTATAAAGTAGGGAGAAAACCCATTCCTTGAGGTTTTGTCCACATTTTATTCATTTTTAGCTTTGTTTATTAGGATTTGGGGGAAGTTCTGTCCACACAAACACTCACCCAAATAGCCTTAAAATCACCATTTCAACATCTACCTTGACAAGGCTTCCATTTAGCATTGGGATCGCTCCAAAGTGGATTCACTAAGTAAAGGTACACTTCTGAGTTTTAAAGAGACTAACACTCAATTTATTTAATTGCTTTTTTTATTGTTTGGCTTAATTCTCCTCCTCTTCTTATTTCGGGTCTGGTTCTAACCCTATAGGCCTTGTTGGCACCTATACACCCTCATAAATGTTATACAGATGCTCCATACTCATAGGGAGGGAAATCCCATTTTCTATATTGATCATTTTCTACATGTAAAAATTCTTTTGGGTTTGGTCCTAATTAATACGAGCCTTGTTGGTAACTAATATACCATTATAGTGGTTATACTGTTACTCCATACTCATATAAAAGGAAATCCCATTTTTATCTCATTTCTCCTCCATTAATCTGTTAAAGTAAATCAAATAGAGGTCCTGTTGGACCAGGCAGGACCGTTATAGGTCCCCCATACCTATATCGGTCCTCCCTGATAGCCGTATGGGTTCCACCCACCCGTATGGGTATCGGCCCCCAGGAAGGATCTAGAATTCATATTTTAATCAGTTAAAATCAATCCAACTCACCATTTTCCATGCGATCATTTTCACTAATAATCCGGTAAATCAACCCATAAAAGTTAAAATCTGGCTTTACAACATAATCACATTTTTCTCAATAAAATGATGATTTGTTATGTGCTATAGACTGTGGTAATCTTTATGGATGCATGCGAATTTTTTCATATTTATTTTATTACTTAGAACAAATGTATAGGTTTCCTTGCAATTCCCCCATTTTCCCCCGGTTGTAATTTTTATTTCCCCATTTATTGCTTGTGCTTTATTGTAATACGTAAATGCATGTAATGAGTGTGAAAGAGTGTAGAAATAGGATTTCTATGATAATTCCATAAATGATGAAAACTACAGCGGTTTTACGCGGTGAATGTAATTTTGAATCAACTAAATGAGAAATAAGTGACTTATCCGATACCCGAATCTCTGATCCAATAGGTATGAGTCTCCCACCTAGAGGGAACACTACCAAAACTCTTTCCCAAGTAGACAGCTTGGGTGATGACTCTATCAATTGTATCAAGATTTGGGTCTTGATTCTTTTATTCATCAAAATGTTTTTTCACGCCTAAATCCAACCAAACCCTAAGTGGGCCCTGCCTCTCACACAGGCACCAAGGGAGACCCATACGTCATCGACACCTCACAGGCACTATGAATTTATTTGAACATTCATATAATGTGTTTAGCATACATGATACTTCTATGCATGAACTTAACTTTGGTACAAATGGTAATCCTAAATTGGTACATATTGCAAATGACATGTCTCCCATAGAGAAAAATGAAATAATAGAAGTCTTAAAAAAGCATGTGGTAGCATTTTCTTGGTCTTATTAAGACTTGCCAGGCGTTGATCGTGAAATAGCTGAACATAGGATTCAAACCAATCCTAAGATCAAACTAGTTAAGCAAAAACTTCATCGCTTGAGACTTGAATGGGCCGAAAAGGTTAAGGCTGACATATCCAAATTGATCGAAGCAAAGTTCTTAGAAGTGGTTGAATATCCAACTTGGGTGGCAAATGTTGGTTCGGTAGTAAAGAAAGATGGAAGAATTCGGTTCTGAGTCAATTATCATGATCTCAACAAATCCATACCTAAAGATGAGTTCCTGTTGCCACACATAGATGTTTTGGTTGACAGTGTAGCAAGAGCAGCCATGTATTGTTTTATGGATAGGTATTCGGGTTACGATCAAATTCTCATGGACATTTACAAAAAAGTCAAGACAACCTTCATCACTGAATGAGGAGTTTACTGTTTCTAAGTCATGCCATTTGGGTTAAAAAATGCAGGGGTGACTTACCAGTGAGCCGGTACTACCTTATTACATGACATGATCCATAAAGAAGTTGAAGTCTATGTCAATGTCATGTTAGTAAAGTCATCAACTAAAGAAGAACATCCGGCTATCTTGGACATATTCCTCACTAGAATCGATAAGTACAATCTTCGATTGAATCCGAAGAAGTGTGTGTTTAGAGTTACTTGAGAAATTGCTGGGGCATATTGTCAATCAACAAGGTATTGAGATGGATCCTAACAAAATCAAGGCTATCCGTGAAATGCCTATGCAAAAAACTGAGAAAGAAGTCTAATCATTCCTGGGTTTTTTACAATATGTTAGTAGGTTCATATCTCGACTTACTATAGTTTGTGAGCCTATATTCAAGTTGTTAAGAAAGAAGCAGCTAGTGGTGTGGAATGAGCATTGCCAAATAGCCTTCGATAGAGTCAAGGCTTACCTTGTGAACCCACCAGTACTTAAACCTCTGATACAAGGGAAGCTTATGACTTTATATTTGGCTATTGAGGAAATGTCAGTAGGAGCAATGCTAGCCAAGAGCACAAGGATAAAAGAGAACATGCAATCTATTACTTCAGCAAGAAGTTGTTAGAGTACGAAAGTTGCTACACTATAGTGGGAAAAAACCTATGCTACTATGGTGTGGCTAACCAAAAAGCTGAGGTACTACTTTCAGTCTTACAAGATCTAGGTTGTTGCCAAGATTGACCCCATGAAGTATTTATATGAATCACCTACTTTAGCCAAACAATTGTCAAGGTGGTTGCTATTATTGTCCTAATTTCATATCAAATATGTCATAAAGAAGGTCATCAAAGGACGTGTTGTGGCAACGTTCTTAGCCGGTCAGCCAATTGATTCTGATTATGTGGAGAATCTAGAATTCCCGATGAATAATTAGCTATGGTAGAAGAAGCAAAACTCTCATGGACCATGTATTTTGATGGTGCAGTCAACAAATGAGGTGCTGGACTTGGGGTTATCATTGTCACTCCCCATAATAAGATAATCTTATTGTCCAAATGCCTAGAATTCTCGGTTACTAATAATGGGGTAGATAAGAGGCCTGTCTTTTTGGGTTAGAAGCACTCCTCTCAGTTGGGGCAACCAACATATCAGTAGTGGGTGATTCAACTTTGGTAATTCACCAAGTTGTAGGAGATTGGGAAATCAAAGAAGAGTCACTCCTCCCTTATCTTGAAGCAATTTGGGGTCTGATGGCAAAGTTCAAACACTATTTGTATCAGCATGCACTGAGGGAGGAAAATCAGATGGTGAATTCATTAGCAACATTAGCTTCCTTGTGGGAAAATCATCAGGGAAGGCCAATGAGACCATTGATTATGCAATTATCCAAGACACCCTTCTTCGACCGACCAGTGATAACAGGACAAATCAAAGAGGATCCGTAGTATTCTAACAAAGTCCAATTCTTAAGAGATGGCCGTTACTTTGATGGCACGTCTTAGTTAGATCGTATGCCATTAAGGAAATTGGTAGTCCAATTCATTATGGTTGATGGTGTTCTATTCAAAAGATCCAATAATGGTTTACTTCTTAAATGTTTAATAGGGGAAGAAGCTACTCGCATCATGAGGAACATGCATTCAGGTGATTGTGTGCTGCATATGAATGGGATGGCCTTAGCAAAGAAGATACAACATTAGGGTTACTATTGGACTACTATGATGGCCGATTACATATCTGAAGTCAAGAAATGTCACTAATGTCAGATTCATGGAGAAATCTTGCACCTACCACCCACTAAATTCTAAAATTTGTCTACTCCTTGGCCATTCTCAATGTGGGGGATGGATATAACTGGCAAGATTCGACCATCCTCTGCAAATGGTCACCGATACATAGTGGTGGCGATCAATTACTTCTCAAAGTGGATTGAGGCTGAATCCTGCACCGATATTACCGCTAAGAAGATGGCCAAGTTCATTGATCACCAAATTTTTACTAGATACGCAATTCCTCACCATATTGTTTCCGATAATGGGGTTTAGTTCCAAGCAAAAATGGTCGATTTGATTGATAAATATGGAATAGAGCATCATAGATCATCTCCTTACCGACCACAAGCCAATGAGGTGATTGAAGAAGCTAACAAGACAATCAAGAAAATCCTATCCAAAATGGTCTTCACATACCGCGATTAGGCCGACAAACTTCCTTTTACAGTTTGGGGACATAGAACAAGTGTGCATGCTCTGATAAATCAGACTCCGTTCTCTTTGGTATATGGAATGGAAGCTATTCTACAAGTTAAAACCAAGGTCAAGTCACTCAGGGTTGCCTTAGAACCTCAGTTGAATGAAATGGATTGGGTCTGTGCTAGATTTGAACAGCTAAATATGATAGATGAGACTCGATTGAAAGCTTTAGATCTCTTGCAGATGTACTAGTAGCATATGGCTAGAGCTTGCAACAATCGAGTCAGACAGCCGAAAGAATTGCTCAAAGAAGGAGACCTGGTCCTCAAACAATTGAGAAAAGTCAATAATGATACTAGGGGCAAATTTTGTCATAACTGGGATGGTCTGTATGTCATAAAAAGGTCCCCGAGTAAAGGTGTAGTCAAGATCATGGATATGGATGGCAATGAGTTCGTGAATCCTATCAACCAAGACAAACTCAAACGCCATCGCTTGTAAATAAAAAATGACAAAATAAAGAATAAGCCTGCCAATTTGAAAACCCAAAAAGGGCAGATTGAGCAAAAATTAGGTTAGCCTGATGATTCAAAAACCCGAAAAGGGTGGGTCATGCAAAAGTTAAGGCTAATAAAGTCCGTTGGACCTTTGTGAGGGGTTTAAGCAAAAATTAGGACTAGGCAGTTGAGAGTTGCTTTCTATAAAACCGTAACTAGATAGTTAGCAATGGGAAACATGTTATTTGAAATTGTTATCAACATTTGTAACCAATTTGAGATCATTCAATAATAATATCATTCTTGCTAAAATTCTCATATGAATGCGATAATGAATGCATTTTGACGTGAAAGTGATTGATTCGCAAGTTAACACATGTTTCATATTTCTACTCACCCCTTATCTCTCATTCCATGCTTAGACTTAGTATATAAAAAAAATTTGCAAAAATATTTCCAAAAGGCAAAAATATCCGATAGATTGAAAAAAGCGAGGACTATGCAAAAGCCGGCAATTTAGTCCGCTAGATTGAAAACCCAAAAAAGGGCGATCTAAGCATAAATAAGGACATTTGTAGTTTGATAGGCCGAGGACACAATATAGACACTCTATGCAAAAATTAGAACTGAAAACAATAATATTGTATCAAAAGTCTAACATGATCACATCAAAATGTCAGACCACGCGTCCTTTCTTTACCTCAGGAAGAATAGGTCCATTACCTCTGGAATAGTAGTACCAATCAAGGCTAGCCGCCAATTGTTTTTTCCTAGTAGATAGAGTCTGAATTTCGGCTATCCAACTCTTGTATCGCTCATTGGTCATTATAACCCTCTCAGCTTTGTATTTTAGTCGAGCATACTTTGTACATTTTGCCCACCTTTCAGCAAAATGTTCTAGCTAATTAGGAGGATATTCAACTAGCACGGTCTCATAAAACTCGGTAGGAATCCTTTGAACTTGTCCATACTGCTTGTATAACCTGGACGGAGAGTAGGACGTCACTAATTGTAACCTAAGCAACCACACTCCACTTGGTGACATCTCCAATAAGATGTCTGAAATCTTCCACCAAGGGCAAACCCAACGAATCTGAGTTTTAGCATAAGCCTATAGGATAGGGGTCCACTCAGCCAATGATAGCATTTAGTGACCCGATGTGGTAAAAGCATGCTCTGATAAATTGGATGGGTTATACTTCTTGATACTCTCTTGCGATGGTTCCCTCAGAGCCCATTTCTCCAAGATCTATACCTGCGAGAAAAGCATTTGTCAATATCTACAAATTTGGAAAATAGCAAGCTCGTCATAACAAGTTACCTGTAATAGTGTGAATTGGTCCCCTATCTAGCTTGGGTCCCTAGAAATAGCATCCAAATGTATGAGGGTCTCGGCCAAGGCAAAAGCAGCCGGGGAAGCCTCGCTAGCCATCTATGATATCAAAGAAATCAACCGAAAAGGTACCACAGTCTTGCCTAACACGCATATGTATTCACTTAATATCAGTCTAGCAACCATGGAAGGCTAAGCTGGGTTAACCCTAGAAGCATTTCAACACCATTAAAAGACCAAGTGAATCTGGAATTTAGCCGAATTTGGGGCATGAGATAAGAAGTCCTCAAGAAATTTAAGCCCAAAAATCCGATCTAAATCCTTCTCTAAACCAAAGGCTGGTTGGGGAATTGCTATCTTTGCTCGTTGAAGAGAAAGGATATTTAAGATGGCACTAAATTCTTCAAACATGGGGCATAGTTCTATACTACCTGAATGAAACACCCAGTCAATTTTGTCCCACAGAGCACAAATCGCCCTAAGAATCTTAGAATTCATAGAATCATAGATGTAATACCTTATATTCCATAAACCAAATGGTTTCAGCTTCTTCCAATCCTATTCACCCAGATGTTTCAGGAATTGTCTCAGTTTTACACCATAGAAGCCCATTGTTTGAGCAAATTTCAAGAAATAGACAAAATTGCAGCCTGCTAAAATTGATATCGGTACCAGTATTAATGAGAGCAGTACCGCTATCGTCTTGCCTCTACCGTGATCTATACTATTCAATCATGGGCCTTTACAATAGGGGTACCAGGAGTATAGAGCAGATCAGTTAATTTCACTGTAACAATCAAGATAATCGACAAAAAGGTTGCAAAATTGACTTCTATCCATCAAGCCAAAATTCTATACAATGATAATATGTCAAATGTTCCAAAATGAGATGTAAATTTAGAAAATGCCTAAATCTACTCTAAGCCATCTACAGAAAAAGAATCACCAGAGTCTGATCTCTCAGGTCCCTCAAGCTCCTCTGCTCCTCCTCGCATAGCCGGATCACTAACCCACTTTGAGCAAAGGTTCCTCAAATGCTTTGCCTCTGCTTCTGAAGCCTCAGCCCTAATAGTGGCACTCCTGGCTTCCTACTCAGCTCTGGCCAATCTCTCGGTCATATCCTCTAAAGCTGACTATAAATCTAAACAAATCATGCATCATTCATTATGCAATTAATCATGCGTTATACATAAATCATTTCAAAAGGTTTAGGTATTTTACCTCCATAAGGTGTCGCTGAGTAGAAAGGAGATCACCAAGAGACTGGTACCCCTAGCCAACTGCTCCACTATAGCTTAAGGCACCTATAAATCAAAACCAAACTTAACATCCAGTAAAAATCCGCATTGAAGAAAACAAATTCTTAAAAATATCAAAATCTTACATGAGTGGTGTCGGCTGGCACAAACTCCAGCCGATGAGCTGATGGAGGGAATCCCTGGGTCACCTATCTACTGACTCCCATCATGATGATAAAAGCAGTATCCAGGGCTGTTAGGATGCGGCCCTCAACAATCTATGCATGGCCAATAGGCGGAACCCCGGGTACCTGATCAATAGTAGGAGCCACCTGAGCTGCAGGGAGAGTCCTACTAATACCCGAGGTCCTCCCCCTCTTACATGAGGTAACCAATTGAAACATGATACAAAAAAAGCAAAAAAAAGCAAAAAAAAGCAAGCAAAATGAGTTTGTAAAATCATAAAGCATATTGAGGAGCCGAAAGAGAGGCAGGAAAAGGGATCGATCTCATCATGATATTAGTATAAACACCCTCGATAGTACCAGCCTGATATCCTATACCATCCACAAAGCAGCCTGATCCACCTTCTCCACCAAGTGTGGGTAAAATAGATCAACTAGCGAATCAGTAGGAACCACCCTCTCAGCAACAAATGGTACAGTCCGAAAGCCCCTCACTCTCTCCCCCAAGTACCACTCCAGGCACATAGGGCACTCCAACACAAAATGCTGGTCATCGTACAACTCATAAGCAGTAGGGACAGACACATATGGCTAGAGCCCTCCTATGGCTCTCGACGAACTACAAAATTGTCAAAAGTCAGGGTGAATAATTTTGAAAACTTTGTGTCAATACAGTTTCTACTAATCATAAATTTAAATTTTGTAGGTAAGACCCCTCAGATACGCCCAAAGAGTAGCTGTATCCCTCGACATCTTCTTCCAAGATCGAGTCCAAGAGAAGAGACTAGTCACCCTTGGGGAAATCTCACCGGCCAGCTCAGGTGGAGGAAGAACCTTATACTCAAATGCCCAGATCTACAAGAATCAAAGCATTTCAATACCACAAGCATCATTGAAGGAATAAAATTACAAAGGTCAAGTTTAGAAGATACCAAAAGAAAGAGATAGCCACACTTTAACTCCGTTAGGTTCCCTCAAGCGCTAACATCGAGACCCCAAGTAGAGCTGACCAAGGGCCATTCGACACCAACTCAGCTTGGGGACCCAAGTTAGATCCGCCAAAGCTGAAAGGAGCCTATAATGAATGTGGCTTGATCCCCATGGGAAAAGCACAGTAGTAACCAGGCCAATGAGAAAAGCCCTAATATACTGATTCCTTAAATCATCAGTCAACACTCGCTGAGCCAGCCAATGGTCACGCAGCTTGGTAAGCTCCAAGCAACAAGAAATAGGCCTCACACCCAAAATATCTTCTACATAATCTAGAACTGGCTCCTCTAGGTGGAACTTATCAGTATAGATGTCGAAGTGAACTACATCACCTCAGAATGGAAGCCCAGTCATTAGCGCCATATCAGATGGGGTGATCCTCATCTCCCTAATTGGTAAGTGAAAGGTATGGGTGATGTCCGACCACCTCTCCACATGCACTGTCAAAGTAGCACAAGAAGTGAGAGTTCCGTTCTACCAGAGATTCTCAATAAAGCCATCAAAACTAGCATCCGCCACTCCTTGGCAAACATCAGCATCAGTAATCTTGTCCACCACTTTTGACTAAAGGACAGGGATCCTAGGGTCTCTCTCAAACTCTCCTGCATAATAAAAATCACAATAAGTATCTCTGATTACCAGTTTTATATGCTTATACATGTTTACTTGAGGCCCTATCCCACTTAGAATCGCACTTAAATGAAATCTAGTTTTTGGCATCAATACCGATACAACCCTTGCTCATACTAGTACGGGTTTCATCGACGCCGATATTGTTATTCCAAGATAGTGGTACCGATATCGATAGAGGTAGAAGGCTCTCTCACCCATAGAAAAGACCTGAAAAATGTAAAAAATTGACTAAATTGATTTTTCGAGGCCTAGAATTTAATCATCTAAGGTTCTCTAACTACTCGGGAGTCTCAATCAATCCCAAAATCTGACCAAGCATGCATATTTTATATAATTTAATTTTATTTCGAAGTTTCTAACCTAAAGCTTTGAAATTTTGAATTTAGCGAATTATAAATCGTAAAATCAATCTACTAAATAGTCTGTGAGAGGTATGTGATCTATATGCGTGATCAATAGCAGGCTCAAATCCTCGATCAAGCCTGAGATGTTTCTTATCATCCTCAAGGCAATATGCCTGAGCAATGGACATAACTCAAAGTTCCAAGTCCGAAATGGTGGCTAATATAGTCTGGGGAATGATCCTAGCATTCTTGGAACCTGCCTTGTGAAAAATTGTGACAAATGGGATGAAAATTGGTGCAAAATTGTGGAAAATAGGTTAAAAATCTGAATTGAGGGTGAAAGGATGAATGGACTACTATTTGAGGCAAATGGCGCCGTTTATAGTTTTTAAATATATCGACAATGGTACCGGCATGGTATAATAGCGGTACCGACATCAACAACAGCAGTACCAATGTCTAAACAACTAGCAAACTTCTTTCAACATTTCAAACCAAATCCCTATTAAAGACAAGTAAGGTAAATATTTTCAGAGAGAAATCACATCATTTCCAAGGTATAACATTTCTAAAAATAGAATCAAACTTTAACTTTTACCTTTTGTGGGAATCGTAGCTCCGACAAATTTCCATTGGCTTGGTCCCTAACCATACAGCCAATTATTATTGTTATAGAAATCATAGCTCCGGCAAATTTCTACTGGCTTAGTTCCTAACCATACAGCCAATTATTATTATTGTAGAAATCATAGCTCCGACAAATTTCTACTGGCTTGGTCCCTGACCATACAGCCAATTATTATTGTTATTATAGAGATCATAGCTCTGGCAAATCTCTACTCGCTTGGTGCTTGACCGTACAACCAATTTTTACCTTCTGTGGAAATCATAGCTCTGGGAAATTTCCACTGGCTTGGTCCCTGACCATACAACCAATAATTATTATTTTTGTAGAGATTATAGCTCTGGAAAACCTTTACTAGCTTGGTCCCTGACCATACAACCAATTTTTACCTTATAGGAATCATAGCTCCGGCAAATTTCCACTGGCTTGGTCCCCGACCATACAACCAAATATTATTGTTGTTGTAGAAATCATAGCTCCGGCAAATTTCTAATGGCTTGGACCCTAACCATACAACTAATTTTACCTTTTGTGGAAATCATAGCTCCGACAAATTTCCACTGGCTTTATCCCCAACCATACAGCCAAATATTATTGTTGTTGTAGAAATCATAGCTCAGGCAAATTTCTACTGGCTTAGTTCATGACCATACAACCAATTTTAACTTTTGTGGAAATCATAGCTCCGACAAATTTCCACTGGCTTGGTCCCTGACCATACAGCCAAATATTATCGTTGTTGTAGAAATCATAGCTTCAACAAATTTCTACTAGCTTGGTCCCTGACCATAAAGCCAATTTGACCTTTTATGGAAATCATAGCTCCAACAAATTTCCACTGGCTTGGTCCTTGACAATATAGCCAATTTTTATTTTGTAGAGATCATAGCTATGATAAATCTCTACTAGATTATCCCTAACCATACAGCCAATTTCTGTTGATATATTAATATCTTATTACAACACTAATATTTGACTCCCTACAGAGTCAGTTTCTTTTTTTCCCTAGCATAGATATTTATTGTTCCTCTTCCCCATCATAATGGTGTATTCTCAACAGATTATCACCATATATGTAGAGATAGACTTTCATTCCAAATCAGAGTCAATCAAATATCCTTTCCTTGAGAGGCATCTCAAGTATAATCTCTTACCTTATTCCGTACTCTCTTTCACACGATCATAAAGACTTCGGTCCATTATGTCCTACGAGGGGCAGTCTGTGAGCACGAAATTTTCTCATCCTCCTAGTCGATGATGAAAGATTGGCTCTATACTTTATCGTATCCTAATATGTTAAGTTTGAAATTGATTTATGGGAATTGGCCTTGAAAAAATACATCCAGTCCCTCACACCCCTGTTGAAAACCCTAAAAAAAGTCATGAGGTGTACCCTGTCATTTGTACCGCTATCTATTATTTCCCAGTTAGTTTTGACCGACTCAATTCAAATTTCCTGTTTAAAATTAACAAAAACCGGTACCGTTATCTCTAAAAATGGTACCGGTATTGACTTTTTTGGTGGAAAATAAATCTGAATTAATTAAATTTTCCCATTCAGTTGGAGAATTAATTATTTTACCTGATTTTACCTCTCATTTTTCACTATAAATAGAGGCCTAAAATCAGTTTTTCATATACAATTAACGTCTATCAAATCTATTCTGCGAAATTAGCCCTAGGAAAGTTCTTACTAAAGTTCTGTCCAAATCCTTTCCGAGTTTTTTGCAAGTTCAGAATAAAGAGGGGAATTTATTTTCGCTTAGTTATTCTTTACCAATCTTTAACTCATTTCTTCCAATCCAATCGCCCTCCACTAGGCCAATTCCGTTTCATTTAAGATCTAACAACGGATTCACAATGAAAAGGTACACAATCTGAGACTAAAATAATCATTTTAATTTATTTCTTGCTTCAATTCAGTAAGTTTCAATTTATGATACATTAATTCAATCAAACTTATTACAATTGAACTTGACTATAAATCGATCCATTTTATTTATGTCTCATCTTCATTTCACATTTCACCAATAAGAATCCAATTAATTCACAATATAAATTACTTATATTTCACTTCCATAATATGAGTCAATTATATTCCATTGTATAAATCATTTATGTTCCGTAATATAAATTGTTTATATTCCATCTCTATAATATAAATAATTTATATTTCATTTTCATAGTATAAATAGTTTATATTGCTTTTCCATAATATAATTGATTCACATCCTAAAGTGTAAATAATTCATGTTTCATTTTCAATTATAATTATGTCATGCTCCATTTCCTATTCTATTTTTATTCCATTTCCATTTCTCATTACGAAATTAATTTATGCATAATTCTTTTATGTCATAATTAATTCATATCCCATTTTCATTTCTACCATTACACATCATTTTCCTTTCTCGTCATTTCCATTATTTGTCAATTTCAATTAATTATATTTGAGCAGGTAAGAACTCTTTGTGGTGATTTTGTTCGAGGGATTAGCTTGCAACCCATGGTACTCTTTTCTATACCTCTCTTCCCATTTCTTCTTGATTTGGGGAATTGCCTGCCATATTTGCGATTCTACCATCTTCTTAATTTTGTGAATTGCTAAGTTTGTCATGACACTGTTATGCTGGAAGAACGACACCATGATCTTTGACACCGACGTTGCTATTTATTCCAGGCCAAAATGCAATATTCCTACTTTAACCTTTTATTTGCAGGATAATTGCCCGTAATCAATTTGTTTTGTATTACATGTTATAAGCATGCGGTAGCTACCATAAAATGATGCCATGACCATGATGAGGTGGTGTGTTTGATTAGAATAGCTCTTCTTCTCATCTCACTTCGTAAAATGAATCTATACAATACGTTTAACATTTAATAAAAAATTTTGGTATTTCAATTTAAATTGGCTAAACAAATTGAATAAGTAATTCGTCCAGACCCGAATCTCTAAATTGAGGTATAGTTTTGTTCTTGGGGCAGTGCTATACCGGAATATCCTAGAAGAGCTGATCCAGGTGACGACTCTATATTTTAAATTATGGATTTAATTTCTTAAATCTTTTTGACATTGTTTTATAAATTGTTTTATATTCTCTCCTACCAATTCTATTTATCAAAATCCCTAGCCGAGTTACCAAGTTGTCTTGGTTGTCTATAATTCATGACTCTACTGTCCTGAAAGGAAAAGTTGCCTTGATTAACCCTAATTGACCCGATAAAGCAAATGCTGCCCGTCCACACCCAAAAGAACATTGTTCGCTCATAGGGTGCAGGTTTTGTGGGGCAAATAACCATACTAACCATAGATTTAAAAATGGTTATTATGATATATATCCTTGGCCTAAAATGGTTGATAACTAGAGAGGATCCAAATCTGAT
This sequence comes from Euphorbia pulcherrima, assembly GCA_947683365.1. Taxonomy (NCBI): domain Eukaryota; kingdom Viridiplantae; phylum Streptophyta; class Magnoliopsida; order Malpighiales; family Euphorbiaceae; genus Euphorbia; species Euphorbia pulcherrima. The sequence continues at coordinate 45,263,704 of CANTUS010000015.1, forward strand.
TGGGTACCCAAACCCACTTGATCTATTTTGTAGGTATGCCTTAGGTCCACTAAAGATCAACAAACACGGTATATTGACAGTGGATGCTCAAGGCACATGACTGGTGATGAAAAAGCCTTAATCACTTTAATCCGGAAGAAAGGTGGTAAAGTAAGCTTTGGAGACAATCTAAAGGGATAGATCATTGGACATGTGACCATTGGATCTGAATTAAAAATAGAAGATGTCTCACTATTTGATGGACTGAAGTTCAACCTGCTAAGTGTAGTACAACTCTGTGACAAAGGAAGAAAAGTCACCTTTGACTCCGAAGGCTGCTCAATCATTGATAGTAAGTCAAATCAACTCATTCTTTATGCACCTAGAGTAAATAATGTTTATTCTATCAATACTAAAAATGATAAAAAGAATATATGCTTGGTGTCTAAAGAAGAAGAATCTTGGCTATGGCACCGGAGGTTGGGACATGTTTGTATGAACCTCCTGTCCAAACTAGCCAAAAAAGAATTGGTTGTGGGTTTGCCTAAGGTTGCCTTTGACAAGGATCATATCTGCACTGCTTTTTAATTAGGTAAACAAACTAGAAAAAGTTTCCCTTCCATCTCCTATATACCTTCGAAAAGAGTTCTTGAACTCTTGCATATTGATCTTTTTGGCCCAATCAAGCCAATGAGCTTAGGTAGAAGAGAATACACTATAGTTATAGTGGATGATTATTCTTGCTGTACCTGGGTTACTTTGCTAGCCAAAAAAGATGAAGCCTTTGACCATTTCTCAAAAATATTTATTCGGATAGAAGTAGAACAGGACATAAGCATTGCATGCATCCGGAGTGATATTGGAGGAGAATTAAAAAATAAGCACTTTGTTGAATTCTATGAATCCAAGGGCATTGAGCACAAGTTTTTTGCTCCTTATACACCTCAACAAAATGGGGTTGTAGAAAGGAAAAATAGAACTAGTTGAAATGGCTCGAACAATGCTAAATGAGAATAGATTGCCTAAGTACTTTTGGGGTGAGGCTGTAAACACTGCATGTTACATTCTAAATAGAGCTCTCATTAGAAAGACCATAGACAAAACTCCATATGAAATCTGAAAGGGAAGGAAACCCAAAATTGGGTACTTCAAAGCCTTTGGATGTAAATGCTACATCCTAAATGATAGATAGCAACTAGGAAAATTTGATCCTAAATATGATGAAATAGTTTTCCTTGGCTACTCAGTAAATAGCAAAGCTTACAAAGTATACAATAAGAGAACTAAAACTATGGTAGAGTCTATACACGTAGAATTCGATGAGACTAACCATGCAGGAAAGAAAAACCAAGATCTGAATGATATAGTTTCAGATGAAGTAGAACTAGCAAATGCTCAAGATCCTTTTTAAATAAAGAAGTACAATGAAGAGGATGATAAAATAAACTTCAATGATAATCCACCACTAGTAAATCTCCATGTTGAAGAAATTAACTTTAATGATGAACAAGTACAAGAATAAGTTGATGTAAATGATGATCAGGTTCCACAACTTCATGAAGAACTTTAGAGAGAGATTCGAATTTGCAGGGACCATCCAATTGAAGCTATTTTGGACAATGTCCAAAATCTAGTTATAACCAAAGGACAACTTAATAGGATGAAGAGCCATGCTACCTTTGTCTCCCTCATTAAGCTAAAGAAATTTCAAGATGCAGAAGGAGATGAAAGTTGGATGATGGCTATGCAAGAAGAGCTAGATCAATTAATAGGAAATGATGTATGGGATCTAGTACAACCTCTAGAAGGAAAATCAATCATTGGCACCCAATGGGTATTCCAGAACAAGCTAGATGAATCCGAAGTTATGGTGAGAAATAAAGCAAGATTGGTTGCTCAAGGCTACAATCAGCAAAAAAGCATTAATTTTGACGAAACATTTTCCCTAGTAGCAAGATTGGAGGCAATCAGGATTTTATGTGCCTTTGCATCATTCATGGGATTCACCTTGTTCCAAATGGATGTCAAAAGTGCCTTTCTAAATGGAGTCATTCAGGAGGAAGTCTATGTCAAGAAACCATCAGGATTTGAAGATTCAAAGCATCCAGAGCATGTGTACAAGTTAAAGAAGGCCCTCTATAGACTAAAGCAAGCACTAAGAGCTTAATAAGAGAGACTCACTTCATTTCTCGTATCCAAGGGTTATATCCAGGGAAAAGCAAAAACAACCCAATTCATCAAGAAGAAAAAGGGTGATGTCATTCTTTGGATGACATCATTTTTGGAGCAACTGATGAAAGGATATGTACGGAATTCAACACTCAAACGTAGAAGGAATTTGAGATGTTAATGATGGGAGACCTCAACTTCTTCCTTGGTCTTCAGATTAAGCAAAGTCCGGATGGGATATTTATAAACCAGTCTAAGTACACCAAGGAGATATTGAAGAAGTTTGAGATTGACAAGAGAAAGCCAATGTTCACACTAATGGGATCAGACACAATTCCGTCCAAGGATTGTGATGGAGAAGATGTAGATCAGAAACTTTACAGAGGGATGATTGGATCACTTCTATACTTAATAGCTAGCAGACCTAACATACACTATGTAGTTTGCTACTGTGCTAGGTATCAAGACAAGCCAAGGGATTCACATCTCAAAGCTATAAAAAGGGTTCTTAGATATCTTCTAAGAACTACTAAAGTTGGTCTATGGTATCCTAGTAATGGCAATTTTACATTGCAAGGGTACACTAACATAGATTATAGCAGAGATATACTTGAGAGAAAAAGCACATACGAAGGCTATCATTTTCTTGGAGATTGCTTGGTGTCATGGTATAGCAAGAAGCGAACCTCTGTAGCCTTATCAACCATAGAAGCTGAATATATGCCTGCAGGAAGCTGTGTTGCTCAACTCCTATGGATCAAGTAGCAACTGGAAGGTTATAGTGTCCAAGCAGGATTTGTTGATGTTATGTGTGATAATAAAAGTGAAATTGATGTATCAAAGAATCCAGTGCTGCATAGCAGGAAGAAGCATGTTAATATCAAGCACCATTTCATCAGAGATCATGTCATGAAGAAGGATGCAATTTTGGTCTATATTCCAACAAATGAGTAAAGGGCAGATATCTTTACTAAACCACTAAGTAAAGATCAATTTAACAAGTTAAGAGAGGTAATTGGAATGTCAAATCCAATTTAAAGAAGGATTCGGAAGACAAAGAGTAGTTATTTTAGTCTTCTACAAATCAAGGTGTCAAGGAAGAAAAGAAAAGTGATTTAACTGTGAATCTGGAAGGAATATTTCCAGCTCAGCATATAAGGAGTGATGATTGGTAGGAAAAGCGCAAAAAAATAACTATACATGTTTTTGAATTTCAAACGTTTATTGGCCAAAGCACGCACGATAAAAATTACAACTATCAAAAGAATAAAACCCTTCCCATTCTCCTGTTTAAATGCCATTACCCTCTCTCATCAAAGATAACTGCCAAAACACTAATCTAGTTAACTTTAATTGCTTTTGGATTACCATATTACCCTTACCTTGGAAATTCTATAAAGGCCCCAAATTTCCATCATCTTCCTCACATAAATAATTCATCTACTGTTACTCTATAGAAAAATCCCTTAAACCCTAAAATTCTCAATTCTCTTCTCAAATCCTCTCAAATGGCCAACACTCTAGCAAAATCAACCCCTCCTCTAAAGAACACCTCCAAGGTGGAAGATATCCTTGACACTGATTTAATCTGTCAAGCGAGTAAGCTCAGACATAATTATCCCCTCTAATTATCTTGGTGATAATTTCCTTTTCTCTACTGAACCTTATGCCCAACTTCTAAAAGACCAACATCTAGAGGTCTTCCTCCTAATGAAAAGCCCAACCTACCTAATTCTTGTAAAACAGGTTTTTGAGAATCTCAAAACCCACACCTACTATGTTGCACTTCGGACCACATTGGAAGGGAAAGTAATAACTCTAACTCTAGAATTCTTTGTCACTCATCTTAACATAAAGAATAAGGGTAATGATAAGGACTGACAAGGATGAACAAATGGTGAATTATAATCCTAATTTACGGCTTCTAGAGAGATTCTTTAGAGATAAGTGTTCAACTCTATGGCCAGAAAGCCCAAGACTACTTCAATTTGTTTTGGCCAAATTTGTCCTGATCCAAAGAGGCTCCCTAAACACTACTTCCTCTTTCATGTACTGTATTCTTCAACACTGGGTGGAAAGTAAAGTTCTAAATATACCTGTGCTACTCATCCACTATATGAGACAACCCATGTACTCCCATAGAGGCTTGATCACCAAAATCTTGGTTGAAAATGGAATAGATCTCAATAAAGAAGAGTCAGTGGAAGGCAAGATAATTCTAGAGAAGAACTTCCAAAAGTTGACCTTTGGTGAGACTTGGGATGAGGAGAAGGCCCAGAGGTAGAGGAAAGAAAAGCAAGAGAAAAGTAGGGTCTAGAAGGCCGGAAGCATCGTGAAGAAGGCTCTGGTGCCTAAGAAGGCAAGAACCACAAAACCCAAGGCCTAAAAGAAGATAAATTTGGGGCCTATGGATGAAGAAGCTATGAAAGAAATTGATAAGGATACTGTGACTCTCACTCTAATCATGAAACAGAAGTCTTTGGAGAATCCTAGAAAGAGGCTTGTTAAGGCTGCAGCCAAGAAAAAGAAAGTGGATGATTTAGAGGCAAATGAGAATATTGCAGTTGCTACTACTGTAATCCGAGAAGGTAGGAAGAGAGGGGCAGAGAAATCTATTGAGGACAGAGAAATCTATTGAGGACATTCTTTAAGAAGGAAATGACTTTAAGAGTGCCACGAAGGAAGAGGAGATCGTCCCTAGGAGAAAGCAACTGATGAAGAAGGGGCCTACTTTCACTGAAGCTCTAAGGGCAAAGAAGGCTAAACTAACTACTAAAAGGCCAACTACTAGGATAACAATCAGAGAAACTGTACCTAAAGCCACTAAAGCAGAGGTGATTGTAAAGGGTAAGAGTGAAGGGAAAGGACGTAGAGATAACTGCTCATACCATTCATCGGGAGGATCTAAAAGATGATGGTATGATGCTAGCAATCTAAGATAGTCTAAAAACTAATAAGCCTGTCCTCACTCTATAAGGACCCGGAGGGTCATCCAAAGAAGTAACACAAGCCATTCCTCCAATTACTCCTATTTCACAAGTCCTTATATCTCCTTCCAATCTCCAAGTGCTACAAGATGGATATAGTGAAGAAGATCAGTTCATCTTCAAAGCCAGCACAGAACCTCTTCTAGATTCCCTTCTAATTCAGGAAGATGAGACAGTAGAAGTTAGAATAAAAAGTCCTGAAAAGGCATAAGTAGGGGAGATTTAGGACACTACCAATCTTTTGGAAGTTGAGGTGGCAAAGGAAACTGAATAAGTAGCACAGTCTACAGAACAACTGAGCATTGAGGCAACTCTTAGCCTTAACTACAATATTGCTATTTTTGTGGCTGTTGATGCCACTAAAATTCAAGGTAACTTGGATGCCACTAACACTATAAGTGCATCCAAGGTAGTTGAGCCTAGCCTGGTGCTAAATGCACCAGAGGAGGGAGAAGGTATGAGACCCACTAAGCACACTAATATAGTGGACTCACAGGGCGAGGCCCCTCTAGAGGTTAGGGTTAAAGAGCAAGGAAAGGAGAATGCTGATAAGGAAACAGAATAAGAGGAATATGGAATTGGCTCTAGATCAAACTTAGAAAGCTCTGGATCTAAAGAAGAGTCTTCAACAAATAGTGTGGCGAGGAGGAAAATAACCAAAGAAAAGATTCCACCAAACTTATCCACCACTAGAACTAAAAAAGTACGCATGGCACTAAATTTACTGAGCAAGCTACCCTTAAAGGGAAGTAAAATAATGAATTCAAGCCCATCCTCTGGGACATATGCACAAAACTGAGTTCAGTGGAGAAGTTAATGAAAGACAAATCCATGGCTCCAAATATGAAAGATGAGTTAGGAGGTATAAAGACAACAGTGGAAAATATTGAGAAGAGGGTGAATCAATTTCCCACTACTGATCAAGTAGTAGAAACATCTCTTTCCAAGATCACTCCTACTTTAGCCCAACTCAATTCTTCAATAATAACAATAAATAGATCAGCAACCTAAGCTACTACTGGAGTAGAAAATAACTATGCTACCATCATGGGACATGTTACCTCCACGTCCACTAATCTGAAATATGAGTATCTAGATCATAAGTTTGAAACCTTTCAAAAAATTCATTGCTAATGCACTTACTGAATCCCTTAAGGAAACCTCCTCCAGACTCACCTCCTTCACTGAAGAGCAGAAAGGCTTCAAAAAGCAGCTCTCCAAGCTTCTCAAGGATGAATTTCCCAAACTCCTTGAGAAAGCTGTGGATGACATGATTAGTGATTGCTAATCTCAACTCTCTAGATCTGAAAAGCTGATTAATAATTGGAAGGAGACCTTTGATATTGAACTCCGACACATCAATTAGAGCATCCACAATGGAAGAAAAGCAGTAATTGAGGAGGTTCAAAAACTCTACTCTGGTATGAGTAAACTAAGCCTTACTTCTCCTTTTTCTTCCTCTGCAACTTCATTTGCTATTTCAGAGAGCCTACTCCTTCCAATTTTCAAGGAATTGGTCCAATGCATTCGAGACACAAGCTTCTTTGGATATAAATGCTCGCTTACTCATCTCAAAGCAATGTTCATATTCTTTTAGGAAAAAGACAGACAACATGCCCTCTCTATACACCCAAACCTTGCTAAATCATATGCACAGCTGTAAAAGATCATCAAGCCACTCCATCTCATCCTTGCAACTATAGACAAAATTTTTGAGCAACGTCTAGTAGGGAATGCAGATTACTCAATTCTTTCTGGAGCCTGGGAAAAGAAATGGGATCAGTGATACTATATGGTTATAGACCCCCAATAGATGTAGAAAAAGGGGGAGAAAGGAAAAGATAAGGAGGGAGAAGCATCAAGAAAAGATAAGGAGGGAGAAGCATCAGGAAAAGATAAGGAGGGAGAAGCATCAGGAAAGGAGACGAAGTAGTACAGTTGTCTAGAATAGTTATTTTATTGTAAAAATCTATAATAGCTAGTTATGGAATCTTTCACTTATATTCTTCTATAATTTGTAATCTTGAACTTCATTGATGTTAACTAATGTTAATAATAGAACAAATATATAGTGAATACTTACTCAAAAACGGCTTCTAAGTACAACCATCAATTGTACTTAAAAACCTAGAAGCTAGAATGCAAAAAGATTTGGGGAGTTAGGATGCTAGAATTATGGGGGAGAACATTGTAAATGACTAAGTATCAAGAATCATACTCAGCTCATATCCCATATTTACATGCTCACTGTACTTTGGTTTTTGTTTTCATCAAATGGGGGAGATTGTTGGAAAACAATGATCCGGAAGAATCATATTAAGAACTAGCATCCAGATCAGATTTGAAGCAAATAAAACCTCTAAGCCCAAGAAGAGCATCCGAATACATATTTAAGATAACAAATCCCTAAGTCCATGAAGGAAGCATCCAATTAGAGTTTGGAAAGGAAACGAACTACTAACACCATGAAGAACAACATCCAGAGGAAGAACTGATTGAAGAGAATCCGGTGTAGGATTGAGTCTTAAGACATTCAGAAATTCCCTCCAAATATTGGCCTCAAGTCAAATAACCCTCTCTAACTTCAAAAATGAAAAAGTGACAGCTTGTACGCATTTCATAAAAGGATGAAAGGTTTGACCTGGAAAGAGAAAAGGGTAACAACCTTTTTTTAACCTAGACCAATGGTGTAGCGCGTGGAGCCTAAACAAAAGAAAAATTTGCATAAAAGTTGGCTGTTCATAAAAACCCAAACAAACGATCACTGACACCTTTTTGCATCAATCCCAACAATTTAAAACGGGTCAAATGATGTGTCTAATGGGTTGATCAATGGCACATGTAGTGCCATTCGTACCTTATCAATGGTGAAGATTCAATTTTATGTCAATGATACACAACGGCTACATTTATGATCAAAGCCTATAAAAGAGAAGCTTCACATATTGAGAAGGTGCTGATTATTTTCACAAAAAGCTATTACATTGAGAGTTCAAGCTATTTCAATCAGTAAACCTAATCCCCCATAGAACCTTTAACTCAAATCAATTTATAAGAATTCACAACTAAAAACTATGAACTTGTAGAATTCAAAACCCTCCTTTTGGAAAACCAATTATAAATCTCATACTTGGATGAGTGTTGAGATTAAGACTCAGCTTAAACTAAGTGATATATCCCTATGGGACTTTGCTTAAATTTGGGTAGAATTTAAGTGGTATATCCTACTAAAGAGAAAGGACTCAGCTGAAGATTGGTGTCTTTAGTGGTATATCCTACATCCGGAGGAGAAGATCTCCGAAGACAATTATAAAGGCTTGAATCCTGCCCATTGAAAGGAATCTCACTAGTGGACAAAGCTCAAGGAGGAAACTCCGAGGACTAGGAGGGGCCGAACCAATATAAATCTTTGTGTTTGAATTTACTTACTTTATCTCTGCTTTAATTATATTTTTATTTATACTTGCATCATTCGGATCAAATATATCTGGATCATTTCAAACACGTTACACAGACTTTTTATAAGTCATTGAATTCCTCAGAAAGGGTCATTCACCCCCTCTGACCCTAAATACATATGCACAAGGACCAACATATCTAATATATATGTTACAAGTCAAATATAAGTCTCTTTGTATTTGCACTGCTCATTGAACTGTTATATATCTATCTATCATATATCTATCATAAGTCTAATATAAGTTTGTAATAAGACTCTTTATATTTGCAATGCTCATTAAATTGTTATATAACTACTATATATCTATTATAAGTCTAATATAAGGCTGTTATAAGTCTACTATAAGGCTAATATAAGTCTCTTTGTGTATTTGCAATGCTCATTGAGCTGTTATATAACTACTATATATCTACTACATATGTTATAAATCTAATACAAGTCTCTTCATATTTGCAGTGCCCATTGAACTGTTATATATCTACTATATATCTAATATATATATATATATATATATATATATATATATATATATATATATATATATATATATATATATATATATGTTATGAGTATGTTATAAGTCTTATATTAGACATGTAGCATATGTGTAATAGGTTTGTAACAGGTCAAAAAAAATTTGGAAAATATATTACAATAGATGACGTTACGAAGATTAAAATGAGATGAACAAAAAACTCTAGAACGACATGTCAAAAAAATAAACGGTTTGAGAGATAAATGCAAAATAAGCCAGAAAAATAAAAAAAACCAAAATCACATGGAGCGTATAATGGTAAAAGTAAAGTTAATTAAATTTGTGGCATTTTGATGGCAAATTGGCCAATTTTGGCTATCATCCCAGTTGATGATGGTTCCCCTTTGGGTATTTATCAAGATTAGTCATATTTACAAAAATATCTACACAATTGCAATGCTTGTTATAATTTTTCTTAACTTCTTTTAAATTTTATTTACACAATTCCCATGTTACTTGTTCTTTTGATTTTTCCTTAATTTTCATTTATCTCTCAAAAGTTTTATTTTTTCGACATGCCGCTTCAGAGTTTATTGTTTGTCTTATCTTTATCTTCGAAATGATATCCACTATGACTTTTTTGACATTTTTTATCTAATAGATATCCAATAGATCATTGATAGATATCTAATAGATTACTAGAAATTTCATTGTATCCATTGTTATGCGGTAGCTTATAAACTGCTACCGTTGAGACCATTGCTAATTTTTTGTAGGTACAATTTAGGAGTCCTCTACCTTTTAACATTGGATATTCATGTGTTATTTAACTTATTTCGATTTTATTATGGAATTTGGACAAATTGACTGTATAGATTTGAGTTACGAGTGGACTTTCAGGAGTTGAAGGGATTATTTTGTTGAGGATTTTTTTGCAATTGATCTCTTGCTACGTCTCTTTTTTTGTTGTTTTTAAGAGATCAATTAGTTGTTTAACTTATGTTTTCTCATTTACCAGATATCTATAGGCATCTATAAAAAATCTATTGGACTTCGACTATATTCTATTAGAAAATCTAGCTCAATGTTAATATTTAGACATCTGTAAAAGTCTATTTTAAAGTTCTGATCTATCAAAAATCTATCTAGTGTTTTGAATCCAAGTTCTTCTAGTTTTACTGATTTTTATTCGACTTCTACTAGATAACTATTAGGTATTTGATAGTTCAAAAAAATGTTTGAAAAACAAATATCACAGTGGATGTCATGTCAAAGATAAAAAAGAGAAACAAAATATTCAAAAGTGCATGTCAAAAAAATGGACGGTTTAAAAGATAAATGCAAAACAAAGCAAGAAATTAAAAATATATATGACAGTGCCGCATCATTGAGGGGGAACGCATGAATGTAATTATTTCCCCCTATTTTTGTTTTTTTGTTATGAATTAATCTTTTGGCCTAAATTATTTTATATTTTAAGCCCCTTTATGAAAAAGCCCCTTCCCTTTTTGTAATGATACTTCCATAAAGAAGTGGAAGAATGAATGGTATTTAATATACATATACATACATATACATATATATATATATATATATATATATATATATATATATATATTGTTGGTCCATGTTGAGGGGTGATATAGGAGTCAGAGGCGGGGGGGGGGGGGGGGGGGGGGGGGGGGGTTGATTGACTCCTTTTCATTTTTGGATGTGAAATAATAAACTTTTCATTCAACTGATTTTAATTTAAGTGTTGACAAAAGTTTACTAATGAATCTGGTTTTTGATGTATATTATTTACTTATTAGTAGAATATAATCAAAGTAAATTTCTCAAAGTAAATAGATGTAGAGTAAAGAGAATCAAACATAATATTTTTATACTGGTTCGACCTTGCTTACATCTAGTCCCCAGAGTTTCCTCCTCCGAGCTTAAATCCACTATATAATCTCCTTTTGAGATAGAGAACCCTTTACAATCCTGGAATCCTATGCACATATAGAGTACACCACTCTTGCTACTTTTGATTCCACAATCTAAGAGTACCCTCCTCTTAGATTCTTCTATCTCATCAACTTCGCCAAGTTGTGTTCAAGGTTGAAGACCTCAACATTCTTGCCTACTATGTTATGACTTAGAAGCCACGCCAAGTCCCCCTTGCCTAGCTTCTGATCACCTCCTCCTTAATGGATTAATTAAGGAACTGTGCTTTTGTACTTTGTTATCAAGTAGCACTTACACCAGATTTGAAATGTATTATTCTAATCAAGCTTTTGTCTTACAAACAGATATAAGAATGAATTTGTTTGCTTTTACGAATTTGCACTATTTTGATTTTGATTTGTGCACTTGTGGTATTGCTCGACTCTATTGAGGGCTATGGATAGATGAGTATTTATACTCTCTTGCTATAGTTGACTGTTGATGCATGCCTGGGCGAGAGTTCTTTTGACCGTTGTAATATGACCAGTACATTCCTCAAAGCGGCTAGATTCTAAGGAGCCCTTTTTGTAGTTGTCTCTAAACAACTTCTTCCTTTGTGACTGTTGGATTTGTGGATAGACCAAGATCAATCTTTCCGTTAAATAAGTCCAAGCTTGGTTAGCTCTCTTCATACTCTAACTTCTGCCAATTACACCATTTTAGTGCTTCCAGCTTTCCATGTGTCAGGTGTTAGGTGGCAGAAAGTAGCTTTTAGCCCTTGCTAGTGAACTCACTTTTGTAGAGGTGTCTCATCTCTTTTAGTGAAAGCCAAGTAGCTAGATTTATAGGACTTGTGGAGATTAAGATTGCCATTCTTGAAAAGGTAGATTCACATGAGCTGCCTAGGGATTATCAATTTTTCAAAGATATCAGTTGGTTCTGAGAATATTGATGCTAACATTCCCTTTTGTCCTTGAAGTATTTTTCCTCTGAGCCTATTTTCTTCTTAATGAGGTGAACAACTTCTGATTAGGTAGGTTGAGCTTCTGATGCATGTGATTCTAAGGAATCCTTGGTGTTTCTCAGAGTTAGTTTTCTTGTGCCCTTTTTCTTTCATTCCCTTCTGATGCATAATCTGCTTGTTTCATGCTTTATCCTTGGAATGATGCTTCAGAGATCAAGATGTGATGTCCTTAACTCTGAGCTTGACTTATATCATGTAAACTCTTAACTTGGATATATCCTTCATGTGAGTACGAGTTCTTATGGCTCATATAGTGGATTTGGCTTTTGAAGCTTCTAGTTATGATGTGGTCTGATTTAGCCTGTGAGTAGTCTATCTTTGTATGTGAGCTAATGTATCTTTTGATGATTGCTTCCTAGAGTCTGGTTTGACTTATGAGCTAGTGATGTTAGGAGACACCTTTCTTTCTAATGTGAGGTGAAAAAGGATATGATATCAACTTGTGTTGACTTAGTCTCATAGCCTTACATATTTCTCAGATATTGATCTTCTCTTGTGAGTGTAATCTTCTTTTGCTTTTATCTTCGATTCTTTCTTATGAGCACAACCTATAATCTTTCTTGGATCTTCTAGATTCTGAGTTCTTCTTCTTCTGAGCTTGATCTAATGGTCTTGTTATCTTGATTCGATCCTTTGTTTATAGTTTTTGTGAGCACGGAATTTTCCTATCCCCTTAGTCGATGATGAAAGATTGGCTCTATACTTTACTTTATCCTAATATGTTAGGTTTAAAATTGATTTATGGGAATTAGTCTCAAAAAAGCGCATCCAGTCCCTCACATATTATCAAAAATCCTAAAAAATAATCAAAAGGGGTATCCCTATCATCAGCAGGGGTAAAGTCATTGGTAGATAATGGTATCGTTATCCCTTATAACGGTACCGTTGTCTATTGTTTTCTGATTAATTTTGACCGACTTAGTTCAAATTTCCTGATTAAAAATAGCCAATAATGGTATCATTATCCCAAAAAATGGCATCGGTGTCGATTTTTTGGCAGAATATAATTCTAAATTAAATTCGATTTTCCCATTCAGCTGGAGAATTTATTGCCTTACTCGGTTTGAAGCCTCAATTTTCACTATAAATAGAGGACAATAATCAGTTTTTGATATACAATTCACATCTCTCAAATCTATTCTGCAAAATTAGCTCTAGGAAAGTTCTTATCGAAGTTCTGTCCAAATCGCTTTAGGGTTTTTAGGAAGTTTAGAATAAAGAGGGGAATTCATTTTCGCCTAATTATTCTTTACCAATTTTAACTCGTCTTTTCTAATCCAATCACTCTCCAAGTGGCTATTCCCATATCATTTTAGATCTAACAACGGATTCACAACGAAAAGGTATACAATCTGAGACTAAATAATCATTACAATTCTTTTTTCTACTTTAATTCACTAAATTTCAATTTACGTTATCTTAATTAAATCAAACTTGGTACAATTGAACTTGATTATAAATCGATCCATTTCAATTATATTTCACTTTCATATCCCATTCATGCTCCATCATCAACAATAATCTAATTAATTCACAATATAGATTGCTTATATTTCATTTCCATAATATAAGTTGTTTATGTCTTAATTCTATGAATTATTTATATTCCACAATATAAACCGTTTATATTTCATTTCCATAATATAAACGGGTTATATTTCATTTCCATAATATAATTGATTCATATCCTAAGAATGTAGATAATCCACATTTCATTTCCAATTACAATTGTACCATATTTTATTTCCCATTTTATTTGTTAATAATATTCCATTTCCATTTCCAATCGTATAGTTGATTTATGCTTTATCTTTTTATTTATGTCATAATTGATTTATATTCCACTTATATATCTTTTTCTTATTTTTATTTTCCATTATATGCTATTTCCTTTTCCCGCTATTTCCATTATTTGTCAATTTCATTTAATTATATTTTAGTGGGTAAGAGCTCTATTGTGAAGATTTTGCTTGTGGAGTAATTGCTTGCACCCCGGGTACGCCATTCCTAAATAACCCCTCTATTTCCATTCTTTCTTGATTTGTGCAATTTCTTGCCATACTTGTAATTCTTAATTTCATGATTTGCTAAATTTGTCATGGCACCGTTATGCTGGAAGACCGGCACCGTGGTCTTTGACACCGATGTTGCTATTATTCTCGGCCAAATACACTTTTATTTGTAGGATTATTGCCCAAAATCAATTTGTTTGATATTACTTGTTATAAGCATGCGGTAATTTACATAAAATGATGCCAAGACAATATTGAGGTGGTGTGTTTTGATTAGAATAGCTTCTTTTTTTCTCACTTGTAATATGTTTGACATTTAATAAACAATTTTAGCATTTCAATTTAAATTGGCTAAATAAATTGAATAAGTAATTCATTTCGGACCAAAATCTCTAAATTAAGGTATAGTTTGGTTCTTGGGACAGTGATATACCAAAATTTCCTGGAAGACCTGATCCAGGTGGCGACTCTATATTTTAAATCATGGATTTAGATCCATGAATCTTTTTGACATTATTTTATAAATTCGTTTTATAAATTATTTTATATTCCCTCCCACCAATTATATTTATTAAAACCCCCAGCCGAGTTACCAAGATGCCTCGGTTGCCTATAATTCATGCCTCGATTGTCGTAAAAGGAAAAGTTGCCTCGGTTGACCCTAATTGACCCGAATAGTAAAAGCGGCCCACCGCGCACTTGAAAGACGTCATCCACTCACAGTGGCAACTCTGCTGGGGATCTTTTCTACTTTCTTTAAAAAATCGTTTAAAAGATTTGATGAATACCGAAAAATTTATTGAGCCAAATTAACTCAATATTGTTTATTTCGTGCATCATATTCATTGCAGTAGTTAGATTAATGGAAACTCCGCTGGGGATCTTTTCTATTTTCTTTAAAAAACCATTTAAAAGATTTGACGAATACCAAAAAATTTGTTTAGCCATATTAACCCAATATTATTTATTTCGCGCATCATATTCATTGTAGTAGTTAGATTCTTTTGTATTTTACGACAGAATCACCCTTGTTATTGACCGTGTTACTTTAATGAAGCTTCGCCTATGATTCTTCACGAGACATAGGGTCACCTAGCGGGTAACCACTAATGACAGTATCACCAATATTCTTCACAGGAATTGGGATGCCGTAATGTCATGGGAGCCTTCTTCATCAACAACTTGACTATAAGCTTGCATATAGTAACCTAGCAACTTCCCCTTAGGACTTACCTAACTCATGTTTAATAGATTTAGGTCACATCTTGTTATCTACTATGAATCACAAGGTTTAGAGCCAAGACTAGATTTAGAAGCTTTACCCTTTGCGTGGAGTAATAAGGAGATGGAAGGTACAAGGTTAGAGGAATGATTGCCACCTACATGTTATCTAACCCTCATTATTGTGCTATAAGTGTTGCCATGTTAAAAGTTGCCATGCTGAATGTTGCCATATTAAGTGTTGCTGTGTCATTTGCTACATTTGTTGAGTCTATTGTATTTTCCAAATTGCTTTATTATTTCCCCCTTGTCTTTCGACAAGATGTCTCATATAGTAGTCACTAGATTCATGCAAACCCTTTTGAGATGGTATCCCACCGATATCGCCTTTTAGCCCCGTATCCATGATACATCATCATACTGTCTGCTTTTAGAGGTGTCACCTTGATATCTTGATTATCCATTTTACCTTTGCATACCATTGCCCTTCCTAGAGGTGTCCCATCGATGCCTCGCTCAATCCTTATCCATGAACTAATTATATGCATCTCCAAATCATCATCTTAGAGATACCATGTTGATGTCTTGCTTAAACCATTATTACCCATAGAGATGTTGTGTTTTCATCTCGCCTAAACCCTAATGTTATCATGCATTTACCTATGCCATTATAACTAGAGATGTCCCATCAATGTCTCGCTCAAGCTCATTTTTGTTCATGCATAGAGATATCCCACCGGCATCTCACCTTTCACCCATATGTGTTTGTAATGTGTTACATCACGCATTACCTCAATAAACCTTATGTCGAGTTTGGGTTGTTAAACCCTAGCAATCCCTTACCTGCATTATGATTTCCTACCGGTATTGCACTCACCTTGTTTTTTTCAAATAGTGTCGCATAATATTATTTCATCATCAGTCTGTCTGGATCCATATAACCATGTGTACCCTAAGATTTGGAGTTATGTCACCCTTGTTTCTCATGGAAATCTTAGAGGAAGCCTTGTTTCCTTATGTGACTAACAGATTTTTGTTCTATGAGCACACTGCACACACGAGTCTTACCTGGGTCGCATCACATAGCATTAACTATTATTTGGCAGCCATATTCCATACATTCACTTTAAGCAAGTTCTTTATTTCATTTATTTATCCATGCACAAACCCATGCATGGATAATCCAACCTTGGCCTCTCTCAATTTAGAAGAGGGGTGACATTCACCTGGTCCAAATTATTTCAGAATTAGTTCTAGTTTCAGTTCAAATGGATTCCTTTTCTAAAACTGATGCTCTTGTGGGAGAGATTAGCACAACCTTTGTTGAATTATTGAAGTATAATCAATTCAAAGGCACTTTTGAAGACATGGTGTAGAAAATGGTAAAAGAAGCTGTCGTTAGCAATGAGGTCTCTTGCAAGAAGGAGAAGGATGAGATTGAATTTAAACCTTTGCCAATAGAATTTGCTGTACCCATTCCCCCACATTACTTTGGGAATGAATCTCTAAACCTCCATCTGAATCACCATGAAAACTTCATGAAATTGAAGGGTCTGACAGATAAGCAGCTAGTGGCCATGTTTCCTTACACTCTATAAGGGCTGCCTGCTGAATGGTTCCTGGTTTAGCCTAAGGAAGTAAGAAGCATTTGGTCACAACTTGCAAAGGCTTTTCAAGACCATTTTGCTTATAATATCAAGCCTCAAATCAAGATCGGTGATTTGGTCTCTTGTAAGCTAAGAGAGAATGAGGAATTCCGTAGGTACTATAAGAGGTGGATGGATATAAAGGTCCTTGTCAATCCGGTGCACTATTAGAAAATCCTGATCGACATCTTGGTTAGTGGGACTTTGCCTGAAATCTGAAAGAGGCTCATGTCTGAAAGCTTCAATGAATTTAGCAAAGTTTATAAAGAAGCACCAACCCTCAAAAAATATTGTGTGAAGCAAGGGGACGACCATGGTATTTCCCTATGGAAGGATGATCTTTCCGTCCTTATTCAAAAGCTGAGAAAGGTTGGGATCCTAAATGGATCTTCACCTTATATTACTTCAATGGTAGATACGGCTGGAAATTTTTGTGCTTATCATGTCATCGTAGGACACCATACCAAGAACTACAAGACACTTTTAACTATTATAAAAGGCTCATAAAGGAAGGGTAGATCACATGTCCCACCCCAAAAGGAAACTGGGTCCTCTTAGCCTACATAGCTTACAAGGAAAAGCTAGATCTAGAGTTCTAACAATTGTTGAGGTTACATAAAGATAAGATGTGGGAATGCATACAGTTAGCAAATGAAGAAGTGCAGAAGTATTAATTGATCAGCCCTCCATCCAAGATCGTTCATATTCCTAAGGGTTTCTATTTTGACGAGTCTTCTTCCCTAGCATCATCACACCTTGAAGAATACATGAAGTTTATGAAGATTTTCAATTTACATGTTACTCGTTGGCCCGACCAATTCACTATAACACTTAGTGGAAGAGCACTAGAATGGCATACAAACCTTCCCTAATCCCAAAGCCTTCTCTGGGAGGATCTAAGCAAAGCTTTCTTATCCTACTTTTATGCTCCTCCGCCACCAGAAGAACCACAAGATGATACCCCATGGGAAGAGGAGCTGCTGCCTCAAGATCCACCTATAATTATGAGTGAGCTAGTTGAAGGTCTTGCCTTTTATAATGTGGCGTATCATGTTGATGATAAGGAAGTTAATAAGGGTGAATTAATCTATTCATTCCTAGCAGCTTGTTTCGAGATTTTAGAAGGATAGGCAAGTTTGTTAGAGTTTATCTTTGTTGCACCTGAAGAAGTCGAGTCAAGAGGAGAAGAAGAGCCAACTGTCTAGTTAGAGGATGATTTTCTTGTTTCTATTTCTGATGTTTTTAATGTGAACAATGAAGCCTATGAGGCTAATTTATCAATGAAATATAATCCTTTTGTTTACTTTTTTGATGTCTCACCTAATGACACTATGCATTTATTTGAACATTCATATAATGTGTTTAGGATACATGATACTTCTATGCATGAACTTAACTTGGGTACAAATGATAATCCTAAATTGGTATATATTGCAAATGATATATCTCCCAAAAAGAAAAATGAAATAACAAAAGTCTTAAAAAAGCATGTGGTAGCATTTGCTTGGTCCTATGAAGATATGCCAGGCGTTGATTGTGAAATAGTCGAACATAAGATTCCAACCAATCCTAAGATCAAACCAATTAAGCAAAAGCTTCATTGCTTGAGACCTAAATGGGTCGAAAAGGTTAAGGCTGACATATCCAAACAGATCAAAGACAAGTTCTTAGAAGTGGTTGAATGTCCAACTAAGGTGGCAAATGTTGTTCTAGTAGCAAAGAAAGATGGAAAAGTTTGGGTCTACATCGATTATCGTGATCTCAAAAAAGCCACACCTAGAGATGACTTCCCCGTTGCCACACATAGATGTTTTGGTTGACAGTGCAGCTAGAGCCACCATGTATTCTTTTATGGATGGGTATTCGGGTTATAATAATATTCTCATGGACATTTACGACAAAGTCAAGATAGCCTTTATCATTGAATAGGAGTTTACTGTTTCCAAGTCATGCCATTTGGGTTGAAAACTGCAGGGGCAACATACCAGAGAGCCGCTACTACCTTATTGTATGACATTATCCACAAAGAAGTTGAAGTCTATGTCGATGACATGTTAGTAAAGTCATCAACCCGAGAAGAGCATCTGGCTATCTTGGACAGATTCCTCACTAGAATCAAAAAGTACAATCTCCGACTGAATCCTAAGAAGTGTATGTTTGGAGTCACATCTAGGAAATTTTTGGGGCATATCATCAGTCAGCAAGGTATTAAAATGGATCCCGATAAAATCAAGGCTGCCAAAATCTAAGAAAGAAGTTTGATCATTCTTGGGTTCTTTACAATATGTTAGTAGGTTCATATCTCGACTTACTATAGTTTATGAGCCTATATTCAAGTTGTTAAGAAAGCAGCAGCTGATGGTATGGAATGATCAGTGTCAAATAGCCTTCGATAGAGTCAAGGCTTACCTTGAAAATCCACTAGTTCTTCAAACTCCAATATAAGGAAAGCCTTTGACTTTATACTTGGCCTTGAGGAAATGTCAGTAGGGGCAATGTTGGTCCAAGAGCATGAGGATAAGAATGAGCACCCGATCTAATACCTCACCAAGAAGTTGTTAGAATATCAAAGTCGCTACACTATAGTGGAAATAATCTATGCTACTATGGTGTGGCTTACCAAGAAACTGAGACACTACTTTCAGTCTTACCAGATCCAAGCCATCGCAAAAATTGACCCCATGAAGTATTTGTGAGAGTCATCTATGTTGGCTAGGAAATTGTCAAGATGGCTACTACTTTTGTCAAAATTTAATATTAAGTATGTCACGAAGAAGGCCAACAAAGGGCGAGCTGTGGTAGAATTCCTAGCTGGTAAATCGATAGAATCTGATTATGTGGAGAACCTAGAGTTTCCCAATGAGCAATTAGCCGTGGTAGAAGAAGTGAAACCCTTATAGACTATGTATTTTGAAGGTGCAAACAATAAATAAGGCGATGGACTTGGTGTTATCATCGTCACTCCTCATAATGAGATACTCCCATTATATAAATGCCTACAATTCTCGGTCATCAATAATAGAGTAGAATACAAAGCCTATCTTTTTGAGTTAGAACCGCTCTTCTCAGTAGGGGCAACCAATGTATTAGTGGTGGGTGATTTAGCTGTAGTAATATGCCAAGTTGTAGGAGATTGGGAAATCAAAGAAGAGTCAATTCGTCCTTATCTTGAAGAAGTTTGGAACCTAACAGCAAAGTTTAGGCAGTATTTGTATCAGAATGTATTGAGGGAAGAAAAATCAAATGGCAGACTCATTAGCAACATTGGTGTGAGCGGACGACCTTTTTTGTGAAGGCGAAAAATAAGCACAGCGAAGCGTGCCATGGATTGGTCCTCGATTTAGAAGAGTCACTTTGTCCTTATCTTGAATCAGTTTGGAACCTAACAATAAAGTTCCGGCAGTGTTTGTATCATCATGTATTGAGGGAAGAAAAATCAAATGGCAGACTCATTACCAACATTAGTGTGAGCGGACGACCTTTTTCATGAAGGCGAAAAATAAGCGCAGCAAAGTGTGCCATGGATCGGTCCTCGATTTAGAGGGTGTGATGAAAATCATTAGTTAAATGATGTTGAAGTTGATATTTTAGTCCAATTTATGTTTTAGAGGAGGTGGGATCAGAATCTCGTCCTTGAGATAGAGTCGCCACCCAGTTCAGCTCAACTGGAAATTTTTGGGTACGATTTTCCACTGGGTGGTAGACCGCAGCTCAATTAGAGATTTTGAGCTCGAATGATGTTGTCTATTCTTCATTTAATAAATCAAATCATTTATTTTTCAATAAAAATTCTTTAATTCATATGCTATTTAAATCCTCCTAATTAGAGTTTTCGGTTAATAATATCCATACATCACGCAGCACATCATGCAAAAATCGATAAAATAAAGCAAGTAAAATAATTATTACAAGGCTTTACAAATTCCTATACATTTTTCTAATGTAAATACCAAGAGACTAAAATCAGGTCTCAATAGATCTTACCACCTCAAACTCAGCTCAAAACACGATAAATCACCCACAAATAATCATCAATATAGCACAAATAATACACAAATAATTTTCCAAGGGGAAACAAATTTTAATTGAAAGAAAAATAATTTTTTATGGATTTTATAGTAAAAAACATATTTTTAAGACATTTAATGGTTATTTAATCGATTAAATAATTAAAAAATAAAAAAAATTAGATTAAAAATTAATAAATACTATTTTAGATTATTAGAAAATTTTAGAACATTTCTCGAGTAGTAAAACTGACTGAAAATGCAAGAAAACGATAAAATATGGCCAAAAATACAAAATACGGACCATATGGCATTTTTACCTGGCACCTCCACAAGTGACCCTTGAGACCGCTATAGGTGCAGCTGCCACCGCTATTGTTGTAGCGGTGGAGGCTACAGGTGTAGCGGTCTTGAGGTCACTTGTAGAGTTTAAGAAAAGATGCAAAATGAGGGGGGAAACAGGCATTTTTGCACCCGAAAAATTAAAACCATTGAAGTTTTAAGTCGATATCAACATTATTTAAGTAGATTTAGACTTAAAACATCAAAATAGTATTAATTTTTCACATCGGGGGAGAAAAAGACCCAAAAACATTCAAAATTGCAGAGACCTCTACATGTGTAGCAGTGAAGGCTATAGATGTAGCGAGCTTGACAATTTCGTCTGTTTTGCAAAGATACCGAAGAGAAATGGGCAAGAAACCCCAAAATCAACCAAACCAGCAGCAAATAAATAAGAAAAACAAGTAAATAGATAAAAGAACTCAGTTTTGTTACCTTCAGGCCGTGAATTTGCTTTTTGAGACTCGAATCAACCATTGGTGAGATCTTTTTTGATGATTTTGTGATGAAATGGCGATGAAAATCGCGACAGAATCAGTGCCGAATTTTAGGTGGTATTTGGAAATATGTCTCTAAACCTATTTAATCCATTTTCCTGCGATTTCTAATCGATATTAATGTTTAAGCTATGAGATTAAGCAAAAGAACAACTAAAAACCGAGTTTAAAGAAGATTAAACTCAGTTTTATGCCTTTCTAAAGCGTTCTCTCTCTAGTTCATACCTCTCTCTCTCTTGTTCTTCCTTTTCTCTCTAATTTGATGTTTCAATTCGAAATTGTGAGAAAAAAGTCCCTCATTATCTCTCCAAACAAGGCTTAAATACTTCCACACACAAAAATACACCGACTTTGGGTGAATTTTCAGGGAAATATTGCACCCAATCACGAGGAGAGAGAGGGGAAAAAGTGGCACTGCTCGAAATTGTCCGTGCCAAGGTTACCGCTACCGATGTAGTGGTCACCACCGCCGGAGTGGCGGTGGCCACTACTCCAGTAGCGGGGTAGGCCAGTCCAGTGGCGGCAACTGCCACAACAATGGCTATAGCCGCCACCATGGTGGCGGTGGCTGGCACTTCAGTGGCGGTCACCGCCGCTGGCAGTGGCTCCGGGCAGGCGCTGGAGAGGAAAAAAACTGCACTTTGGAAAACGGGTTGCTAAACTTCAAAAATTTATAACTTTCACCACAATTATCTGATTTAAGCGATTCTTAACATTATGGAAACCTCAAATAGTCTAAAATCTAGGAAAAATAATGAGATTTCCAGAAAATAATCGAGTTTAAGAGAAAATGATGAAACAATTTACTACATGCGGGAGAAAGATTACGGTTTGTTTTTAAATGCATTTTAATGATTTTTAAGCGCGGTCAAAGGTCCAAAATCATAAAAAAGGTAATTTCCAAGTGTGATTCGAACCTAAAAGAATAGAACAACTAGTCTATAAAAGGTCAGAGAAGAAAGTCATCATTGTTCCAAGGCGATTGAAAAGCCCGTGCTCACAGGCTGCCCCTCAGGAGATTATCACTTGGAGGGCCAAGTGTGATCTCGCAAAAGAGCAAGGGATAGAAGGTTATACCTGAGTTATGGTTTCTTGAATCGGTTGTCTACTGGGGCTGCCATCAACAGACCTGTCAAGAACAAAGCTGACTTGAAGATTTTGATTCGATATTGACTTCGACTTCCATATGAATTTAAGGTAGACTGCTGGTTGCCTTATGTTACCATAACATAACTGAGGATTAAACTCCCAATCGAATGGCATTACGCCGCTCCATTACAGACACTCTGATATAAATTGATGGTTGCCTTATGTCACCGTAATATAACTGAGGATTAAATGCCCAGTCGAATGACATTGCACAACTCTAATACAGAAACTTCAATATAAACTTCTGGTTAGCTTACGTCACCATAACATAACTGAGGATTAAACGCCCTGTCGAATGGCGTTGCACCGCTCCATTACAAAAACTTCAATATAAACCACTAGTTGCCTAACGTCGCCAAAACATAACTGAGGATTAAATGCCCAATCAACTGGCTTTGCGCCACTCCATTACAGTAACTTCAATATAAACTACTGGTTGACTTATGTCACTACAACATAATAGAGGATTAAACACCCAGTCAAATGGCATTGCGCTGCTCCATTACAGAAACTTCAATATAAACTACTAGTTGCCTTATGTCACCATAATATAAATGAGGATTAAACAACCAGTCGAATGAAATTGCCCTGCTCCATTACAGAAACTTCAATATAAACTGTAAGTAGCCTTACGTCACCATAACATAACTGAGGATTAAACGCCCAGTCGAATGGCATTGCGCCGCTCCATTATAGAAACTCTAATATATACTGCTGGTAGCCTTACGTCTGTTGGGAACTGACACCCAATTTGAACATGCATAATAGGCATGATGGAAATTCAAAATTTTGTCCCTTGTCCCTATGAACTCCTATTAGTAGCATATAAATTAATTACAGTCGTAACTAAATTAATTCTCTACTTAAACTAGCATGCATAAGCTAGGCGTACCATGATTCTAAATTATATCCTAGCATAAAAATATTTTATTTTGAACATATTATAACTCTAAGTTATAGTCAAGGTATAAAATAAACTAAGCATGCAAAATAACCTAAGCATAATTATTATTCAGTCTTAAAACGCTTAATTGAAGGACTTAATAATTAAAAGAGAATTAGAGGACTTACCAATTGAAGTGTGCTTTAGCATAACCTTCTTACACAAGCTTCCAAGTATAGGTTAACCTCTATGAATATCCACACGAACCTCAGCAACTGAAACCTCCTAATGAGGAAGAACCGCAGAGCTTTGAGTAGCTGCTAGACCACTTCAAAACCCACCCGAAATAAAAGGAATTTGAGAGATATCGCATTGGAATCTCAAATCAAGGCTCGAATGAGCTTGCAGTGCATTTGAGAAAGGGGAATGAGAGCTGTTTAAATAGGGGGAGCAAAGGCTCCCTGTAATAAATGCAGATTTAATGCGGGATTATTGCGAGATTAAATGCGGGATTAAATGCGGACTAAATGCGAATTTAATAGGAGATTAAATTTAATCCTCCTTTCTTTTAATTTATTTTATGACCTTAATAAAATTAGTTATCGATCAAAATAAATTATTGGCTTAGCCATATAATGATTTAATCATTTTAATAAACACTTTAATTTATTTGCGACCATAATAAAATTAGTTATTGGTCAAAATAAATTCCTGGCTTAACCATAAAATGATTTAATCATTTTAATTAACACTTTAATTTATTTATGACCCTAACAAAATTAGTTACTAGTCAAAATAAATTACTGGCTTAACCATAAAATGATCTAATCATTTTAATCAACACTTTAATCTATTTATGACCCTAATAAAATTAGTTACTGGTCAATAAATAAAATCTTTGGTCTAACCAGGTAGTAGTTCAACCATCCCTTTAATATTTTTGTAATAGACCAAGTCTATTAATTCTTTACTCAGTCCGATGAAAGTTCAATGTGTGCAACCTTATAGGATCCCATAATATTGAGCTTTTAAGATTTGACCAATCTTTGTTCTATAGGAACTATTAGCTTGAGGTTCTACATTGTGAATAGAACTCGATTACCTTAAACGAATGTAGTACACCTCTAGCAAGGGTCCACCATCCCCCATTACTCGGAACATCATTTGTGCTTATGCCTTAATCCTGATTTTTGCAATAGTTGTCTAATGCGATGAACTCCTTCCATTCTTTAGTCTTAGTACCATCTAGTTTGTTAGGTTTGATTAAAGTGTTAACCCACCAATATCGAGGTTGCTCCAAGCTATCCCAGTTATTTGTTTGTTACCAAAGTATGTTACTTTTTACCATAATATGTTTGACTAGAAATTATTTCTATCAATCACATACTCTGATAAGAGGTTTATAGTAATCAACACTTCAACAAGCAGCCAAGTAAAAACTCCTTAATATATCCAGAGTGATGGATTCTTTCTGACTACATAGCTTGCCAATGTGCTGTCATCACTATACCTGTAATCACCCGTGGCACCCTAAATTAATAAGTGAATAGGTATGACCCAAAGTATAGCAATAGTACTACATAAGGTAACTAATATCACAAGTATGAGGATATTTCCAAAGCTACTGCACGAAGATAAACATTAACACATTGATATATATATACCAAGTGTTTATCTTACTACGGCCTCCAATATATCTTCCAGATATATCCATTTGTCAAACTCAAGGCACCATCTTCAGTCTTAAGAGGTTAACTTCTTAGACCCTTTCCAAGAGAGTTGACCACATGATAGTCTTGTACTGCTCCATCAATATCCTTTCTTGATGAAATTATGACTAGGGATAGTTTAGACATAATCATAATTGCACATGAAGAAGGTCTCACTACACGTAGTCCCAATATAGTATCTCTCACTTCATGCTATGTATTATGTCAAGGAACTTTGTACAAAGATATCAATGAATATGTTTTAACCAGTCACAATATATATGAACACATCGATATAAACAAAAGATTAAATGCCTTTATTAATTAAACAAATTGTTTGTACCAATACATAATTAAGATATATCGCCCTAATTGGTTTAAGGGAGTACATCATATCTAACGAACTCCCACTTGCACTAAGGCCAATTAGCCATATGTCTTACTCCATATGCTTTAACATGCTGGTCATGTTTGACTTGGTCAATGGCTTTGTTAGATCATCCATGAGGTTTTGATCAGTGGGGACATATTCTAATCTTATTATCTTACCATTAGCAATCTCCTTAATTATATGAAACTTTCTAAGTACATGTCTATTTTTCTGGTGAAACCGTGGTTCCTTTACCTGAACTATAGCACCATTGTTATTACAATACAAAGTAATTGGATCAACAATCTCAGGCACCACACCGAGATCACCAATAAATCCCGTTAACTAGATTGCTTCTTTTGCTGCTTCAGAGACAATAATGTTCTCAAACTCTATGGTTGAATCAATAATAGTTTCCTTCTTGGAACTTTTCCAACATACTGCCCCTCCATTAAACACATATATAAAACCTGACTGAGACTTAAAGTCATCCTTGCCATATTGAAAACTCATATCAGTGTAACCTCTAATTGTGAGTCACCATCTCCATATATCAAGAACTCATCTTTACTCATTCTCAAGTACTTAAGAATTGCCTTAACGGCTACCCAGTGCTTTTCACCTGGATCCGATTGATATCTACTCATAAAGCTCAAGGCTTGAGAGACATCTGGCCTAGTACATTTCGTATCTTACATGATGGATCCTATCGCAGATGTATAGGGTATATCCTTCATGCACATTCTTTCCTGAGCTGTCTTCGGACACTTAGTCTTAGATAGGTTTATTCCCTTTGTCATTGGGAGATAACCTTTCTTTGAATGCTCAAGGCTGAACCTATTCAGTACCTTCTCTATATATGTACTTTGAGAAAGACCTAACGGCCTCTTGGATCTATCTCTATAGATCTTTATACCTAGTATAAATGCTGCTTCTCCAAGGTCTTTCATGGAGAACTTCCTTGACAACCATATTTTAATACTTTGAGGAAGAGAGATGTTGTTTCCTATTAGCAGAATGTCTTCAACATATAACACTAAGAAAACGACTACACTCCCACTAGCCTTCTTGTAAACACAAGGTTCATTTATGTTTGGACAAAAATCTAGTTCATGGATTGCCTGATCAAACCTAATATTCCAACTTCTGGATGCTTGCTTATGTCCATAAATTGACCTTTGTAATTTGCATACCTTTGAGCCATTTTAAGGTTTAAAACCCTCAGCTGTGTCATATACACATCCCGATCCAAATCCCCGTTCAGGAACGCTATATTAACATCCATTTACCAAATCTTATAATCATGATAAGCAGCAATGGCGAGGAGTATTTTGATGGATTTAAGCATGGCTACTAGTGAGAAAGTTTCATCATAATCAATACCTTCAAGTTGACTATAACCGTTCACAACCAACCTTTCCTTATAGGTAATTACATTATTGTCCATGTTAGTCTTCTTCTTGAAGACCCATTTGCACCCGATAGGTCTAACCTCTTCTAGTGCATCGACTAATTTCCAAACTTAGTTTTCATATATGGAATCCATTTCTAATTTCATGGCTTCAAGCCATTTAGAATCTGAGCTTTTCATTGCTTCATCAAAAGTTCTTGGTTCATCATCCTCCTTAGGATATAGTTCCCTATCATCCGTGATGAGAAAACAATATTTTCAGGACCTTTATGAACATGACCTAATCTTTACAATGATTGTGTTTTGACAGGTTGTTCTTGGATCACACCTTCTTGTGTATCTAGAACGGGGTCAATTAGCTAATTGTCTGTTTCTTCCTCTTGAACCTTTAGTTCAATATTGCTCCCATTGACTTTTGCAAGTAAGTGTTCCTTTTCCAAAAAGTGAGCACTCCGAGACGCAAATACCTTCTATGCTTTAGGTTGGTAAAATAAATATCCAATAGTTTCATTTAGATATCCAATGAATAGAAACTTGTCAGACTTAGCATCCAACTTATCTAATGCTATCCTCTTTACCATAGCATGACAGCTTCATACTCTTAGGTGACTCAGAGATGGTCTTTTATTACACCATCTTTTGTAAGGTATAAAGTCAACTGATTTAGAGGGCACTCTGTTTAATACATAAACTGCGCTCTCTAGTGCATATCCCCAAAAGGATTTACTGAGATCTGCTTGGCTCATCATGGACCAAACAATATCTAATAAAGTTCGATTCCTCCTTTCAGACACTCTATTATGTTGGGGTGTATAAGGAGGGGTCCACTGGGGAAGTATCTCATTTTCCATTAGATAATCCTGAAACTCTTAACTTAAGTATTCTCCACCTCGATTAAATCAAAGTGCTTTAATACTTTTCTCAAGCTATTTCTCTACTTCAATTCTGAATATTTTGAACTTCTCAAAACTCTCAGACTTGTGCTTCATTAAGTATAGATAACTATATCGTGAATAATCATTAATAAAGGTTATGAAATAGGAGTATCCTACTAGTGCCTTAACACTCATTAGACCACACACGTCTTTATGTATAATTTCCAATGTACTAGTGGCTCATTCACCCTTTCCCTTAAAGGGTAACTTCGTCATTTTTCCCTTTAAACAAGGCTCACAATCACCATAATACTCCACTTCTATTGGGCCTAAGTCTCCGCATTTGTATTACTTAGTTAAGCGATCTTTGTTTATATGGCCTAAATGACCATGCCATAAGTAGAAAGATTTCTCATTATCTAATTTTTCTCTTAGCATCGTTTAAATTGAGAATGTGATTTTGAAGTCATGAAATATCATTTGTCATATTACGATAAAATATCTTTCACAACTTTGATAATACCTTTTATCAAATTAGAATAAAATTCCATCTGCTGTGAAGCATGAAATAATATTTTATAATGATAATTGAATACCATTTCGTCAGATTACAAATTTAGTCAAAAGGAGATTTTAAGTTCTTATATCAATAGCAGCCAACAAGCTTTAATAAGTTTCCGTAGGTACAATTCTCCTTTTGCCAAACCTTTACTTCTCATTAATATCTATACCTTCGTATGGATATGTGATTCTCATTAGGTATTCCATACCAATTTAGAATTCCCTTGAGATGTAGAATTTCTCAATATTAAACATCTTAAAGTGGAAGCTTCAGGCCTCCTCTTCTCATGCTATGAGACTTTAGCCATTTTGATCTTATTTCCAATATTCTATATTGAAATAAAGATCTTGTTTCCAATATTTCCTGTTGAAAACAATCATTTTGTCTCCTAGATAAAATTTTCAGTATTCTTTTACTTTTCTCATCACGCTGCTCTATCCTGCTTCAATACTAGACACAATATGTCCCTCTACTTCTTTGAGATATGAACCATTTAAATTTTTGACTAACTGGTCCACCATTTTTCCATTAAAAATATTTTGCTATAAAATTTCCACCATAGGAAATCCTTTCCCTAAGATATAAAGATATTGACTTTCAAGTCCATGATTTTATGATGCCCTTATAGCTAAGGTAACATGGATCTTAACATTTGACTTGATGTTTATCGTTGTCTCCTACCAGCTACTTACATAAGGTAATAGGGATGTTAGCAACCTCTAAGGTGTTGTATCCTAGTTTCCTTTATGTATTTCATGCATATATGTTTTAAGAAGAATTGCTTGCATCATGTTGCTTGAGGATTGTCCTCACATTTCTAAACAAACCCTTGAAGCTAGAGCCAATCAAAATTAGTCATCAATTTGAACGTTTGTATTTAAATAAAGATTTTAACCAAGATGTAAGAAAAGAAAAATTTGTTCAAACTTTAGTATATAGTACATGTATTTAATATAAGGACTTTTAATTAAATACTTTTATCCTACCGTTTTTCAAAATTTACAATAACCCATTCTATTGAATTTGGGAGATTTAGCCTAGCTAAAATTTCCAAGTAGATAGCATCTATAACTAGTCTAATACGACCCCCAAATTTATGAGTCAAGCTATATTAGTCAGTTGTATTTGGAATTCCATTCCATTTGCATCGTGTGAAATTGCTAATTTATTCAAGTTCCCTAAAACCAAGGGACATGTGCTCTTACGTTAGCATCTCCTTGAACGTGTCTCAGTCATACAGCTAGCCCCCAATTTTATGATAGACTACCCATTCCTGTTAAGGCAGAGCCTATCTTAATTTTTATCACCGGTCGATGTAGATGAAAGGAATGCTTAGCGCAACACTTTATAGTCGAAAAATATAGTATCATAAATTTTAGTAAGGAATGCTTAGTGCAACACTTTATAGCCGAAAAATATGGTATCATAAATTTGAGTGAGGAATGCTTAGCGCAACACTTTTATTGGTGTTAAACATCTCACCCAATCTAGGATTTATTAGATGGACATATTTATAATAATTTATATTAATTCAGGGAATTTCAAAAGTTATTTATAAGGCTTAACCTTAGGTGGGTTCAAGCTCTTTATTATAATTATTCCATCAACCTAGATTATATGCAAAATAATTAACATTTTTATTTGTTATATTTATATTACATTTCATTTAAGCTTTCATTCAATAATTTAATATTTACTTTGTTATAGAAACATATATAAGAACCATCTTATATACTAGAAATAAATTAGTCCATATTTAATCCCCTCTTTGTTAACTCAAGCTGGACCAATATATATTCCCAGGTAGGAGAGGTGCCTTATAAGGAGTAGACACCTTGTCCAATCCTTGCCAGAACATATATGGGCACAAGCTTGAAAAAACATGGATTCTCTTGGACTAATAAATTTTGTTCTTTTAATTCATGCAAATGGAAAGCGTCTATAACCCATGTAATTTATATAATTTATTGAGTCTTCGATAAGTTTGAGTAAGTTGAGTAGGTTTATTCGAAATTATCTATATCCATTTTCTAACCTTGAAATGAAAGCCTAAGTTCATCTATTGTTCCAAACAATTTAATAAACTTTAAGTCATTTCATATAGAAAATAAAATTTGATTTTCTTTTCACTTAAAAATGCACTAAATAGGCAGGCTCTAATACCACTGTTGGGAACTAACAGTCAATTTGAACATGTATAACAGGCTGGATGGAAATTCAAAATTTTGTCCCTTGTCCCCAGGAACTCCTATTAGTAGCATATAAATTAATTAAAGTCTTAACTAAATTAATTCTCTACTTTAGTTAGCATGCATAGGGTAGGCATACCATAATTCTAAAATATATCCTAGCATAAAAATATTTTATTTTAAAAATGTTATAACTCTAAGTTATAGTCAAGGTATAAAATAAACTAAGCATGCAAAATAACCTAAGCATAATAATTGTTAAGTCTTAAAATGCTTAATAAAAGGACTTAATAATTAAAAGAGAATTAGAGGACTTACCAGTTGAAGCGTGCTTTAGCAGAACCTTCTTACACAAGCCTCCAAGTATAGGATAGCCTCTATGAGTATCCACACGAACCCACCAACTGAAACCTCCTAACGAGGAACCACAGAGCTTTGAGTAATTGCTAGACCACTCTAAAACCCACCTAAAATAAAAGGAATTTGCTCTTGAGTTACTGCATTGGAATCTTAAATCAAGGCTCGAATGAGCTTATGGTACACATGAGAAAGGGGAATGGGAGCACTTTATATGGGGGGAGTAAAGGCTCCCTATGAGCGAGCATAATTTTTATGGGTTAACAGGCGGGGTACGGTGCCCGGAGCACGTTCTATGTGGTTTGGTTTGAGAAAATCCGATTTGCTTAAATGCAATGACTTTGTGTAAGCCAAAAATGTGATTATATTGAGAAATATATTTACACATTTTATTTAGAAAAGATATTTTTAAAATAAAGCATTTTTACTTTATTTAAAAAAATAAAATAGAGTCGTATCCTGGTTCAGCTCCACCGGAAACTGTGGTATACTGGTCCAAAATGGGATTTTTATACCAAAACGGAAATGAGATTCGAGGTTCCAATGTAATAGGAACTCATATTGTTCAAATTGTTTAATTTAATTTTAGAATTTTGGAATTTATGGTAATTTCTGCATTACAACGGTTTTATATAAGAAATAAATTCAAGAAATAAAATAGGCATTATAACCGCATAATAAATAGATGTTTGCTACCAACATTTTGGCAGAGTAACGGCCACATTTGGATTTTCGCTCGGAAACTCGGATAGGATTTCCTCACATTCTGGATGTTTATCCGTACCTGTGAACTTATTTACACATATTATAGTTTAAGTGGCACTGGTGGCTCACTTAACGAGAGAAATGGAATGCAATATGCAATAATAAAAATGATAAAAATGAACTTTAAAGTTGGGCTTTGAGATAATTACCCTCAGTTTACCTTATCATCTATCTACGATGGCTTGAGAGCTGGTATAGGACCGAATTTGTTAGGGAGTGTGGTTTGATTGGAAAATAGGTTTAACCCAAGTTATGGCTATAATCTTGGATTATTCCTATAGAAAATGCGGGATTTTTGAGAAATTGAGTCATTTTTAGACCAAAGATCACTGTGAGATCTTGATCTAAAAAGACAAGAAAACGAGTTTATATCTAGTTTAGATAATAAAGCTCGGATCTGGAAGTGTTTTGACAGAGTTTTTGGGCTTCTTAGGCTCCCAGAACAAAAAGGGACAAAATGGGTTTTTTGATTTCTACCGTCTGTTGAAAATGAGGGGGGTGAGCCCTTATTTATAGAGGAGCGGTAATTAGCCGGTGGGCTAGTTACGTATCTAATAGAATTTTACTTAAAATCCCATAAATCCTTGCTAGATCTCGGTAAAATGTGGTATTTTACTATAGATAGGTGATTAGCCGGCGGGCTGATTACCTATGTTTTACCAAATTTTGACTTTTTGATTTTTCTATAGAAAAAGGTAAATCGAAGCTTCCATGGAATGTGGATTTTTGAATTTTGGATTTTGATTGAAAATTTGATCCTTTTTTGTTCTTTTACCTGATCACTAAACAAAATAGGCATAATTCCTCATCCGGCCGGAATGGACCTGTGCTAACAGTTTGCCCCTTGCATACATAAATTTCGTGCTAGAAATTTTGTCGTATGAGAAACAAACAAATCATGTGTGTGTGAAACACAATGAGTTAAAATATTTTTAATCCACAAATTTTGAAACAAAGTATATTTTGCCCTTTCGATTAAAAATTTATAATGAGTTGCACGAGATTAAAATTGACTGGGGGTCAAAATAAATATTTTCAGGTACTTAATGCATGAATGACTGTGTAGAAATAACTTTTAGGTCCGCTCGTTTAATAAACAATGTAGAAAGTGGATGAAACATGCAAAATTGCAAAAATATTCAAAATACACGTAATTAGTCGGCGAGCTAATTACCTATGTAACGGTAACTTTTATACCCGTTACTCATTTACGTGTGCAACGCATAAACATATGACAGCTGGCTAGGTAATTAGCTGGTGGGCTAATTACTTGTGGGCTATAAAAGCAGCAACTTACTCCACATTTTCTTCACATGTTGTATAAGCTTCACAATGTTTGCTCGGATTTACTGACCATCCAAGTGATTACTCGCATTGTGGTTATTGATGGCCAACAAGTGGAACTTTCTGAAGTTCTTGCCGAGGCATTATATGGGCTTCCTCCGACTTCGAAGTATCACATAATTGCTCTAGGGGATTTTATCCAGCCTGCTTTGAAGCCTTCCGACCATCTTTCCCGGATTCTGGCAAGCCTTATCACCAATACCACATTATTTATATATTTTCTCAGTTTTGTTCATTTGTTGCCATTATTTATTTTATTGCTTTTTAAGAATGCAATGACTTTCGATAATCGTATGATTTATAGAAAATTGGTGTGTGATTGGTGTACATGCATTATATTTTTACAAGTCACTGACCATAAAGGTGGCAGTATTTCCCATTTTTATAAGTGGTATAATGTGCTATCCCTTGGTGCTAAGACCATTGTTGACGGGACGTCTTTGGGGAAGATGGTGAGGAATTGCAAGTAAATGAGATCTCGCTAGTATTCATATATATTGACTGGTACTCCTACCCATATCTTGAGTAGTTGGTCCAATACTACCCACACTTTTCATTTCTGTTACAGGGAGTACACTATCACTCCGCTGGACTACTACGCCATCACAGGTCTTCCCTTCCACTGTAACGTGATTCACTTTAATGCCTATTTTACTTATGACAACTTTAATATGTAGACCGTTGAGGCTTTGATTGGCTATTCTAGGGATAAGCCCAAGCAAGTTTCTTGTGAGAAACTCATGACCTTTTGGACCATTAGGGATAGGAGACATTTGACTTCTGCTTACGAGGACAGAGCTTTTATGGCTGCTACCTTGTCTTGGCTGTGTTTTCCTATCGAGGTGCGATCGTGAATCTCCATATTTTGCCCACATTGATCTATCCATCCGTCTTTGATATGTATGCCTGTGGCTGACTTGCGTTGGGTCATTTGTACTGGGCCCTTGATCAGTGTGTGAGGAATAGGATTGGCAAGTTTAAATCTTGTCTCCAAATCATCTATATAAGGGTCTAACTCCCTTTTCTTTTTTTCATGAGCATTCTTGCCTATCTTTTGATGCTTTAATTTTATTTGACTTTTTACAGGTCTGGTTTCTTGAGATGGGGATTCTTTCGAGGACTAAGCTGGTGCAAAATGGTAGCTACCCATTTTGTCCTCGTCTGGCACACTACTGGAGCGGTTGGGAGATTGAGTCTCCTTCTTCTCTTTCTATCTGCCTTCGTACTCTATCTTCGGAGTAGGTATATCTTTATAGCACTTTTGACTTGCTACTATTACTATATCTGATACAATTGTTGTATCAAAGCTTGGTTTCTTTTCCTTCTTTCAGATCAAGACACAGCCTTGGGGGCACGAGCTTCACTAGCCGGAAGTCATGAGATTAGCTGGGGAGTTTGTGAATACCCAGTTGATTATAAAGACTCCTTTCTATTTGGAGTGGCACCTTGAGGAGCATATCCAGGGTTGGCATATTCCTCCTAGGTCGCATTCCATCCCTCTATAGTGCCCAAATGGATTTTCTGGCCTCTTATCTGACCTGACTTTACATAGTTGGCTTTTGATGGCTTACACAGCGCCTCCCTAGAGCAAATTGGGGGGGGGGTATGAGGGGTTCTGCTGTTTGTAACTACTTGGATGGCCAAAGACAAACCTTGTTCTTATCCAGCCTCAACCAGACATTCACAACCCTTCTGAGGGTGATGCTCCTTCCACTTCTGCCTCAAGCAGGTGAGCTAGATTGGGTTTCCCTGGGATTGTTTGGATGACAGTATCTCTTTTTCATTGGCTCGGATTTCTTTATTATTTTTTGATTTTATACTTAGCCTAATTTACTCATGCTTCGATGTTTCTATAGGATCACCAAGGTACGAAAAGGCATGCATCCACTTCCACCCATGTTGGGAGTTCTTTAGCTTCATCGGTTCTACCTCAGAGTCCGATGATGATGGAGGGACATCGGGGATTCCAGTATTAACCATCCATGTTCCTGATGTATCGCCCTAACCTGAGTACTTACATGCTAATGATTCAACCCTACCTGGACCTTGAACACCCGGTGACTTTCCATTCGGCTGGCTCTACTCATGTGAGCTTTTCGCTTTTCTTTTTTTTCTCTTTCTTAGATCATGATGGTTCTGACTCATTTCGATCTCTCATTTTTGTAGGTGTCCATTAGCGATATCATCTCTGATTGGAAAATATGTCCAAGGATAGCAGCGGTTCATGATGAACCAAAATTCTGACATGGCGGTATATTTATTATTTTATTATTATTTTAATGATGATGTATGGCATGTTATAAAATGCATATGATTGATCAGTTGTTAAAATGTTGCAGCTGGAGATCCAATGGCTCCAAGATGAGTTAGGGATGTTCTAGGTGGATGACCAGCAGCAGCAGCCTCAATAGGGACAGGGTGATCTTCTAGATTCTTTCAATAGGGTGGTTATCCTCCTCCTCCATCATCCTTTTATCCTAGTCATCCGAGTTCAAGCGACGAGCAGTAGATAAGCTTTCTTCTCTTTTTTTTCTTTTTTTTCTTTGGGCCGTTTGTATAGACTTTTCTTGTATGAACACATTTTTTATTGATGGAAGAATTTTGCATTATTGTTGTGCTTTGCGCTTCTCTTCTTTTATTAATGATCAATTTTATCAAGGTAATCTGCCAGATATTGGCAGATTCCCCCATAAACTGCGTATAGCAAACTACTACCCTTTGAAATTTTGCCATGGATAAGTACATCCATTTTCATGCAGATATGAATGTTTATTTAAAGAACTTTGATGTTTGGAACCATCTTGGGGTTTGTGTTTTGTCACACATGTAGAAATATTATCGCATTTTTGTGCATGACAATGTGATCTAGGTGGCTGTTAGGTTCTAGAATCCCATTAACAATGTGTTCCGATTTACAGCTCACAAACTGTGACCCTTGTATGAGGAATTCTGTGGACTCTTGAGCTCTTTAGTTGATATACCTCCGACTATTCCAATGTATCCTCCTGAGTTTTCTAATTCATTGATGAACCATTTCCAGTTGCAATAATTTGATAGGTGCCAATTGATTTGCAATGAGGGCTTAAGGTTGGACGTGGCTTTTAGTATAGTTAGGAACCTTTCTCCTAACGATGCGAGCTGGCTTCTGCTCATTTGTTTACTATTGATAGGAGTCTTCCTTTATGAGGCTCCAACTATGGTTTACAGCTTTGCCTTCTTGGCCATCGTTGACAAGTTGTTAGAGGGAAAATCTCTCATTGCAGAGAGTTTGGATGAGACACTGATCTTTGTGGACTCCTCCTTCAGGTAAATTTTATTTTGGCCTTTCTTTTTGCATGAATCGCCCTTTTGGGTTTTTGATTCACCAGGCTTAATGTTTTTCCTGGATTGCCTTTTCAGGTTTTCAATCCATCAGGCTTTTTTTTTCCATTTTTATTACTTTTATCTTTTTCTATTGTTTTTTTTGCAGCTCTGGCTTTAGGATAAGCTTTCTGTACTGTTTGTTCCCCCAAGCATGGATTACCAACCGAAGGCCTATTGGGCATGGAGCTTCTTAGTTTGCATCAACGACTGTCCCTATAGAGACTTCACTATTAAGGAGTGGGTTGAGCTTATGGGGAGTCTAGTTGCTGAATACTGATGTAGCTAAAGGCAGCGTAGTCCTCATTGGTCTTTCTGAGATTATTACATACTCTTCTGGTTACTCGTGTAGGCAATATGGTCGTCCATAGGGGTTTTAGGCATCCTTGTGCACCTTAGCCGGTTCTGATCTTTCTTATACTCGAGCATACCATTGTGATGTGAGGTGGATCAACCGCACTCAGGTGGAGGTGAATCATTTTGTGCCTTTTGGCATCCATCCTTCTAAGGCTTACCGCATCTGGGTTACGAATACTCGTAGGCTTAACACCCTCGAGAAGAGGGTTATTGAGACCAAGAGACTCCATAGTTTCTTTGGAGTTTATTGAGCTCATCATTGTGTGTCTTTTATTCCCATGAGTGAATAAAGGCGTCAGGCCTCATTGTTTGTCTTTGATATTTCAATTCCCTATTCGTAATGCACTTTATGTGTAATGAAGATGAAAAATGCTTATTTGAATGCATGCTTTATTAAACAATTTGCAGTTTCCATTTAATGCAATCATGAAGTATTTTTAACATGAATATGTTATTATGAAAGATAATATTTAAATAGGAAGGATAAATGGTAATTATTTCCAAGAAATGCCCAGCGTTGACCAAGGTTCCGTACAGATTTTCCCCAAGGCCTAACTCTCTTATTTTGAGGTCTTTTTTTTGCTCAAGAGCCCTCACTAGCTCTTGATAGATTTTTTTTACATGAGATAGCGCTTTAGCTTGTCACTATTTATTGGATTTACAAATTCGTTGCCATCCAGATATAAGATCTTGACTGCTCCTTTACTGAGAGTCTTCTTTACTACGTATGAACCCTCTTAGTTTGGCTGGAACTTCCCTCGAGCGTCTGTGTGCATCTTATGAGATTGTTTTAAGACCCAATCACCCATCCTCAAAGGTTGATCCTGCCATTTAACTTTATGATTTTAAGCTCTAGCCATGTGCTATTGGTATAACTGTAGATTTTCTAATGCAATTAATCATTTCTCATCAATCAAAGTCAATTCCTTGTGCCTTGCCTTTACCCATTCATTTTCAGAAAGTCTCACTTCAAGGGCTATGCACAAAGATTTGATCTCCATTTCAATGGGAAATACCTCCTCTATACCATAGATAAGAGAAAAAGGAGTTTAACCTATACGAGTCTTGACACTAGTTCTATATCCCCATAAGGCATAAGGAAAATGATCGGCCTAGTCTCAATAGTTAGAAATCATCTTGGAAAGGATCTTCTTAATTGCCTTATTAGCCGCTTCTATGGTTCCATTGGCTTGAGGATGATAGGGCGAAGAGCGATGATGCTCAATTCCATGCTTCTCCATAAGATCAGTTGTTTCCCCTTGGAATTGTACACCATTGTCACTCACTATATAATGAGGAATGTCGTAACTGGCGAATATAAGTCATTGAATAAACTGAGCCATTTTCTTGGCCATGATGCTCGTATACGAATCCGCTTTAACCCATTTGGAAAAGTGATCGACTGCCACTATAATGAAGCAATGACCATTGGTCAAAGATGGTACTTTCTCACCAATGATATCGATACCCCAGGTTGAGAATCTACAAGGCATCATTAAACTTTGTAATGTTGTTGGGGGCAAGTGACTCACATCTCTATATATCTGACAGGCATTACAAGTCTTTGCTTCTTGAACACAGTCAGCTAACATAGTTAACCAAAAGTATCCCATTCTTCGAATTTTCTTTACGATCATGATGCCATTCATGTGTGGACCGCAGTCTACATCTTTCATCACCTTTTTTGCTTGAAGATAGGCTTGTATGTGGTAGTTAACCATGCTATAAAGCGGCTGACATACTGTATGGACCTTAAGAAACTTCTTACTTCTTTCACAGTTTTTGGTACGGGCATTTCCCGGATGGCATTGGCCTTAATGGGATCCATCTCTATGCCTCTTCTACTAACCACGTGTCCTAATAATTTGCCTAACGTAACACCGAATCTACACTTCTTTGGGTTGAGACAGAGATTGTATTTCCCAATTCTTATGAGGAATAGTTCTAACACTGCCAGGTGCTTTTCTGGTGTAGCAGATTTCACAAGCATGTCATCTATGTAGATTTTGACTTCTTTATAGATCAAATCATGTAGCAATGTTATGATCGCTCATTGGTAGGTTGCCCCTAAATTTTTGAGTCTAAAAGGCATCACTCAGAAATAATATGTTCCCCATTCTGAGATGAATGCAGTTTTAAACTTGTCTATCATGTTCATAATATTCTGGTGGTAGCTAGAGAACCCATCCATAAACTAATACATGCTCGCTCTTGCTGCGCTATCCACTAGAACGTCGATGTGTGGTAGCAGAAAATTGTCCTTAGGGGTAGCCTTGTTCAAGTCTCTGAAGTCGACACAAACTCTGACGTCGCCATTTTTCTTAGGTAAACGAACTACATTAGATAGCCAAGTGGGATACTCGACGACCTTCACGAAATTAGCCTTGATATGTTTGGCTACTTCTACTTTAACCTTTTCTGCCCATTCTGGATGCATTCTCCTCATCTTCTACTTTACTAGTCAAATCTTCAGGTTTGCGGGGATCTTATGCTCAACAATGTACCGATCAAGCACTGGGATGTCCTCGTGAGACCAAGCAAATCCTAAAACATGATTTTTTAGTACTTTTATTAATCCTTTCTCTTGTTTGATGGGCAATTGATTGGAAATGTATACCACTTTTAGATCATCTTCCGTATTTAAGTTAATTTATTTTTTAATATCATTATTAATGTTAAAGATGATAGATGAATGCTATAATAGATGCATGGAATCGTAATCAGAAACACAATCCAAATCAACAAAGTTATTCATCTTATTATCATAATAAAGTACACTATTCATTTCAAACATGTTGAAAATGGAAACAAAAGACTCGTCTTGATTGGTAGGGTCTGGCTTTGTAGCGGATGATTCTTCCATGGCAGCTGGCTTTAATAGGGTGTCCTCATTGTCTTCCTCTTCCACCTTTACCTTGCCTTTTAGGATCTTGACCATGTCCACGATGGCTTGGCTTAAGTCACCTCCCTTACTCTTTGCTTCTTCCACTATCTTAAGTTATGCTTAAAGGTGCTTGGTTAGTGTGTCAAGGATTTCCTCTTCTTTGCTTGGCTTCTTGATCTTCTTCATGTGTACCTGTTCATCGAGCTTGGTTTGATCCAAAATTATCCTAACATCTAGCTGATCTGGTTTCTTCATTATAGAGCTTTTATCATGCTTGCTATAGTCGACCACATATGAGAAAATCTTGAATCCCGGAACTATCCTCCCCTGGTGAGTAACGAATTCAGGACTTCTTCTAAAAGACCGTCTTATTGGTGATTCTTTTGGAGCCTGTATAACATTGTCCTATAGGTTTCCATTCTCCTGCCCCTATATTGAAAGTTAGCATCCCCAATTCATGGGCACCTAGTCCTTTTCCAGAAGCGTGGTGTTTCTGCATGTAACCTTGAATCCAAGGTCCCCAATGCACTTCTAGTTGCTTGTTTGATTCTTGACTGATCGTGGCTGTGGTAAATCCTTTAATATGGATTTATTCTATTTTCAGTGCCGCCACCACTGATGCTTTATTAGCCTCTAGAGTTATGATCTTTTCATGGAATGGGATTTTGATTTTCTAGTTAAGAGTGGATGGAACCGCTCCTAGAGCATGGGACCATGGCTGCCCGATCAGCATAGAGAAAGTCACTGAGGTGTCTATAACTTTGAAAGGCATAATATATGAGATCTCACCGATGGTAACTTCAACTTCAAACATGCCAATGAAGGTTCTCTTTGAATTATTGTAGGCCTTGATGATCGTTGTGGACCTCTTCAAGTCCTTCTCGGTTAGTCTTAAGATTGGCAGAATATCCTTAGGACAGACACTTAGTGATGAGCCATCGTCAACCATTACGCATGACATGGTGCACCCAAAAACACTCACCGTCAAGTAGAGAGCCTTATTGTAGTGAATGCCATCATCAAGAAATCTGAGCTCGAGAAAATAATGTCGGGGATAATGGTGCTAGTCTCAGTGTTAAGTAGGGCACAGACCTGTTTCGGCGATGCTAGGGGATATGTTTCAATCTCTATTAGCTTTTTAAAAATAGCAAGCCTATGATCTTGAGAACCAAGGAGGAGGTCCCAGATGCTCATCTTTGTTGTAGTGGCTTTTAACTAGTCCATAATCGGACTTTCTATCCGTTCTGAGGATTAAACAAAAGTAGGAGGTGCTAGAGGCTCCGTTCTTGGCACAGCAGGGCTACTGACCCCGTGATTTTCCCTTCT
This sequence comes from Euphorbia pulcherrima, assembly GCA_947683365.1. Taxonomy (NCBI): domain Eukaryota; kingdom Viridiplantae; phylum Streptophyta; class Magnoliopsida; order Malpighiales; family Euphorbiaceae; genus Euphorbia; species Euphorbia pulcherrima. Next base: position 45,304,990 of record CANTUS010000015.1, read on the forward strand.
CTAGTGATAGGACTGACAACCTGGGTAGGCGAGTTTGTTTTTTTAAAGACTTTGAATTCGCGAAAATCTTTATCAAGTGGTATCTCTCCCAAGTCAATCAACTTGTTCACGGAAGATGGTGCTTTGGCAGTGAAGGGCCATTGCATAAAGGGAACCTTTTCAGGTTGTCTTTCGGGAATGATGTGGTTCTCTTGTAGAATTTGGCATAGAATGGGGTTGGAGTCTTGTCCAATCATGTGAATTGATGAGGAAGCTGCATCAGTTGGTTCACCTTCATCAAGCATGTTTGGTGTATCGTCATAGGCAATTGGTTTATTGTCATATTTATTCATGTACCATAGGTATTCCTTGGCTAATTCCATTGACGTTGGGCAAATGGCGTTAGTAACTTTCCATTCCCAGTACACTAATGGGTTCCCATGTTTATCTAGCTCAAGGGTCGAGTCTTCCAACGGGTCTACCCAGGTGAAGTAATCAATGAACTGTCTAGCCAGAGTATTCTAAAATGACTGTTGGTAAAACGTTAGTCCTTCATACTAGACTATTGCCTCCTCTCAGAGAGTCAAGCAAAACCTTTTAGGCTAATGGGCATAGTGAATGTATCCATCGTTCATCATTTGCACGAATTTACAGCTGTGAGGGCATGGCCTTGTGTTTCCATTGTAGAATATGGGATAAACTTCTCTCAAGTCTGGACTTCGAAGTCAATAACTAGCCCAAGCTAATTCATTTTCTACACGGATTCTGTCCATGTTGTACTCTCAAGAAGGTTCTTGCCCCTTTTCACAGATCATATTAATGAAGTGTTCACTGTCTGAGTCAATGTCTGTGAAGTCTCTAGAATCATCACTCATTGCAGACCATAAGGTGCCTAGGGAGTCGTGCTCTAAGGACAAGGCATAACTCTGAGTAACATCATAGTTGGCTGTCATGCCATTAGGGAAGGGAGCCTCATACTCAAAATTTCTTGGCAAGTGGTTTAGCTCGTCATATGAAAAGATCTTCAGTTCGTATCCCAAGTTATCCACCTCACTCTCATCTTTGTGATCTGACTCGTTGGAGTCCTTGAATTATTCCTCTTCTTCATTTGAATCCTCGAAAGGTTGTTGCTCATTCATTAGTTCAAAGACCAAATTTAGCTCATGCTGAACTACCATATCTTTATCAAAATCTTCTTTTGGATCTTCCTCAGGATCCTCCTTTGTGTCCTCCTCAGGATCTACCTCATGGTCTTCCTCAGGATCCTCCTCAGGGTCTTCTTCTTCTACTGCATTTAATCTAGCCTAACTCATGTAATGGCTATGTGAAAGTCAGAGATAATGCTTCACATGCTGCTAAATGTTTCCTCTACATGGGCACCATATGCTATAATGTCAGCATATATCCCTTCAAATGGGTCACATAGCTCGATGCTCACTTGGTTCCTATGGTTCATTTCTAATGCCACAACTACACTGAGTTCAACAAATGGGTCTTCCATTTCCTCATCCAGGTTTAGGCTGAGATACCTTTGCTGGTGCTCGTGATTGCTCTAAGCTTGTTTAGGATCATATGGCTCTTAACCTTCTGGGCATGCCATCCTAGAAGAGTTCCCCAAATTCGAACAAATTTGGTCCGACGTAGTTGGGACGCATGTAATCTGGACTAGTGTACATAGGGGCTGAGGAGGAGGAATATCCTGCCAACCAGTATTACATCAATCTACTTATGGTGCCAACCACTAGAAAAGCGCAACAGGGTGTGACTGATAGGCCATGAAGCAATGGAAGAAGGATCTCTCCGTATAGTACCAGTTCCAATGACCTTCTATTGGCATCTTGTCATGACAATCCATAGCTGGACCTTCCAAGAAACAAGGTAATTGGGATGTAGATCCCATCATAGCAATCTCTTATCTATGAATAAATCGGGTGAATTCTTCTACATGTTCATTCGGGTTGGAATCACCTCGGAATAAGACGTGCTATGGAACTTGATACTATTCCAACCCTTCTCTCCTCATCCTTAAGACTTATAGATCGACCATGTAGATGATGTCCATGTTTTCAAAAATCATACGATCCCCCCATCCTAGGTCAGGTCAGAAGTTGTCTGTCACGTCAATACCATATTCATCAACCTCCACATGGACATTGATGGCATTTACCGTGGCTTCAAAGTTTGGTAGGGGATTAGTCTGTGTGCTCGGTTTCTTCTTAGGCTCTTTGATTCTTCCATTGGCTATTATCTGCTATAAATCCTTTAGTATCTGGGTGCATCTATTAGTGCGATGCCCCTTGGTCACGTGATAGGCACAAAATTTGTCTCTATCCGCTGCAGCAGGTTGAATGAATGATTTGATGCTCTGAAGCTGGTCAGTGGTGAATATCTATGATAGTGATTCTACCCATGGGGAATTAGATGGATGAGTCTGCACCTGAGTGGCTACTACAACTTTGGCTAGACCTTTTGAGGACTCAAAGCTGCCTTGTTTGGAAGACCTACCCTTTTCCCAATATCTGGGTTTAGTGTAAGCTTGCTGTTCTTATTTCTTCATTCAATCTTCTTCCTTATACTTTTCAAGTCTTTTGGCATAGTCCACCATGTCATTAAAGGTATCGAACCTTTTCATTTTCACATCATCCTGGTACCTTTGGCTAAATCCTTCGACGAGCTTTACTATTAATACCTCTTGGTCGGGTGCCCCAGTCACTAGTACGTGGATTGCCATCCATCTCAGGTAATATTCATGTAAGGATTCATTCAAGCATTTCTTGACCCTTTCGAGATCTTGCAAAGTAGTTTCAAACTTTGGATTGAAGGCGTAATTTTCTAGAAATGCAGAACATAGCTTTTTCCAGTCAGATTTCATGTCCGTTGGCATCCTCATATACCATTCAGAAGCTGATCCACATAGAGTAGCTTGAAATATATTGATTGTATGAACCTTAAGGATGTTCATGCTAGTCATAATTCGAAGATAACTCTCATTATGCGCATGAGGAGGCCCAATGCCAGTGTATGGGGCAATATAGAGCATCACAAAGTTATCCGAAAGGGCTTTTGATTCCTTTGGTAAGAACTGTCAATGTCTATATACTGCTCAATGGAGGGAGCAACAGATATATCTTTTATTAGGGATAGCTTTTCCTTATATGCCACCTTTGCCTTCAATGCTTCTATCACCGCCTCTTGTTCTTAAGCACTCTAAGCATTGGAAGTGCTCAGCCTTTCCCAAACATCATGGAGTTCTAGAGCATCCAGAATCCTTTTGAGGTACTATCCAACTGCATCATTGTGTGCCATTGCAGTTTTGGGTTCTGAATTGGAGAAAAATCTAGCCAGAGATTCAACTGGTGGTGAGGGTTTGACTTTTGGGCTATGTGTAATACATCTTAACCTCATTCTCTCTCACTTCAAACCTTAAAATGCAAGAGATCAAGTGTTAGTAAGTGTATCAGGTACGGCTCTAAGCCTTACTTACCTTGCTCATCAAAATGAATGGGTGAACGCGTAGGTGAATGAATGGATGGATGGGCATATCAAAATAGTAGGAGTTAGGTGTATGCCAACTATTAATGGAACAATCAGTAAGGGCAGCCTGTAATATTCATGGAATACAAAATACACGCGGTCCAAAGACCAGGGTTTTGAATCAAATCTGATTCTACTCAATACTCGGGGGCTGATTCTATGGTCTATGGTGAGCTGACTCATTAGTCACTCAGGGATGGACTCTATGATCCAAGGTGAGCTGACTTGCTGGTCACTCAGGGATTGGCTCTATAGTCCAACGTAAGCTAACTCGCTGGTCACTGAGGGATTGACTCTGTAGTCCAAGGTGAGATGACTCGCTAGTCACTCGGGGATTGACTCTATGGTCTAAGGTGAGCTGACTCGCTGGTCACTTAGGGATTGACTCTATGGTCCAACGTAAGCTGACTTGCTAGTCACTCGGGATTGACTCTATGGTCCAAGGTGTGGTAACTTGCTAGTCACTTGGGGACTGACTCTATGGTCCAAGATGAGCTGACTCGCTGGTCACTAGGGGATTGACTATATGGTCCAAGGTGAGCTGACTCACTGGTCACTTGGGGATTGACTCTATGGTCCAAGGTGAGCTAACTTGCTGGTCACTCAAGGATTGACTCTGTGGTCCAAGGTGCGCTGACGCGCTCATCACTTGGGGGATGACTCTATGGCCCAAGGTGAGCTGACTCACTGATCCCTTAGGGGCTGACTCTATGGTCCAAGGTGAGCTAACTCGCTAGTCACTCAGGGGCTGACTCTATGGTCTAAGGTGAGCTAACTCGCTCGTCACTCGGGGATTGACTCTATGGTCCAAGTTGAGCTGACTAGCTAGTCACTTAGGGACTGACTCTATGGTCCAAGTTGTTGAGCCTAGAGAGGCTGACCGATCATGGTTTATTCCGTCTCATAAGCTATGACTAGGTGGACTCACTAGTTTTGGTTCAGTTTTAAGTTCCTATAACTAAGGAAATAAAATGGCATGGCACACATTAATGTCATGGCTGCATAAAGATGTGGTTAGTTCACACACAACCATGATGTATATGATGTATATTTTCAATTTATTTGTATTTAATAAACCTGCACAGGTAGCAAATGATTAGATCGTGCCTACCACCCTTTTAACTCCAATGGGTCACTTCGCTTTAGAGCCAATGAGGGGCTTAGCGAAGTCTGCTCATGTGCACTCAAGGTTTTTGGGTAAACCTATGGGGAAGTGTCTATAGTTCATCTATATGTGGGTTTTGGTCTCAGGATTGGGTGCAATTGGGTACCTTGTGCCTTTGTGTACTGAGTCCTAGTGGCCCCAAGTCAACCAAAGAAAACTTTTCCACATATAATATGCTTGGGTAGTCTTGCCTTTAAGCGAGCAAGGCCCTCATACGTTACACAAGGGGTCTGATTGGATCCATAGCCCTCAAGACCTAAGCGAACTTAGAGATACTTCACTGAAAGACACCTAAATTGGTTATTGGATAAAGAATGCAGATGCTATGAAATCCTAAAGTTTTTGTAATGCTAAAATTACCAAATATTTCATAATTCTAAAATTTAATCAGAAAAATATTTTAATTATCATGTCAAAAAAGAAATTTTATAAAAATTGGGTTTTTATAAAAATAATTTAATTCCTAGCAGAGACACCACTGTGAGCGGGCGGAATTTTAACGGGTTAGCATACAGAGTGCGACGCGCGTTCTATGCGGTTCGGTTTGAGAAAATCTGATTTGGTCAAATGTAATGACTTTGTGTAAGCAAAAAATTTGATTATATTGAGAAATATATTTACACATTTTATTTAGAAAAGATATTTTATAATAAAACATTTTTACTATATTTTAAAAAATAAAATAGAGTCGCCACCTGTTTTAGTTCCACCGGGAATTATGGTATACTGATCCAAAATGGGATTTTTATACCGAAAAGGAAATGATATTCTAGGTTCGGACGTGATAGGTACTGATATTGTTAAAATTGTTTAATTTAATTTTGGAATTTTTGAATTTGTGGTAATTTCTGTATTACAACAATTTTATTTAAGAAATAAATTCAAGAAATAAAAAAGGCATTATAATGGCATAATAAGTAGATGTTTGCTACCGAAATTTTGGCAAAGTACCGACAACATTTGGGTTTTGGTCCGAAAACTTGAATAGGGTTTCCTCACATTCTGGATGTTTATTCGTACCTGCAAACTTATTTACACATATTATAATTTAAGTGGCACCAGTGGCTTACTTAACCAGAGAAATGGAATGCAATATGCAACAATAAAAATGATAAAAAGGAATTTTAAAGTTGGGCTTAGAGCCGATTACCCTCAGTTTGCCTTTTCGTCTGTCTAGGATGACATGAGAGCCGGTGCAGGACTAAAGTTGTTAGGGAGTGTGGTTTGATTGGAAAATAGGTTTAACCCAAGTTATGGCTATAATCTTGGATTATTACTATAGCAAATGCAGGATTTTTGAGAAATTGAGTTGTTTTTAGACCGAAGATCACTGTGAGATCTTGATCTAAAAAGACAGGAAAATGAGTTTATATCTAGTTTAGATGACAAAGCTCAGATTTGGAAGTGTTTTGACTGAGTTTTGGGGCTTTTGGGACTCCCGGAACAAAAGGGGAAGGAATGGGTTTTTTGATTTCCACCGTCTGTTGAAAACGAGGGGGGTGGCCCCTTATTTATAGAGGAGCGGTAATTAGCAGGCGGACTAATTACCTATCTAATAGGATTTTACTTTAAATCCCCGTAAATATTTGCCAAATCTCGATAAGATGTGATGTTTTAACTGTAGATAGGTAGTTAGCCGGCGAGATGATTACCTATGTTTGACCAAATTTTGACATTTTGATTTTTCTGTCAAAAATGCTAAATCGAAGCTTCCCTGGAATGTGGATTTTTTAATTTTGGATTTGGGATGGCAATTCGATCTTTTTTGGCTCTTTTGTTTGATCACTAAATCAAAAGGGCATAGTTCCTCATCGGGCAGGAACAGACCTATGCTAACACTCCCCGTAATGAATGCAGATTTAATGCGGAATTAAATGCGGATTTAATGCTAGATTAAATGCGGATTAAATGCAAATTTAATACGAGATTAAATTTAATCCTCCTTTCTTATAATTTATTTTATGACCTTAATAAAATTATTTACCGGTCAAAAAAAATTATTGGCTTAACCACAAAATGATATAATCATTTTAATCAACACTTTAATTTATTTATGACGATAATAAAATTAGTTACCGGTCAAAATAAATTCCTGGCTTAACCATAAAATGATCTAATCATTTTAATTAACACTTTAATTTTTATATGTTCCTAATAATATCAGTTACTGGTCAATAAATAAAATCTCTGGTCTAACCAGGTAATAGTTTAACCATCCCTTTAATATTTTTGTAATAGACCAAGTCTATTAATTCTTCACTCAGTCCGATGAAAGTTCAATGTGTGTGACCTTATAAGATCCCGTAGTATTGAGCTGTTAAGATTTGACCAATCTTAGTTCTATAGGAACTATTGGCTCGAGGTTCTAGACTGTGAATAGAACTCAAATACCTTGGATGACTGTAGTACACCTCTAGCAAGGGTCCACCATCCCCCATTACTCGGAACGTCATTTGTGCTTATGGCTTCATCCTAGTTTATGTAATAGTTGTCCAATGCGATGAACTCATTCCATTCTTTAATCTTAGTACCATCTGGTTTGTTAGGTTTGATTAAAGTGTTAACCCACCAATAGCAAGGTTGCTCCAAGGTATCCCAGTTATTTGCTTGTTTCCGAAGTATAGTACTTTTTTTTATCATAATGTGTTTAGCCAGAAACTATTTCTATCAATCACATACTCTGATTTGAGGTTTATAGTAATCATCACTACAACAAGCGGCAAGGTAAAAACTCCTTAATATATCTGGAGCGATGGATTCTTTCTGACTATATAGCTCACCAACGTGTTGTCATCAGTAAGCCCATAATCACCCGTGGCACCCTAAATTAATAAGTGAATAGGTATGACCCAAAGTATAACAATAGTACCACACAAGGTAACTAATATCTCAAGTATGAGGATATTCGCAAAGCTACTATACAAAGATAAACACTAACACATTGATATATATACCAAGTGTTTATCTTACTGCAATCTCCAATATATCTTCCAGATATATCCATGTGTCAAAATCAAGGCACCACCTTCAGTCTTAGGAGGTTAACTACTTGGACCATTTCCAAGAGATTTGACCACATGCTAGTCTTACTGCTCCATCAATATCCTTTCTTGATGAAACTATGACTAGGGATAGTTTAGACATAATCATAATTACACATAAAGCAGGTCTCACTTCACATAGTCCCATTGTAATATCTCTCACTTCATGCTATGTATTATGTCAAGGACCTTTGTACAAAGATATCAATGAATATATTTTAACCAGTCACAATATATATGAACACATCGATATAAATAAAAGATTAAATGCCTTTATTAATTAAACAAATTATTCATACCGATACATAATTAAGATATATCGCCCTAATTGCCTTGAGGGCATAAATCATAACTAACAATGTAACCATAACATAACTGAGGATTAAAAGCGTAGTCAAACAACATTGTGCCGCTCCGTCATAGAAACTCCAATATAAATTGTTGGTTGCCTTATGTCACCATAACATAACTAAGGATCAAACGCCCAATTGAATGGCGTTGCACCGCTCCATTACAAAAACTTCAATATAATTGCCTGTTGCCTTACGTCACCATAAGATAACTGAGGATTGAATGCCTAGTAGAATGGCGTTGTGCCGCTCCATTACAAAAACTTTGATATAAACTGCTGGTTGCCTTACATCACCATAACATAACTGATGATTAAATGCCTAGTTGAATGGCATTATGTTGCTCCATTACAAAATCTTCAATATAAAATGCTGGTTGGTTGTTCAGCGGGGTTGCCATGAATAGACCTTTCAAGAATAAATTTTGAGAAGTTAGTAATCGGTATGAGTTATATTTTTATTGTTTGATTGATTTTGTGGAGACAAAAATTTTTGCCCTTTTAATTAACAATAAAAAGGAGATGTTAATAAACTGAGTTTAGAAACATCCGGGAGTCTGGAAAAATTGTTGATGTTAGATCAAATTTTTCCCCTTCTGTTAGAGAATATCTTGACAAGTGTGTCAAGGGATTAAAATATATCGAGGGCCACCTACGACTATCAAACACTTGAGTAAGTCAGAGCCACTTTGGACTGCCAAACAACTTTCATGTTGGGATGTCTCAGAAAAGTTACAATGAGGTATCCCTGAATAGTCGCTTTAAGGTGCCTCTGTGAAAAGGACTTTTGAGTTTTAAACTTTGGATCTTTGGACTGGTTGGTCATCAAGATTATCATATGGTGTACCTGTTAAGGAGGTTTTGAAGCATTAGTAAGTGATATAAGTTGTGTGAACTCTCGGTGGTAGAAGATATGTAGATCTCCCTGGGCGCCTTGCGGTGGGGTCCACTGGCGGTTGATTGATTTAGGCATGATGGAACCGTTTAGTTCAAGTTTGTACATTTAAACCAATTTTGATGAATAAAAGAATCGAGACCCAAATCTCGATACAAATGATAGAGTTGCCACCCAAGTTTTCTACTTGGGAAAGAGTTTTGGTATGATTCCCATTGGGCAGGAGACTCATACCTTTCTTATCAGAGATCAAGTATCGGATAAGTCACTTATTTCTCATTTAGTGAATTCAAAATTACATTAGCCGCGTAAAACCATTTTCTTTTAGTCATTTAGGGAATTATTATAGAAATCCTATTTTTCTACACTCTTTTATACTCAATACATGTGTTCAATAGTTTATAATAAAGCACAAGTAATAAAGGGGGAATAAAAATTACAACAGGGGGGAAATGGGGGAATTGCATGGGAACCTCTACATTTGTTCTAAGTTATAAAATAAGATAAATAAATTTGCCTGCATCCAAAAAGATTAAAACCGTTTATGGTACATCATACGTCAACATTTTGTTAAGAAAAATGTGATTATGTTAGCGTGGCGGTTTTGCAGTCGATAGTTCCCAGATAGCTTCTAGGATCGGAAAGAAATAATGGGTCTTCAACGTATTTTGTTATGAAAACACATTTTAACTTTTCCTAGGTTGATTTACCAAATTATTAATGAAACTGATTGCGTGGCAAATAGTGATGTTGGTTCATTTTATAGGATTAAAAGAGAAACTTGGATTCTTCCTAGGGGTCAATACCCGTATGGGCAGGGTAGGACCCCTATGGCTACTGGTAGGACCCATACAAGTCCTGTCTGGTCCCAAATAGAACTTTATTTTAGTAAAAAGAGTAGATTTATGGAGAAAGAACTGAATAAAAATGGGATTTCCTTCCATATGGGTATGACACATAAATTTAATATCCCTAAGGACATAATGGTACCAACAAGGCCCACATAGGTCAGGATGAGACCCAAAACAAAATTAAAGCAACATATGGAATTAAATAAATGAAAATGACAATAAAATAAGTAAGGTGTGAGTCTCTTTGAAACTCAAGAACGCCGTGAATCCACTTTGAAGTGATCCTTATACCGAGAGAGAGTCTAGCCAAAGTAGATGATGAAATGATGGTTTTAGGACTATTTACGTGAGTGTTTGTGTGGACAAAAACTTCACCAAAAACCTAATAAATGAAGCTAGGAATGAATAAAATGTGGACAAAACCACAAGGAATGAGTTTTCTCCCTATTTTATACCTCCTATACCTCAACTATACCCTTGCTAATACTTGTGAAATGGCTAAAAAATCATAAACTATAGTGTCTAATTTCTTTTCTAATTGGTCCCTTTTAAAAAAATGAAGTGAAAAGCCTTTATTTATAGGAGAAAATCAGGTATGAACACAATAAATTGCATTCATGACCGATTTTCTCCAAAAAGGCATGATTTACCATCCATACTGACTGTTTGGGCATGTGGGGGGTTTGACCCTTATGGGTCAACCAATGGACTTGTACCACATGGTGTGTCCTGTACGGGTCCCTAAGGGCAGACTGGGTCTCCAAATCTGGCTAAACTCATCTCTGCTATAGTAGGAACACCTCTAATGGATAACACCTATAAAAGATTTCATTATCTAGCTCTCATCATCATTTTGTGAGAAAGGACCACTAAAATCCAATGCTCACAAACTGCCCCTCGGGAAGTCACTAGAGATACAGATCTGTATGATCCTGTGACGTAAACCAGGGTTTAGGAATCATACCTGAGGTGATGATATATGTGGGTTCCTTTCTTGAGGTGAACTTCTTCCCTCTGCCGCGTGTATTCCTGGCGACTTTAACTGAGGATACGCATCCTTAGGTGTGTACATCCCTTTCTTAAGATGGATAGCTTTTATGCTGATGGTGTATCCTTTTCCTATGATTTTTCCTAAGGCGAATGACTTTCCTCATCTCCCTTTACTAAGGGGGATGACTTTCCTACTGATGATGGTGTATCCCGTTCCTAAGGTAAATCACTCTCCCTTTAGCTGATGCTGGTATATCCCTTTCCTAAGGTGAATGACTCTCCTACTGGGGATTTCGAGTTGCATTTCAACAATAAAAACATTGTGTTAGTTACTGGATAGAATGACACATCATAATTCTTGTTGACTTTTTGGTAAACAAATATTTTTGCCCCTTCAATCAAGAATGAAGATGTGTGGGTAGGGATTGGCCCTAAATGAATTATAAACTAAGTTTGAGAAACATTGGGTTTGGCCCATTTGTTTCAGGTTGTAATGCCCTTTGGAGAGTGCCTCTCAGGGAGATGCCCCTTTGGGGAATGCCCTTTGACTAGTTCCGCTGCTGGGGAATGCCTCTAGGGTGGGTGCCCCTAGGGTACTTGATGATGGGGGGATGCCCCTTGATTGGTTCCACTATTGGGGAGTTTCTCCTTATGTGATTCTTCTGCTGGGGAGATTTTCCATGATTGGGTGGACTTGTAAGTGAAAATTGTCCGTGTTAGTAACTGATCTAAAATAGCTTACCTTGCTTCTTGATTGACATTGTGTAAGTAAAAAATTTTGCGCCTTCAATCAAGGATCAAGGTAAGCTTGTTGTTTTTCCCCCAATTAACCAAAATAAGGGGTTTGAGATAATTGGGGTTGGCTCCTGGTTTGGACTAGATGTGCCTCTATTGCTGAAGAGCTTTACTCTAGGTTAAAAACTGCCCTGGGTGCAAGAATAGGACCCATACGGGTGGTGCCTTGTGGATATGGGACCCGTACTAGTGTAGTGTGCCCCGTACTAGGTCTGGGTCGAGAACTTTTTAAAAATAATGTAGACCTCACCTCTTCCCACTTTACATCAAACTCTTACCAAACTAAATTCCGGTGTAATTTTCCTCTAAACTTGATCAAGAATGTATAAGAAGGTTCCCCAGGCTGGCTGTTTCTCCTTGAAACTCAAAGATTTGTCCCAGGCGAGTGATTTAGAGTTCTGGGAATGTTCGATTTTGGTTGGATATGCTTTTCACGAAGGGGATTCTTTCATGGACCTTACCCCTACTTTTGATGTGCCTCCGATTCCCTCTCCCTTGACTCATGCTTCAAAACTCCAGGTAAATTGCTCGATTTTCCATTTTTCCTTTTCCATAATTTTTTAAATTTCTCAATTTTTTGCATGATTTAGGGTGTTTCAGAACTTAAAATAGAGCCTAATGAATGTAACTTTAGCCAAGGATGCTTTATGATAGGTTTGGATGAGCTTTGGTTGAATTTGGATGATTTTTTGATTATTCTAGAATTTTGGACGAGGATACTGCTCACATGGGACCTGTACGGGTCCCATTTCTGGTACAAGTGTTTGAGTGGGACCCGTACGGGTGGGGTGGGACCCTTTTGTTCCTTTTTCTAGGGACAAAATGTCTACAGCTTCAAACTATGACATTTTTTTTATAATTTTTGACTACTCCAATGTATTCTAACCTTGTTAAACTATTGCTTTGTTCTTGCAGTTTCAGTACAAATTGTGGGAGCCTTGAGCTTTTGCTGAAAGTTATATGAGGAGATCTATACTATGAGGGACACTGAGCTATTGGCCAGCATAGACTCATTCGGGTTCATCAACATTATCAGGGCCATCCCTCAGTCTCTAAAAATGTTAGCTCCGGGTGCTATCTTGACTTTGGTAGAGAGGTGGTTGGAGACGACCCATACTTTCCATTTACTAATCGGGGAGGTTATAGTGACTCCCTTTGACATGTGTGTGTTGACGGGGTTGAGCTTGAGAGGGGACATCATCCACTTTGATATTTATGCTGACCACTGGCATTCTCGGGCTGAGGTGAAGGCCTATGTAGAGAGACTACTTAGGCTCTATCTTTGAGGGATGGATAAGCCCAAGTACACAGAGCTTCACAATTACTGGATCAGATAGCCGAGTTCTGTTACTAAGGGGAGGAGGGATCAGTATGCTTGGTCCTTTTCACTGACCTTTCACACAATTGCTCTCTTTTATGTCTACTCGAGCTGCCTTAATTATATGCTGCTGTCAGCAATTGAGGACCTTGCTACTGTGACTGGGCCATCTTAGCACAACTGTACTATAGGATGGATGTTAGTGTTTGAGGCCAGCAGTCTAAGCTCAAGATCTTCCATTTGATCCTTTTGGTAATTCTTGAACTTTATGCTTTATGCTTTAGCCTGTCGTTTGAATTGCTTTACAACTAACTTTGATACATCTTGCAGATTTGGGCTTTTGAGCCAGTTGCCACTACTCCTTCTGGGCCAATTTCAACCACTCCTACTGAGCCAGCTGATCCAGATCTGCCTACAAAGCAGGTCTGTGCTACTAGGGACTTCAGGGAGGGAGTTCTATAGATCAATTTAGACTCCTCCTTTTGGCTCCTTGATCATTCAAGGAAGCAAGCTGTACATGGGCTTGAGGAGTCGGTCCATACTACCACTTTGATCCTTGCATGACCCACATAAGGCTTTCTACATTTAATGCTCAATCCATATTTGTGATATAAGTCTGGATTATCTTTCAAGATGGTTTTGTTGATTCTTTCAAGTATCTGTAGCTAAGGTGGAGAGGATTGCTCGGGGATTCTTCTCTGTCTGGACGCTCTTGCCACGTTAGCTTTCATTTTCCTGCAAAAATTTAAGAAACTATGCATGCATGTTATGACCTTTACATATATGTACTGATCTCTTGATTTTCATGTAGACTCTACTAGCTATGGAGTGCTATAGGTCTGCTCGGGACTTGGACACTACTAAGGATCAAGCCAGCTTTGTGGAAGAGCAGCTGCGAGTGGCCACTGCAGAGCTGGATAGGATCCCTATACAAGAGGCAAATCTAGAGAGGGCTAGGAGAGAGATGGCTCAGGCTAGGGCTGAGGTAAAGTTATTGGTAGTGCAACTAACTTGTATGACCGAGGGTAGGTGGACACTTGAGCCATCCTCTTTGTAGAAGGATCCCTTGGGATATTGGATTGAGCTGGTGGTGACTCAGGTGGCAGGAGCCGAGCAGGTGGTGGAGCAATAGGTTGAGATGGCCGGTGATGCTGCTGGGCGTACTGTAGGGAGTTCAAGGATCAAGATCCCTGACTTTCTAGCTGCAGACACTAACAAGGGTGGGTATCATGTGATGATTTACATGGAGGATCTATTGGCAGATATTCAGGATGAGACACAGGGCGTGCCCCAGGGATAGGATCCTCTAACAACTTAGATTTGGATTGCTTTCATTTTCTTTCTGGATATTTGACATTTTCAACCCTGTGTGGCTTATTTTAATGTAATCTTGGATGCTATTTATAGACTATTTTACTTTATGCATGCTTGAACTTTCTTTTTCTACATTGAAACTACTGAATATTACTACTTGTATACCCATGCTGTCCCTTGGCATAACTAACAACGAAGCCCATTTAAAGCATACCATCAACAAGTAAGTTAACCGCTAAAAACTCTAAGTTCCTGACTACAATGAACTGTCCCAAGTTAGACTGACAAGAATTACCAAGGCTAGTTGGTTGGAACTAGCACTTCTAGGGGCACATGGTATTGTGTGACTTCACAGTGGGAGAACTGAATTAAAGGGACCCCAGCTGTGAGACATTGTAATTACAAATGATGTTTTGATAAATAAAACCAAGCGCAATAACAAACTGGCATTTTTGAATTGAGTTCTAATTTTTGCATGGGTGATTCTGTGTGATATGACCTATTGAACATTTATCTTTAATCTTATTCCTTTTTGTCCTAATTTTTGCCTGAATTGTCCTTGGCGGCTCAATCTAGCAGACTCTTTCCTTGTTTTTCTTTTGTCTTAGCTTTTTCTTGGACCACCCTTTTGGGTTTTCAACCTAGCAGACATTTCCGACTTTTGCATAAACCTTATTTCTTATGTGGCCTATCGGTATTGTTGGTCCCTATGCATACACTCAATGAGTCAGAGGGGGGGTGAGTGACTCGCTCAAATAACTTATTAAACTTTTTTAAGATTATATGAACTCTGATGAGTAGGTCAGTTGACTGAGTCATATCTAGAAAAACTTCAAAGTAAAGAACACATATATTTTATACTGGTTAGGTAACCTGTGCTTACATCTAGTCATAAGAGAGTGTCTTGGCTTTAATTCAGTAATCTCAACTCCTCTACCCTAGGCGGAGAAACCTTTCACAAATTTCCCCAATTATAGAAAGTACCCTCCAAACTGTAATTGCTCACCTGCTGAGTAGAATACCCCCTTTTACTAGCAACTCAACTAATTCTAAACAAGAGATGGAATCAACTTATAGAAACGTAGATCCAGTTACAGACAATTAGATACTACAATTTAAATGATCTATTCTAATCTTTCTTGTTCAAAGCATAGTCTTTGCTGAGTAGTTGCTTCCTCGATTCAACTTCTTTAAAGCTTGTAAATTGTCAGAGTTTTAGCTTCTTAGAAATTAAGGTGTAATTACCAAGTTGTAACGCTTGCCTTCTTGCTCCTTTTAAAGTTGGAATCAAGAATGTAGCCATTGAACTTGGCTTGGCATCTTCTGAAATTGACAACTCATCTATTCACCAGTTGTTTCTTCAAATAAATCCGTTAAAAGATAGAATCACACTGATATGAGATAGACATCAATCCGTTAGAGACAGATTAAAATTCGAGCTTTAATTTGAATCCTTTGTCATTTTATGCTATTCTTTCGTTAGAGAGATCTCGCACTGACTTACCACGTATTGTATTCCCATACCTTCTGGTAATCTGACAGTTTACAGAACGTGTGATACAATGTTGTTGATCTATAGAATTTCCCAATTTGGCAGATGACTTTTTGCAGCTTGATTCTGGAAGACTTTGTCTTTTTCTTCATAAACCAAAGTCTTGTCAAGGCATTAATTCTTTTTATCTTTGTCTCATTAATGTTCTGCAAAAAGCAACACTAAAAGCAAAGATTCCATTTTTCCTTAAATGGTAAAGTCAGTGCCATTGATAGACATAAAGTGACTCATTGAAATGATAATATAGTAAGCACAGCTGAAACAAAATCTAAATATTAAGCGCTTTGTGAATAGTATCTTGTTAGCGACTAAAATACTTAGTCAGCCCAAAACAACTCAGAGTTAAACTAAATAACTAGGTCAGCGGATAATTAACATTCTAACCTCGAATTCAATAACTCACATATAACCATAGATTATTTATTTTAACATCGTCATTGATTTAATTAACTCAAATTGAATTGAGTTGTTATGATCAAAACTTAAGCACTACTAGTCATCCACTTAGTCAGTCCAAACTTGTGCTTGGTTCAATAATATACCCCATTTTGATCAATGGCAATTAACTGAGCAAGAATTAAATCAATAAGATATTTAGACCAGAGTTACTTTACAAACATGCTTGATATGTCATTGTTCAACATCTTCATTTTGTTCAGAGTGAATGCTAACTCCCCCATAATCCTTGATTCTTCTAAGGTCAGTATTCCTCAATACTTATCATATTCTTCTGCAAAATCATCAACAAGTATATAGCAAAAAATACATGAAGTTAAGAAGATCTTAACTTAGAATAGAATGAATATTCTTTATATATAATAATAACTTGAGCATAGATAACAAAGAGTTAATCTATATTAAGTTTTACAATTAGCAGTACAGATTGCAGTAAGTTCTATTCTACGTAAGCATGGGTAGTCCTCTAAGATTTGCTCTTTGCTCTTCAAAAGCTTATTGATCCCACCTAGACTTCTTCTCCTTTGGCGATGTAATCTCCTTTCCTTTCATCTTACGAGTCTCAGAATATTGTCTTTCAATGCGCTCCAGATTCTTGGACATTTCATATGCAAACTCAGCTACCCTTTGATCTCTTTCTTTCACCTCTTGTTCACGCTTCTTGCAATCCTTCTCCCCTTTTGCTATTGCATCCAAAATGGCTTGGTCTTGATGATCAAATGAGCCCAGAGAAACATCCACATGTTTGAGTTCTCCACAAATGTTAATAGAGAAATTCTTGACTAACGATCTATAGATCTCGTGAAAAAGATAGTCCTGGTCCCTGAGAAAAGCAAAGAGTGCTACAATAGCGTGAGATTGAGATTGATTGACCTGATATTGAGAATTTAGTCCTTCCTTGTAAATCTGGTTGAGACTAGTTAGAGCCTTGGCTTGATTAGTTTCCCTTAAGATCTGCTCTAGCATAGGAGTGCTTCTGATATGAGTATACACTTGCTTATGAATCTGATCAATTGCTTGACCATCATTAATGACATTAGAGTGAACAGACTTAATTTGGTCATGAATGTGACCAAGCTTCTGGTGCAAAGAATGTTCTTGTTCAGCTTTTGACATAACAATGTCACTACTCAAAGCGTTAGATATATTGAGCCTTTCAAGTGGTGTCAAAATTCCTTCCTCAGAGTCCTTAACTCCCTTTAAAATATCATCCTTCATATTCTTCAATACATTGAGTTGCCTTGATTAGTAACTATTGCGATCATCGCATTAATGGCATCTATAATTGCATCTATCTTGGATTAATTGACATCATTCTCCTTTCTTAGAATGCTATAACCATTTAGCACAGCCTACATTCCCTGTAACACAGGATTAAACATGTCAATCAAGGAATTTCTAAATTACCTCTCTTCATCGACTACTATACAGTTGCTTTCACAGATTTTCTCCACTTTCTCCTTAAGCTTAGCAACCTCCATCTTCAAATACTCAGCCTTCCTACTTGCAACAATTAAAATAGGCAAAGTATGGGATACAATAGCCTTAACCAATGTGAACTGGGTAGGAACGGATTTGAAATGGGCCTTCATCTTCTTAATAGCACCCATGAAACCTTGCACTGGCTCAACAACCTTTGTAATTCTCCTCAGAATTTCCTTAGACATTAAAGACTTAGCAATTTCAGCATCTATTTCCACATCGGTCCTCAGTTTTGGAAATCTTTATCTTCCTATTCTCCTTATATGTCCTAACAGTTCAACTTGGGGGTTGAATTGGGGTTAAGGTTATGGTTGTTGTTGTGGTTCTGGAATCTCTTCAATAATTGGTGGACCTCTGACGACTAGTCCTTCAAATAGTAATTATTCATGCGCTGGAGATCGAACTAGTGTTAGGATTGGAATGATGGTCATTTCAAGTGTTTGGTCAAAGTTTGAGGTGATTGGTTGGTCAGAGTCAGATGTGGATGATGTTTGGATTTCAGGTAAGGGTTGCATGGATATGGGTGTAGGTGATAAGGGTGTTTCTGTGGAAGTGTTTAGAAATAGAAATGTGTCAGCTTGCTCCTCATCATCCTTCTCTCCTTCAGTACCATCAATAGTTTGCTCACTAACCTGAGCTAGAGTTTGCTCAGTCAGCTAAGCTTCCTGCTCAACTGGGGAAGCCTACATCCCCTGATGAGGCCATTGCCATTGTGGAGAACATGGTTGATTACTCTTCAAGCTTAAAGAAGGATAAAGCGGGAAAGAGTGGGGGAGAGAAGAAGAAATTCCCTCTTCTTTATCTTCTAGATCCCCTTCATTTTTATAAAAAACAACCTTCATTTTCTTAAATATCCTCCTCTTCTTTTCTCTACTGTCCTACTCAGCTTCCTCAGTATTCAAATCAACCTGCTGATTCTTTTCATTGACTTCAAACTCAATAGCCTACACAATTTCAACATCATCATCTTCCTACTCCTCCTGATTTTCAATTCATTCTAGAGCTCCTATTATCTCCTCAACTGCTACAGGAACAACTTTCTCAGCCTCAGACTTATCTATTGACTCTTTAGCTCTTCTCCTTATCTCATCTTCTAAGTCCTCCTATATCTTCTTAATTCTCTCAGCCTCAGCTGCCTTCAACTTCTCAGCCTCTTCAACATTCTGAACTACACCAGTCAGCTTCTTCACCATCAGCTTTTTCTTGGGCTGACTAACTTTAGGCATAGGAACTAATGTAGCTTCCTATTCTTCAGCCTTCTTAACATCCAACTGAGCATCTTCACTCTTCCTCCTTTTTCAATCTCTTTAGAGGCATCTCTTCTCTCAACTCATCCTCATCCTTCTTCTCTTCTTCAATCTCCTTATCAGTCAACTCTCTAGGCTTATCATCCTTGGTTCCTTGGTAGATCTGGACTTTTTGGGAATAGGGACAACCATAAGATTACAGCTAGCTGAGCTCGCCTTCTTCACTTCTTTCTTGGTGTCTCTCCTGACCTCCTTTTTTCTTCCCTTCTTCTCAGCATCCTCTTCTCCTTTTTTCTGCTTTGAGCTTGGTTATCCTTGCAAGCTCCTTAGCCACAAACTCATCAAGAGCGTGATCTTCCTCTTCAAGCATGATTGGTCTCATTGGCATAATAGCCTTTCGATCCTTTACTCTGACTTCTCCATTCCTCAGCTTTATGTACTTGGTGTTCTCGGGCTTCTCATCACACCTCAAGCCATGAAAATGAGCATTGCTAAGTATTCTTGATTCAATCACCTTCAGATTAATTCCACTTCTATGTACCCATCTTTCTAAGTCTAGCTCATAAGCCCTGCAAATCTCCATCACATGATGACCATACACCATGTGTATGGACACCTTCAAAAATTTGTGCACAATTACTAGGGGCCAGTTGATGCACATCCCTTCAGTTAGAGCATAGACAAACACTCTTCCAAATTTAGAACAATTTCTTGTAGAAGCAGTCTTGGGCAGCAACACCTTTGTAACCAGCTCATGCACCTGCTTTCCCTTCTTGGTGAACATAGATGCTATGAGTTCACCAGCCTTATAGTCAGTAGGAACTTCATAGTCAATGGGGTTGTCCACATGCTCTTTATCTCTTACGGCACACATTCTCAGCCCGCTTTCTCACATTCCTAATAACTCAGCTATCAGCTTGGGAGTCACATAAACCTTCCTTCCTATCATGGTAGTGACAAATATGTCCTTGAAGCCTTCAACCATGTGGATGCTATGGAAGAATCTCTTTATAATCTGTTTATAGTAGCCACTAGGTATCTCAAAGAACCCTCTAAGAAGATGTTGGCACATCTACTTACCAAAGTGCTCATCATTAGAAAAGCTGAGCATATCAACTGTTACAGGCTCCTCTACTTCAGCTCCTTCCTTGAAACACCACTCAGTGGGTGTATATTCTGTTCCTACTGGAATAAATAGATCTTCCTTCTTGTTGATGCCTATTGCTACTTCTGCTAAATGATCCATGTTGGTAACCCAACATGAGTCATCTTCATTCCTCACAAATAAGGATTTCTCAGAATTGGGTTCTAATGATCATCCTGAAGTACTCGCTACGGAATTTGCTTTTGAAAGAAATAGAGAATTTGGGGATTTAAGTAGAAAGTTGCACAGGAGAAATTTGGTAAAGTAACCCTTCCTTCTTTTGTATCTCTTCCTTAAATAGCCAAAGACCCTTCTCCTAAACCTACAAAGGTTACGTGTATGACTGATAATCCATGGTCATAAATCAATGGTGAGATTTATCAAGGTTTACCGAGAGATTAATGATTGTGAAATATATGGGATTAAAGTAGTTAAATATGGATCGTTTTAAAACTTGCTACCATTTCCATCAATTTTGAATTTGAAAAGAAACCGGTCAGTTTTAATGATGTGTCCAAATTTCAAGCATGAAAAAGAAATACTTAACCTAATTCATAGAAGCTTAGAGTGTGCCCTAGAAATTTGGTCAGCTTAAGAATTTGTCAACGGGGAATGAACTTCTTCAAATTGGATTGGACAATTCAATTAACTTCCTCAGAGTGTTGAATTGATCCTTTCCAATAGGCTTTGTGAATATGTCAGCTTGCTATTCTTCAATAGGAATGTATGTTAGCTTGACTTCCCCTTTTAGCACATGATCCCTTATGAAGTGATGTCTAATATTGACATGCTTCATCCTGCTATGTTGAATTGGATTCTTGGATAGGTCAATTTCACTCTAGTTGTCACACATGACTTCAAGACACTTAGACTTTATACCATAGTCCTTTAATTACTGCTTGATCTATAGCAGTTGTGCTACACAACTTCCTACAACCATGTACTCGGCCTTGCTATACTCAGAGTCACAGAAGCCTACTTCTTGCTATACCATATTACTAGTCAATCACCAAATAAATTACATCCTCTCGTAGTGGTTTTCATTTCAAGTTTGTCTCTTCCATAGTCAGCATCTGTGTTTCCTCTTAGAGTGAAATCTGCATTACTTGGATACCATAAACCTGCATTAATAGAGCCAAGCAAATACCCAAGAATTCTCTTAGTAGCAGTTAAGTGAGATTCTCTAGGGTTCGCTTGATATCTTGTATAATAACATACATCATATTGAATGTCAGGCCTACTAGAAGTTAAGTAAAGTTAAGAACCAATAATACCTCTGTATAGGTTACTCTCTACAGTATCCTTCCTCATTTTTACTCAGTATTGTATTAGTGGCTATGGGTGTTGACATTGGCTTGGCTTTGTCCATGTCAAACTTCTTGAGTACTTCCTTGGCATGCTTAGCTTGGTTGATGAAAACCCCATCATCACCTTGGTTGATTTACAAACCAAGAAAGAAATTAAGCTCTCCCATCAATGGCATTTCAAACTTTTTCTTCATCTGCTGGCTGAACTCTTTTCATCGCTTTTCATCAGTTGCTCCAAAGATTATATCATCAACAAAGATTTGGACTAGCAACACATCTTGATGCTTCTTCTTAACAAATAGAGTTCTATCTTCTTTTCCTCTATTATAACATTTACTGAGTAAAAAGTTAGTCAGTCTCTCATACCAAGCTCTTGGAGCTTTCTTCAATCCATAAAGAGCCTTCTTCAGCTTGAAGACATGATCTTGATACTTTGGATCTTCAAAGCCTGGGATTGTCTGATATAGACTTCCTCTTGAATATAACCATTAAGAAATGCACTCTTAACATCCATTGAAACAACTTAAAGTTCATATGAGATCCAAATGCACAAAGAATTCTTATGGCTTCAAGTCTTGCTACTGGTGTAAAGGTTTCTCTATAGTCAATGCCTTCTTTTTGATTGTAGCCTTGAGCAACAAGTTTGGCCTTGTTTCTGACAAAATTACCATCTTCATCTAGCTTGTTCTTGAAAACCCTTTTGATGCCAATGATTCACTTGCCTCTGGCTTTCTCCACCAAATCCCAAACTTCATTTCTTCTAAATTGATCTAGCTTCTCTTGCATTGCAATCTTCCAGTTGTAATCGAACTTAGCATCTTCAAACTTCTTTGGTTCAATCAATGAGACAAATGCTGAATGACTCATCATTCTATTCAGCTGACCTCTGATTAGCACTAGGTTTTGCACGCTATCAAGAATCTTCTTAATTGAGTGATCTTTCCTTACTCTGACTTCTTTTGGTAGATCAGGATTAGCTCGCTGAGCTACTATCATTGGTTGAGCATCTACATCATCACCAAAGTTGATGGATTGGTCCTAGTCAACTTCATAATCTTCTTTTTCTTGAACTGGATCAGGAATAACAATGGTCTAACTGACTGATCCATTGACTTGTCCCTTTTCCTTTTCATCATCATTGGCTTTCCCACCTGTATTGTTTATTTCATCAAAATCTACATGCATGGACTCCTCTAGGATGCCAGTCCTCTAAACATACACTCTGTATGCCCTACTATGTGTTGAGTAACCCAAAAAAATTCCTTCATCAACCTTGGGGTCAAAATTACCCAATTGGTCTTTAATGTTTAATATGAAGCATTTACAACCAAAGGCCTTGAGATGACCAACCTTGGGCTTGCGCCCCTTCCAAAGTTTGTAAGGAGTTTTGTTCAAAACTGGGCAAATTAATACCCTATTTAGAATATAACAAGCTATGTTAATAGCTTGTCCCTAGAAATACTTTGGTAGATTGTTATCACTCAGCATAGAATGACCCATCCCCGCAATAGTGCGATTCTTTCTCTCAACAACCCCATTTACTGAGGTGTACCGGGGGTAGAAAAATTATGGTCAATACCATACTTAGAACAAAATTCCTCAAACTGCCTGTTTTCAAATTCTCTTCCATGGCCACTGCGAATTCTATTAATTTTAAGGTCCTTTTCATTCATGATTCGAGTAGCCAACCTAGAAAATGATTTAAATGTTTCATCTTTGCTAGCAAGCAAGAGAATCCAAGTGAACCTGGTTAGATCATCTACAACCACAAGGGTATATTTCATTCCACCTAGACTTGTTAGCATTACTGTCCCAAATAAATTCATGTATAGAAGCTCAAGGGGACAAGAAGAAGATATATTAGCTAAGGATTTAAAGGTCTTCCTAAATTGTTTCCTAAGTTGGCATGCTGAGCACAATCTATCTTTTTCAAAGGCTAGATTGGGTAAACCCCCAACAAGTTCAATTCTGGCTAATTTGGACAAATTGGTCATATTGATATGTCCTAACCTTCGGTGCCATAGCCATGAGTTTTCCTCCTTAGAAACTAAGCATGTATCATTGGAGCGAAGGGATAAATCAATAATATAAACATTATTAATTCTAGGAGTATAAAGAATAGTTTGATCAGAATTACATCAATGGCTGAGCAGCTTGCTGAGTCAAATATAACTTTCCTGCCTTTATCCCAAAGCTGAGCAACACTTAACATTGAATCCCACAGTGCCACTGCCAACAATGTTTCCATTTTTGTTGTCTCCAAAACTCACACTTCTATTCCTTCTTCACTCCAATGTGAAGAATTACTTTTCATCACCTGTCATCTGCCTCAAGCATCCACTATCCAAATACTACATTCTTCTATCATCAGTGGATCTCACGCTCACCTGCAAAACAATTAAGTTTCTTAGGTACCAATGCCTTTTTTTGGCTAGGTCCTCCTTTGTTAGCGGTGGTCAACCTTTACCAGTCGTACACATTATAGTAACCATTTTTATATCTACACATGACTGTAGCATGTATTGACTTTCCACAAAAATTACATACGGCCTTAGGATTGGGCCTGCTCACTTTACTCTTTTGAGAAACCTTCTCAGAGTGATGAGTGTGGTTACTCTGAGTATTCCTGTTAGGTTGAGGAGGGACCTGTACCTTTTTCAAAGCTATAAATTCAGTAGCTAGCTCATCTAATTTCTTAGTGAGTTTGCTGTTATATACATTATGGTACTCAGCTTTTTCCATAAGGTATAAGATGTCAAGTGAGGTAAAAGAATTGACATCTTCTAGATCATCACACCTCCTTTGGAGTACTTGGATGTATTTGGCTAACTTCTTAGTCTCAATAATAACATCATTAAGTATTGCACCAAGTTCATCTGAAGATAAATGGGATTCAGAATTTACCTTAGTTTGCTTTCCTTCATCTCTACTTTGGTCAACTGATTTATTGGCAACAGAAGTAGATGGTGGTCAGCTGACTCTGAGTTGGGTTGATCATCCTTTGCTATGAGATGCACATTTGCATAATCTTATGCCTCTTCATATGAGGAGATTACTCTTGTTTAGAGTCACTCCAGGAAGCAACAAGAGCCTTTTTATCCTTTCTCTTCTTGAACATGTCCTTCATAGCCTTGGGATAACTAGATTGGGTATGCCCTTTCTCACCACATTCAAAGCATTTGATATCATTATTACGCTCTTTGTTGAACTCCTTTTATGGTCTATCATCTACTCCCTTCCTGTACTTGCCAAACTTTCTGAATCTCTGAAAGTTCTTATCTTTCTTCAAGAACCTTTTAAAGTTCTTGGTTATCAATGCTTTCTCCTCTTTCCTATCTTCTGGATATTCTTCCTTAGAGGATTCTTCATCATCATCAGCTTTAAGGACAACAGCTCTGCTAGAGCTCCCTCCCTCTCTCTCTCTCTCTCTCTCTCTCTCTCTCTCTCTCTCTCTCCTTGTGCTTGTGCTTCGTAGACTCATCTTCATATTACTTTAAAGACATCTCATGAGTCAACAGGGTTCCCATTAGCTCATCAAACTTGTAAGTCTTCAAATCATGAGCTTCTTCGATAGCACTCTTCTTTGCTTCCAATTCCTATATCAAGCTTCCACGGATCTTCTTGATAGTCTCTTCCTCAGTGAAGCTCTTACCAAGCCTTTTTAGCTCGTTGACAATATTCATGAATCTAGTGTTCATGTTGGAAATGTCCTCCTTGGGTTGCATCTGAAACATCTCATAATTCTTCATGAGAATGTTGATCTTAGACTCCTTAACCTTGTCAGTGCCTTTATAAGTTACTATCAAATTCTTCAATATCTCTCGAGTAGTTTCACATCTTGAAATGCGATTAAACTCAGTTGCATCAAGAGTGCAATGGAGATAGTTGATAGTAGCTGCATTTTCCTTCAATATGGCCAAGTCATGATTGTCCTACTCATTAGAGTGCTTATCAATGCGCACTCTATTTTTCATGATAGTAGGAACAAATGGCACGTCAATAATAGCCATCCAAGCATACATACTCTAAGACTGGATGAAATTCTTCATCTTGTTCTTCTAGTAAGTATAATGCTCACCATTAAACATGGGAGGCCTGGTGACTGTCATGCCTTCTAGCAGAATATAGGCTTAGGCCCTTCCACTAGATTCTCCTCCATTGTATGCCATGGTCTTTATCTCGAGATTGTGAAATCTTTAGAATGATAAATGCTTCAATACCACTTGTTGGTCCCTATGCATACACTCAATATGTCAGAGGGGGGTGAATGACTCGCTCCAATAACTTAGTAAACTTTTTTGTGATTATATGAACTCCATTGACTAGGTTAGCTAGTAGAGTGAAATCTTGAAAAACTTCAAAGTAAAGAATATAGAGATTTTATACTAGTTCGGTAACCTGTGCTTACATCCAATCCTAAGAGAGTGTCTTGGCTTTAATTCACTGATATCAACTCCTTTACCCTAGGCGGAGAAGCCTTTCAAAAATTTCCCAAATCACAAAAAGTACCCTCCAAACTAGAATCGCTCACTCGCTGAGTGAAATACCCTCTTCTACTAGCAACTCAACTAATTCTAAACAAGAGGAGGAATCAACTTATAGAAACATTGATCCAGTTGTAGACAATCAGATATTACAATTCAAATGATATATTCTAATCTCTCTTGTTCAATGCAGATTCTTTGCTGAGGAGTTGATTCCTCGATTAAACTTCTTTAAAGCTAGTAAATTGGCAGAGTTTAAGCTTCTTAGAAATTCATGTGTAATCACTAAGTTCTATTGCTTGCCTTCTTGCTCCTTTTAAAGTTGGAATCAAGAATGTAGCCGTTGAACTTATCTTGACATCTTCTAAAATTGCCAGCTCATTCATTCACCCATTGCTTCTTCAAATCAATCTGTTAAGAGATAGAATCAAACCGTTATGAGATAGAGATCAATCCATTAGAGACAGATTGAAATTTGAGCTTCAATTTGAATCCTTTGTCGTTTGATGCCAGTCTTGTGTTAGAGAGATCTCATGCTGACTTGCCACGTGTCGTCTTCCCATACCTTCTAGTAATCTAACAATTTGTAGGGCGCATGATACAATGTTGTTGATCTGCAGAATTTCCCAATTTGGCATATGACTTTTTGTAGCTTGATTCTAGAAGACTTTGTCTTTTTCTTCATAAACTAGAGTCTTGTCAAGGTATTAACTCTTTTTGTCTTTGTCTCATCAATGTCCTGCAAAAAGCAACACTAAAAGCAAAGATTCCTTTTTCCTTAAATGGTAAAGTCAGTGCTATTAATAGACATAAAGTGACTTAGCAAAATGATAATACAGTAAGCACAGCTGAAACAAAATCTAAATGTCAAGCGCTGAGTGAATAGTATCTAGTTAGCGACTAAAATACTTACTCAGCCCAGAATAACTCAAAGTTAAACTAAATAACTAGGTCAGCGGAGAATTAACATTCTACCCTCGAATTCAATAGCTCACATATAACCATGATTATTTATTTTAACATCATTATTGATTTAATTAACTCAAACTGAACTTAATTGTTATGATCAAAACTTAAGCACTACCGAGTCATCCACTGAGTCAGTCCAAAATTGTGCTTTGTTCAACTAGTATTTTTGTCTTTTGTTGAATAATATATGCATAGTAAAGATGATAACAAATAGTACAAAATGTAGAGAAAAACTGATGTTCACATACTTGCGATTATTTCACATAAAGACATGCATGCGTTCATAAGACAAAGATTCTTAGCAAATCATAACATGTTTATTGTTGAGATTAATTTGAGTACATAGGCTATGGTAATAATTTCCAATGGTTAACCCCTACTGCCTATTGGTTCTTTTATAGATTTTCTAGAAAGCAACTGACATTTTTCTCTCACTGCCCTAACTTTTTCCTAAGTCGCCCTTTTCTGAGTTTTCAACTTAGAGGGCTTTATTTGCTTTGGGGTACCCTAATTTTTGCCTGACCAGTTTATAGAATACCGACTAGCAGGTTGCACCCTAATTTTTGCTTGAGTAGTAGAGGGCAACTCGTCGGGCGATTTATTTTTTATTTCCTTTTTGATTTACTATGCTGGTTTTCTGTGATTTATTTCTTTTGACCTATTCATGATAATGCTTAAGCCTATCTTGATTTACTTGATTCATAAACCCATTTCTATCCATGTCTATGACCTTGATTCCTCCATTGCCAAAGACTTTCTTGGTCATAAATGGTCCTTCCCAATTGGGACTAAACTTGTCCTTAACATCAATATTGACTTGGCATATTTGTTTGAGAACCAAATCACCCTCTTTGAGAGGTTGCTTTAGGTATCTGACTCTATTGTTGTAGTCTTGAGCCATGCACTGCTAGTACATCTATAGGTGGTCAAGTGCCTTGAGTCACTTCTCATCTATCGTGTTCAACTGTTCATACCTAGCCCTTGCCCAATCCGACTCTTTCAATTGGGCTTCGAGTGCTACTTGCAGAGATCTTACTTTGGTCTCAACAAGCAACACGGCTTCCATTCCATATACCAAGGAGAAAGGCATTTGATCTATGGGTCTTCTTATAATGGTTTTGTACCCCTAAATTATAAATAGAATTTTATTGGCCAATCCCTATAGGTAGCCATGGTCTTAGACAGAATTCTCTTGATCGACTTATTGGCAGCTTGAACTACCCAATTGGCCTGCGGTCTATATGGCAAAGACATATGATGCTCGATGTTAAACTTTTCTAATAACCCAGCCATTGCTCCTTAAAATTGTACCCCATTGTCAAAAACCACATGATGCAAAATCTCGTACCGAGCAAGAATATGCCTCTATATAAACTTGGCCATCTTCTTGGCGGTGATACTGGTGTAGGATTCCACCTCTACAAATTTTGAAAAGTAATAAACTGCGACTATCATGAATCGGTGTCCATTGGTCGATGATGGTCAAATTTCTCCAATTATATCTGTCCCCCACGCCGAGAAATGCCAAGGAGTAGATAAATTGTGAAGTTTGGTTGGGGGTAAATGCTGTATATCCCTATGAATCTGGAATTCATGACATTTTCTGACATTGTTGGCGCAATCGGCATTCATTGTGGTCCAAAAGAACCTCATTCTCTGAATCTTCCTAACAAAAGCCATTCCATTCATATGTGGGCCACAATCTCCTAAGTGCACTTGGATCATTACCCTTTCTAGCTCTTCCTCTATCAAACATCTCAACAATAACCCTGTGGCTGTCCTCTTGAAGAGATCTTCATCTATTAGTCTGTATTGCATTGCCAACCTCTTGAGAGTCTTGCGATCTAAACTTGATGATTCTTCGGAGCATCTTCCTTCTTATAGGAACTTCTTAATGTCATCATACTAGTAAGCCTTTTGCTCCTCAATGGTCGTGACTTGAATTTTCTCATGAAATGGGGAATGAGAAGTTTCTATTACCAAAGGCCAGATGGGTCGGGTTTTCTCTCCTTCCCACATAGATGTTAACGTAGCTAGTGAGTCAGCCATCTAATTCTCATCTGTTGGTACATGTTAAAAGAAGCGCTGACTAAACTATACTGATAAGTCCCAAACTGCCTCCATATATGGCATGAGTGACTCTTCTTTGATTTCCCACTCCCATACAACATGCTTTATCACAAGCACAGAAACACCAATTACCCTTGCTTCTTTTGTCCCTACTTTCAATAAAGCATCAAGACCAAAGAGTCAAGCTTCATATTTGGCTCCATTAATGGTGACTACAAACTCTAAGCATTTACTTAATAGGATAAACTCGCTTTGAGGCGTAATGATAATCACCCCAAGACTGGCACCCCTTTGATTTGTGGCCCCGTCGACGTACATAATCCATTCGGCCTTCTCTACTTCCACTGTTGCTAACTACTCATCAAGAAAATCTAGATTCTCCACGTAATCAGATTCTATAGGTTGGGTTGCTAGGAATTTAGCCACTACTCTCCCCTTGATTACTTTCTTTATGACATACTCGATATCAAATTTAGATAGTAAAAGAAGCCAATGAGAGAGTTCCCCTACCAATGTGGGTGATTGATAAAGATACTTCATCGGATCTACCTTAGTAACTGCCTAAATCCAATGAGATTGGAAATAGTGCCTCAACTTCTTGGTCAACCATACCATCTCAGTGCACGTCTTTTCTACAACTGTGTATCGCGTCTCATACTCCAATAACTTCTTACTCAAGTAGTAGATAGCATGTTTGCTCTTAGACTAACATTGCACCCATAGATGACTCATCTATGGCCAAATAGAGAACTAATGGCTTACCTGGAATTAGAGGCCTCAAGACTGGGGGACTCAAGAGGTAAGCCTTTATCTTAACAAAGGCTATCAGGCACCAATCATTTCCATTCTACTAGCTGCTTCTTTCCTAACAACTTAAAGATAGGGGCGCAAACTATAGTTAATTTAGCAATAAATTAACTTATTTATTAGAGCAATCCAAGAAATGATCTAACTTCCCTTTCAATTCTAGGAATAGCCATTTCTTGAATAGCTCTAACCTTGTTAGGATCAACATCAATTCCTCTCTGGATGACAATGTTACCTAAGAGTTTTCCAGATGTGACCCCAAACACGCACTTCTTCGGATTCAAACATAGGTTGTATTTCTTAATTCTTGTCAAGAACTGGTCTAAAATCTCAGGATGTTCTTCCCTCATGTTAGACTTCACTAGCATGTCATCTACATAAACCCTAACCTCTTTATGGATCATGTTGTGTAGTGAAGCTATCACGACCCTTTGATAAGTTGCCCCTGTGTTCTTCAACCTAAAAGGCATTACCTTATAATAATATACTCCTCACTCTATAATGAAAGTTGTCTTAACTTTGTCAATGATATCCATTAAGATTTTATTTTACCCAAAGAAACCATCTAAGAATGAGTACATTGCGGCTCTGGAGGCATTGTCCAGTAGTACATCGATATGTAGCAATAGAAAATCATCTTCTAGAGATGCCTTATTCAAGTCACAAAATTCGATGCACATCCTAACTTTTCCATCCTTTTTAGGGACTGGGAAAACATTTGCTAACCATGTACGATACTCAATTACCTCATATTGGTCCCTGTGAGAGTATTTATAAGGGCAAGGGTGGTGAATGGCCCTTTTTCGCAGAATTTGCAGACTTAGAAAAGTCTTAGTGTAGCGTGTTTGATTATGATCCAAAAGAAGGATTCGGATGATGCAAATATGATAATAATATGCGATAAAGAAAAAATACTAAGAAAATCAAACACAAGTATTTTATATTGGTTCAGCCTCGCCTACATCTAGTCCATAGAGTTTCCTTCCTCTGAGCTTATCCACTAGTGGATTCCTTTCCAACAGGCAGGAACCAAGCCTTATAGATTTGTCTTTAGATGGTAACCCCTTCTGGAAGTAGGATTTACCACTAGATGCACAAACTTCTAGCTGAGCCCTCTTGTGTTTTGTAGGATACACCACTTAGCCTTTTACCTCGAATCTAAGCTGAGTCCTACTAGGAGATCTCACTCAAAGCACCTACTTTAAGCTATATCCCAATCTCCTAACTTACCCCAGCTGGAGATTTTTACACTTTGATTTTTAATAAAGGGTTGGTTTTTGGTGTTCCTCAAGTTTATTGTTTCACTTAGGAGTCCTTACAAACAGATTTTGAATCAAGGGTTCTTGGAGGGATTGTATAAACTGATTGAATGAGTATTGCTTTATTAATTGCTTTTATAAATCAACTAGTTGACTTGCTCAATTGGTGAAGAGCTCCTTTTATAGGCTTTGTTCATAAATGTAGCCGTTTGTGGTTGGTGAGCTTTTATCTAATCTTCACCCTTGATCAGGTCGATGTGGAGCTTTCGGATCCATTGATCAATCCGTTAGACTACATTTTGAACCTTTTGAAATCTTGGGATTGAGGCTGGAAAGTTGTCAGTGATCGTTTTGCTTGTCATTTTGTGATGCACCAACTTTTATACCATTTGCTTTATGATGTGTGCTCCACGCGTGCCTTTATTGGTCTTGGAGAAAAAGGTAGTTAGCCTTTCTCTGTCCAGTGTCAGACTCTACTGACTTTTCTCTAAAATGTGCAAGCTGTCATTTTATATTTGTCTTAGGGAAAGGATCTTTGACTTCTATAGACCAAAAAGGGTAAAGGGAAAAGTATATTTGAAAACTTTCCCTAAATTTGAAATATAGGTCTTCCGGATGTCTTTAAGACCTATATGCTCTAGATCTCTCTTCCGGAGATGACTTCAATCAGTTCTTCTAGATGCTGGTCTTGAAGGATAAAAGTTTCTTTCCTTTCCAAACTTTGTTCGGATGATTTCCTTTAGTGCTTACGTTCTTAAGTTGTTCAATGGATGATTAGTATCTTGATCTTTGTCTAGATTTTTCCATTTGGATTTGGGAGAACTATATACATTGTTGTTGTTTCTTTCAAACTTGATCTGGATTTGTTTTTAGATTTTTATCCGAATCATTGTTTCCCAACACCTCACTAAACATAGCCTCTAGTAACCTAGCAACTTTAGTTTTGATCTTATGGGCCCATTCTGGATGTAACCTTCTCAATTTTTGCTTCACTGGTTTGAACTTGGGATCAGTGGAGATATGATGCTCAACGATTGTCGATCTACCCTAGGCATATCTTCATAGGACCAAGCAAAAGCGTTAACATGTTTTCTAAGCACTTTAATCATCTCTCTTTTTTTGATAGGGGTCAAGTCATTGGATATTATTACCATTTTTGGATTTTTTGTAGTACCCAAATTAATGTCATGCATTGAAGTGCCATGAATGCTAAAAATGTTATGCGTGTGGTCCGATGAATGCATGGTGCCATCAAGCAACACATCAAACAAGTAAGAAAAATCATTATTATTATCATTATTAGGATGCCTAAAGGCTACATCATTTTCATTACATATAACTGCATTGTCATCCTCCACAAGTGGAGCATCTTTATAGCCACTTATCAGAAGGTGGGTCAAGTCACAGTCCAGATCTTGTAATTGTTCTTTAGTTTACACATTCATCCATGGTATCTCTTGTGGTTTAGGCTACATTTCTTAAAGCTTCCTAGATAAGTGTCGTCTTCTTATCCCCGAAGTAGAGGATGGTGTACATTGAAGTAGTGAGAGTATCGATGGGTTTGTCCACTTTGATCTTTGATGGTTCACTGGCTTTAATCTGCTGTGAGCATCTTTTTGCTTCTATAGCTACTTCATAACATTTAGGAATGGTCTTGTATGCCATTACGAATGTTATCTTGAGGAGGGGAGGACATAACCCGAAGATGAATCGGTTGGCTAGCTCATTCTCATTGTTAGATATGATGTATGCCCTTAAGGCAATTAGGGCGATATATATTAGTTATGTATTGGTATGGACAATTTTTTTAATTAATAAAGGCATTTAATCTTTTGTTTACATCGATATGTTTATATATATTGTGACTGGTTAAAATATATTCATTGATATCTTTGTACAAAGGTCCTTGACATAATACACAGCATGAAGTGAGAGATATGATAGTGAGACTATGTGTAGTGAGACCTGCTTCATGTGCAACTATGATTATGTCTAAAGTATCCCTAGTCATATATTCATCAACAAAGGATATTGATGGAATAGTAACACTAGCATGTGGTCAACTCTTTTGGAAATGGTCCAAGAAGTTAACCTCCTAAGACTGAAGGTGGTGCCTTGAGTTTGACACATGGATTTATCTGGAAGATATATTGGAGACCGTAGTAAGATAAACACTTGGTATATATATATCAATGTGTTAGTGTTTATCTTCTTGCAGTAGCTTTGTGAATATCCTCATACTTGAGATATTAGTTACCTTGTGTGGTACTATTTCTATGCTTTGGGTTATGCCTACAAGGGTGCCGTGGGTGATTACGGGTATAGTAATGACAGCACATTGGTATGCTATATAGTCGAAAAGGATCCATTTCTTCGGATATATTAAGGAGTTTGTACATGGCTGCTTGTTGAAGTGATGATTACTATAAACCTCTGATCAGAGTATGTTATTGATAGAAATAGTTTCTAGTCAAACACATTATGATGAAAAGTAATATACTTCGGTAACAAGAAAATAACTTGGATAGGTTGGAGCAACATCACTATTGGTAGGTTAACACTTTAATCAAACCCAACAAACTAGATGTACTAATTTTAAATAATGGAAGGAGTTCATCGCATTGGAAAACTATTGCATAAACTAGGATTAAGTCATAAGCACAAATGACGTTCTAAGTAATGGGAGATGGTGGACCCTTACTAGAGGCGTACTACAGTCATTTAAGGTAATAGAGTTCTATTCGTGGTCTAGAACATCGAGTTAATAGTTCCTATAGACAAAGGATTGGTCAAACCTTAATAGCTCAATACTTTGGGATCCTATAAGGTTACAGGCATTGGACTTTCATCGGACCGAGTAAAGAATTAAAAGACTTGATCTATTACAGAAATATTAAGTATTGAATGGTTGGACCACTACCTAGTTACACAAGAGATTTTATTTGTTAATCGGTAACTAATTTAGTTGGGTTATAAAATAAAATATTTATTTGAATTGGAGAAAGGAGCTAAAATATACCAAACTGCCTAAAATGAGGGTTGGACCCTTTGTAAGTAGGCCCCATAAGCCTAAATGGCTAGCAGGTCCTGCGCAAGCCCACACGAGTTCCAATGGCACTCGTGGGGTGTAGGCAGTGCAAGTTGGGCATGCACTGGCCTGCACCAAAGGCCACCTGTGAGCTGGGCTCATGGGAGAGGCTGCAAGGCCCAGCCTTTGGGACAAGGCAGGCTTGTGAGAGCCTACCTTATACAGGTCTTGCCACCCCTAAGTTGGGCTCATTGAAGAACCTGTAAGGCCCAACCCACAGGATAAGGCAGGCTCACGAGAGCCTGCCTTGTACGGCAAGTACCCGACTTGCGAAGCAAGCCGGGTCGGCGTGGCCAACACGCAGATCCTATAGGATCCAAGTGTTTTCCTGAGGATGGGATGGGGTTTTCCCCATCCCTCATCAAATGAGGGAACCCTTTGCTCCCCTATAAATTGAGCTCCCTTTCTCCTTTCTGAAATGCACCACAAGCTCATTCGAGCTTTGATTTGAGATTCCAATGCCATATCTCTCAAGTCAACTCAAGAACAAATTCTTTTTATTTCGGGGGTTTTTGAGTGGTCTAGCAGCTACTCAAAGCTATGTAGTTCTTCATTGTTGGGAGGTTTTGGTTGGTGGGGTTCATATGGATACTCATAGAGGCTATCCTATATATGGAGGCTTGTGTATGAAGGTTCTGCTAAAGCACGTTTCAACTAGAATGTCATCTAAATCTCTATTGATTAGTAAGTCCTTTTATTAAGCGTTTTAAGACTTAATAATTATTATGCTTAGGTTGTTTTGCATGCTTAATTTATTTTATACCTTGACTATAACTTAGAGTTATAACATGTTTAAAATAAGATATTTTTCATGCTAGGATATAATTTAGAATTATGGTACACCTAGCCTATTCATGCTAACTTAAGTAGAAAATAAATTTAGTTAATGCTTTAATTAATTTATATGCTACTAATAGGAGTTCCTAGGGACAAGGGACAAAATTTTGAATTTCCACCATGTCTGTTATGCATGTTCAAAGTGACTATCAGTTCCCAACAGTGGTATCAGAGCTAGCCTATTTAGTACATAATTAAGTTTAAAGCAAATTGAATTTTATTTTCTATATGACATGATTTGAAGTTTATTAAATTGTTTGGAATAATAGATGAACTTAGGCTTTCATTTCAAGGTTAGAAAATGGATATAGATAATTTCAAGTAAAAACCTGCTCAACTTACTCAAACTTATCAAAAACTCAATAAATTATATAAATTACATGGGTCATAGATGCTTTAAATTTGCATGAATTAAAAGAACAAAATTTATTAGTCCAAGAGAATCCAAGCTTTTCAAGCTTGTGCCCGTATATATCCTAGCAAGGATAGGATAAGGTGTCTACTCCTCATAGGGCACCTCTCCTACTTAGGAATATATATCGGTGCAGCTTGAATTAACAAAAAAGGGATTAAATATGGACTGATTTATTTTTAGTATTGTGAGCGCGAGATCTTGCAGTCCCTCTCGCGAGACGATGATGACAGATGCCCGATTTTATTCCTCATGATAAAAAATCTTTTTTGGAATTTTTATTACCGATATAAAATTCTCTACGAATTTTATTTTTAGAAAAATTAAGTTCGACATGTTCGATAACGTGTCTGATGGTAGCTTAGATCGATGATTTGCACCCAAAAAATTATTTAGTCCAAAATACCCATAAAAAGTCATATAAACCCCTAATAATTTAAATCATCCCACCGAAATTACTTTTGGCCAGATTTTATTACTTTTGCCCAATTTTGGGCACGATTCATGCTTGCTTTTCAGACTTGTTAGGAGAGTGAGGCCGCCGGCGGCCTTCATCGATACTGCTGGCGGTATCATTCATGCTGCCGCCAGCATGATTTTCTACTGCAAAATAGCTGTGTTCCTTTTTGCTTGATATCCGCTGGATAAGAGATCAAAGGCAATTTCCATCTGATTTTATCTTATATAAAGACCATTTCTAAGCCAAAATAGGGGTTCAACACTTCCACAACTCAAAATCTTAAGAAGATTTTGAGTATTTTAGCTAGTTCTAGTGGGATAAAGTTTAGAAAAGGCAAGAAAAGAGGATTCAATTAATCTTTTCTTGGTTTTTCTCTATTGAACTCTCTAATATTTAGGCGTAATTTAGGTTTAGAAATCACAAAAATAGGATTTAGAGACTTAAATCACCCGTTTACTTTCCAAATCATCATTTGAGCTCCCCGAAGGTGTCATTAGGATCATGAAGACGTGGATTCACGGCCCTGAGGTTAAAATTCTGAGTCTCATGGCTCTTTAGCTTTCATTTTACTTGTTTGTTGTGTTTAGTTGCTATTTTGTGTTTAGTTTTGGGTTTTTGGTCGCTTTTCGGCCAAAAAAAGCGGCTGCAAGAAACTAAAGCCGCTGGAGACATTTGAAGCCGCCGACGGTACCAAACATGCCGCCAGTGGCATCGTTGATACTGCCAGTTACCTCATTCGCCCCCAATGGCCTTATTTTCTTTAAGGACCCTTTCTTTATGGTATTCAAAATGCCATACAGTCTGCTTGTGTAAGTGAGATCACCAGCGGCATCAGTTTATTTTTGTTTGCTTTTAGACCTAGTTTAATTTCTCAAAGCTAGGCTGTACAATGCAATGACGAAGGTCCAGAACCTTCTGAAAACAGACCTCACCCCATACCATGTGGCATTTTCATTAATAATCTGGTTAAAATAATTATCGAGTCTAAAACATGGATATAATGGAATTTTCCCGCAAACGCTGTTTAAATCCCATTTTTAGCCATCCAATCGGGCTCCATAAATTGTAAATAAATATGCCATGTTCATGTTAACTCGGGTCTTGTTTTGTTTACTAACTATGGATGCAACATGATATACCTCGTATAATGTGCCATATTTGTGCTAATTGTTTTATGCAGGTAGATTTAAGATAGATGAATGGTAGACCTTTGGGTATTTTATTTATTGTATAGACAAATGTATAAGTGTAATTACTTATTTATTTACTAGTTTGAATGCTTAATAACACGATAATTACTTATAAACCGAAAACACAATAAATAGGGTGGATTAAAACCGATTAAGAAAGAATGAAATCCTTTAACTTGGCCAATGTAAAATAGATAACATCATTTGAACTCGGAATCTCTACTTAAGGTATGGTCTACCACCCGGTGGGAAAATCGTACCAAAATTTCTCGGTTGAGCTGAACTGGGTGGCGACTCTATTTTAAGTACGGGATTTCGATCTCATATCTTTTGAACATAAAACACACAAAACCATTTTTCAACATCACATCATACGATGTTATTTTCATGGAGACCGGTCAACTAGCCCGACTTCGCATCCTGTCCGAAATGTTGTCCGCTCAAAGTGGTGCCTCTGCTGGGGATTTGTCTCTTTAAAGTTGAACTTAAAATCTTCAATAAGTTTAAAAGATTTTATTGATGCATTGAAATCATTGGCCAAATTACATTCACCGCGTAAAACCATTTTTGTTTTCATCATTTAGGGAATTATCATATATATCTATTTTCTACATTCTTTCACACTCGTTACATGCATTTATATATTACAATAAAGCACAAGAAATAAATGGATTGGTGATAGATAAATAAAATAAAAAGGGATTTCCCTCCATATGAGTATGGTACGCTGATCTAATATCTCGATGATACAAGGTGCCTACAAGGCTCATACGGGGTTAGGACCAGACCCGAAACAAGAAATGAAAATAGCAAAAATAATAGAAGAGAAAAAAATAACAATAATAATAAAACTGAAATGTGAGTCTCTTTGAAACTACGGAGCGTTACCTTTGTGGAGTGAATCAACTTTAAGGTGATCCCTTTATTGTTGAAAGAGTCCAGCCAAAGTAGATGGTGAAATAGGACTATTTAGGTGAGTATTTGTATGGACAGAATCTCCCCTAAATCCTAATAAATGAAGTTAGGAATGAATAAAATGTGGACAAAACCTCGTGGAATGGGTTTTCTCCCTATTTTATACCTCCTATACCTCCACTATACCTTTTCTATACTATAGAAATTACTAGGACTCTTACTATAATTTATCTGTAGTTTTCTTCTAATATCAATGTGCGTTATGAAATAAGGGGAAAAGGCCCTATTAATAGGTTGGGAGTCAAGTCTAAATGCAATAACCCACATTCAAGACCTCGCTTTTCTAGAAAAAGGTAAGAGATTACTTCTGAAAGAGTCTGATTAGGCAATCATCAGACCGTACGGGTAGGGGCCCACCCATATGGGTACAAGGGGACCCATAGAGGTCCCCTCCATGCATATGGAAGGAATCAACCCCTACAGGTATGCTAGTGGATCCGTACCACCAGGCAACACCCCGTATGGGTCCCTAAGGGCAGACTAGGTCTCCAGACTTTAGCTAAACTCAACTCTACAGTAGTAGGAACACCTCTGATGGACAACTCCTACAAGATTGCATCATATAGCTCTCATCATGGTTTCATAAGAAGGATTGTTAAAAACCAGTGCTCACAGACTGCCCCTTATAGGGTCACTGCAGATATGGATCTCTCTGATCTCACGATGTGAGCGAGGGTTTAGAAATTATACCTGGGGTGATGATATGGCCGCGTTCCTTTCTTGAGGTGAACTCCTTTCCCAGGTGTCCCTTTCTTAGGGTGGACGACTTTCCTTAACTATTGCGTATCCCTTTCTTGAGGCAGATGACTTTCCTTTGCTGATACGTATCCCTTTCTTGAGGCGGATGACTTTCCTTTCCTAATGCATATCCCTTTCTTGAGGCAGATAACCTTCCTTTGCTAATATGTATCCCTTTCTTGAGGTAGATGACTTTCCTTTGCTAATGCGTATCCCTTTCTTGAGGCAGATGACTTTCCTTTGCTACTGCACATCCCTAGTGAATTTTCTAGGGAAGGTGGCACATCCCTTTCTTAAGGTGGATTGACTCTCCTGGCTGATGGTGTATCCCTTTCCTAAGGATGATTGACTTTCTTGGCTGATGTATACCTTTCTTAAGGCAAATAGACTTTCCTGGTTGATGTATCCCTTTCTTAAGGCAGATCGACTTTCCTGGTTGATGTATCCCTTTCTTAAGGTGGATCAACTTTGCTGTTGATATTGCATCCCTTTCCCAAGGTGGATGATTTTCCTAACTGACGTATCCATTTCTTAAGGTGGATGACTTTCCTAGTTGATATTGTATCCCTTTCCTAAGGTAGATGATTCTCCTAACTGACATATCCCTTTCTTAAGGTGGATGACTTTCCTGACTGGTGGTGTATTTTCTAAGGCGGATGACCCTCATGCTGGGGAATTTAATTAACCTAAAAAGAGACAACAATCAAACACCTAGTTAGTCATTGTCTAAGCAGACACTTATTTATTCTTAATTGACTTTTATGAAACAAAAATGTTTTCCCTATTCAATTAAGAATAAAGATGTGTGGATGAGATAGCTATGTTTGAGAAATGTCGGGTTGGGCCTAATCTTTGCTTATTTTGCTATTGGGGAATGCCCCTAGGGTGGGCACCCCTAGGGTCTGACGATTCTGCTAATGGGAAATGGAGGGATGCCCCTGGGTAGGTGGGGGATGCCATTGAGATCTGATGACTCCACTACAAGGAAATAGGGGAATGCCCCTGGGATCTGATGATTCCTCAGCTAGGGAGGGAAGTAATATCCTTTGAATAAAGCCTCATCTACTAGGGAGGCCCTCTCTTGTAAGATTCTTATTCTAGGGAAGGACTCTTGTGCTAGGATGGACCTGTATACAAAAAACTTCCTGGTTAGTGATTGACTCAAAAATGGCGTACCTTGATTCTTGACTGACTTTTGTTAAAACAAAAATATTTTTCCCCTTTAATCAAGGATCAAGGTGAGTATAGGGACTTGTCCTGAATATAACTAAAATATAGGGGGTGAAGAAGAGCGGGAAAATCTGCCCCTGGATGGCAAGATAGAGCCAGTATGGATGGGCTAGGACCCGTATGGGTGGATTCCTTTAGAGGTGGGACCTATACAAGTGGGGTGGGAGCTATACGGGGTCCCTGATGGGGGGGGTTCAAAAGTCTGATCCATCCCCTCATATCCCACCATATACCAAAACTTCCCTTTTTGCTGCTCTAGTGATTTTCTTCCTAAAATCAACTAAATACATATAAGAAGATCCCACAAGCCAACTGCTTTTCCCTTAGACACGAGAACTTACCCCCGGTGGGTGATTCGATACTTCAAGCATGCCTGGGTTCTATTTGGTATGCTTTTCGCGAAGGAGACTCAATTATGGGGCTCACTCCCATCTTTGAAGTGCCCCTGATCCCTTCCCCTGAGACCCACACCTCATAAGTCAAGGTAATTTTGGTTGATTCTCCATTTTAAAATTTCAAACTTTTAAAAATTTCTCGAATTTTAGCATGAATTAAGGTGTTTAAGCCTTGGAACAGAGCCTAATGCATGTAGCTTTAGCGTAGGATGCATTTAGGATAGTTTTGGATGAGCTTTGGATGAATTTGGAGTTTTGGGGAGATTTTTTTTGTAGAGGGACTTCTTGCAAGGGACTCACATGGGTGAGGGGGGACTCATACGGGTCCCTTTCTAATATGGGAGTGGCTACAGACCCGTACAGGTGGGGCTTACCCGTATGGGTCCTGTCCTTAGGGACATAATCTTGTTACTTTGATTTCTTTCATTGTTTTTCTAATTTCTAACTTATCTGCTGAATTCTAACCCTATTAAGCTGTAATTCTGTCTATGCCATTTCAACACAAGACTGCAGGGGCCTTGAGCAGCTATAGGAAATCGTACGAGGAGATTCATACCATGAGGGATATGGAGTTGCTGACCCATATTGATTCCTATGACTTTAGTGACATTATTAGGGCCATCCCTCAGGCCCCTAAGATGTTGGTCTCGGGTGCCATTTTTCAGCTCTAATAGAGAGGTGGTTGGAGACAACCCATACTTTTCACTTTCCGATTGGGGAGGTCACTATCACTCCTTTGGATATATGTGCTACGACAAGCTTGGAGTGCAGTGGGGACATAGTCCACTTCATTGGTTATGCTGATAGATGGCATTCTTGGCCTAAGGTGAAGGCTTGCATTACCTGACTACTTGGGCTTCATCTAGGTGGGATGAACAAGCTCAGGTATGGGGATCTGCATGCTTATTGGATTGGGCAACTGAGTTCTATTATGGCTGATAAGAGAGAATAGCATGCCCAATCTTTTCTAGCTGATAGGTTAAGGCCTACATTACCAGACTACTTGGGCTTTGTCCGATCAGGACAAGCAAGCTCAAGTATAGGGACCTACATGCTTATTAGATCAGGCAGCCAAGACCTACATGCTCGAGCAACCTCAACTATAGCTTGCTCTCTGCTGTGGTGAACCTTGCCGCTGTGCTAGGCAAGAACTGGTGTCAGACCATTCTGGCACAGCTATACTATATGCTGGACGTCGAAGTCCAGGGTGTGCCGTTTGAGCTCAAGATCTGCCACCTGATACTACTGGTAAATCCCAAATTGATCTCTTGTACTTTAATCTTTCACTTAGATCTCGCTACAACTAATCCTTACTTTATCTTGCAAATTTTAGCTTTTAAGTACCAATTGATCCCTAGGTCGAGTTTTCCCATGCAGCCCGTGATACAACATATTATGTCTACATGGATGGGGCTCTGGCAGGGACAACCTTTGACTACAGCACAGTATTGGGAGTTCCTATGCCAGCTGCATTCAGATTGGGTAAACTTCTTCCCTACTTAACCTGTATTATTCATTTCAACAAAGTAGAAACTGTATTCATGAGGGTGTGATTCTCATTGTCCATTCATTCTGTACAGGTTATTCAAGACTCGTGGGAGAGATTAGTCATGCATAGTGTTATTGAGCGGCTATAGGCTGGCGTGGATGGCTGCCGCTTTATCTTGGAGTCACCACTCTCCTTCGAGTGGTATTTCAGTGAACAGGTCTGAAGGTAGAGGACCGGTGCTATGGTGGAGAGACCAATCCCTCCCTCGATCCTAGCAAGAGTCTTCTAGCCTTATCTTATGTCGGGGACTTATCATGGGTTGTACTTGTTGGGCAAGGGGGCTCGCATGCTATCTATGGAGGATTTCTATGCCGAGTTTGTTGATTCCTCACTACTTCCTCCTTATGATAGTATCCACCATGAGGATGAGCCCCTTGAGTTTCGCTGGAGTGATAGAGAGGATGACGACGATGATGATGACGAGGAGGGTAGACCGAGGAGTGGCCACGGGGGTCTATCTATAGTTTAGGGCACCAGGGGCTCGGCTAGGTCTGCTACCCCTTCTTCTCAGGCATGCTTCTAACTTAACCCTTGTGAATACTTTATTGTTTCCTGTAATTAGATGTGATTATGAATCTTATTCTTTATTGCTACAGCCTCCCGTTTTTACACAGAAGAGATCTACCGCTGCTGCTATTTCCCCTAAGCCTCTAGCGAAGCGGTCTCGAGCTTCTAGATCTATAAGGGAGGGTGTCCTTTGAGCTAAGCTAGACACTTTCTTCTAACTCCTTGCTCATTCGAGGAAGCGAGTTATCAAGGAGCTCGAGGAGTCAGTCTAGCCTATTGGTTTCACTCCATCCAGCTCTACTCAAGTAAGGACTCCCTTGCCTTACTCTTCATCCATTACTGTGATTGCTTAGAATGTCCCATCCTAATGTAACCTTTTTCTTTTAGGTTACTATCTCTGAGGTTGAGAGGATTGCTAGGGGTCACTTTTCAATGCGAGCTCTGCTACTGGCCCAGGATGCATTAGCTTCAGTAAGTTTCTTTTTCTTGTAAAATTTAACAAACTATGCAGGCATGCTATGAAATTTATATATGTGTACTGATCTTATGATTTCTATTGTAGACCCTGCTGGCTATGGAGCATAGGAAGTCCATCCAGGATTTGGATGCTTTGGAGGAGAGAGCCCGGTTCTTAGAGGAGTAGCTGTAAGCAACGACCACTGAGGCTAACCAAGCTAGGGTCAAGATTGAGATGTTAAGGGGCCAGCTAGCTAGGATGGCTGAGGATAGGCAGATGCCAGTTCCTTCTAATGATAAGTCCGAGGATGATCTTTCTGCATCCTGGGTGACTCAAAGGGGTGGAGATTAGTTTGTTGAGGGTTCTAATGCTGCTGGGGCTGCTACAAAGACTTCAGAGACTAGGCCCTACTGAGCCAGCTACTAATACTAATGAGGCTGAGGATCACATGACCATAGATGTGGCTTATCTGCTGGCGGATACTTAGTACCAAACTCAGGAGGCTCACCTGGGACATGATCCCCTATAGCTTAGATTATGATTACTTTATGAACGGATGGTACTTTTGGGCCCTGCATGGCTTGTTTTGATTGTAAACTTTGAATTAGTACTTTTGACATTAAACTTTTATGGATCCTAACTTTCCTTGAATTGAGAGTATTGAGTATTGCTGCCTCACGAACCCTATATCTTATCCAGGGATTTCATAGTGAGGGGACCGAGAGATGTTCTAACTTTTGCATAGGCCATTTGATGCGAGGTGACCTATCAAACATTTATTTTTCTTTCTTTTTGCCCTAATTTTTACCTGAACTATCCTTGATGGATCAGTCTAGCGGATTTTTTCTTTTTAGCTTTAACTTTTTCGTAGACCGCCCTTTCAGGTTTTTAACCTAGCAAGCTTTTTCTTTACTTTTTTTGCTTAATTTTTGCCAAGACTGCCCTTTCAGGTTTTCAATCCTGTAGGCTTTTCTTTTGTTTCGTCTTAACTTTTGCCTGGACTGCCCTTTCGAGTTTTCAATCTAGCAAA
Source organism: Euphorbia pulcherrima (assembly GCA_947683365.1). Classification (NCBI taxonomy): domain Eukaryota; kingdom Viridiplantae; phylum Streptophyta; class Magnoliopsida; order Malpighiales; family Euphorbiaceae; genus Euphorbia; species Euphorbia pulcherrima. The sequence goes on from CANTUS010000015.1 coordinate 45,348,866, forward strand.
ATGTCTTAATTTTTGTCTAAATTATCCTCGAGGGCTCAATCTAGCAAACTTTTTCTAAATTTACATACGCTTGATTTTTATTTCTGTTGGATTACATGTGAAAGGAATAAATAATAATGTTGCATAACATGTAGAGAAAAATTGATGTTCACATACCAGCGATTATTTCACCTAAAAACATGCATGGATTCATAAGACCAAGATTCTTAGCAAAATCGTAACATGTTCATTGATGAGATTAATTTGAATGCATAGGCAATGGTAACAATTTCCAATGGTCAACCCCTACTGCCTACTAGTCTTTTATGAATTTTCTAGAAAGCAACTGACATTTTTCATTCGATGCCCTAACTTTTGCCTAAGCCGCCCTTTTCGGGTTTTTAGCTTAGAGGACTTTATTGTGTTGGAGTGCCCTAAATTTTTCTTAACCGATTTGCAGAATACCGATCAACGGGCTGCACCCTAATTTTTGCCCGAGCAGTAGAGGACTGCTCATCGGGTGATTTATTCTTTATTTCTTTTATTCTTTGTGCTACATTATATGATTTAATTCTTTTGACCTAGACATGATAACGCTTAAGCCTATCTTGATTTACTGGATTCATGAAATCATTTCCATCCATATCCATAAGCTTGATTCCTCCCTTACTAAGGACTTTCTTAACAACAAACAACCCTTCCTAGTTAGGCCTGAGCTTGCCCCTAGTGTTAGGGTTGACCTGGCACAACTGCTTGAGAATAAGATCTCCCACTTTGAGAGGTTGTTTCATGTATCTGACTCTATTATTGTAAGCTTGAGCCATGCGCTTTTGGTACATCTGTAGGTTGTCAAGTGCCTTGAGCCACTTTTCATCTATTGCATTCAACTGTTTATACCTAGCCCTTGCCCAATCTGATTCTTTTAATAGAGCTTCAAGTGCCACTCTTAGAGATCTTAATTCTGTTTCAACTAGAAGTACAACTTCCATTCCATATACTAAGGAGAATGGTGTCTGATCGGTGGGAGTTCTTATAATGGTTCTATACCCCCAAATTGTGAATGGTAGTTTATCAGCCCAGTCCCTGTAAGTGGCTACCATTTTGGACAAAATCTTCTTGATTTATTAACAATCAGCTTCCCTTTAGAGCTTCTGAAGGATTTTGGTCATTTTTTGTGACCCAATATGTGCTTCCTATCTTTTCATAACCAAGGCCAACCTACGATTGATGCTCTCATGAGTCTTCTTGGTCTTCTTTCTTGGCCTCGTGTACCTTTGTACCCTTTCCCCCTTTAATGAAGAAAGATGAGCTAAGACCTATCGTTATCATGTTTACTAAGCACATTTATTATCTCTTTTTTTGGTAGGTTTTAACCATTGGATATTTATACCATTGCAATGTATTCAAAGTCAACTTGATTAATAAATATGATGATATTTTAAGAATGTTGTTTTTATGAGTGCATGGTGTAATTAGAATGAAATACTTGAGTGGAATGTGAATGGAAAATGCATCAATTTATTTATGACATGCTAAAAAAAGTACCGATGTTATAACTTATTCATGATATGCTTTATAAGAGCATTGTTTGCACCAAAAATATTTGCAACATTAAAAATTACATCATTTGAATCATCCACCAAAGACGGAGGGCCTTGTTGATCGGCTTTAGCAATATTGATAGCTGAACTAGTAGTTGCATGTGCTTCTTCGACTACTTCTCGTACTAAGCTTTTTACAGCCTTGCTAATAGGATTTCCCTTTTCACTTCCCTTCAAATTCTTCCTCAAAAGTACCACTAGTGCCTTGGTGATGGACTCGATTGCTCCATTCATTTCATCTCCTTCAGCATTCCCGCATACTTCTATAGAAACTGAGGTTTAAATCATGCAGCCCCTCTTGAAATTATATACATCACTAAATATCTCAAAACCAGGTATCCTTTTGCCCTATACCTCAATAGGTTCTTCCTCACTCATGAATATCTTTTGTTTAACCTCAACCCCTATCATGAGGCAGGATTTGGGTTGAGATTTCCTAGCACCTGGGCTATTCTCTAAACCTAGCCTGAATGGCCATGGAAGAGGCAAAATAGGTTCCAGCATACCCTACAAATTCTTTCCAAGCCCCTTACCCCTCATATAACCTTGTTTCATCATGATCTTTTTGACTTTAAGCCATATATACCTTCTAATTGAAGCTTTTGTATCCTGGTGAGTTACAACCACCCTAGATTCTTTTTCTTCAGCCTTTATAGCTGCTATAACAGATGGTTTGTTAGCTTCAGTGGTCACTAGCTTGCCATTGTGAATGAGCTTAACTTTCTGGTGGACTGTGGAAGGTATGAATCCTAATGCATTGAGCCAATGTTGACCCAATAATAACGAGTATGAGATGGGAATGTCGAGGATAGTGAATAAGACTTTGGATTTCACTCCCCTAACTGTAACTTCAGCTTTAAAGACCCCCAATGACACTCCTCTTTGTATCATCATATTCCCTTATAATAGTATTGGACTTTTCCACCATGGATTCATTCTAACCCTAGGTGAAGAAGGTTCTTAGTGGGACAGAGATTAAGGGTGAAACGATCATCCACCATAAAACATGGGATAGAACGATCAAAGATTTACACCTTAATGAAAAGTGCCTTGTTGTGTTTATTCCTTTTGGCCGGGAGGTCTGATGGATAAAACTTAATGGTTCAACTTGATCGAGAGAAGATCCCCCAATGATTGAAAATACTTCAACCAGATTGGTAGATGGTGTAGCCTCCATGCTTAATAACTTTTCTATTAGACCCTTGTGATGATCTTTAGAGTCAATGAGAAGTTTTCAAATGTTGTATTCAGCAGGAGTAACTTGCAATTGTAGGATGAGAGGGATGACTTTCTTTTCAGTATCGACCAGAGTTTGGGTCCCAATTGCAGGTGCAAAGATTGGACCTTGATTGATATTTGGAATAACTTGGATATCCACATCTCTGCCCTTTCTTCTTTTTGGAAGAGGATTAGGAGGAATCATCCCACTTTGGATAACATATAGCACCCCATTTTTCATATAACTCTGCCCTTCAGAAGTTTCCACCAATAAGACAGGTCCTTCGAGCTCATCACTTTCTAATACATAAGCATCAAAATCAATGGGGTCTAGTTCAACCAACATAGCTTCCTCATCATGAATTCCTTCTAACTCAAATGCATCGATGTCAATGGGGACCGGTTCATCAGGTAAAACCACTATTGAGTGAACCATAGGATTAGCTTGTGAGATCATATTAAAGACATGGTAGGAGGGTAAACTTGACTCAACTGCTGCAACTTGTTTCTCAAAATTTGGCAGAGTTTATTCATGGTGCTAGGCTTAAGCTCAGGTTCTTGTATCTTCTTATCCCTAATCAAACCATGAATAGCCCTAAGTAAGTCTTTACAAGCACCAATGCAATGCCTTTTACTAATGTGATAAGCACAAAACTGATCCTTGTCCTCAGGCCTAGGCGGGACATAAGGCTTGATACTCTAGAGAAGGCTAAGTGCCCTTAACTTAGTGAAGATGGCAAGTGGAGATGCTTTCCAAGGGGAAATGACATCTTTGATGGTACAGACTGTAGCCACTTCTTCTTGCACCACCACTGCTTTAGGATCAGAGGTAGACTTTAACTTAGAAGCCTGAGCTGGGGCTCAAGGGTCATTCTTTTTGAACCAAGGTTTGGCTGGTGCACTCACCTTCTCTAATTCCTCGATTCTTTCCCATTTCTTAGCTTTTTCGAAGACCTTAACATGGCTAGAGAATTTATCCATACCAAGAACCTTACGGTAAGCAAGCAGGGCACCATCCATTAATTTTATGATTATCTTGGGAGACTTAGCCTATCTTTTCAATAGAACCTGAGTGGCCATCTATCTTTCAAAATAGGACTTGAATTTGTGATTGGTGGCCTGCTTGAATTGCTTCTAAATTCTGAATGGTAGTTTTAATGGTGGTATTGAAACCATACTACTCAATGAAAGCTTCAAATAAAGCTTTCCTATTTTCTTTCACCTCATCTGATAGTGTACTGTACCATTCGATAGCATGACCTTTTAATGTGCAAGGGAACATTTTGGGTAGGACCTTATCACTCAACTTTCCGATTCTCATTACTCTCTTATAGGTGGTGATATGGGATTGAGGTGGACCAGTTCCCTTATACATATGCTAGGCATACTAAAGTTTTCAGGGACCTAGACCTCCTCTCTAGCAGTTTAAACAGATAGTGATGATTGCTGATAGCTCGGATTGGCAGTTAGCAATTTCTGATGAATATCACAAAATTCTACGGACAAGGATGACCACTCTGATTGAGTAACCATACCCAAGGGTAAACCTATTGATTGAGGAAAGGTTGTGCCCTTAGGTGTGTCCACGAAATTTGGGGTTGCACTAGATGCCTTAAACTAAAATGGAGGCGATAGAAACCCCTAACTAGGCTGAGCGAATTGACTGACGGCTGGTGGAACCATTGTACCAACTGCCTGGAATTTCTAGGTAAATGAACCAAATGGACCCATAAAACCCAACTGACTAAACTAACTGGAAGAATCACTATGAGTCCACATAGGTGGCAACTGAAACTGAGTGAATGGATTATGAGTAACCCTCGGTACTTGCTCACTAATCACTGCATTCAATGCTGGAGCACTGACAGGTGTACTAAGAGGAGCATTGACCATTCTCTCTTTGGCTATGATTTCCCTAATGGAGGCCAACATCTTATCATTCATTCTGTCCAAGAACTAATCACTTCCTAAGTACTATAAGACGGCATTTGCTATCTCTGACCTAACCTCAGCCCTTGATGCATTTGCCTCCTCACTAGCAGCAATATTCTCAACCTCAACATCATTCTGGCCCTCTAAAGTCAGGATATGAGACATTTCATTAGGATGGTAGATAGAAAGATCAATTGGACTAAACTGACAGCTGGATGAAATCCCCAAAGATAGAAGGGGAGCAACCCTTAACTGAGCTGGAAGAGGAGGAGGAGGAGGAGGAGCCAGAATTCAAACCAAACGGACCTGAAAACTTTGCCAAGTCTTAACCCTTTGAGCTTTGGCTAAGGTGATACCAAAAGATCAGTACATGCATGGTATGTGTTATGCATGCACAAATTACAACAATGCATGGCTGGGTTAATCATAAGTATGTAACATAACACGTGCAAAGCGATCGATTTCATCCTTATTTCTCCCACTGAGTCTGAGGGTATTCTTCCTTAGTCTAATCTCACACAGAAATTAGGGTACCTAGAAGGTAAAATACTAAGGCTTTTGATAAGAATGGTATAGGCACATATCGGAAGTTTGATGTAGAAGGTTCCCGTCTTATAAAGCCTCTTTTGGAGGGAGATAGCAATGAGTGTCTACCCACTAGAGTGTCCCTAATTACTGGCGGGCATGAGTAACACTTTTGTGAGTGTTGCAAAAATAATAGGGCACCTTAAGCTAGCCCTAGAAGAAGAGTGAATCTAACTAAAGAGAGAAGGAGATGAGAAGATAGAGTGTGATAATTTTCCTAAATGATGAAAAAAAGAAAACGGGTTGAATCAAGTCAATGATTTTCAGTGCTCATCTTAATCTTTTAAGCTTTTAAAACAAACCAAAATTTTGCAAGTTAAAAGATTATTTTCCCACCAGAGTCACCACTATGAGGTGTCAATGATGTATGGGTCTCCCTTAGCGCCTGTGTGAGAGGCGGGGCCCACTGGGGGTTTGGTTGGATTTAGGCGTGACAAAACATTTTTTTAGTTAAAGTTTGCACAATAAGCCAATTTTAATGAATAAAAGAATTGAGACCCAAATCTCAATATAAATGATAGAGTCGCCACCCAAGTTTTCTACTTGGGAAAGAGTTTTGGTACGGTTCCCATTGGGTGGGAGACACATACCTATTGGATCAGAGATTTGGGTATCGGATGAGTCACTTATTTCTCATTTAGTTGATTCAAAAAACATTAACCGCGTAAAACCGTTTTTGTTTTCATCATTTAGGGAATTATCATAAATATCCTATTTTTCTACCCTCTTTCACACTCGTTACATGCATTTACAAACTAAGTAAAGCACATGCAATAAATGCGGGAATAAAAATTACAACCGGGGGAATATGGGGGAATTGCAAGAGAACCTATACATTTCTTCTAAGTTATAAAATAAAATAAAAATAAATTCCCCTGCATCCACAAAGATTAGCATAGTTTACAACATATCATAAGTTAGCATTTCATTAGGCAAAAATATGATTATGTTAGCCTGGCAGTTTTACGATCGATAATGGCCGGACGGCTTCAAGGATTGGAGAGAAATAACTGGTCTTCAACGTATTTTGTTGTGAAGATACATTTTAACTTTTGTTTGTTGATTTACTGGATTATTAGTGAAAATGATTGCATACAAAATGGTGAATTGGATTGATTTTTAACCGATTAAGGTGAATTATGGGTTTTGCCTAGGGCTGGTACCCATGCGGGTGGGTGGTACCCGTATGGCTATTAGGGAGGACTAGTACAGGGTATGGTGCACCCGTACTGGTCCTGTCTAATCTAGACAGAAACTTCATTCAGATTAATTTACAGATTAATGGATTGGTGACAGATAAATAAAATAAAAAAGGATTTCCCTCCATATATGTATGGCACACAGATCTAATATCTCGACGATACAAGGTGCCAACAAGGCTCATATGGGTTAGGACCAGATCCGAAACAAGAAATAAAAGGGGCAGAAATAATAGAAGATAAAATAATAGTAATAATAAAACTGAAATGTTAGTCTCTTTGAAACTCAGGAGCGTTACCTTTGTGGCGTGAATCCACTTTGAGGTGATCCCTTTACTGTTGAGAGAGTCCAGCCAAAGTAGATGGTGAAATAGGACTATTTAGGTGAGTATTTGTGTGGATAGAACCTCCCCTAAATCCTAATAAACAAAGTTAGGAATGAATAAAATTTGGACAAAACCTCGAGGAATGGGTTTTCTCCCTATTTTATACCTCCTATACCTCCACTATACCTTTTCTGTACCTATAGAAATCGCTAGAACTTTTACTATAATTTATTTATAGTTTTCTTCTAATATCAATGTGTGTTATGAAATGAGGGGAAAAGGCCCTATTTATAGGGTGGAAGTCAGGTCTGAATGCAATAACCCGCATTCAAGACCTGCCTTTTCTTGAAAAAGGCAAGAGATTACTTCCGAAAGAGGCTGATTAGACAATCATAGGACTGTACGGGTATGGCTCCACCCGTATGGGTACAAGGTGACCCGTACGGGTCCCCTCCACGTGTATGGAAGGAATCAACCTATACGGGTGTGCTAGTGGATTTGTACCACTAGGAAGCACCCTTACGGGTCCCTAAGGGCAAGATAGGTCTCAGGGCTTTAGCCAAAATCAATTCTGTAGTAGTAGGAACGTCTCTGATGGACAATACTTGTAAGACATCTCTGATGGATAACCCTTGTAAGACATTGTATCCTATAGCTCTCATTATCATTTTGTGAGAAGGATCGTTAAAATCTGGTACTCACATTTGTATACTTATTTTAGTGGGGAGTCAAAGTCAGATCAGATTTAGTTGGGTCAGAACTCCTCTTATCCAGCCATGTCTTTCCCGAACAATGAAGGAAACCTCCCTCTGCCTGAGGAGCAAGTACACCCTACTCCTAACTCAAGAAAAGCATCTCAGCCCCCTCCTGGTTTTGACTTCACCAATGTTATGGCTCAGTTTCTAAATTTGAATGCATTCTAAGCCTCTATCCAAACCACTGTAAAGCATCCATCAAGCAAGCTATTGAGAATTGGAATTCTAATCGAGGTCTCTAATTCTAACATGCAAGCCTAGAACGGTTCAGCATAGAAATTGGTCGGTTCAGTAGGGACAAGACTCATTACACCAGTGTTTCACCCAACACCCTCAACTTAGCCAATGGCAAACCCATTTTAGTTTAGGCAAACCCATTTCAGTTTGAGCAAACCTCTGCTTTTCTACAAACCTTGACAACCCCATCGATTGTTCCTTACAATCTGAGACCTTTTGCTCAAAGCTCGGTCCCTCCAATATTCACTCATTAGTTTTCACCTTCTTCCAGTAGGCTAGCCCAACCCCTCCCATCTTTTACTCCTCCTAAATTTATGGCAAATCCCTGGGGCATTACTTATCCCCAGAACCCTTCCAATTGCTAGATGATTGCTCATCCTCGCTTTGACATTCTGCTACCATCACCACCAGTAACAACCAGGTCATGCAGCCTTCGGGCGTGACACATGAAGTAGCTGCTTTTGTTTGCCAAATGATGGCCTCTCAAACTAACCACGACCAGGCCACACAGTCTCTTCTCACTAACCAATCAATGTCCAAGTCATGCAGCCTCTGAGCGTGACACTATAGATTCAAGCCTACATCAACCGTCTCATAGCTGCCAAGGAACCTGAAAGAGTGGAGGATTGGGGTCCTCAATAATTTCACTATGTCAAATGTAGCACATTATGATGGGTCTCTGATGCCCCTGCTTCCCATAGTATCATGTATGAAAGGGTTATGCATGTAAAGAAATTAAGTGATAAAGGGCTTGCTAAAATGTTTCCTTGCTCCCTTCAGGGCCCCACTCTTGAATGGTATCATACTTTGCCCTAACACATTGTCACTGATCAGAAACTTCTTTCTGAGGCTTTGAAAGTGCACTATGGTTTTAACACCATGATGCAAACAACCCTCCAACACCTTGAGGGAGTTCTTCAGCTACCCACCAAAACCTTTAAGTAGTATTTTAACTGGTGGATGTCAACCCAAGTTCTGATGAAATCTAAGCTAGGCCTTGAGGAGATGATTGTTAAACTCCTAGAAGGCTCCCTTCCTCTTTTCCACAAAGAAATGGCTACTGATTCATTCCTCTCTTATAAGGTTGTGTTTGAAAAAGCTGAGAAAATTGAGCATGAGGCAGAGCACAAAAGAGCAAAAAAGGCAGGAAAACCCTAGTTTAGAAAGAATAATGATGCTCAGCCTTCAGCTCTGGCACCTGCTTAACCTAAAGCCCCATCTGCAGTTTATAAAGTTTCTCAAACCCCTGCTACACCCCTGTAGTTCAGCCGCCTCATCCTCCTTTCATTTTGGCCAATCCATGTAAGTTGCCTCTTTGGGTTATTTTCAAGCATTTGAGGGAAGCCGGTTGCATCCAATCCCTTCAGGAGTACAAACCGCCCAAACCCAAGGATAAGAACAATTTCTATAATTACAATGTTTAAGCGGGTCACCAAACCAACAACTATAAGGCCTTGGTCTTAGCTATCTAGCATCAGGTTAGTGAAGGAAAGATTGCTGAATTTGATAAGGCTCCAAGCATTATGAATAACCCTTTACCAAATTTTGGGAACAAGGTGGGCATGATCCAATCCGGCTTACCCGAAACCACAACTTTTGATCTCCTTACTCGAGGTCCTGGGAGTGGTAATTCAATTCTAGTTATTGGTTCCAGTCTCCCATCCAATTCAGTCTTTGATCTATTCAGCCAAGCTAATCTAGGGGTTAAGTCAGTCTAGGGTATGGAATTTGACCCAAATCCATCAAAGAAAGAAAGCTGCAGGGCTCAGCCTTTTATGGCTAAGAGAATGAAAACTAAGAAAAACCCACTCTTCAGTGTAGATTCCTTTTTATTGAAGGACAACTATTCCGATGAAGATGAGGGAGTAGTCGAAGTAGCCAAGGCAGTGAGCACTAAATTATTTATGGTTGATTCACCTGCTGATGAAATCCAAATGAACTATTCAAGGTCGATCAGAATGAGCCTTTCCATGTGGCTGGGTATGAGTTATAAAACCCAGATTCAGACCCTAATGAATCACAATATCTGTTTGAAACCTGAGCCACTCAGAGTGTCTTGCTTGATAATGTTCTCAACATTACTTAAAGTGGTCATGTATATCAGTTTGAGGATTGTCGTCTCCATCTGGATAAGGACCCAGTCCCTAGGAGGATAGACACCACTACAAGGCCTCCTTCTCCACCTCTGCTTCTCTTGAATAGTCTCAAGGTTGATCCTCTCATTACGCAACTCAAGAACACCCAAGCTCTTTATAGCATCTGGCAGTTGGTTATTGATTCTAATTGGCATCGCATGGGTTTGATTAAGCAGCTGCTCGATTTAGAAGCTTCTAATAACAATTTTGTTGTTGAGATATGTGCAAAGGTTAGGGAGGCTATTCCTTCAAAGAAGGGAATGTAGATTGTATTTGGCCACTTCAATCTTCCGCTTGAGGGTAGGGATCATAATAGGGCCTTGTTCATCCGTATTTAGATCGTCAATAAGATTATCCCCTGTGTCATGGTAGCTGATGGCTCTGCCCTAAATCTCTATCCCCCAAAAGTCCCTCCTCACTCAGGCCTATCAGAAGAAATGCTTGAGAAATCCAGTACTATTATCCATGCTTATGATGATTCAAAATGTAGTGTGATTGGGGGTGTTCTGAGCAAAGTGCGGTTCACTGTACTCGACATTCCTGTTAACTACTTTTTATCGCTTAATCGACCTTGGCTCCACACCTTGGGCGCGGTTCCCTCCACACTCCATCAGAAAATCAAGCTCATTCATGAGAACAAGTTGGTCACTATCAAGGCTGACCCCCACCTCTATTGTGGCTGTTATAGTGGCTGAAAGAAAATTAGAGGAAGGTCTTCGTATTGCTATGATTAGTGAGACTAAGAAATTACCTCCCATTTAGCATAGTTATCTCTACTCCAGTATGGGAAAATTGATGAAGAGAGCTGGCTATAAGCCTGGCAGAGGCTGCGGAATGCACGAGCAGGGAATTATTGAGGCCTTAGAACCAAAGATATTGGTCCGCCTGGTGGGATTGGGGTATAAGCTTAGAAAGACCTATCGCTGTGTTCCTTCCTACTACTGTTGCATGGTGACTATTTATAAAATCCAAGGCAAGAGGCCTTATAAAGGAGAACCCGAACCTATTGAGGATAATGGGAAGATGTGGCCTGGTTTTGAGATCTTTAAGGACGTCTATGACTTTGAAGCCAGCTGAATGGTTAATTTTGCTGAACCCGAACACACTGAGTCTATTGCACTTGTTAGCATCATTTCTGATAAGGCCAAGGGGAAGGGTAAGATGTATCATGAAGATGAATCTGGGGGAAGTAACGAAGAGTCTGTTGATCAGAAAGTTGAAGATGCTATGGTTACTATTACCAAGGCTATACCATTCCTGATGATGAAGGGTTGGAAGGGTGAGAGAACCGGGAAGAGGATGCTATGACCGAGATCATAAAGAAGCTCGCTGGGGCCCTAACTAAGAAAGCTAGACTATCTAGGGAACCATCCCTCACCGCCGCCCAGAAGGCGGCTTTGGAACACGACCTGGATACCATTCTGATGGAGACTATAGAGTATGCTCCTCCTGTTGTGGCCACAACCACTAAAGACCCTCCGCTTGTGGAGGAGGACACTATGGATGTTGTAATTTTCAATATTTTTTATGTACCTGATGCAAACAATGTCGCCTATAAGGCTTTCAATTCAATAAATGACTCTGATTTTGCTTACTTGTTTGATGTTTTTCCTGATGGATCCATGCATTCACATAACCATATGTATAACATTTTTGGCATTAGCAATACTTCTTTAAGTGAAATAAACCTAAGTGCTCAGGACAATCCTGAAAAGGTAACGATTTCCAACGACTTAACTCCCGGAGAAAAAAGTGAGATAATACAAGGGCTTAAAGATCATGTTAGCGCTTTTGCTTGGACGTCTGAAGATATGCCTAGGGTTGATCATCAAATTGCAGAGCATAGAATTTCGACCGATCCTAAGTTTAGACCTATCAAGAAAAGCTTCGTTGGTTAAGACTAGAGTGGGAAGATCAGGTTAAGGTAGAGGTTTCAAGGTTGACTAAAGCTCGATTCGTCAAAGTTGTAGAATATCCGACTTGGTTATCCAACATAGTTCTAGTTCCGAAGAAAGATAATAGGGTTCGAGTTTGTGATGACTTTCAAGATCTCAATAAAGCTTCACCTAAAGATGACTTCCCACTTCCTCATATTGATGTTCTAATTGACAATGCCACTAGGGCAGCTATGTACTCATTTATGGATGTATTCTTGGGTCACAATTAGATTCTGGTGGATATCATAGATAAGGTCAAGACGATGTTCATTACCGAATGGGGGGTTTATTGCTAAAAAGTAATGTCATTTCGGTTAAAGAATGCTAGGGCCACTTATCAGTGCACCGTAACCGCCCTTTGCATGACATGATCCATAAAGAGGTAGAGGTATATGTAGACAATATGATTGTAAAGTCTGCCACCCGAGAAGAGCACCCTGCTATTCTTGACAAATTCATGACTCATATTGAGAAGTATAATCTCTGCCTAAATCTGAAGAAGTGTGTGTTTGGGGTTACTTCAGGGAAGTTACTGGGTCATTTGGTTTGTCAAAAAGGAATTAAGATGAATCCCGATAAAGCTACAGCCATCAGGGAAATTCCTCCGCCTAAAATTGAGAAAGAAGTCCGATCATTTCTAGGGTCCTTAGAGTACAACAGTTGGTTCGTTGCCCGCCTCACTACCATGTATGAACCCATCTTTGAAATATTGAGAAAGCAGAAACCAGTGGCATGGAATGATTTGTGCCATGTGGCATTTGAACGAATCAAAGCTTATCTTGTTGATCCACCCATTCTAAAACCCCCCATTCCCGGGAAACCTTTGATCCTATACCTGGCTATCAAAGAGTCTTCTGTAGGGGCAATGCTTGGCCAGAAGCATGATGATAAATGGGAGCACACAATCTACTACTTAAGCAAGAAGTTATTGGATTATGAAACCTGATACTCCATTGTGAAAAAAAATTGCACCACCATGATTTGGCTCACTAAGAAGCTGCGCCATTGTATCTAATCCTACCGCATTCAAGCTATGGCTAAGATTGACCCCATGAAGTATCTTTGCCAATCCCCCACTCTAGCCGGTAAATTATCTTAATGGTTGCTGCTTTTATCCGAGTTCGACATTGAGTATGCGACAAAGAAGGTCATTAAGGGGCAGGTAGTGGCAGAATTCCTGGCTAATCAACCCCTTATTCAGACTATATTGAGAACCTAGAGTTTCCTAATAAGCAGCTCACCTCTTTTAAGATCCTCGAGCACGTGTGGACTATACTTTGACGGTGTTGTGAACTGATGGGGAGCATGCCTTAGGGTTACATTAGTCATATTGGATAACAAAATCATCCCATTGTCCAAGCGCTTGGAATTTGCTGTCACAAAAAATAGAGCTGAATATGAAGCCTATTTGTTCAGCCTTGAGGCTCTCCTCCAGGGGCCTGTATAGTGTCTGCAATCAGGAATTCAGCTCTTTTGATCCATCAAGTTATCGGGGATTGGGAAATTAAGGAAGAATCTCTTCGCCCCTATATCAAGGCCGTCCGAGGGTTATCCAAGAAATTCACATCTTGCTTGTATCACCACGTCCCCCGGGAGGAAAACCAAATGGCTGACTCTCTGGCCACCCTGGCCTCCTTATGGTAAGGCCCCTAGCAGTAGCCTATCCATCCATTTGTCCTATTGTCGACTAAGCTCCCCTACCACACTCAACTAGTTCAGCAGGTCCTCGCCATCTCAACCGAACCCTGTTGGTACTCTAACATCGTCCTATTTCTCCAAACCAGCCAGTACCCTCTAGATTCCTCTAACTTAGACCGTACTACTCTGAGGTGGTTCATTATCCAGTTTTGGATTGTTGATAATGATCTATTCAAGTGCACCAGGGGTGGTTTACTACTCTATTGCTTAACAGACTCAAAGGCTTAGAAATTAATTGATCAGGTCCATGCCGATGATTATGGCCCTCATATGAATGGTCTCACTCTTGCAAAGAAAATTCAGCAGTTAGGATAATTTTGGCTCACTCTAACGGCCGATTGCATCACCCTAGTCAAACAGTGCCACTAGTGCCAGATTTATGGGGATATGCAACATATATGTTGGAAAACAATGATCCAGATAATAAAATCTAAAATCCATTCGGATCAAGTTTGAAAGAAACAAAAATGAATGTAAGTAATTCTCTTAAATCCAAATAGAAGCATTCGGACAAAGCTAAGAACACTTATTGGACAAAAGCAGAAACCTAAGCAATGGAGGAAATCATCCGGATAAAGTTTGGAAAGGAAATAAACTTCTATCCCCCAAGACTTGTATCTGGAAGAACTGATTGAAGCCATCTCCGGAAGGAAGATCCAGAACATATAGGTCCAAAGGACATCAAGAAGACCCGTCTGGAAGACCTATATCTAAAAGCTAAGGAAAGTCTAAAACATACTTTTCTTTTTGCCTCCTTGGTCTACTAAAGTCAAAGATTCTTTTTCCCAAGAAATAAGTACAAAAAGACAGCTTGCACGATTCAGGGAAAAGTCAAACGGGTCTGACACCGGACAAAGAAAGTCTAGCTACTCTTTCTCTTAGACCAATAAAGGCGCCCGTGGAGCTCACAGTATATGACAATTAGTATGAAACTTGGTGTATCACAAAATGACAAACAAAGCAATCACTAACAACTTTCCAGCATCAATCCTAAGAATTCAAACGGCTCAAAATATAGTCTAACGGACTGATCGACGGATCCAAAAGCTCCACATCACAACTTGATCAAGGGTGTAGATTGAATGAAAGCTTACCAACCACAAACAGCTACATTTATGATCAAAGCCTATAAAAGAGCTGTTTGCCAAATGAGAAGGCAACTAATTGACTTACAAAAGCAAGTAAAAAAGCAACACACATTCAATGAGTTCCAAGTAATTGATTCAAAATCTGTTTGTAAGGAATCCTAAGTGAAACTATAAACTTGAGGAACTCTAAAAACCAACCCTTTGTTATAAACCAAAGAGTAAGAATCTCCAACTTGGGTGAGTTGGAAGATCGGGATATAGCTTGAAGTAGGTGCTTTGAGTGAGATCTCCCTGTAGGACTCAGCTTAGATTTGAGGTAGAAGGCTAAGTGGTATATCCTATTAAGGATAAGAGGAATCAGCTAGGTGTTGGTGCTTCTAGTGGTATATCCTACTTCCAGAAGGGGTCACCATCCGGAGACAAATCTATAAGGCTTGATTCCTGCCAGTTGAAAAGGAATCCACTAGTGGATAAGCTCGAAAGAAGGAAACTCCGGGGACTGGATGTAGGCGAGACAGAACCTGTATAAAATACTTGTGTTTGATTTACTTTTGGTTTTACTGTATTTCACTTATCTGCATCATCTGGATCCATCCTCTGGATCATATTCATCATCTGGACCCATCTTTCTGATCATAATAAAATGCGCTACACTAAGACTTTTTCTAAGTCTATAAATTCTGTAAAAAAGGGCCATTCACCCCCTCTGCCCTTATAAATACTCTCTTAGGGACCAACAAGTGGTATCAGAGCAAGTGCTCAAACTAGAGATCTAACAATCTCGAGCTAAAGGTCCACATATTTTGATTCACAAATCAAAATGAGTTTCTACAACTCGCAACTCCTTCCCGAGGGTATGTTTGTTACCCGTCCTCCACTCTTCACCGGTGAAGACTATACATTCTAGAAAAATTGGATGAAGAACTTCATCTAGTCACAAAGTATGCAAGCATGGTTAGTTATTAAAGATAGCCTGTATGAACCTACTTACGAAGTATAGGGTATGACTACCTGAAAGCCTTCAAGCATGTGGAATGATAATGAATTTAAAAAATTGCGTGAAAATGCAATTGCTATTAACATGCTTCATTGTGCTCTTAGTGCAGTGGAATTCAACAGGATATCTGGATGTGAGACTGCAAAAGAGATATGGGAGAAGTTGGAAGTAACCTATGAAGGAACCGCCAAAGTAAGAGAGTTCAAGCTTTATCTACTCCAACAAAAGTTTGAATCTTTTAAAATGGAGCCTAAAGAATCAATGAGCAGCATGAACACTAGATACACAAATCTAGTAAATGAAATGAAGAGGCTAGGGAAGGAGATTCCAGAAGTAGAAATGGTCAAGGAAGTGCTCCAGAGTCTCACCAAGGAATGGGACAATAAAAAGACTGCTATTGAGGAAGCTCATGACTTAAATTTTAAAAGTTATAATGAACTCATTGGTAATCTTCTAACTCAAGAACTGTCCTTGGAGAGATATAGCCAACAAGAAAAAAAACCTGAGGAGCGAAAGAAGGCCATGGCTCTTAAGGCAGAATCCACCAGATCAGGCTCATTCGGAGAGGAAGAGCAAATAGATGAGTCAATGAGTACTAAAGATCAACTCGTTCTATTGACCAAAAGGCTAAATTGATTCATACAAAAGAAGGATAGAAGGAAATAAAAAAGGTATGAATCTCAGAGAGCAAGGGAAGGCACCTCCGAAAGAGGTAAGCACAAAAGGAATCTGGAAGAATAGAAAGATCAGGAGAAAGAAGCCGCCTATTTTGAATGTGGCGAAAAAGGCCACTTTAGAACAAAATGTCCCAAGCTCAAGAGAGCTAAGAAATTTAAAAAGAAGGCAATGGTTGCTACCTCGATCAATAGTGAAGAAAGCAGTAGCTCATCTTTAATAGAAGAAGAGGAAACTACTAACTATGCATTAATGGCTCTAACTGAACCAGAAGCAGAACAATCCAGAGGGAACACCTCGAGGAAAGATACGGTGCAAATTAAAGAATCAAAATCAGATTCAGCAAACACTGAGGTAAACTCTTGCTCTAATTCTACCCCTAACTTTGATCTTGCAAAAGCTTTTTCTATCATTATCAAGGGAGTAAAGAAGAATGCAAAAGCCATTAAATCTCTGAAAAGAGCAATACTAGAATTGGCTGAAGACGTCGAGGTAATGGCACAAGACATCAATCTGTTAGAGCAACCAAACATATTGATGTAGTAGAATAAAACTTCCTGAGGAATCAAGCCTACATTTTGAACGCAAATGTAATGGGACTAGAAAGAGAAGTCAATCTATTAAAGGAAATATCCAGAAAGAAACCTGAAGCAAAGGATTCAAGAAGAGATAATCCTCCTCCTCCTCAAAATAGGATTCAAAGGAAGCCAAATCAAAAGACAAATGAAGTTAGCAGACAGCCACAAGATCAAAGATATACTGCTGCTCAGAAAGGAAAAGCTAAGGTAGCTTATAACCAACTACCTATCAAACAAAGAAGAAATCATAAACCTGAAGTTGCACCTCTAACCAACTTTCGGATTTACACTAGACCATCCATCGGCATACAAGAAGCTGGGTATAAAGGAAACTATGGAAGGGAAGATCAGGATAAGATCAGCAGAAAGTAAAAGCAAAACATACCCACTTCAGGTTGCAGGTTTTGTTAAAAAAAATAATCATATCACTAAATCATGTAGATTAAAAAATGGCTATTATGATGATTATCCTTGGCCTGAGATGGTTATTAACCCGAGAGGACCCAAATCTGATTGGGTACCTAAACTCACTCGATCTGTTTTGCAGGTATGCCTTTGATCCACAACAGATCCGCACACTTGGTACATTGATAGTGGATTCTCAAGGCACATGATAGGTGATGAGAAGGCCTTCATCACACTAACCCGGAAGAAGGGAGGCAAAGTGAGCTTTGAAGATAATCGAAAGGGTTAGATCATTCGTCATGCAACTATTGGATCTGGATTAAAGATTGAAGATGTCTCACTAGTTGTTGGACTGTAATTTAACCTACGAAGTGTGGCTCAATTATGTGATAAAGGAAGAAAAGTCACATTTGACTCCGGAGGCTGCTCAATTTATGACAGTAAGTCCAATCAACTTATTCTTTATGCACCTAGAGTAAATAATGTCTATTCTATAAACATTAAAAATGATAAGAAATTTGCCTAGTGTCTAAAGAAGAAGAATCATGGCTATGGCACCAGAGGTTGGGACATGTAGGCATGAACCTCCTGTCCAAATTAGCCAAAAAGGAAATAGTTGTGGGTTTGCCTAAGATTCCTTTTGATAGGGATCATCTATGCACTACATGTTAACTAGCAAAACAACGTAAGAAAAGTTTCCATTTCATACATCCCTTTTAAGAGAGTACTTGAGCTCTTACATATTGATCTTTTTGGTCCAATTAAGCCACTGAGTTTAGGTAGAAGAGAATACACCATGGTCATTGTAGATGACTATTCTCGATATACCTGGATTCTCTTGCTAACGAGCAAGGGCGAAGCAACTGACCAATTTTCCAAAATATTCATCTGGATAGAAGTAGAACAAAGCAAGCACATTGCACGCATCCAGAGTGATAATGGTGGAGAATTAAAAAATAAGCATTTTAATAGTTTTTGCGACTCCAAGGGCATTGAACACAACTTCTCTGCCCCCCATACTCCTCAACAAAATGGAGTGGTTGAGAGAAAGAACAGGACCATAGTGGAAATGGCTAGGACGATGCTAAGTGAAAATTGTTTGCCAAAATATTTCTGGGGTGAGGCCGTAAACACAACATGCTATATTTTAAATAGAGCTCTCATTAGAAAACTATAGAAAAGACCCCATATGAAATCTGGAAGGGAAGACAACCTAAATTTTGATACTTCAAAGCATTTGGATGTAAATGTCACATCCTTAATGACAGAGAGCAATTAGGAAAATTTGATCCTAAGTCTGATGAAATAGTTTTCCTCGGCTACTCAACATATAGTAAGGCCTATAGAGTCTTCAATAAATGAACCCAAACTGTAGTAGAGTCTATACATGTAGATTTCGATGAGACTAACACTATATGAAAGAAAAGATACACTCTGGATGATCAATTTCCAGAAGTTGAAAAATCTGAAGAAAAGAAGAAAAGAGGAATTCCTGACTCATCTCAAATCAAAAGGTACAAAGAGGAAGATGAAGGAATGTCTTTTGATCTAAATATACAACAAGTCAATCTTAATCAACAAGGATTTGACTTTAATGAAGGAGTTGATGAAACTGAAGTGGAGCAAGTTCAAATTCAACATGAAGGCCTAGAAAGGGAGATTCACACCCACAGAGATCATTCCATAGAGAATATTCTGGATGATGTTTACACAAGAAGGTGTGATCCAAGAACAAGTTGTCAAAACACAATCATTGCAAAGATCAGGTCATGTTCATAAAGGTCCTAAAAGATATTGTTTTATCATCACGGATGATATGGAACTATATCTCATCGAAGATGATGAACCAAGAACCTTTGACGAAGCAATAAAGAGCTCGAATTCTGATAAATGGCTTGAAGCCATGAATTCAAAAATGGATTCCATGTTTGCAAACCAAGTTTGGAAATTGGTCGATGCACTAGAAGAGGTTATACCTAACGGGTGCAAATGGGTCTCCAAGAAAAAGACTGACATGGACGGTAATGTAATCACCTATAAGGAAAGGTTGGTTGTGAAAGGTTATAGTCGACATCGAGGTATTGACTATGATGAAACTTTCTCACAGGTAGCCATTCTTAAATCCATTAGAATACTTCTTGCCATTGCTGCTCATCATGATTTTAAGATCTGGAAGATGGATGTTAAAACAACATTCCTGAATGGGGATTTGGACTAAGATGTGCGTATGACATAGCTGTGAGCACTGGATTTCAATGATCGAACTCACGAAATAATGATGAGAGCTATATACCAAATTCTTTTCTAGGTATTGTCCATCAGAGGTGTTCTTATTGATATAGAGTAGAGTTTGGCCAGTATTAGGAGACCTAGTCTGCCCTTAGGGACCCTTACGGTGTTGCCTGGTGGTACAGATCCACTGGTAGTACCCATATGGGTACCAACTTCCACGCGGCTAGGAGGACCCATACGGGTCCCAAGTACCCGTATGGGTGGGCCCCCACTCATATGGGTCTAGTTATTGCCTGTTTAGGCTCACTTGGAAGGTAAGCCTTACCTATTTCAGAAATGGTAGGTTATGAATGCTGGTTAATTAGTTCAAACCCCATTTTACCTATAAGTAGGGCCTTTCCCCTTCATTTCAACACACACAACTCTTAAGCATAAAAACTATAAAGAAATTATAGTTGTAAAGGTATAGAAAAGGTATAGTGGGGTATAGGAAGTATAATAGGGAGAAACCCATTCCTTGAGGTTTTGTCCACATTTTATTCATTCCTGACTTCATTCCATGCACTTTGGCCAAGCTCTCTCAATAGTAAAGGGATCGTCTCAAAGTGGATTCATGTCATAAAGGTAAAGCTCCTAAGTTTCAAAGGGACTCACACCTCTTTTATTTCATTATTATTCTCTACTTCTGTAATTTCTATTTCTATTTTCATTTTGGGTCTAGTCCTAGCCCTTATAAGTATTGTTAGTACCATACGACCCTAGGGATAATGTATCGGCGTGCCAAACTCATAAGGAGGGAAATCCCACTTGGTTATACTATTATTTCTACTATTGGCATTATTATTTGTTATATTTGCCTTATTATTCTTTTGGGTCCGGTTCCGATTAATTTGACCCCTGTTTGTACCTAATCTACCATTTTAGTGGTTAT
This sequence comes from Euphorbia pulcherrima, assembly GCA_947683365.1. NCBI lineage: Eukaryota > Viridiplantae > Streptophyta > Magnoliopsida > Malpighiales > Euphorbiaceae > Euphorbia > Euphorbia pulcherrima. The sequence continues at coordinate 45,369,374 of CANTUS010000015.1, forward strand.
CTTGGTACGCCATACTTATATAAAGGGAAATCCCATTTCTTCCTCACCCATCCTTTTTATTATTTCTATCTTAGCCCTCCCAGGCCCTGTATGGGTCCCTTATACCCGTATGGGTCCCTTATACCCGCATGGGTCCCCTTTATACCCATACGGGTATCCCATTGGCTTTACAAGTATTGGCCTCAAAGGCAGGTTTCGGGTTTTCTTTTTTTGTCATGTTTCCTTTATAGAATGAACCTGAAATCACCATTTGCCATGCGGTCATTTTCACTAATAATTCGGTAAATCAACTCACATAAATAAATCAAGTCCTTTTCGATAGAATGATTATTTATGGTGTGCTATAAGCTATGCTAACATCTGTGGATGCAGGGGAATGTATTCTTATTTTGTTTTATAACTTAGAGCAAATGTATAGGTTCTCTTTTTAATTTCCCCTAATTTTCACCCGGTTGTAATTTTTAGTCCCCATTTATTGCTTATGCTTTATTGTATTATGTGAATGCATGTAACGAGTGTGAAAGAGAGTAGAATAATAGGTTTTCTGTGATAATTCCCCAAATGATGAAAATAACACAGTTTTACACGGTGAATGTAATTTTGAATCAACTATATGAGAAATAAGTGACTCATCTGATATCCGAATCTCGGATCCAATAAGTATGAGTCTCCCACCCAGAGGGAACCATAGCAAAACTCTTTCCCAAGTAGACAACTTGGGTGGCGACTCGATCTATTGTGTTGTGTTTTGGGTCTTAATTCTTTTATTCATTAAAATTGGCTTATTATGCAAACTTTAACTAAAAATGTTTTGTCACACCTAAATCCAACCAAACCCCCCTGTGGGCCCTGCCTCTCTCACAAAGGCACCAAGGGAGACCCACACGTCATAGAAACCTTATAATAACCTGAGGGTTTTTACATCTCAAAATGGTTCAAAGGTATTCAAACTACAAAGGTCCATTTATGGACTTGAGCGAGCATTAATGAGTTCCAATTTTAGGTGTGATCAGACAATCCATGAACTAGATTTCTATCCAAACATTAATGAGCCTTGTGTTTACAAGAAGGTTAGTGGGAGTATAGTCATTTTCTTAGTATTGTATGTTGATAACATTATACTAATAGGAAACAACATTTCTCTTCTTCAAAGTATTAAAATATGGTGGTCAAGGATGTTCTCCATGAAAGACCTTAGAGAAGTAGCATTTATACTAGGTATACAAATCTATAGAGATAGATCCAAGAGGCTGTTAGGTCTTTCTCAAAGTACATATATAGACAAGGTATTGAATAAGTTTAACCTTGAGCATTCAAAGAAAGATTATCTCCCGATGAGAAAGGGAATAAACCTATCAAAGACTGAGTGTCTAAAGATAGCTCAGGAATGAATGCACATGAAGGATATACCCTATGCATCCGCAATAGGATCCATCATATATGCTATTATATTTACTAGGCCAGATGTCTCTCAAGCTTTGAGCTTCATGAGTAGATATCAATCGAATCCAGGTGAAAAGCATTGGATGATTGTCAAGGCAATTCTTAAGTATTTGAAGAGGACTAAAGATGAGTTCTTGATATATAGAGATTGTGACCTTACAATTAGAGGTTACACTCATGCGAGTTTTCAATCTAACAAGGATGACTTCAAGTCTCAGTCAGGTTTTATATATGTGTTTAATGGAGGGGCAGTATGCTAGAAAAGTTCCAAGCAAGAAACTACTGCTGATTCAACCACGGAGTCTGAGTACATTGTTGTCTGTGAAGCTACAAAAGCTATCTAGTGAAAGGGATTCATTAGTGATCTCGGTGTGGTGCTTGAGATTGTTGATCCAATTACTTTGAATTGTGATAATAATGGTGTTATAGCTAAGGTAAAGGAACCACGGTCTCGCCAGTAAAATAGACATGTACTTAGAAAGTATCATATAATCAGGGAGATTGTTGATGCTAAGATGATAAGATTAGAATATCTCCCCACTGATTAGAAACTCACGGATGGTCTGACAAAGCCATTGACATAAGTCAAACATGACCAACATGTGAAAGCATGTGGAGTAAGACATATGGCTAATTGGCCTTTATACAAGTGAGAGTTTATTAGATATGATGTATGCCCTTAAGGAAATTAGGGCGATATATCTTAATTATGTATTGGTACAAATATTTTGTTTAATTTATAAAGGCATTTAATCTTTTGTTTATATTGATGTGTTCATATATATTGTGACTATTTAAATATATTCATTGATATCTTTGTACAAAGGTCCTTGACATAATACATAGCATGAAGTGAGAGACATGATAGTGGAACTATGTGTAGTGAGCTCTGCTTCATGTGCACTTATGATTCCGTCTAAAGTATCCCTAATCATAGTTTCATCAAGAAAGGATATTGATGGAGCAATAAGACTAGCTTGTGGTCAACTCTCTTGGAAAGGGTCCAAGTAGTTAACCTCCTAAGACTAAAGGTGGTGCCTTGAGTTTAACACATGGATATATCTGAAAGATATATTGGAGACCAAAGTAAGATAAACACTTAATGTATATATATATATATATATATATATATATATATATATATATATATATATATATATCAATGTGTTAGTGTTTATCTTCATATTGTAGCTTTGCGAATATTGTATTAGTTACTTAGTATGGTACTATCTCTTTGCTTTGGGTCAAGCCTATTCACTATATAATTTAGGGTGCCACTGGTGATTAAGGGTATAGTGATGACAACACATTGGTAAGCGATGTAGTCAAAAAGAATCCATCACTCCGGATATATTAAGGTGTTTATACCTGACATCTTGTTGAAGTCATGATTGCTATAAACCTCTGATTAGAGTATGTGATTGGTAGAAATCATTTCTAGTCAAACACATTATGGTGAAAAGTAATATACTTTGGTAACAAGCAAATAACTGGGATAGCTTGGAGCAACCTTGCTATTGGTGGCTTAACACTTTAATCAAACCCAACAAACTAGATGGTACTAATATTAAAGAATGGAAGGAGTTCATCACACTAGACAACTATTGCATAAACAAGGATTAAGTCATAAGTACAAATGATGTTCAGAGTAATGGGGGATGGTGGACCATTGCTAGAGGCATACTACAGTCATTTAAGCTAATCAAGTTCTATTCACGGTCTAGAAACTCGAGCTAATAGTTCCTATAGAACAAGGATTGGTCAAACCTTAAGAGCTCAATACTTCGGGATCCTATAAGGTCACACACATTGGACTTTCATTGGACTGAGTAAAGAATTAAAATACTTGATCTATTACAAAAATATTAAGTATTGAATGGTTGGACCACTACCTAGTTAGACCCAAGATTTTATTTATTGACCTGTAACTAATTTAGTAGGGTCATAAAATAAAATATTTATTTGAATTAGAGAAAAAAAATATACCTGACTGCCTAAAATAAGGGTTGGACCCTTTACAAATGGTCACCAATAGCACTCGTGGGGTGCAAGCAGTATAAGCTGGGCTTACGCTGGCCTACACCAAAGGCCACTCGCGAGCTGGGCTTGCAGGAGAGCCCACGAGGCCTAGCCCGCGGGATAAGGTAAGATTACTAGAGCTTGTCTTGTGCAGGCCTTGCCACCCTCTCTGGGCTTGTAGGAGCGCCTGTGAGGCACAGCTCGCAGGTACAAGGCAGGTTCGTGAGAGCCTACCTTATACGACAAGGTCCTGGCTTGCCGGGTCGGTGTGGGCAGTATGTAGATCCTATAGGATCCGCATGTTTGCCGAAGGACGGGATGGGGTTTTCCCCATCCTACATTAAATATGGGGAGCCTTTGCTCTAGCTATAAATAGAGCTCCCTTTCTCCTTTCTCAAATTCACCACAAGCTCATTCGAGCCTTGATTTGAGATTTTAATGTGATATCTTCCAAGTCAACTTGAGAGCAAATTCTTTTTATTTTGGGTTGGTTTTGGAGTGGTCTAGCAGCTACTCAAAGCTCTAAAATCCTTCCTCGTTGGGAGGTTTTGGTTTGTAGGGTTCATGTGGATACTCATACAGGCTATTCTGTACTTGAAGGCTTGTACAAGAAGGTTCTGCTAAAGTACGCTTCAACTGGTAAGTCCTCCAATTCTCTTTTAATTATTATGTCCTTTTATTAAGCGTTTTAAGACTTAATAATTATTATGCTTAGGTTGTTTTATATGCTTAGTTTATTTTATACCTTGATTATAACTTAGAGTTATAACATGTTTAAAATAAAATATTTTTATGCTAGGATATAATTTAGAATTATGGTACACCTAGCCTATGCGTGCTAAGTTAAGTAGAGAATTAATTTAGTTAAGGCTTCAATTAATGTATATGCTACTAATAGGAGTTTGTAGGGATAAGGGACAAAATTTAAATTTTCGCCATGCATATTCAAAGTGACTGTCAGTTCCTAACACTCATAAGGTCTTCTATTAAGAGTTATTAGAATAGTCAACCACCTCTGGAAATAATCGTGAACGGGTTCCCCATTCCATTATCTGATAGCCATAAAATCTATTATTAACGGCTCCTCCCTAAACTTCTTGATTTAAGAAATGCATTTCCATACCTCGTCTTCCTCTAATCCTGAGTTAATCATGGCCACTTCCTCCCCTCTCCTCCCAAGTTCACAAATCTTCCTTTTATTATTTAGCATAGTGATAGCTTTGAGGAGATCTTTGCATACTTTCATCAGGTGAGCGGAGATGACATGGTATACACAGAAATTGCCTTTATCCTCGGGCTTTTGTGGAACTAATGGCTAGAAGTGATCGATTAACCCATACTTCTTCAGCTTCTTGAAGATCTTCACAAGAGGAGTCTCCCAAGGTCAGATGTCAACGAGAGTCATAGGATGAATCCTTTAATTGTGGGTCATACCATAGGGTATGCCCCTGAAATAAGGGAGGGTTATCCCCTTTGGCATAACCCCAAAATTAGGAAACTGACTCAAGTCTTGTTATGGTAAACTTATGAAATGGCCTCTTAACGGAACAAGTGAGATCCAGTACTAGCTGTGATGGTTCATTGGCTTAATAGACCGACTAAATTAAGCCATGGTGTGAACTGGTATAAGGACTAGATAAAGTTGCCAACTCTTGCCTTAAACCGAGGTAGTAACCATAGGATTAGTACATGCATGGGTTTGGTTATGCATGGGCAATTTACAACAATCCATGATGAGGTTAATTATAAGGGCCTACATCACACAACATATGTGAATCGTGTCCTCTAACCTTATTCCCCCCACCGATTATGAAGGTATTTTACTTTGACTACCACAAGGATAACAAAGGGAGGCTTAATCTAATGTCACTCAAAAAAGGTACCTAGAGGGTAAATTCTATGGCATTCGATAAGAATGGTGTAGGGATATAATGGAAGTAGATGTAGTAGGTTCCCGTTGCATAAAGCCGCTTTTGGAGGGAGATGATAATGAGTGCTCAACCCACTAGGATGTCCCCACTTTTTTACAAGCTTGTGTGACACCTTCATAAGTTTTGCAGAAAAATAGGGCACCCTATCCTACCACTAAAAGAAGAGCACATTTAATTCTAGAGAGAAGGAGGCGAGTAGATAGAGTCTAATAATTTTCCCTAATGATGAAAAAGAAAATGGGTTAAATTAAATAAATGATTTTCGGTACTCATCTTAATCTCTTAAGCTTTTAAAAAACAAACCAAAATTTTGCAAGTTAAAAGATTAGTCCCTAGTAGAGTTGCCACTATGAAATCTCGGTGGTCAAAGATATGTGGATCTCCCTTGGCGCCTTTCGGTGGGTCCCATTGGGGGTCAGTTGATTTAGGCGTGATGGAACCATTTAGTTCAAGTTTGCACATTTTAGCCAATTTTAATGAATAAAAGAATCGAGACCCAATTCTCGATACAAATGATAGAGTCACCACCTAAGTTCTTTACTTGGGAAAGAGTTTTGGTACGGTTCCCATTGGGCGGGAGACTCATACCTTTTGGATCAAAGATTTGGGTATTGGATGAGTCACCTATTTCTCATGTAGTTAATTCAAAATTACATTCATCATGTAAAACCGTTTTCTTTTCATCATTTGGAGAATTATTACGGAAATCCTATTTTTCTACACTCTTTCACACTCGATACATGCATTCAACAATTTATAATAAAGCACAAGCAATAAATGGGGAATAAAAATTACAACTAGGGGAAAATGGGGGAATTACAAGGGAACCTATACATTTGTTCTAAGTTATAAAACAAAATCAATAAATTCACCTACATCCATAAAAATTAGCATAATTTACAGCACATCATAAGTCAGAATTTTGTTAGGAAAAAATGTGATTATGTTAGCATTGCGGTTTTGCAATCGGTAGTTCCCGAAGAGCTTCTAGGATCATAAAGAAATAATAGGTCTTCAACGTAGTTTGTTATGAAAACACATTTTAAATTTTCGAGGGTTGATTTATCGGTTTATTAGTGAAACAGATTGCATGGCAAATGGTGATATTGATTCATTTATTAGGATTAAAAGAGAAACTTGGATTCTACCTAGGGGTCAGTACCCGTACAGGTAGGGTGGGACCCGTACAACTACTGGTGCGACCTGTATGGGTATGGGGGACCCATATGGGTCTTGTCTAGTCCCAGACAGAACTTCATTTTAGTAATAAGAGCAAATTTATGGAGAAAGAACTGAATAAAAATGAGATTCCCTTCCATAGGGGTATGGCACGCCAATTTAATATCCCCAAGGACATAATGTTACCAACAAGGCCCATATAGGTCGGGACTAGACCCAAAACAAAATTAATGGAACAGATGGAATTAAATAAATGAAAATGACAATAAAATAAATAAGGTGCGAGTCTCTTTGAAACTCAGGAGCGTACCTTTACACTGTGAATCCACTTTGAAGCAATCCCTATGCTGAGAGATAGTATAGCCAAAGTAGATGATGAAATGATGGTTTTAGGACTATTTATATGAGTGTTTATGTGGACAGAACCTCTTCTAAACCCTAATAAATAAAGCTAGGAATGAATAAAATGTGGACAAAACCTCAAGGAATGAGCTTTCTCCTTATTTTATACCTCCTATACCTCAACTATACCCTTGCTAATACTTGTGAAATGGCTTAAAAATCATAAACTATAGTGTCTAATTTCTTTTCTAATTGGTCTCCTTTTTTTCAAAATGAAGTGAAAAGCCTCTATTTATTGGAGAAAATTGGGTCTAAACCCAATTAATTACATTCATCCCTGATTTTCTCCAAAAAGGCATGATTTACCATCCATACATACCATTTGGGCACGGACGGACTGGTACAGGTCAAGGCGGTACCTGTATGGGTCCTTCCAAGGCATGTGGGGGTTTGACTTGTACGGGGCAACTAGTGGACCTGTACTACTAGGTGTGACCCGTATGGGTCCCTATGGGCATACTAGGTCTCCAACTCGGACTAAACTCATCTTTGCTGTAGTAGAAACCCCTCTAATGGATAACACAAGTAAAAGATTGCATTATCTAGCTCTCACCAGCATTTCATGATAAGGACCACTAAAATTCAGTGCTCACAAGTTCCATTTTTATTGCTTAATTGATTTTGGGGAAGCAAAAATACTTTTGCCCCTTCCATTGAGCAATAAAAATGGAAGTAAGAAACATTAATTAAGCTGAGATTTCTGGGAGTCCTGAGAATCTGCTGAGGTTGAGCGATAGCTCGAGAATACTTTTCATGCACTTTATTTCCTATAGCATTTAGTACAAAATAATAGACAGGGTATTTAGCAATATTATGCATGTATGCATGAATCCCTGAGTTGTTTGGTCGATCTTCTTCCACATCTGGGGGACTTGATTGACTCATCTGGCTTGATTTCATGCTAGGAGAGAGACTATACAGAGTTGCACTGCCGTATAGGTCAGGTGGGTATGCCCCTTGTGAGCACTAGATTTTATTGGTACTTCTCATGAAACAATGATGAGACCTAGATAATGCTATTCTTTATAGGGGTTATCCATTAAAGGTGTTCCTACTACAGCTAAGATGAGTTTTAGCTAAGTTTAGAGACCAAGTCTGCCCTTAGGGACCCGTACAAGTCACTCCTAGTGGTACATATCCATTGGTTCTTGTAGGGATCAAAATCCTTCACCAGCCTAGGAGGGACCTATACGGGTCCCACTAGACCTGTACGGGTCCCACACTTTCCTAAACAGGCAGTATGGCATGTAGATCCTACCATTTTCAGAGGAAATCAATCATGAATGCAATTTATTGTGTTGGCACTCAATTTCCCCTATAAATAGAGGCTTTTTGCCTCATTTTCAAGAGGAGCAGAGATAAAAATCATATCAAACAATTCGCATAACAATTGCAGCAGTTTTTATAGGTATAGTAAGGGTATAGTTGAGGTAGAGAAGGTATAAAATAGGGAAAAACCCCATTCTTTGAGGTTTTGTCGACATTTTATTTATTTCTAGCTTTGTTTATCAGGATTTAGGGGAGATTCTGTCCACACAAATACTCACATAAATAGTCCTAAAATCATCATTCCATCCTCTACTTTGGCTAGACTCTCTTACGGTATAGGGATCGCTTAAAAGTGGATCCACGATGTAAAGGTACACCCCTGAGTTTCAAAGAGACTCACATTTCATTTATTTTATTATCATTTCCCATTTATTCTGTTCCTTCTCCATGAATCTGTTCATTCAATTGAGCTAAGGTTTTGTTTGGGACTAGATAGGACCAGTACGAGTCCCCCCACACCTGTATAGGTCCCACTAGCAGCCATACATGTCCCTCCCCACCAATATCGTACTAGCCAGAGGCAGAATCCAAAGTCCCTTTTTTTAATCCTATAAAAAATGAATCAACATCACCTTTTTCCATGTGATAAGTTTCACTAATAATCCAATAAATCAGCCCATGAAAAGTTAAAATGTGTTTTCACAACAAAATATGTTAATGACCCATTATTTCCCTTCAATCCTAGAAGCTGCTCGGGCACTATCGATTGCAAAACTGCCGCGCTAACGCAATCACATTTTTCCTAATAAGATGCTGACTTATGATGTGTCGTAAACTATGCTAATCTTTATGGATGCAGGTGAGTTTATTTATTTTTGTTTTATAACTTAGAACAAATGTATAGGTTCTCCTGCAATTTCCCCATTTTTCCTCGGTTGTAATTTTATTTCCCCCTTTATTATTTATGCTTTATTGTAAATTGTGAATGCATGAATTGAGTGTGAAAGAGTGTAGAAAAATAGGATTTCCGTAATAATTCCCCAAATGATGAAAAGAAAATAGTTTTATGCAGCGAATGTAATTTTGAATTAACTAAATAAGAAATAAGTGACTCATCCGATACCTGAATCTCTAATCTAAAAGGTATGAGTCTCCCATTCAATAGGAACCATACCAAAACTCTTTCCCTAGTAAACAACTTGGGTGGTGACTCTATCATTTATATCCAGATTTGGGTCTCGATTCTTTTAATCATTAAAGTTGATTAAAGTGTGCAAACTTGAACTAAATGTTTCCATCACACTTAAATCAACCAACCCCTAGTGGACCCCACTGCAAGGTGCCAAGTGAAATCCACATATCTTCGACCTTGACCCATCACAGTGGCGACTCTATTGGGGATTATAATCTCTTAACTTGCAAAATTTTGGTTTGTTTTAAAAGCTTAAAAGATTAAGATGAGCACCGAAAATCATTTACTTAATTCCACCTGCTTTCTTTTTCATCATTTGGGAAAATTATTACACTATGTCTTCTCACCTCCTCCTCTCTAGAATTAAACACACTCTTCTTCTAGCTCTATGTTAGGGTGCCCTATTTTTTTTGTGAAACTAAGGAAGATGTCATCCATGGTCACTAGAAATTGGGGACATCCTAGTGGGTGGAGCACTCATTGCCATATCTCTCCCAAAAGGGGCTAGATGCAATGAGAACCTACTACATCAACTTCCGTTACGTCCCTACACCATTCTTGTCAAAAGCCATAGAATTTTACCCTCTAGGTACCTTTCTCCAGTAAGATTAGACTAGGTCGCCCTTTTATTATGCTTGTGGTAATAAATGGAAAATACCTTCAGAATCAGCAAAGAGAAATAAGGTTGGAAGACATGCTTTATATGTGTTGTGTTGTATATTCCCCTATAATTAACCACACCATGCATTGTTGTAAATTGAGCATGCGTACCCCATCCCATGCATGTACTGATCTCTTGATTACTACTTTAGTGAGAGTCAAAGCTTGGCAACGACCTCAAGTTCGTTTAGTTTGCATTCTAGTTCTATCTTCGCCACCTCCGATTTAGTTAAGGTTTGAGAATACACCTCCACCTCCTTCTCTGGGTAATTTTTCAAGCACTCAATCTGGTCCTTTTAATCCTGAAGCTAACAACCAGTTTGGAGAAATGTCTCACATTTTGACTCCTAATGGCTCAATAGATGCTAAGGTTGAGGATGTAGGTCTCGGTAAGGAGGCAAATGCTTTAAGGGCCGATATTAGGCTGGAGATTGCAAATGCCATCTCACAGTATCTAAGAAGTGATCAATTCCTTGACCAGTGAATGATAAGATGTTGGCTTCCATTAGGGCAATCTTGGCCAAGGAGAAGATGGCTAATGTCTCTCAGGGTGAAGTCATAAGGGCTCCAGCGGTGCATGCAGTGGTCAGTGAGCAGCTCCCTCCATTAGGGGTTGCTCACAACCCATTTACTAGATCTCAGTTGCTGTCTTCTGAAGTTCGTGGGGAATCTTCCACTTAGTTTGGTCAAATGGGTTCAGTTGGTCCATTTGGTTTCGTCAGTCATCCTCTTCAGTTAGTGGGTACGATAGTTCCACCAGCTGTCAGTTAGTTCGTTCAGCCTAGCGAAGGCTTCATACCACCAGCATTTCAGTTTGGGGCCTCTATGCCAGCCCATAATTTTGTGGTCACACCTAAGGGGACAACCTTTCCTCAGTCAACAAGTCTACCCTTAGGTGCGATTGCCCAATCAGATGAATCATCCTTATCTGTGGAATTATGTGATCTGTTATAGAGGTTACTTGCCACCGATCCCAGTTTTCAACTATTAGCACAGACCGTTCAAGTCACTAGAGAGGAGGATTGGGTCCCTGAAAACTTTAGTATGCCTAGCATAGTGAAGTATAATCTCATATCACTACTTATTGGAGGGTGATGAGGATAAGAAAGTTGAGCGATAAAGTCCTTGCCAAGATGTTTCCTTGCACTTTGGAAGGCCCTACTATCGACTAGTACAACACTTTTTTAGATGAGGTGACCAAAAATTGGAATACTTTATCTGAAGCTTTCATTAAGCAGTATAGTTTTAATGCCACCATTAGGACCACCATGCAAAACTTGAAGGCCATCAAGGAAAGCCCCAATGAGCCATACTTTGGAAGATGGATGGCTACCCAGATTCTATTAAAGGATCATCTTAGTCTTCCTGAGATGATTGTGAAATTGATGGATGGCGCTTTGCCCGTATATCAGAAGGTCCTCGGTGTGGATAATTTCTCTAGTTATATCAAGGTCTTTGAAAAGTCTGATAAATGGGAAAGGATCAAAGAATCAAAAAAGCAAGTGTGCCAGCCAAACCCTAGTTTAAGAAGAATGACCCATCAGCCCTAGTCAAGGCCTATAAGCCAAGGCCTAGTTTAGATATAAAAATTGTAATAGTACAAGAAGAAGTTGCCGCAGTCTGTACCATTGAGGTTGGCATTTGTCCTTGGAAGGCACCTCTACCTACCATCGTTAATAATTTGATGGCACTTACCCTTCTCCAAAGTGTCAAGCCCTATGTTCTGCCCAAACTCAAGGAGACAGATCAATTTTGTGCTTATTATGTTAGCAAGGGTCATCGCACCAACGCATGTAGGATTTACTCAAAGCTATTCGGGGCCTGATTAGGGAGAAGAAGATTTATGAACCTAACCTCAAACCAATCACCATGAATAATCCTTTGCTGAATTTTGAGAAGCAAGTCACAGTAGTTGAGTCAGGGCTACCATCTAATTACATCTTCAATCTGATCATGCAAGCCAATCTTGTGGTTCATTTAGTGGTGGCAATACCTGATGAACCTGTCCCTATTGATATTGATGCATACGAGTTAGAAGGCACTTACGATGAGGAAGCCATACCGGTCTAGCCTGAACCAATTGACATTGATGCTTAGATATTGGAAAATGATGAACTTAGAGGGCTAGCTTTGTTAGTAGTATCCCCCAAGGAGAGGAGTTATGTGAAGAATGGAGTGTTGTATGTTTCCCATAATGGAAGGATGGCTCCACCCCCTCTTCCAAGAGGAAGGAGAGGCTGAGATGTTGACATCTAGGTCATCCCGAGTACTAATTCAGGTCTGACCTTTACACTTGCTCTTAAGACTCAGACCCCCCTAGTAGTGGAAAGGTAGGTTCGAAGGTCACCCCCCTTATCCAACAATTGTAAGCTACCCAAGCCAAGTATAGTATTTGGCAACTTTTAGTTGACTCCGAGGATTATCATAGGGGTTTAATCGAGAAATTGACAATCATAGAGGCGATGCCGTCTACTTCCTTAGTTAGAGTGTTTTTTGTCATTGGGGGATCCTCTCCCGATCATGTTGAATCCATTATGTTCTATCATTCTGATCTCCCAGCTGAAGGGAACAAGCAAAACAAGGAGCTTTTTATAAAGGTGCAAATCTTTGATCGTTCCCTTCCATGTGTTATGGTTGTCGATAGGTCCACCCTTAACCTCTACCCTTCCAAGATCCTTCCTAACTTGGGGCTAGCTGAATCCATGTTGGAGAAATCCAATACTATTATAAGGGCATATAACAACACAAAGAGAAGTGTGATAGGAGTTTTTGAGGTCGAGGTTACAATTGGAGAGGTGAAATCCAAGGTCTTATTTATTGTCCTCGACATTCCATTTGCTTACTCCTTACTTCTTAGTCATCCTTGGCTTCATGCGTTAGGGGTCATCCCTTCCATGGTCCACCAAAAGGTCAAGCAAATCCACAATGGAAAGTTTGTGACCATTGAAGCTGATGAACCATCAGTTGTAGCACCTATGGAAGATGAGGAGAAAGAGATGAGGGTGGTCGTAGCCTGTCAAGAGTCAAAATGGAAAGTTAGGGGGTACGTATTCCTTAAAATTTAAAAGATTATGGTGAAGCATGGTTACATAAAAGGAAAGGGGGTTGGGAGAAATATTCAAGGCATGATGGAGCCCATTATACCTATGCAAAATAGTAGCAATGTTAGGTCTTGTAGCTCTCTCTTTCCTCCCAATTTTTATCCAATTCTCATTTGTCGTGATGTGGATGAAGATTATAACATCTGGAGATTGGAATCATGCCCATGTGATAGTGATAGAGGTAGATATTCATGGAGAGACGGTCTGAATTTTGTTTGTTGGTACGGAGGATAACTATGAACTTTTCATAAACCAAAGATTTCATGGTGTGGGCAAGGGAGATGCCATTCCCCTTATTCTTAAGCCCAAGGAACATCTTTCTTATGTTTCGATAAGTCCCTTGATGTTTCTTTTCCTTTTCACAATTGGCATGCTTTAGGGATTTCATGATGATTTATGCTCTTTTGAACGTGTTATTGATTTGATGTTGTTGTAAACTACATGTGCATGATTCTGTAATTCTAAGACTTTTAGGCTTAGCATCGATCAACGCTTCTAGATTTTGAGGAAGCATCAATTGATGCACATAAGTATCGATCGACACTTATGCTGCAAAATCCATTTTTTGCACTTTTTAGGCATTCTAGAATTTTTTAGTAGCTTACAAAAGAATTTCTATGTCGTTCTATTTCATGAATACCGCTACCATTTGTATAAATTTTGGGAAATTCTATATAACTTAATGACTATAAGCCTTGTGTTGCCTTAGTAATCCCGTATTTTGACCATAATTTAGTTAGTCTTGAACATTCTTGCTTAATCACTATAAGCGTTGCTTTGATGATGAGTTTGAGTGGTCTCGCTTAATGACTATAAGAAATTGATTCTTGGTCTTAGGTTAGTGGCTATAAGCTTGTGAAATTTGCTTAATGACTATGAGCATGGCTTAGGTAGGAGGGTGAATTTTTTATGCTTCATCACTACAAGCAATTTTTTTAAATTTGATAATTTTGTGCTTAGTGACTATAAGTGATCCTTTTATGGCTTTTAACAGAGCATTATTCTTATTTTTGCCCAAAGTTGATCATCATGGTACGGGAAACTTTTTGGTCCTTATCGCTTAATGAGGAGTTCTTTCTCCTGAGGTGAAGGGTATTTTGGAGCGCTCGGGTTTTAGCACATTTATTGAAAAGCTCATTCTGGTGAAGCTTATTCGATTTTCACATGTGGCCTTGTCATTAATCTTGGGGAGATTGTCCGATTCGACCCATACCTTCCATTTACCATGCAAGGAGTATACCATCCGCTGCTAGATTTTGCCGCCATCATGAGCTTTCATTTTGATGGGGAGATTATTCATTTCAACTGTGCCATGAACATAGGCTATTATGATTTTGCGCTCGTGCTAAAGTTTTTGGTATTTACCAATGAAAACAAGGAAATTCCTGCCAATGATTTGTACCTTTACTGGTTGGCTCTAGAAAATAGAGCCCAGTTGATGCTAAAGCTTGGGAGTAATGTGCTCGCTCCTTTATGCTGTATGCCTTGACCAACACCTTGTTCCCTATTAGTAATTTAGCCCTTAGCTTAAACCTTTTAGGTTCTTTGGTCAAATTGGAAAAGTTCAAGGAAATGGCTTAGGGTAGAGCTGCACTGGGGTAACGGTACTTTGCCTTAAACCATTGCGCGAGGAAGAACACTTTGGAGCTAAAATCCTCAAAACTCATTCTTGAGGTAATGCCGAGTAATTTATTATATATTCTTCGGTGTTTTTTTTATCATGTGTTGGCTTCCATTTTACTTTTTAGCTGAGAAGGGCTTTGAGAAGGGGATTCTTCCCTGGTCAAAGAAGGCCAAGGTTGGAAAAGATATTTCTTACTTCCCTTGCTTCCCTGCCTGGTTGGTTTCTTGGGGGAACAACAATTCTTTTGATGTTGATCTGAGGATTAAGAACCTCACCTTTGATGAGGTGAGCCATTATATCCTATAACATTTTTGGGTTATACTTCTTCACACGATGTTCACTAATGACATGTATGATTGCAGATCATCCATACTCTGTGGGAGGATGCCTCTGGCTAGAGTGAAGTTATGGTGGCTGATGGAGAGATGGTGCCAAAGTGGCTAATTCTAGAAAACCCCTCTTCTATGGAGTGGTATTTAGGGGAGCGAATAACACAATGCAATAAAGCCCTGGAGGAGAGATTGGTGTCACCTAAGGTTTTGAGGTGGCTATTCTGGCCAGAACTGGCCAAGGACCTTGATAGTTTAAAGGGGGATGGTGAGACTGTGGAGCTGTACGGTGAGAAGGGCCTGTATCCTAGCTTCGTGATCGAGTGCTTGCTTGACTGGCCTCCCGAGGATCATATCGCATCTAAGGGGGTATGTCTTTGCCTTCTTATATCCACTTCTTGCGTTTCTGAAGTACTAATCTTATTTTGTTTTGCAGGGTAAAAGGACAAGGGGTCCACATGCGTCGGGCGATATCCCTTCCCAGATGACAAGGCACCAAGATTACCATGTCCTTATAGGGTTCCACTTTTTCTCGATTTTCATCCTCTTAGGTATGTAAGGCTGGGCTCTACGGCTTTCTTTCTTAGGTGGAGCTGGATCTACTTCCATACCCTAAACCAAATTAACCTTTAGATTGCCTTGGCTCATCAGATCAAAGACCGAGTTGGAATGGAGATCAGAACCGATAACCAAAACTAAATTACTTCTCCCTAGCTCATGGGCAAGTAGATAAAAGGGTTCTTCATGGTGCTCAGGGCCTTTTCTGGTTCAGCAATCTTTCCTTCATTAACAAGACCCTAAATAGCTGAAAGCAAGCTTTTATGGTTGTTGGTTTGGTGACCCACTTGAACATGGTAATTATAGAAATTATTCTTATACTCAGGTTTGGGCGGTTTATACTCTTGAAGGGACTAGATATAACTGGCTTCCCTTAAGTGATTAAAGATAACCCGGAGGAGCAGTTTATACGGATCAGCTAGGATAAAAGGAGGATGATGGTTGGACTGCAGTGACTGCGGTGGAGCTTGAGTGACTACTAGGGCTATAGAAGGGACTTGAGAGAAGGCCTAAATTGCAGTGGAGGCTTTAGGTTTAGTAGGTGCTGAAGCTGCAGGCTGAGTATCGATGTTCTTTGTAAACCAGGGCTTTCCTGTCTTTTTTGCTTGCTTGTGCTCAAGCTCTGGCTCAATTTTCTTAGCTGGCTGAGAGGAATTCAGACCCAACTGAATCTGTTCTGAATTTTGACTCCCCACTAGAATCAGTATACGGAACCCCTTCAACTTTAGTGATGACTACTGGGGTGAGAGAATGATAAATCAAATGGTGCTCAGGCCTTCTCCAAACTGGGGTGTGACGATAACTTTGCCTCCTCCTAGCTGAAATGGTCAGGTAGTAGATTAGATCATGCATGGGTTATATGATGCCATGGATGGGGTGGAAGATTTTTGTCCAAATTACTTATGCATGATATGTATGGCTACATGTAGACGTGGCCAGCCATGGTCCAAAGGCTTATCCTTCCAACATACGTGGGATGTTCATACCCATCATCATGCATAGTGATTTTTCGTGACACAATGGGGGTACAAAAGAAGTCCTATAGACATTGCTAAACCTATTCCACGAATTGAGAATAGTAAGGGTAAGTTGATTGAGTTTTTGCCCTTGTAGCCGATGCATGGGTAATGTATGAGCACGTAGCACATAGCACACAAAATGTTCTTCTTCCAACCTTATGACTCCAGCTTAACGCCTCTTTTAAAATGATGGAGGTTAACTTCTTTACCGAAAATGGCGAAGAAGTGCGTCCTAACTATTTTTGATGTTTTTGTAATCCTAAGGGAATGAAGTGCTAAGGCTTTTCTAGCATGGCTTTGGTATAGTGTTGTTGATGTAGAAGGCTCTCATTTACCATGATTTTATGTTATTGAACAACTCCCCAAATAGGTGCTATCACAGGAGTTTGTGTTGGTTCAAATGAGTGATCCGCCCACTAGGCATCCTTAACTAAAAATAGGGCATGAGTGATACTTTTGTGAGCTTATTGGGTAAAATGGGGGATCCTAATATTACCAAACTATCTATACTCGTAAGGATAAAACGTTATAAAAAAGAATGAAGTTTTATTTTGGCCAATGATTTCAATACATCATCTAAATCTTTTAAACCTATTGAAAATTTTAAGTTCAAGTTTAAAGAGACTTGTCCCTAGCAGAGTCGCCATTGTGAGCAGACGACATTTCGGCCAGGCCGAAAAGTCGGACCGGTGGATCGGTCTCCTAAAATGATGGTGTGAAAGTGATTGTGAAAATGGTTTTGCATATGTTAATGTCCAAAAGATACGAGATTGAAATCCCGTACTTAAAATAGAGTCGCCACCCGGTTCAGCTCAATCGGGAAATTTTGGCACGATTTTTCCATCGGGTGGTAGACCATACCTTAAGTAGAGATTTCGAGTTCGGTTGATGTTATCAATTTTACATTGGCCACGTTAAATGGTTTTATTCTTTCTTAATTAGTTTTAATCCACTGTATTTGTTGCGTTTTCGGTTTACATATTGTTAGCGCGTTCTCAAGCATTCGAAGTGGTAAATAAATAAATTATTACAGTCATCCAACAAATAAATGCGGAAATTTAAGAATAATTACAAGGCTTTCCAAATCCAATACATTTGTCTATACAATAAATAAAATACCCGAAGGCCTAACATAAATCTATCCTAAATCTACCTGCACAAAAAAGGTTAGCACAAATATGGCACGTTGTGTGTGGTATATCACATAACATGCATAGTTAATAGACCAAACAAGACCCAAGTTAGCGTGAACATGGCTTATTTATTTTATAACATATAGAGCCCGGTTGGATGGCTAAAATGGTGTTTGAATGACGTTTGCGGGGAAAATTCAGTTTATCAATATTTTAGACTCGATCGTTATTATTAGTGAAAATGTCACATGTTATAGGGTGAGGTTTGTTTTCAGGAGGTTCTGGACACCCATCGTTGCACTGTACATCCTAGATTCAGAAATTAATCTAGGTCAGAAATGAAAATCAAAATAAACAAGCTGTCTAGAACCCCATACCACCGGTGGTATAAATGAAGTCGTCAGGGCCATCACTGATGCCACTGGCGATTTCATTTACAAAGGCAGGCTATATGGCATTCTGGATACTATAAAGAAAGGATCTTGTAAGAAAATAGAGTCGTTGGGGACAAATGAAGCCCGTAGCGGTATCACTGATGTCACTGGTGACATGAGTGATACCGCCAGCGGCTTCAACTGTCTCTGTGGCTTCACTTTCTTGTAGCATAAGTTAAGCACGAAATAGCAAATAATCATAACAAATCAATAAAATGAAAGCCAAAGAGCTATGAGACTCAGAATTATTTCCTCAGGGCCGTGAATCCACCTCTTCGTGATCATAATGACACCTCCGGGGAGCTCAAATGATGATTAGGGTATTAAATGGGGGATTCAATTCTCTAAATCCTCTTTTGGTAATTCTAAACCTGAAAATCTACCTAAATATGTGAGAGTTCAGTTAAGAAAAACCATGAAAAGATGGATTAAACCCTATTTTCTTACCTTTTCTATACTTTATACCACTAGAACTAGCTAAAATTACTCCAAATTTCTATTGGACTTCAAGTTGAAGTGTTGAACCCCTATTTCAGCTGTAAATGGCTGGTTTTATAGGCTAAAATCTGGTGGAAAATGGACTTTGATCAATTATCCGACGGATATCGAGCAAAAAAGTTGACTGCTATAGTGTCCATGCAACCGGCGGCATGGAAGATATCGGCGGCGGTATCGTTGAGGCCACTGGGTGCCTCAACTTCTGCCAGGTCTGAAAAGTAAGCATGGCCTAGCCTAAAAAGGTGGAAAAAGGTTTGACTCTGCCTAAAAAGTGATTTAGGCAGGATTTTTTTGATGATTAGGGTTATTTTTGAATATATATGGGTATTTAGGACTAAATTATTTTTTAGGTGCAAATCATCGGTTCGAGCTCCCATTGGACGCATTATCGGACACTCTGAACTGAATTTTTCCGAAAATAAAATTGTAAAGAATTTTTTATCGGTAATAAAAATTCCAAAGAATTTTTATCATGAGGAATAAAATTGAATATACGTCACCATTGTCTTGCTAGAGGGACTGTAAAATCCCGTGCTCATAATAGTATAGATAACGTTAGAGGCTAGGTGATAACGGTACCGCTATCATAAATACCGGTACTAGTGTTGATTTTAGTAGGCTGCAACTTTGGCAATTTCTTGAAATTCGTTTGAACAATGAGCTTTTACAGCATAGAGTTGAGGCAATTTCTGAAACATCTAGGTAAATAGGACTGGAAGAAACTAAAAACATTTGGTCTATAGAATATTAGGTATTACATCAATGATTCTGTGAATTCTAAGCTTCTCAAAGTAGTTTGAGAATTATGGGATCCAATCGACCGGGTATTTCGTTCGAGAAGTATAGAACTATGCCCCATGTTTGAAGAATTTAGTGCCATTTTAAATATCCCTTCTCCTGGACAAGTAAAGATAGCAATTCTTCAACCAGACTTCAGTTCAAAGAAGGATTTAGATCAAATTTTTGGGCTCAAATTTCCTCGGGATTTCTTATCTCATGCCCCAAACTCGGTTGGATTCCAGATTCGCTTGGTGTTTGAATGGTGTCAAAATGTTTCTAGGGTTCACCTCAGCTTGGCCTTCCATGGTTGCTATACTGATATTGAGTGAATACATATGCGGATTTGGCGAGATTATGGCCCCTTTTCGGTTGATTTCTTTGATATCAAAGGTGGCTAAAGAGGCTTCCCCGGCCGTTTTTGCCTTGGTCAAGACCCTCATTCATTTAGATGTTGTTTCTAGGGACCCAAGTAAGATAGGGGACCAATTCACACTATTACAAGTAACTTGTTATGACGAGCTTGCTATTTTCCAAATTTGAAGATATTGAAAAAACCTTATCTCGTAGGTATGGATCTTGGAGAAATAGGCTCTGAAGGAACCACCGTAGGGGAGTATCAAGAAGTATAACCCATCAAATTTTTTATAGCTTACTTTTACCACATCAGGCCACCAAATCCTATCATTGGCCTAGTAGACCCCCATCCTACGGGCTTATGCTAAAACTAGGATTCCTAGGGTTTGCCTTTTATGGAAGATTTTATACGTCTTATTGGAGATGTAACCGGGTGGGGTACAGTTACTTGGGTCACAGATGGTGACGTCCTTCTCTCCATCCAAGTTACGCAGGCAGTATGGATAAATTTAGAGGATTCCTACTGAGTTTTCTGAGACCGTGCTAGCTGAATATCCTCCTAGTTGGCCAAAAAATTTTGCTAAAAGGTGGGCAAAATGTACAAAGTATGCTCGACTAAAACACGAAGCTGAGAGGATTGTGACAATCAATGAGCTATATAAGGGTTGGATAGCCAAAATTTAGACTTTGCCTACTAGAGAAAAATGATTTATGGCTAGCATTGATTATTACTACTATTCCTGAGGTGACAGACCTATTCTTCTTGAGGCAAACAAAAAATGTATAGTATGACATTTGATGTGATCATATTAGACTTTTGACACAATATTTCCGTCTTCAGTTCTAATTTTTGAATAGGGAGTTTATATTAGGTCCTTGACCTATCAAACTGCATGTGTCCTAATTTTTGCGTAGACCGCCCTTTTTGGGTTTTCAATCCAGCAGGTTAATTTGCTGGCTTCTGCATAGACCTTATTCTTTTTTTAGTCGATCAGATATTTTTTCCTTTTTCAAAATATTTTTCTTTCTCTCTTTTCTATTATTATTTATATTGAGTTTAAGCATGTACTCAAAGGTAAGGCGTGAGTAGAATTATGAAACATATGCAAACTTGCGAATCAACCACTTTTACATAAAAAAATACATTTATTATCGCATTCATACGAGAATTTTGGCAGGAATGATACTCTTATTGAATGAGCTTAAATTGGTTACAAATGCTAGTAACAATTTAAATTAACATGTTTCCCATTGCTAACTATCTAGTTATGGTTTTATATATAGCAACTCTCAACTATTTAGCCCTAATTTTTGCTTGAACCCCAGACGAAGGTCTAACGCACTTTATTAGCCTTAACTTTTGAATGACCCGCCCTTTTCGGGGTTTTTGAGTCATCATGCTGCCATAATTTTTGCCCAACCTGCCCCTTTTAGGTTTTCAAATTGGTGGACTTATTCTTTTTTTTTACATGTGATAGTGTTTCAATTTGTCTTAATTAATAGGATTCACGAACTCATTGCCATCGATATCCATGTTCTTGACCGTACCTTTACAAAGGACCTTTTTTATGACATATGGACCTTCCCAATTTGGACAAAATTTGCCCCTAGTATCGGTGTGGACTTTTCTCAATTATTTGTGACCAGGTCTCCTGCTTTGAATGGTTCTTTTGACTATCTGACTCGATTGGTTTAAGATCCACCCATAAGCTGCTTGTACAATTGCAAGTGGTCTAAAGCTTTCAATCGTGTTTCCTCTATAATATTTAGCTGTTGAAATCTATCACAGATCCAATCCATTTCTTTCAACTGAGGTTCTAAGGCAATCATGAGTGACTTGACCTCAATTTCAACTTGTTAAACAACTTCCGTTCTGTATACCAAAGAGAACGAAATCTGATTCATCAGAGTATGCACACTTATTCTATGTTCCTCGACTGCAAAAGCAAGTTTGTCAGCCCAATCGCGGTATGTGACAACCATCTAGGACATGATTTTCTTGATTGCCTTATTGGTTGCTTCAACTGCCCCATTTGCATGTGGTCATTAAGGAGATGATCTATGATGCTCTATTCCATATTTCTCAACCAAATTGCCATTTTCGCTTGGAATTGAACCCCATTATCGAAAACAATATGGTGAGGAATCCCGTATCTAGCAAAAATTTCACGTTCAATGAAATTGGCCATCCTCTTGCCATTAATATTAGTGTAGGGTTCAGCCTCAACCCACTTTGAGAAATAATCGATTGCCACTACTATATATTGGTGACCGTTTGCAGAGGATGGTCGTATGTCGCCAATTGTATCTATCCCCTATGCTAAGAATGGCCAAGGAGTAGACAAATTTTTGAGTCCAATGGATGTTAGGTCCAAGATTTCTCCATGAATATGACATTCGTGACATTTCTTGACTTCAGACATCATAGTAGTCCAATAGTAACCCTGACGCTGTATCTTCTTCACTAAGGATACCCCATTCATATGTGGCCTACAGTCACCTGAATACATGTTTCTCATGATGCGAGTAGCTTCTTCATTGGTTAAACACATAAGAAGTAACCCACTGCTGGCTCTTTTGAATAGAACACCATCAACCATTCTGAATTGGACTGCCAATTTCCTTAATGTCATACAATGTAACTGACATGCACTATTAGGGTAACGTCTATCTCTCAAGAATTATACTATGTTGGAATACCACGGATCTCTTTCAATTTGTCCTACTCTTAATATTGGTCAGTTGAAGAAAGGTGACTTGGAGAATTGCATAGCTAATGGTCTCATTGGCCTTTCCTGAGGATTTTACCATATGGAAGCCAGTGTTGCTAATGAATCTGCCATCTGGTTTTCCTCCCTCAGTACATGCTGATGCAAACATAATTTGAACTTTGTCGTTAGATCCCAAACTGCTTCAAGTTAAGGGCGAAGTGACACTTTTTTTATTTCCCAATCTCCTATGACTAGGTGAATTACCAGAGCTGAATCACCCACTATTGACCCACTGATTGCCCCAACTAAGAGGAGCACTTCTATCCTAAAAAACAGGATTCATATTAAGCCCCGTTATTGGTGACCAGGTATTCTAGGCATTTAGACAATGGGATTTTGTGATTATGGGGAGTGATGATGATAACCCTAAGCCTTACGCCTTATTTATTGACTGCGCCATCAAATTACATGGTCCATGAGGGTTTTGCTTCTTCCACCATAGCTAATTTTTCATTGAGAAATTTTAGATTCTCCTCATAATTAGAATCAATTGGCTGACCTGCTAAGAACTCTAACATAACACATCATTTGATGACCTTCTTAGTGACGTATTCGATATCAAATTCAGACAATAATAGCAACCACCTTGATAACTTTCTAGATAAAGTAGGTGATCCAAACAAATACTTCATGGGGTCAATGATAGCCTAGATCTGGTAAGACTAAAAGTAGTGCCTCAGATCTTTTTGTTAACAACACCACAGGTTTTTTCAACTATAGTGTAGCTACTTTTTTATCTTAACCACTTCTTGCAGAGGTTATAGATTGTGTGTTCTCTCTTATCCTTATGATCTTGGACTAGCATTGCACCTACTAATGTTTTCTCAATATCCAAATACATAGTCAAAGGCTTCCCTTGTATCAGGGGTTGAAGTACTGGTGGGTTCACAAGGTAAGCCTTGACTCTATCAAAGGCTATTTGGCATTGCTTATACCACACCATTGGCTGCTGCTTTCTCAATAGCTTTAATATAGGGTCACAAATTGTAGTAAGTGGAGATATGAACCTACTAATATACTATAAAGAACCCAGGAATGACCGGACTTCTTTCTCGGTTTTTGGCATAGGCATTTTGTAGATAGCCTTGATTTTGTTGGGATCGATCTCATTGCCTCTTTGATTGATAATGTGCCCCATCAATTTTTAGTATGTAACTCCGAACACACACTTCTTTGGATTCAGTCAGAGATTGTACTTCTCGATTCTAGTGAGGAATCTATCCAAGATAGCCAGATGCTCTTCTTAGGTTGACGACTTTCCTAACATGTTATTGACATAGACTTCAACTTTATTATGGATCATGTCATGCAATATAGTAGTAGAGCCTCTTTGGTATGTTGCCCCTGCATTTTTCAACCTAAATGGCATGACTCAAAAATAGTGAACACCTCATTTAGTGATGAAGGTTGTCTTAACTTTGTTGTAAATGCCCATGAGAATTTGATAGTAACCCGAATACTCATCTATAAAAGAATACATGGAAGCTCTAGCTACATTGTCAATTAAAACATCTATGTATGGCAATGGGAAGTCATCTTTAGGTGTTTCTTTGTGAAGATCACAATAATCGACACAAACCCTAACTCTTCCATCTTTCTTTGCTACCGGAACCACATTTGTTACCCAAGTTGGATATTCAACCACTTCTAAGAATTTGGCTTCTATCTATTTGGATGTCATCCTTAATTTTTTGGCCCATTTCGGTTTGAACGGATGAAGTTTTTGGTTAACCGAATTAATCTTTGGATCGGTTGGAATCCCAGGTTTGGCTATTTCACAATCGACGCCTGGCATGTCTTTATAGGACTAAGCAAATGCTACCACGTGCTTTTTAAGAATTTTTTATTTCATTGTTTCCTATGGGAGACATATCATTTGCAATATAAACCATTTTAGGATTATCATTTGTACCCAAGTTAAGTTCATGCAGAGAAGTATCATGTATGCTAAACACATTATAGGAATGCTCAAACAAATGCAGATTGCTATTAGGCGAGACATCGAACAAGTAGGCAATCAAAGACATCTAAAATAAAAACAAGAAAGTCGTCCTCCTCTTTAAACTAAGTGACTGACTCTTCTTACTCCCCTGCCTCAACGCCTACAATTGCTATAAGAATAAACTCGGGCAGTTCTTCTGGCCTTTTTGAAATTCCAGAGCGAGTTGTCATGAATGAATAGATTAACTCTTCCTCATTAACTTCATTGTTAGCTGCATTGTTAGGGATAAGACCTTCTACTACTTCATTCACAACCATAAGTGGGTCTTGGGCTGGCAGCTCTTCTTCCCATGGGGCATCATCTTTGTTCTCTTCCTGCGGTGGGGGATAAGCAAAGTAGGACAGGAAAGCCTTACTTAAATCTTCACAGAAGAGACTTTGAGATTGAGGAAGGTTAGCATGCCAATTTAATGCCCTTCCACTGAGTTTCACTGTGAATTGGCTAGGCCAACGGTACATGTAAAGTGAGGATCTTCATAAACCTCAAGTACTCTTAATGTTAGCCTCTAGAGAAGAGGTCCCATCGAAATAGAATCCCTTGGGAATATGGATGATCTTGAATGAAGGGCAGATTAGTTCATACCTCTCAGCTCCTTCATTTGCCAATTGAAGACATTCCCACATCTTATCTTCAGGTGATTTGGGCAATTATTGGGGTCCCAAATCTAGTTTTTCTTTGAAGGCCATGCGGGCCTGGAGGAGTCAATTTCCTTTAGGGGTAAGACCTGTGATTTTCCCTTCCTTTATGAGCCCCTTTATAATGGTTAGAAGTGTCTTATAGCTTTTGGTATGATGGCTTGCAATACCATGGTAAGTGCAAAAATTACTAGCTTTATCTACTAGTGAAGCAACGTGAGGTGAAGACCCGTTTAAGATCCCAACTTTTCTTAACTTTCGGGGAAAGACAAAAAGATCATCCTTCCATGGGGAAATGCCATGGTCATCCCCTTTTTTTGCACCACATTTTTTGAGGGTTAATGCCTCTTCATAGAATTCACTAAATTCATTGAAGCTTCTAGTTTTGAGTTCTCTCTTGATTTTATGCAAGGTCCCATCGATCAAGATGTCGATTAGGGCCTTCTTAGAATGTATTGGATTTATCAAGACTCTCAAATCCATCCACTTCTTGTAGTAACTGTAGAATTCCTCATTCTCTCTTTGCCAGAAAGAGAACAAATCACTGATGTTGATCCGAGGTTTGGTGTTATAAGCAAAGTGGTCTTGAAAAGACTTTGCAAGTTGTGACTAGTTGCTTCTAACTTCCTTGACTGAACCAAGCACCATTCAACAGCTAGCCCTTCTAGAGTGCAAGGGAACATGGCCGCTAGCTACATGTCATTCAAACCTTTCAACTTCATGAAACTTTCACAGCAAGTCCAACGGAGGTTAGGAGATTCATTCCCAAAGTATAGCGAGGAAATAGGTACATCAAATTCTATCATCTAAGGCTGGAATCCAGTCTTATCCTTCTCCTCTTTGTAAGAGACTTCATTGCTAATGACAACTTCTCTCACCACCATCTATACCATATCCTCAAGAGTATTCTTAAACTGATGAAACTTTAGAAACTCAATGAGGGCTGAACTGATTTCTTCGACAAGAACATTGGCTTTGGTAGGGCAAGCCATTCGAACTAGAATTGAACTCAATTCTAAGGTTACTCGGATCAAGTGATCTTTAACCCTCTTCCAAATTGAGAGAGAACCAAGATCCTATTAGCCATGCATGGGTTTGTACATGGATAAATGAATGGAATGAAGAACCTGGTTAAAGTGAATGTATGCTAACATGGCTAGCATTACATAGTTAATGCTATGTTATGCGACTCTAACAAGACTCGTTTGTGAAGTGTGCTTACAAAACAATAACTCGTTAGCCATATAAGGAAACAAGGCTTCCCCCAAGACTTTCACGAAGGACAAAGGTGACGCAATCCTAGATTCTAGGACAAACATGGTTGTGATGAAACAATGTTATACAACTATGGTTTGAGCAAACATAGTGAGTGAAACATCGACAAGTCATCCCAAAATAGGTAAAGGCTTGCTACAGTTTGAGGACCCAAGGTCGACATGAGCCTGACTAGGGTAATGCATGATGTAACATGTTTTAAAGATATATGGATGAGAGATGAGACATCGACGGGATAACTCTATACATGGATAGGATGATTTTTAGTGAGACATCGATGGGAGACCTCTAGGGATAAATGATATAACATAGGTAAATGCATGATTAATGCGACATCTCTAGGGATGATAATGATTTAAGCGAGGCCTCAATGTGGTACCTCTAAAATGATGACTGGGAGATGCATGTAACTTGTTTAATGGTAAGGATTGAACGAGACATCTATGGGATAACTCTAGAAAGGGTGATGATATGTAAAAGAGAAGAGGATAGTCAAGATATTAGAGTGACATCTCTTAAAAAGCATAATGACATACTACTAATATAGGGCCAAAAGGCAATATCAGTGGGATGTCAGCTGAAAAGAGGCTTACATGAACCTAGTGAGTGTTATATAGGACGCCTCATGAAAAGAATTAGGGAAAACAAATAAAGCATATGAGATAGACTTGACAGTGATCATAAGACAAACCATAATGAATGACATGGCAGCATTTATCATGGCAACATTTAGCGTGTCAATATTTATAGCACAATAATAGGGGTTAGTTAACCCATAGATGTCAATCATTCCTCCAACCTTGTACCTGCCATCTCCTTATTACTCTATGCAAAAGGGTAAAGCTTTTAAATCTAGTCTTGGCTCTAAAAATTTAAAATCCATATAAGATAGCAAATTGCAACCTAAACTATTAACTGTGATAGGATAGTCCTAAGGGGAAGTTGCTAGGCTACTACATGCAAGCTCATAGTCGGGGTGTTGGTGAAGAAGGTTCCCATGACATTACGACACCCCAATTATCATGAAGAATATTGGCAATACTGTCATGAGTGGTTACCTGCTAGGCAACCCTAAGTCCCATGAAGAATCAAAGGCAAAGCATTTCTAAAGTAACGCGGTCAATAATAAGGGTGATCCTACTGTAAAATGCAAAATAATCTAAGTACTACAATGAACATAATGCATAAAATAAACAATGTTGGGTTAATTTGGCTAAACAAATTTTTTGGTATTTGTAAAATCTTTTAAATGGTTTTTTTAAGAAAAGATCCCCAGCAGAGTCACCACAGTGAGCAGACGATGTTCTTTCAGGCACAGGCGGACCACATTTGCTTTATTGTGTCAATTATGGTAAACCTAGGCAACATTTCTGTTCAGGACAATCGAGGCTTTAATTATAGGCAACTGAGGCAACTTGGTAACTCAATTGGGAGTTTTGATAAATAGAATTGGTAGGAGAAAATATAAAACAATTTATAAAATAATGTCAAAAAGATTTATGAAGCTAAATCCATAGTTTAAAATATAGAGTAGCCACTTGGATCAGCTCTTCCAGGAAATTCTAGTATAGCACTGTCACAAGAACAATACTATACCTTAATTTAGAGATTCAGGTCTAGACGAATTACTTATTCAATTTGTTTAGCCAATTTAAATTGAAATACCCAAATTGTGTATTAAAAGTCAAACATATTACCTAGATTCATTTTAAGAAGTGAGATGAGAAGAAGAGTTATTCTAATCAAAACACACCACCTCAATGTGGTCATGGCATCATTTTATGGTAGCTATCGCATGCTTATAACACATAATACAAAAAAATTGATTCATGGAAATTATCCTGCGAATAAAATATTAAATAGGAATATTGTATTTTAGCCTAGAATAAATAGCAACGTCGGTGTCAAGGAGCTACCATCTTCTTAATTTAGAAATTCACAAAATTAAGAAGATGGTAGAGTCGCAAATATGGCAGGCAATTTCATAGATGAAGAAGAAATGGGAAGAGAGATATAGAAAAGTGTACTAGGGGTTGCAAGCTAATCCCTCATACAAAATCACCACAAAGAGCTCTTACCCACTTAAATATAATTAATGAAATTGACAAGTAATGGAAATAGTAAGAAAGGTAAATGATGTCTGATTAAGAATGAAGCACAAAATGAATAAAAGTAGAATATGAATTAATTATGACATATAAGAATTAAGCATGAATTAATTGCATAATTTAAAATGGAAATAAAATAAAATGGGGAATGAAACATAACATAATTATAATTGGGAATGAAATATGGATTATTTACATTTTTGAAGTGTGAATTAATTATGTTCTAGAAACCAAATATAGTTATAGAAACCAAATATAATTAATCTATATTATTGAAATGAAATATAGACGGGTTATATTATGAAAATCAATTATAAACAATTTATATTATGGAATATAAATAATTTATATAATGATTTAAATAGATTATTATTAGTAATGGAGCGTGAGATGAAGATGATATATAAATTAAGTGAATTGATTTATAATCAAGTTCAATTGTAACAAGTTTAATTCAATTAACGTTGCATAAATTGAAACTTAATAAATTGAAGCAAGAAATAAATTAAAATGATTGTTTAGTCTCAGATTGTGTACCTCCTTGTTTTGAATCTGTGTTAGATCTGAAATGTAATAGGAATGGCCTCGTAGAGAGTGATTGTATTTGGAAGAGATTAGTTAAGGTTGGTAAAGAATAACTGGGCGAAAAAAATTACTCTCTTTATTCTAAACTTGCTAAAAACTCAGAAATGATTTGGATAGAACTTTGGTAAGAACTTTTGTAGAGCTAATTTTGCATAATAGATTTGATACATGTCAATTGTCTTTGAAAAATTGATTTGAGGCCTCTATTTACAGTAACAAAATCAGTAAAATAATTAATTATCCAACTGAATTGGAAAAATGAATTAATTCAGATTTATTTTCTGCCAAAAAAGTCGATACCGGTACCGATCTTGGTTAGTCTCAAACAGGAATTTTTGAATTGAGTCAGCTAAAACTAATCGGGAATTAATAGGTGTCGGTTCCATTTTAAGGGATAACAGTACCATTGTTTACCAATGGTGGTACCGTCATAGATGACAGAGGTACACTCTTTGAAGGTTTTTTAGGGTTTTTTACAGGGGTATGAGGGACAGGATGTATTTTCTCAAGGTCAATTCCCATAAAGCAATTTCAAACTTAACATATTAGGATACGATAAAGTACAGAGCCAATCTTTAATCATCGACTAGGGGCACGAGAAAATTCTGCTCTGACAACGCTGGTCCGATAGCTCCAAAGAGTGTAAGGGAGATGATTGGCCCAATCTCGCTGGATAACTACAATTTTAGATAGGATCTTTTTTATAGCTTTATTGGCTGCTTCTACCGCCCTATTGGCTTGAGGGTGATACGGTGATGAGCGATGGCATTCGATGTTGTGTCGTTCTAGTAGGTTTGCCATTTTACCCTAGAATTCTACTCCGTTATTAGACACAACGTGATGAGGCATACCGTATCATGCAAAGATAAGCTTTTGAATGAATTTTTCCATCTTCTTGGTGGAAATTCCCATGTAGGATTTAGCCTTAACCCATTTCAAAAAGTAGTCCAAGGCTACTGTGATGAATTTGTGGCCGTTGGTTATGGATGGCCTGATTTCTCCCATGATGTCGATGCCCCAGGCTGAGAAAGGCCAAGGTGTTGCCAAGTGCTGTAGCTTAACTAGTGGCAGGTGACTGATGTTACCATGCATTTGGTACTTATGGCGCTTCTTGACTAGGCTCATACAATCAGCTATCATGGTTGGCTAAAAGTAACCCATTTGTTGTATTTTCTTGGGCAGCATTACCCCATTCATATGGGGACCACATGTTCCTACGTGTATCTCTCACATGACTTTATTAGCTTCTGCTTGCCCTAAGCACTAGAGAAGGATCCTATCAAAGGATATCCAAAACAATTGCCCCTTGATGTGTTTGAACTAAATTGCAAATTTCTATAAGGTAGTTCTATCGGCATCAGTAGCCTCTATATGGAAGGCACCATCTTTGAGGCATCGAGATATGTCATTGTACAAGGGTGTTTGCTCAACGGATATTTGAATGCCAAGGTGAGGTAGTATGGAGTGCCTGTGACTTCCACTATTATTGGTTTCATGGTTTGTTGTTCAGGGTATTCCCACATAGTTACCAGGGTGGTTACCGAGTCTGCCATTTGATTTGCTTCTCCTAACACATACTAGAGTTTCCATTTTCTAAAGAGAGATGCCTTTGTCCACACAAATTCAAGGTATGGATGGAGTGACTCCTCTCTCACCTCCTAGTCACCAACTACTTGTCTGATGACAGGGGCAGAGTCACCAATAACTTCTGCTTCTTCTACCCCTAGTGTGAGCAGCGAACTTAGGCCGAACAGATATGGCTCATATTCAGTGCCATTGTTGGTTACCGGGAACTCTAATCTCTTGGAGAGCAGGATTAATCCTCTTTCATGTTATATAATTATGACACCTAAGCTGGTTCCCTTGCGATTTACTGCCTTATCGAAGAACTTGGTCCACCTCTGGGGTTCATTTAATATTGTAACTAGTTGTTCATCTAGGAATTTGAGGTTCTTGACGTAGTCGAATTCAAAGGTTGGTTGACCAAAAATTCCACCACCGTCCATCCTTGATTACTTTCCTAATGATGTATTCGATATCAAACTCTGATTGAAGCAATATCCATCGGGATTACTACCTGGCCAAAGAGGGTGCTTGACAATGGTATTTCATGGGGTCTACCTTCGAAATGGCTTGGATATTATAGGATTACAAGTAATGTCTGTGCTTTTTGGTTATCCATATAATGGCGGCGCAGGTTTTCTCGACCATGGTGTATTGGGTTTCATATTATAGGAGTTTCTTGCTAAGGTAATAAATGGTGTGTACTTTCTTATCTTCATGCTCTTGTAAGAGCATTACCCCTACGGAGGTCTCTTCAATGGTCAGATACAAGGTGAGAGGTTTACCTAGCATATATGGTTTTAGTACCAGTGGGCTGGATAAATATGCCTTGATTCTATTGAAAGCTTCCTGGCATTGTGGGCTACAAGTGACTGGTTGTTGGTTCCTGAGGAGCTTGAATATAGGTTCATAGATAGTAGTTAATTCAGCGCTAAACCTATTGACATATTGTAGTGACCCAAGGAAACTTTGAACCTCCTTTAAAATTTTAGGTCCAGGAAGATCTAGGATTACTTTTACCTTGTCTAGATCAATTTCTATACCTCATTGGCTGATGATGTGACCTAGTAATTTTCCAAAGGTCACTCCAAAGACACACTTTGAATTAAGTCATAGATTGTACTTCTCTACCCGGGTGAGGAATCGATTGAGCATAGCTGGGTGCTCTTCAGGGGTTGGTGATTTTACCTACTATGACATGTTTATGGATTAGGTCATGAAGTAAGGTGGTGACTGCCCTTTGGTAAATTTCTCCTTCATTCTTGAGTCTGTATTGCATGACTTTATAGCAGCACACCCCTTAATCTGTGATGAAGGATATTTTGAACTTCTCAATTACATTTGTCAATATTTGGTTATACCCAGAGAAGTCGTCAATGAAGGAGTACATGGCCGCCCTGGCGGCACTATCGATTAATACGTCTATATGGGTAAAGGGAAAGTCATCCTTTGGTGAAGCCTTATTGAGATCATGGAAATTGATATAGACCCGAACCTCCCATTTTTCTTTACAACAGGTACTACGTTGGTGTGAGGTGTTGATGACGTATGTGTCTCCCTTGGTGCCTGTGTGAGAGGCGGGGCCCACTAGAGGTTTGGTTGGATTTAGGCGTGACAACACATTCTTTAGTTAAAGTTTGCACAGTAAGCCAATTTTAAAAATTAAAAGAATCAAGACCCAAATCTTAATACAATTGATAGAGTCACTACCCAAGTTGTCTACTTGGGAAAGAGTTTTGGTAAGGTTCCCTCTAGGGGAGAGACTCATACCTATTGGATCATAGATTTGGGTATCGGATGAGTCACTTATTTCTCGTTTAGTTGATTCAAATTACATTCACCGTGTAAAACCGTTTGAGTTTCATCATTTGGGGAATTATCATAGAAATCCTATTTCTACACCCTTTCACACTTGTTACATGTGTTTACATATTAAAATAAAGCACAAGTAAAAAATGGGGGAATACAAATTACAACCGGGGGAAAAATGGGGGAAATTGCAAAGAGAACCTATACATTTGTTCTAAGTTATAAAACAAAATGAAAATAAATTCCCCTGCAAACACAGACGGTAGCATAGTTTATAACACACCATAAATCAGCACTTCAGCGTACTTTGTTGTTAAAACACATTTTATCTTTTTGTGGGTCGATTTACTAGATTATTAGTGAAAATGATCGCATGGCAAATGGTGAGTTGGATTGATTTTTAATCAGTTAATTCTGGGTTCGAGAATCTGCCTGGGGCTGGTACCCGTATGGGTTAGTAGGACCTGTATGGGGTGCCAGCGAGGACCCGTATGGGTATGGTGTACCTGTACGGGTCCTATCTGGTCTAGATAGAAGCTCTATTCAGTTTTGTTTATAGATTAACAAATTAACGGATCGATGGCTTCCGTATGAGTATGGCACACCGATTTAATATCTTTGGGGATATGTGGTGCCAACAAGGCTCATACGGGTTAGGACCTGACCCAAAACAAGAAATGAAAGGAACAAATATAATAAAAGGAACATGTAATAATAATAAGGAAATAATTGAGATGTGAGTCTCTCTGAAACTCAGGAGCATTACCTTTGTGGCATGAATCCACTTTGAGATGATCCCTTAACTATTGAGAGAGTCCAGCTAAGGTAGATGGTGAAATAGGACTATTTAGGTGAGTATTTGTATGGATAAAACCTCCCCTAAATCCTAGTGAATGAAGTTTGGAATGAATAAAATGTGGACAAAACCTCAAAGGATGAGTTTTCTCCTTATTTTTTTTACCTCTTATACCCCTACTATACCTTTTCTATACCTATAGAAACTGCTAGAATTGTAGTATAATTTTTGTATGAGATGTGTGTGTTGAAAATGTGAAGAGAAAGGCCTTATTTATAGGGGAAAGGAGGCTTGAATGCAATAAATCACTTTCATGACCTGCCTTTTCCCAAAATACAAAAGGATTCCTTTCCAAAAGAGCATGTTTAGGCAACAAGAGTACCCGTATAGGTGGGGCCCTACCAGTACGATTATTAGGGGACCCGTATGGGTCCCCCCCAGGAGTATTGATGGGATGACCCGTACGGGTCTGCTAGTGGATTCATACCACCAAGCATAACCCGTACGAGTCCCTAAGGGCAGACTAGGTCTACAAGTTTTGGCCAAACTCAATTCTCTAGTAGTAGGAACACCTCTGATGGACAACACCTAAAAGATATTGCATTATATAGCTCTCATCATCATTTTGTGAGAAGGATCATTAAATCTAGTGCTCATAGATTGCCTTTTATGGGGTCACTATAGATACGGATCTGTACGATCTCACGATGTGAGCGAGGGCTTAGAAATTATACCTGAGATGATGGAGTGGGCTAGTTCCTTTCTTGAGGTGAGCTCCTTTCCTGGGGGTTCTTTTCCTGAGGCGGATGACTTTCCTTTATCAATACGTATCCCTTTCTTAAGGCGGATGACTTTCCTGACTAGTGTATCCCTTTCCTAAGGCGGATCTACTTTCCTTTTGCTACTGCATATCCCTTTCTTGAGGCAGATGACTTTCCTTTACTGATGCATATCTCTTCCTGAGACGGATGAATTTCCTGACTAGTTTATCCCTTTCTTAAGGCAGATCAACTTTCCTTTTGCTACTGCGTACCCCTTTTCTTGAGGTAGATCAACTTTTTTTTGCTACTATACATATCCCTAGTGACTCTGCTTGAGGAAGGTGTGTATCCCTTTCTTAAGGCAGATTGACTTTCCCGGCCATTGTTCTCCTTCTTAAGGAAGATAAACTTTTCCTAATTGATGATTTCCCTGGGGAAGACATGTGTATCCCTTTCCTGAGGTGGATGACTCTCCTTTCTACCATATCCCTTTTTTAAGGCCAATGACTTTCCTGTTGCTACTGCATATCCCTTTCTTGAGGCAGATGACTTTCCTGCTGGGGTATTTTGAACAACCTGAAAAGAGACAATAATCAAACACCGAGTCAATCGTTGTCTAAGCAGACACCTCTTCATTCTTAATTCACTTTTGTGCAAATAAAAAAATATTTTTTCCCCTTTAATTAAGAAATAAAGAAGTGTTGATGTGATAAACCGAAAATTATGTGCAGCGAATGTTGGGCTTGGCCCAATCGATGTTTATTTTGTCGCTGGGGAATGCTCCTAGTGTGAGTACCCCTAGGATCTAACAAATCCTCTACAGGGAATTATGGGGGTGCTTTTAGGTTTGTGGGGGGATGCCCCTAAGATCACATGATTCCATTACGGGAAAATAGGGGGATGCCCCTATATCAGATGGGGGGATACCCCTGGATCGGTGGGGGGATGCCCCTGGGTCTAATTTTACAACTAGGAAGTGGGGGGATGCCCCTAGATTGTTTTATCAGCTGGAGAGAGAAGTTATATACTTTGAGTAAATCCTCTTTTATTGGGGAGGCCCTTTTCTCATAAAATTTGTTACCTGGGGAAGAATTCCTGTGCTAGGATGGACCTGTATATAGAAAACCGTCTCTGTTAGTGATCAATCCAAAAAAGGCTTACGTTGATTCTTGATTGACTTTTATGAAAACAAAAATATTTTTGCCCCATCAATCAAGGATCAACGTGAGCGAATATAACTGAAATGTGGGTGTGACGAAGAGTAGGGCTAGCCCCAAGCTTGGACTAGATGGTTTTCTGGGGTTTGCTAAAATACCGATGAAAAAAAACTGCCCTTGGATGGCAAGAGAGGGCCCGTATGAGTGGCCCAACTCCCCGTACCGATAGGGTTTTCAAAAGTGGCGACCCGTACGGGTCCTCGATGGGGGTTTCAAAAGGCAGGTTAGTCCCTTCACATCACGCCTAACATAAAAACTTCCCTTTTTGCATTTTCCGGCAATTATTCTCCTAAAGTACATGTACAAAAAGATCCCAAATTCCGACCGTTTCTCCCTTAGACTAGAGGACTTGCCCTTTATGGATGATTCGGGGCTTCAAGAATGCTTGGTTTCCATCGAGTATGTGTTTTTCCGGGGATACTCATTTTTGGAACTTACTCCCGCTTTTGAAGTGCCTCTGATCCCTTCTCTTGAGACCCACGTCCCAAAATTCCAGGTAATTTCATTCGATTATTCTTTTTCTAATTTTGACGTTTTGATAATTTCTTGAATTTTGGCATGGATTAGGGTGTTTTAGACTTTGGAATAGAGCTTGATGCATGTAAGTTTGGCCTAGGATGATTTTAGGATAGCTTTGGATGAACTTTGGTTGGAATCGGACAATTTTGGATTATTGGGAGTTTTGTCCATATAGGGACTACTTACAGTACGGGTGAGGGGGGACTAGTACGGGTCTCATTTTTGGTACGATTTCCCCTCAGGGACCCATTCAGGTGGGTCCTACCCGTATAGGTCCTGTCCTCAGGCACAGAATATTTTCTATTTTCTACAATCCTTTTCTAATTGATGATTTGTCTGCTATATTTTAACCCCGTTAATCTGTGATTCTATTTTTGTAGTTCCAATGTGAGACTGTGGGAGCCTTGAGCATCTACGGGAAATGGTATGAGGAGATTCATGCTGTAGGGGATACAGAGCTACTAACCCGTATTGATTCCTTTAGGTTTAGCGACAACATCAGGGAAATCCCTTTAGCCCCTTAGACATTGGCTACTGGTGCAATTTCAGCCCTGATGGAGAGGTGGTCAGAGATGACCCATATTTTCGATTTACCTATTGGGGAGGTCACCATTTCTCCCTCGGATGTGTCCACCAGGACATGCCTAGAGTGGAGCTAGGACATGGTCTGCTTTGACATTTATGCTAATCAGTGGTAGTCTCGGCCTAAGGTGAAGGCCTACATTATTGGATTACTTGGGCTTCATCCGGGCGGGATGAATAAGCCCAAGTACGGGGACCTACACGCTTACTGGATCTGGTATCCGAGTCCTATTGCAGTTTACAAGAGGGATCGGTACGCCCGGTCTTTCTTGCTGACATTCCTTACCACTGTCTTCTTCCCAGTGTTCTTGAGCAACCTCAACTATAGGTTGCTCTCTATCGTGGCTGTGCCCTGCAAGAATTAGTGCCAAGCCATACTGGCACAATTATATTACTGATTGTACGTAGGGGTCCAAGGTGAGCAGTATGAGCTCAAGATCTGCCATCTGATACTACTGGTAAATCCCAAACTAATCTTTAGTGCTTAAACCCTTTGTCTAAACCATGGTGCAACTAATCCTTACTTTGTCTTGCAGATTTGGGCTTTCAAGCACCGATTGATTCTAAGGCCAAGATTGCCCACGCAGCCTGAGATGCCACATACCATAACTAGATAGATAAAGCTTTGGCAGAATCAGCCCTTGACTATGGCATAGTGCCGAGAGTTCTTACGCCAGCTGCACTCAGATCGGGTAAGCTTCTTCCCTATTGAATCTGCATTTTACATTTCAACAAACAATTAGTAGAAATTGTATTTACTAGGTTATGATACTCTTAATGCATTCATTTTGTATACGTTATCCGAGACCCATGGGAGAGATTGGTCATGTATGAGGCCATCGAGCAGATGCGGGCCGCTTTGTCCTTGAGTCACCACTCTCCTTTGAGTGGTAATTCAGCGAGCAGGTTTGAGGGTGGTGAACCAGTACTATGGTCGAGAGACCGATCCCTCCCCCATTCCTGGCAGGCATCTTTTGCTCTCAACTCGTGTTGAGGATCGATCAGTGGCTGTATTTGCTGGGCGAGGGAGCTTGCATGTTGTCTGTTGAGGGCCTTTATGCTCAGTTTATTGATTCCTCCCTCATGCCACCCTGCAACATAATCCATCATGAGGAAAAGCCCTTGGAGTTTCAGTGGAGCTATAGTGATGATGATGATGCGGAGAAGGAGGACGGACCGAGGGGTGACCGCGGGGGTCAATCTATAGTTCAGAGTGCCAGAGGCTCGGTTAGGTCTGCTACCCCTTCTTTTCAGGTATGCCTCTCACTTGGCCTTTGTGAATACTTGGTCGCTTTTTGAAATTGATTGTAAATTTTAGTCTAATTCTTGGTTGCCACAGCCATCTGCTTCCACGCGGAAGAGGTCTGCTGCTACCGCTACTACTACTGCCCCTGAGCTACCGGCGAAGTGGTCTAGAGCCTCTGGATCTATGAGGGAGGGCATTCTCTGGGTTGAGTTGGGCACATTCTTCCTGCTCCTCGACCATTTGGGGAATCGAGCTGTCAAGAAGCTCGATGAGTTAGTCGAGCCTATTAGTTTCACTCCTTATAGCTCCTCCTATGTAAAGAATCCCTTACCTTAGCCTTCTTCTAGTACTGCTTAAGATGTCTTATTCTGATGTGACTCTTTCTTTTCAGGTGACCAATTTCGAGGTTGAGAGGATAGCCCGAGTTTATTTTTAGTACTGGATTTGCTGTTGGCCCAGGATGGTTTAGCTTCAGTAAGTTTCTTTTACCTGTAAAATTTCAACAAACTATGCATGCCTGCTATGACATTTATATACGTATACATATCTTAGGATTTCCATTGCAGACTTTGTTGGCCTTGGAGCGGGGCATGTCCGCTCAGGATTTGGATGGTTTGGAGGAGAGAGCCCGATTTTTAGAGGAGCAGCTACAGGCAGCCATTATTGTGGGTGATTAGGCTGGGGCCGAGACTGCTCGGGTGAGGGCCAAGATTTAGACATTAAGGGGTGAGCTACCGAGGATAACTGAGGATAGGCAGATGTCGATCCCCACTGATGATGAATTTGAGGATGAATTTTCTACATATCTAGTGACTCAAATAGGCGTGGATCAGCATGTTAAGGGGAGTGATACTACTAGGGCTGCTATAGGGACCTCGGAGACAAGGGCCCCCATCCAGCCAGCTACTGGTACTGATGTGACTGAGGACCATATGACTATAGACATGGATGATCTGTTGGCGGATACTCAGGATCAGCCTTAGGAGGGTCGCCAGGGATAGGATCCCCTAGCCGCTTAGATTATGATTATGAACTGATATAACGTTTTTGGCCCTGTATGGCTTTTTTTGGTTGAAAACTTTTGGATTGGTATCTTTCATACTTCTTTTGTGCTTAAGGATTTTTCTTGAACCGAGACTGTTTGAATATTGTTGCTTTAAGAACCCATATTCTGTCCAGTGATTTTATAGTGAAAGTATTAGGTGACGTTCTAATTTTTGCGTAGGCCACTCAATGTGATGGGACCTATCGAAGATTTTTATTTTTCTTTTCTTTTTATCCTAATTTTTGCTTGAGCTATCCTTGACGGCTTAGCCTATCAGACATTTTTTCTTTTTAGCTTTAACTTTTGCCTAAACCGCCCTTTCGAGTTTTCGACCTGGCAAGCTTTTGCCTTAATTTTTGCCGAGACCGCCTTTTTAGGTTTTCATTCCCTCAGGCTGTCTTGATTTTTGCCTGAATTGTCCTTGGCGGCTCAAGCCAGCAGACTTCTCTTTTTGCCTTAACTTTTACCTGAACCTCCCTTTTGGGTTTTCAATCCAATAGGCTTTTCTGAATATTACAAATGTGTGATAAAGATGAATACAATGATGCATAACACGTAGAGAAAAATTGATGTTCACATACCAGTGATTATTTCACCTAAAGACATGCATGCATTCATAAGACCAAGATTCTTAGCAAAATCATATCATAATCATTGATGAGAATAATTTGTGTACGTAGGCAATGTTAACAATTTTGAATGGTTAACCCCTACTGCCTACTAGTCTTTTACAAATTTTCCAGGAAGCAACTGACATTTTTCTCTCGATGCCCTAACTATTTCCTAAGTCACCCTTTTTGGGTTTTCAACTTAGCGGGCTTTATTTTGAGTTGCCTAACTATTGCATGACCGATTTGTGGAATACCAATCAGCGGGTTGTACCCTAATTTTTGCCTAAGCGGTAGAGGACTGCTCGCCGGGTGTTTTATTCTTTATTTCTTTTATTCTTTGTGCCGCTTTTTTATGATTTATTTCTTTTGACTTGGACATGATAACGCTTACGGCTATCTTGATTCACTGGATTCACGAACTCATTTCCATCCATGACTATAAGCTTGATTCCTCCTTTACCAAGGACTTTCTTCATGATGAACAGTCCTTCCTAATTAGGCTTGAACTTTGCCCTAGTGTCGGTGTTGACCTGGTGCAGTTGCTTCAGGACCAGATCACCCACTTTGAGAGGTTGTTTTGGGTATTTGACTCTGTTGTTATAAGCTCGTGCCATGTGCTATTGGTACATCTAGAGATGGTCAAGTACTTTGAGCCACTTTTAATCTATTGCATTCAACTGTTCATACCTGGCTCTTGCCCAATCTAATTCTTTTAGCTGTGGTGCAAGCACCACTCTCAGAGACCTTACTTCTATTTCGACTGGTAACACGACTTCCATGCTATAGACCAAGGAGAAAGGTGTTTAATCGGTGGGAGTCCTTACACTGGTTCTATAAACCCAAACTGCGAAAGGAAGCTTATCAGCCCAATCTCTATAGGTAGTCACTGTATTCGATAAAAATCTTTTGGAATGACTTATTGGCAGCCTTAACTGCCCTGTTAGCTTGTAGCTTATATGGAGAAGATCTGTGATGGTAAATGTTGAATTTCTCAAATAATTCAATCGAGGCCCCCTGAAATTGAACTCCATTGTTAGAAACTATGTGGTGCGGAGTTCTATATCTTACAAAAATACGCCTCTCTATCAACTTGGCCATTTTCTTAGCGGTAATGTTGGTGTAAGATTCGGCCTCTGCCCATTTTGAGAAATAATTAACTGCAACTATGATGAATAAGTGACCGTTGGTTGATGATGGCCGAATTTTGCCAATTAAATCGATCCCCAACACCGAGAAAGGCCAAGGAGTAGACAAATTGTGAAGTACGGATGAGGGGAGATATGGTATGTCCCCGTGAATCTGACATTCATGACATTTCCTGACCTTATCGATGTAGTCGGTGTTCATTATGGTCCAGTAGTACCCCATTCTCTGAATCTTTTTAGCTAGAGCCATCCCATTCATTTGCGGGCCACAATCCCCTAAATGTACCTAAGTCATTACCCTCTCTACTTCTGCTTCTATCAAACATCTCAACAATAATCCTTCAGCTGTTCTTTTAAAGAGATCTTCTTCGACTAGTCTGAACTGGGTCGCCAATCTCTTGAGAGTTAGACGGTATGACCCTGATGACCCCTTGGGGCACTTCCCTCCTTTAAGAATTCTCTTAATCTCATTGTACCAACAAGCCTTTTGCTCTTCTACAACTATAACCTGAACCTTCTCATGAAATGGTGAATGAGCCATTTTTACTATAAGCGGGCAGATAGGTTGAGCCTCTTCTCCTCCCCATATAGAAGCTAGGGTAGCTAAGGAATCTACCATCTAGTTCTCATCCCTTAATATATATTGGAAGAGGCATTGATTGAACTGCGCTGACAAATCCCAGACTGCTTCCACATATGGTCAGAGTGACTCTTCTCTGATTTCCCATTCCCGCACGACATGCTGTATCACTAATGCGGAGTCCTCTATCACCCTAACTTCCCTTACAGTTATCTTTTAGAGAGTATAAAGACCGAAGAGACAAGCTTCATACTCGGCCCCATTATTAGTGACTAAAAATTCCAACTACTTTCTCAGTGGAATAACCTCACCTTGTGGTGTAATGATGATTACCTTAAGACCTGCCCCCTTTTGATTTGGAGCCCTACCGAAATACATGGTCCATTTGACGCTTTCAGCCTTCAGCGCTGCTAACTATTCATTAGGGAAATCCAGATTTTCAACATATTCAGACTCTATAGGTTGACTTACAAGGAATTCAGCCACTACTCTCCCCTTAATGACCTTCTTTGTGACATACTTGATATCAAACTTAGACAGTAACAAGAGCCAATGAGAGAGTTTCCCTGCTAATGTGGGGGATTGACAAAGATACTTCATCAGATCCACCTTTGCGACTAATTGAATTCTATAGGACTGGAAGTAGTGCCTGAACTTCTTAGTCAACCACACCATCATTGCATAAGTCTTTTCTAATACTGTGTGTTTTGCCTTATATTCCAATAGCTTCTTGCTTAAATAGTAGATGGCATGCTCGCTCTTATCTTCTTGTTCCTGAACCAACATTACCCCTATAGATGGTTCTTCTATGGCCAAATACAGAATCAATGACATGCCAGGCATCAGAGGCCTTAAAACTAGGGGGCTCATAAGATAAGCCTTTGTCTTGTCAAATGCTACCTGGCAATGCACATCCCACTCTATAGGCTATTTTCTTCTCAATAACTTAAAGATTAGCTCACCCAGGGTTATTAACTTGGCAATAAATCGACTCACGTACTAGAGCGATCCAAGGAATGACCTGACTTCCCCTTCAGTTATAGGAATATGCATTTCTTGAATAGCTCTAACCTTATCAAGGTCGACCTCGATTCCCCTCTAACTGACGATATGGACTAAGAGTTTCCGGGATGTGACTCAAAACACACACTTCTTTAGATTTAAGCATAAATTACACTTCTCGATTCTAGTCAAGAACCTCTCCAAAATCTCAGGGTGCTCTTCCCTTGTGTTAGATTTTACTAGCATGTCGTCTACATAAACCTCAACCTCTTTATGGATCATGTCATGTAGTAAGGCTGTTACTGCTCTTTGATAAGTTGCCCCTACACTCTTCAGTCTAAAAGGCAGTACCTTGTAACAATACACTCCTATTCTGTGATGAAGGTTGTCTTGACCTTATCGATGATAGCCATTAAGATCTGATTGTACCAGAGAACCCATCTAAAAATGTGTACATTACATCCCTAGTGGTGTTATACACCAATACATCGATGTGTGGTAATAAAAGTCATCCTTGGAGGACGCCTTAAGGACCGGGACAACATTTGCTAACCATGTCGGGTACTTAATTACTTTAATGAACTTAGCTTCTAGTAATCTAGTAATTTCAGATTTGATCTTATCAGCCCATTCTGGATGTAACCTTCTCAACTTTTGCTTGACTAGTTTAAACTTGGGATCAGTTAGGATGCGATGTTTAGCAATTTAGCGATCTACCACAGGCATATCTTCGTAGGACCAAGCAAAGCCATTAACATGTTTTCTAAGCACTTTTAGGTCAAACCATTAGAAATAATTACCATTTTTGGATTTTCCTTAGTACCCAAGTTAATGTCATGCAATGAAGTGTCATGAATGCCAAAAATGTTATACGTATGGTCAGATGAATGCATGGTGCCGTTAGGCGAAACATCAAACAAGTAATCAAAATCACTATTATTATCATTAGGATGCTGAAGGCTACATCATTTTCATTACATATAATTGCATTGTCATCCTCCATAGCGGAGGGCCTTCTTGGTCACTCATCAGAATGTGAGTCAGGTCATGATCCAAGTCTTGCAACTGTTTCTTAGTCAACACGTCTTCCACAGCTTCCCTCATGGCTTGGGCCAGGTTTCTTAAGGCTTCCTGAATCGGTGTGTTCTTCTTTTCCCCTAAACATAAGATAGTTTAAATTAAAGTGGTAAGAGTATCAATGGCTTTATCTACTTCAATCTTTGAGGGGTCAATGTCTTCCATTTGTTTGGCACATTTTCTGCTTCTATGGCTGCTTAATAGCTCTCAGGAACGGTTTTGTATGTATTCATAAATGCCATCTTACGGAGGTGAGAAGATAACCCAAAGATGAATTTGTCAGCCAATTCTTTCTCAGGAGGTTTCCTTTTAAGGGTTACCATGATTGTTAACCATCTCTGAAAGTAGTCATGGATAGGTTCCCTGCTCCATTGTCTGATAGCTATAAGGTCAACCATGGATGGTTCTTCTCTTGCTTTTCTGGTCTCCATGATGCGTTAGCATACCTCACTTTCTTCCAATCTTGAGTTAGTCATGGCTACTTCGTGTTGGTCCCTGTGAGGGTCTTTATAAGGTTAGAGGGGGGGTTAATGACCCTTTTTTGTGGAATAAATAGACTTTAAAATGTCTAAGTGTAGCGTGTTTGACTGTGATCCAGATGATGCAGTTATGACAATATAATGCAATAAATAACAAGTTAAAGAAATCAAACACAAAGGATTTTATCCTAGTTTGGCCCCGCCTACTCTAGTCCCTGGAGGTTCCTTCCTCGGAGCTTTTCCACTAGTGGATTCCTTTTCAACTAGCAGGAATCAAGCCTTACAACTTGTCTCCGAATGGTAACCCCTTCTAGATGAAGGATATACCACTAGAATCACCA
Source organism: Euphorbia pulcherrima (assembly GCA_947683365.1). Classification (NCBI taxonomy): domain Eukaryota; kingdom Viridiplantae; phylum Streptophyta; class Magnoliopsida; order Malpighiales; family Euphorbiaceae; genus Euphorbia; species Euphorbia pulcherrima. The sequence goes on from CANTUS010000015.1 coordinate 45,413,448, forward strand.
ACTCCTAGCTGAGTCCTTTGGTCTTTAGTAGGATATACAAATTAGACTTCTACCTCGAATCTAAGCTGAGTCCTACAGGGAGTTCCCATATAAAGCACCAACTTTAAGTTGGATCCCAATCTTTCAACTCACCCAAGTTGGAGATTCATACACTCTTGTTTTCACACATGGCATCACTCTATCTAGGATCTTGATTTTCAAGTATAGGGCACAATTATGGTGTTGTCCATCGATCGATAGATCCATAGAGGAAAAGATGATGTCGAGAGATTTTGTTGGGATCCTATGTCCAATTAGAGCGCATATTTCCACTGGCGAGGCCGATGATAGCCCTTCTGTGTTGGTCTAGCTTAAGGGTTTTAGCTAGTAAAACATGCATAGCAGAAATTTAAAAATTTAATCTAGTTCACTGGATCTCCTAAGCATGGCATGATTGATAATAGTGCTAGTCTTCGATTATTCTGGGTCATAAACACTTATTAAAAGGTCTTAATAATTATTTAACCACTTACCAGTTGAAGCATGAATCCTATAGTCGGTAGAAAGACCCCTCAGCTACGTGCATAGACTCCAAAGTAGAAGCCCTCTATAAATAGTCCACACGAGTACCATGGACCAAAACCTTCTAGTAAGGGAGAACTGATAAATAAGTGGAAGATAGCTAGATCTTCCTTACTAATTTATTCTAGAAAAAATTCCCATAGTTTTCTATTCTAAGTAAATACGTCTTTCGACGGATTACTTTTAGGAATTAGAACAACTAATAGAGTAAGAGAGTAAGAGAGGGATTATAAAATTCAGGGTGAAAACTAATGAAGGAGGAGGCTTCTATTTATAGTGGTTAGAAAATATTCAAAGGATAATAAAGTACCTAACCACAACTAATCTGAAATAAAATAAAAAGGGCAAACATTTATTTTAATTAACCTTGGCAGACTTGGAAACTAACTCAAAAACTGGAAGCTTGCTTAGGGAGCAAGCTCCCAGTTTGACTGTGAGACTGCTGGGAATTCGGCCAGTCATCCCTTATGCAGTTGCGCAGGAGCACAAGCCCATAAGGCTTGTACTGTATGCACAGGCCTGGGCACCATACACATGCCCGCATGTAGCGCAGCCCATAATGGGTTGCGCTACATGCTGCATAGGCCCATAAGGGCCCTTTGGGCTTGTGCAGCGCTCAAGTGGTCTGCATCTTGTAGCCTACTTTTGCGTGCCCCATATGCCATGTGCAACACTATTCCAAATAGTGCTGCCATGTGGCCCATGCTCAGGTCTTCTATATACTATCCCATAGTACATTTATAGATCCACTTGCGCAGATCTATCCAACATCCAATATTAATAAATCCCGCTGAGTTCCATTCCTGTCTTCCCTTTATTTATTTTATCATCCTTATTATTTATCAAGTTCATTGGTCCAACTAATAAATATTGGTCTAACCATATTTCATTGCTCTTCTAGATTAGACCCAGTCTAACAGTTCTTTACATAGCTCGGTCGTACCTCAAAGTTTGTGACCTTATAGGATCCTATAATATCAAGCCATTAAAAGTTTAACCTAGTTCAATCCCTTTTAGGAATTGACCGGCTCGGAGCTATAGACCATCATGGACTCCAATTACTTTGATCGATCATAGTGGCTCTCTAGCAAAGGCATATGACCCCTCAATATTCAAAACATTATGTGCATTGCGACTTAATCCCGATTCTATGGTTGTATCAATATACATCACTCCTCCTATCAACTATTAAGTACCATCTGGTTTCTAGGACTAGGTTTAAGTGTTAGTCCACTAGTCGCTGTAATAGCTACCCTAGTAGTTTAGTCTTGCCGCCAAAGTACACTACTCAACCATTTAATGTGTTGCTAAAGATCCTATCCTATCAACTCATACTCTGATCAGAGGTTTAAGAGTGTGTCCCTTCTAATAAGTGACCAAGGTACATCTCCCTTATATTGTTATAGTGGAGTGATAGATTCCATCTTAACTACTCAGGTTACCAACGGACACACATCAACTATATCCATAATTATCTGTATCATCCAATCTATAGAATGTATGGGTATAATCCAAAGTATAGCAGCAACTGAATAAGGTAACTAGTATCTCAGGTTTAAGGATATTTGTATTGCTATTGTAATAAGATGATTAAAACACCAACACATAATATAGATTACCGAGTGTTGTCTCATAGCGGTCTCCAATGTATCTCCTTTAATATATTCATGTGTTAACCCAATGTACCACCCTCTACCACTGAAGATATGCTACTCTGAATCAAATTCAATAGGTATAATGACACATGCTAGTCTATTCGTATTCATCAATGTCTAGTCTTGATGATACTCTGACTAGGGATATTTAGACAACTCATAATTGCACATGAACCAGTTCTAACCAATATAGTCTCACTATGCCCTTACAATTCATGCTATGATTATGTCATAGACTTTTGCAAACTCATCAATGAATGTATTCTAAACTAGTCATAATATATTTTCATAGTCATTGATATAATAAAAGAATGCCTTTATTAATATAACTTTGTTCGTACAAATATAACTAAGATATATCGCCCTGATTGCCTCTAGGGCATACATCATGTCTAACAATCTCCCACTTGCAATAGAGGCATTTAGCTACATGCTATAAGCCATAACTATTAAGATGCTGGTCATGCTGAATCTATGTCAAAGGCCTGGTCAGACCATCCTCCATGTTCAGATATGTGGGTACATATTCCATCTGTATATCCTTATCTCTTATCATATCTTGAACTATATGATAATTTTTGTGTACATGTCCGTTTCTCTAACAAGACTATGGTTATTTTTCCTGAGCAATAGCCCCAATGTTATCGCAATATATTACTATTCGATCCTTACTATTAGACACCATGCCGAGTTCACTAATAAATCTTTTTATCCAGACAGATTGTTTTACTGCTTCTGAAGCATCAATGTACTCAGATTTAGTGGTTAAATCCACACTTGTATCCTATTTGGAACTCTTCCAAACAACTGCCCCTCCATTTAACATAAATAGGTACCCAGATTGAGACTTGTAGTCATCTCTGTCAAATTGGTAACTCACATCAATGAATCCTTTTAATGTTAGATCACCTCCTCCATATACTAAGAACATTTCCTTAGTCCTTCTCAAGTACTTAAGGATATTCTAAATGGCCCTCCAGTGCTTCTCACCGAGATTAGATTAAAATCTGCTTGTGATGCTCAATGCATGTTAGACATCAGACTGTGTACATACCATAGCATACATGATAAATCCTATTGCAGATTTATAGGGTATTTCATTCATGCTCAATCTCTCCTCTTGTGTCCCAAGACACTTAGATTTAGAAAGGTTAATTCCATGAGACATTGGAAGACAACCCCTTTTTGATTGCTCAAGGTTAAACCTAGTCAATACCTTGTCTATGTATGTATCTTGTGAATGACCTAGCAGCCTCTTGGATATATCTCTATAGATCTTTATTCCTAGTACAAATGCTTCTTCTCCAAGGTCTTTCATGGAGAACTTTCTTGACAACCATGACTTAACCATTTAAAAAAGAGAAATTTCATTTCTTATTAGTAGTATGTCATCAACATATAGTACAAGAAAAATGACTGGACTCCCATGAACTTTCTTGTATACACAATGCTCATAAGTGTTTGGTATAAAACCTAACTCTTTGATCGTATCATCAAACCTTATATTCCAACTCCTGGATGCTTACTATAGCCCATAAATGGATCTTTGCAGCTTGCATACCTTCGAGCCATTCTGAGATGTAAGACCCTCAGGTTCTATCATATACACATCCTGATCCAAGTTTTCATTTAGCAAAGCAATTTTCACATCCATCTACCAGATCTCGTAGTCATAATGAGCAGCAATGGCTAAGAGTGTCTTTATGGATTTAAGCATGGCTACTAGTGAAAAGGTTTTGTTACATTCAATTCCTTCTCTTTCACTATAGCCCTTTGCCACCAACCTTGCCTTATAGGTAATTACATTACCATCCATGTAGATTTTCTTCTTAAAAACCCATTTGCAACCTAGGGGTGTAACCTCAACAGGTGCATCGACTAATTCCTATACATGGTTTGATACATGGAATCCATTTCTGATTTCATGGCTTTTAACCATTTATTAGAGTTTGAGCACTCCATTTCTTCCATATAAGTCTTAGTTTCATCATCCTCCAATAGAAAGATTTGTTTATCAACTGTGATGAAAAATCCATATCTTTCAAGAGAATTAGGAACCCTACCTGATCTACGCAATGGGTTTTGTGTAACAGGTTGTTCCTCGATCACACTCTATTGTGTATCAGGCATAGGAATTAGTAGTAGATCATCTTGGTTGCCTTCTTGAACCTTAAATTGAAGGTTGCTCCCACTAGCTTTTGCAAGCATGTGTTCCTTCTCAAGGAACTGAGCAGTCCTAGAAATAAACACCTTTTGTTCCTTACGATCATAAAAGTTATATCCTACTATCTCTTTATGGTAACCTATAAACAAGCATTTGTTAGCCCTAGCACCTAGCTTTTCTGACATTGTCTTTTTCACATAGGCAGGACATCCCCAAATTCTCAGGTGAGAAACAGAGGGTTTCTTATGACACCAACTTTCGTATGGTGTTGTATCAACTAATTTTGATGGCACACAGTTTAGTATATAAACTGCGCTCTCAAGTGCATATCCCTAAAAGGATTTGCTGAGACTAGCTTTGCTCAAAATGGACCAAACCATGTCTAACAAAGTTCTATTCCTCTTCTCAGACACACCATTGTGCTGAGGAGTATAAGGAGGGGTCCATTGGGGAAATATTCCATTATCCCTTAGATAATCTTGAAACTCTTCACTTAAATATTCTCCACCTCGGTCTGACCATTGTGGCTTAATATTCTTTCCAAGTTGTTTCTCAACTTCATTCTTATAGTCTTTGAACTTTTCAAAACTATCTGATTTGTGCCTCATAAGGTACAAATACCCATATCATAAGTAATCATCGATAAAAGATATGAAGTAGATGAATCCTCCATGTGCTTGCACATTTATTGGACCATATACATCTATGTGTATTATTCCCAATGTACTTATGGCACGTTGCCCTTTACCTTTAAAGGGTTTCTTTGTCATTTTACTTAATAAACAAGGTTCGTATGCCCTATAAGACTCCCAGTCTATTGGGCCCAAGTCACCTCCTTTGTGTAACTTAGTTAAGCGGGATTCGTTTATATGGCCTAATCGAGGATGCCATAAGTAGGATGATTTATCTTTATCTAATTTCAATCTCTTAGCATCATTCATATTAAAATTTTCAGCTTCAGTATTTAAAACATATATACCATCAATCAAAACTCCATTCCCATAAAGAATACAAGTTTACCAAATTTGACAATCTTTATTACTAAATAAAACTTCAAATCCTTCTGCTGCTAAACACACAACAGAAATAATATTCTTAGTAACAAGCGGAATATCATAGCATTTATTTAATTCTAAAACTAGGCCACTTGGCAATTTGAGACTATATTTTCATACAGCTGATGCACCAACCCGTGCTTCATTTCCCACTCGGAGGTCCAACTCTCCTTTGGCTAGGCTTCTATGATTCCATAAACCCTACACAGAAGTACAGATATGAGTACCATATCTAGTATCTAATACCAATGTAGACTTATAAGGAACTATAATGAAATTTTCAATCATGAACATACCTAAAGTAGTTCCCTTCTCAGGGCTATTCTTCACATGCTCGGAGACAAGTGCCATACAATCCCTTTTCTAGTGTCCTAGTTTTCCACATAGGAAACATGCAGTTCCTTTCTTATTTTTCTTCTTCATACTGATCTTTTCCTTAGCCTTAAGCCCTTTTTTTGGGTCTTACCCTTCGAACATTTGGTTTTCTCAACCAGCAGTAGATTTTTCTAATCCTGTTTGATTGTAGGTTCTACTGATTTCAACATGTTGATCAATTCTAGGATTGTCATATCAATCTCGTTCATGTAAAAATTAGTCACACACAGTGAATAAAAATCAATGAGCGAAGTCAAAATGTGTTCTATGCTCGAAGCATGATCCATGACAAAACCTAATTGACCAAGCTTCTTGATATAGCCAAGAAGTTTTAAAACATGTTGAGATGCTAAAGCACTGGCCTGCATCTTAGTACCAAACAAAAGTCTCGAGGTCTCAAACCTCTCAGTCCTTGCTTGCTCAGAAAAGAGTTCCTAAACATGGAGAATCATGGTATCGAGATCCATATTCTCATGTTGTTTCTAAAGCTCAGGATTCATGGTTCCCAACATTAAACATATTGCTAATTCATGATCTTTCCTATGCTTCTTCCACGCCTCATGTTCCACATGATCGCCAGCATCAGGTTTATCAGGAAGGGGCTCATCCAAAATATAAGCCAAGCCTTTGCCTCTTAGGACTATCCTCACCGTCCTGAACCAATCACTAAAAATAGTACCATCCAATTTGTTTTCAAGAATAGCGCAAAAGTTTTTGTTTGTAGTCATATTCAACCTAGATATAAGAAAAGAATTATTGCTTTAGACTTAGTTCTTGTTCATGAACTTAATTTAAGGTCTTTTAATTAAATACACATTCCTACTATTTCATCAAGGTTCAATTTGAAAACATAATAGCCCCTTCTATTGTTTTTCGAGAAACATGGTCTAACCATTCTCCTTAGTAGGTAGCATGTATAACTCATTTAAGCTAACCCCCGATATCACCAGTCTAGCTAACTTAAATAGCTATAGGAGGATCTAGTCCATTTGCATCTAATACAATTCCTAATCTGTTTGAGTTCCAACCGATGGATGTGCATAACCATTGATATGACTCCTCAAATGATGCCTCCAGCCATGCATTAGCTCCGATATTACAGACAACCAACCTAGTCCGATTAAGACTCAACTCTAACTCAAATCATGTGAACATACAATGTTGGAGAAGAAGGCACGCTTTGTATGAGCAATTCATTCAATGAAAAGGTCTAGAATCACACTTCGATTTTTAGGAAGGCTATTTTTTTCTTAATATTTTAATGGGGATTTATTGATCCAACTGGTCTCGCCTAATCTAGGACTCATACATAGACATGATTATGAAACTATAACTAATTTCAGGCTAGAAGGATTTAGTAGGTCCAACCTAGGGGTCATGCTCAACTTGTAATTCATAATCATTCCATCATGCCAAGACTACATATAACATGCAAAACAGATAATTTAAAATAATTCAAAAATAATTTTTGAAGGGAAAACAAAATATTTCTGGAAAAAAATTTTTTTTATTGATTTTTATAGTAAAAAATGTATTGTTTAGGCATTTAATGGTTATTTAATTGATTAAATAATTAATGAAATAAAAAAATCATACTACAAATCAATAAATATTATTTTATATTATTAGAAAATTTTAGAACATTTTTTAGGTAGTAAAACATACTTAAAATGCAAGAAAATGATAAAATAGGGCCAAAAATACAAAACACGGACCTTTTGGCATTTTTATCGGGCACCTCCACAAGTGTCCCTTGAGACCACTACAGGTGTAGCGGTCTTGAGGTCACTTGTAGAGCCCTCGAGAAAAAATGCAAAATGAGGGGTAAACGGGCATTTTTGCACCCGAAAAATTGAAACCATTGAAGTTTTAAGTCGATATCAACATTATTTTAGTAGATTAGACTTAAAACATCAAAATAGTATTAATTTTTCACATCGGGGGAGAAAAGACCCAAAAACATTCAAAATCACAAAGACCTCTACATGTGTAGTGGTCACCACTACTGGTGTAGCGGTGAAGGCTACAGAGTAGCGATGAAGGCTATAAATGTAGCAGACTCAACGATTTTCATCCATTTTGCAAAGATACTGAAGGAAAATGGGCGAGAAACCAAAAATCAACCAAACCAGTAGCACATAAGTAAGAAAAATGAGTAAATAAATAAAGGAACTCAGTTTTGTTACCTCTAGACCGTGAATCTGCTATTTGAGGCTCGAATCAACCCTTGGTGAGATCGTTTTTGTTGATTTTGTGACTAAATAGCCACTAAAAATTGCAATAGAATCAGTGATGAATTTTAGGTAGTATTTGGAAATAAGTCTCTATGAGTGGACGACATTTCGGATGGTTGCAAAGTGGGCCGGAGGACCAAACCCGAAAAATATAATAAGTGTGATGGTGATCAAAAATGGATTTCGCATATTTTAATGCTTAAAACATATGAGATCGAAATCCCGTATTTAAGATAGAGTCCCCACCCGGTTCAACCCAATCGAGAAATTTAGGTGCGATTTTCCCAGCCGGTAGTAAACCAAAACTTAACTAGAGATTCCGAGTTTGGATGATGGTATCTATTCTTCATTAGCCAAGTCAAATTACCATTCTTTCTTATTCGGTTTTAATCCACCCTATTTAGTATTTTCGATTTATGTGTTGTGTTAGCACATTATTTAGCAAGCATTCAAAAGTGATAAATAAATTATTACAGTCATCCGAAATAAAGTGCAAAAATTTAAAGAATAATTACATGGCTTTCAAATCCAATACATTATCTAAAATAGGAAATAAAATACCCGAAGGCCTAACAAGAATCTATCCTAAATCCACCTGCACGAAAAGGTTAGCACAAGTATTGCACATATACGAGATATATCACATTTAGCATGCATAATTAGTGGACTAAACAAGACTCGTGTTAGATTGTTAGCGTGATTATGGTACAAATTATGGAGCCCGGTTAGATGGCTAAAAAAATGGTTTTTGAATGGCATTATATGGAAAATCTCATTTTATACTTAGACTCAATTGTTATTTTAACTGGTTTTACTAGTGAAAATGTTGCATGTCATGGGGTGAGAACTATTTTCGGGGTAATCTGAGTTACTCATAGTTATATTATTCATCCTATCTTCGGAATTTAAACTAGGTCAGAATAAAAATGAAAATAAACCTGCTTTCCAGAATGTCAAGTCACCGGTCGTACGAATGAAGCCACTGGTGAAATAACTAATGTCATCGCCGGTTTCACTTATATAGGCTCACAAACTGATATTAGTGATACTATAAAGAAAGGGTCCTGCAAGAAAATAAAGCCATTAGTTACAAGGGGAACCACTAGCAGTATCATTGATGTCGCTGGCGACATGAATGATACCTCCGGCGGCTTCATCTGTTGCCAGCGGTTTCACTTTCTTTCAACAGCATTAGTTAATGCTTGAATAACAATCAAAAACCTGAAACTAAGTAGTAAACACCAAATGATAACAATAAATAGAAAGAATAAATGCCAGAGAGCTTATGAGACACAGGATTTGACCTTGAGGCCGTGAATCCACCTTTTCGTGATCCAATGACACCTCCGGGGAGCTTGAAATGACGGTTTGGGTAGTGAACTAAAGATTGAAGTTTCTAAATCCTATTAGATTAATTTTAAACCTAAGTTATACTGATTTTAAGTTAATTTCTATGAGAATCAACAAAGAAAAACAAAGAAAAGATGGAGTAATTCCTCTTTTCTTACCTTTTCTTCACCTTATCTCACTAAAAGGACTCTACCTCACTAGAATTTTCTCTCTTAATCAAAGTTTTTAGTTGCTAACCCCTTCTTTCATCTGTAAATGGCACTTTATAGGTAGAAATGAGGAAGAGCTGACTTTTTCTAATTACCCGGCGGGTATCGAGCAAAAGCATGGCAAAAAGCCTGTCTACCTAAGTCAGACCGCAAGCGGTATGGATGTTACCGCTGGCGGCTTCACTACACTAAGCGGGTCTGAAACTAGGTATGGCCTATCCTAAATACTGGATTAAGGGTCAAGTCCGTCCAAAAAGGTCTTTTAGAGGGATGTTTCGAAATAATTGAGATATTTAGGATATTTTTAGGGTATTTAGGACTAAATTTATTTTTGGGTGAAAATCATCGGTTTGAGCTCCCACTAGACGCGTAGTCAGACACGTTGAACTGAATTTTTCTAGAAATAAAAATTCATAAAGAATGTTTTATATAGGATTAAAATACAAATATATGTCATCATCATCTCGCACAAGGGACTGTAAAATCCTATTCTAACAAGTTGCCCCTCGGGTGATCACTGCTGACACAAGTCTGTATGAAAACCCAAAAAGAGCAAGGGTTTGAAAATCATAGTTGATCGGTTGATTGCTTGGCTGGTTTGAATCAAAGGACAATATACATTAGCTTTCATTGTGACCTCTGGTTGTCATCTGGTGGGCTGGACGCAACGGATAACAGAATGAGGATTCTGTTGTGATTTAAGATGTGGAATTTAGTGGTCAGACTCAAAGGATGACAAGATGTTGGCTCCGTTAGTACCTCCAATTGATATGTTGGTGCGTTAGGACCCAAAGGATAATAAGATGTTCGCTCCGTCAGTACCTTTGATCGATATTTGGACTGCCCTGACTGATAAGTGAAACAAGATTAGCATGGTTTTTTAATAGCATTTTTATTACTTGATCGATTTTACGAAATAAAAAAATTTTTGCACCTTCGATCAATAGAAAAAATGCAAATAAATGAGGACGTAAAGGGTTTTAGGAGTTGCGGGTCGTTGAGGGTTCATCGGACTATTGGACAGAGGCATGGAAGGGCTTCTAAAATTATTTTGTGAACATTGATGTTGCCATTGGCTTGTCTAAACTCGCCAGCAGTATGGAGTGCCACGTTGTGCCTTTGACGGGTCAAGGAAATTCAAAAATTTCCCCTGGTGAGAATGAATTTGTAGGTGATTTGAGTGATGTTGCCGGCGACATGGGTGATACCGCCAGCGTTATGGAGTGGTAGTTTGAAATTTAAATAAATTCCTTGATTTCTGCGCGAATGTTTAATATCAAACATCAATATTGAATTTCCTTATATTGAACGTCAATAATTGAACTCTCTTCCCATTCCTGCCAAAATTCATCTCTTCTCTTTTTCTTCAATTTACCATGTTTAAGAAGGCTTCCAAAGGCAAATTGATCACTAAGGCTACTAATAATTTGCCCGATTCTTCCATCCTGGGGCTAAAACTCTGTCCGATCTCCGTCAGCTATGGCATGAAGGAGTCCGAGATCATGTATGGCTATGGAATAGCGTCTCCCATAGATAATATCACGCTAAAGAAGAAAGAATACCTCTCACATACCTAAGCAAACCTAAAAAACTAAAAACCTTTATTTCGGTTTGCGTAATTTCAACCTAAAACTCCAAATTTTGCCATGATAATATTAAAAAAATGAAAATATGTATAAAAAGTTGCAGAATGAATGTTATAGGGTTATTTTAATTCAATTTCATGCTTCAATTTTGATTTATTGTGTATTGGTTAGTTTTAGCCCGATTTGGGGGTTTCTGCGATTCTGCCTGTAAAACATTACGCTGCCGGCAATATCACCCACAATGCTTAAGGGTTTAGGCCTACAAAGAAGCCTAAATGGCCTCGCCAACCCACTGGTGATATCAGTGATACCGCTATCTACTTCACCTATACCGTTGGCTGTATGGGTGAGGTCGCCGACTGTATCACTACTTCGTCAGTGACATCAGTAAGGCTCCCACAAGTTTAGGATAGGTTAAAAATAGAATGCAGTTTACTTATTTGATATGATTTCTGATTCCTTCAATCTTTTTACAGCCTCATTCCATTACTTATATCGGGGGAATGGGAACAGTTAGCAAGTTCTAGAGAGTGATCAATAAGCATGACCCTGAGCTTTAGGTAGCCATTGATGCTATGGGGTTTTGGGATTTATCTCAGATTTTGCCCACAAAGATGTCCAAGCTTTATCATTGGGCCCTTACTCCTTTGATTAAGAGGTGGTTAGAGACCACTCACACTTTTTGTCTCTCGATTGGTGAGGTTACTATTACCCCCTCTGACATTGTGGCAATGACTGGGCTGCCTTGGATTGATAAGGTCGCCCACTTTGATGTTCATATGGAGAAACACTATATAAGGGGGCTCATGGTGAAGAGAGTGATCGAGTTGTTTGGGTTGAAGCCTAAGGCAGGGCAATTTTCATATGGGGAGCTGTGTAAGTATTGGAAGAAGAAGAAGGTAGCCCCGAGGCATAGAGGGATGCATGCATCAGTTCTTTTGTCGTTTCACTCTTGACTGTACTATTTTTTCCAGTTTCCAGTTTCAAGATGAACTATAAGCTGATTGCCCTGCTAGAGGATGTGAAGAAAATATAGGAGAAGAACTGGCCCAGGGCATTCTCGCCCAGATATACCATGGGTTGGATGTGGGAGCTAGGAAGAAGGAAAATGCCCTTAGTGAGTCACTTGCTCCTTCAGCTATGGCGTTATTTTATCATTTCCAATCTTTTTGTGCTTTCTACCTTTTTTTCTTTAGGTCTTGCTTACTTCCTTTGTGGACTTGAGCTGATTAGTTTTTAATTATGCAGGCTTAGGACTATGAGCATGAAATTCTTCCTGCAGTGGCTTTCTTGACAAAGGTGCCGGATGATGCCCATTTTCTTGCTCACTGGTGTAGGAGCATTGGGGGATTCTGTAGGTGGAAGACCGGCTATAGCGCGGTGCTACGATGCTTGTAAATAGGCTCGGTAAGAGACTTTGTCCTTCATCCTGTTAGCACGGTTCATTCGGCCTAGTGATGGTAATATTACCTCTTAGCAATTGGTGTTTGTTTACAGGTTGAAATGGAACTGAATTGTCTCCCGACACATTCAAAATCCAAAATTCCAAAATTTAATGTGTCTTAAAAGTTTGTCACCTCTTGATCCAGTGTATTGATTCCTTGAATCAATGTAGTGTAAATTTTAATCAAAAGTTATTGATTCCAAATGTAAATTATGTAATAATAATATCTTATACATATACATATTATGCATGAATAAATAAATAATTAATGTATAGCGTACATATATATGCATAATAAGAATAGTGAAATGTACATGCATTAAGTGTAAGTGTAAAAATTAACATGATTTCAAAAATAATGATAAGATGAAATAATATACACATGTACATATAATTCAATGTGTCAAATAATTAAAAAATAGATATATGACTAAGCGTGAGAAGTAAAAGTTCATACAATTAGTGTTAGCATAACTAGGATAAGGTTATAGTTTAGATTGACATTTAGTTTAGATTGACATTTTCATATATTCTTTAAAAAAAAGAAAAAAAAGGATAGGATTAGATAAGGTTGCAACTCATGTGCATTAAGATATTAAAGAATAAAGCTAGATATAATTGCATATGCTTTAAAATCTTCAAGCCTGTGATAGGATAAGATTGCCATTTTCATATATTCTACAAAATAAAATTGCAAATGATAAGATTTACATGGCATGTGAGTTTGTTAGGATAGATTAAAGTCTCATGTAAGTTTGACATGTGTCAAGTTTTGATAGGTAGACTACACATTAATTCCCCTATTTTAGGAGCTCATTCAGGTCATTCCAAAAAAATGAAAAAAAATAGCTAGGTCTTGCATCTAGGAAGAAAAAAGAAAGAAAAACCTTAACAAAGTTTCATTATTTTGAAGATCCAAATTCTTTCAATCATTCGTAGCTTTATCCTAGCTTATTCTTCCTCATATAATCATCACAAAAGTTAAAGAAGCATTTGGAGAGAAGGTAAGTGGATTACAATTCCACATATTTGATTTCATTCCATACTCATTTCATCTCTAAGACACATTCCAATCCATACTAGTTCATTTTGAAAATATATCCAAACTCCAAACATTCCTAAATACTTCTCCATTCTCAATCGTAGTCAAGTTTTAGCATAAACTTCGACTTCATTTTAACAATTCAAACCCGATCTATCAAGGTCATCTCCTTTTATTCAAGATTCATAACATTGAACTCGAATAAAATGACATTCCCATTCCTTTCAACAATTATGGTTCCTAACTCGCCCTTGGACACCCACCGTGGTAAAACTGAGGGTAATTGGCTTTAAGCCCAACTTTAAAATTTATTAAAATTCATTTTTTTTCACATTGCATTTTCATTTGTGTGGATAAGTGAGCCATTGGAGCCACTTATGATATTGTATGTGCAAATAAGCTTGCAGGTACAAATAAATTTCTCTGAATGTGAGGAAACTCTATTCGAGTTTCCGAAAAAAATCCCAAGTACTGCCATTACTCTGCCAAAATTTCGGTAGAAAAATATATTTTGATTAAGCCATCATAATGCCAAAATTACCACATAAAATATAATTCCGAAACAAATCAAATTTGAACAATATGAGTAACTATTATGACTAAACTCATAATCTCATTTTCTTTTCGGTATAAAAATTCCATTTTGGATCAGTAACACAATTCCCGATGGAGCTGAACCGGATGGCGACTCTTCTTTTTATTATAAAATAAAGTAGAATGCTTTGTTTTAAAATTCTTTTTATTTAGAAATATAAATATATTTCTTGATGAAATTACATTTTCGATATAAAAATGGCGTATTTCACATTCAATAAATTTTCTTAAAAACTGGAAAGAGCTCTTTGTAATAAAATGCAACGTTTTATTCCAAAGACACCCATTTGAAAATTAAAAGCAACACCGCGGTTTTCTCAAACTGCACAGATGCGCCCCGCAAATCGCACCCCACGTGCATGCCCAAAAAACTTCGCCCGCTCACAGTGGCGACTCCGCTAGGGATAAAAATATTTTTATAAGAACCTGATTTTTATAAAAATTCTTATTTTCACATGATAATTAAAATATTGTTCAAATTAAATTTTGGAGTCATGGAATATGTGGTAATTTCAACATTACACGAATTCTAGGGTTGCAGGATATGCATTCTTTACCCAAACCAATTTAGGTGTCCTTTGGTGAAGTACCTCCAAGTTTCCTTTATGGCTTTAGGGGTATGAACTCGATCACACCCCTTGCATAATGTGCAAGGGCCTTGCTCGCTTAAGGGCAAGACTACCTGAGTATATTATATGTGGAAAAGATTCCTTTAGTTTGCTTAGGGCTAGTGGAACTCGGTATATAAAGGCCTATGGTACCCAATCGCACTCAATCCTGAGACCGAAACCTGTATGTAGATGAACCATAGACACTTTCTCATAGGTCTACCCAAAAACCTTGAGTGCATGCGAGTAGACTCCACTAAGTCCCCTGTTGACTTTACAGCAAAGTAACCAAATGGAGTTAAAAGAGCGATAGGCACGATCTAACTGTTTGCTACATGTGCAGGTTTACGAATTATAAATATACCAACAAAAAAGTTCATAAACATCGCAATTGTATCAAAACTAACAACATCTTAATGCAGCCATGACATTGATGTGTGACATATCATTTTATTTCCATAGACATAGGAACCCAAACAAGACCGAGACTTTGGGCCACTCAAGCTTAATCCGCAAGCCAAAATATATCAGACCTCCGAGTGACCATCAAGTCAACTCACCTTTGACCACTAAGTCAACCTTTGAGTGACCATTGAGTCAACTCACCTCTGACCACCGAGTCAACCTTTGAGTAACCATCGAGTCAACTCACATTTGGCCACCGAGTCAACCTTCAAGTGACCATAGAGTCAACTCACATTTGACCACCGAACCATTGAGTGACCATCGAGTCAACTCACCTTTGACCACCGAGTCAACCTTCGAGTGACCATTAAGTCAACTCACCTTTGACCATCGAGTCAACCTTTAAGTGACCATCAAGTCAACTCACCTTTGACCAACGAGGCAACCAGCCGAGTGACCATCGAGTTCACTCACCTCTGAACAGTGAGTCATTCGACTATTAAAGTCATCCTAGGATCGACCGGTGAGTCCAACTGACCTTTAAGTAAAACTCGGCTTTGTTAGAGGGCTTGATCCTTAAACCATATGTGGATAACACTCCACAAGTGTTAAAACTAGTCCTTAACTAAAAGTTCCTCCAACATGTGGCACCCTTTTCCAATATCTCTAAGATCCTATACATACACATATATTCGTGCATACATTGCATTCATTCGTTAAAAGCTCATTCTTGTGAATTTTCTCATTTCATTAATCACTTCACCTCATAAATATAAATACTTTCCCTCATATCATTAATCTCATACTACCGAACATGTAAACATTATTCATATCATCGGTTAAACCATCCCTCATCATATATGCCTAATAATTTACATGCATCACACTAAAAAATTTTGTGACTAACTTTAGCTACAAAAGTATCAGTAAAGACGGTTAGCCATAACATTCTATTATTGGCATTGTAGCATTGGGTTTTGTGGTTCACCTAGAACGACCTTTATTAAAAGAACAATCGCGTTGATCAGCAATTTCTTTATGAACGGATTAGATAATCATAACCAAGATGAGATCATTGTAGAAGCAGTATCCAAAGCCGTGAAAGGCTTTCTTAAATCGGATACATTCTCAGAAATGATTGATGATGCAATAGCAAAAAGGCTTTCCATGATACCTAATTCCCATACTCCGACGAGGAAACATATCCAACCTCACTATGCCAACCAGATGAAGAGTTGAAATATGGAAAATATTGGGCGATCTGTTGGTCTAGATTAAGGGTTTTAACATGTAAAACAGGTGCAACGGAATTTCAAAATTTAATCTAGGCCCAAGATCTCCTAAGCATGGCATGATTGACAACATAAACTAGTCTATTACTATTTAGGTCATAAAAACTAATTAAAATGACCTAAAGATTATTTAACCACATACCAATTGAAGCGTGAATCCCAATGTTGGCAAAATGACCCCATCAGCTATGTACATATACTCCAAAGTAGAAGCCCTATATAAATAGTCCACACGAGCACTACCGACCAAAACCTCCTAGAAAGGGAGTACCGATAAATAAGTGAAAGAAAGCGAGATCTTCCCTACTAATTGATTCTAGAACAAATTCCCTTAGTTTTCTATTCTAAGTAAATACATCTTTTGATAGATTACTTTTAGGAACTAGAACAACTAAGAGAATTAGAGAAAGGGAGAGAGCTTTCAAAAATTGGAGTGAAGAATAATGAGGAGAGAGTTTTCTATTTATTGACATAAAGGGGTAGATTAAAAAATGATTTAATCCAAGCCTTGTCTAATAAGAAATTAATTAAACATAACCTTTTAGTCATTAACTATATAAGAAAGAGTTAAAATCAAATTCATCTTCTTTTATCATTATTCTATTAAATAAATTAATCAAATTAATTAATTAATAGAATAAACAACTCCTATTTAATAGGAAAAAAAGTTAGACTTGAATTAGAACTCCTATGAAATAATAATTCAACTAATTAATAACTAATAACATTAATTTAATAACTGATTAATTAATTAAAGAATAACTAAAATTTAATTAATAAACACTAATTAAATAGAAACAAAACTAAAACAGACTCTAAGTCCAAGTGGGACACTACTGGTCAAAATTAGCATTGTTGGGCGGGCTTGCTACTCGCGTATGAGCCTGCGCCAACATGCAGGCCCAGCCCACATCGCACACAACCCTTGAGGGTTGTGCACGCCACACATTGTACATGCTTTTACCTACTCTTTAGGCCTACTGCGGGCTACTCTAAGCAGCCCGCTATGCGCATGGCATGTAGACCTTGCTCAATGCTCCTAGCATTAGCAAGGCCCACATACAGGCCTGCTGCGAGTGCTATCCCATAGCACTTGTGCAGGCCCACTTGTGCGAGTCCTTATAGTACTTTAGTATGGACCCCAATACGCAATTTTCTATTTCTCTTATGCCTTCTCATTATTTTTGGTACACTGGTCCAACCAATAAAATGGTCTAACCATTTATTTCCTGGTATATTGGTCCAACCAGTACAAATTGGTCCAACTAATTAAAATGGTCTAACCATTTATTTCTCTTCTTGATTAGACCTAGTGTAATAGTTCTTTACATAGCTCAGTCGTTACTCTAAGTGTGTGACCTTATAGGATGCCGTAATATCGAGCTATCAAATTTTGACCAAGCTCAAATTCCTTTTCAGGAATTTGACAGGCTCGGAGCTCCAGACCATTGTAGACTCCGATGACTTTGATCGGCCATAGTGGCTCTCTAGCAAAGGGCATATGACCCGTCAATATTTAGAATGTCATGTGCATGTGACTTAATCCCGATCTTGCAATAGTATCAATACAACTCACTCCTTCTATCAACTGTTAAGCTCCATCTGGTTTCTTGGACTCGGTTTAAGTGTCAGTCCACTAGTAGCCTTAGAGGCTACCCTAGTAATTTAGTCTTGCTACCAAAGTGAACTACTCATCCATATTAATGTGTTGATTAGGATCTCATCCTATCGACCCATACTCTAGAGAGGTTTACAAGTGTGTCACTTCTAATAAGTGGCTAAGATACAACTCCCTTATATTACTATAATGGAGTGATAGACTCCCTCTTGACTACTCTGCTTACCAACAGACAGACATCAACTGTACCCATAATCATCTGCATCACCCATCTATAGAATGCTTAGGTATGACCAAAAGTATAGCAACATCAGAACAAAGTAACTAGTGTCTCAGGTCTTAGGATATTTGTATTGCTAATGCAATGAGACGATTAAACACCAACACATAATATAGATTACCTAGTGTTGTCTCATAGCAGTCTCCAATGTATTTCCCTTAATACATTCATATGTTAACCCAAGGTACCACCCTCTAGCACTGGAGATATCCTACTCTGAATTAAATTTAAGAGGCATGATGACACATGCTAGTCTTTCCGTATTCATCAATGTCTAGTCTTGATGACACTATGACTAGGGATATTCAGACAAATCATAATTGCACATGAACTAGTTCTCACCAACATAGTCCCGCTATGCGCTTGTAATACATTCTATGATTATGTCATGAACTTTTGCAAACACATCAATGAATATATTTAACCAGCCATAATATATTT
Source organism: Euphorbia pulcherrima (assembly GCA_947683365.1). NCBI lineage: Eukaryota > Viridiplantae > Streptophyta > Magnoliopsida > Malpighiales > Euphorbiaceae > Euphorbia > Euphorbia pulcherrima. The sequence goes on from CANTUS010000015.1 coordinate 45,432,361, forward strand.
TCACAGTCATCGATGTAATAAAAGAAATACCTTTGTATTTGTTCGTACTAATTTAACTAACTAGGATATATCACCCTAATTTCTCTAGGCTATACACCATAGCTTACAATCTCCCACTTGCACTAGTGCCAAATAGCCATGCGGATTTATGCCATAACAATTACCATGCTGGTCATGCTTAATCTGTGTTAACGGCTTTATGAGACCGTCCTCCAAGTTTTGATTTGCGGTAATGTATTCCATTATTACATCCTTATCCCTTATCCCTTATCATATCTTATATTATATTTTATGTGTACATGTCCATTTTTATGATGAGACCGTGCTTCTTATGCTTGAGTATTAGCCCCGGTGTTATAACAATGTCGTCACTGTTAGACACCATATCAAGATCACCAATAAATCTCATTATCCAGACAGCTTGTTTTGCTGCTTCTAAAGCAACAATGTACTCTGATTCTTTGGTTGAATCATCAGTTGTATCCTGTTTGGAACTCTTCGAAACAACTACAACTCCATTTAACATAAATAAGTAACTTGACTACGATTTGCAATCATCTTTGTCAGATTGGAAAAACCTCACATCAATGAATCCCGTTACTGAGATATCGCCTTCTCCATATACCAAGAACATTTCCTTAGTCCTTCTCAAGTACTTAAGGATTTTCTTAATAGCCATCCACTACTTCTGATCTGGGTCAGATCAAAATCTGCTTGTCATGCTCAATGCATGTGAGACATCTAGCTATGTACATACCATAGCACACATGATAGATCCTATTACGGATGCATAGGGTATTCTACCCATGAGCAATCTCTCATCTTGTGTCCCTAGACACTTAGATTAGAAAGGTTAATTCCATCAGACATTAGAAGATAACCCTTTCTTGATTGCTCAAGTTTGAACCTAGTCAATACCTTATCTATGTACATAACTTGCAAAAGACCTAATAGCCTTAAGGATGTATCTCTACAGATCTTTATACCTAGTATAAATGCTTCTTCTCTAAGGTCCTTCACGGAGAAATTTCTTAAAAATCATGATTTAATTGTTTCAAGAAGAAAAGTGTCATTTCCTAGCAATAGTATGTCATCAACATACAACATAAAGAAAATGACTGCACTCCCACTAACCTTCTTATATACACAAGGCTCATAAGGATTTGATATAAAATCTAACACCTTGATTGTATCATCAAACCTTATATTCCAACTCCCGGATGTCTGCTTTAGTCCATAGATTGGTTTTTGTAGCTTGCATACCTTCGAGCCATTCTGAGCTGTAAAACCTCTAGCTTATATAATATGTACATCATGATCCATGTTTCCTTTGAGGAAAGCAGTTTTCACATCCAACTGCCAGATCTCACATTCCTAATAAACAACAATAGCCAAGAGTATCCTTATAGAACTGAGCATTGCTACTAGTGAAAATGTTTTATCATAGTTTATGCCTTCTCGTTGACTATAACCTTTTGCAACTAATCTTGCCTTATAGGTAATTACATTACCATCCATGTTAGTTTTCTTTCTTTAAAACCCACTTACATCCCTTGGATCTAACCTCATTGGGTGCATCGATCAATTCCCATACTTGGTTTTTATACATGGAAAGCATTTCTGATTTCATGGCTTTTGACCATTTATCAGAGTCTGACCTCTCCATTGCTTCCTTGTAGGTCTTAGGTTCATCATCCTCTGTTATAAATATTTTTTTATCATCCGTGACAAAAAATTTGTATCTTTTAGGAGCATTAGGAACCCGATCAGATCTACGCAATGGCTGTTGTATAACAGGTTATTCCTCGATCACACTTTCTTGTGTATCAGGCGTAGGAATCATCAGTTGATTGTCTTGTTCACCCACTTGAACTCCAAGTTCAAGCTTTTGCAAGCATGTGTTCCTTCTCAAGGAATTGAGCGGTCCTAGAAACAAGTACCTGTTGTTCCTCAAGATCATAAAAGGTATATGCTATTGTCTCTTTAGGTTAACCAATGAACAAGCACTTATCAAATCTAGGTCCAAGCTTATCTAATATTGTCCTTTTAACATAGGCAGGACAACCTAGACTCTCAAGTGAGAAAGAGTGGGTTTCTTACCATACCACCTTTTGTATTGTGTAGTATCAACTACTTTTGAGGGCATATGATTTAGGATATAAATTGTAATCTCAAGCGCATATCCCAAAAGGATTTACTAACAAAGTTCAATTCCTCCTCTCGGACACGCCATTGTGCCGAGTTGTATACAGAGAGGTCCACTAGGGTAATATTCTATTATCCCTTAAATAATCTTGAAACTCTTGGCTTAAATATTTTCCACCTCGGTCTAACTATAGTGCCTTAATATTCTTTCCAAGTTGTTTCTCATCTTCATTCTTGTAGTCTTCGAAATTTTCAAAACTATTAGATTTATGCGTCATATGGTACAAATACCCATATAGTGAGTAGTCATCGATAAAAGTGTAGAAGTAAACAAATCATCCATTTGTTTAGGCATTCAGTGGATGATATACATCCGAGTGTATTATTTCCAATGTACTCATGGCACACTCCCCTTTTTTTCTGAAAGGGCTTCTATCATTTTGCCTTTTAAATAAGGTTCACAAGCCCATAAGACTATAGGTCTATTGGGCCCAAGTCATCACCTTTTTATAACTTAGTTAAGCGTGTTTCATTTATATAGCCTAAACGACAATGCCATAAGTAAGATGACTTGTCTTTATCTAATTTCTCTTAGCATGGTTAATATTGAGAACAAACTTTTGCAATCATAAAATATATTACACTTCTAACCAAAATATTTTTCATAATCTTTGGTAACATCTTTTATCAAATTGGAATCAATTCCATCTAGTGTGAAGCAGGAAAAAATATTCATAAAGTATAACAATAATTCTGTCCTTATTACAAAATAGCCAACTGGAGATTTTAAGTTCCTACATCTTTAGCAGCTACCATGCTCTAATGATATCCCATACGTATAACTCTCCTTTTACTAATCCTCTACTTCTCTTCAATGCCTACACCTTTGCATAGATATGTGATTCACACACTTCATATCCCATATCTATTAGGAATCCCCAAGAGATATAGAGCATTCTCATTTATAACACTTTGAAGTGGAAGTTTCCATGCTATGAGATAAAATTCTGTCAATCTCATATTTAAATGAAGATTGTGTTTCCAATATCCCATACTGAAAAAATTACTTTATTTCTAAAACAAAGCTCTCAAGATCCTTTTGTTTCCTCTTAACTTCGCTCTTTCTGCTTCTGTATTGGATAACCCATGTCCCTTTACATCCTTAGAATACCCTTAAATCATTTTTCCTTTATTGGAAAAAATCCTTTCTAAGATGTAAAGACATAGACTACCAAGTCCATAATTTCATGATGCTTCCAATGCTTAAGGTAATATAGATTCTAACATTTAACTGGATGTTTATCTCTATTTCCTTAAAGCCACTCATATAAGTTAACACGGATCATAACAACCTCCAAGGTGTTGTATCCTCGTTTCCTTCATGCTACTTTCATAAGGTAACATGGATCTTAACTACCTCTAAGGTGTTGGTCCCTGTGAGGGTCTAAATAAGGTCAGAGGGGGGTGAACGTCTTTCATGGAATAAAAAGACTTTGAAAAGTCTTTGTGTTGCGTGTTTGAATATGATCCGGAGGATGGATCCGGATGATGCAGTTATGATAATAATAATGCAAGTAAATAAAGAATTAGAAATTCAAACATAAGTATTTTATCCAGGTTTGATCCTGCCTGATGCAGACCCCGGAGTTTCCTTCCTCCAAGCTTTTCAACTAATGGATTCCTTTCGAACTGGCAGGAATCAAGCCTTACAACTTATCTCCAGATGGTACCCCTTCCGGATGTTGGATATACCACTAGAAATCACAATTCCTAGTTGAGTCCTTTTGTCTTTAGTAGGATATACCACTTAGATTTCTATGCAATCCTAAGCTGACTCCTATTGGGAGATCCCACTCAAAGCACCTACTTGAAGCTATATCCTAATCTCACTACTCACCCAAGTAGGAGATTCTTTACACTTTGTTTTCTCATAGGTTTTGGTTTTGGACTTCCTCAAGTTTATAACTTCACTTGGGAATCCTTTCAACTTATTTTAAATGGATTGGTTCTTGGAGAGATTCGTAAACTGATTACTTTCTAGCAAATTCTCTTGTATATAGCTTTCTTGAAATCAACCAGTGCCATCTTAACTTGTGAAGCTTCCCTTTTATAGGTTTCCATCATAAATGTAGCCATTGTGGGTTTTTGAACTTATATTTAATCTTCACCGTTGATTAGGAAATATGTGGGGCTTCTAGTGCCATTGATGAATCTGTTAGACATAGGTTTTGACCTGTTTGAATCCTTGGGATTGAGCCTAAAAAGTTGTTAGTGATTGTTTTCTTGTATTTTAATATCTTGCCAACTATTATGCCAGTGGCTTTTTGGTGTGAGCTCCACGCACCTTCTCGTTGGTCTAGGTGAAAAAGGTTGTTACCTTTTTTCTCTTTCCACTGTCAGTCCTTTTATCCTTTTTTGAAAAGTGTGCAAGCTGTCTTTTGTCTTGTATTTGGGAAAGGGATCTTTTACTTGTAGACCAAAAGAATAGAGGGAATGGAATTTTGGAATTATTCCCTTTGTTTGGAGATTTAAGTCTTTCGGATGTATTTAGACTTATTATATGCGGATCTGTCTTCTTCCGGATGCTTGTACAATTAGTACTTCCGGATGCTGTTTTGGGCAGTTTAGAGTTTGTTTCCTTTCCAAAATTTAACCGGATGCTTTCATATATGCTTAGGTAATTTTCTTGAATGTCTTGGTTATGTGTTCGGATGTAATGACTTAAGTCTTCTTGTACTTACGTGTTTTGTTTACTTCAAACCTGATCCAGATTATTTGTTGTTTTGGATCATTGTTTCCAACAATCTCCCCCATTTGATGGAAAAAAACCTAAGACATCTAAGCATAAGGAAAGGGGTTTTTATGATCTAAGTATGATCCTTGATACTTAGTCATTTCCAATTTTTACTCCCGCATAATTCAAGCAACCCCTAACTCCCCTAATAGTTTGTAGTTCTAGGTTCTAATATTTTTGTAGTGCAATAGCATACTGTACTTCAAAAGCAATTTCTTTAGAGAATTAGATTTTCACTATATATACTTCTACTGTTAATAATGGTTAACATCAATGAAGCTTTTGGATTACAAGATATAGAAATATATAAGTGAATCTACCTATTACAATTGTTTACAGAATATAGCTAGTCTAATTCCATCCGAATGCACTAGATGCTCATCCTTCCTTTTCTTTGCCTTTAGTGCTACTCTCCCCCTTGCAGTAGTGGCGGCTTTGTCTGTCTCCCCCTTTTTACTTTTCTCCCCCTCTTTGTTTCCATCTTAGGGGGCAATAACCACATAGGTTTTCCCATCCCAACTTTCCTGCCAAGCCTTGGAATAGATTAAGTAGTCCAAGTTTCCTTGCCTTCTCTACTCTATAATGTGGTCCACATCTGAAGATAGATGTAGAGGGTGGAAGAGGTTTCAGAGTTAGGTGTAAGAGCATGTGATGTAGGGATGCATCTATAGTACATATTCCCCATCCTTCTCATCAAAATAAGGGAAGAGTACCTTGGGGAGAGTGGTTATGACCTTATGTCTAAAGAATCTTGTGTCCCCAATGTGTTGGATAAGGTCTTGGAAGACTAGAAGTAATTGGCTCTCTGGGTTAGATGGAGAGGAGGAGGATCTGGAGATTGATAAGTTTGGCAGTCCGAACTGTAATTTCTCAAGGTTTTTATCTAGACCCCTGCGGATATTGTGAACACTATTATTGACAGTCATTATATCCTTATGAAGTTCTTCCTTAGCATTATTAATGGTTGTATTATGCCCATTCATCTAGCTTGCTACCTCTTGGGTAATATCCTCCATCTGTTTGGCAAATAGCTTAGGCAGGTTGTCCTCCATTAACTTTGTCAACTTATTCAAAATTGTTTGTTGCTGTTCATTTAGGGGGGGGAGTATAGACTTCTCTTCTTTTTCAGTAATGAATTTTGACAAGTTTTCATACTTGGAGTCTAGGTACTCTTTTATCTTAGTGGATAGCTCAGAGGAGGAGGAAGTGATCTTGTCCAAAATGGTAGCGCAGTTATTTATGGCTTTATTGTTAGCCTAATTAGCAGAATGATTTGCTGCTACTACACTTATTTTTATCTCATTCAGCACCGGGGAGACTTTTACAAGGGATACCTTAGCCACCAAATTGGCAGTGGAAAAGTCCTCCACTTTTTGTTCACTCTTCTTCACACACCCCTTGAACTCCCTAATTTCATCCTTCAAATTTGGAGGCAAGAATTATTTAATGAGTACTTTTTCAATGGATTTGAGATGCTTGCAGATGTTCTGGAGACTCTACTTGATATGGCTCTCCTCATGTTCCTCATGAGTAGCCTCTTGTAGGATTTTTAGTGCTATTGTAATCTTTTTGGGTCATGCTTGATTTACACGAGTGGATGGTATTTTGATAGGACTAGTGTAGGGGGTTTTAGAATCAGATCTGCTACCAATCTCGTCGGATCCGGATGATTCTACTTCATAGGATTTGCTACTTCTTCTCCCTTCTTTTCTTCCAACCGTCCCTCCAGACTAGCCTTTCCCCTGGAGTCCAATCTAAGATTGTGCCCTTTGGAACCCAAACTATGTACCACCTTTAGAATGGTGTCTTCTGGGTTGGACTCTTCTTCCTTAGATACACTTTGAGTATGTGTATCTAAGTTGTCCTCTTCCACATCTGCTATTTCAACAGCATCAGTGACATCAACATTCATATTAAATGAGACTGTATCTAGAATTACCTCAGTTGCTAGCATTTCTGAATCATTCTATGCCACTCCTTCTTCTTCCACCTCCACAACCCTTGGACGACTGGAGATGTCCTCAGTCATCCCTACCTTCGCCTTTTCAGGACTTTTAGCAACTTTCCTAGGTGTGTTGGTAATGTCCTTAACTCCCTCTTCTCTTGGCTTTTCAGGTCTTACAATATCATTGGTCTCAACTTTCAGGTTTAGAAGGTTTTCCGGAAGTGGTCCAGTTCTAGACAGGAATGGGAAATGATTAGCTTTTAGATCTTGGTCTAGAGTGGCCATGTCCAATGGATCAACTAGGATAGCTTGGATGCTAGAAGAATCCTTGAGTCCTTCCAATCTGAGCCTATTGATTTTTTCATTGTCCTTCATGGCCTCCTTTATTATATCATATTGAGGGTCATCCGGATGGACTTCCTCAGTGGATCTAGGCACATGTTTGCCCTTTGTTTGTTTAGCCTTGTCCAATTCATCTTCTTCTATGTTCTTCTTTGCTTCTTCATCAATTGCAATCCTTGCCGACTTCTTTTTCTTAGCTTTTTAGGCTTTTATAGCCTTATTAAAAGTGCACCCCTTCCTTGTGAACTACTTTTTAGGTATCAGAGCTTCATTCTCTATCTCCTCATCATCTACTACCATAGTTGGATCCTGGCTGTTCTTTAGCATTTGATTAGGGTTTGACTATCCTCATTAACTTCTCCTATTAGAGCTATTGCAAGATCTGGTTGTGCTCTTGGCTTGGTGGTTCTAGCCCTTTTTGGAAACATAGCCTCTTCAATCGGATCCATTGTCTTCCTACCCCTAGTTTTCTTCTCATCTCTTTGCTTTTTGGCCTTTTCCTCATTCTAGGTCTCTCAAAAGCTTAACTTCTTGAAATTCTTTTTAAGGATCTCTTTTCCATTTACCGCCTAGAATCCTGAGTCCTTAACTTCATTTGCTACTAGGATTCTGGTGATTAGGGCACCATGGGAGTTTCTATACTGTCGAAGAAAGTAGATGATTAGAACTGCCATTTTTACAACCCTACTCTCTACCCAGTATTGTAATACACAGTGCTTGAAAGAGGATACTGTGGTGAGCGAGCCCTTCCAGATTAGATCCAGCTTGGCTAGTGCATGCTGAAGAAATCTTGGCACTTTCGGAAAGTATGTCAAGAATTTATCCCCAAAGTAGTTCGAATTCAGCCACATCTTGGGTTTATACTTTACTTGATGTTAATCCCCATCAATTCTAAGTTGAACCTCATCATTCTTCATATTCAGGAATTTTTCAAAAAATTTCAGCGTAATAGTGATCACCTTTCCCTAAACCTGAGTTATGAGAGCATCATGATACGAGAGAGCTTTCACATTATCGTAGAATTTGTGCACTAGGTCCAGATAGGTGGGGCATTTGATCTTGAGAAAGTCTCCCAAATGTTGATCCTCAATGAGCTTGGAGTAAGGATCTGTCTCGAATAAGAAGTTATCTCCCAAATAGTCCCTAGGAACTACTGAGTTTGAGGGCTTCAGATTTTTTGGAGTGAAATCTTCATCTCTAAGAGCAGATTCTTCACAGATGTTCTTTTGAGGGAGCATTTTGATTCCTTCGCTTGTCATTATGGCTGCCATTTTAGTGTGTTTGAAGGATTTAGGGATTGAGATTGGATTTTTGTAGAGTTACAATATTGAGTTGCTCGTGTAAGGAAGAAAGGGAAATGTGGTGGGTTTATATAGAATTTCCAAAGCGAGGGTATAATGGTAATTTGAATGTCATTAACTTTGGTTGGATTGATGACATGGCATGTTAGATTTTAGGAGAGAGGTAAATTCCATTTAACCGGAGAAAGAGAACCGTTTTTTTAAAAATAGCTATTGAATTTATTGTGCGTGTAACTCCCAATAGATGTTTGAAATTCAAAAAGGAACAATTACTTTTCAGTGCCTTTACTGCCATATGTCCTTTCTATATGCTGATGTAGCAATATTCCCTTCGGAGTAGAGCTAACTTCATTTCTTCTTCTCTTTTAGATTCCATATCTTGCAAGAAATCCAAGTTAACTTTGTACTGTCTTCTGAATTTTCTTCAAATTAGATTAGACATTCCAATTGACTCCCTTAACTTGCCAAATTGATCTTTTCTTGGTGGCTTAGTAAAGATATATGCTCTTTATTCATTGGTTAGAATGTATACCAATGCAACATCCTCTTTCATCACATGATCCCGAATGAAATGATGCCTTATGTTGACATGTTTCATGCTACTATAGAGTACTAGATTCTTTGACACATAAATTATACTTTTGCTTCACACATTACATTCACACATCTGGATTGGACTCCATAATCTTCTAGTTATTGCTTGATCCAAAGGAGTTGAGCTACATAAGTTGCAGCTGCCATCTATTCTACTTCTTTAGTAGATAAAGCAACTGAAGTTTGCTTCTTGTTGTACCATGATACTGAGCAATCTCTAAGGAAATGTCAACCTTTGGATGTACTCTTTCTCTCATGAGTATCCTGGCCAAAATCTACATCAGTGAAGCCATGTGTGTGAATTCTCCATTACTAGGATACCATAACCCAACTTTAGTGGTTCCTAGGAGGTATCTCAGGATCCTCTTTACTTCCTTCTGGTGTGAATCCTTAGGATTGGCTTGATATCTTGCATAATAGCAAATTGTGTAGTGCATGTCAGGTCTGCTGGCTGTCAACCTATTCTCCTTCATAATCCTTGGATAGGACAATATTTGAACCAATTAGTGTAGACATTGGCTTGCTTTTTTCCTTTTCAAACTTCTTGAGAATCTCATTGGTATACTTGGATTGGTTGATGAAAATCCCATCTGGACTCTATTTAATTTGTAAACCAAGGAAGAAATTTAGTTCTCCCATCATGGACATCTCAAATTCTTTTTGCAATTGAGAGCTAAATTCTTCACACATCTTTTCATCTATTGCTCCAAAGATGATGTCATCAATATAGATTTGAACTAGAATAATATCATCCTTCTTCTTCTTGACGAAAAGGGTTGTATCTGCTTTGCCCCAGATATATCCCCTGGATTTGAGAAGTGTAGTCTCATACCAAGCACTTGGTGCTTCCTTTAATCCATAGAGGGCATTCTTCAGTTTGTATGCATGATCTGAATGCTTTGGACCTTCAAATTGAGGTGGCTACTTGACATAAACTTCTTCCTAGATAACTCCATTAATGAATGGACTTTTGACATCCGTTCGGAATAATGTAAATCCCACAAATGATGCAAAAGCACATAGAATCTAGATTGCCTCCAATCTTGCTGCAGGGGCAAATGTTTCTTCAAAGTTAATCCCTTCCTGTTGATTGTAACCTTGGGCAACTAATCTTGCCTTGTTTTTCGACACTACTCTGGATTCATCTAGCTTGTTCCAGAATAGCCATTTGGTGCCAATGATTGACTTTACTCTTGGAGGTGCCACTAGATCTTGTACATAATTGGTGAATTGATCTAGCTCTTCTTGCATGGCCATCATCCAGCTTTCATCTGCATCTTGGAATTTCTTTAGGTCAATAACAGAGACAAAGGCAGCATGACTTATCATCCTAGTGAGTTATCATCTGGTTTTGATAGGATTTTGGACATTACCCAAAATGGCTGCAACCAGATGATCCCTGTGAGTCCAAACTTCTCTTGGTAATCTTCATGCTGGATTGGGGCTCGTTCTACTTCTACCTCAGCTTCCTCTTCTTGACCATCATTGAAGTTTATCTCATGTGGATTGAGATCAACTTGTGGTACTTCTAAATCAAAAGATATTCCTTTATCTTCTTCTTTGTACTTCTTGATTTGGAAGGAATTAGGAGCTTTCGCTTCCTTCTCTTCTCCAAAGTTTTTAACTTCCAAAATTAGATCTTTTAGAGTAGAATTTCTCTTGCCTGCGTATTTAGTATCATCGAAATCTACATGTATAGACTCTACCACAGTTTGAGTTCATTTGTTGTATACTCTGTAAGCTTTACTATACGTTGAGTAGCCAAGGAAAATTGCTTCATCAGACTTAGGATCAAATTTTCATAGCTGCTCTTTATCATTAAGGATGTAGCATTTACATCCAAAGGCTTTGAAATACCAAATTTTGGGTTTCCTCCCTTTCCATATTTCATAGGGGGTCTTTTCTGTGGTCTTTCTAATGATAGCTCTATTTAAAATATAATATGATGTGTTTACGGCCTCTCCCTAGAAATATTTTGGCAAACAATTTACACTGAGTGTTATTCTAGTTCTATCCTGATGAATGTTTTTGAGAATTGGTCAGAGGCTTTATCTTTTCTTGCTAGCAAGAGAACCTAGGTATAGTAAGAATAATCATCCACAATGACCATTGTGTGTTCTCTTCTACCAAAACTCAATGGTTTGATTGGACCAAAGAGATTAATGTGCAAGAGCTCAAGTACTCTTTTAGAAGGAATGTAGGAGATGGAAGGGAAATTTTTCTTATGCTGTTGACCTAATTGTCATGTAGTGCATAGATGATCCTTATCAAAAGCAACCTTAGGCAAACCCACTACTAATTCCTTTTTGGCTAGTTTGGACAGGAGGTTCATGTTAACATGTCCCAAGCTCCGGTGCCGTAGCCATGATTCTTCTTCGTTAGACACCAAGCGTATATTCTTTTTTATCATTTTTAATGTTAACACAATAAACATTATTTACTTTAGGTGCATAAAAAATGAGTTGATTAGACTTACTGTCGTAGATTGAGTATCCTCTAGAGTCAAATCTAACTTTTCTTCCTTGGTCACAAAGTTATGCTACACTAAGTAAGTTGAACTTCAGTCCATCAACTAGAGACACATCTTTTATTTGTATTTCAGATCCAATGGTTCCATATCCAATGATCTGTCCCTTTTGATTATCTCCAAAGCAGACTTTGCCTCCTCTCTTCCAGATTTGAGTGATGAAGGGCTTCTCATCACCTGTCATGTGCCTTGAGCATTCACTATTAATGTACCATGTGTATTGATCTTCTATGGATCTACGGAATACCTGCAAAATAGATCACGTGGGTTTAGGTACCCAATCAGATTTGGGTCCTCTTGGGTTATCAACCATTCCAGGCCAAGGATAAATATTATAATAAACATTTTTAATCTATATAATTTAGTAACATGGTTGTTTTTCGCTCAAAACCTCCACCCTGAGATGGGTATGTTCTACTCTTACTTCTTCACGATCTTCTCAAGATCATCCTTCCTACAGTTCCCTCTATATCTAGTTTCTTTTACACATGGTGTTGATCCTGTGTGTATCCAGTAGCTGGTTGTAGATGCAACATCTACTACATAGTTCCTTCATTGTTTGGCCGGTTGCAGATTGTAGACTACATTAGTCTTTCCTTTTTGTGCAGTAGTGTATCTTATAGTTTGAGGTTGTCTGCTAACCTCCTTCTCCCTCGGGTTGGAAGGCTTTGGATTTTTCTTCGCAACTTGATGTTGATTTCTTGACGCAGCTTGCCTTGTATTCCTTCATGGTTGTGAAGGACCTGATTTCCTTTCGATTACTTCCTTCATCAAAGTTAGCAACGTATCTAACCCTCTCAAGTTAGCACTTAAGATATGAACTAGACTTCTTAGGAAGTTTCTTCCACCACATCCATATGCTTTGTGGTTTTCATCAAGTTGGTGTCTTGTAACATTACTTCAGCATCTCCAGGCAACTCTAGAATTTATTATTGTATGGATTTTATGGCTTTGGTGTTCTTTCTCACATTGTGGATCACCACCTTGAAAGCTCTAGTAAGATCAATGTTAGAAATAGAATTAGAATGAGAGTTTACCTCAGTATTTGTTGTTTCTAACTCTAAATACTTAATTTGCTCAGTGTCTTGCTTGGATGACTTTCTTCTAGATTGCTCTGCTTCGGGATTTGCTAGTGCCATAAATGCATAATAAGCAGCCTCTTCTTCTTCTATTAAAGATGAACAGCTACTTCTTCACTATTGCTCCACATAGCCACCATAGATTTCTTCATATACTTATTTTCCCCTCTCAGCTTGGGGCATTTGGTTTTGAAGTTCCCTTTTCCCCACATTCAAATCAGGCAACATCCTTTTCCATATCTTTCTTTTCTTTCGGAGCCTTTCTTGGCTTATCCCTTCTTGAGGTGCCTTCCTTAGGCCTTCTTGATTCGAATCTTCTTCATCTTCTTCAATCCTTTTTCTTTAGGAATTTGTCAAAGTACTTGGTAGCATAGCCATATCTTCTTCACTGTACTTTGATTCTTTTAGCTGCTTTTTTGATCCGATAGAGTCTGCCTTAAGTGCAATGGCCTTCTTCTTTTTTTCCGGCCTACTTTCTTATTGGCTATATCTCTCTAGGGACAATTCTTGAGTCAAGAGTTTACCAATAAGAACATCATAACTGTAGAAGTTTAAGCCATGAGCTTCCTCAGTGGCAGTCTTCTTGTTGTCCCATTCCTTGGTGAGACTCTGGAGTATTTTCTTAACCATGTCAACTTCTGAGATTTCCTTCCCTAGCCTCTTCAATTCATTTACTAGATTGGTGTATCTTGTACTCATGCCGTTGATGGATTCTTTGGGCTCCATCTTGAAGGATTCAAGCTTCTGTTGTAGTAGTTCAATTTTGGCTTCTTTGACCTTATTTGTTCCTTCATAGGTCACTTCCGGCTTATGCCATATTTCTTGTACAGTTTTGCATCCGGATAGTTTGTTAAATTCTGCTACATTAAGAGCACAATGAAGCATGTTAATAGCATTTGCATTTTCATGTAATCTTTTATAATAATTCTCATCCAATAAGCTCGAGGGCTTATGGGTGGTTAATCCATCTACCTCATGAGTAGGCTCATATGGACCATCTTTAATAGCCATCCATGACATCATACTTTAAGCCCAAATGAAATTCTACATCCGGCTTTTCTAGAACATGTAGTGTTCACCGGTGAAGAGTGGAGGACGGGTAATAGATATACCCTCCAGAAGGAGCTATGAGTTTTGGAAACTCATTATGATTCTTGAATAAAAATATATGGCCCTTTAGCTCGATATTGTTAGATCTCTAGTTTGAGCACTCGCTCTGATACCACTTTTTGGTCTCAATGAGGGTCTAAATTAGGTCGGAGGGGAGGGGGGTGAATGACACTTTTTCATGGAATAAACAAACTTTGAAAAGTCTTTCTATAGCATGTTTGAATATGATCTGGAGGATGGATCTGGATGATGTTGTTATGACAATAATAATGCAAGTAAATAAAGAGTTAGAAATTCAAACACAAGTATCTTATCCTAGTTCGGCCCCGCCCACTCCAGTCCCCGGGGTTTCCTTCCTTTGAGCTTTTCAACTAGTGGATTCCTTTCCAACTGGTAGGAATCAAGCTTTATAACTTATCGCCGGATGGTACCCCCTTCCGGATGTAGGATATACCACTAGAAATCCCAATTCCTAGCTGAGTCCTTTTGTCTTATTAGGATATACCACTTAGATTTCTACGTAATCCTAAGTTGAGTCCTACAGGGAGATCCCACTCAAAGCACCAACTTTAAGCTATATCCCAATCTCACTACTCACCCAAGTAGGAGATTTTTCACACTTTGTTTTCTCAAAGGTTTTGGTTTTGGACTTCCTCAAGTTTGTAACGTCACTTGGGAATCCTTACAACATATTTTAAATTGATTGGCTCTTGGAGGGATTTGTAAACTGATTTCTTTCTAGCAAATTCTCTTGTATATAGCTTTCTTGAAATCAACCAGTACCTTCTCAACTTGTGAAGCTTCCCTTTTATAGGCTTCCATCATAAATGTAGCAGTTGTGGGCTGTTGAACTTGTATTTAATCTTCACCGTTGATCTCGTAATATGTGGCGCTTTTGGAGCCATTGATCAATCTATTAGACAGAGATTTTGACTCATTTGAGTCCTTGGGATTGAGGCTAAAAAGTTATCAGTGATCATTTTATTGTATTTTAGTATCTTGCCAACTTTTACACTAGTGGGTTTTCGGTGTGAGCTCCACGCGCCTTCTCATTGGTCTACTTGAAAAAGGTTGTTACCTTTTTCTCTTTCCACTATTAGTGCTTTTGTCCTTTTCTAAAAAGTGTGCAAGCTGTCTTTTGTCTTGTATTTTTAGGAATGGGATCTTTGACTTGTAGACTAAAAGAATAGATGGAATGAAATTTTCGAATTATTCCCTTTGTTTGGATATTTAAGTCTTCCAGATGTCTTCAGACTTATTATATCCGGATCTCTCTTCTTCCAGATGCTTGTGCAATTAGTTCTTTCAAATGTTGTTTTGGGCAGTTTAGAGTTTGTTTCCTTTCCAAACTTTAACCGGATGCTTTCATATATGCTTAGGTAATTTTCTTCACTTGTCTTAGACTTTGAATGTCTTGGTTGTATCTCCAAATGCAATGACTTAAGTCTTCTTGTACTTAGGTGTTTTGTTTACTTCACACCCGATCCGGATTATTTGTTGTTCCAAATCATTGTTTCCAGCATAAGGTGTTGTATCCTTGTTTCCTTCATGTAATTCCTGCATTTCTATTCGAGGTAGAAATACTAGCATCACATTGTTTAGTATTGCGCTCATATAGTATATGGGCCAAGCCTTAGGATTTCAGGACTATCCTCTCATTTCTAAACAAAACCTTTGAAGCTGGAGCAAGTTAAATACAATTATCAAATCATGCGAACATTAATTTAAGAAGTAAAATCCAAACCTAGATATAATAAATAGAATAAATGCTTAGACTTAGTTTTGTACATGCATTTAATTTTCAAGGTCTTTATATTAAATATATTTTCCTACTATTTTATGAAAGTTTATTCGAAAACATAATAACCCCTTATATTATCTTTCCAGAAACATGGTTTAACCATTCTTCTTAGTAGGTAGCATCTATAACTCATTTAAGCTATCCCCCGCTATCATGAGTCAAGCTAAGTTAAACAGCTATAGGAGGATCTAGTCCATTTGCATCTAATGCAGTTGCCAATCCATTTGAGTTCTAACCAATAGACGTGCATAACCAATTATATGACTCCTCAATTGATGCCTCTAACATGACATTAGCTCCGATATTACGGACAACTAACCGATGTTAAAGAAGAAGCCTCGTTGTGCGTGAGCAATTCATTCAATGAAAAGGCCTAGAATCACACTTTGATTTTTAGGAAGGCTAATTTTGTATTAATATTTTAATAGGAATTTATTGGTGCAACAGGTATCGCCTAATCTAGGACTTACTTATGGATATGATTATGAAACTATAACTAATTCTGGGCTACAAGGAATTAGTAGGTCTAACCTAGGGGTCATGCTCAACTGGTAATTCATAATCATTCCATCATACCATGGCTCCACATAGCATGCAAAACAAACAAGGGGGTTCATTGTTCAAGTTCTTGCACCTATGTCTATAAGTTTTGTTTTAACGATTTAAAATTTCATTGTAAAACTATATAATGGATCGAGTTCATTATACTATAAATCAACTAATTCAAAACAATCCCTTTGGTAATTAGAATCTAGAACCGATGAAAATTCCCAAGTATGAGAGGCCCCCTTGAAGTAAATGAGTAGCCAAGTCCAATCCTTGCTAGAACTAACGTGGGCCCTTCTGACTTAGTTAACCATAGACTAATTAAATTAAAGATTTCGTTCTTTTATAATTTAAGAATTATTCTGCTTAATTCAAAATTTAAAGCATTTACAATTTCAAGTAAAACATTGTTAATTCTTAGATAACTACCCTGACTAAGTTTGAGCAACACTTAATCTAGTTATCACAACATTTTCTATTGCAAGAAATAAATACCTAGGCATGGCATAGCATACTTGAAAAATATTTCATACAAAATTAGACCTAGTATGTTTCTAGCCAATCATACAATCGCATTAGGCAGGCTCATGATACAACTTTTGGTGTAGATTAAGGGTTTTCACATGGAAAATAGGCGTAGCGGAATTTAAAAATTTAATCTAGGTCAAAGATCTCCTAATCTTGGAATGATTGACAGCATAAACTTGTCTGTTATTATTTAGGTCATAAACACTTATTAAAAGGACCTAATAATAATTTAACCACGTACTAGTTGAAATGTGAATCCCAATGTCGGCAGAATGACCCCATTAGCTACGTGCACATACTCCAAAGTAGAAGCCCTCTATAAATAGTCCACACAAGCACTACCAACCAAAACCTTCTAGAAAAGGGAGTACCGATAAATAAGTAGAAGAAAACTAGATCTTCCCTACTAATTTATTCTAGAAGAAATTCCCTTAGTTTTCCTATTCTAAGTAAATACATCTTTCGACAGATTACTTTTAAGAATTAGAACAACTAAGAGAATAAGAGAAAGAGAGAGAGAGTGCTTTCAAAAATTGGAGTGAAGAATAATGAGGAGAGAGCTCTCTATTTATATGAATAAGGGGGTAGATTAAAAGATGATTTAATCCAAGCCTTGTCTAATCAGAAATTAATTAAACATAATCTTTTAGTCATTTACTATATAAGAAAGAGTTAGAATCAAATTCATCTTCCTTCACCATTATTCTGTTCAATTAATTAATCCAATTAATTAATTAATAGAATAAATAATTCCTATTTAATAGGAAACAAAGTTAGACTTGAATTACAACTCTTATTAAATAATTATTCAACTAATTAATAATCAATCAATTAATTTAATAACTTATTAATTAATTAGATAATAATTAAAACTTGATTAATAAATACTAATTAAATAGAAATAGAACTAAAGGCAGACTGTAAGTCTAAGTGGGACACTACTGGCCGAAACCAGCAGTGTTGTGCAGGCCCAGTCCACATCGCTCATAGCCCTAACGGGTTGTGCGTGCTACACACCGCACAGGCTCTTACCTATATGCGGGCCTGATACGGGCTGCTCTAAGCAGCCCGCTATGTGCATGGCCTGTGGGACTTGCGCAATGCTCCTAGCATTGCCAAGGCCCACCCGCAAGCTTGCCGCAAGTGGCATCCCATAGCACTTGCGCAGGCTGACTTGTGCGAGTCCATATAGTACTTTATTGTGGACCTCAGTATGCGTTTTTCTGTTTCTCTTATGCCCACTCATTATTTTTGGTACACTGGCCCAACCAGTAAAAATTGTTCCAACCAATAAAATGGTCTAACCATTTATTTCTTGGTATACTAGTCCAACCAGTACAAATTGGTCAAACTAATTAAAATGGTCTAACTATTTATTTCTCTTATAGATTAGACTTAGTCTAACAGTTCTTAACATAGCTCGGTCGTAACTCAAAGTGTGTGATGTTATAGGATCCCGTAATATCAAGCCGTCAAAGTTTGACCAAGCTCAAATTCCTTTTCAGGAATTTCAATGGCTTGGAGCTCCAGACTGTTGTGGACTGAGATGACTTTGATCGGTCATAGTGGCTCTCTAGCAAAATGCATATGACCCCTCAATATTTGGAATGTCACGTGCATTTGACTTAATCCCAGTTCTACAATAGTATCAATACAATTCACTCCTTCTATCAACTTTTAAGTACCATCTGGTTTCTTGGACTCATTTTAAGTGTCAATCCACTAGTAGCCTCGCATGCTACCCCTGTAATTTAGTCTAGCTACCAAAGTGCACTTATCAATCATATTAATGTGTTGACTAGGATCTAATCCTATCAACCCCTACTCTGTAGAAGTTTATGGAGTGTATCACTTCTAACAAGTGGTCGAGGTATAGCTCCCTTATATTGCTATAATGGAGTGATAGATTCCATCTTGACTACTCAGCTTACAAAAAGACAGACATCAACTATACCCGTAATCATCCGCATCACCCATCTATAGAATGCTTGGGTATGACCCAAAGTATAGCAATATCTAAACAAAGTAACTAGTATCTCAGGTGTAAGGATGTCCGCATTGCTATTGCAATGAGACAATTAAACACCAACACATAATATAGATTATCGAGTGTTGTCTCATAGCGGTCTATAATGTATTTCCCTAAATACATTCATGTGTTAACCTAAGGTAGCACCCTCTAGCACTAGAGATATGCTACTCTGAATCAAATTCAAGAGGTATGACAACACATGCTAGTCTTTCTGCATTCATCAATGTCTAGTCTTGATGATACTATGACTAGGGATATTCAGAAAAATCATAATTGCACATGAACTGGTGCTCACCAATATAGTCCCACTATGACCTTGTATTACGTGCTACGATTATGTCATGGACTTTTGCAAACACATCAATGAATATATTTGACCATTCATAATATATTTTTGCAGTCATCGATGTAACAAAAGAAATGCCTTTGTATTTCTTCGTACAAATTTAAGTAACTAAGATATATCGCCCTAATGGCTCTAGGGCATACACCATATCTAACACGATCAACCATTTATATCATACCTATATCAAATTATAGCCAAAATGAAAATGATCTGCCTATTGGGGATGATGTTCGAAAAAAATTGATGCTGTTCCTAATCAACCAATCATATGTTGTATATCCCCGTGGAAAGAATCATTGGCAATGTTATTTTCCAAGTATAGAGATGTTGTTCTACTTCAAAGCTTGAAACCTTATAAAAAACAAAATGAAATATATAAGGATAACTTGTGCACCTATCATGTCATGAAGGGGCACCGAACTAATGAATGCACCCACCTACTATATGATATCAAACAACTGATAAGTGAAAGAATAATGGAAGAACCTTGTAGATTCAACTCTACATCCCATTCAGGACAAGCTTTGCTTTCAACAAGACTCCCTATGAAAGAAAGGTTTTTAACTAAGGGAAAAGCAATTCAAACCTCAACTCAAGTTTCCCAAGCTGGTCCGATCAAGATTAATGAACAAGCAACGAAAGATATTTTGTGGGTCTAGAGTCAAAAATAAAGTGTACCCAAGGACTGTTATGTCTAGAAAGAACTACAAGAGGAATGTGAAATCGTTGATATGTTGATGTTTGAACTCTAAGGCCCACATTATAACTTATCAATCATATGCATCTTTGATATTATGAACAATCACGTTATAGTTAGCATTGAATGAATGAACTTATTTTGTTCGTCTGTACTGTGTTTTCCATATGAATATCCACATACATTTAAGCATTCATTAAATAATTTTAACATACATAATGTTTCATGGAAATAATTTGAAGTCTTGAATGATAAGCTATCTAAGGTGACACTACACCTATAGAAAAAGAGAGCACAAAAAATACACTTGATGAAGTTTGCCCGATTCTTGTACACGAATAATTAAGTGAGAATTCATTTAAGGCTTCATCTTGAAAAGATGCCTAAGTAAAAGATTCATGCTCAACTAACTAGAGAAATGTTACTCTGTGAGTGAGATGAATCATATCGCAATGGATCTATGAAAAGCTAGAAAAACAATACAAAGCTAGAGTCTTTCCAATCTTCCCAACATAAAAAGCACATGCCTTCAATTTCAATGATGAATTCCTCTAAAACAAAAAAGGAAGAATTTGAATCCTCAGCTAATGTTATCTTGAAGAAAGAATCGTTCCTAAAAAATTACAAAAGCTCAATGAAATCAATCATGTGTGATGTAATTCGATCCATGTCCAAAGGCCAAATACAAGGGGCATGATTGATATGAAAAGCCTCAATGTTGGGGTAACAATAAATCTTGAATACCCTAAAGATCTACGCAGGAATAACGCATCATTTAATCTCTCAAACATACATTGTGGAAAATCTAAGCCAAGACTCAACCTAAGCCATCTATGTCAAAGAAAGTCTCAAGTCAACAAGTGTTAAACAAAAAAGAAGAAGAAAAAGCATGTCAGGTGGAAAACCTAAGAAGCCATTGTGACGATAAAATAAATGGAAAAAGAAAGCTCAATATGGTCTGATAAGTTGAACACCAAAATGTCAACTTAGGCAAAAGTTAAGACTGTTAGGAAGAGATATTAGCTAGAAAACCTATAAGAGGTAGTTTTTTATGAATAGGGCTAGTTGATAGTAGGAGTGGATCACTTGAGATAATTATCATTCCTTGATTTTTTCCACTTCAAATTAAGCAAAATGTTTGTATGTTAAACAATTGCATAAATACTCGAATGCATATGCAAATTCATTTGTAAAATTGCTAAACAAGTACATCATTCAAACTATCACATGCAGGAACCATTAAAGTGATGTCCAGTGCACAACTAAGGCAACAGAGAAGAATTAGAGAAATCAAGCTAGCCAACAGGCAAATAGATCCATAGTACTTCATCTTCTCTACTGAACTTGTGCAAGATCAGAAAGGAAAAAGTCAACACCAAATCTCTCTTCCAAAAAAGAAGAAAAAAAGACAAAAGAAAGAAGAAGCTTGCTAGACTAAAAACCAAAAAGGGAAGTCTACACAAAAATTAAGGCGACAATAGCTAAGCCATTCTTGCAATGACTTGGTCGAAAAACCTAGGGGCATCCAACATGACCCCTACTTTTGTAAGTACCTAGAATGACATACTTTTGAGTTATGGTTTCCATGGAAGAAAACTCAATAAAACCTTGACACTTAAAGTGATTAGTTGACTAAGCTTGATATTTCAGAAGTATCAAAGACTAACCCCTTTTGTTAAGCATTCCTTGAATGCTTAATTTTTATCAAATATTCCACGAATATTTGGCCCCTAGGTAACCCAGTGATTGCTAAATGATACCTATCAAGGTATAACCCTTTTTGGAATTCCCCAAGTGACCAAAACTTTTCTAACTTAAGGAAACAAAGCGATTTCCGAGTCAATGTCAAGTGAGACACAACCTTTTGTGCATTCCTTGAATGACTGAAACAACTCCTACCCTACGGGAATGCTAGATAATCCCAATCTTAGTGCATTTTTAAAATGACACATACTTTCCCTGAAAAACACTCAAATTTGAGCATTCCATGAATGTGGCAAATAACCCAATTAAACCCCATCACTATATGTGACAACCAGATCTCTTTTGATATTCATTGAATATCAAGATTCATAACCCTATTCGGTATCCCCAAATACCTAACCTTTGTCCAATATTCCCTGAATGTTTGACTTTCCCTTAAAATAAAACCTATTCAATATTCTATGAATATTGAATATCATACATATACATTTATTTATTCATTCATCCATTCATTCATTCATTCACTCATTCATAACGTTAATAATAATAATAATTAGTGCTGAAAGCCATAACAAGAACATGTACTAATGCGAGGTCTATATATTAAAAGGTTAGAAGTGAGAAAGAAGCAGGTTGAGGCATATCGTAGGCATTATAAAGGTTAGACCTCTACCACAAGTTAAGTCACTTACTGGATTTTTCTCTTACCCTAAACCTAAAAAGATGATGGTAGATGATGATGCTATTAGCTGGTCCCTTAATAGAATCCTGAACACTCCAAAATTCTACAATATCTTGAAGAGCTTGAATGCCACTTATTATCAAAAGATGAAACAACAAGAAACTAAATTGGTAGCATTAAAGGTGAAGATCAGTGATGTGGAGTACTCTTTCCCAAATTCAGGGAAATCTACTGCTTCCCCTATTGAGCAATATGTGGATATTGACAAATTTGCTCCGTGCAAATCTGAAGCATTCCCAGGTAACTTCGTGATGCCATACATAGCTCCATACATTGGCACTAGATCCCAACATGAACATGTGGCGGGATATCTTTGAATCGTTACAAGTATGGCAATCCCCAAGGTTAACATCATTAATCTTTTTCAAGCTACTCTCTGTGGTTTGGCTTCTTAATGGTACATGAGGGTTCCGACAAATGTGAAGTCTGATTGGAAGGAGTTATATTTTGCCTTCATCGAGAACTACGCCTTAAATCTCAAGGTAAAGACCACTCTACAGGACCTCAAAAGAGTAAAATAGCATCTTAATGAGTACTTTGAGGATTACTATTTGAGGTAGATGGCAGTGCAAGTGGTAGTAAGTGGGGCACCTATCTAGGAAGCCTTGATTATGAACTAGTGGAGGATTCTAGTCAAAGGTATAAGGAAAAAATGAGAATGGAGAGATTTGAAACCTTTAATGATGTAGTAGATTATGCAAAAAAGTTGGAGAAGTATGATGAAGAAGATCAACTAAAAGAAGACGTGATAGTGCAAAATGAAAACTTACATTACGAACAACTTGATCTTGGGGACCTAGAGTTTGAATATCATTCAGATGATGAAACTCTAGAAGACCAAAGTGAAAGCCCAAATTAGGAATAGTATGGCCATGAGCAGCTACTTGGAAGAACTGGGAGCTACACTAAATAATGAAGATTGCTCTTTTTCTTTTATATCTAGTGCTTTTGAATGCAACAATGTAATAAATAATATTATGAATAAATCTTTTTACATATGCAATGTTTTTGATAATGATTCCATGTATTCATTCCAGCATACATTAGACGTATTCTACATTCATGATGCTCCAATTAAAGAAAAAAATTTAGGCACATTTGTCAAACCCAGAAATGGTATCTATTTCAAATAACTTAACCCCCCAAAATTGAGAGAAAAAACGATAAAAAGACATGTGGTTGCCTTTGCCTAGTTCAATAAAATGTCCTTACTACTCGTAGGGTAAATGAAGAAAAGATCATCAGAGAATCTACTCAAGCCAATAGACAATTCACCAAACAGAATTGAGAAAGAAAATCACTCGATCCATGCCTCAAAGCAATCTAGATGAAATTTACTATATGCCACACGAGAAAGAATCCACACGAGACAGAATCAAATGGAAGACTCCCAAGCAACTCTAGCATTAATGCAAAATGGACCTCAACAACACAATCAAAGTGAAAACCAAACCAACAAACTAATGAGACTAATGTCTAAAGATTTGTTTTTCTCGATGGCGTGCTACTTAAACAAGAAGCATTAAAGTGCATAAGGATCTTGTAGAACACACAAAGTCAAATTAGCCAAAAATATCTTGCAATGAGAATGTCTCAAGAGAACTGTACGAAAATGTCTCAACCTAAGGAATAACATCATTGAAATAATGCATCCTTCCTCTACCAAAGAGAACTAACATCGAATCACTCAAATATGCATCAACAAAGAATGATCAAGACAACGAAAATAATTGACAAAGGGAACTAATCCTAAAGCAAATAGAAGTAGTGCATGTTGATGCTAGGGGCCAATTCCAGTGAAGAGACCCAACGGGGTAAAACAGATTCTCATCAAGGGAATGCTACACATCATGGACGTCAAATGAAACAAGTTCATGAACCTCTCAAACAAGAACAGGGTAAGGCAATACCACATCAACTAGAAAAATGTGTCTGCTAATAATAATGTGAGGGTTTTTAGGCAAAATAAAGATGAAAGAAAGAGAGGAAGCAACTGGTAAAACCTGAATAGCACCATTGATAATAGGAGAAAAAGTTCTTGGGAATAGATACCAAACTTTTGTGCCCAAAAATATTTCTTTGATTGATGTGTCATTTTGCTGGATTGTTAAATGGCTGCATTTAATGAACACACATAATTGTTAAAAGAAACATTCATGTAAACGGTCTTGTTCATAATAGTGCATGCACACAAAAAAATTAAAGAAAAAAGAACCTGCTGGATTAAAAACCCGAAAGGGCGGTCCAAGGAAAAGTTAAGGTGACCCGATAAGGCGGTTTATGCAAAAATCACGGTTAAAAACAAGGGAAAAGAAAAGCCCGTTGTGCTTTGGTTCTAGAAAAAATTAGGGCACAACATCTACATGCAAACACAATCAAAGTCCCTCATCATGATGACTCCCCAAATGACAACAAGCATAGTCACTCAATCCAAAGCCTTAACAAAGGAGAAATAATTATTCATGAACACGAGCGTATGAATCTCCCACATCTCCACAATGTTAGAGGATAATATTCTTACACCCAGCTACATAAAGATTCTAAGAACTGCTGATCCATGCCATACCGTCTAGACAGTTAATCAAAAGAATAAAATCTAACCTCCGTCAGTCCAAGAACCTAGAGTTTAGCCGCTGAGGCTCATACTATATGTTACTAGGGGCAAAAGTTTTACAACTCAGGAATTCATTTGATATGAGAAGGACTCAAAAACTTGCCTTGTTCAAATAGTCAAGTACAAAGTAGAGTGCATGGCCAGCCCAATGACTAGAGTGAAATGGTTGCAAAGCGCACACAACTACAATTGAAACCACAAGATCATCCCTTGAAGCTATGAAGGCTACATCTAGGACTCCAACCTAAAATCAAAATTTCATCACCACTAAGAATGATAGAGATCAAGAAGTCAATAATCCAAAAGAATACTATTGAGAATCAAGCAAGTGGACGCCATCCAATAGCTGCACAATTTTATCTTCTAAGAATAGACTGCATTGCATAAACATGACATGCATTACTCATTACATGCATATCACAATTTTACAGGTGCAAAGATTGCTCACCATACAGACATTATTAGTCACCAACAAATGTCAACTTAATGCATCATGCACTTTCATAGCTCATTGTATATGAATAGATGAACTAAAGCACAATCATCGTTAAATAATCATGCATAAAACTCTTCCAAAAGACTAAGCTTTATCATCCTAATCAAAATTTAAATTATCGGCACATCATAGCCAAACCTTAGATACAGTGAGATATTTACCTCGGTACATCATAGCCGAACCTTAGATCTAGTGAGATCTTTACCTTGTCACATCCTAGCCGAACCTTAGATCTAGTGAGATCTTTACCCCGATACATTATAGCCTAACCTTAGATCTAGTGAGTTCTTTACCTCGGCCATCATAGCAGAACCTTAGATTTAGCGAGATCATCACAAGTTACATCATAGCTAGACTTTAAATCTCGTGAGATCTTTACCCTGGCAAATCATAGCTCAACTTTAGATCCAACGAGATCTTTACCATAACCCATCTACGATATGTAGTGTCATGTCTAGTTTTGTGATGACATGTAGGGTCGTGTCTTGTTTTGTTAATAACTTATAGCTCTATTTCGAGTTATTCTAATAACATGCAGTGTAATATGATGCCATGTTATGTTCTATAGTGTAGTATCATGCTTGCAATATGTAGTATCATGTCATGTTGTATTTTTGCAGGAAATCACAATAGCAGCTTAATGGCGGTGGATAGTGCCCAACCCCCTGCGAGTCAAACTGCTCAACAACAGGAGATAATGTCCAACTGCCTATGAGATAAACTACTTAACAGTAGATAGTGCCGAACTCCTTATGAGACAAACAGCTTAACGACGACAGATAGTGCCCAACTCCCTATTACGATAAACTGCTCAATGGCAGCAGATAGTCCCCAACTCCGTAGTGAGACAAACTACTCAATGGCGGCCAATAGTGCCCAACTCCTTGAAGAGAAAACTCGTTAATGGCGACAAACAGTGCCCAAATCCCTGATGAGAAACTGGTCATTGGTGGCAGATAGTGCCCAACTCCATGAAGAGAAAACTGGTCAACGGCAATAGACAGTGCCCAACTCCCTGATGAGAAACTGGTCATTGGTGGCAGGCAGTGCCCAACTCCCTATTGACAAAAACTAGTTGATGGTGGCAGACAGTGCCCAACTCTCTAATGAGAAAAACTGGTCAATGGTGGCAGATAGTGCCCAACTCCTTAGGAGACAAACTGGTCAATGGTGGCAGATAGTGCCCAACTCCTCGAAGAAAAAACTGGTCAATGGTAGCAGACAGTACCCAACTCCCTGATAGGAAATATTGGTCAATTGTGGTAGACAGTGCCCAATTCCCCGTAAGACAAACTACTTAACAACAATAGACAGTGCCCAACTCCCTATAAGACAAACTAATCAATGGCGGCAGATAGTGCCTAACTCCCTATGAGACAAACTACTCAATGGCGGCAGATAATGCCCAACTTCCTATAAGAAAAACTGGTCAATGGTGGCAGACAGTTCCCAACTCCCCGATGAGAAAACTGATCAACGGATGCAACATCTTGGCTCTAACCAACACCACATGTAAGTATGATCCTCACTTCTCCTCTACATCATGAAAAATCATGTTTTAAATTGGGTGGACCAAAATTTTCTATCCATCTTTGAGGACATGAAGTTTTTCTAACCTACCTTTTCTTTTATCCCCAGCATGTTTTCTTTTTGCGTTCACTCCTTAATGGATTTTTGTTTAAAAATTTTCATCAACATTCTTAATCGAAGGGGCAAAATTTTTTGTTTTTCAAAACTATCGATTAAGAACTGTTGATTCTTTAAAACAAAAAAGTTTTCATGTCTTTATCACACAAGAACAGTGATTTTGATAGTCAATCTTTCATCCGTGTACGTGCAATTTTACCTTAACGGTAAAAAATCAGTACGTGAAAGGCAAACTATTAGCACTATCCACTCGGCCAGATGATGATAACATTACCTCTTAGCAATCGTTTTTCGTATACAGGTTGAAATGGAACTGAATTGTATCCCGACACGTTCAAAATCCAAAATTCCAAAATTCTAAAATTCAGTGTGTCTTAAAGGTTTGTCACCTCTCTTGATCCTAGCTATCAATTCCTTAAATCAATGTAGTGTACATTTTAATCAAAACTTAATGATTCCAAATATAAATCAGGTAATAATAAAATCTTATACATTTACATATACATATTATGCATGGATAATTGATGTATAGAGTACATATATATACATAATAAGAACAGTGAAATGTACATGCAATAAGTGTAAGTGTAAAAAATGAACATGATTTAGAAAATAAAGATAAGATGAAAAAATATGAACATATACACGTAAATCAATGTGTCAAATAATAAAAAAATAGATATATGACTAAGCATGGGAAGTAAAAGTTCATACAATTAGTGTTAACATAACTAGGATAAGGTTAACTAAGATTGACATTTTCCTATATTCTTTAAAAATAAAAGAAAAAGGAAAAAAAGATAGGATATGGTTGCATGTGCTTTAAAGCTAGATATGGTTGCATGTGCTTTAAAATCTTCAAGCATGTAACAGGATAAGATTGCCATGTGCATATATTCTACAAAATAAAATTAGATATGATAAGATTTACATGGCATGTGAGTTTATTAGGATAGATTAAAGTCCCATGTGTGTTTGGCATGTGTCAAGTTTTGATAAGTAGATAACACATGAATTCCCCTATTTAACGAGCGCATTCACGCCATTCTGAAAAGAAGAAAAAAATAGCTAAGTCTTGTATCTAGGAAGAGAAAAGAAAGAAAAAGTTTAACAAAGTTTTACTATTTTGAAGATCCAGATTCTTTCAATCATTCATAGCTTTATCCTAGCTGATTCTTCCTCATTTAATCATCTCAAAAATTGAAGAAGTATTTAGAGTGAAGGTAAGTGGATTACAATTCTACATATTTGATTTCTTCCTATACTCATTTGATTTCTAAAACACATTCCAATCCATACACTTTCATTTTGAAAATCTATCCAAACTCAAAAAACGTTCCTGAATACTTCTCTTTTCCATCCATTCTCAAACGTACTCAAGTTTTAGCAGAAACTTCGACTTAATAATTCGAACCCAGTCTATCAGGGTCATCTCCTTTTATTTGAGATTCATAGCATCGAACTCGAATAAAATCACATTCCCATCCCTTTCAACAATTACAGTTCCTAACTGGCCCTTAGACACCCAGCGAGGTAGAACTGAGGGTAATTGGCTCTAAGCCCAACATTAAAATTTATTAAAATTCATTTTATTTCATATTGCATTTTCATTTGTGTGGACAAGTGAGCCATTGGAACCACTTATAATATTATATGTGCAAATAAGCTTGCATGCATAGATAAATTTCCTAGAATGTGAGGAAACTCTATTCGAGTTTCCAAGAAAAATCTCAAGTATTGTCGTTACTCTGTCGAAATTTCAATAGAAAAATATGTTTGGATTAAGCAATCGTAATGCCAAAATTACCACATAAAACACAATTCTAAAACAAATCAAATTTGAACAATACAAGTAACTATTATGTCCGAACTCAGAATCTCTTTTTCTTTTCGGTATAAAAATCTCATTTTGGATTAGTATACCACAATTCCCGATGGAGCTAACCAAATGCCGACTCTTTTTTTATTTAAAAATAAAGTGAAATACTTTGTTTTAAAATCCTTTTTATTTAGAAATTTAAAATATAATTATTGACGAAATTACATTTTTGATATAAAAATGGCGTATTTCACATTTAATAAATTTTCTTAAAAATTGGAAAAAGCTCTTTGTAATAAAATGCAACATTTCATTCCAAAGACACCCATTTGAAAATTAAAAGAACACCGTGGTTTCCTCAAATCGCAAAGATGCGCCCTACGCACCGCATCCCGCGTGTATGCCCAAAAACCTCGCCTGCTCACACGTCCTTGTCTAAAGTTTGAACAAACTTTTAGTGTAAACATACATTATTGACTTGCTTTTGAACTTACATTGGTTTTGTCGATTGGTTTGGTCAGGTTATTAAGGACCCTTTTGAGAAAGAGTCCAATCTGGCTGATGTCCTCGATGTGTGGAAGGAGGTGGATGACAAGCGGGGCATGATGGAATTCCGTTTGTCTCTGAAGTGGCATTTGGTGGAGAGAGTGCGCAGTTGGAGGGACATTATGCCTACCACGAGACCTGTGTCTCCGGCACCCCCACCGGTTATTGGTGCCCTTATTTGACTATCACTACTATGAGTGAACAACATTTTAGATGGCTATGAAGCGAGCTACAGGACCGACCTCTAAAAATAAGTTGGGATGATGTGATGGTAGAAAATTGTTTTGCATATTTTGAAGCTCAAAAGATATGAGAATGAAATCCCGTATTTAAGATAGAGTCAGCACCCGGTTCAGCTCAACCAGGAAATTTAGGTACGATTTTCCCATTGGGTGGTAGACCATACCTTGAATAGAGATTCAAAGTTTGAATGATGCTATCCATTTTACATTGGCTGAATTAAAAGTATCAATCTTTCTTATTCGGTTTTAATCCATCTTATTTAGTGTTTTTGATTATGTCATGTTAGCGCGTTATTTAGCAAGCATTTGAAAGTGATAAATAAATAAATTATTGCAATCATCCAAAAATAAAAATGCGGAAATTAAAATAATAATTACAAGGCTTTCAAATCCCATACATTTTTCGAAAATGAAAAATAAAATACCTGAAGGCCTAACATACATCTAACCTGCATCGGCAAAGGTTAGCACATATACGACATGTATATGAGATATATCAAACAAAGCGACACCCCCATAGCCCCTTGTAGGGTCCAAGAGGAAGCACCCTCGATGGGGTCCAGGGGAGGTAACCCCTTGCAAGGTTAGGGGACAGTGCCCCAGGTAGGGTCCAGGGGCAGAGCCTCGGGATGAGGTCGAGCTATAAGTTCCCTTTGAAAAATTCATTCTTTGAATGAATATTAGGGAAAAGTCTATTTTGGACACGATTATTTTAACCAAATTATTAGAGAAAATGCCACGTGTTATGGGGTCGGGACCATTTTTCTGGAATTCTTGATTCCCATTGTGGTACTGTACATTAAAAACAAAGAACGCAAATCTAGGACAAAGCGGTAGCATGCGGGGCTGCTGCCTATAAGCCCATATCGCTGATGGCATGGTGATGTCCCTGGCAGCCCGAGTGAGGCCGTTAATGGGTTCAACAAGCCAGCGCTAATGGTGGAGCTGTCAGCGATTTGGTGAAATCGCTGGCAGTTTTGAAATATGCAGAAACATATTTAGAAGGCCAAAAACAACCAAAAACTCTAAAAACCAAACCCGAAACACAAGCAAACAACAGAAACAACCAGAAAATATGCCAATGTGCTGAAGAGACTCAGAATTTTCCTTGGGGCCATGAATCCGCCTCTTCAAGATCCAAATGACTCATCTGGGAAGCTCGAATGATGATTTTTGGTAGTGATTTATAGATTATTCAATGTTTGTCTCTAAAAAACCTATTTTTTTGATTTTAACCTTGTATTTCTACCAATATTAAGTTTAATCTAAGAGATTTGGCAAAGAAAAAGCAACAAAAAATGAACTAGAGTCCCTTTTCTCTCCTTTCTCTCACTAGAATTGCTCTTTCCCACTCCTAAGCGCTCTCTAATTTTTCCAGATGTTCCCTCTTTAAAAAACGCATGATCAGATGTTTTTAGGGGATAAAACATGAGTAAAGTCTGACTTTTAGGCAATTATCCGACGGATATCATAACAGTGGAAAAGCTGCAGACTGTCTGCAGGGGCTCAGACCATCAGCAGCATGGCTT
This sequence comes from Euphorbia pulcherrima, assembly GCA_947683365.1. Lineage (NCBI taxonomy): Eukaryota > Viridiplantae > Streptophyta > Magnoliopsida > Malpighiales > Euphorbiaceae > Euphorbia > Euphorbia pulcherrima. The sequence goes on from CANTUS010000015.1 coordinate 45,463,487, forward strand.
AGGCCACCGGCGGCTCGAGTGAAGTCGCCAGTTGCATGGCTGATGCCACTGGCGGCTTCAAGCCCCTGCTGGCAGACTGCCAAATGGGGCTCACAATCTGAAAAAATTGAAAAAAGGGAAAGCGGGTCAAAAGCACATTTTTTTTGAATTTTGAAGGGCATTTTAATATATTTTAGGATATTTTGGGTGAGAATCATCGGTTCGAGCTTCCACTAAATGTGTTATCGAGCACGCTGAACTGAATTCAAATGTTAATAAAAAATTCAAAATATATTTTTAATGAGGATTAAAATTCGATATACGTCATCATCATCTCGTGAGAGGGACTGCAAAATCTCGTGATCACAACTGTTGAGGCCAATAAGGCTGAGTTTCTGGAGGGAGATGGCCTAGTGGTCGAGAACATCATTGGTCCTTGTAATGGCCTTATGTCATGCATACTCTCCCCCTTTACCCCTGTATCCATTCCAATGACACCATCTCCTTTCATAACAAGAAGAAAGCACTGAAAGTTCTTGGTGAGGTCATTGAGGATGAGGCGAGTGAGGAGGATAAGGAGGAAGATGCTGATGATGATGATGATGAAGACAAAGATAGAGATGATTATGGTGATAATGAGCCCGCGAGCGTTGGAGAAGTGCTGATGTTCGAGGAGGTAAAAAACAAGCTTCCTTTCAAATTCCTTTATCTAATCCATGACTGACAATTGACTTTGCATTTCTCTCTTATTTTGTTCTTCAGGTACCTGCGAGGAAGAGGAACCGGCCCAAGTCGAGTGGAGTACGCGGCTAGGGTGGACCGAAAGATACAAGCATAGTGGTGGGGCATCTCCAATTGGCCTTGGAGAACTCCTTCCTGCTTTTATGGCCGAAAGGCCATTTAAGAGAGAGAGAGAGAGTGTGTGTCACGCGCTACCATTCTATGGATATCAGGCCCTAGAATACTACTCATGTAAGTCCATTAAAGTCTGAGCTCCATCTCCTTTTCTTATTGTTTCTCCCAGTCCTCTTTTAATTACTTTTGGATTTTTTTTTTAGGTTCCTCGTATGGAGGTGGAGCGATTGGCGAGCCATTCGTTTTCTCTCAGGGACACACTCATTTCCCAAACCTTATTTGCTCAAGTATGACTCTGTTTGAATGATGTTTCAATTTCAATGATGCATGTATGAATGTTATGAATGTTATGAATGATGTTGATTGTTATTATTTTTTGTAGGAATTTATTGCACTGTCACTCTCTGATGATAACCATACCCAGGCAAGATACTAGGAGGAGGTCACCGCGAATCAAGAACTTCAGCACCGAGTGGGTGAGCTAGAGTAACAATTGGATTCCACTCTGCATGAGAGGAGGAGTAAGCATAACCTGGATAACACACCACCACCTAAGACCAGCTACAAAGGGAGGAAGAAAATAGCTAGTTGGTGGCCCACCACAAAACCTGGGGATTCATGGAGTATCTCGATAACCAAGGGAAGAACTGATGAAGAGGATATAGACTAGTACTTTTCAGAGGACATGGAGTTCACATCTCACCCGATGGATGGCGATGGGCAGCCTTAGGTTTATTGCTTTTTGTTTTTGTTGGTTGATCTATTTTAGCTTTCGTTTTTGTAGCCTTGATATATTGGGGTTTGGATTATGGTTTGGTTAGATTTGACTTGTTTAGAATACAATGTTTGGTACTTTTGGGCCTTTGGGCTTTTGGCTTCGAATAAAATGAATGTTTAACTTGAATTACGTGTGACTTGATTTGAAGGATTTTTACAGGTTATGAACATGTTTGAACTGTTAAAATAGGCCTGAAATTTATAGAAAACAAAGCCAAGCTACCGGTGGTATGGCTCATATCGCCACCCATATGAAAATTCTGATTTGCTAACTAATATAGACAACATCGCGCGTGACCCATACCTCCAGTGGCTTTGAGACCGAAAGCACTATCGATTCCATTCATACCAGCGACGGCTTCGAGGCCCAAACAACCATCGATATCATTCATACCGCCAGTGACTTCATCGATATCGTTGGCAATTTCATTTCTTGAATTATAGATTTTGATTTTTTTCCTAATTTGAATCATGGAGAGTCACAACCAGTAGCTAAGAAGCTTTCTAAAAGCCCTAGGGGAAGCAGATTAGAAGACGTTGTACAAGTTCGGGTTTGGGGATTCCGATATGTGACTTAATGGCCGATTAGTACGGAATTCTTTCATGCGGCATTGACTTTTTAGGACCAGATGGATCATGTGTTCCATTTCTCGTCATTTGAGTTGTGCCTCTTGTTTGATGAGTTTCACGCTATATTGGGGATCCTGTGCCCCAAATGTGTGCCCTTGGCAATTTTAGAGTTCCTATTTGGTATAAAAGGCATGCTAAAACGACTGTGGAAGTTTATGTGCTGTGTGCGGCTTGTTGCACCATTCAGGTTGATTTTGCTTATTGGACCCATGTCATGGGGGCCTCCCCTGAGTTATCAGGCTAGCCAAGCCCCTGCTGAACACCAACGCCACCTCTATCGACTTGACTCTTTTCGGTGATCACTTTTTGCTGCTAAAGGTACCCTTTCTTACCAACTAAAGTCATTCACCTTTCCTCTTTCTCATTTGAAACTAATTTATAGGTGTGGCTAATGGAGAAGCTGAAGCTAAAACAAGAACTACGGGGGAACCCGAAGTACTACTTGCTCATACATCTTAGAGAAAGAGGGCTCGTGCCGGGGATTTTAATTGGATGATGGCTGATAGCTGGGTATCATCATTAGGGGATATGATGACTCGCAGATACAGTGGGTTAGTCCATGGTGGCGGATTTGAGACGTGGTTGTGGAGAGTTGGGCATCTTGCATTCAGTTGCTAGGTTTGTAGAGGATTGCCTACTATTCCCCAGCCTATCTACAATGTTAGTATGGCTGATGATAATGGGTTTTGACTGGGTTATTGAAAAGCATAGCGGTGTCTACAAGGCTAACTAGGTGGCCCACATTTGAGAGTAATGGGGAGAGGGAGGCTCTCTTTGAGGTTTTGGATTACGATCAAATGGAGAATACCGATACTGATGAGCATTATAGGGAATGTCTTGAAGAGACCAAGCGCCTGTGCACTCAAGCCTAGTGGTTGTGGGCCCGCTTGGAGGGGGAGCATGCTGAGCAGCGTTTTGAGCCATTTCATACGACCACTTTGCGGAGCATTGCGAGGCACTATGATAATGATGCTGGGTGTTCGATGTGGGACTCACACTTATCAGTCTTTCGTTAGTTCTATCTTTTGCATAGCCTGTCGTGGTGATACCTATCGAACTTATTTTTATTTGTATTTTTCTGTGCTTATTTTTGCCTGGGCCGCCCTTTGTCGGGTTTTCAATCCAGTAGACTTATTTTTTACTTCTGCATAGACCTTACTTTTTTTAGTCTATCAGAATTATTTGTCTTTTATTACTTTTGCTATTTAATTTTTTATTGTGCACTCATCGAAACAACAAGAACCCGGCAATACTATTTACTTTAGATGTTTTTTGGCCTTGTGGATGCGTTGATTCACTTAAACATAAGCATTTGGTATTCAGCAAAAAGATACTTTTATTAAACGAAGTAAAAAAAGTACATGATGTTTGTAACCATTCCTATTGACTTAATATCTGGCGCTAACCAGCCTATACTAGTTTTCTAGTAGGCGCTCTCTCTTTCCTCACTGCACTATTTTTTGCCTAGACCGCCTTTTTGAGTTTGCATTCTAGCAGGTTGCCATAAATGACACCCTAACTTTTGCCTGGCTGGTTTGTAGAATACCAATCATCGGGTTTTGCCCCTATCGGTGGAAGACTGAAAGGCGAGTGATTTATTACATTTTTTTGTTTACCGATTTTCTGATTTATTTCTTTTGGTTGATATGGTAACACTTAAGCCTATCTTGGTTCATAGAGTTCACAAACACTTTCCCATCAATGTCCATAATCTTGACTGCCCCTTTATTGAGCATCCTTTTGATTACATACGACCCTTCCCAATTAGGTCTAAACTTGCCCCTCGCATTAGTGGTGGAAGGTTTCAACTGCATAAGCACTAAGTCTTCGGCCTTTAAGGTGAACTTTTGGTATCTGACCCTGCTATTGTAAGCTTGAGCCATACATTGCTGATACATTTGGAGATTATCTAGGGCATTGAGCCTCTACTAGTCCATCATGTTCAACTGTTCAAATCTTACCCTAGTCCACTCGGATTCCTCTAGCTTGGCTTCTAACGCAACCCTTAGTGAACTTACTTGAGTCACGATAAGCAAAACAGCTTTCATTCCGTAGACCAAGGAGAACAGAGTTTGACTGGTCAAGGTTCGGACACTCATGTGACAACCCAATCTCTATTGCCGGCTATCATTTTGGAGAGGATCTTCGTTACTAATTTCTTTGCCGCCTCAACAGCGCCATTGGCTAATGGTCTATATGGAGAAGATCTATGGTGTTCAATTCTATATTTATCGATCAGTTCAGCGGTTGCCCATTGAAACTATTCCCCGTTGTCCGAGACTATATAGTGTGGCAATCCACACCGAGTGAATATGTGCTTTTCTATGCATTTGGCCGTCTTCTTGGTGGTGAAATTGGTGTAGGATTCACCCTCTACCCATTTAGAGAAATAGTCTATAGCCACCACAATGAACTTGTGCCCGTTCCTCGATAAAGGTTGAATTTCACAAATGATGTCTGACCCCCACGCCGAGAATGGTCAAGGAGTATATAAATGACGGAACTTGGTGGGTGGTAGGTGTTGTAGATCCCCATAAATCTGGCAGTGGTGGCACCGTTATACTTGGGTGATGCAATCGGCCATCAAGGTGAGCCAGAAAAATTCCAACCGCTATATCTTCTTTGTGAGAGCAAGGCCATTCATGTGGGGGCCACAGTCACTAGCATGGACCTGATCAATCACCCTTTAGCTTCTGTCTCTGTTAAGCAATGAAGAGACCATCCACTATCTAGAAATGGACCATGAATGATCTTAGAGTGGAACAATTTGAGTCAAATGATTCTGAAGGATATTGTCCGTGTTGGAGAAATAGGACAATGTTGGAGTACCAACATGGCTCGGTGGAGATGGTGAAGACTTGTTGAACGAGAGGGGCTTGATAGGAGAGTTTGGTTGATAGTAGAACCAAAGGACAGATGGGTTGGTGTTGGGGGCCTTCCCACAATGAAGCCAGGGTAGAAAGAGAGTCAGCCATTTGGTTGTCATCCCGAGGTACATGGCGGTATAAGCAAGATTGGAACTTTTTGGATAAGCTTTGAACAACTATGATGTAGGAGCGAAGGGATTCTTCTTTGATTTTCCAGTCACCGACAACCTGGTGAATGACAAGAGCAGAATCCCTAATTATAGATGCAGTTTCTGGCCCTTACTTGTAAGAGAGCTTTGAGACCAAACAAACAAGCTTCATACTCGGTGCCATTATTAGTGACATCAAATACCAAGCGTTTAGATAGTGGAATGATTTCATTATCCAGTGTGACGATAATGACACAAAGACCAGCTCCTCTTGTATTCACAACCCCGTCAAAGTACATAGTCCACACACGCTCAGGGGTGGTGATGGCATTGATCTATTCACCAGGAAGCACCAAGTTCTCGACATAATTGGAGTCAAGAGCTTGATTGGCAAAAAATTTGGCAGCGGCGCTGTTAGCACAGGTCCGTTCCAAACCGATGAGGAATGATGCCTATTTTATTTAGCGATCAGACAAATGAGTCAAAAGGGACAGAATTGTCATCCAAAATCCAAAATTTAAAAATCCACTTTCTAGGGAAGCTCTGATTTAGCATTTTCTACTGAAAGATCAAAAAGTCAAAGTTTGGTCAAACATAAGTAATCATCCCGCCGGGTAATTACCTATCTATAGTAAAAAATCAAATCTTACTTAGATCAAGCCAGATTTTACGGGATCTGATATAAAATCTTGTCAGATAGGTAACTACCCCGCCGGCTAATTACCACCCTATTATAAATACGGGGTCACCCTCCTCATTTTTTAACAGAGACTAAAATTTTTTAGAATTTCCAAAATTACCTTTGTGTCCTTTTTCAGTTCCGGGAGTCCAAAAAGCCCCAAAACTTTGTCAAAACACTTCCAGATTTGAGCTTCATCACCTACACTCCGTATAAGCTCAGTCTCCGGTCTTTGTATATCAAGATCCCACAGTGATCTTAGGTCTAAAAATGGCCTAAATTTTATATTTCTTGTCAAAATAATCCAAGATTATAGCCATAACTTGGGTTAAACCTATTTTCCAACGAAATCCCAATCCATGACAACTTCGGTCCCATATCGGCTCTCAAGTCATCCTCGACATACGAAAAGGTAAATTGAGGGTAATCGGCCCTAAAGCCCAGCTTTAAAATTCTTTTTTATTACATTATTATTGCACATTGCATTCCACTACTCTGGTTAAGTAAGCCACTAGAGCCACTTAAACTGTAATATATGAAAATAAGCTCGTAGGTATGGATAAAACAACTACAATGTGAGGAAACTCTACCCGAGTTTCCGGGCCAAGACCCAGACACTATCATTACACTGCCGAAATCTCGATAGAAAACATCAATTTATTAAGCCATTATAATGCGTGTTTTATTTCTTGAATTTAATTCTTAAATAAAGCCGTTGTAATGTAGAATTTATAAAAAATTCCAAAGTTCCAAAATTAATCCAAACAATTTGAACAATATGAGTAACTATTATGTCTTAACTTAGAATCTTATTTTCTTTTCGGTATAAAAATCCCATTTCAGATCAGTATACCAAAATTCCCATTAAAGCTGAACCGGGGTGGCGACTCTATTTTTTTTTAAATAAAGTAAAAATGCTTTACTGTAAAAATATATTTTCTCAATAATATGTGTAAATATATTTCTCAATATAATCACATTTTTTGCTTATAAAGCCACCACATTTAAGCGAACTAGATTTTCTCAAACCAAACCAAACACTGCGATTTCCTCAAACTGCACCAAATCGCGCCCCGCGCACCGCACCCCACGTGCATGAACCTGTTGAAAATATTTGCCCGCTCACAGTGGCGACTCTGCTAGGGAGAGAATTCTTATAGAAACCTAATTTTTAAGAAAATTCTTTCTTTGACATAATAATTTTAATATTGTTCAAATTAAAATTTGGAATTACGGAATATGTGGTAATTTCAGCATTGCACAATTTTTAGGACTGCATAGCATCTGCATTCTTTACCCCAAGCCAATTTTGGTGTCTTTAGGTGAAGTATCTCCAAGTTCGCATAGGGCTTGAGGGGTATAGATCCAATCACACCCCTTGCATAACTCACGAGGACCTTGTTGGCTTAAGTGCAAGACTACCTAACGTATATTATATGTGGAAAAGTTTCCTTTGGTTCGCTTAGGGCCACTGGGACTCGTTACATAAAGGCGCAAGGTACCCCAATCGAACCCAATCCTGAGACCAAAACCTGCATATAGATGAACCATAGACACTTTCTCATAGGTCTACCCAAAAAAAACCTTGAGTGTAATTGAGAGGACTTCATTAAGTCCCCCGTTCACTTTAAAGCAAAGTAACCCAAATGGAGTTAAAAGGGCAGTAGGCACGATATAACCATTTGCTACATGTGCGGGTTTATTAAATATAAATAAAATAAAAATGGACATCATAAACATCATGATTTTGTGTAAACTAACCACATCTTTATGCAACCTTGACATTAGTGTGTGCCATGCCATTTCATTCCCTTAGCCACACGAACCTAGGCTCAACCAGTGAGCCAAAATAACTGAGACTAGTGAGTCCACCTAGGCTCAGCCCTTGAGCCAAAATTAACCGAGACCAGTAAGTCCACCAAAGCTCAGCCCGTGAGCCGAAGTCATCAAGACTAATAACATTGTCTAAGCTCAGCCCATGAGCCGAGAGATGTCAAAACCTTCTGTGTGACCCTAGTGTTAGCTCACCTCTTGGACTAATGAGTCAAAACCTTCGAGTGACCCTAGTGTCAGCTCACCTCTTGGACCAACGAGTCAAAACATTTTTAGTGACCCTAGTGTTAGCTCACCTCTTGGACCAATTAGTTAAAACCTTTTGAGCGACCCTAGTGTCAGCTCACCCCTTGGACCAATTAGTCAAAACCCTTTGAGTGACCCTAGTGTCAGCTCACCCTTGGACCAATATGTCAAAATCCTCTGAGTGACCCTAGTGTCTACTCAACTATTAGACCAATGAGTCAAAACCCTCTTAGTGCCCATTGTCTCAGCTCACACCTTAGACCAATGAGTCAAAACCTCTGAGTGACCCTATTGTTAGCTAACCCCTTGGGCTAATGAGTAAAAACCTTTTGAGTGACCCTAGTGTCAGCTCACCCCTTGGACCAATGAGTCAAAACCATCTGAGTGTCCCTAGTGTCAGCTCACCCCTTGACCAATGAGTTAAAACCCTTCGAGTGAATCTAATGTCAGCTCACCCCTTGGACTAATGAGTCAAAACACTCTACATGACCTTAGAGTCAGCTCAGCCCTTGGACCAATAGGTCAAAATCCTTTGAGTGACCCTACTATCAGCTCACCCCTTAAACTAATGACTCAAAACCCTTTGAGTGACCCTAGTGTCAGGCCACCCCTTAGACCAACGAGTCAAAACCCTTTGAGTGACCCTAGTGTTACCTCACCTCTTGGACCAATAAGTAAAAACCCTCCGAGTGACCCTAGTGTTAGCTCATCCCTTGGACCAATGAGTCAAAACCCTTTAGGTGACCCTAGTGTCAGCTCACCCCTTGGACCAATAAGTCAAAACCCTCTGAGTGAGCCTTGTGTCAGCCCACCCCTTGGAGACCAATGAGTCAAAACCCTCTGAGTGACACTTAGGTCAGCTCACACCTTAGACCAACGAGTCAAAACCTCTGAGTGACCCTAGTGTTAGCTAACCCCTTGGGCTAATGAGTCAAAACCTTTTGAGTGACCCTAGTGTCAGCTCACCCCTTGGACCAATGAGTCAAAACCCTCTGAGTGACCCTAGTGTTAGCTCACCTCTTGGACCAATGAGTCAAAACCCTTTGAGTGAACCTAGTGTCAGCTCTCCCCGTAGGCTACTGAGTAAAAACACTCTTAGTGTCCCAAGTGTCAGCTCACCCCTTAGACCAATGAGTCGAAACCTTCTGAGTGACCCTAGTGTCTGCTCACCCCATAGACAAATGAGTCAATACCCTCTGAGTGACCCTAGTTTCAGCTCACCCCTTAGACCAATGAGTGAAAACCCTTTAAGTGACCCTAGTATCACCTCACCCCTTAGACTAATGAGCCAAAACCCTTATAGTGACCCTAGTGTAAGCTCACCTCTTGGACCAATGAGTCCAAACCCTCTTAGTGACCCTAGTGTCAGCTCACCCCTTGGACCAATGAGTCAAAACCCTCTGAGTGACCCTAGTGTCAGCTCACCCCTTGGACCAATAAGTCAAAACCCTTTGAGTGACCCTAGTGTCAGCTCTCCTCTTGGACCAATGAGTCTAAACCCTTTGAGTAACCCTAGTGTCAGCTCACCCCTTGGACTAATGAGTCAAAACCCTTTAAGTGACCCTAGTGTCAGCTCACACCTTAGACCAATGAGTCAACTTGCCTTTGACCAATGAGTAAATTCATCCATGGGCTATTGGGTCAAACATGACTTGAGCCCCTAGTCTTTGCACCGCGTGTTTATGATGTTCCCCGAATATCACAGACCACCTTCGTCGATTGCTCATCGAGTAAGTGGCACATACCTAACCCCTTATTATTTGTACATATTTACTCACTCAGTTACTCACTCATTGATGCATCCATTCATGCTTCCTGATAGGCCAAGGTAAATGAAGCTTAGAGCCACCTCCAGTGCCCTTACTAACACTTGATCATTTGCATCTTCTAGTTGGTAATGAGAAAAGAGGAGGCTAAGATGTATTACGGAAAGCCCAAGAGTCATACCCCCACCACCAATCAAATCTCTTGACGGATCCTTCTCTGACCCAAAACTCGAAACCGCAATGGCAGATGATGATGTAGTTGGATAGTTCCTCAGAAGGATCCTTGATGCTCCGGAATTTTGTGATATTTGGAAAAGACTAAGTGTTGCTAATGCTCAGAAAACCCAAGAGCAAGAGATGGATATAGCAACATTAAAGCCAAAAATGGTAGACATGGAGAAGCTATCCCCGACTAAAGATAAATATGTTGCTCCCTCCATCGAGCAGTATTTGGATATTGATAGATTCTCGCCAAAAGAGTCAGAAACCCTCCTGACTAACTTTGTAATGCCTTACATGGCCCCATATGCTGGTATTGGCCCTCCTCACACACCTGCGGAATGTTATCTTTGAATTATGACTAGAATGAACATCCCTAAAGTTTATATAGTTAATCTGTTCCAAGCTACTTTACGAGGCCTCGCCTTTGAGTGCTACATGAGGTTGCCAACGAACTTGAAATCTTATTGGAGAAAGCTATGCTCACCATTCCTGGAGATTTATGCCTTTGATCTGAAGGTCAAGGCTACCTCCTAAGACCTTGAAAGAATAAAACAACGACTAAATGAGTCCTTCGAGGAATTTTACCTGAGGTGGATAGATGTTCGAGTACTTGTAACCGAGGCACGGGACCAAGATGCCCTTATAGTGAAGCTCATCAAAGGCTCAAGCATGAAATACCGCAATGAAATGAAAATGAAAAGGTTCGACACCTTCAATGATGTGGTAGACTATGCCAAGAGACTTGTAAAGTATCAAGAAGAAGATCGAGCAAAGAAGCAAGAACAATAAGCTTATACTAAACCTCGATACTGGGAAAAGGGCGGATCCTCCAAGCAAGGCAATTATGAGTCCCCAAAGGCCCCAACCAAAGTATAGCAGCCACTTAGGTGCAAACTCACCAATCTATCTCCCCATGGGTAGAATCACTATCATAGGTATTCACCAAATTGAGAAAATCTAAACAACTCCAGAGCATTAAGACATTTGTTCCACCTACCGTAGTAGACAGAGATAAATTTTGTGCTTATCACGTAACCAAAGGGCACCAAACCAGGGAATGCGCCCTACTGTTAAAAGATCTGCAACATAAGATAGGTGATGGGAGAATGAAATAACCTGAGAAGAAACCTAGCACTCAGACTAATCCCCTACCAAACTTCCAAGCTATGGTAAACGCCATCGGTATTCATATAGAAGCTGACAAATATGGTATCGATGTAACGGACAACTTCTAGCATGACCTAGGATGGAGGGACTATATGATGTTTGACAATATGGATATCATCTACATGGTAGACTAATACATCCTGAGAATGAGGAGAGAAGGGCTAGATCAACATCAAGTGCCACCACACCTCTTGTACCGAGGAGACTCCAACCCGAATGAACATGTGGAGGAATTCCTTCAGTTTATGCACGAATAGGGAATAGCTATGATGGGTATTGCCATTCAATTCCATAGATTTTTAGAAGGCTCGACCATGGACTCACATGATGCAATGTCACTAAAAGGACATTAGAACTGGTACTTTGTGGAGAGATCTTTCCTCCACTACTTCAGGGCATCTCAACCATACCCGGATGAAATTTGCTGGTGGCTAGCACCATAGGTGGACTAGTATAATTCCGGCTTACAGGATATCCCTCCTTCACAACCTCCTATATACACTCCCCCGGATTATATAAGTCTAAACTATGTCAGAACACGCATGCTCGAATTTGGGAGCTCCTCTGGGGCAACACAGCGAGTAACCCAAAAATTGTACGATCTTGAATAGGAATGGAACAGCCATGAAGACTAGCAAAGGTACCTCAGCCTGAATCTAGATGAGGGTGCTTGAGACCCGTTTGGAGAAATTCATTCTAACACTATAGCATATGGTACCCATTGGAGGAAACATTTACCAATATACCAACCGTAGTGTCTAAATTCCGTAAAGCCATAGGAGAAGTCGAGGCAAGAATGAATCCTAAGGAAGATCTCAAAGAAGATCCCGAGGAAGTTCCTGAGGAGGAGCCTGAGGAAGATCCTAAGGAAGACCCCGAAGAGGATCCATAAGAAAATTCTGATGATGATATTCTAGCTCAGCATGGCCAAACTGGGTTTTTTAGCCACAACCTTTCAAAGATTCAGATGAGGAAGTGGAAGAATTTGTGGACTCCAATGAATCAAATCATAAAGATGAAAGTGAAGTAGATAAATTGGGGTATGAATCAGAATCCTTTTCAAATGACGAGCTAAATCATTTACCAGGAGATTTCGAGTAAGAGGCTCCCTTCCTCAATGGCATGATGGTTGATTATGATGGTGTCGAGAGCTACACCTCCTCTCTAGAGAATGACTTCACAGATGCCTTATGCTCTGCAGTAAGTGATGATTTTGGAGACTTTATAGACTTTGACTCAGGCAGCAACCATATCAATAATATGATTCGAGATGAGGGGTAAGAACCCTCAGGGGAGTATATCAGGGGTAAGAACCCTATTTAGGCAAGGTTTACCCCATATTCTTTGATAGAAGCACAAGGCCACGTCCTCACATCCATGAATTCATGCAAATGATAAATGACGGATACATTCACTACACCAATTGACCCAAAAGGTTCTGCAGGACTCTCCGAGAAAAGGCAGTCGTTTAGGATAAAGGGCTAACATTTTACTGGAAACCATTCTACAACATTTTAGTTAAGCGGTTCATCAAATACTTCACATGGGTCGACCTACTCGAAAACTCAAATCCAAAGTTAGATAGGCATGAAAACCCCTCACGCTACTGGGAGTGGGAAGCAACCAGCGCTATCTGTCTGACATCAATGGAATCAACCCGAGAATACCCATTATATATGAATAAATATAATGACAAGCAAGTCACCTATGATGATGCACCAAGCATGTTTGATGAAGGAGGACCAACTGACGTAGCATCCTCATCTATCCACATGATCAGACAAGAATCCAACCCTATCCTGTGTCAAATTCTACAAGAGACCCCTGTCATTCTAGAAAAGCAGCATGAAAAGGTTCCTTTCTTGTAGTGGTCGTTTACCGCCAAAGCACCAGATCCTATAAACAAGCTTATTGACTTGGGAAAGATACCACTCGTTTAGGATTTCAACAAGTTTGAGTTCTTCAAACCAACAAACTCACCAACCTGAGTAGTCAGTCCTATCACCAGAGGAGAGAAAGTAATTGGATCATTAGCCCCAACTACACCAAGAGCTGAGCCCGTTGCACCTCTTTTGTTAAGCCCTCAGAACTGATTGAAAGCCCCATTATGGATCAACTAAAGGCCACTACAGGCTTGCTATCATTAGAAAGCTGATGGAAATTGAAACATCTCCCCTAGCATCACCAGAATAGGACTGCGCACTACTCAATAGCGAGACTATCACTGTTATCCCCGACATCGTCTTCTCAAGCTTGGATTTACCCGATGAAGGCATTCATAATAATAAGGCTCTCTACTTGAAGGCTAGTTTTTTCAGGTGCATTAAACCATCTATAATGTCAACGATCGCTCTTCACCAAATGTCTATCCTAAGGATATTCTGCCAATCCTAGGACTAACCGAGAGGGACTTGAAGAAATCCACCACAATCATCAAGGCCTACGATAACTCTAAGAGGACTGTCATTGGTATATTCAAATTAGCAGTTACTATTAGCAAAGTCTCATCTATAGTACTTTTCACGGTCATAGATATCCCGATAACCTTCTTTATGCTACTCGGACGGCCATGGTTCCACGCTCTAGGAGGAGTTCCATCCACTCTTAACCAGAAAATCAAGATCCTATTCTGCAAAAAGATCGTCACTCTAGAGGCTAATGAGGCATCAGTGGTGGCAGCACTAAAAATGGGTGAAAGCCACATGAAAGGATTTACCACAACCATAATTGGGCAAGAATTAAATAAGCAATTAGAGGTGCACTAGGGCCCATGGATTCGGGGATACATGCAAAAGCACCACACTCCTAGCTAGGGACTAGGTGCCCATGAATATGGAATGCCAACCTTCAATATAGGGGTAGGGGAATGGAAGCCCACAGGACTCGGTTACACAGGCCCTAGAAAAATCGCACACAAGACGGTCCTTCAGGAGAAATCACAACCGCCCTACAATAGGGCACCTGAGCCTATCACTCACTTGGGAAAGATGGTTCTGGGATTTAAGAATTTCTTAGATATGGTCAGCTACATTAAGCGTGCTAGAGGTTTCTTAACTTGCATGTTGAAAGGAGTAAGTCATTAGCCAGATGCAAGGGCAATCCCAGGTCAGATCAAGTTTGATAAAAAGATGTACCCAAAGAAGATCAAGAAGCTGAACAAAGACGAGGAGATCCTTGACACCCTAGCCAAACACCTTTAAGCGCAACTCAAGATAGTGGATGAAGCGAAGGGCAAGGGAGGTAACATGAGACAAACCATCATGGACATGGTCACAACTATAAAAGGCAAGGTGAAGGTATAAGAGGAAGATGACGAGGACATCCTATTAATGCTGGCTGCCATAGGAGAATCATCTGCTACAGAGTTAGACCTTACCAATCAGGATGAGTCTTTTGTTTCAGTTTCAAGTTTGTTTGAAAAGAATAATGTACTTTGTGATGATAATAAGATGAAGAACTTTACTTATTTGGATTGTGTTTTTGACTACGATTCCATGCATCTATTCAAGCATTCATCTAGCATTTTTAACATCAATAATGATATTACAAAAGCAATTAACTTAAATACGGAAGATGATCAAAAAACGGTATACATTTCCAATCAATTGCCCATCGAGCAAAAGAGAAAATTGATAAAAGTATTGAAAAATCACATTTTAGCCTTTGCTTGCTCTTACAAAGATATACCAGTCCTTGATCGGCACATCGCCGAGCACAAGATCCCCATGGACCTAAAAATTTGGCCAGTGAAGTAAATGATGCAAAGCATGCGCCAGAATGGGCAGAAAAGGTTAAAGTAGAAGTAGCCAAGTAGATCAAGGCTAATATGGTTGAGGTTGTCGAATACCCCACTTGGCTATCCAATGTAGTTCCTGTACCCAAGAAGAATGGTGTCGATCGAGTTTGCATTGACTTTAGGGACTTGAATAAGGCCACCCCTAAAGACAATTTCCCACTACTGTACATTGATGTTCTGGTAGACAGCGCAGCAAGAGAAGCCATGTATTCCTTTAGGGATAAATTCTTCGGATATCACCATATCCTCATGAACATAATAGACAAGTTCAAGACCACGTTCTTCTCAGAATAAGGGGCCTACTATTTTAGAGTAATGCCTTTCGGACTCAAAAATGCAGGGGCAACTTACTAACGAGCACTCATAACATTGCTACATGACCTGATCCATAAAGAAGTCAAGGTCTTTATAGGCGACATGCTTATGAAATCCGCCACGCTAGAAGAGCACCCGATAATGTTAAAGTGGTTCCTCATAAGGATAGAGAAATACAATCTTCATCTCAACCCAAAGAAATACATATTCGGCATCACGTTAAGCAAGTTACTGAGGCACATGGTTAGCAAGAGAGGCATAGAGATGGATCCTAATAAGGCTGACACCATCAGGGAAATGCTTATGCTAAAAACCAAGAAAGAAGTCAGAAGTTTCTTTGGGTCCATACAATACGTTAGTCACTTTATAGCTAGGTTGACCACCACATGCAAGCCTATCTTTAAGCTCTTGAGGAAATAGCAGCCAATAGAGTGGAATGACCAATGTCAGAAAGCCTTTGATAAAATTAAAGCTTAATTAATGAACCCTCCAGTGCTGAAGCCATCAATTCTCCAAAAGCCACTCATTCTCTACTTAGCAATAGAAGAGACATTAGTGGGGGCCATATGGTTCAGGAACACAAAGATTAGAAAGAACACGTGGTTTATTACCTTAGCAAGAAATTTCTAGAATGTGAAACCTGAGACACCATCGTGGAGAAAACTTGTTCCGCCAGGGTCTGCCTCTCCAAGAAGCTCAGGCATTACTTCCAATCATATAGTATCTAAGTAGTTACAAAAGTGGATTCAATGAAATATTTGTTCCAAGCTTCCTCATTAACTGGAAAACTGGCCAGGTGGCTCTTGCTACTGTCAGAATTTGATATCGAGTATGTCACTAAGAAGACCATCAAAGGTAGAGCAGTGGCTAAATTTCTAGCAAATCAACCACTCGAGGGAAGAGAACAGGAAAACCTAGAGTTTCCTAACAAACGTCTCATAATCACTTCAGAGAATCCTAAAAAATGGACCATGTTCTTCGATGGTGCCGTTAACAAGCGAGGGGCTGGTTTGGGGGTCATCATCATAGTGCTTGATGGGGCACTCATACCTCTATCAAAGCGACTAGAGTTTCTCACCAAAAACATCGGGGAAGAATATGATGCCTGTTTATTTAGGATGTCTGCCCTAATCACTTTCAGAGCGGGTAAGGTAAGAATCATTAGCAATTCAGCTTTTGTCATCAAGAATGTCACAGGCGACTGGGAATTAAAGAAAAATCCGTTAGACTATACTTAAAGGCTATATAGAGAAAAGCCACAATGTTCAGCGAATGTGAATTCTGCCAGATGCCCCGTGAGGAAAATCAAATGGTAGATGAATTTGCCACTCTGGCCTCTATATGAGAAGCGCCCCAAAAGCAGCCAATCAAGCCTCTTATTATGGAGACAACCTGAGCTCCGTATTTTTTCCACATGATAAATGATGCCATAAGTAAGGAAGAACCCTAGTTTGCTGACATTGACAAGTTTATTGATAGTGGTGAATTTCAGGTGGAGGCTATGGATTCTGACAGAAATAAGCTAAGGAAGCTTGCAGTGTAGTTCTACCTAGTTAAAGGAGATATGTTCAAGAGGTCCTCTAATGGCCTATTGTTAAAATGTCTAGCTCGGTAGGAAGTTGAAAGGGTAATGAAAGAGGTACATTTGGGAGACTACGGTCCACACATGAACGGTGTCATGATGGTAAAGAAGATCCAAAGAATGGGATACCTTTGGCTAACCATGATAGCTAATTGTATTCAAGAAGCAAAGACTTTCCATACTTGTCAGATATACGGGGATATGAGCCACTTACCTCCATCAACTTTGCAAAGCTTGACAACGCCTTCGCCATTCCCAGCCTGGGGCATTGACATCATCATCAAAATAAGACCATCTTTGACCAATGGCTAATGCTATCTTCACCTGTCGAGGAGTAGGGATGTTCAAAATAGCAATGAAATCTTCAAACATTGGGCATAGTTCTATACTACCCGAATGAAACACCCGATCAATTGGATCCTACAATGCGCATATCGCTCTAAGAAGTCTGGAATTTATAGAATTGTCAATATAGTACATGATATTCCATAATCCGAATGATTTCACCTTCGTCCATTCCTGTTCACCCAGATGTTTTAGGAATTGTCTTAGTTCTACACTATAGAAGCCCATTGTTCAATTGAGTTTGAAGAAATGAAGAAAATTATAGTCTGTTGAAATCAACACCGGTATCGGTATTAGTGAATATAGTACCACTATCCCCTAACCTCTACCATTATCTATACTATTCATTCATGGACCTTTACAATATGGGTATCGGTATTATGGAGCAGATCAGTTAATTGTACTATAAAAATCAAGAAAATTTGACAAAAAAATTTGTAAAAAAAAGTTTCTATACATTAGGGAAAAATTTTATACAGTAATAACATGTCAAATGTTCTGAAAAGAAGTGTAAATATGAGAAAATGAGTCATCTACAAAAAAGGAACCACTAGAATCCAATCCCTCTAATCCCTCAGACTCCCTAGCTGCTCCATGCTTAATTGGATCAGTAAGCCACTTTGAGCGAAAGTTTATCAAGTGCTCTGTGTTCGCCTTATGAGCCTCAGCCCTAGCAATGGGGCTCCTAGCCTCCTCCTCACTCCAGCCAATCTCTCAACCATATCCTCTAAAGCTAACTGCAAGTCCAAGGAAATCATGCATCATTCATTTTAGACTTGATCATGCATCATACACAGTAATATTTTAGCCGATTTAGATGCTTTACCTTTACAAGGGGTCACTGATTAGAAAGGAGATCACAAGAGACTTATAGCTCCTAGCCAACTACTCCACTATAGCCCGGGGAACCTATAAATCAAAACCAAAAGTCAGAATTCAATGGAAGCTCAAAATCAAAGGAAACAATTTTTCAAAAAGATTAGAATCTTACATGAGTAGTGTCAGCTAGCACGAAGTCCAACTTATGAGTTGACAGAGGGAGTCCTCAAGTCATCTATCTTATTGGTCCCTGTGAGGGTCTCTATAAGGTTAGAGGGGGTCAATGACCCTTTTTTGAGGAATAAATAGACTTTAGAAAGTTTTAGTGTAGCGTGTTTGATTATGATCCGGATGATGGATTCAGATGATGTAGCTATGATAATATAATGCAATAAATAAAGAGTTAAGAAAATCAAACACAAAAGATTTGATCCTAGTTCGGCCCTGCCTACTCGAGTCCCCAGAGTTTCCTTCCTCTAATCTTTTCCATTAGTGGATTCTTTTCCAACTGGCAGGAATAAAGCCTTGCAACTTATCTCTGGATGGTAACCCCTTCTGGATTTAGGATATACCACCAGAAGCACCAACTCCTAGCTAAGTCCTTTAGACTTTAGTACGATATACCACTTAGACTTCTACCCCGAATCTAAGCTGAGTCCTACATATGGGATCCCACTTGAAGCACCAACTTTAAGTTGTCTCCCAATCTCACAACTCACCCAAGTTGGAGATCCTCACACTCTTGTTTTCACAAAGGTTTTGGTTTTGGATTTCCTTAAGTTTATAACTCACTTAGGAATCCTTACAATAATTTGGAATTGTTTGATTCTTGGAGGGATTGTAAACCAATTAAATGCATGTGCTTTGTTACTTGTCTATGTAAACCAAACAACCAACCTTCTCATATGGTGAAGCTTACCTATTATGGGCTTCTATCATAAATGTAGCCGTTGTGGGGTGTTGAGCTTGCATTAAATCTTCACCCTTGATTAGGTTGTATGTGGTGCTTCCGGAGTAGTTGATCAATCCGTTAGATAGTAATTTGACCCCATTTGATTTCTTGAGATTGAAGCTAAAATGATTTCGGTGATTGTTTTCCTTTTCTGGTAGTGTTTCACCAACTTTTATACCAGTAACTTTTTTGTGTGAGCTCATTGGTCTAAGTGAAAAAGTTTTTTAACTTTTTGAGTCCGGTGTGAGTACTTTTGTCCTTTTATCTGAAAAGAGCAAGCTATCCCTTTTATCTTCTTCATACGGAAAGGATCTTTGACTACGTATACAAAAATGGTGGAGGGAAAAGCTGTCTGTGAAACTTTTCCCTTTGTCTTAGTATCTGAGACTTCTGGATGCTTTTAGACTCATAATCTCCGGATCTGTCTTCTTCTAGAGATAGTGCAATCAACTCTTCTAGATGCTAATTTTTGAATGATTAAAGTTTATTTCCTTTCCAAACTTTATCCTGATAGTTCTGATGTATGCTTAGGCACTTGATGTCCTCAATGGATGACCTTATGGTTGGATCATGTCCGAATGTTTCCATTTGGATTTAGGAGATTATGTTTTTGTTTCTTTCAAACTTGATCCGGCTATTTTAGTTCAATTTTATGATCTGAATCATTATTTCCTAATAATCTCCCCTATCTAATGGAAACAAAAACCTAAGTCAACTAAGCATGATGAAGGGGGTATATGATCTAATAATGATTTTTTATACTTAGTCATTTACAGTTACTCCCCCATAGTTCTAGCATCCTAACTCCCCTAACATTTTTCAGTTCTAGCTTCTAAGTTTGTTTTAGTACAATTACAGATTGTACTTTAGAAGTAGTTTTTGAGAATTAAATTGTTTCAACCTATATACGTCTATTGTTAACAATAGTTAACATCAATGAAGTTCTGGATTACAAAATACAGAAATATATAATATTGAATCTAGCTATTACAAGATTTTACAAAATTATAGCTATTCTAATTCCCACCGGATGGTCCTCCTTCCTTTTCCTTGCCCTTGCCAAATCCAGATCCTTGTTGACTTGTTAGACTTATCTCCCCCTTTTGTTTGCAGCTTGGGGATTGATTACCATATAGGTTTCATTATCTAAGGCTTCTTGCCAAGCTTTTGAATATATAGAGTAGTCAAAATTACCTTTGCTCCTCTCCGCTATGATTTGATCAACTGTTGCCCGAGTTAGGTAATAGGGCCAGATTGTTTTCTTGAGTTGAGTATAGGCCTGTTTGACTCCAGGAAGGATGTGAAGCACAAACTCTTTTATCCTTTTTGTCAAAGTAAGGGCAGAGAACCTTTAGCAGAGTTGTCACTCCTTCTTGACCAATGAATTTGGAATCCCCATTGTCTTAGACCAAGTTATGGAGACTGGAAGGAGTTGGCTCTCCAAAATGGATGGCGCAGACGATGATTTGGTTAGTGATGAGTTATTAGTTTCGATTTGTACGAGAGTTCTTTCTTCACTGATTCCTCTTCGGATATTATGAATGGTTTTTGATTGGAGCTTTACTTCTTTTATGACTGAGGCTTTGCAGTCATTAATTATGTTCTCTAGTCCGGCCAATCGACTGCCCATCTCTTCACCCAACTCATCCAGCATCTTCTCTTAGATCTGGGGGAGAGATTCATCCAGAAAATTTTCAAGTATTCCCTGGACTAGTTGATGTTCTATACCCATTTTCTGCCATGATTTTTGACATGTTTTGAAACTTGAAATCTATGTATGCCTCTATTTCATCTAATAGCTTGCAAGAGGAGGAAGTAATCTTATCAAGCACTATTCAACGGTTGTTTGATGCCACGGTGTTGGCTTGATCAGCAGTCCAATTAGCTATGGTTACACCATTCTTAAGCTCAGATATTTTTGGATTTATTTTGGACAAGGAGGCTTCTACTATTGCACTAGGAGAAGGGAAATCTAGAACTTTTTCTTCCATTTTCTACACTGATTGCTTGATTTCTCCCAACTCTTGCTTTAAGTCTTTTCAACTATTTGTAAATGTCTATAGATGTTTTGGAGACTCTATTTGACATATTCTTCCTCATTCTATTCAAGAGCAGCTTGTTGTAATAGTTTAAGCGCGACAGTGAATTTGGCTTGTTTGGTATTGCCGACATGAATTTTTATGGGACTAGTAACTTGAAGACATTTGTCTCCGGATGAGCTAGAGGAGTCATCTTCGGAACTAGAACTGCTTCTAGAGGGCTTATTTTCTTCTGCCTTATCACTTATTGTAGAGCTTGAGCTATTACCTTTTTCTTCACTTCTTTCATCTGACCGTTCCCCCAGACTAGCCTCGTGCTTAGAGTCTGCTTTAGAAGCATTCTCTTTAGATCTCAGATCTCGTGTCTCCTCCAAAATTATGTGATTCGGGTTAGGCAGTTATTTCTTAGACACATTTTAGGTTGTAGTGTCTAAGTTGTCCTTATTGACATTATTTGCTTTGTCATCACCAACAATAGCATTAGTATCATATGAAATTATGGTAGGGTTTACCTTATCTATTTATTGATCTGAATCATGATCTGCTATTTCTTGCTTTCCTTCTTCTACCTCTACCTCCAAATGATAGGAAATATCCTCTGTCACCCCTTTAGGTGCCTTTTTAGGACTTTTCATACCTCCCCTAAGCGTGTTTGAAGTGTTCTCAACACCCTCTATAATTGCCTTTACAGGACTTAATTCAGCTTGGATTTTAGCTTCCGAATTCAACAAATTCTCTAGAAGAGGTTCCATGATAGCTTTGAAATTAAATGAATCAAATTTCGAAATCTTTGATAGTTCAGCCAAGTTAGTTGGATCTACAAGAATGGGTGTGGCAGAGGATTCTCTAGGTCCCTCAATTATGAGCCTTTTATTGATAGCATTGTTTTCCTTTATGGCTTGTCTTATCTCATCAAACTTTGGATCATCTGGTTGTATCATCTCAGTGGATTTAGGCACATTCTGGCCTTTTTCAATCCTGGCCTTAGCCAATTTTGCTTCCGCCATCCACTGCTTCCCTATTTCATTAATCAGAATTCCAGTAGCTTCCTTTTTTTCCCGGGAAGCTACTGCCTCATCAAAGGTTGGCTCTTTTTGGATGAATTGCCTTTTTTGTTTCGGGGCTTCATCCCCTGTTTCCTCATCATCCTCAAGATTAGCCTGCATTTCCTCTAAAGTTTGTTTGGCCTTTTTCCTTCTGGCCTTGATAACCTCGGCCATAACTAGATGCTGATCCTATTCCGCAATCTCAAGAGTAATAATATTTCTTCTTGGCAATGGTCTTAATTAACTTCCCCTGGGCTTTAGTTTATTAGATCTTTGCCTCATGAGGTTTGTAAGGGATTGTTTATCCTCATCAGATTCTTTTTCCTCCGAAACTATGGCTAATTGTTTCTGAGCCTTGGGTCTTGTAGTTCTTGCCTTTTTAGGAGCAGGAGCTCCATCTACTGGATGAATGACCTTTCTTGCCTTATTTTTCTTCTCTTTTTTTTTCTCATAGAGCCTTGGCCTTATCCCACTCCTCATTAAATCTTAGGTTTAGGAAGTTCTTCTTTAGAATTGCTTTGCCATTTATGCCTTGGAATCCGGCAAGATTTACCTCATTTACTTAAAGGATCCGGGTGATAAGAGCTCTATGGGAGTTTCTGTAGTGTTTAGGAAGTGGATTATAAGCGCTGGCATGTTCACTTCTCTACTTTCTGCCTAGTGCTAGAGTACATAGTGTTGAAAGTAGGAAATTGTTGTTAAAGATCCCTTCCAGATGAGTACTAACTTGGCAAGCATATACTGTAGAATTCTTGGTCCCTGTGGCTAGTAGGTGGAGAATTTATCTCCAAAATATCTCTGTGGAAGCCATAACTCTAGCTCATACTTTACCTTCAACTGATCGTCTTCCACTCGCATCTAAACTTGACTATTCTTCATATGGAGATATTTTTTGAAGAAATCAGGCACTATTGTGATTTTCTTTCCTTGAACCATGGTTCGCAGAGCATAGAACTTCTTGTGGGCATAGAGATTGTAATAGAATTCCTTATTAACTCCAAATATGTTGGGCAATTCATTTGGAGGAGTTCTTTCCAATGTTGATCCTCGATCAATTTGGAGTAAGTATCCATTTTGAAGAGGAATTTATCTCCCAAATAGTGAGTGGGTACAACTGAATTGTTACCTTTGAGTTTAAGGGGTCTAAAGTATTCATCTTTCGGATCAAACTCTATAAAGATGTTTTGGGTTGGAAGCATTACGGGTCCTTCTTTAGTCATAATTATCGCAATTTGAGAAGAAATTAAAAGAAACAGGGTTTAGGTTTTGAATTTTGTAGAGTAACAGTAAGGTAGTTGCTCGTGTAGAGAAGAAGGGTGATTTTGAGGGGTTTATATAGAATTTCCAAAGTGAGGTTAGTTTGGTAATTTGGACACTGGTAATTTGGCTGGAGTGATGACATGGCAAATGGATTTTTAAGAGAGAGGTAAATTAAGTTTAACCAGAGAATGGGAACAGTTTATTTTAAATGATAATTGTTGAATCTACCGTGCGTGAAATAGCCTATGAAAGTTTCAAATTCGAAAACTAACTATTACCTTTAAGCGTTTTTACTACCATTTTTCATTCTTATCTGCTAATGTTGCACTCTCTCTTCCAAAATAGATTTCTCTCCAATGGTCCTTCTCTTCCGGGTTTATCTTTCTTGCCAAGGATCTGACTTGATTTTATGCCGTCTTCTGGATTAAGATTAAATTGGATTGGACATTCTAATTGACTCCCTTAGGTTCCCTAATTGATCTTTACTTGGTGGCTTAATAAAGATATCTGCTCTTTGCTCATGGGTTGTTATATATACCAATGCAACATCCTCCTTAATCACATGATCCCTGATGAAATGATGCCTTATGCTCACATGCTTCATCTTGCTATAGAGGACTGGATTCTTTGACACATCAATAGCACTTTTTTTCTCACACATGACATCCACACATCCAGATTAAACTCTATAGTCTTTAAGTTGTTTCTTGATCCAACAGAGTTGAGCCACACAACTTCCAACTGCTATATATTTTGCTTCTGTAGTAGATAAGGCAACTAAAGTTTGCTTCTTCCTGTACCATGATACTAAGCAATCTCTAAGGAAATTGCAACCTTTAGATGTACTCTTTCTCTCAGGAGTATCTCTGCCATAATCTACATCAGTGAACCTCTGGAGTGTGAAATCTCTATTACTAGGATACCATGGTTCAACTTTAGTGGTTCCTAGTAGGTATCTAAGAATCCTTTTTACAGCTTTGAGATGAGAGTCCTTGGGATTGGCTTGATATCTTATACAATAATGGACTGCATAATGTATGCCAGGCCTGCTATCTATCAAGTATAGAAGTGAACCAATTATCCTTAGATAGGACTGTATGTTATCCTATTAGGGTGGAGATAGGCTTGCCCTTGTCCATTCCAAACTTCTTCAAGATCTCCTTGGTTTACTTTGATTGGTTAATTAAAATCCCGTCCGAACTTTGATTGATTTGTAGACCAAGGAAGAAATTGAGTTCTCCTATCATAGACATCTTAAATTACTTTTGCATTTGAGATCTGAATTCCTCACACATCCTTTCATCAGTTGTTCTAAATATGATATCATCCACATAAATTTGGACTAGAATAATATCATTTTTCTTCTTTCTAATGAAGAGTGTGGTATCTGCCTTGCCTCTTATATAATTCTTGGATATAAGGAATAAGGTTAATCTCTCATACCAGGCTCTGGGTGCCTGCTTTAATCCATAAAGAGCCTTCTTCAGCTGTACACATGATCCAGACGCTTTGGCTGCTTCACATAAACTTCTTCCTAGATGACTCCATTGAGAAATGGGCTTTTTACATCCATTTAGAATAAAGTGAATCCAATGAATGATGCAAAAGCACATAGAATCCGGATTGCTTCCAGTCTTGCTACAGGGGCAAAGGTTTCTTCAAAGTTAATCCCTTCCTATTGATTGTAGCCTTGAGCAACCAATCTTGCTTTATTTCTCACCACTTCTCCGGATTCATCTAACTTATTTTGGAACACCCATTTGGTGCCAATAATTGACTTTCCCTATGGGGGTGCCACTAGATCCCATACATCATTCCTGGTGAATTGATCTAGTTTTTCCTGCATTTCCATCATCTAGCTTTCATCTCCTTTAGCATCTTGAAATTTCTTTGGCTTAATGAGAGAGATAAAAGCATCATGGCTCATCATCCTATAGAGTTATGCTCTAGTTCTGACTGGATTTTGGACACCATCCAAAATAGCTTCTACTGGATGTTTCCTGTGAGTCTGGATCTCCTTTTGTAATCCTTTGTGTTGAACTGGAACTTGCTGTACTTCAACTTCAACTATTCCTTCTTAGCCTTCATTAAAGTCAATCTCCTGTGGGTTGAGATTAACTTGTTGTATTTTTGGTTAAAAATATATTCCTTCATCATCCTCTTTATACTCGTTGATATGGAATGAATTCGGAACTTATGCTTTCTTCTTTTCTCCAGAGTTTTCAACTTCTAGAATTGGATCATCCAGAGTGGGACTTTTCTTACATGTAGGGTTAGTCTCTTTGAAATCTACATGTATAGACTCTACCACAGTTTGGGTTCGTTTATTGAAGACTCTATAAGCCTTACTATGTGTTGAGTAGCTAAGGAAAATTGCTTCATCAGATTTAGGATCATATTTTCCTAGTTGCTCTCTATGATTTAGGATGTAACATTTACATCCAAATGCCTTAAAGTACCCAATTTTGGCTTTTCTTCCCTTCCATATTACATAGGGGGTCTATTCTATGGTTTTTTTGATGAGAGCTCTATTTAAAATGTACCACGTTCTATTTACGGCCTCACCCAAAAAGTATTTTGACGAATAATTCTCATGTAACATTGTTCTAGCCATCTCAACTATGGTCTTATTCTTTCTCTCAACAACTCCATTCAGTTGAGCTGTGTGAGGGGCAGAGAAGTTATGCTTAATGCCCTTGGAGTCACAAAATTCAGCAAACTACCTATTTTTGTACTCTCTACCATTATCACTCTGGATGCTTGCAATGCTTATGCCATGTTCCACTTCTATCCAGATGAATGTTTTTGAGAATTAGTCAAAGGCTTCATTTTTGCTTGCTAGCAAGAGCACCCAGGTATATCGTGAATAATCATCCATAATTACCATGGTGTATTCTCTTTTGCCTATACTCAATGGTTTAATTGGACCAAAGATATCAATATGCAAGAGCTCAAGTACTCTTTTAGAACGAATGTAGGATATGGAAGAGAAACTTTTCTTATGCTCTTTACCTAATTGACAGTAGTGCATAGATGATCCTTATCAAAAGTGACCTTAGGCAAACCCACTACCAATTCCTTTTAGGCTAGTTTGGATAAGAGGTTCATGCTAACACGTCCTAACCTCCGGTGCCATAGCCATGATTCTTCTTCTTTACACACGAGGCAAATATTCTTTTTCTCATTTTAGTTGTTAACAGAATAGACATTATTGACACTAGGTGCATAAAGAATAAGTTGATCGGACTTACTATCATAGATTGAGCAGCCTTTGGAGTCAAACATGACTTTTCTTCCTTTATCACAGAGTTGGGCTACACTTAGTAAGTTGAATTTTAGTCCATCAACCAGTGAGACATCTTCCATCTTTAATTCAGATCTAATGGTTCCATGTCTAATGATCTGTCCTCTTTGATTGTCTCCAAAGCTCACTTTGCCTCCTTTCTTCCGGGTTAATGTGACGAAGGCCTTCTCATCACCTGTCATGTGCCTTGAGCATCCACTATCAATGTTCCAAGTGTGTTGATCTACTATAGATCTAAGGCATACCTACAAAATAGATCAAGTGGGTTTGGGTACCCAGTCAGATTTGGGTCCTCTCAGGTTAATCACCATCTAGGACAAGCGTAAACATCATAATAACCATTTTTTAATCTACACAATTTAGTAATATGATTATTTTCCTACAAAACCTGCACCCTGAAATGGATATGTTCTACTTTTGCTTCTCTTTAATCTTTTCCAAATCCTTCTTCCCATTGTTTCCTTTATATCCAGCTTCTTGCACACTTATGGATTGTTTGGAATGTGTTCGGAAGTTGGTTGGAGGTGCAATCTCTGCTACATAATTCCTCTTCTGGTTGGTAGGTTGTTGATTGTAAACCACCTTAGCTTTTCCCTTTTGAGCAGCAGTATATCTTTGTGCTTGTGGTTACTGCTAACCTCCTTCACCTTTTGATTAGAAGGTTTAGGGTTCCTTTTAGTAGCTTAAGGTTGATTTCTTTGTGTAGCTTGGCTTGGATTTTTCTTCTGTGTGGAGGATCTAGTCTCCATCAGGATGCCTCCTTCATCTGGGCTATTTCTCTATCCAGCCCAATCAAATTTGCACTTAGCATTTGCACTTCATTCTTCAGGTAGTTCTCCTCAACTTCATCAATGTGCTTAGCTGCTCTTATTAAGTTTACATCTTGTGCCAAGGCCTTATTATCTTTAGCAATCTCTAACACTTGTCTTCTCGAGGACTTGATTGCTTTTGCATTCTTCTTTACACTCTTGATCACGATAGATAAAGCTCTAGCAAGGTCAAACTTAGAATCAAAATTAGAATAAGAGTTTACCTCAGTGTTTGTTTTTCTGATTCTTCAATTTGCACTGTTTCTTACTTAGAGGGATTCTTTTTAGATTGCTCTGCTTCTAGATCGGTCAGTGCCATGAATGCACAGTTGGCAGTCTCTTCTTCTTCTATTGTAGATGAGCTGATACTTTCTTAACTATTGCTCCAGGTAGCCACCATTGCCTTCTTTTTGAAATTCTTCGTTCTCTTAAGCTTAGGACATTTTGTTCTGAAATGGCCTTTTTCACCACATTCAAAACAGGCGGCTTCTTTTTCCTGATCCTTCTTCTCTTCCAGATTCTTTCTAGGCCTGTCTCTTCTAGAGGTGCCTTCTTTTGATTTGTGGCATTCATACTTTCTTGATTTCCTTCTATCTTTCTTTTGTATGAATCTATTGAGTTTTATGGTTAATAGAGCAAGTTGATCTTTGGTGCTTAGTGATTCAGTGATTTGCTCTTCTTCTCCGGATGAGGCTGATTTGGTAGATTCTGCCTTTAGTGCAATAGCTTTCTTCTTCTCCTCAGGCTTCTTCTCTTATTGGTTATATCTCTCCAAGGATAACCCTTGGGTTAATAGATTACCAATGAGCTCATCATAACTATAGAAATACAAGTCATGAGCTTTCTCAATGGCAGTCTTCTTGTTATCCCATTCCTTGGTGAGACTCCGGAGCACCTTCTTTAACATCTCTGCTTCAGAGATTTCTTTTCCGGGCCTTTTCATCTCATTTACTAGATTGGTATATCTAGTGTTCATGCTACTGATTGATTCTTTTGGCTCCATTTTGAAGGTTTCAAGCTTTTGCTAGAATAGATCAAGCTTAGCTTCGCTTACTTTGTTAGTTCCATTATAGGTTACCTCCAGCTTTTCCTAAATTTCCTTTGCAGTTTCACATCTAGATTTCCTGTTAAATTCAGCTGCACTAAGGGCACAATAAAGCCTGTTAGTAGCATTTGCATTTTCATGCATCTTTTTAAAATCTTTCTCATCCTACATACTGGATGGCTTTCGGGTAGTGATACCCTCAACTTCATAAGTAGGCTCATATGGGCCATCTTTAATAACTAACAATCCTTGTATGCTTTTATGATTGTATGAAGTTCTTCATCTGATTTTTCTAGAAAGTGTAGTGTTCACCGCTGAAGAGTGGAGGACGGCTAATAGACATACCCTCCGAAAGAAGCTGTGAGTTTTAGAGACTTATTTTGATTCTTGGATCAAAATATATGGTCCTTTAGCTTGATATTGTTAGATCTATAGTTTGAGCACTTGCTTTGATACCACTTGTTGGTCCTTGCGAGGGTCTTTATAAGGTCAGATGGGGGTGAATGACCCTTTTTCATGGAATAAACTAACTTTAGAAAGTTTTAGTATAGCGTGTTTGATTATGATTCGGATGATGGATCTGGATGATTCAGTTATGACAATATAATGCAATAAATAAAGAGTTAAGGAAATCAAACACAAAGGATTTTATCCTGGTTTGACCCTGCCTACTCCAGTCCCCAGAGTTTCCTTCCTCCGAGTATGTCCACTAGTGGATTCCTTTCCAACTGGCAGGAATCAAGCCTTACAACTTCTCTCTTGGTGGTAACCCCTTTCGGATGTAGGATATACCACTAGAAGCACCAAATCCTAGCTAAGTCCCTTAGACTTTAGCAGGATATACCATTTAGACTTCTACCCCAAATCTAAGTTGAGTCCTACAGGGAGATCCCACTCAAAGTACCAACTTTAAGTTATATCCTAATCTCTCAACTCACCCAAGTTAGAGATCCTTACACTCTTATTTTCACAAAGGTTTTGGTTTTGGATTTCCTCATGTTTATAACTCACTTAGGAATCGTTACATCTGATTTGGAATTGTTTGAGTCTTAGAGGGATTGTAAACTGATTGAATACTTGTGCTTTGTTACTTGTTTTTGTAAATCAAACAGCTAACCTTCTCATTTAGTGAAGCTTCCCTTTTATAGGCTTCTATCATAAATGTAGCCGTTATGGGTTGTTGAGCTTGCATTAAATCTTCACCCTTGATAAGGTTGTATGTGGCACTTCTGGAGCCGTTGATCAATCTGTTAGACAGTAATTTGACCCATTTGATTTCTTGAGATTGAGGCTGAGTGATCGTTTTCCTTGTATTTTAGTGTTACACCAACTTTTGTACCAGTAAGTTTTTAGTGTGAGCTTCAAGCGCCTCCTTATTGGTCAAGGTGAAAAAGTTTATTATTTTTTAAGTCCGGTGGCAGTGCTTTTGTCCCTTGATCTAAAAAGTGCAAGCTGTCACTTTTATCTTCTTTATGGGGAAAGGATCTTTGACTATGTAGACCAAAATGGTGGAGGAAAAAGCTAACTTTGAAACTTTTCCCTTTGTCCTGATATCTGGGTCTTTCGGATGCTTTTAGACTCAGAATCTCTAGATCTATCTTCTTCTAGATATAGTGCAATCAGTTCTTCCGGATGCTGATTTTTCAAGTATTAAAGTTCGTTCCCTTTCCAAACTTTTTCCAGGTAGTTCCACCATATGCTTAGATACTTTATGTCTTCAATGGACGTGGTTGCATCTTCTCCAGATGTTTCCATTTCGATTTAGGAGATTAAGTTTTTATTTCTTTCAAACTAGATCTGGATATTTTGGTTCAATTTTATGATCCGGATCATTGTTTTCCAACATGTCTACAAACTCCCATCATGATGACAAAAGTAGTATCCAGGACTGTCTAAATGCAACTCTCAACTACGTAAACCTGACCAGCCAGCGGGGCCACTGGCACCTGATCAACAGCAGGAGCCACCTGAGCTATAGGAAGAGTCCTCGCTACTACTTGAAGCTCTACCTCTCTTACGAGAGGGAACCTATCAAAACATGATATTAGACTAAGCAGAAAAAATGAGCAAGATAAACTACAACTAGTAAGATCACAAGTTTGTAACTGAGGTGCTGGGAGAGTAGTAGGAAAGGGAATCAGACTCTCCATGAAGTCATTATAAAATCCCTCAAAGGTGTAAGCTTGGTATCCGTTACCATTCCACAATGGAGCCTTATACTCCTCATTAACTAGATGTAGGTAGAATAAACCAATTGGTGGGCCAGCAGGGACCTCCCTCTCAATAATAGTTGCCACAGTCTTAAAACCTCTCCCTTTCTCACCCAAGTACCACTCCTGGCATGTAGGGCACTCCAACACAAAGCACCGGTAATCATATAGCTCGCAAACAGATGTGACCAGATCCATATCGCTAGAGCCCTCCCCTAGCTCTCGGTGAAGCTACAAAAATGTCAAAAGTCAGGGTAAACAATTCTAAAAATCTTGCATTAATACAGTTTCCACTAATTTCAAAGTTAGTTTTACTGATACATGGTCTAGAGTAAGTCCCCACAAGTAAGCTCGGAGTGTAGCTGTGTCCCTCGATTCCTTCTTCCAAGACCGAGTTTAGGAGGAGAGAATAGTCGCCCCTGGGGCAATCTCTCCCCGATATCTCATGAGGAGGAAGGACCTTACACTCAAAGGCCCAAATCTACACAATTGAAGATGCTTTAGTACCACAAGCATTACTAAAGAAATAAAAGTATAAAGATCAAGTTTAGAAAATACCAGAAGGAAGAGATCCACCGCACTTTAACTCTGTCAAATTTCCTCTAGCGCTAGCATCAAGACCAAAATAAAGCTGACCAAGTGCTGCTCGACACCAATTCATCTTGGGGACTCGAGTAAGATTCTCCAAAGTTGAAGGGGCCCATAATGTATGTGGCTCAATCCCCTTGGAATAGATTAAGTAGTCCAAGTTTCCTTGCCTTCTCTACTCTATGATGTGGTCCACAGTGGCTGAAGATAGATGTAGAGGGTGGAAGAGGTTTCAGAGTTAGGTGTAAGAGCATGTGATGTTGGGATGCATCTATAGTACATATTCCCTATCTTTCTTATTAAAATAAGGGAAGAGTGCCTTGAGGAGAGTGGATATGACCTTATGTCCAAAGAATCTTGTATCCCCAATGTGCTGGATATGGTCTTGGAGGACTAGAAGTAATTAGCTCTCTGGGATAAATGGAGAGGAGGAGGATTTAGAGATTGATAAGTTTGACAGTCCAAACTGCAATTTCTCAAGGTTTTAACCTAGACCCCCGCGAATATTGTGAACACTATTATTGACAGTCATTATATCGTTATGAAGTTCTTCCTTAGCATTATTAATGGCTTTGTTGTGCCCATTCATCTAGCTTGCTACCTCTTGGGTAATATCCTCCATTTGATTGGCAAATAGCTTAGGCAGGTTGTCCTCTATTAACTTTGTCAACTTATTCAAAATTGCTTGCTGCTGTTCATTTAGACTGGGGAGTACAGACTTCTCTTATTTTATAGTAATGAATTTTAACAAGTTTTCATACTTGGAGCCCAAGTACTCTTTTATCTTAGTGGATAGCTCGAAGGTGGAGGAAGTGATCTTGTCCAAAAAGGTAACATAGTTATTTATGGCTCTGGTGTTAGCCTGTTCAGAAGAACAATTTGCTGCTACTACACTTGTTTTTATCTCATTCAACACTGGGGTGACTTTTGCAAGGGATACCTTTGCCACCAAATTGGTAGTGGAAAAGTCCTCCACTTTTTGTTCAATCTCCTTCACACACCCCTTTAACTCCCCAATTTCATCCTTCAAATTTGGAGGCAAAAATTATTCAATGAGTACTTTTTCAATGGATTTGAGATGCTTGCAGATGTTTTGGAGACTCTACTTGATATGGCTCTCCTCATGTTCCTCATGAGTAGCCTCTTGTAGGATTTTTAGTGCTATTATAATCTTTTTGGCTCATGCTTGATTTACACGAGTGGATAGTATTCTAAAATGACCAGCATAGGGGGTTTCAGAATCAGATCTGCTTCTAATCTCATCGGATCCGGATGATTATACTTCATAGGATTTGCTTCTTCTTCTCCCTTCTTTTCTTCAAACCGTCCCTCTGGACTAGCCTTTCCCCTGGAGTCCACTCTAGGAATGTGCCCTTCAGAACCCAGACTATGTCCCTCCTTTAGAATGGTGTCTTCTAGGTTGGACTCTTCTTCCTTAGATACACTTTGTGTATGTGTATCTAAGATGTCCTCTTCAACATCTGCTATTTCAATAGCATTAGTTATATTAGCATTAATATTAAATGAGACTGTGTCCGGAATTACCTAAGTTGCTAGCATTTATGAATCATTCTATGCCACACCTTCTTCTTCCACCTCCACAACCCTTGGATGACTGGAATGTCCTCAATCATCCCTACCTTTGCCTTTTCAGGACTTTTAGCAGCTTTCCTAGGTGTATTGGTAATGTTGTCAACACCCTCTTCTCTTGCCTTTTTAGGTCTTACAATATCAATGGTCTCAACTTCCGAGTTAAGAAGGTTTTCCTGAAGTGTTCCAGTTCTAGACAGTAATAGGAAATGATCAGCTTTCGGATCTTGGTCTAGAGTGGCCATGACCAATGGATCAGCTAGGATAGCTTGGATGCCAGAAGAATCCTCGGGTCCTTCCAATCTGAGCCTATTGATTTTTTCATTATCCTTCATTGCCTCCTTTATTATATCATATTGAGGGTCATCCAGATGGACTTCGTCAGTAGATCCAGGCACATGTTTGCCCTTTGTTTGTTTCGCCTTGTCCAATTCAACTTCTTCTACGTTCTTCTTTGCTTCCTCATCAATTATAATCCCTACTTGCTTCTTTTTCTTAGCTTTTTAGGCATTCATAGCCTCATCAAAAGTGCACCCTTTTCTTGTGAACTACTTTTTAGGTATTAGAGCTTCATCCTCTGTCTCCTGATCATATACTACCACACTTGGGTCCAGTCTCTTATTCATCATTTGATTGAGGGTTTGACTGTCCTCATTAACTTCTCCTACTAGAGCTATTGCAAGATCCGATTGTGCTCTTGGCTTGGTGGTTCTAGCCCTTTTTGGAACCAGAGCCTCTTCAATCAGATCCACTGTCTTCCTACCTGTAGTTTTCTTCTCATCTCTTTGCTGTTTAGCCTTTTCCTCATTCCAGGTCTCTCAAAAGCTTAACTCCATGAAATTCTTTTCAAGGATCTCTTTTCCATTTACCGCTTAGAATCCTGAGTCCTTAACTTCATTTGCTACTAGGATTCTGGTGATTAGGGCACCATGAGAGTTTCTATGTTATCGGAGGGAGTGGATGATTAGCACTGGCATTTTAACAACCCTACTCTCTACCCAGTGTTGTAATACTTAGTGCTGGAAAGAGGATACTATAGTGAGAGAGCCCTTCCAGATTAGATCCAGCTTGGCCAGTGCATGCTGAAGAAATCTTGGCACTTTCGGAAAGTATGTTAAGAATTTATCCCCAAAGTAGTTTGGATTTAGCCACATCTTGGGTTCATACTTTACTTGATGTTAATCCCCATCAATTCTAAGTTGGACCTCATCATTCTTCATATTCAGGAATTTTCCAAAAAATTTCGGCGTAATGGTTTTCACCTTTCCCTAAACCTGAGTTCTGAGAGCATCATGATAGGAGAGAGCTTTCACGCTGTCGTAGAATTTGCACACTAAGTCTGGATTGGTGGGGCATTTGATCTTGAGATAGTCTCCCAAATGTTGATCCTCAATGAGCTTTGAGTAAGGATCTATTTCGAATAAGAAGTTATCTCCCAAATAGTCCGTAGGAACTACGGAGTTTGAGGGCTTTAGGTTTTTCGGAGTGAAATCTTCATCTCTGAGATCAGATTCTTCACAGATGTTCTTTTGAGGGAGCATCTTGATTCCTTTGCTTGTCTTTATGGTTGCCATTTTAGTGTGTTTGAAGGATTTAGGGTTTAAGATTGGATTTTTGTAGAGTTACAATATTGAGTTGCTCGTGTAAGGAAGAAAGGGAAATTTTAGTGGGTTTATATAGAATTTCCAAAGCAAGGGTATAATCGTAATTCAGATGCCATTAATTTTGGCTGGATTGATGACATGGCATGTTAGATTTTAGGAGAGAGGTAAATTCCATTTAACCGGAGAAAGGGAACTGTTTTTTTAAAACAACTGTTGAATTTATTGCGCGTGTAACTCCCAATAGACGTTTGAAATTCAAAAAGGAACAATTACTTTTCAGTGCCTTTACTGCCATATGTCCTTTCTATATGCTGATGTGCCAATATTCCCTTCGGAGTATAGCTAACTTCATTTCTTCTTCTCTTTCGAATTCCATGTCTTGCAAGAAATCCAAGTTAACTTTGTACTGTCTTCCGAATTTTCTTCAAATTGGATTAGACATTCTAATTGACTCCCTTAGCTTGCCAAATTGATCTTTACTTAGTGGCTTAGTAAAGATATCTGCTCTTTATTCATTGGTTGGAATGTATACCAATGCAACATCCTCTTTCATCACATGATCCCGAATGAAATGATGCCTTATGTTGACATGTTTCATACTGCTATAGAGTATTGGATTCTTTGACACATAAATTATACTTTTGTTCTCACACATTACATTCACTCATCCGGATTGGACTCCATAATCTTCTAGTTATTGCTTGATCGAAAGGAGTTGAGCTACACAACCATATATTATACTTCTGTAGTAGATAAAGCAACTAAAGTTTGCTTCTTGTTGTACCATGATACTAAGCAATCTCCAAGGAAATGTCAACCTTCGGATGTACTCTTTCTCTCATGAGTATCTGGGCCAAAATCTGCATCAGTGAAGACTTGAAGTGTGAATTCTCAATTACTAGTAGCAAACTGTATAGTGTATGTCATGTCTACTAGCTGTCAAGTATAGAAGTAATCCAATCATTCCTCCATATAGCTTATGATCAACCTCTTCTCCTTCATAATCCTTGGATAGGATAATATCTGAACCAATTGAAGTGGACATTGGCTTGCTTTTTTTCTTTTCAAACTTCTTGAGAATCTCCTTGGTATACATGGATTGGTTGATGAAAATCCCATCTGGACTCATCATCCTAGTGAGTTGTCCTCTGGTTTTGACTGGATTTTGGACTTTATCCAAAATGGCTGCAACTGGATGATCCCTGTGACTCCAAACATCTCTTAGTAATCTTCATGCTGGATCGGGGCTCGTTCTACTTCTACCTCAGCTTCCTCTTCTAGACCATTATTGAAGTTTATCTTATGTGGATTGATATCAACTTGTGGTACTTTTAAATCAAAAGATATTCCTTTATCTTCTTCTTTGTACTTCTTGATTTGGAAGGAATTAGGGGCTTTGGCTTCCCTCTCTTCTCCAAAGTTTTCAGCTTCTAAAATTGGATCTTCTGGAGTAGAATTTCTCTTGCCTGCGTGTTTACTACCATCAAAATCTACATCTATAGACTCTACCACAGTTTGAGTTCGTTTGTTGTACACTTTGCAAGCTTTACTATACGTTGAGTAGCCAAGGAAAATTGCTTCATTAGACTTAGTATCAAATTTTCGTAGCTACTCTTTATCATTAAGGATGTAGCATTTACATCCAAAGGCTTTAAAATACCAAATTTTGGGTTTCCTCCCCTTCTAGATTCCATAGGGGGTCTTTTCTGTGGTCTTTCTAATGAGCTCTATTTAGAATATGACATGATGGGTTTACGGCCTCTCCCTAGCAATATTTTTGCAAACAATTTACACTAAGATTTGTTCTACCCATCTCAACTATGGTCCTATTTTTTCACTCAACAACTCCATTGTGTTGAGGAGTATGAGGGGCAGAGAAGTTATGTTCAATGCCCTTGGAGTCACAAAATTCAGCAAAGTGCATGTTTTTTTAACTCACCACCATTATCACTTCGGATACATGCAATGCTTATGCCATGTTCTGCTTCTATCCAAATGAATGTTTTTGAGAATTGGTCAGAGGCTTTATCTTTTCTTGCTAGCAAGAGAACCTAGGTATAGTGAGAATAATCATCCATAACGACCATGGTGTGTTCTCTTCTACCAAAACTCAATGGTTTGAGTGGACCAAAGAGATTAATGTGCAAGAGCTCAGGTACTCTTTTAGAAGGAATGTAGGAGATGGAAGGGAAATATTTCTTATGTTGTTTACCTAATTGACATGTAGTGCATAGATGATCCTTATCAAAAGCAACCTTAGGCAAACCTACTACTAATTCCTTTTTGGCTAGTTTGGATAGGAGATTCATGCTAACATGTCCTAACCTCCGGTGCCGTAGCCATGATTCTTCTTGATTAGACACCAGGCATATATTCTTTTTATCATTTTTAATGTTAACACAATAAACATTATTTACTCTAGGTGCATAAAAAATGAGTTGATTAGACTTACTGTCGTAGATTGAGTATCCTCCAGAGTCAAAGGTAACTTTTCTTCCTTGGTCACAAAGTTATGCTACACTAAGTAAGTTGAACTTCAGTCCATCAACTAGAGGGACATCTTTTGTTTGTATTTCAAATCCAATGGTTCCATGTCTAATGATTTGTCCCTTTTGATTATCTCCAAAGCTGACTTTGCCTCCTCTCTTCCAAATTAGAGTGATGAAGGGCTTCTCATCACCTGTCATTGCCTTGAGCATCCACTATCAATGTACCATGTGTGTTGATCTTCTATGGATCTACGACATACCTATAAAATAGATCAAGTGGGTTTGGGTACCCAATCAGATTTAGGTCCTCTTGGATTATCAACCATTCCAAGCCAAGGATAAATATTATAATAAAAAATTTTAATCTTCATAATTTAGTAACATAGTTGTTTTTCCCACAAAACCTCCACCCTGAGATGGGTATGTTCTGCTCTTGCTTCTTGATGATCTTCTTAAGATCATCCTTCCTATAGTTGCCTCTATATCCAGCTTCTTTTTCATATGGTGTTGATCCGGTGTGTATCCAGAAGTTAGTTATAGATGCAACTTCTATTGCATAATTCCTTCTTTGTTTGGCTGGTTGCTGATTGTAGACTACATTAGCCTTTCCTTTTTGTGCGGTAGTGTGTCTTTGAGCTTGAGGTTATCTGGTAACCTCCTTCTCCCTCTGGTTGGAAGGCTTTGGATTTTTCTTCGCAACATGATGTCGATTTCTTGACACAGCTTGCCTTATATCCCTTCATGGTCTTGAAGGACCTAATTTCCTTTCAATTGCTTCCTTCATCAAAGTCAGCAACCTATCTAACCTTGTCAAGTTAGCACTTAAGATATGAACTTGACTTCTCAGGAACTTTTCTTCCATCACATCCATATGCTTTGTGGTTTTCATTAAGTTGATGTCTTATGACATTGCTTCAGCATCTCCAGCCAATTCCAGAATTTTTTGTTGTATGGATTTTATGGCTATGGTGTTCTTTCTCACATTGTGGATCACCACCTTTAAAGCTCTAGCAAGATCAATGTTAGAAGTAGAATTAGAATGAGAGTTTACCTTAGTATTTGTTGTTTCTAACTTTGAATCCTCAATTTGCTCAATGTCTTGCTTGGATGACTTTCTTCTAGATTGCTCTACTTCGGGATTTGTTAGTGCCATAAATGCATAATAAGTAGTCTCTTCTTCTTCTATTGAAGATGAATAACTACTTCTTCACTATTGCTCCACGTGGCCTCCATAGCTTTCTTCATATACTTCTTTTCCCCTCTCAGCTTGGGGCATTTCATTTTGAAGTTCCCTTTTCCCCGTATTCAAATCAGGCATCATCCTTTTCCATATCTTTCTTTTCTTACGGAGCCTTTCTTGGCTTATCCCTTCTTAAGGTGCCTTCCTTAGGCCTTCTTGATTCGAATCTTCTTCATCTTCTTTTATCCTTTTTCTTCAGGAATTTGTCAAAGTACTTGGCTAGCATAGCCATATCTTCTTCACTGTACTTTGATTCTTTTAGCTGCTTTTCTGATCCGGAAGAGGCTGATCCGACAGAGTCTACCTTAAGTGCAAGGGCCTTCTTCTTTTTTTCCGGCCTACTTTCTTATTGGTTGTATCTCTCTTGGGACAATTCTTGAGTCAAGAGTTTACCAATGAGATCATCATAGCTGTAGAAGTTTAAGTCATCAGCTTCCTCAATGGCAATCTTCTTGTTGTCCTATTCCTTGGTGAGACTCCGGAGTATTTTCTTAACCATGTCAACTTCTGAGATTTCCTTCCCTAGCCTCTTCAATTCATTTACTAGATTAGTGTATCCTGTATTCATGCTATTGATGGATTCTTTGGGCTCCATCTTGGAGGATTCAAGCTTCTATTGTAGTAGTTCAATTTTGGCTTCTTTGACCTTATTTATTCCTTCATAGGTCACTTTCGGCTTCTGCCATATTTCTTGTGCAGTTTTGCATCTGGATAGTCTGTTAAATTCTGCTACAATAAGAGCACAATTAAGCATCTTAATAGCATTTGCATTTTCATGCAATCTTTTATAATAATTCTCGTCCCATAAGCTCGACGGCTTGCGGGTGGTTAATCCATCTACCTCACGAGTAGGATCATATGGACCATCTTTAATTGCCATCCATGTCATCATACTTTGAGCCCAAAAGAAATTCTTCATCCGGCTTTTTGAAAACATGTAGTGTTCACCGGTGAAGAGTGGAGTACGAGTAATAGATATACCCTCCAGAAGGTGCTGTGAGTTTTGGAAACTCATTATGATTCTTGAATAAAAATATATAGACCTTTAGCTCGATATTGTTAGATCTTTAGTTTGAGCACTTGCTCTGATACCACTTTACAGTCCCTATGAGGGTCTAAGTAAGGTTGGAGGGGGGTGAATGACACTTTTTCATGGAATAAACAGACTTTGAAAAGTATTTCTGAAGCGTGTTTGAATATTATGTGGAGGATGGATCCGGATGATGCTGTTACGACAATAATAATGCAAGGAAATAAAGAGTTAGAAATTCAAACACAAGTATTTTATCCCGGTTTGGCCCCGTCCACTCCAGTCCCCTGAGTTTCCTTCCTCCGAGCTTTTCAACTATTGGATTCCTTTCCAACTGGTAGGAATCAAGCTTTACAACTTATCTTCGGATGGTACCCCCTTCCGGATGTAGGATATACCACTAGAAATCCCAATTCCTAGCTGAGTCCTTTTGTCTTTATTAGGATATACCACTTAGATTTCTACGCAATCCTAAGTTGAGTCCTACAGGGAGACCCCACTCAAAGCACCTACTTCAAGCTATATCCCAATCTCACTACTCATCCAAGTAGGAGATTCTTTACACTTTATCTTCTGAAAGGTTTTGGTTTTGGACATCCTCAAGTTTATAACGTCACTTGGGAATCCTTACAACATATTTTAAATGGATTGGCTCTTGGAGGGATTTGTAAACTGATTTCTTTCTAGCAAATTCTCTTATATATAGCTTTCTTGAAATCAAGCAGCACCTTCTCGACTTGTGAAGCTTCCCTTTTACAGGCTTCCATCATAAACGTAGCCGTTGTGGGTTGTTGAACTTGTATTTAATCTTCACCGTTGATCAGGTAATATATGGCACTTCTCGTACTTAGGTGTTTTGTTTACTTTATACCCGATCCGGATTATTTGTTGTTCTAAATCAATGTTTCCAGCATAAGGTGTTGTATCCTTTTTCCTTCATGTAATTCCTGCATTTCTATTTGAGGTAGAAATACTAGCATCATATTGTTTAGTATTAGGCTCATATAGTATATGGGCCAAGCCCTAGGCTTTCAGGACTATCCTCACATTTCTAAATAAAACCTTTGAAGCTAGAGCCAGTTAAATACAATTATCAAATCATGCAAAAATTAATGCAAGCAGTAAAATTCAAACCGAGATATAATAAATAGAATAAATGCTTAGACTTGGTTTTGTACATGCATTTAATTTTCAAGGTCTTTAAATTAAATACATTTTCCTACTACTTTATTAAAGTTTATTCGAAAATATAATAGCCCATTCTATTATCTTCCCAGAAACATGGTTTAACCATTCTCCTTAGTAGGTAGTATCTATAACTCATTTAAGCTAAGCCCCGCTATCATAAGTGAAGCTAACTTAAACAGCTATCGGAGGATCTAGTCCATTTGCATCTAATGCAATTGTTAATCCAATTGAGTTCCAACCAACGGACGTGCATAATCAATTATATGACTCCTCAAATGATGCCTTTAACCTGACATTAGCTACGATATTACGGATAACTAACCCAGTCCAGTTGAGACTTAACCCCAATTTGAATCATGTGAAGAGACGATGTTAAAGAAGAAGGCATGTTGTGCGTGAGCAATTCATTCAATGAAAAGGCCTAGAATCATACTTTGATTTTTAGGAAGGCTAATTTTGTATTAATATTTTAATAGGGATTTATTGGTGCAACAGGTCTCGCCTAATCTAGGACTTACTCATGGATATGATTATGAAACTATAACTAATTTCGGGCTACAAGGAATTAGTAGGTCCAACCTAGGGGTCATGGTCAACTGGTAATTCATAATAATTCCATCACGCCATGACTCCACGTAGCATGCAAAACAAACAAGGGGGTTCATTGTTCAAGTTCTTGGACCTATGTCTATAAGTTTTAGTTTAACAATTTAAACTTTCATTGTAAAACTATATAATGAATCCAGTTCATTATACTATGAATCAACTAATTCAAAACAATTCCTTTGGTAATTAGAATTTTGAATCGATGAAAATTCCCAAGTATGAGGGGCCCCCTTGAAGTAAATGAGTAGCCAAGTCCAATCCTTGCCAGAACTAACGTGGGCCCTTCTGACTTAGTTAACCACAGTCCAATTAAATTAAAGATTTTGTTCTTTTATAATTTAAGAATTATTCTGCTTAATTCAAAAATTGAAGCATTTACAATTTCAAGTAGAACATTATTAATTCTTAGATAACTACCCTTACTAAGTTTGAGCAACACTTAATCTAGCTATCACAACATTTTCTATTGCAAGAAATAAATACCTAGGCATGGCATAGCATACTCGAAAATATTTCCTAGAAAATTAGATGTAGCATATTTCTAGCCAATCATACAATTGCATTAGGCAGGCTCATGATACGAGTTTTGGTGTAGATTAAGGGTTTTACAATGGAAAACAAGCATAGCAGAATTCAAACGTTTAATCTAGGTCAAAGATCTCCTAATCTTGGAATGATTGACAACATAAACTAGTCTATTATTATTTAGGTCATAAACACTTATTAAAAGGACCTAACAATAATTTAACCATGTACCAGTTGAAGCATGAATCCCAATATCGGCAGAATGACCCCATTAGCTACGTGCACAAACTCCAAAGTAGAAGCCCTTTATAATTAGTCCACACGAGCACTACCAACCAAAACCTTCTAGAAAGGGCGTACCGATAAATAAGTGGAAGAAAGCTAGATCTTCCCTACTAATTTATTCTAGAAGAAATTCCCTTAGTTTTCCTATTCTAAGTAAATACATCTTTCGACGGATTACTTTTAGGAATCAGAATAACTAAGAGAATAAGAGAAAGAGAGAGAGAGCTTTCAAAAATTGGAGTGAAGAATAATGAGGAGAGAGCTCTCTATTTATAGGAATAAGGGGGTAGATTAAAAGATGATTTAATCTAAGCCTTGTCCAATCAGAAATTAATTAAACATAATCTTTTAGTCCTTTACTATATAAGAAAGAGTTAGAATCAAATTCATCTTCCTTTATCATTATTCTATTCAATTAATTAATTAATAGAATAAATAATTCCTATTTAATAGGAAATAAAGTTAGACTTGAATTACAATTCTTATTAAATAATTATTCAACTAATTAAAAACCAATCAATTAATTTAATAACTTATTAATTAATTATATAATAATTAAAACTTAATTAATAAATACTAATTAAATAGAAATAGAACTAAAAGCGGACTCTAAGTCTAAGTGGGACACTGCTGGCCGAAACCATTAGTGTTGTCCAAGCTTGCTGCCTGCGCATGGGCGTGTACCAATGCGCAGGCTAAGTCCACATCGCTCACAGTCCTTGCGGGTTGTGCGCACCACACACCGCATAGGCTCTTACCTATGCGCGGGCCCGATGGCCTGTGGGACTTCCACAATGCTCATAGCATTGCCAAGGCCCACACGCAAGCTTGCCGCAAGTGGTGTCCCACAGCACTTACGCAGGCTCACTTGTGCGAGTCCATATAGTACTTCAATGTGGACCTCACTATATGGTTTTCTGTTTCTCTTATGCCTACTCATTATTTTCGGTACACTGGTCCAACCAGTAAAAATTGTTCCAACCAATAAAATGGTCTAACCATTAATTTCTCGGTATACTAGACCAACCAGTACAAATTGGTCAAACCAATTAAAATGGTCTAACTATTTGTTTCTCTTATAGATTAGACTTAGTCTAACAGTTCTTTACATAGCTCGGTCGTAACTCAAAGTGTGTGATGTTATAGGATCCCGTAATATCGAGCCGTCAAAGTTTGACCAAGCTCGAATTCCTTTTTAGGAATTTCAATGGCTTGGAGCTCCAGACTATTGTGGACTCCGATGACTTTGATCGGTCATAGTAGCTCTCTAGCAAAATGCATACGGC
Source organism: Euphorbia pulcherrima (assembly GCA_947683365.1). Lineage (NCBI taxonomy): Eukaryota > Viridiplantae > Streptophyta > Magnoliopsida > Malpighiales > Euphorbiaceae > Euphorbia > Euphorbia pulcherrima. The sequence continues at coordinate 45,506,610 of CANTUS010000015.1, forward strand.
CCCTCAATATTTGGAACGTCACGTGCATGTGACTTAATCCTAATTCTGCAATAGTAACAATACAATTCACTCCTTCTATCAACTATTAAGTACCATCTAGTTTCTTGGACTCGGTTTAAGTGTCAGTCCACTAGTAGCCTTACATGCTACCCCGGTAATTTAGTCCAACTACCAAAGTGCGCTTCTCAATCATATTAATGTGTTCACTAGGATCTCATCCTATCAACCCATACTCTACAGAACTTTATGGAGTGTATCACTTCTATCAAGTGGCCGAGGTATAGCTCCATTATATTGCTATGATGGAGTGATAGATTCCATCTTGACTACTGAGCTTAGAAAAAGACAGACATCAACTATACTAGTAATCATCCGCATCACCCATCTATAGAATGCTTAGGTATGACCCAAAGTATAGCAACATCTAAACAAAGTAACTAGTATCTCAGATTTAAGGATGTCCGTATTGCTATTGTAATGAGATAATTAAACACCAACATATAATACAGATTATCGAGTGTTATCTTATAGCAGTCTCCAATGTACTTCCCTAAATACATTCATGTGTTAACCCAAGGTAGCACCCTCTAGCACTAGAGATATGCTACTCTGAATCAAATTCAAGAGGTATGACAACACATGCTAGTCTTTCTGCATTCATCAATGTTTAGTCTTGATGGTACTATGACTAGGGATATTCAGACAAATAATAATTGCACATGAACTGGTTCTCACCAATATAGTCCCACTATGCCCTTGTATTACGTACTGTGATTATGTCATAGAATTTAGCATACACATCAATGAATATATTTAACCAGTCATAATATATTTTTGCAGTCATCGATGTAACAAAAGAAATGCCTTTGTATTTCTTCATACAAATTTAAGTAACTAAGATATATCGCCCTAATGGCTCTAGGGCATACACCATATCTAACACGATCAACCATTTACAGTATACCTATATCAAATCAAAGCCAAAATGAAAATGATCTGCCTATTGGGGATGATGTTCCAAAAAAATTAATGCTGTTCCTAAGCAACCAATCATACGCTGTATATCCCCGTGGAAAGAATCATTGGCAAAGTTATTTTCCAAGTATAGAGATGTTATTCTACTTCAAAGTTGGAAACCTTACAAAAAACAAAATGAAATACATAAGGATAACTTCTACACCTATAATGTCATCAAGGGGCACCGAACTAATGAATGCACCCACCTACTGCATGATATCAAACAACTGATAAGTGTAGGAATAATGGAAGAACCTTGTAGATTCAACCCTTCATCCCATTCAGGACAAGCTTTGCTTTCAACAAGAGTCCCTATGAAAAAAAGGTTTTTAACTAAGGGAAAACCAATTCAAACCTCAACTCAAGTTTCCCAAGCTGGTCTGATCAAGATTAATGATCAAGCGACGGAAGATATTTTGTGGGTCTAGAGTCAAAAATAAAGTGTACCTCGAGGACTGCAATGTCTAGAAAGAACTATAAGAGGAATGTGAAATCATTGATATGTTGATGTTTGAGCTCTAAGGCCCACATTATAACTTATCAATCATATGCAGCTTTTATATTGTGAACAATCATGTTATAGTTGGCATTGAATGAATGAACTTATTTTGTTCATCTATACTGTGTTTTCCATATGAATATCCACATACATTTAAGCATTCATTAAATATGTTTAAGATACACAATGTTTCATGGAAATAATTTGAAGTCTTGAATGATAAGCTATCTAAGGTGACACTACTCCTATAGAAGAAGAGAGCACAAAAAATACACTTGATGAAGTTTGCCCGGTTCTTGTACACGAATAATTAAGTGAGAATTCATTTAAGGCTTCATCTTGAAAAGATCCCTAAGCAAAAGATTCATGCTCAGCAAACTAGAGAAATGTTACTCCATGAGCGACATGAATCATATCACAATGGATCTATGCAAAGCTAGAAAAATAATACAAAGCTAGAGTCTTTCCAATCTTCCCAACATAAAAAGCACATGCCTTAAATTTCAATGATGAATTCCTCCATAACAAAAGAGGGAAGAATCTGAACCCTCATCTAATGTTATCCTGAAGAAAGAATTGATCCTAAAAAATTACAAAAGCTCAATGAAATCAATCATGAGTGATATAATTCGATCCATGTCCAAAGGCCAAATACAAGGGGCATGATTGATCTGAAAAGCCTCAATGTTGGGGTAACAGTAAATCTTGAATACCCTAAAGATCTACGCAGGAATAATGCATCATTTAAGCTCTCAAACATACATTATGGAAAATCCAAGCCAAGACTCAACCTAAGCCATCTATGTCAAAGGAAGTCTCAAGTCAACAAGTGTTAACCAAAAAAGAAGAAGAAGAAGCATTTCAGATGGAAAACCTAAGAAGCCATGATGACGAGAAAATAAATGGAAAAAGAAAGCTCAAGATGGTCTGATAAGTCAAACACCAAAATGTCAACTTAGGCAAAAGTTGAGACCGTTAGGAAGAGATATTCACTAGAAAACCTATAAGAGGTAGTTTTTTTATGAATAGGGCTAGTTGATAGTAGGAGAGGATCACTTGAGATAATTATCACTCCTTATTTTTTCCACTTCAAATTAAGCAAAATGTTTCTATGTTAAATAATTGCATAAATACTCGAATGCATGTACAAATTCATTTGTAAAATAGCTAAACAAGTACATCATTCAAACTATCACATGCAAGAACCATCAAAGTGATGTCCATCACACAACTAAGGCAATAGAGAAGAATCAGAGAAATCAAGCTTGCCAACAGGCAAATAGATACATAGTATTTCATCTTCTCTACTGAACTTGGGCAAGATGAGAAAGGAAAAAGTCAACACCAAGTCTCTCTTCCAAAAAAGAAGAAAAAAAAGACAAAAGAAAGAAGAAGCCTACTAGAGTAAAAACCAAAAAGGGAAGTCTAGACAAAAATTAAGGTGATCCAATAGATCAAAAACTTGAAAGTGCGGTCTACGCAAAACTTAGGATCAAGCAAACAAACAACTCGATATAGAACAAATATCTGAACATGACAAACCTTCACGACCGAGATTCGATACTACTTAACAACTATTAGAAAGGCTTTTCCAGGAATTAAGGCAACATAGTGATTGCCAAAATAATGTAAAACGAGACACAATAGCTAAGCCATTCTTGCAATGACTTAGTCAAAAAACCTAGGGGCATCAAACGTGTCCCTTACTTTTGTAAGTACCTACAATGACATACTTTTGAGTTATGCTATCCATGAAAGAAAAATCAATAAAACCTTGACACTTAAAGAGATCAGTTGACTAAGCTTGATATTTCATGAGTATCAAAGACTTACCCCTTTTGTTATGCATTCCTCAAATGCTTAACTTTTATCAAATATTCTACAAATATTTGGCCCCTAGGTAACCCAGTGATTGCTAAATGATACCCATCAAGGTATAACCCTTTTTGGAATTCCCCAAGTAACAAAAACTTTCATAACTTAAGGAAACAGAGCGATTATCGAGTCAATGTCAAGTGATACACAACCTTTTGTGCATTCCTTAAATGACTGAAACAAATCCTACCCTACGGGAATGCTAGATGATCCAAATCTTAGTGTATTTTTTAAATGACACGTCCTTGAGTTATACTTTCCCCGAAAATCACTCGAATTTAAGCATTTCATGAATGTGGCAAATAACCCAATTAAACCCCATCACTATATGTGACCACCAAATCTCTTTTGATGTTCATTGAATATCAAGATTCATAACCCTATTCGGTATCCCCAAATACCTAACCTTTGTCGAATATTCCCTCAATGTTTGACTTTCCCTTAAAAGAAAACCTATTTAACATTCCATGAATATTGAATATCGCACATATACATTTATTCATTCATCCATTCATTCATTCATTCATTCATAACATTAATAATAATAATAATAATAATTAGTGCGGAAAGCCTTGACCTGAACATGTACTAACGCGTGGTCTATATATTAAAAGGTTAGAAGCGAGAGAGAAGTAGGCTGAGGCATATCATAGGCATTGTAAAGGTTAGACCTCTGCCATAGTTAAGTCACTTGCTGGATTTTCCTCTAACCTTGAACCGGAAACGTCGATGGTAGATGATGATGCTATTAGCTGGTCCCTCAAAAGAATCCCGGACACTCCAAAATTCTGCAATATCTTGAAGAGCTTGAGTGCCTCTAATTCTTAAAAGATGAAAGAACAAGAAACCAAATTGGTAGCATTAAAGGCATAGATCAGTGGCATGGAGAATGCTTTCCCAAATTTAGGGAAATCTACTACTTCACCCATCGAGCATTATGCGGATATTGATAAATTCGCTCTGTGCAAATCTGAAGCATTGCCAGCTAACTTCGTGATGCCATACATAGCTCCATACACTGGTACTAGATCCCAACATGCACATGTAGAGGGATATCTTTGAATCATTGCAAGTATGGCAATCCCCAAGGTTAACATTGTTAATCTTCTTCAAGCCACTCTCCGTGGTTCGACTTCTTAATGGTACATGAGGGTTCTGACAAATGTAAAGTCTGATTGGAAGGAGTTATATTCTACCTTTATAGAGAACTACGCCTTCAATCTCAAGGTAAAGACTACTCTACAGGACCTCGAATGAGTAAAACAGCATCCTAATGAGTACTTTGAGGATTACTATTTGAGGTAGATGGCAGTGCAAGTGCTAGTAGTGGGGCACCTATCTAGGAAGCCTTTATTGTGAAACTAGTGGAGGACTCTAGTAAAAGGTATAAGGAAGAAATGAGAATGGAGAGATTTGAAACCTTTAATGATGTAGTAGATTATGCCAAAAAGTTAGAGAAGTATGATGAAGAAGATCAACTAAAAGAAGACGAGATGGTGCAAAATGAAAACTTACATTACGAACAACTTGATCTTGAGGACCTAGAGTTTGAATATCATTCAGATGATAAAACTCTGGAAGACCAAAGTGAAAGCCCAAATTAGGAATAGTATGGCCATGAGCAGCTACTTGGAAGAACTGGGAGCTACGCTAAATAATGAAGATTGCTCTTTTTCTTTTATATCTAGTGCTTTCGAACTGAACAATGTAATAAATAATATTACGAATAAATCTTTTTACATATGCAATGTTTTTGACAATGATTCCATGTATTCATTCCACCATACATTAGACGTATTCAACATTCATGATGCTCTAACTAAAGAAATAAATTTAGGCACATTTGACAAACCCAGAAATGGTATCTATTTCAAATAACTTGACCCCCAAAAAAGAGAGAAAAAAAGATAAAAAAACATGTGGCTGCCTTTGCTAGTTCAATAAAATTTCCTCACTACTCATAGGGTAAATGAAGAAAAGATCATTAGAGAATCTACTTAAGCCAACAGATAATTCACCAAACAGAATCGAGAAAGAAAATCACTCGAACCATGCCTCAAAGCAATCTAGATGAAATTTACTATGTGCCACATGAGAAAGAATCAAATGGAAGACTCCCAAGCAACTCTGGCATTAATGCAAAAAGGACCTCAACAACACAATCATGGTAAAAATCAAACCAACAAACTGATGAGACTAATCTCTAAAGATTTTCTTTTCCCTGATGGCGTGCTACTTAAACAAGAAGCATTAAAGTGGATAAGGATCTTGCATAACACACAAAGTCAAATTAGCCAAAAATATCTTGCAATCGGAATGTCTCAAGAGAACTGTACGAAAATGTCTCAACCTAAGGAATAACATCATTGAAACAATGCATCCTTCCTCTACCACAGAGAACCAACATTGAATCACTCAAATATGCATCAACAAAGAATGATCAGGAAAACAAAAATAATTGGCAAAGGGAACTAATCCTAAATCTAGTAGAAGTAGTGCATGTTAATGCTAGGGGCCAATTCCAGTCAAGAGACCCGACATGGTAAAACAGATTCTCATCAAGGGAATGCTACACATCATGGACATCAAATGAAACAAGTTCATGAACCTCTCAAACAAGAATAGGGTCAGGCAATACCACATCAACTAAAAAAATGTGTCTGCTAAAAAGTAATGTGAGGGTTTTTAGGCAAAAATAAAGATGAAAGAAAGAGACGAAGCAACTGGTAAAACCGGAAAAGCACCACTGATAATAGGAGAAAAAGTTCTTGGGAACAGATACCAAACTTTTATGCCCAAAAATATTTCTTTGATTGATGTGCCATTTTGCTAAATTGTTAAATGTCTGCATTTAATGAACACACATAATTGTTAAAAGAAACATTCATGTACATGGTCTTGCTAATAATAGTCCATGCACACAAAAAAATTCAAGAAAAAAGAACCTGCTAGATTGAAAACCCGAAAGGGCGGTCCAAGGAAAAGTTAAGGCGACCCGATAAGGCAGTTTATGCAAAAAAACAAGGGAAAAGAAAAGCCCGTTGTGCTTTAGTTCAGGCAAAAATTAGGGCATAACATTTAGATGTAAACACAATTAAAGTCACTCATCATGATGACTCACCAAATGACAACAAGCATAGTCACTCAATCCAAAGCCTTCACAAACGAGAAATAATTATTCATCAACATGAGTGTATTAATCTTCCACATCTTCACAATGTCGGAGGATAATCTTCTTGCACTCAGCTGCATAAAGATTCTAAGAATTGCTGATCTATGCTATACCGTCTACACAGTTAATCAAAAGAATAAAATCTAACCTCCGTCAGTCCAAGAACCTAGAGTTTAGCCGCTGAGGCTCATACTATACGTTACTAGGGGCAAAAGTTTTACAACTCAAGAATTCATTTGATCTGAGAAGGACTCAAAAAATTACCTTGTTCAAATAGTCAAGTACAAAGTAGAGTACACGGCCAGCCCAATGACTAGAGTGAAATGGATGCAAAGCGCACACAACTACAATTGAAACCACAAGATCATCCCTTGAAGCTATGAAGGCTACATCTAGGACTCTAACCTATAATTAAATTTTCATCATCATAGAGACCAAGAATTCAATAATCGAAAAGAATACTATTGAGAATCAAGCAAGCGGACGTCATCCAATAGCTGCACAATTTTATATTCTAAGAACAGACTGCATTGCATAAACATGACATGCATTACTCATTACATGCATATCACAATTTTATAGGTGCAAAGACAACAAGTCGCCATATAGACATTATTAGTCACCAATAAATGTCAACTTAATCCAACATGCACTTTCATAGCTCATCGTATATGAATAGATGTACTAAAGCACAATCATCATTAAACAATCATGCATAAAACTCTTCCAAAAGACTAAGCTTTATCATCCTAATCAAAAGTTAAATTTTCGGCACATCATAGCCAAACCTTAGATACAGTGAGATCTTTAGCTCGGTACATAATAGCCGAACCTTAGATCCAGTGAGATCTTTACCTTGGTACATCCTAGTCAAACCTTAGATCTAGTGAGTTCTTTACCTCGGCCCATCATAGCAGAACCTTAGATTTAGCGAGATTCTCACAAGTTACATCATAGCTAGACTTTAGATCTAGTGAGATCTTTACCCTAGCACCTCATAGCTGAACTTTAGATCCAACAAGATCTTTACCATAACCCATTTACGATATGTAGTGTCATGTCTAGTTTTGTGATGACATATAGTGTCATGTCTGGTTTTATTAATAACTTGTAGTGTTATTTCGAGGTATTCTAATAACATGCTGTGTAATATGATGCCATGTTATGTTCTATAGTGTAGTATCACGCTTACAATATGTAGTATCATGTCATGTTGTATTTTGCAGGAAATCATAATAGTAGCTCAATGGCGGTAGATAGTGCCCAACCCCCTACGAGTCAAACTGCTCAATAGCACGAGATAGTGCCCAACTGCCTATGAGGCAAACTGCTTAACAGTGGCAGATAGTGCCAAACTCCTTGTGAGACAAACTACTGAATGGCGGCAGACAGTGCCCAACTCCCTAGTGCGATAAACTGCTCAATGGCAATAAATAGTCCCCAACTCCATAGTGAGACAAACTGCTCAATGGCGGCCAATAGTGCCCAACTCCTTGAAGAGAAAACTGGTCAACGACGACATACAGTGCCCAACTCCTTGATGAGAAACTGGTCATTCATGGCAGGTAGTGCCCAACTCCCTATTGAGAAAAACTCGCTGATGGTGGCAGACAATGTCCAACTCTCTAATGAGAAAAACTGGCCAATGGTGGCGGATAGTGCCCAACTCCCTGTGAGATAAACTGGTCAATGGTGGCAGATAGTGGCTAACTCCCCAATAAGAAAACTGGTCAATGGTGGTAGACAGTACCCAACTCCCTGATAGGAAAAATTGGTCAATGGCGGCAGATAGTGCCCAACTCCCTATAAGACAAACTACTCAACAACGGCAGACAGTGTCTAACTCCCTATAAGACAAACTACTCAATGGCGGCAGACAGTGCCCAAATCCCTATGAGACAAACTGCTCAGTGGTGGCAGATAATGGCCAACTTCCTATAAGAAAAACAGGTCAATGGAGGCAGACAGTTCCCAACCCCCCGATGAGAAAGTTGATCAACGGATGCAACATCTTGGCTCTGACCAATACCACATGTAAGTATGATCCTCACTTCTCTTCTACATCAAGAAAAATCATGTTTTAAATTGGGTGGACAAAAATTTTCTTAAGGACATGAAGTTTTTCCAACCTGCCTTTTCTTTTATCCCCAACATATTTTCTTTTTACGTTTACTCCCTAACGGATTTTCATTTCAAATTTTTCATCAACATTCTTAATCGAAGGGACAAAAATTTTTGTTTTTCAAAATTATCAATTAAGAAATGTTGATTCTTTAAAACAAAAAAGTTTTCATGTCCTTATCACATAAGAATAGTGATTTTGATAGTCGATCTTTCATCCGTGTACATGCAATTTTACCTTCTTGGTAAAAATTTTGTACATGAAGGGCAAACTATTACCACTGTCCACTCAGCCAGATGATGATAATATCACCTCTTAGCAATCGATTTTCATATACAAGTTGAAATGGAACTGAATTGTATACCGACACGTTCAAAATCCAAAATTCCAAAATTCTAAAATTCAATGTGTCTTAAAGGTTTCTCGCCTCTCTTGATCCTATCTATCAATTCCTTAAATCAATGTAGTGTACATTTTAATCAAAACTTAATGATTCCAAATATAAATCATGTGATAATAAAATCTTATACATTTACATATACATATTATGCATGAATAATTGATGTATGGAGTACATATATATGCATAATAAGAATAGTGAAATGTACATGCATAAGTGTAAGTGTAAAAAATGAACATGATTTAGAAAATAAAGATAAGATGAAATAATATGCACATATACATGTAAATCAATGTGTCAAATAATTAAAAAATAGATATATGACTAAGCATGAGAAGTAAAAGTTCGTACAATTAGTGTAAGCATAACTAGGATAAGGTTAGCTAAGATTGACATTTTCATATATTCATTAAAAATAAAAGAAAAAGGAAAAAAAGATAGGATTAGATAAGGTTGCAACCCATGTGCATTTAGATATTAAAGAATAAAGCTAGATATGGTTGCATGTGCTTTAAAATCTTCAAGCATGTAATAGGATAAGATTGCCATGTGCATATATTCTACAAAATAAAATTAGATATGATAAGATTTACATGGTATGTGAGTTTGTTAGGATAGATTAAAGTCTCATGTATGTTTGGCATGTGTCAAGTTTTGATAAGTACATAACACATGAATTCCCCTATTTAAGGAGCGCATTCACGCCATTCCGAAAAGAAGAAAAAAAATAACTAAGTCTTGTATCTAGGAAGAAAAAAGAAGCATTTAGAGAGAAGGTAAGTGGATTACAATTCTACATATTTGATTTCATCCCATACTCGTTTCATTTCTAAAACACATTCCAATCCATACACTTTCATTTTGAAAATCTAACCAAACTCAAAACATTCCTGAATACTTCTCTTTTCCATCCATTCTCAAACATAGTCAAGTTTTAGGATAAACTTCGACTTAACAATTCGAACCCGGTCTATCAGGGTCATCTCCTTTTATTTGAGATTCATAGCATCGAACTCGAATAAAATCACATTCCCATCCCTTTCAACAATTATGGTTCCTAACTCGCCCTTGGACACCCAGCGAGGTAAAATTGAGGGTAATTGGCTCTAAGCCCAACGTTAAAATTTATTAAAATTCATTTTAATTCATATTGCATTTTCTTTTGTGTGGATAAGTGAGCCATTGGAACCACTTATGATATTACATATGTAAATAAGCTTGCATGTACAGATAAATTTCCTAGAATGTGAGGAAACTCTATTCAAGTTTCCAGGAAAAATCTCAAGTATTGTTGTTACTCTGTCAAAATTTAAGTAGAAAAATATGTTTTGATTAAGCAATCGTAATGCCAAAATTACCGCATAAAATATAATTCTAAAACAAATCAAATTTGAACAATACGAGTAACTATTATGTTCGAACTCAGAATCTCTTTTTCTTTTCCGTATAAAAATCTTATTTAGGATTAGTATACCACAATTCCCGATGGAGCTGAACCAAATGCCGACTCTTTTTTTATTTAAAAATAAAGTAAAATACTTTGTTTTAAAATCCTTTTTATGTAGAAATATAAAATATATTTATTGATGAAATTACATTTTTGATATAAAAACGGCGTATTTCACATTCAATAAACTTTCTTAAAAATTGGAAAAAGCTCTTCGCAATAAAATGCAACATTTCATTCCAAAGACACCCATTTCAAAATTAAAAGTAACACCGTGGTTTCCTCAAATCACAAAGATGCGCCCCATGCATCGCACCCCGCATGTATGCCCAATAACCTCGCCTGCTCACACGTCCTTGTCTAAAGTTTGAACAAACTATTAGTGTAAACATGCATTATTGACTTGCTTTTAAACTTACATTGGTTTTGTCGATTGGTTTGGTCAGGTTATTAGGGACCCCTTTGAGAAAGAGTCTAATCTGGCTGATGTCCTCGATGTGCGGAAGGAGGTGGATGACAAGTGGTTCATGATGGAATTCCGTTTGTCTCTGAAGTGGCATTTGGGAGAGAGAGAGCCAGTTGGAGGGATGTTAAGCCTGCCGCGAGACCTGTGCCCCCGGCACCCCCACGGGTTATTGGTGGCCTCATTTGACTATCACTGCTATGAGTGAACAACATTTCAGATGGCTATAAAGCAAGCCATAGGAATGACCTCTAAAAATATGTTAGCATGGTGTGATGGTAGAAAATGGTTTTGCATATTTTAACGCTAAAAAAATATGAGATCGAAATCCCGTATTTAAGATAGAGTCGCCACCCAGTTCAGCTCAACCGGGAAATTTAGGTACGATTTTCCCATTGGGTGGTAGACCATACCTTAAACAGAGATTCCGAGTTCGGATGATGCTATCCATTTTACATTAGCTAAATTAAAAGTATCAATCTTCCTTATTCGGTTTTAATCCATCTTATTTAGTGTTTTTGATTATGTCGGGTCAGCTCATCATTTAGCAAGCATTTGAAAGTGATAAATAAATAAATTATTGCAATCAAACAAAAATGAAAATGAGGAAATTAAAATAATAATTACAAGGCTTTCAAATCCTATACATTTTTCTGAAATGAAAAATAAAATACTCAAAGGCCTAACATACATCTAACCTACATCGGCAAAGGTTAGTACATATACGACAAGTATACGAGATATATCAAACAAAGCGACGCCCCCAGCAGCGAGGTTTGAGGGGCGGTAGCCCCTCGTAGGGTCCAGGAGGAAGCACCACCGATGGGGTTGAGGGGAGGTAACTTCTCGCGAGGTCAAGGGGCAGCCCCCAGACGGGGTCCGGGGGCAGAGCCCTGGGATGGAGTCCAGCTATAAGTTCCTTTTGAAAAATTCATTTTCTGAATGATTTTTAGGGAAAAGTCCATTTTGGACACGATTATTTTAACCAAATAATTAGTAAAAATGACACATATTATGGGGTCGAGACCATTTTTCTGGAATTTTGGATTCCCGTTGTGGTACTGTACATTAAAAGCAAAGAATGCAAATTTAGGTCAAAGCGCTAGCGAGTGGGGTTGCTGCCTAGAAACCCATGTTGCCAGCGGCATGGTGATGCCTTTGGTAGCCCGAGTGAGGCCGCCAATGGCTTCAACAAGCCAGCAGTAATGGTGGAGCCGTCAGCAATTTGGTGAAATCGTTGGCCATTTTGAATTATGCAGAAACATACTCAGAAGGTCAAACACGACCAAAAACTCCAAAAAAAAACCCGAAACACAAGCGAACAACGGAAACAACCAGAAAATATGCCAAAGAGCTCAAGAGACTCAGAATTTACCTCGGGGCCATGAATCCGCCTCTTCAAGATCCAAATGACACCTCTGGGAAGCTCGAATGTTGATTTTGGGTAGTGATTTATAGATTAAACAATGTTTGTCTCTAAAAATCCTATTTCATTGATTTTAACCTTGTATTTCTACCGATATTAAGTTTAATCTAAAGAGATTTGGCAAATAAAAACCAAGAAAAGATGAACTAAAGACCCTTTTCTTACCTTTTCTCCACTTTCTCTCACTAGAATTGCTCTTTCTCACTCCTAAATGCTCTCCAATTTTTCTAGATGTTCCCTCTTAAAAAAATGCATAATTAGATGTTTTTAGGGGATAAAACACGAGTAAATTCCGATTTTTAGGCTATTATCCGACGGATATCGAGAAAGTGGAAAAGCTGCAGACTATCCGCAGGGGCTCAAACCGTCGGCAGCATGGCTCAGGCCACTGGTGGCTTAAGTGAAGTCGCCGGTTGCATGGCTGATGCTGCTGGTGGCTTCAGGCCCCAGCTGGCAGACTGCCAACTAGGGCCCATAACTTGAAAAAATTGAAAAAAGGGAAAGCGGGTCAAAAGCACATTTTTTGAATTTTTAAGGGTATTTTAATATATTTTAGGATATTTTGGGTGAGAATCATTGGTTCAAGCTTCCACCAAATGCGTTATCGAGCATGTTGAACTGAATTCAAATGTTAATAAAAAATTCAAAATAAATTTGTAATGAGGATTAAAATTCGAATATACGTCATCATCATCTCGTGAGAGGGACTGCAAAATCTCGTGATCACAACTGTTGAGGCCGATAAGGCTGAGTTTCTGGAGGGGGATGTCCTTGTAGTTGACAACATCGTTGGTCCTTATAATGGCCTTGTGTCATGCATGCTCCCCCTTTACCCCCATATCCATTCCAACGATACCATCTCCTTTTATAATAAGAAGAAAGCACTAAAAGTTCTAGGTGAGGTCGTTGATGATGAGGCGAGGGAGGAGGATGAGGAGGAAGATAATGATGATGATGATGATGACGACAAAGATAGAGATGATTATGGTGATAATGAGCCCACGAGCGATGAAGAAGTATTGATGTTTGAGGAGGGATATTATTCTTCTGAAGTAAAAAACATGCTTCCTTCCAAATTCCTTCATCTAATCCATGACTGACAATTGTCTTTGCATTTCTCTCTTATTTTGTTCTTTAGGTACTTGCGAGGAAGAGGAACCGGCCCAAGTCGAGCAGAGTACGCGGCTATGGTGGACTGAAAGATACAAGCATCGTGGTACGGCATCTCCGAATGGCATTGGAGAACTCCTCCCTGCTTTTATGGCTGAAAGGCCATTTGAGAGAGAGAGAGAGATAGTCACAAGCTTCCATTCCATGGATTTCAGGCCCTAGAATACTACTCATGTAAGTCCACTAAAGTCCGAGCTCCATCTGCTTTTCTTATTGCTTATCCTAGTCCTATTTGAATTACTTTTAGATTTTTCTTTTTTTAGGTTCCTCGTGTGAAGGTGGAGCGACTGGCGTGCCATTCCTTTTCTCTCAGGGACACACTCATTTCCCAAACCTTATTTGCTCAAGTATAACTCTGTTTGTATGATGTTTCAATTTCAATAATGCATGTATGAATGTTATGAATGATGTTGATTGTTATTGTTTTTTGTACGAATTTATTGCACTGTCGCTCTCTGATGCTAACCATGCCCAGGCGAGATACCAAGAGGAGGCAACACGAATCAATAACTTCAGCATCGAATGGGTAAGCTGGAGTAACAGTTGGATGCCACTCTACACGAGAGGAGGAGCAAGCATAACCTGGATAGCACACCATCACCTAAGACCATCTGTAAAGGGAGGAAGAAAATAGCCAGCCGATGGCCCACCATAAAGCCCAGGGATTCATGGAGTATCTCGATAACCGTCGGAAGAACTGATGAAGAGGATGTAGACCAGTACTTTGCAGAGGACATAGAGTTCATATCTCATCCGATGGATGGTGATGGGCAGCCTAGGTTTATTGCTTTTTGTTTTTATTGGTTGATCTATTTTATCTTTCGGTTTTGTAGCCTTGATACATTGGAGTTTGGATTATGGTTTGGTTGGATTTGACTTGTTTAGAATATGATGTTTGGTACATTTGCGCCTTTGGGCTTTTGGCTTGGAATAAAATGAATGTTTGACTTGAATTACGTGTGAGTAGATTTCAAGGATTTTTGTAGGTTATGAACAGGTTTGAATTGATCAAAATAGGCCTAAAATTTGTAGAAAACAAAGCCAAGCTACCGGTGGTATGGCTCATATCGCCACCCATATGAAAATTCTGATTTGCTAACTAATATAGACAACATCGCCTGCGACCCATACCTCCAGAGGCATTGAGACCCAAACCACTATCGATTCCATTCATACCAGCGGTGGCTTCGAGGCCCAAACCACCATCGATATCATTCATACCGCCAGTGAATTCATCGATATCACTGGAAATTTCATTTCTTGAATTACAGATTTTGATTTTTTTTCCTAATTTGAATCACGGACAGTCACAACCAGCAGCTAAGGAGCTTTCTGAAAACCCTAGGGGAAGCAGATTAGAAGAAGTTGTAGAAGTTTGGGTTTAGGGATTTTGATATGTGACTTAATGGCCGATTAGTACGGAATTCTTACGTGTGGCATTGACTTTTTAGGACCTGATGGTTCACGTGTTCCGTTTCTCTTCATTTGAGTTGTGCCCCTTATTTGTTGAGTTTTATGCTATATTGGGGATCCTATGCCCCAAACGTGTGCCCTTGGCAATTTTGGAGTTCCTATTTGGTACAAAAGGCATGCCAAAAGGACTGTGGAAGTTTATGTGCTGTCTGCGGCTTGTCGCACCATTCAGGTTGATTTCACTTATTGGACCCATGTCATCGGGGGCCTCCACTTAGCTATCAGGCTAGCGAAGCCCCTGGTGAACACCAATGCAGCTTCTATCAACTTGACTCTTATCGGTGATCACTTTTTGCTGCTATAGGTACCCTTTCTTACTAACTAAAGTCATTCACCATTTCTCTTTCTCATTTGAAACTAATTTGTAGGCGTGGCTAGTGGAGAAGCTCAAGCTAAAACAAGAACTATGGGGGAACCCGAAGAAGTACTTGCTCGTCCATCTTAGAGAAAGAGGGCTCGTGCAGGGGATTTTGATTGGATGATGGTTGATAGCTAGGTGTCGGTCATGAGGGGATATGATGACTCGCAGATATAGTGGGTTAGTCGATGGTGGAGGATCTGAGATGTGGTTGTGGAGTGTTGGGCATCTTACATTCATTTATCGGGTTTATAGAGGATTGCCTTTTATTCCCCGACCTATCTACAACGTGAGTATGGCCGACGATAATGGTTTTTGACTGGGCTACCTGAAAAGCATAGCGGTGTCTACATGGCTAACTGGGTGGCCTAAATTTGGTATCTGACCCTACTATTGTAAGCTTGAGCCATACATTGCTGATATATTTGAAGATTATCTAGGGCATTGAGCCTCTACTAGTCCATCATGTTCAACTATTCAAATCTTACCCTAGTCCACTCGGATTCCTCTAGCTTGGCTTCTAACGCGACCCTTAGTGAACTTACTTGAGTCAAGATCCGCAAAACCGCTACCATTCTGTAGACCAAGGAGAACGTAGTTTGACTGGTCAAGGTTTGGACACTCATGTGATAACCCTAGATGATGAAAGGTAGCTTGTCAACCCAATCTCTATAGCCGGCTATCATTTTGGAGAGGATCTTCTTTATCGATTTCTTTGTCACCTCAACAGCGCCATTGGCTAATGGTCTATATGGAGAAGATCTATGGTGTTCAATTTTGTATTTATCGATCAGTTTAGCGGTTGCCCCGTGAAACTATACCTCATTGTCCGAGACTATATAGTGTGGCAATCCATATAGAGCGAATATGTGCTTTTCTATGCATTTGGCCATCTTCATGGTGGTAAAATTGGTGTAGGATTCACCCTCTACCCATTTAGAGAAATAGTCTATAGCCACCACAATGAACTTGTGCTCGTTCGTCGATAAAAGTTGAATTTCACCAATGATGTCTGTCCCCCACGCCGAGAATGGTCAAGGAGTATATAAGTGATGGAACTTGGTGGGTGGTAGGTGTTTTAGATCCCCATATATCTGGCAGTGGTGGCACCATTATACTTGGGCGATGCAATCAGCCATCAAGGTGAGCCAGAAAAATTCCAACTGCTATATCTTCTTTGTGAGAGCGAGGCCATTCATATGGGGGCCACTGTCGTCGGCATGGACCTGATCAATCATCCTTTAGCTTCTTTCTCTATTAAGCAATGAAGAGACCATCCACTATCCAGAAATGGACCATGACCGATCTTAGAGTGGCACAATTTGAGTCAGATGATTCCAGAGAATAGCGTCCATGTTGGAGAAGTAGGACAATGTTGGAGTACCAACATGGCTCGGTGGAGATGGCGAAGACCTGTTGAATACGAGGGGCTTGATAGGAGAGTTCGGTTGATAGGAGAACCAAAGGATAGATGGGTTAGTGTTGGGGGCCTTCCCATAATGAAGCCGGGGTAGAAAGAGAGTCAGCCATTTGGTTGTCATCCCGAAGTACATGGCGGTATAAGCAAGATTGAAACTTTTTGGATAAGCTTTGAATGACTTCGATGTAGGAGCGGAGAGATTCTTCTTTGATTTTCCAGTCACCGATAACCTAGTGAATGACAAGAGCAGAATCCCCAATTACAGATGCAGTTTCTGGCCCTTACTTGTAAGAGAGCTTCGAGACCAAACAAACAAGCTTCGTACTTGGTGCCATTATTAGTGACATCAAATACTAAGCGTTTGGATATTGGAATGATTTCATTATCCAGTGTGACGATAATGACACCAAGGCCTGCTCCTCTTCTATTCACAACCCCATCAAAGTACATAGTCCACACACGCTCAGGGGTGGTGATGGCGTCAACCTGTTCATCGGGAAACTCCAAGTTCTCGACATAATCGGAGACAAGAGCTTCATTGGCAAAAAATTTGGCAGCGGCACTGTTAGCACATGTCTGTTCCAGACTGATAGGAATGATGCCTATTTTGTTTACCAATCAGATAAATGAGTCAAAAGGGACAAAATTGTCATCCAAAATATGAAATTTAAAAATCCACTTTCCAGGGAAGCTCTGACTTACCATTTTCTACTGAAAAAACAAAAAGTTAAAGTTTGGTCAAACATAGGTAATCCTCCCGCCGGGTAATTACCTATCTATAGTAAAAAAAATCAAATCTCTCTTTGATCTGGCAAGATTTTACGGGATATGATATAAAATCTTGTTAGATAGGTATTTACCCCGCTGGCTAATTACCACCCTATTATAAATACGGGGTCACCCTCCTCATTTCTTAATAGAGACTAAAATTTTTTAGAATTTCCAAAATTACCTTTGTCTCCTTTTTCAGTCCCGGGAGTCCAAAAAGCCACAAAACTCTGTCAAAACACTTCCAGATTTAAGCTTCATCACCTATATCGGTATAAGCTCAATCTCCGGTCTTTGTAGATTAAGATCCTAAAGTGATCTAGGGTCTAAAAATGGCCTAAATTTTATATTTCCTCTCAAAATAATCAAAGATTATAGCCATAACTTGGGTTAAACCTATTTTCCAACCAAATGCCAAACCTTGACAACTTCGGTCCCGTATCCGCTCGTAAGTCATCCTAGACATACAAAAAGGTAAATTGAGGGTAATCGGCTCTAAAGCCTAGCTTTAAAATTCATTTTTATTACATTATTATTGCACATTGCATTCCACTACTCTGGTTAAGTAAGCCACTAGAGCCACTTAAACTCTAATATGTGTAAATAAGCTCGTAGGTATGGATAAAACAACTAAAATGTGAGGAAACTCTACCCGAGTTTCTGAGGCAAGACCCAGACACTGTTGTTACAATTCCAAAATCTCGGTAGAAAACATCAATTTATTAAGCCGTTATAATGCCCGTTTTATTTCTTGAATTTAATTCTTAAATAAAGCAGTTGTAATATAGAAATTATAAAAAATTCCAAAGTTCCAAAATTAATCCAAACAATTTGAACAATATGAGTAACTATTATGTCTTAACTCACAATCTTATTTTCTTTTCGGTATAAAAATCCCATTTCGGATCAGTATACCAAGATTCCCGGTGGAGCTGAACTGGGTGGTGAGTCTATTTTATTTTTAAATAAAGTAAAAATGCTTTACTGTAAAAATATATTTTCTCAATAAAATGTATAAATATATTTCTCAATATAATCACATTTTTGGCTTATAAAGCCACCGCATTTAAGCGGACTGGATTTTCTCAAACCAAACCAAACACTGCGATTTCCTCAAACTGCACCAAATCATGCCCCGTTCACCGCACCCCACGTGCGTGAACCCGTAAAAAATGTTTGCCCGCTCACAGTGGCGACTCTGCTAGGGAGAGAATTCTTATAAAAACCTAATTTCTAAGAAAATTCTTTTTTTTGACATTATAATTTTAATATTGTTCAAAATAAAATTTGGAATTACGGAATATGTGGTAATTTTAGCATTGCACAATTTTTAGGACTGCATAGCATCTGCATTCTTTACCCCAAGCCAATTTAGGTGCCTTTTTAGCGAAGTATCCCCAAGTTCGCTTAGGGCTTGAGGGGTATGGATCCAATTACACCCCTTACGTAACGTACGAGGACCTTGTTCGCTTAAGGGCAAGATTACCTACGCATAATATATGTGGAAAAGTTTCCTTTGGTTCGCTTAGGGCCATTGGGACTCGGTACACAATGGCGCAAGGTACCCCAATCGAACCTTATCCTGAGACCAAAACCCACATATAGATGAACCATAGACACTTTCTTGTAGGTCTACCCAAAAAAACCTTGATGGTACATGAGAAGACTTCGCTAAGTCCCCCGTTCACTTTAAAGCGAAGTAACCCAAATGGAGTTATAAGGGCAGTAGGCACGATATAACCATTTGCTACTTGTGCGGGTTTATTAAATATAAATAAAATAAAAATGGACATCATAAACGTCATGATTATGTGTAAACTAACCACGTTTTTATGCAGCCTTATCATTAGTGTATGCCATGCCATTTCATTCCCTTAGCCATACGAACCTAGGCAACCAAAATAACTGAGACTGGTGAGTCCACCTAGGCTCAGCCCTTGAGCTAAAATTAAACGAGACCATTAAGTCCACCTAAGCTCAGCCTGTGAGCCAAAATCATCAAGACCAATAACCTTATCTAGGCTCAGCCCATGAGCCGAGAGATGTTAAAACCCTCTGTGTGACCCTAGTGTCAGCCCACCTCTTGGGCTAATGAGTCAAAACCCTTCGAGTGACCCTAGTGTCAGCTCACCTCTTGGACCAATGAGTAAAAACATTTCGAGTTACCCTAGTGTCAGCTCACCCTGTGGACCAATTAGTCAAAACCCTCTGAGTGACCCTAGTGTCAGCTCACCCCTTGGACCAATGAGTCAAAACTCTTTGAGTGACCCTAGTGTCAGCTCACCCCTTGGACCAATAAGTCAAAACCCTCTGAGTGACCCTAGTGTCAGCTCAACTATTGGACCAATGAGTCAAAACCCTCTTAGTGCCTATAGTGTCAGCTCACCCCTTAGACTAATGAGTCAAAACCCTCTGAGTGACCCTAGTCACAGCACACCGCTTAGACCAATGAGTCAAAACCCTCTGAGTGACCCTAGTGTCAGCTCACCCCTTGGACCAATGAGTCAAAACCCTCTAAGGGACCCTAGTGTCAGCTCACCCCTTGGACAAATGAGTCAAAACCCTTTGAGTGAACCTAATGTCAGCTCACCCCTTGGACCAATGAGTCAAAACCCTCTAAGTGACCCTAGAGTCAGCTCACCCCTTGGACCAATAACTCAAAATCCTCTGAGTGACCATACTATCAGCTCACCCCTTGAACCAATGGGTCAAAACCCTTTGAGTGACCCTAGTGTTAGCCCACCCCTTGCACCAAAGAGTCAAAACCCTTTGAGTGACCCTAGTGTCAGCTCACATCTTAGACCAATGAGTGAAACCCTCTGAGTGACCCTAGTGTTAGCTCATCCATTGGACCAATGAGTCAAAAGCCTTTGAGTGACCCTAGTGTTAGCTTACCCCTTAGACCAATAAGTCAAAACCCTCTAAGTGAGCCTTATGTCAGCCCACCTGTTGGACACCAATGTATCAAAATCCTCTAAGTGACCCATAGGTCAGCTCACACCTTAGACCAATGAGTCAAAACCTCTGAGTGACCCTAGTGTTAGCTCACCCCTTGGGCCAATGAGTCAAAACCCTTTGAGTGATCCTAGTGTCAGCTCACCCCTTGGACCAATGAGTCAAAACCCTCTTAGTTACCCTAGTGTTAGCTCACCTCTTCGACCAATGAGTCAAAACCAATTAAGTGAACCTAGTGTCAGCTCACCCCTTAGACAAATGAGTCAAAACCCTTTGAGTGACCCTAGTGTCAGCTCACCCCTTAGACCAATGAGTCAAAACCCTTTGAGTGACCCTCATGGACTAATGAGTCAAAACCCTCTGAGTGACCCTAATTTCAGCTCACCCCTTGGACCAGTGAGTGAAAACCCTTTGAGTGACCCTAGTGTCACCTCACCCCTTAGACCAATGAGCCAAAACCCTTTGAGTGACCCTAGTGTTAGCTCACCTCTTGGACCAATGAGTCAAAACCCTCTCAGTGATGCTAGTGTTAGCTCACCCCTTGGACCAATGAGTCAAAACCCTCTTAGTGACCCTAGTGTCAGCTCACCCCTTGGACCAACGAGTCAAAACCCTTTGAGTGACCCTAGTGTTAGCTCTCCCCTTGGACCAATAAGTGTAAACGCTTTGAGTGACCCTGGTGTTAGCTCACCCCTTGGACTAATGAGTCAACGCCCTTTAAGTGACCCTAGTGTCAGCTCACACCTTAGACCAATGAGTCAACTTTCCTTTGACCAATGTGTAAATTCACCCATGGGCTATTGGGTCTAACCTGACTCAAGCCATTGGTCTTCGCACCATGTGTTTGTGATGTTCCATGAATATCACGGACCACCTTCACCGATTGCTCATCGAATAATTGGCACATACACAACCCCTTATTATTTATACATATTTTCTCACTCATTGATGCATCCATTCATGATTCCCAATAGGCCAAGCTAAATGAAGCTTAGAACCACCTCCGGTGCCCTTACTAACACTTGCTCATTTGCATCTTCTAGTTGGAAATGAGAAAAGAGGAGGCTAAGATGTATTACGGAAAGCCCGAGAGTCATACCCCCAGCATTAATTCAGTATCTAGATGGATCCTTCTCTGACCCAAAACATGAAACCGCAATGGCAGACGATGATGTAGTTCGATAGTTCCTCAGAAGGATCCTTGATGCTCCAGAATTTTGTGATATTTGGAAAAGTCTAAGTGTTGTTAATGCTCAGAAAACCCAAGAGCAAGAGATGGAAATAGCAACACTAAAGCCAAAAATGGCAGACATAGGGATGCTATCCCCGACTAAAGACAAATATGTTGCTCCCTTCATAAAGCAGTATGTGGATATTGATAGATTCTTGCCAAAAGAGCCAGAAGCCCTCCTGACTAACTTCGTGATGCCTTACATGGACCCATATACTGGTACTACCCTCCTCACGCACCTATGGAATGTTATCTTTGAATTATGACTAGAATGAACATCCCCAAAGTTTATATAGTTAATCTGTTCCAAGCTACTTTACGAGGCCTTGCCTTTGAGTGGTACATGAGGATGCCAACGGACTTGAAATCTCATTGGAGAAAGGTATGCTCAGCATTCCTGGAGAATCATGTCTTCAATCTGAAGGTTAAGACTACCTTCCAAGACCTTGAAAGAATAAAACAATGACCAAATGAGTCCTTCGAGGAATTTTACCTGAGGTGGATGGCTGTTCGAGTACTTATAACTGAGGCACCGGACTAAGATGCCCTTATAGTGAAGCTCGTTAAAGGCTTTAGCATGAAATACTGTTATGAAATGAAATGAAAAGGTTCGAGACCTTCAATGATATGGTAGACTATGCCAAGAGACTTGTAAAGTATGAGGAAGAAGATCGAGCAAAGAAGCAAGAACAACAAGCTTATACTAAACCTCGGTACTGGGAAAAGGACGGATCCTCCAAGCAAGGCAATTCTGAGTCCCCAAAGGCCCCAACCAAAGTTGTAGCAGCCACTTAGGTGCAAACACACCAATCTATCTCCCCATGGGTAGAATCACTGTCATAAATATTCACCAAATTGAGAAAATCTAATCAACCCCAGAGCATTAAGACATTTGTTCTGCCTACCGTAGTAGACAGAGATAATTTTTGTGCTTATCACATAACCAAAGGGCACAGCACTAATGAATGTGCCCTTCTGCTAAAAGATCTACAGCATATGATAGCCGATGGGAGAATGAAAGAACTTGAGAATAAACCTAGCACTCAGACTAATCCCCTACCAAACTTCCAAGCTATGGTAAACGCCTTTGGTATTCAAGTGGAAACTGACAAATATGGTATCGATGTAATGGACAACTTCTAGCATGACCTTGTATGGGGGGACCATATGATATTTGACAACATGGATATCATCCACATGGTAGACTAATACATCCTGAGAATGAGGAGATAAGGGCTAGATCAATATCAAGTGCCACCACACCTCATGTACCGAGGAGACTCCAACCCAAATGAACATGTGAGTAATTCCTTCGGTTTATGCACGAATAGGGAATAGCTATGATGGGTTTTGCCCTTCAATTCCACAGATTTTTAGAAGGCCCTGCCATGGCCTCGTATGATGCGATGTCACTAGAAGGACATTGGAACTAGTACTTTATAGAGAGATCTTTCCTCCACTACTTCAGGGCATCTCAACCGTACCCAGATGAAATTTTCTGGTGGCTGGTACCATAGACGGATCGGTATAATACTGGCTTGCAGGATATCCCTCCTTCACAACCTCCTATATACACTCCCCCAGATTATATGAGTCCAAACTATGTTAGAATAAGCATGTTTAAATTTGGGAGCTCCTCTAGGGCAACACAGCCAGTAACCCAAAAATTGTATGATCTTGAACAGGCATGGAACAACTATGAAGACCAGCAAAGGTACCTCAGCCTGAATCTAGATAAGGGTGCATGAGACCCGTTTGGAGAAATTCGTTGTGACATTATAGCATATAGTACTCATATGGATGAAACATTGGCCAACATACCAATTATGGTGTCCAAATTCCGTATAAGCATAGAAGAAGTTGAGGCAAGAATGAATCCCGAGGAAGATCTCAAAGAAGATCCCGAGGAAGATCCCAAGGAAGATCCCGAGGAGGAGCCTAATGAAGATCCTAAGGAAGACCCCGAAGAGGTTCTAGAAGAAAATTCTGATGATGATATCCTTGCTCAATATGCGCCAAACTGGGTTTTTTAGCCACAACCTTTCGAAGATTTAGATGAGGAAGTGGAAGAATTTATGGACTCCAATGAATTAAATCATAAAGATGAAAGCGAAGTAGATAAATTGGGGTATGAATTAGAATCCTTTTCAAATGACGAGCTAAATCATTTACCAGAAGATTTTGAGTATGAGGCTCCCTTCCCCAATGGCATGATGGTTGATTATGATGGTGCCGAGAGCTACACCTCCTCTCTAGAGAATGACTCTAGAGACATCTTATGCTCTACAACAAGTGATGATTTTGGAGACTTTACAGACTTTGACTCAGGCAACAAACATATCATTAATATGATTCGAGATGAGGGGCAAGAACCCTCTCAGGAGTATATCATGGAGAGAATACGAACAAAAAAAGAAGTGGCCTGGGCCAGTTATCGCATTCAAAACCCCGATCTAGGCAAGGTTTACCCCATATTCCTTGACAGAAGCACAAGGCCATGCCCTCACATCCATGAATTCAGGCAAAAGATGAATGACAGATACATTCACTACACCAACTGACCCAAAAGGTTCCGCAGGACTCTCCGAGAAAAGGCAGTCGTTTGGTACGAAGGGCTAACATTTTACTAGATATCATTCTACAATATTTTAGCTAAGCAGTTCATTGAATACTTCAAATGGGTCGACCCGCCCGAAAACTTGACTCCTGAGTTAGATAGGCACGAAAACCCCTTACGATATTGGGAGTGGGAAGCAACCAGCGCTATCTGTCCGATGTCAATGGAATCAACTAGAGAATTCCGATTATATATGAATGAATATAACAACAAGCAAGTCACCTACGACAATGTGCCAAGTATGCTTAATGAAGGAGGACCAACTGACGTAGCGTCCTCATCCATCCATATGATCAGACAGGAATCCAACCCGATCAGGTGTCAAATTCTATAAGAGAACCCTGTCATTCTAGAAAAGTAGCATGAAAAGGTTCCCTTCTTACAGTGGTAGTTTATCGCCAAAGCACCAGATCCTATAAACAAGCTTATTGACTTGGGAAAGATACCTCTCGATGAGGATTTCAATGAGTTTGAGTTCTTCAAAACTATAAACTCGCCAACCCGAGTAGTCAGTCCTATAACCAGAGGAGATAAAATAACTGGATCGGTAGCCCCAACTACACTAAGAGCTGAGCCCCTGGCACCTCTTTTGTTAAGCCCTCAGAACTGATAGAAAGCCCGATTATGGATCAATTAAAGGCCACTACAACTAAGATGAGTATCTGGGACCAGCTTATGGGTTCTCGAGATCACATGCTTGCTATCATTAGAAAGCTGACGGAAATTGAAACATCTCCCCTAGCATCACCAGAACAGGTCTGTGCACTACTTAATAGCAAGACTATCACTGTTATCCCCGACATCGTCTTCTCAAGCTTGGATTTACCCGATGAAGGCATTCGCCATAATAAGGCTCTCTACTTGAAGGCTAGTTTTTTCAGGTGCATTATACCATCTATAATGGTCGACGATGGCTCTTCACTAAATGTCTATCCTAAGAATATTCTACCAACCCTAGGGCTAATCGAGAGGGACTTGAAGAAATCCACCATAATCATTAAGGCCTATGACAACTCCTAGAGGACCATCATTGGCACATTCAAATCAGTAGTTACTATTGGCAATGTCTCATCTATAGTACTTTTCACGGTCATAGATATCCTAATAACCTTCTTTATGCTGCTCGGACGGCTGTGGTTCCACACTCTAGGAGCAGTTCCATCCACTCTTTACCAGAAGATCAAGATCCCATACTGCGGAAAGATCAACACTCTAGCGGCTGATGAGGCATTAGTAATGGCAGCACTAGAAATGGGTGAAAGCCTCATGAAAGGATTTACCATGACCATAATTGGGCAAGAATAAAATAAGCAATCAGAGGTGCACTAGGGCCCATGGATTCAGGGATACATGCAAAAGCACCACACTCCTAGCTAGGGACTAGGTGCCTATGAATAAGGACTACCAACCTTCAATATAGGGGTAGGGGAGTGGAAGCCCGCAGGACTCAGTTACACAGGCCCTAGAAAAATTGCGCATAAGATGGTCCTTTAGGAGAAATCATAATAGCCCTACAATGGGGCACCTGAGCCTATCACTCACTAGGGAAATATGGTTCTGGGATTTGAGAATTTCTTAGATGTTGTCAGCTACCTTAAGCGAGCTAGAGGTTCCGTAACTTGCATGTTGAAAGGAGTAAGTCATCAGCCAGATGCAGGGGCAATCCCAGGTCAGATCAACTTTGATGAACAGATGTACCCAAAGAAGATCAAGAAGCTGAGCAAAGAGGAGGAGATCCTCGACACCCAAGCCAAACACCTTTAAGTGCAACTCAAGATAGTGGATGAAGCGAAGGGCAAGGGAGGTAACATGAGACAAACCATCATGGACATGGTCACAACTATAAAAGGCAAGGTGAAGGTACAAGAGAAAGATCATGAGGACATCCTGCTGATGCTGGCTGCCATAGGAGAATCATGTGCTTCGGAGTTAGACCCTACCAATCAGGATGAGTCTTTTGTTTCAGTTTCAAGTTTGTTTGAAATGAATAATGTACATTATGGTGATAATAAGATGAAGAACTTTGCTTATTTAGATTGTGTTTCTGACTATGATTCCATGCATCTATTCCAACATTCATCTAGCATTTTTGACATCAATAATGATATTACAAAAACAATTAACTTAAATACGGAAGATGATCTAAAAAGGTATACATTTCCAATCAATTGCCCATTGAGCAAAAGAGAAAATTGATAAAAGTATTGAAAAATCACATTTTAGCATTCGCTTGCTCTCACGAAGATATTGGAGGCCTTGATCGGCACATCGCCGAGCACAAGATCCCTATGGACCTAAAAATTTGGCCGGTGAAGCAAAAGATGAGAAGAATGCACCCAGAATGGGCAGAAAAGCTTAAAGAAGAAGTAGCCAAGTAGATCAAGGCTAAAATTGTCGAGGTTGTCGAATACCCCACTTGGCCGTCCAATGTAGTTCCTATAACCAAGAAGAATGGTACTGACCGAGTTTGCGTTGACTTCAGGGACTTGAATAAGGCCACCCTGAAAGATAATTTCCCACTACCATGCACTAATGTTCTGGCAGACAGCACATCAAGAGAAGCCATGTATTCCTTTATGGATAGATTCTCAGGATATCACCATATCCTCATGAACAAAATAGACAAGTTCAAGACTGCATTCATCTCAGAATGGGGGACCTACTATTTTAGGATAATGCCTTTTGGACTTAAAAATGCAGGGGCAACATACCAACAAGCACTCACAACATTGCTACATGACCTGATCCATAAAGAATTCAAGGTATATATAGACGACATGCTTGTGAAATCCACCACTCCAGAAGAGCACCCAATAATGTTAGAGTGATTCCTCACATGGATAGAGAAATTCAATCTTTGTCTCAACCCAAAGAAATACGTATTCAACATCATGTTAGGCAAGTTACTAAGGAACATGGTTAGCAAGAGAGGCATAGAAATGGATCCTAATAAGGCTAGCACCATCAGGGAAATGCTTGTGCCAAAAACCAAGAAAGAAGTCAGAAGTTTCTTTAGGTCCATACAATACGTTAGTCGCTTTATAGCGAGGTTGCCCACCATATGCGAGCCTATCTTTAAGCTCTTGAGGAAACAGCAGCCAATAGAGTGGAATGACTAATGTTAGAAAGCCTTTGATAGAATTAAAGCTTACTTAATGAACCCTCCAGTGCTGAAGCCACCAATTCTTAAAAAGCCACTCATTCTCTAGTTAGCAATAGAAGAGACATCAGTGAGGCCCATATGGTTCAGGAACACAACGATTAGAAAGAACATGCGGTTTATTACCTTAGCAAGAAATTTCTAGAATGTGAAACTCGAGACACCATCATGGAGAAAACTTATTCCGCCATGGTATGCCTCTCCAAGAAGCTCAGTCATTACTTCCAATCATACAGGATCTAAGTAGTTGTGAAAGTGGATCCTTTGAAATATTTGTTCCAAGTTTCCTTATTAACTAGAAAACTGGCCAGGTGGCTCTTGCTACTATAAGAATTTGATATCGAGTACGTCACTAAGAAGACCATCAAAGGTAGAGTAGTGGCTGAATTTCTAGCAAATCAACCACTCGAGGGAAGAGAACATGAAAACCTAGAGTTTCCTAACAAATGTCTCACAGCCACTACAGAGAATCCTAACAAATGGACGATGTTCTTCGATGGCACCATTAACAAGCAAGGGGCTGGTTTGGGGGTCATCATCATAATGCCTGATGGGGCACTCATACCTCTGTCAAAGCGACTAGAGTTTCTCACCATAACTAATGGGGAAGAATACGATGCCTATTTATTTTAGACGTCTGCCCTACTCACTTTCAGAGCGGACAAGGTAAGAATCATTAGCAATTTAGCTTTTGTCATTAAGCACGTCACAGGCAACTAGGAATTGAAGGAGGAATCTGTTAGACCATACTTAAAGGCTGTATGCAGAAAAGCCACAATGTTCAGTGAATGTGAATTCTACCACATGCCCCGCGAGGAAAATCAAATGATAGATGAATTGGCCACTCTGGCCTCTATATAAGAAGTGTCCTAAAAGCAACCAATCAAGCCTCTTATTATGGAGACAACCTGAGCTCCGTATTATGTCCATACAATAAATGATGCCATAAGTAAGGAAGAACCCTGGTTCTCTGACATTGTCAAGTTTCTTGGTAGTGGTGAATTTCAGGTGGAGGCTATGGATTCTAATAGAAATAAGCTGAGGAAGCTTATAGTGTAGTTCTACCTAGTTAAAGGAGATATGTACAAGAGGTCCTCTAATGGCCTATTGTTAAAATGTCAACCTCGATAGGAACCTGAAAGCATAATGAAAGAGGTACATTTGGGAAACTATAGTCCACATATGAACGATGTCATGATGGCAAAGAAGATGCAAAGAATGGGATACTTTTGGCTAACCATGATAGCTAATTGTATTCAAGAAGCAAAGACCTGCCATACTTGTCAGATATATGGGGATGTGAGCCACTTACCTCCATCAACATTGCAAAGCTTGACAACGCCTTGGCTATTCTCAGCCTGGGGCATCGGCATCATCATCAAAATAAGACCATCTTTGACCAATGGCCAACACTTCATTATAGTGGCTATCAATTACTTTTCCAAATGGGTTGAAGAAGAATCATACACGAATATCACGGCCAAGAAGATGGCCTAGTTCATTCAGTGACAAATCTTCACCAAGTATGGCATTCCTCACCATATAGTAAGTGACAACGGCATACAGTTTCAAGGAGAAACAGCCAACCTTATTGAGAAACATGGGATTGAGTACCATCACTCTTCACCCTATTGCTGTAAAGCCAAACGAGCCTTAGAATTGGCTAATTAGGCAATCAAGAAAATCATCTCCAAGATCATTTCCAACTACCAAGATTGGGCCAATCATTTACCCTACGCCTCATGGGGATACAAAAATAGTGTCAAAACCCCTACAGGTCAAACTCTTTTTTCTCTCGTCTATGGGATGGAAGTGGTATTGTCCGTTGAAATGGAAATCAAATCTTTGTGAATAGCGCTAGAAGCCAGACTTCCCGAAGATGAATGGGCAAAAGCAAGACATAAGGACTTGACCTTGATCGATGAAAAATAGTTAACTGCACTAGAAAATCTATAGTTGTACAAACAGCATATGACCAGGGCATACAACTAAAAAGTCAAGGGGCAAGGCCGACCTCTAAGAATGGGTGATCATGTCTTAAAGTAGTCTTATAAAATGCACATGGATGCTCGGGCCAAGTTCCAACCGAAGTAGGAAGGCCCATACGTAGTAAGAAAGACTCTCAGTAAAGGGGCAGTGAAAATCTCAGACCTAGATGGGAATGAGTTCGTGAATTCAGTAAATCGTGACAAGCTAAAGCGCTATCTCGTGTAGAAAAGAAATATAATACAAAAGGTCTGTCAAGGGCTACTGAGGGCTCTTGGCCAAAAATAAAGACCCCTAAATAAAAGAGCAAAGCTTTAGGTAAAATCCATTTGGAACCTTTGGCAACAATGGGCATTTCTCGAGAATAAATACCATTTGCCCTTCCCATTTAAAAAATATCTTTAGTAGTAACATAGTAATGTTAAAAGTACTAAATGAGTACATTAAATGGAAATTGCGAATTGTTTAATGAAATTCACATCCAAACAACATCATTTCATCTTTATTACACATAATAATACATTGCAAACAACAAACAGAAAAGACAAAGATGAACAATGAGGCCTAAAGCCTTTATTCTCCCACAAGAACAAAAGACACCTGATGGTAAGCTTAAAGACCCTTAAGGAAGCTACAGAGTCTCTGCATCTCAACGACCCTCTCTCTAAGGGTAGGAAGAATGTGAGTACCCACAACCCAGATACGATAAGCCTTAAAAGGGTGAATGTCAAAAGGCGTGGAGTAGTTCATCCCACATGAGTGCGACTGGTCCACCTTATGTTATAATAATAGACCCGAGTATACGAAAGCTTCGAGCCAATCAGGGTGCACAGGGATGCAAGGAACCCCTGAGAATGGCCATACTGCCTATATAAAGTGACCAAGAGAGTAAGTGACGATCTCAGAGAGGCTGATGAGGATCACGCCGCCTCTAGCAATGTCGGTAGTCATATGTGTGATACCTCACCAAGGGCAAACCCAATGAATATCTTTAGTAGCTCGACTACCCATAAAATCAACCCACATCTCGATAGTGAAGTCCCTATAAGGACGATGGCCGATGCGAACTACAAAGCCCCATGCCCAGTAGCCCCTTGGATAATAATCCATGCTTGTGGGAATATAAAACAAAGAAAGCTTGTCCCAGAGCCAAAGCTGCAAAAGCAACTGAAGCAGAAACAAAAAAAAGAGAGAAATAAAGAGAAATAAAAAAGAGAAAAAAAGAGCTTGCTGGATTGAAAACCTAAAAAGGTGATCCGAGCAAAACTTAAGGCAAGCCTGATGAATCAAAAACCCGAAAGGGCAGTTCATGCAAAAGAAGGGCTCAAATAAAAGTTACCTAAAGAAGAAGCGTGCTGCCTCGGTAGTAGCTTCAGTTCCATTTTGAGACACGTGCATGAAGATTAGTGTCTCAGCCAAACTTACCACAACGAGAGATTTCCCCTCTAGCATCTGATCGATCAAAGTCAGGAAGGCAAAATTGCAAACCATAGTAGGAACCTTGCAAAGGAAAACCCCTAATAGAAGTAGACAAATGAGCGGGAGCCAATTCGCATCATTAGGGGAGAGTCCCCTGACAATGTCAAAAGCTACATCCAACCTCAAGCCCCCATCATAAATTAATCAACGCCTATCAAATCGTTGTAACTCAAAATGATTCATCAATGGGTCAGAGAACTCAAGGTGGTGCATCGGAATGGCTGAAGGCATATAGCTGAAGACCTCAGAAGCCTGCAGAATTCTTCATATAAGGGGCATAACTTGCGATCTCCAAAATAGAACACATTCTCAATAGGGTCCCAAAACCAGGCAGTAGCTCAAATCACATTGTCCTTAACAAAGATGCAACAATATTCCTTTATATACGCCAGACCGCAAACCCCGAGATAATCCCAACCATCAGAATTCTTCAGATAAACACTCAAATCTGCACGAAAATGGATGTAGCCCTCGATGGAACAATTTCACGAGAGTAGCAGTTTGCTATATATAGTTTATAGGATAATCTGCCAATATCTAGCTAATTACCCTGATAAACTCGATTAACAACAAAAGAATGCACAAAGCAAAAAGGAAAATTATTTCATAAATCAAAGTGCATTGATACAAGAAAAAAGGGCACTACAAATGGCCTAGAAATAAAAAAAAGCAACAAAAAGAAAAGCTATCTACTACTGAGTAAAGGATCTAGGAGGATCGACTTATCCTTGGTGCGGCTGCTGCTGCGGGTCGTCCACCTGGAGCATCCTTAATAGACCTCAAAGTCGTTGGATCTTTTGCTACAACATTTTAACATAGATCATTCATATGCATTTCATGGCATACCATGCATAATCATTAAAGTAATAAAATAACAAACACACCGCCATATCAGAGTTTTGGTTCATCATGAATTGATGTTATCCTTAAATATATCCCCAATAGGAGATGCTATCAGCAGTGGGGACTTGCAAGAATGAAAAATCGGGGATAAGTAAAGAATCATCACGATCTGAGGTTTTAAGGAAGAAGAGGAAAAGGCAAAAGAAGCTCACATGAGTGGTATCGACCTAGTGGAAGGTCACTGGATGCTTAGGATCTAGATAGGGTAAAATCACTAGAGTATAGGTACTCAGGTCGGGACGGTACATTAGAGATATGAGCGGCTGGTACTGAAACCCCTGATGCCCCTCTACCATCGCCAGACCCTGAGATGGGATATATGACGCCAAAGAGCTACCCACGAGAGCTGAAGTAGTCACAGGTCTCTTCCTACCTCAGTGATCCTACAAAGGTAACAAAGTGGGTCTCTTCCTACCTCAATCATCCGGACAGCCTCAGGCGATCCTACATGGCCAGTAGGGTTGAAGTTGAAGGGCCATCACTCTCAAATGGCTTATAAAACTCCAGCTTAGGCTCGATAGGAATAGAATCCATCTCCAGCTATCCAAGCAGCTACGAGTCATAGAACTCGTCATACCTCCTAACCTGCTTTGGGAAGGCATTGGGTAAACCGCCAAAGGTCAAACACACAAAGCCAGGCAAGGTATATGGGCAGAAAATCCACTGGGGCCCCTCCAGTGGGATGGGACGCAACCTAGGAGGGAGATACCAACCCTAAATGCACTCTCCCAAGTACCACCCCAGAGAGAAAGAAGTCTCTACAATCAAAAGGGTGTTCACAAACTCCCCAGCTTATCTCATGAACTCTGGCCAGTAAAGATCATAACCCCAGGGCTGTGTCTTAATTTACTAAATAGCAAAGACCAAACAATGACACAACGATTGTAGCAGATATAGCAATCAAAGCAAATCAAAGAATCATAAAGCCTACCCTCTCTGAAGACAATTAGAAAATTGAGCGAAAAGCACAGATCGAGATCCATCTCCCAAACTCGCTAGTAATGTGGTAGCTAAGGATAAAATGGGAAGCTACCATCTTGCATGAGCTTGGTCCCTAGGAGGATCCCTATCTCAAAAAAACTAGATCTGCAAGAAGACAAAAGAAATTAGAGCGCCAAAAGACAAACCAAGAATGCTCATAAAGAAGAGAAAGAGCTAAGATCTTACATAGTCAATCTGGAGGCAAGACTTGAACTTGCCAATCCTGTTCCTCGCACACTGGTCAAGGGCCCAATATAGATTACCCACCGCGGCTCGGCCCCAGGAGTACTAATCGAAATGGGTTGGATCAATCAAAGCTAGTAGAATATGGAGATTCATGATCGAACCCCCAATGGGAAAACACAACCATGATAGAGTGGGGGCCATAAAAGCTCTAGCCTCACAGGCGGAAGTCAAATGCCTTCTATCCCCAGTAGTCCAGAAGGTCATGAGCTTCTCGCAAGAAATTGCCTAGGCTTAGGCCTAGAACAGCCAATCAAAGCCTCGATGGTCTCCACACTGAAGTGGTTTCCTTAAACCAAACCAAACACCGAGGTTTCCTCAAACTGTACGAAATCACCCTGCGTACCATACCCCAAGTGCATGAACCCGCTGAAAACATCTGCCCACTCATAGGCATGCCCCTTGATAACCTTCCCTCATTACATATTGAATATCAAACTCCGAAAGAATCAACAACCATCGAGAGAGCTTACCAGCAAGGGTAGGTGACTGACAAAGGTACTTCATTGGGTCAATCTTAGCGACTGCTTGAACTCTGTAGGATTGAAAGTAGTTACATAGCTTTTTCGAGAGCCAAACCATAGTGGTGCAAGTTTTCTTCACAATTGAGTAATGGTTTTCGTAATCCAAAAAATTCTTACTCAAGTAGGAGATCTCATGTTCCTGCTTATCATCATGTTCTTGGACATGCATTTTCCCTAGAGAAGACTCCTTAATGGCCAAATATAGGATTAAGGGTTTCCCTAGAATGGGTGGTTTCAGAACGGGTGAGTCAATTATGTAAGCTATGATCTTGTCAAACACCACTTCACACTTATTGTTCCACATCATAGGATGTTGCTTTCTCAATAGTTTGAAGTTTGGTTTGCACACAGTGGTAAGATAGGCGATGAACCAACTGATATACTACAGGGAACCTAGAAACGATCGGCCCTCATTTTCTATTTTTTGTTGAGGCATATCCCTGATGGCTTTGGCTTTATTAGGATCCATTTTGATTCCTTTCTGGCTGACCATGTGTCCTAGTAATTTACCTGACATGACCTGAAACACGAATTTCTTCAAATTCAGGCAGAGATTGTACTTCTTGATACAAGTCATGAATCTATCGAGAATATCAGGGTGCTCTTCTTGGGTAGCATACTTCACGATCATATCATCCACATACACCTCTACCTCCTTATGGATCATGTCATGGAAGAGAGCAGTTATAGTGCATTATTAAGTAGCCTTGGCATTCTTCAAC
Organism: Euphorbia pulcherrima; assembly: GCA_947683365.1. Lineage (NCBI taxonomy): Eukaryota > Viridiplantae > Streptophyta > Magnoliopsida > Malpighiales > Euphorbiaceae > Euphorbia > Euphorbia pulcherrima. Next base: position 45,541,021 of record CANTUS010000015.1, read on the forward strand.
CCAAATGATATAACCTTGTAGTAGTAAACCCCCCATTTGGTGTTGAAAGGTATCTTGACCTTGTCGATAATATCCATCAAGATTCGATTATACCCCGAGAACCCATCCTTTAACGAGTACATAGCTGGTATAGCGGTACTATCGATTAGGACATCGATGTAGGGAAGTGGGAAGTCATCCTTAGGTGAAGCTTTATGGAGATTCCAAAAATCAACACAAACTCAGACCCTACCATCCTTTTTTAGAACAGGGACAATGTTGGACAACCATGTCGGGTATTCAACCACTTCGATGAAATAAGCCTTGATTAATCGTGAAACCTCTACCTTAACTTATTCTATCCATTTTGGCCTTAACCGACAAAGCTTCTATTTGACAGGTTTGAACTTAGTATTGGTAGGGATTCTATGTTCAGCAATGTGACGATCGACCCCTGGCATGTCTTCGTACAACTAGGAAAAAGCATTAACATGTCTTTTAAGCACTTTTATTATCTCATTTTTACTTCTAGAGTTAAGTCGGTGGAAACGGTTACCATTTTGGGGTTGTCATCAGTACTTAGGTTTATTTCATGCAAAGAAGTATTGTGAATACCAAAAACATTATACGTATGGTTATGTGAATGTATGGATCCATCGGGTAAAACTTCAAACAAGTAAGCCAAATAGAGTCGTTCATTGAATTGAAAGCCTTATAGGCGACATTGTTTGCATCAAATACATTATAACTATTAAAGATTACATCATCCATGTTTTCATCCATCACATGTGGCGGGACTTCAGTGTTGATGTCAGCAGCGAGTGAAGCATCCTATGTAGTCTTCATCAGAATGGTGTCCAGGTCATATTCCACAGCTATCTTCTATTTGACACTAAGTGGTGATTCCTTAGATAGATTGGCTTTCTTAATTAAGGGGTGAGCTTCTTCATGTTCTTGGTCATGGAGTCCTTTTCCTCGGTCCTCTCACCCTTCTATCCTTTTTCCATAAAAAATGTTATAGCCTTAGTCATAGTAGCTACAGCGTCTTCAACCTCTCGGTCCATGGACTCTTTGTTAATTCCCCTAGCCTCATTCTCATGGTACATCTTTCCCTTTCCCTTAACCTTATCACTGATAACATTCACAAGCACAATGGGTTCAGTGGTAGGTGCAGCCATGAGTTCAGGCATAGTAGGATTTTCAAAAATGACCATACAGTCGGCTTTAAAGTCATAAACATCCTTGACGATCCCAAAATTGGGCCACATCTTCCCATTATGCTCGACAGGCTTGGGTTCTCCTTTGTAAGGCCTCTTGCCTTCGATTTTGCAAATAGTCAACAAGCAATAGTAGCTAGCATAAACGTAGCAATCGGTCTTCCTAGGCTTGTATCCTAATCCAGCGAGGCAGACCAGCACTTCTGGCTTTAAGGTCTAAATGATCCCCTATTCATACATTCAATAACCCTTTATAGGGTTGAACCTAAATCACTTCATCAATTTCCCTACGGTAGGGTAAAGATAATCATGCCAAATGAGGGTTGATCTCAAGGCTTTTCACATCACAGCAATGTTGAAACCGTCATCCAACTTAGCTTTGACCTCTATGGCAGCCACAACAGAAGCGATGTCAGCCTTGATTATTACCAGTCTATTCTCGTGGATGAACTTTACTTTTTGATGGAGAGTGGAGGAGACTGCACCTAAGGTGTGGAGCCAAGGTTGACCTAGTAATAAGGAGTCGGGGATTGGAATGGCAAGTACAGTGTCTAGTAGTAACTTTTGCTTCAAAGACCCCAATCATACTACGTTTTGGGTCATCATACGAATGGATTATAGTGTTAGATTTCTCTAGCATTTCCTTTAATAGGCCCAAATGAGGAAGGATCTTTAGGGGGTAGAGATTCAAGGCAGAGCCATCATCCACCATGATACAAGGTATGGTTTTATCAAGCAATAGGATTCGGATAAATAGTGCCCTATTATAATTCTTACCCTCAAGTGGGAGATCAAAATGGTTAAACACAAACTATTATCCCTTCTTTGGAGGAATAGCTTGTCCAACCCTAGCACACAACTTGATAATAGAGGTGGTTGAAGTTGCTTCTAGGTCGAGTAGTCGCTTAATTAGATCCCTGCTATGCCCATTAAAATCAATGACTAGCTGCTAAATGCTATAATGAGCTTGGATGTTCTAGAGTTGGGTGATAAGGGGATTGACCTCAAGGCTTGTCGGATTAAGTGAAGGAGAAGAGGGAGGTCTCGCAGTGGTGCCTACCATTTTAGGGATTTGTTCCTTAATTGGATGAAGATAATGGTCCTCAAGTTGGTACCCACGACCACTCCTAGTGATGTTGGTGACATTATCGAGCAAGACACTATAGGTGGCTTGTGTTTCAAAAGGATAGGGGGTTCATGAAACTATGACATTGAGTTTAGTAACTCTTACCCATCCATACTGAAAGGCTCATCACAATCAACCTTAAACAGTCCATTTGGTTCCCTGGTAAAAGGCGCATTGGTGGTAACTTTAAAAAGTTTGGTGCTCACTGCCTTGGCCTACTTGACCATTTTCTAATCTTTATTGAAGTAATCCCCCTTTGGAACACAGGCATCAACACTAAAGAGAGATTCTTTCATGATTTTCATTCTTTTGACCATGATAGGGTGAGTTTGGTGGTTTCTTTTCTCAGGTGGAGCTGGGTCTTCCTCCATATCCTGAACCAAGTTAACCCCCGGATTGGCTTAGCTAATTAGGTGAGAGACTGAATTGGATGGAAGTTTGGAATCAATGACCAAGACTAAATGGCCTCTCTCTTGCCCTTGGGTAATTATCTCAAAGATTACAGCCTCTGGCATCCTAGAACTAATCATGCCCAATTTATTTCTAAAATTCGGTAGGGAATTGTTCATGGGCCTTGGCGCCTTATCCAGTTCAGCGATCTTCCCTTCACTAAGCAAATGTTGTATGGCATTGAGTAGGGTTCTGCAGTTATTAGTGTGATGGCCTGTGTGAACATGATATGCACAAAAGTTGTCCTTGTGCTCAAGTTTAGGCAGTTTATATTCATGGAGGGATTGTAGATAGCCGGCCTCCCTCAAGCGGTTGAAGATAATTCAAAGCGGCAACTTGTAAGGGTTTGCTAAGATGAAAAGAGGATGAGGAGGTTGGTGTTCGGCAACTAATGGTGGAGTTTGAGTGACTGCCTGAAATGTAGCTAGGGATTTGGGTTTAGCAGGTGTTAGGGCACCGATAGGAGTATCATTGTTCTTTATAAACTAGGGCTTCCTTGCCATTTTGGCTCTCTCACATTCAACTTCACGCTGAATTTTCTCAACTTGCTCAAAAAAAGCCTTTTATGACAGGAAAGAGTCTGTTGCCATCTCCTTTCAGAATATAGGGAGGGCCCCTCCTAAAAGCTTGACAATCATTTCCTCAAGGCTGATCTTGGACTCCATTAGAACTAGGATTGCCATCCATCGATTGAAATACTATTTGAAAGTTTCACCAGGCAATTGGCAGACTCCTTTGATATGTTAGAGAGTAGTTTCCATGATGGTATTGAAACCATAGTATTCAATTAGGGCTTCAGAGATAAGCTTCCAATTTGTGACAATGTGGTAGGGTAAGGTGTGGTACCATTCAAGAGTGAGGCCTCAAATGGAGCAAGGGAATATTTCAGCCAAGACCTTGTCGCTCAACTTCTTTACTCATATTATAGGTTCATATATAATTATGTGAGAAATAGAGGTGCCTCACCCATCATAAAGCGACATGTCAGGCATGGTGAAGTTGTCGAGGACCTAATCCTTGTCTTGCTTTGGTGGTTTATCTCGGGTTAAGTTACCATTCATAACTTGAAGCATATAGGCTTCGATCTCAGGTGTCACGCCGGATGTTGGTTGACCTAGTTGTTGTTCTGCTAGTGGGTAAGAGTTTTAGCCTCGGGTGTCACGCCCGGAGATGGCATGACCTGGTTGTTTGTTTGGGTTACCATCATTTGATGTACGAAAGTTTCCACTTCAGGTGTCATGCCCAAAGGATGCATGACCTGGTCGGGGTTCAGGACAGGTTAACATGGTGGAGATATTTCCAAGCGGGGACGAGTAACAAGTTGGCTATTGAAAGGATTTTAGGGGTAAGTTGTTCCCTTAGGTATTATGACAAATTGGGGAAGGCTGAAAGATAGAGGAGGTTAGGCTAATCTGCTTCAGGAGGCCAGATATTGAAGGGTGAACACCGGTGGAACCAAGCTTTGAGCTAAGGGCCTCAAATTTGGAGTCATATAAGGGAGAATTGATGGGGTTGTTGAAGTTTGTAGAAAAGCAGAAGCCTACCCAAATTTGAATGGACTTAACATGGGCTGAGTTGATAGGTTCGGGTGGATTATTGGCTACATTAGTCTTGTCCCCGTTGGGCCGGATAAAATTGGAGCCAAACCATTTTAGTTTTGACCTTGCATATTGGATTCAGATATCGATCTAAATTCTTATCTTCTAGGGCTTGCCTGATAGCGGATTGGAAATTGGCTTGAATAGAGGCTTGAAGTCACTCTTGCATGCTATTTAGGAATGCTTTAGAATTCATGAATAAGGTCATAGCATTGGCAATTTCAGAGTAGAGGGAAGGGTAAGGTCCTGCCCCTGAGGTGGGAGTAGGGCCTGACTGCTCTTCAGGTGGAGGGATATTCTCTTCAATGTTCAGGAAAGACATGATAGGGTGAGAGTGTGAGCATGGGATTTTGCAGTCCCTCTCGCGAGATGATGATGACGTGTACCCGATTTTGATACCTCGAAATAGAAGTTCTCTTTAGAATTTTTATTACCAAAATAATATTCCTTGTGAATTTTATAATTGGCAAAATCCAGTTTGGTGTGGCCAATAACGCGTCCGGTAGGAGCTTGAATCGATGATTTACACCCAAATTAAATAATACCCATTAAAATATAATTAAAATTCAAAAAGATACCTTTTCACCCACTATTAAACCACTTTTCTCGACTTTTTAGGCTTTTTGACCCGTTGGTTGTCGGTATGCTGGAGAATGATGTCGCCACCGACATCATCAATGCCGCCGGCGGCATCACCATACAGCCGGCGACATCATCATATCGCCGGTGGCATGGCCTAAAATGGGTCCCTCCACAGATAGCCTTTCAGCCACTTTCGGTGGAATAAGTCAAAAAGGTCTCGAAAAACACCCCAATTTGCCTATAAAAGGCACCTAAAACTGCAAAAGAGAGGAGGAGGACTGAAATTATAGAGGGAATGAGCCAAAATTGGGCAATTGAGAGGCTAAAATCGAGAGTAGATTTTAGTGAGATAAGAACTAGAAAAGGTAGGAAAAAGGATTCTAATCCATTTTTTCCCGATTTTTCTTCTTCGAACTCTTTGATTGTGAGCCTAAATCAGTCGGTCTTTGCGTTAAATCAACTTAATATAATTTAGAGACCTAAAACCTTTTAAATTTGCAATCAAATTATCGTTGCAAGCTCCCCGGAGGTGTTGTTGTTCAGTTCACGAAGAGTTGGATTCACTACCCCGAGGTGAAAATCCTGAGTCTTATAGCTCTTTGGCATTATTATTATTGGTTTGCACTAATTTTTGTTAATTTGTGCTCATTTTTAAATTTTCAGTCACTTTGACTTCAAACCGCTGCTGCTGCAAGAAATTGAAGTCGCCAGAGACATGCGATGTTGCCGGCTGTATCACGCATGTCGCGAGAGACATCATTGATACCGCCGTTAGCATCGCATTCCCCAGAGACCTCGCTTTCTTGCGGGACCTTTTCCTTTACGGTACTGAGAAAGCCATGTGCCTGTCTGCATACTGATGTCGCCCGTGACATAATCGATGTCATTGGCGGCATCATCCATTCCGCCAGTGATATAAACTGTGTCATCGGCGGCATCAGATGCCCATGGCGGTATGGCTTTCTGGACAGCAGTATTGTTTTCGTTTGTTTCCAAACTAACTTATTTTCTGAAAGCTAGGGCCTATAGTGTAACGATGGAGGTTCAAAACCTCCTGAAAACAGACCTGTCCCACGACGAGTGGTATATTCACCTGTAATCCGATTAAAGCAACGATCGAATCTGAAATTTGGATAAAAATGGAACTTCCCCGCAAACGCCATTCAAACCTCATTTTAGCCATCCAATTGGGCTTTAGGATGTTATAAATAAAATATGCCATATTCGGGTCAACCATCCTCTGCAGGTAGATGTACATCGGACGTTCGGGTGTTTCATTTATTACTTACAAAATGTACAGGACTTGAAAACCTTATAATGATTTTACTTTCCGCACTTACTTTTCTTTTACAATTGTAAATATTTTATTTATCGCTTCAATTACATGATAAATGCGAAAACAACAAAATAACTTAAAATACAAATAAATAGGGTGGATTAAACAGATTAAGAAAGAATCAAGTATCCTAACTTGGCCTAATGAAAAGTAGATAACATCATCCGAACTCGGAATCTCTACTTAAGGTATGGTCCAACCACCCGGTGGGAAAATCGTTCCGAAAATTTCCCGGTTGAACTGAACTGGGTGGCGACTCTATTCTAAGTACGGGATTTCGATCTCAAATCTTTTAAGCATTAAAATATGCCAAATCATTTTCAAACCACATCACACTCATCTCCCCGACACACCAAAACGGGCCGGCCCGACCGGGTCTGGCCCCGTGCAGCAGCCGCGAGAATCATCGTCCGCTCACAGTGGCGACTCTGCTGGGGACTTTCTTTAAACTTGAATCTTTTTTCATAGTTTAAAAGATTTTGATGATGTATTGAAGCCATTCGCCAAATTAAAACTTCATTCTTTTCTTATGACGTCTTGTCCTCACGCGTGTAGATAGTTTGGTAATTTCAGGTACCCTATTTCACCCGAGAAGCTCGCAAAGTATCAGTCATGCCCTGTTGGAATTGAGGATTCCTAGTGGGTGGATCACTCATTTTAACCAACACGTAAACTCCTATAATCACGCCCATTTGGGCAGTGATTGAGTATCGTGGAATCAAGGTAAACGAGAACCTTCTACGTCAACAACACTATACCAAAGCCGCGTTAGAAAAAAAGCCTTAGCACATCATTCCCCTTAGGATTACCCAAAACAAATAAAATAATTGGGACGCGCTTCTTTCACCATTACCGGTGAAGCAGCCAAACTCCGTCCTTCCAAACAGGTGTTATGCGGGAGTCATAAGGTTGGAACAAGGCCGATTCGCATGCTATGTGCTTTATGATCATACACCCCCATGCATCGGCTTTAAGAGCCGAAAATAAATCAACTTACCCTTATCACTTCCACCCATGGAAGAGGTTTAGCAACATACGTAGCACTTCTCTTGTACCTCTATTGCATCACCACATATTGCTATGTAAGACTTGAGATACAAACATCCCACATATGTTGAAGGGATAAGCCAACACATTATCTCTAACCACATCTATGTGCAGCCATACATATCATGCACCACTTCCAATAGAAAAAAAAGACATACATACATACCATCCATACCATTTACAACCCATCCATGATCTGACCCACGGCTCATGATCCTAAACAGCAATCCTCTTGAATCAAGACCTTCACAACCAGCCATGTCTCTTCCTCACAATGACAACTCCACCTCGTCTAGAGGACAGACTAGTCTTCCCCCCACCTCAAGAGCAGCAGTTCACTCTCCGTCTCTTGGATCGGAGCTCACCGCTGCTATCATTCAGTTTCTGAACTCCGATCAGTTCCGAAACATTATTCAGGAGCTAGTGTGTGTGTCCGTCAAGAAGGCCCTAGGAAGTCAGGACTTCAACCAGGTCATGCGATGTACGGGCATGACACCCAATGGCGATACACTCTGGCAATCACCACCAACCGCTTACCCTGGACAAAGAGAAAGAGCCCAGAGTCTAATTCTTCCATCATACTTTAACACCTTACCACCAACTTTGGTCACCCCATCACAATTTAGGATCCCCGCTGCCCCGATACTTCTACATTACAACCAAGTCATGCAACACAAAGTTGAAGACTTCTCATGTTAATTGATGACAGTAGGCTGCTATCAGAAAGAGGGAAGGGTCCAATCAGAGGAAGATCAGATCTTTCAAAACACTAACTTACCTACACCCCCACCTCAATTCATGGAGGACCAAGAGATCTATCGGAAATCGGCACCAGCTGCCATTATTCAGCCAAACAATGGTCTTAAGTATAGAACAAATCTGTGGAAACTGCCGCTTAATGTAATCTTCACCGGGTTAAAGGAAGCTGGCATTCTTAAACCTCTTCACAATTCAATCCCCCCATGAGAGAAGAAGGAAAAGGCTTTTGCAGATATCACATGTTGTTGGGTCACAACACCAATCATTGTAAAGCTTTGGTCCATACCATTCAACATCTGGTGAATGATAAGAAGATTACTGACCCTGAAAGGGTATCCTGCCCCTTGCCAGAGTCTGCCAACCAGACACGGACGATTAATCCTAGCTTTTCCAAAAAACGGAATGCCCCTCAAGATCTCATCAAGGCCATCTACTCAAAGGGTGGGGGAAAATCGCGCTCTGACACTAAGAACGAAGAATCCCGATTTGCAATCCTTAGAGTTCAGACTTTTTAGCTCCATGAGCAACTTCCACTTTTCTTACTTATGTCGTGTCTGTATCCTTTGATCCGCGTCTTCATATGAGCATACGTACGACACTTTCAGTATTTAAGATATTTTTATTGAATGAAATAAAATTGAATACATTACATGGTAATCAAATCCAATAATTTAAACCCTGTCAAACACATGAGAGATAATAAAGTGCTTAAAGACCATGATAATGCTTTTGCTCAGCGCAATAATCGGATTGTTGAAATGCCATAGGTCTCTTCTAGAATTAACTCAATGGCCCTACAACAGTGCACCTTCAAGCCACCAAAGAAGTATCAATCGGTCCCCTAAAATAGAGAATCAAGGCTTACACCCGACGGAGCCCAACCTCTATTAAATAAACATCGTAGCCAAATCTCAGACCAATGTCACCACCAAGAACATGACCAAATTTGAACAGAAACACCTCTTCACTGGGTACAAATCAACCCCATTAGACCCTTCGGCTAATAAAGGTCAGGGGCAACCACTTCCTAGAACACCAAGTCTAAAGGCAAACACCTTCATCCCACAAGCCACAAAGACGATCGCGCAACCAATAAACCAACAAAGCAAACAACCACTACAAAAGCACCAAACAAAAGGTCCTCCAGCTGAACATCACTTGTTCACAACCCATCACCACCGATACAGAGTACAAATTTAGGCCTAAACAAGAAGAGCTCTGCAGACCACGAATTGATGGAGCAATTAAAATAACAATCAGGACGATAATCAAACCAATTGATGAAGCTTTGGGATAAGCGCCAAAAACTCCCGCAAACTAAACAACTTGCAATAAGGTCAGCCAAAATCAAAATGAGATGAATGTTAGAATGAATTAGATGATCCAGGCGAAAACCGAGTGGACACCAAATATATCTGTAAAGGCACAACTAGGTGCACAACAGTGAATCATATACTCAACACCTTTACCAAGAGTCAGGCCCGACACTGAACCATCCGAGAACCTCTGATACCAGTGAAAAGTTTAGACCAGATTGAGAAGGTTGTCTTATGGCTAAGGATGGTTCGAAAGTCATAAGCATAGTTAAGGGCGAGTCCATCGATCTAGTCGACTAGAACAGGCTTAAGCATTATCATGTCTAAACAAAAGAAATAAATAAGAAAAAGCGGCACACTAAAAAAGATATACAATAATTGCCTGTATGTCGGTCTTCTACCGACTGGGCAAAAATTAGGGTTACACCTGACGGTCGGTATCCTGCAAACCGGCTGTACAAAAATTAGGGGATAAGTCAATAATGCCTGCTGAACTAAAAACCCGAAAAGGGCGGTTCACACAAAATTTAGGGCAAAAAATAATAATAATAAAAATAATAATAAAAAACAGTGGGATGTTAACTCAAAAACCTATAAAGGCTGGTTAACACCAGGGGTTCCATTAATGGAGATTATTGCCAACATCTTGTACTCAAATTAGATTCACTTGATAAAAGTGTCTTTCGTGCTGAAACATCTGTGTTTGTGATTGTATGAATGTCTAGCGATCGAAGGATGGAAACATCACAAGTAAGCTTAATCGAAGATGCTATGCGCTCAAAGGTCGGAATAAGTCCGTTATGGCAGAAACCCGAAAGGACAGTCTATGCAAACAATAGGGTCAAGTTGGAGCCCAAAATCTGTGTTCCTCAGGCTCTGCAAAAAACCCCGCAGCTTTTGATTATGGGTTGCCACGATAGAAATGGACAGAATGGTCGGAATCAGATTGCTGGAAGATTGATGCCGCCAGCGATATGGGGGATACTGCCGGCGATATAGGATCAATTTGGGCGATATGGGTGATGCCGCCAACGGCATGGAGTTAATTTTCTGGGCGGCATTAGAAGGATTTCTTCCATTTCAGACATATACAAAAGCCTGTAAACAATCCGATGCTATGTTTCCAATGCCTCATCAAACAGCAATTCATTTTTGTATTCAAAATAAAAAGCCCAAACGTGCCAATCACTCAAATTGTACCAAAAAATCTAGCCTACGACAAAACCAAATTATCCAAACCCCAATGTATCGAGGGTACAAACCAAGAACTCAAAAGCAAAACGAAAATGAAAAATAAAACTAAGCATGCCCGCCACTACCGGCTGGGCGGGATGAAATGTCATCGGGACCTGCAAACCAGTCGTCAACATCATCGTCGTCTTCCTCCCTTCCCTCTGTCATAAGGACACTACCGGACTCCTCAGCCGCGGTAAACGCACGTCGGCCGGCAGACATCTTGATCCCCCTACGACTGGTGCCCCCTGGGTGCGCATAGTCCAAGTTTTGTTTACTTCTCCGTTCTTAAGAGGTGGCTGCTAGCTAACCCTCGATATCGCTCACGCGGTGCTGTAAGACTACAATCTCCTCCTCATACCGCCGCCGGCATGCATCAGCATCAGACAAAGAAAGGGCTAAGAAATCCTGCAAACCAGAGAAAATATTAGCAGTGCATGTCATGCATAACATCCATACATCCATCCCATCTTAACATGTGCATAAAATACCTGAACGAGGAGCGACTGCCCAATAAGGGTATCTCGAAGAACAAAATTGTTCTCCGCAAGTTACTCCATGTGACTCCGCGCAACCTGGAAAATACAAAAGGCAAATCCTCAGACGACTACATCCAGGGCTTAAAAAAGAAAATAATTATTAGGCCTTACGTAGGTAGTATTTTCAGGCATGAAAATTGGAGCTTGCCAACTCGAGCCAACATTCCTATGGGAGAAATCTCCTCGGGATTTCATCAACAGAAAAGTGGTTTCCAACTGATTGACTAAAAGCCCCTCCATAAAGTTTATGCCTTCCGGCACACCATAGTGCCGGGTCCCACTTTGGTTGTCCCGGTCCCTCTTTCTCGCAGGTTCCTGCAAAACACGAAAGTCACACGTCAATAACGTCCCTAAACAACTTCAAAATAGTACACACAAACACAATCATGCCTCGAAAGAACGTTGCTCCCCTTGGGACATCGGCACGCTCCCATCAGCTACGTCCACACCCACCTCATCCTCCCCCCAGGGTCGACCGCAACGTCCCCTTTAAGTGCTTCATCCGCATCATCATCCTCCTCATCAATGTCCACAACGCCTTTGAGGCACCTCTTCTTGTCCTCCAACCGTTGCTCGTTGTGATACTCAATTTTATCGTTGCCATGGATGCGAGGACACACGGGGAGTAGACGCTGAAGAAGGTGGTCATAGAGGCCAGGAATGCTAGGGATCACTCGGCCATTCCCTTCAATATAATTAGGTTTGTCGGCCTCGATAGAGATCACCAAATGAGGCCACTATAAGCCCCTAGGTGGATTGGCAGGCACCGGTCTAGCAGCAACTGGAAGGGACCTCCAGCCCTGGAAGCGGTCGCCCAGATACCACTGCTGGGACAAGGGGCACTCGATCACAAACCGACGGTCGTCCACCTCCCTTCGGACCCTTGCAACCTCGGCCAAGTTCTCCACCCCATCGAACGGGTCCAAGACGAGCTACATCAAAACAACCAACATAAGTCTATAGATGAAAATAAAAAATAAAAATAAATAAATAAAATAAATTTTGCATACCGAGCTCAACCGCGCGCTCCTTAGGACCTCCCTATACTGCATAGGGTACTTGGCCTTCCCACCGACGCCCCCACACCAGTGGGCAAGGAAGTGAGAGCCCGGTGGCACAGCCTTCTTAAACTCCACCAGCAGGAGGATCTGATGCTCGAAGGCCTAGGCCTGACAAATGACGACCGATCAATTCAAAGGACGTCATGCAATAAATAAGAACGCATGTTATCAAGGGAAATATTTCTAAAAAGCTATACCTAGAGTAGCAGGTGGCAAAGGCAAAGGGATTTCTCCTTCTTCCGGGCTCCCACGTCCAGCCCGTGGTATAACTGGGCTAAGATGGCCCTCAGCCAATTCTTCCTCCTGATTCCCGGCACATCTTCCACTGCAGTTATAAGTACATAGTTGATCTTACTCCCCGAGATTAGGAAGAACAACATAGTGAGTAGTGAGATCACGAATGAACGGACACAAGCCTCCCTCTCCTCCTCAGGCACCACATTCACTCGGGTCCAATGATGGTACAACTCACCATAGGACAGCCGCCCAGAAACAGGCTTCAGACCGAGCAACTCCTTTACCCGCCTCACCACGGGCCTCTCAACACGGTATTTGTCCATGTAGGCATCAAAATGTATGACCTCATCCATCCAAGGGAGGCCAGTCATGGCTACCACATCAGAAGGTTAATTGCAGCTTCCCCAAAGGAGAAATGGAAGGTATCGATGGCCTCGGACCACCTTTCAGTCAAGGCCGTTACTACAGAATGATGAAGCTTAGGCATCAACATAGGCATGATCCACGCTAAATCCCCAAACCTTGTCTCGTTAATCGCAAGCGTGAGCTCAGGATTGTTCGCTGAGATATGGTGCCAGCATTCACCGATGGTGCCCATCCCCCCTGTGTAAGTCAGTTCATATGGCTACAAAGTTGAAAACAAAACGGATCAATTCTACTTATTTTTGACAGAAAAGTTGCTGATGTCGCATCTGTTGAAAGTGATATCGCCGGCGGCATGGTTCATGTTGCCGGCGACATCACCTTAAACAGAAGCGACATCAAACTCCCATAAAGCCTTTTACAAGGACTGATGTTGCCAGCGACATCATTCATGCTGCCAGCGACATCGGTCATGTCGCCAGCGACATCAGTATGTGCGGGCAGAACCAGTTTTCTCCCTAAATCGCACCCATCGTGCCAAAAATCACAAAAATCACAGTCACTCGAACAAGAAGCCCAAAAAGGGTAAAAATCGATCCTAAAGCATGCAATATGACTGATCTATTTCACATTTTAAGCCCCTATCATGGCATGTTTTCAAATCTAAGGCCAAATCAAATCGAATCCAAAAAGAAGTAATTCGGGCTTTTGAGAGATTAACTGGACATAACAGAGGTGTTTCTCCTTCTCTGGAGTCAGATTGGTGATAGTAGAGTTAATGCCATAACCGTACATTTTGGCCGTCTCCTTCAGGCCAAATGCAGTAGGGACGGAGAGGATTTTTAATCCCTCAATGGAAGAATTGGGCAGGCTCTCCCTAGCCTTGGATTTGCCCCTGAAAGCCTTGCTGATTCTCTTCATGATTTCAAAAGCAAAGAAAGAAATCAAAAAGCTTTAGAGAAGAAGAGAGGGGAATGCGGTTTCTAAATAGTGAGGAAGAAGGGAAGTTCCATCCCTTTTTAAACTGCCGCACGGAATTCGAGGAGTTTTAGTTTATCTGAAACTGTACATTCATACCACCGGCGGCATCAATCCATGTCTCCCGCAACATAACTCATGCCGCCGGCGACATCGCCTCATTTAATTCAAATTTTGAAATTATCTGACCAGTCAAAGCTGCCACGTGGCATCCATGCCACTGGTGATATTAACCCCTGCCGCCGGCGATATCAGTCATGCCGCCAGTGACATCGGCTCTTTTAGTTCAAATTTTGAAATTATCTGACTAGTCAAAGCTGCCATGTGGCATCCATGCCACCAGCGATATTAAGCCATGCCGCTGGCGACATTCCCCATTCAAATCAGATTTTTACACAAGCCCAACCGAAGGGCGATCTCTTCAAAACGAGCCCAACTGAAGGGCAATCTCTTCAAAACGAGCCCAATCAGAGGCCGATTTCTTCAAAATGAGCCCAACCGAAGGGCGATCTCTTCAAAATGAGCAACCCAAGGGCAACCTCTGCAAAATAAGTCCAACCGAAGGGCAATCTCCTCTTTCAAAGTGAGCCCAACCGAAAGGCGACCTCACAAAATGAGAGCCCAACCAGAGGGCAATCTCTTCGAAGCGAAAGTCCAATCGAAGGACAAATCACAGCACTAAACAAAAGCCTAACCGAAGGGCGATCTCTTCAAAGTGAAAGTCCGACCAAAGGACAATCACTGTAAAAAACCAAGCCCAACCGAAGGGCAGTCTCCTTACAAAATGAGGGCCCAACCGAAGGGCGATCTCTTCAAAGTAAGCCCGACTAAAGGGAGTCCTAATTAAAGTGAAAGTCCGGCCAAAGGACAATCAATATACCAAACACAAGCCCAACTGAAGGGCGATCTCTTCGAAGTGAGAGTCCGACCAAAGGACAATGACTGTAGCAAACAAAAGCCTAACTGAAGGGCAATCTCTTCAAAGTGAAAGTCTGACCAAAGGACGATCACTGTACAAAACCAAGCCCAACCGAAGGGCATTCTCCTCACAAAATGGGGGCCTAATCGAAGGGCGATCTCTTCAAAGGAGCCCAACTGAAGAGCGATCTTTTCAAAGCAAGCCCAACCGAAGGGCGACCTCATCAAAGTGAAAGTCCGACCAAAGGACAATAAATATACCAAACACAAGCCAAACCGAAGGGTGATCTCTTCGAAGTGAGAGTTCGACCAAAGGACAATCACTGTACTAAACAAAAGCCTAACCGAAGGGCGATCTCTTCAAAGTGAAAGTCCGACCAAAGGACAATCACTGTACAAAACCAAGCCCAACCGAAGGGCAGTCTCCTCACAAAATGAGGGCCCAACCGAAGGGCGATCTTTTTAAAAGAGCCCAACCGAAGGGTGATCTCTTCAAAGCAAGCCCAACCGAAGGGCGACCTCATCAATGTGAAAGTCCGACCAAAGGTCAATCAATATACCAAACACAGGCCAAACTGAAGGGCGATCTCTTTGAAGTGAGAGTCCTTCCAAAGGACAATCACTGTACATAACCAAGCCCAACCGAAGGGCAGTCTCCTCACAAAATGAGGGCCCAACCAAAAAAAGAGCCCAATCGAACGGCATTCTCTTCAAAGCAAGCCCAATTGAAAGGCGACCTCATCAAAGTAAAAGTCCGACCAAAGGAAAATCAATGTACCAAACACAAACCCAACCGAAGGGAAATCTCTTCAAAGTAAGAGTCCGTCCAGAGGACAATCACTGTTCCAAACAAAAGCCCAACCGAAGGGCGATCTCTTCAAAGTGAAAGTCCGACCAAAGGACAATCACTGAACAAAACCAAGCCCAACCAAAGGGCAGTCTCCTCACAAAATTAGGGCCCAACCGAAAGCCGATCTCTTTAAAAAAGCCCAATCGAAGGGCAGTCTCCTCAAAAAATGAGAGCCCGACCAAAGGACCAATTCTCCATAATGCACTCGTCCGACCAAGGGACAAACAAACGACAAAGCGTAAGTCTGACCAAGGGACGAACAATCGACAAAGCGTAAGTCTGACCAAGGGGCAACAAGTTGACAAAGCGTAAGTCCGACCAAGGGATGAATAGTCGACAAAGCTTAAGTCTGACCAAGGGATGAACAATCGATAAAGCGTAAGTACAACCAAGGGACGAACAATCGACAAAGCGTAAGTCCATCCAAGGGATGAACAGTTGACAAAGCATAAGTTCAACCAAGGGACGAACAGTCGACAAAGCGTAAGTCCGACCAAGGGATGAACAGTCGACAAAGCGTAAGTCCGACCATGGGGCAAACAGTCTACAAAGCGTAAGTCCGACCAAGGGACAAACAGTCGACAAAGCGTGAGTCCAACCAAGGGACAAACAAATCGACAAAGCGTAAGTCCGACCAAGGGGCAAACAATCGACAAAGTGTAAGTCCAACCAAGGGGCACACAATCAACAAAGAGTAAGTCCGACTAAGGGGCAAACAATCGATAAAGTTTAAGTCTGACCAAGGGACAAAAAACCGACAAAGAGTAAGTCCGACCAAGGGACAAACCAGTCATCCCTCAGGTATCATTCCTATCCCTTGCTCTTTCTTGTGATCATACTGACCTATGGCAGCAGTGATCCCCCGAGGGGCAGCCTGTGAGCATGGGATTTTGCAGTGCCTCTCATGAGACGATGATGACGCGTACCCGATTTTGATACCTCAAAATAGAAGTTCTCTTCAGAATTTTTATTACCAAAACAATATTCCTTGTGAATTTTATAATTGGCAGAATCCAGTTCGGTGTGGCCAATAACGCGTCCGGTAGGAGCTTGAACCGATGATTTACACCCAAATTAAATAATACCCATTAAAATATAATTAAAATTCAAAAAGATACCTTTCCACCCACTATTAAACCACTTTTCCTGTCTTTTCAGGCTTTTTGACCCATTGGTTGTCGGTATGCTAGAGAATGATGTCACCACCGACATCATCAATGCCGCCGGCGGCATCACCATACCGCCGGCGGCATCACCATACCGCCGGCGGCATCACCATACCGCCGGTGGCATCACCATACCACCGGCGACATCAGCCATACCGCCGGCAACATCAGCCATACTACCGGCTGCATCGCCTAAAATGGGTCCCTCCACAGACAGCCTTTCGGCCACTTTCGGCGGAATAAGTCAAAAAGGTCTCAAAAAACACCCCAATTTGCCTATAAAAGGCACCTAAAACTTCAAAAGAGAGGATAGGGACTGAAATTATAGAGGGAATGAGCTAAAATTGGGCAATTGAGAGGCTGAAATCGAGAGAATAGATTTTAGTGAGATAAGAACTAGAAAAGGTAGGAAAAAGGATTCTCATCCATTTTTTCCCGATTTTTCTTCTTCGAACTCTCTGATTGTGAGCTTAAATCAGTAGGTCTTTGGGTTAAATCAACTTGATAGAATTTAGAGACCTAAAACCTTTTAAATTAACAATCAAATTATCGTTGCAAGCTCCCCAAAGGTGTTGTTGTTCAGTTCACGAAGAGTTGGATTCACTACCCCGAGGTGAAAATCCTGAGTCTCATAGCTCTTTGGCATTATTGTTATTGGTTTGCACTAATTTTTGTTGATTTGTGTCCATTTTTAAGTTTTCGGTCACTTTGACTGCAAACCGCTGCTGCTACAAGAAATTGAAGTCGCCGGAGACATACGATGTTGCCGGCTGTATCACCCACGTCGCGAGAGACATCGTTCATACCGCCGTTAGTATCACAGTCCCCAGAGACCTCGCTTTCTTGTGGGTTCTTTTTCTTTACAGCACTCAGAAAGCCCTATGCTTGTCTGCATGCTGATGTCGCCCGTTACATAATTGTTGTCGCCGACGGCATCATCCATGCCGCCAGCAACATAAACTGTGTCATCGGCGGCATCAGATGCCCATGGTGGAATGGCTTTCTAGACATCAGTATTGTTTTCGTTTGTTTCCAAACTAACTTATTTTCTGAAAGCTAGGACCTATAGTGTAACGATGGAGGTTAGAAACCTCCTTAAAACAGACCCGCACCACGATGAGTGGTATATTCACCTGTAATCCGATTAAAGCAACGATCGAATCTGAAATTTGGATAAAAATGGAACTTCCCTGCAAATGCCATTCAAACCTCATTTTAGCCATCCAAGCGGGCTTTATGATATTATAAATAAAATATGCCATATTCGTGTCAACCATCCTCTGCAGGTAGATGTACATCGGACGTTTGGGTATTTCACTTATTATGTAGAAAATGTACAGGACTTGAAAACCTTGTAATGATTTTACTTTTCGCACTTACTTTTCTTTTACAATTGTACATATTTTATTTATCGCTTCAATTGCTTGATAAATGCGAAAACAACAAAATAACTAAAAATACAAATAAATAGGGTGGATTAAACCGATTAAGAAAGAATGAAGTATCCTAACTTGGCCTAGTGAAAAGTAGATAACATCATCCGAACTCGGAATCTCTACTTCAGGTATGGTCCAAACACCCGGTGGGAAAATCGCCAAAATTTTCCTGGTTGAGCTGAACCGGGTGGCGACTCTATTCTAAGTATGGGATTTCGATCTCATATCTTTTAAGCATTAAAATATACAAAATCATTTTCCAACCACATCGCACTCATCTCCCCGACATAATAAAATAGGCCGGCCGACCCCATCCGACCCCGCGCAGCAGCCGCGCGAATCGTCGTCCGCTTATAGAGAGGAATTCTGGTCTAATTGTACCCGTTCTAAATCTAACTCCTCACTGGAATTGGTACAAGGAAATCCTTTGATCTCTGTGGTGACTACCGGGGTGAGAGAACAATGGATGAAATGGTGCACGAGCCTTCTCCAAAAGGGGTTTGACGATAATTTTGCCTCCTCCGAGCTATAATCATGGGATCAAATCATGCATGGATTATGGATAATATGGATGGCGTGAATGTACCCTTTTCTAATAATCGATGCATGACATGCTTATTAGTATGGCTACACGAAAACGTTGTTAGCAATGATGCGATCCCTCCAACATACATGGGATGCATGCACCTCTCATAGTGGATGGAAAACCGACATGATTCCTCGAGATACAACAGACATCCTATGGATGTTGGTAATCCACCTCCATGAGTGGAAATTGGTGAGGGTAAGTTCATAAAAAATGGTTGTCCCTTGAAGCCAATCCTTGGATGTCTAGATGGATGAGCATGTAGCACATAGCAAACAAAAACATCCCTCTTCCAACCTTATGACTCCTGCACAATTCTATTAAAAAATAGATGGAGGTTAACTTCAACGCCAATAAACGATAAAGAAGTGTGTCCCTTTATTTTTATTTGCATGTTGTTGGGTTCCTAATGAAAAACAACTATGATGGCTTTTGCTAACGCGGCTTGGTATAGGGTTGTTGATGTAGAAGGTTCCCGTTTACCTTGATTTCATGTTACTTAGCCACTCCTTAAATGAGTGCTATCGCGGGAGTTTATATGTTGGTTGAAACGAGTGATCCACCCACTAAGTATCCTCAATTTTAGAGCTTCTCAAGAAAATGGGGCATCCTAACCTTACAATCTAACCTACACGCATAGGGATAAAACGTTATAAGAAAGAATGAAGTTTTAATTTTGCCAATGATTTCAATACATCATCTTAATCTTTCAAACTTAATGAAAATTGTAAGTTTCAAGTTTGAAGAGATTAATCCTCAGCGCATTCGCCACTGTGAGAGGACGACATTTCGGACGGCTGCGAAGCGGGCCGGAGGACTGACCCCAAAAAATATAATAAGTGTGATGGTGATCAAAAATGGATTTTACATGTTTTAATGCTTAAAAGATACGAGAAATCTCGTATTTAAGATAGAGTCGCCACCCGATTCAGTCCAATCTAGATTTTATGTATGATTTTTCCATCGAGTAGTAGACCATACCTTAAATAGAGATTCCGAGCTTGGAAGATGTTATCTATTCTTCACTAGCCAAGTTAAAAGTATGATTCTTTCTTATTCGGTTTTAATCCACCCTATTTAGTATTTTCGACTTATGTGTTGTGTTAGCGTGTTATTTAGCAAGCATTCGAAGGGCAGAAATAAGTTATTACAGTCATCCCAAATAAAGTGCAGAAATTAAAAGAATAATTAGATGGCTTTCAAATCCTATACATTTGTCTAAAACACGAAATAAAATATCCAAAGGTAACAAGAATCTAGCCTAAATCTACCTGCACGAAAACGTTAGCATAAGTACGATACATATATGAGATATATCATATATAGCATGCATAATTAGTGGAACAAACAAGACTCGTGTTAGATTGTTAGTGTGATTATGGTACATATTATGGAGCTTGGTTGGAAGGCTGAAAAATGATTCTTGAATGGCGTTATACAAAAAATCTCATTTTATACTTAGACTCGATTGTTATTTTAACTGGTTTATTATTCAAAATACCGCATGGCATGGGGTGAGGACTATTTTTGGGGTAGTCTGAGTTATCCGTCGTTGTACTGTTCATCCTAGCTTCAAAATTTGAACTAGGTCAGAAACACTGAACAGGTCTGAAAAGTTGGTTTGGCCTAGCCTAAAAAGTGGATTAAGGATCCTAAATACCTCAATTTTTGTAATAATTGAGATATATAGGATATTTTTATGGTATTTAGGACTAAATATATTTTTGGGTGAAAATCATCAGTTTGAGCTCCCACCGAACGCATAGTCGGACATGCCGAACTGAATTATTCCAGAAAAAAATTCATAAAGAATTTTTTTGTTGGGAATTAATATATGAATATACGTCATCATCGTCTTGTGAGAGGGACTGCAAAATCCCATCCTTACAGTCTCTAAACCTACTTAATACATTTTACCAAAAATTTGTAATCGATTTTAATGTTTAGGGTATGAGATTAAACTAATGAACAACTAAAAACTGAGATTAAAGAAGATTAGACTTAGTTTTATGCCTTTCTAAAGCTTTCTCTCTCGTTTGACCTCTCTCTCTTCTTCTTCATTTTCTCTCTAATATGATTTCTCATAAATGGTGAGAAAAAGTCCCTCATTCTCTCTCTGAATAAGGCTTAAATACTTCTACACATAAAAATACACCAACTTTCGGTGAATTTTTGGGGAAATTTTGCACATAATCACGAGAAGAGAGCGCGGAAAAAGTGGAATAGCTCGAATCTATCTGTACCAAGGTGACCACTACCGATGTAGTTGTCATCACTACCGTTATACCGGTCACCGCCGCCAGAGTGGCGGTGACCGCTACACCGGTAGCGAGGGTGGCCACAACGGGGGAGGCCACCCTGATGGCTGCAACTGCCACAATAATAGTGGTAGCCGCCACCATGGCGGTGGTCGCTACCACTCCAGTGGTGGTTAGTGCCACCACCGGAGTAGCCCCATCAATGTTAGTGGCGGTGGCGGCGGCTCTGGGCCAATAGGGGAGAGGAAAAAAAACTGGACTTTGGAAAAACTGGTTACTAAACTTAAAAAATTCATAACTTTTGCTATGGCGATCTGATTTAAGCAATTCTTAATATTCTGGAAACCTCGGAGAGTCTAAAATCTAGGAAAAATAACGAGACTTCCAGGAAAATACTGAGTTAAAGATAAGATTGCAAAATAGTTTACTACGGGCGAGAGAAAGATTATAGTTCATTTTTAAATGCATTTTAATGATTTTTAAGCGCGGTGAAAGGTCCAAAATCATCAAAAATGTACTTGCCAAACTTTATTTGAACCTAAAAGAATAGAACAACTTACACATAAAAGGTCGAACCAGAAAGTTATCATCCTTCCAAGGTGACCGAAAAGCCCTTGCTCTCAAGTGGCTTCCATGCTAGAAAATCCTCATGAAAGGTCAATGAAACCGTTAGTCATGCAGTCCCCCAAGGCACCACTCATCAACTAATCGTTAATGGTATTGGGGTAGCTTAAAGAAGATCCATGATATTTCTATATAATTCAATTCTTATAAGATGGCCGATACCCTAATGGTGCATCTCAGTCAAATCGTACGACATTGAGAAAATTGGCATTTCAATTTAGTATGGTTGATGGTGTTCTATTCAAAAGAACCAGTAATGGGTTACTCCTAAAATGCCTAACCATTAAAGAAGCTACTCGCGTTATGAGAAACATGCATTCAGGTGATTATGGACCACTTGTGAATGGGGTAGCCTTAACAAAGAAGATACAACGACATGGCTACTATTGGACCACTATGATGGTTGATTGCGTATTTGAAGTAAAGAAGTGTCATGAATGTCAGATTCACGGGGAAGTCTCGCATCTACTACCTACTGAATATTAAAAATTTGTCTACTCCTTGGACATTCTCAGCTTGGGGGATAGATATAATTGGCAAGATTAAACCATCCTCCACAAATGGTCATTGGTACATAGTGGTGGCGATCGATTACTTCTCAAAGTCGGTCGAAGCCAAATCCTACACCAATATTACAGCCAAGAAGATGGCCAATTTCATTGACCACCATATTATTTTTAATAATGGGGTTTAATTCCAAGCAGAAATTGTAGACTTAGTTGACAAATATGAGATTGAGCATCATAGATCATCTCCCTACCGACGGCAGGCTAATATAGCGGTTGAAGCAGCCAATAAAGCGATTAAGAAAATTATGTCTAAGATGGTCATCAAATACCACGATTGGGCTGATAAACTTCCTTTTGCAGTCTAGGGCATACAAAAAGTGTGCATACTCTGACAAATTAGACTACGTTCTTTATGGTATATGGGATGGAAGCTGTTCTACTAGTAGAAATCGAGGTCAAATTACTCAGGGTCGCTTTAGAACCTCAGCTGAAAGAAACAAATTTGCTCTGATCTAGATTTGAATAGCTGAATATGATACATGAAACATGTGTGAAAGCTTTGGATCACCTACAGATGTACCACCAGCATATGGCTAAGGCTTACAATAACCGAGTCAGACAATTGAAAGAACCATTAAAAGTTTGAGACCTGGTCATAAAATAATTGAGAAAAGTCAAAATCGATACTAGGTGAAAATTTTGTCCTAATTAGGAAGGTCCATATGTTGTCTAAAAATTCCTTAGTAAAGGTGATATCAAGATCATGGACATGGACGACAATGAGTTTGTAAATCCTGTCAACCAAGACAAACTCAAGCATTATCACATGTAAATAAAAAAATAAATGACAAAATAAAAAATAGGCCCGCAAATTTGAAAACCCTAAAAAGGTGGATTAGGCAAAAATTAGAGCAGTCTGATGATTTGAAAATCAGAAAAGGGCAGGTCATGCAAAAATTAAGGCTAATAAAGTCTGTTGGACCTATGTGAGGGGTTCAAGCAAATATTAGGACTAAATAGTTGAGAGTCCCTATCTATAAAATCATACTGGGATAGTTAGTGATGGCTGACATGTTATTTGAAATTGTTACCAACTTTTGTAACCAATTTAATCTCATTCAATAAAAGTGTTGTTCTTGCTAAAATTCTTGTATGAATGCAATAATAAATGTATTTTGACGTGAAAGTCATTGATTCATAAGTTAGCATATGTTCCATTTTTATATTCATAACTTATCTCTCATTCCATTCTTAGACTCAATGAAAATAATAAAAAAGAAGAAAAATAAAAAGAGAAAAAAATATATATTTCCAAAAAGGCAAAATATCCGATAGACTGAAAAGAGCAAGGTCTATGCAAAAGCTGGCAAATAAGTCCGCTGGAGTGAAAACCTGAAAGCGTTGTTTAGACAAAAATTAGGACATATGCACTTTGATAGGTTGAGAATACAATATAACTCCTTTTGAAGAAATTAGAACTGAAAATGGAAGTATCATATAAAAAGGTCTAGCATGATCATATCAAAAATCAGAATCCGCGTCTCTTCTTCACCTCAGGAACAACAGGTCCAAGGCCTCTAGAATAATAATACCAATCGACACTAGCCACCAGTCATTCCACTCGAGTGGCAAGGTTTGAATCTTGGTTATCCAACCCTTGTACAACTCATCTGTCATTACAATCCTCTTAGTTTTGTATTTCAAGACGGCATATTTTATAGATTTTGCCCATTCCTCAACAAAAAGCTCCGACCCACTAGAAGTATATTCAGCTAGTACGGTCTCACAGAAGTTAGTAGGAATCTTTTGAAGTTGTCCGTATTTTCTACACAGCCTTGATGGAGAATACAATGCCACCATCTCTAATAACACATGTGAAATCTTCCACTAGGGGAAAACCCAATGAATCTAGCTCTCCACAAAAGCACGCATAATGGGGGTCCACTCGGCCAATGATAGCATTTGGTGGCCTGTGTGGTAAAGGCACATTCTAAGAAATTAGATGGGTTATACCACTTGATACTCCCTTATGGTGGGTCCTTCAAAGCCCATTTCTCCAAAATCCATACCTATAAGAAAGCATTCATCAGCATTTCCAAACTTGGAAAATAGCAATTTAATTATGACAAGTCACTTGTAATAATGTGAAATGTTCCCTTATCAAAATTTGGACCCTAGAAGTAGCATCCAAATAAATAAGGGTCTTGGCTAAAGCAAAAGCAGCTGGAGATCCCCCATTATCCATCTGTGATATCAAAGAAATCAACCGAAAAGGCGACACGGTCTCATCTAGCCCACATACATATTCACTTAGTATCAGTATAGCAACCATGGAAGGCCAAGCCGAATGATCTCTAGAAGTGTTTTGACACCATTCGAATATTGAGCTTACCTTGAATCTAGATAAGTCTTGGGCATGAGACAAGAAATCCTCTAGAGATTCAAGCCAAAAAATGTGATCCAAGTCCCTTTCGGAACAAAAAGCGAACTGAGGAATTGCTATCTTCACCTGTCGGGGAGTAGGGATGTTAAAAATGGCAAAGAAATCTTCAAACATTGGGCATAGTTCTATACTACCTGAATGAAACACCTGATCAATTGGATCCCACAATGCACACATCGCTCCAAGAAGTCTAGAATTCATAGAATTGTCAACATAGTACATGATATTCCATAATCTGAATGATTTCAGCTTCTTCTAGTCCTATTCACCTAGATGTTTTAGGAATTGTCTTAGTTCTACACTATAGAAGCCCATTGTTCAATTGAGTTTGACGAAATGAAGAAAAATATAGTCTGTTGAAATCAACACCGGTACTAGTATTAGTGACTACACTACCATTATCCCCTAACCTCTATCGTTATCTATACTATTCATTCATGGACCTTTACAACAGGGCTATCGGTATTATGGAGCAGATCAGTTAATTTTACTGTAAAAATTAACAAACTTTGACAAAAAATTTGTAAAAAAAAGTTTCTATACATTAGGGAAAATTTTTGTACAGTAGTAACATGTCAAATGTTTTGAAAAGAAGTGCAAATATGAGAAAATGAGTCATTTACAAAAAAGGAACCACTAGAATCCAATCCCTCTGATCCCTTAGACTCCCTAGCTGCTCCATGCACAGTTAGATCAGTAAGCCATTTTGAGCAAAAGTTTATCAAGCGCTCTGTGTTCGCCTTATAAGCCTCAACCCTAGCAATGGCGCTCTTAGCCTCACCCTCAGCTCTTGCTAATCTCTTAGCCATATCCTCTAAAGCTAACTGCAAGTCCAAGCAAATCATGCATCATTCATTTTAGAATTGATCATGCATCATACACAGTAATATTTTAACCAATTTAGATGTTTTACCTTTACAAGGTGTCACTGAGTAGAAAGGAGATCACAAGAGACTTATAGCTCCTAGGAAACTACTCCACTATAGCCCGGGGAACCTATAAATCAAAACCAAAAGTTAGAATTCAACGCAAGCTCGAAATCAAAGGAAACAATTTTTCAAAAAGATTAGAATCTTACATGAGTAGTGTCAGCTAGCATGAAGCCCAACTTAGGAGTTGACAGAGGGAGTCCTCAAGTCATCTGTCTTGTTGGTCCCTATGAGGGTCTTTATAAGGTTAGAGGGGGTGAATGACCCTTTTTGGCAGAATAAATAGACTTTAGAAAGTTTTAGTGTAGCATGTTTGATTATGATTCAGATGATGGATTCAGATGATGTAGTTATGATAATATAATGCAATAAATAAAGAGTTAAGAAAATCAAACACAGAAGATTTGATCCTGGTTCGGCCCTACCTACTCTAGTCCCCAGAGTTTCCATCATCCGAGCTTTTCCATTAGTGGATTCTTTTCCAACTGGCAGGAATAAAGCCTTGCAACTTATCTCTGGATGGTAACCCCTACCAGATTTAGGGCATACCACTAGAAGCACCATCTCCTAGCTGAGTCCTTTAGACTTTAGTAGGATATACCACTTAGACTTCTTCCCCGAATCTAAGCTGAGTCCTACATAGTGGATCCCACTCGAAGCACCAACTTTAAGTTATATCCCAATCTCACAACTCACCCAAGTTGGAGATCCTCACACTCTTGTTTTCACAAAGGTTTTGGTTTTTTATTTCCTTAAGTTTATAACTCACTTAGGAATCCTTACAACGGATTTGGAATTGTTTGATTCTTGGAGGGATTGTAAACTAATTAAATGCTTGTGCTTTGTTAGTTGTTTTTGTAAATCAAACAACCAACCTTCTCATATGGTGAAGCTTCCCTATTACAGGCATCTATCGTAAATGTAGCCGTTATGGGGTATTAAGCTTGCATTAAATCTTCACCCTTGATTAGGTTATATGTGGTGCTTCCGGAGCGGTTGATCAATCCATTAGATAGTAATTTGACCCCATTTGATTTCTTGAGATTGAGGCTGAAAAGATGTTAGTGATTGTTTTCCTTGTATTTTAGTGTTTCAGCAACTTTTATACCAGTAACTTTTTGGTGTAAGCTTATTGGTCTAGCTAAAAAAGTTTGTTAACTTTTTTAGTCCGATGTCAGTACTTTTGTCCTTTTATCTAAAAAGTGCAAGCTATTAGTTTTGTCTTCTTCATGGGGAAAGGATCTTTGACTATGTAGACCAAAACGGTGGAGGGAAAAGCTGTCTCTGAAAATTTTCCCTTTGTCTTGATATCTGAGACTTTCGGATGCTTTTAGACTCATAATCTCTGGATCTATCTTCTTCCAGAGCTAGTGCAATCAGTTCTTCCAGATGCTGAATTTTGAATGATTAAAGTTTGTTTCCTTTCCAAACTTTATGCTGATAGTTCCGATGTATGCTTAGGCACTTGATGTCTTCAATGGATGACCTTATGGTTGGATCATGTCCGGATGTTTCCATTTAGATTTAGGATATTATGTTTTTGTTTCTTTCAAACTAGATCCGGCTATTTTAGTTCAATTTTATGATCAGGATCATTATTTCCCAACAATCTCCCCCATTTGATGCAAACAAAAACCTAAGTCAACTAAGCATGATGAAGGGGGTATATGATCTAATAATGATTTTTTATACTTAGTCATTTACAGTTACTCCCCCATAATTCTAGCATCCTAACTCCCCTAACATTTTTCAGTTCTAGCTTCTAAGTTTGTTTTAGTACAATTACAGCTTGTACTTTAGAAGTAGTTTTTGAGAATTAAATTGTTTCAATCTATATACTTCTGCTGTTAACAATAGTTAACATCAATGAGGTTTTGGATTAAAAAATACAGAAATACATAATCGTGAATCTAGCTATTACAAGATTTTACGAAATTATAGCTATTCTAATTCCTACCAGATGGTCCTCCTTCCTTTTCCTTGCCCTTGCCAAATCCAGATCCTTGTTGACTTGTTAGACTAATCTCCCCTTTTTGTTTACAGCTTGGGGATTGATTACCATATAGGTTCTATTATCCCAGGCTTCTTGCCAAGCTTTTGAATATACAGAGTAGTCAAAATTATCTTTGCTCCTCTCCACTATGATTTGATCAACTGTTGCCCGAGTTAGGTAATAAGGCTAGATGGTTTTCTTGAGTTGAGTATAGGCCTATTTGACTCCAGGAAGGATGTGAAGCACAAACTCTTAATGCTTTTTGTCAGAGTAAGGGAAGAGGACCTTTAGCAGAGTTGTCACTCCTTCTTGACAAAAGAATCTGGAATCCCCAATGTCTTAGACCAAGTTATAGAAGACTAGAAGGAGTTGGCTCTCCAAAATGGATGGTGCAGACGATGATCTGGTTAGTGACAAGTTATTAGTTCCGGTTTGTAGGAGAGTTCTTTCTTCACTGATTCCTCTCTGGATATTATGAATGGTTTTTGATTGGAGCTTGACTTCTTTTATGACTGAGGCTTTCCAGTCATTAATTATGTTCTCTAGTCCGGCCAAGCGACTGCCCATCTCTTCACCCATCTCATCTAGCATCTTCTCTTGGATCTGGAGGAGAGATTCATCCAGAAAATTTTCAAGTATTTCCTAGACTACTTGATGTTCTATACCCATTTTCTGCCATGAATTTTTACATGTTTTCAAACTTGGAATCTAGGTATGCCTTTATTTCATCTAATAGCTTGGAAGAGGAGGAAGTAATCTTATCAAGCACTATTCCACATTTGTTTGATGCCAAGGTGTTGGCTTGATCAGTAGTCCAGTTAGCTGTGGTTATACCATCCTTAAGCTCAGATATTTTTGGATTTATTTTAGACAAGGAGGCTTCTGCTATTGCACTAGGGGAAGGGAAATCTAGAACTTTTATTCCATTTTCTGCATGAATTGCTTGATTTCTCCCAACTCTTGCTTTAAGTCCAGAGACTGGAATTCATCCAGAAGACATTCTGCAACTGTTTGTAAATGTCTACAGATGTTTTGGAGACTCTATTTGACATATTATTCCTCATTCTCTTCAAGAGCAGCTTGTTGTTATAGTTTAAGCGTGACAGTGACTTTGGCTTGTTTGGTATTGCCGGCATGAATTTTTATGGGACTAGCAACTTGAAGATGTTTGTCTCCGGATGAGCTATAGGAGTCATCTTTGGAACTAGAACTGCTTCCAGAGGGCTTATTTTCTTCTGCCTTATCACTTGTTGTAGAGCTTGAGCTATTACCTTTTTCTTCCCTTCTTTCATCTGACCGTTCCCTCGGACTGGCCTCGAGCGTAAAGTCTACTTTAGAAGCGTTCTCTTTGGACCTCAGATCATGTCTCTCCTCTAGAATTATGTGATCTAGGTTAGACAATTTTTCCTTAGACACATTTTGGGTTGTAGTGTCTAAGTCGTCCTTATTGACATTATTTGCTTTGTCATCACCAACAGCAGCATTAGTATCACATGAAATTATGGTAGAGTTTACCTTATCTGTTTGTTAATTTGAATCCTGATCTGCTATTTCTTCCTTTCCTTCTTCCACCTCTACCTCTAAATGAAAGGAAATGTCCTCTGTCTACTAGGACTCTTCATATCTCCCCCAAGCGAGTTGGAAGTGTCCTTAACACCCTCTGCAATTGCCTTTACAGGACTTAATTCAGCTTGGATTTTAGCTTCCAAATTCAATTAATTCTCTAAAAGAGGTTCTATGATAGCGTTGAAATTAAATGAGTCAGATTTCAGAATCTTTGATAGTTCAGCAAAGTCAGTTGGCTCCACAAGAATGGGTGTCGCGAAGGATTCTTCGGGTCCTTCAATTGTGAGTCTTTTATTGATAGTAGTGTTTTCCTTTATGGCTTGTCTTATCTCCTCAAACTATGGATCATCTAGTTGTATCATCTCAGTGGATTTAAGCACATTCTGGCCTTTTTCAATCCTGGCCTTAGCCAATTTTGCTTCCGCCATCCACTGCTTCCCTATTTCATTAATCAAAATTCTAGTAGCTTCCTTTTTTTCTCCTGGGAAGCTACTGCCTCATCAAAGGTTGGCCCTTTTTGGATGAATTGCCTTTTTTTGTTTCGGGGCTTCATCCCCTATTTCCTCATCATCCTCAAGATTAGCCTGCATTTCCTCTAAAGTTTGTTTGGCCTTTTTCCTTCTGGCCTCGATAGCCTTAGCCATAACTAGATGTTGATCCTATGCCACAATCTCAGGAGTAATAATATTTCTTCCTTCTTGGCAACAGTCTTAATTAACTTCCCCTGGGCTTTAGTTTCTGAGATCTTTACCTCATGAGGTTTGTAAGGATTTGTTTATCCTCATCAGCTTCTTTTTCCTTCGGAACTATGGGTAATTGTTTCTAAGCCTCTGGTCTTGTAGTTCTTGCCTTTTTAGGAGCAGGAGCTCCTTTTACTAGATGAACGACCTTTCTTGCCTTATTTTTCTTCTTTTTCTTATCATAGAGCCTTGGTCTTATCCCACTCCTCATTAAATCTTAGGTTCAGGAAGTTCTTCTTTAGAATTGCTTTGCCATTTATGCCTTGGAATCCGGTGAGATTTACCTCATTTGCTTGAAGGATCCGGGTGATAAGAGCCCTATGGGAGTTTCTATGGTGTTTAGGAAGTGTATTATAAGCACTAGCATGTTCACTTCTGTACTTTCTGCCTAGTACTAGAGTACAAAGTGTTGAAAGTAGGACATTGTTGTTAGAGATCCCTTCTAGATGAGTACTAACTTGGCAAGGACATGCTATAGAATTCTTGGTACCTGTGGCTAGTAGGTGGAGAATTTATCTCCAAAATTCCTCTGTGGAAGCCATAACTCTGGCTCATACTTTACCTTCAATTGATCATCTTCCACTCGCATCTAAACTCGATCATTCTTCATGTGGAGATATTTTTTGAAGAAATCAGGCAGTATTATGATTTTCTTTCCTTGAACCATGGTTCGCAGAGCATAAAACTTCTTGTGGGCATGGAGATTGTAATAGAACTCCCTTATTAACTCCGGATATGCTGGGCAATTGATTTGGAGGAGTTCTTTCAAATGTTGATTCTCGATCAATTTGGAGTAAGGATCCATTTTGAAGAGGAATTTATCTCCTAAATAGCGAGTGGGTACAACTGAATCGTTGCCTTTGAGTTTAAGGGGTCTAAAGTATTCATCTTTCGGATCAAACTCTTTAAAGATGTTTTTGGTTGGAAGCATTACGGGTCCTTCTTTAGTCATAATTGTAGCCATTTGAGAAGAAATTAAAAGAAACAGGGTTTAGGTTTTTAATTTTGCAGAGTAATAGTAAGGTAGTTGCTAGTGCAGAGAAGAAGGGTGATTTTGAGGGGTTTATATAGAATTTTCAAAGTCAGGGTAGTTTGGTAATTTGGAGGCTGGTAATTTGGCTGGATTGATGACATGGCAAAAGGATTTTTAAGAGAGAGGTAAATTCAGTTTAACCAGAGAATGGGAATGGTTTATTTTAAATGATAATTGTTGAATTTACTGCGTGTGAAATAGCCTATGAACGTTTCAAATTCAAAAACTAATTATTACCTTTAAGCATTTTTACTACCATTTGTCATTCTTGTCTGCTGACGTGGCACTCTTTCTTCCAAAATAGATTTCTCTCCAATGGTTCTTCTCTTCCGGGTTTATCTTTCTTGCCAAGGATCTGACTTGATTTTATGCCGTCTTCTGGATTAAGTTTAAATTGGATTGGACATTCCAATTGACTCCCTTAGCTTTCCAAATTGATCTTTACTTAGGGGCTTAATAAAGATGTCTGCTCTTTGCTCATGGGTTGTTACATATACCAATGCAACATCCTCCTTAATCACATTATCCCTGATGAAATGATGCCTTATGTTCACATGCTTCATCTTGCTATGGAGGA
This sequence comes from Euphorbia pulcherrima, assembly GCA_947683365.1. Classification (NCBI taxonomy): domain Eukaryota; kingdom Viridiplantae; phylum Streptophyta; class Magnoliopsida; order Malpighiales; family Euphorbiaceae; genus Euphorbia; species Euphorbia pulcherrima. The sequence goes on from CANTUS010000015.1 coordinate 45,572,470, forward strand.
CTGGATTCTTTGACACATCAATAGCACTTTTGTTGTCATACATAACATCCACACATCCGAGTTGAACTCCATAGTCTTTAAGTTATTTCTTGATCCAATAGAGTTGAGCCACACAACTTCCATCTACTATATATTCTGCTTCTGTAGTAGATAGGGCAACTGAAGTTTGTTTCTTAATGTACCATAAGTAATCTTCAAGGAAATGGCAACCTTTGGATGTACTCTTTCTCTCATGAGTATCTGCCATAATTTGTATCAGTGAACCCCTGGAGTGTGAAATCTCTATTACTAGGATACCATAGTTCAACTTTAGTGGTTCCTAGTAGGTATCTAAGGATCCTTTTTACAGCTATGAGATGAGAGTCCTTGGGATTGGCTTGATATCTTACACAGTAACGGACTGCATAATGTATGTCAGGCCTGCTAGCTATCAAGTATAAAAGTGAGCCAATTATCCCTCTATAGAGTTCTAATCAACATCTTCTCCTTCACAATCCTTAGATAGGATTGTATCTTATCCTATTGGGGTGGACATAGGCTTGCTCTTGTCTATTTCAAACTTCTTGAAGATCTCCTTGGTGTACTTTGATTGGTTAATGAAAATCCCATCCGAACTTTGCTTGTTTTGTAGACCAAGGAAGAAATTGAGTTCTCCCATCACGGACATCTTAAATTCCTTTTGCATTTGAGATCTGAGTTCCTCACACATCCTTTCATCAGTTCCTCTAAATATGATATCATCCATATAAATTTGGACTAGAATAATATCATTTTTCTTCTTTTTGATGAAGAATGTGTGGTATCTGCCTTGCTTCTTATATAATTCTTGGATATGAGGAATGAGGTTACTCTCTCGTACTAGGCTCTGGGTACTTGCTTTAATCAATATAGAGCCTTCTTTAGCCTATACACATGATTCGGACGCTTTGGCTGCTTCACATAAACTTCTTCCTGGTTGACTCCATTGAGAAATGGGCTTTTCACACCCATTTAGAACAAAGTGAATCCAATGAATGATGCAAAAGCACATAGAATCTGGATTGCTTCTAGTCTTGCTACAGGGGCAAAAGCATTATAGCTCATCATCCTATTGGGTTGTGCTCTGGTTCTGACTAGATTTTGGACACCATCCAAAATAACTTCTACTGGATGATTCCTGTGAGTCTGGATCTCCCTTTGTAATCCTTCATGATGAACTAGAACTTGCTCTACTTCAACTTCAACTATTCCTTCTCGGCCTTCATTAAAGTTAATCTCTTGTGGGTTGAGAATAACTTGTTGCATTTCTGGTTCAAAAGATATTCCTTCATCTTCCTCTTTGTACTCCTTGTTATGGAATGAATCATGAACTTTTGCTTTCTTCTTTTCTCCAGAGTTTCCAACTTCCGGAACTGGATCTTCCGGAGTGGGACTTTTTCTTACCTGTAGAGTTAGTCTCGTCAAAATCTAAATGTATAGACTCTACCACAGTTTGGGTTCATTTATTGAAGACTCTATAAGCCTTACTATGTGCTGAGTAGCCAAGGAAAATTGCTTCATCAGATTTAGGATCAAATTTTCCTAGTTGCTCTCTATCATTTAGGATGTTACATTTACATCCAAATGCCTTAAAGTACCCAATTTTGGCTTTTCTTCCCCTCCAGATTACATAGGGGGTCTTTTCTATGGTTTTTCTGATGACAGCTCTATTTTCAATGTAGCATCTTCTATTTACGGCCTCACCCAAAACGTATTTTGGCAAATAATTCTCATGTAGCATTATTCTAGCCATATCAACTATGGTCTTGCTCTTTCTCTTAACAAATCCATTCTGTTGAGGAGTGTGAGGGGCAGAGAAGTTATGCTCAATGCCTTTGGAGTCACAAAATTCAATAAACTGCCTATTTTTGCACTCTCCACCATTATCACTTCGGATGCATGCAATGCTTATGCCCTGTTCCACTTCTATCCGGATGAATGTTTTTAAGAATTGGTCAAAGGCTTCATTTTTGCTTGCTAGTAAGAGCATCCAGGTATATCGAGAATAATCATCCATAATGACCAGGGTGTATTCTCTTCTATATAAACTCAATGGTTTGATTGGACCAAAGAGATCGATATGCAAGAGCTCAAGTACTCTTTTAGAAGGAATGTAGGATATGGAACAGAAACTTTTCTTATGTTGTTCACCTAATTGACATGTAGTGTATAGATGATCCTTATCAAAATGACCTTAGGCAAACCCACTACCAATTCCTTTTTGGCTACTTTGGATAAGAGGTTCATGGTAACATGTCCTAACCTCCGGTGCCATAGCCATGATTCTTCTTCTTTAGACACCAGGCAAATACTCTTTTTCTCATTTTTAATGTTAACAGAATAGACATTATTGACCCCAGGTGCATAAAGAATATGTTGATTGGACTTACTATCATAGATTGAGTAGCCTCCGGAGTCAAATGTGAATTTTCTTCCTTTATCATAGAGTTAGGCTACACTTAGTAAGTTGAATTTTAGTCCATCAACCAATGAGACATCTTCCATCTTTAATTAAGATCCAATGGTTCCATGTCTGATGGTCTGTCCTCTTTGATTGTCTCCAAAACTCACTTTGCCTCCTTTCTTCTGGGTTAATGTAATGAAGGCCTTCTCATCACCTGTCATGTGCCTTGAGCATCCACTATCAATGTACCAAGTGTGTTGATCTACTGTGGATCTAAGGCATACCTACAAAATATATCAAGTGGGTTTGGGTACCCAGCCAGATTTGGGTCCTCTAGGGTTAATCACCATCTCAGGACAATGATAAACATCATAATAACCATTTTTTAATCTACACAATTTAGTAATATGATTGTTTTCCCACAAAACCTGCACCCTGAAATGGATATGTTTTGCTTTTGCTTCTCTTTAATATTTTCCAAATCCTTCTTCCCATTGTTTCCTTTATATCTAGCTTCTTGCACACTTGAGGATGGTCTGGAATGTGTTCGGAAGCTGGTTGGAGGTGCAATCTCTACTATATAATTCCTCTTCTAGTTGGCAGGTTGTTGATTGTAAACCACCTTAGCTTTTCCCTTTTAAGCAGCAATATAACTTTGCGCTTGTGGTTACTGCTAACCTCCTTTACCTTTTGATTAGAAGGTTTAGGGTTCCTTTTAGCAGCTTGAGGTTGATTTCTTTATGTAGCTTGGCTTGGAGTTTTCCTTCTTTATGGAGGATTTAGTCTCCATCAGGATACCTCCTTCATCTGGGCTATTTCTCTATCCAACATAATCAAATTTGCACTTAGCATTTGCACTTGATTCTTCAGGTAGTTCTCCTCAACTTCATCAATGTGCTTAGCTATTCTTATCAAGTTGACATCTTGTGCCAAGGCCTTATTATCTTCAGCAATCTCTAACACTTGTCTTCTCAAGGACTTGATTGCTTTTGCATTCTTCTTTACACTCTTGATCACGATAGATAAAGCTCTAGGAAGGTCAAACTTAGAATCAAAATTAGAATAAGAGGTTAACTTAGTGTTTGTTGTTTCTGATTCTTTGATTTGCACTGTTTATTGCTTAGAGGCATTCTTTTTGGATTGCTCTACTTCCAGATTAGTTAGTGCCATGAATGCACAGTTGGCAGTCTATTCTTCTTCTATTGAAGATGAGCTGCTACTTTCTTCACTGTTGCTCCAGGTAGCCACCATTGCCTTCTTTTTGAACTTCTTCGTTCTCTTAAGCTTAGGACATTTTGTTCTGAAATGGCCTTTTTCTCCACATTCAAAATAGGCAGCTTCTTTTTCCGGATCCTACTTCTCTTCTAGATTCTTTCTAGGCATGTCTCTTCTAGAGGTACCTTCTTTTGATTTGCGGGATTCATACTTTCTTGATTTCCTTCTATCTTTCTTTTGTATGAATCTATTGAGTTTTTTGGTTAATAGAGCAAGTTGATCTTTGGTGCTTAGTGATTCAGTGATTTGCTCTTCTTCTCTGCATGAGGCTGATCCAGTGGATTCTTCCTTGAGTGCAATAGCTTTCTTCTTCTCCTCAGGCCTCTTCTCTTGTTGGTTGTATCTCTCTAAGGATAACCCTTGGGTTAATAGATTACCAATGAGCTCATCTTAACTATAGAAATTTAAGTCATGAGCTTCCTCAATGGTAGTCTTCTTGTTATCCCATTCCTTGGTGAGACTCCGAAGCACCTTCTTTACCATCTATACTTTAGAGATTTCTTTTTCAAGCCTTTTCATCTCATTTACTAGATTGGTATATCTAGTGTTCATGCTACTAGTTGATTCTTTTAGCTCCATTTTAAAGGTTTCATGCTTTTACTGGAGTAGATCAAACTTAGCTTTGCTTACTTTGCTAGTTCAATCATAGGTTACCTCTAACTTTTCCCAAATTTCCTTTGCAGTTTCACATCCAGATTTCTGTTAAATTCAACTGCACTAAGGGCACAATGAAGCATGTTAATAGCATTTGCATTTTCATGCATCTTTTTAAAATCTTTCTCATCCTACATATTTGAGAGCTTTCGTGTAGTCATACCCTCTACTTCATAAGTAGGCTCATATGGGCCATCTTTAATAACTAACCATGCTTGCATGCTTTGTGATTGGATGAAGTTCTTCATTCGATTTTTCTAGAACATGTAGTGTTCACCGGTGAAGAGTGGAGGACGGGTAATAGACATACCTTCCGGAAGAAACTGTGAGTTTTGGAAACTCATTTTGATTCTTGGATCAAAATATATGGTCCTTTAACTTGAGATTATTAGATCTCTAGTATGAGCACTTACTCTGATACCACTTGTTGGTCCTTGTGAGGGTCTTTATAAGGTCAGATGGGGGTTAATGACCCTTTTTCATGGAATAAACAGACTTTAGAAAGTTTTAATGTAGCGTGTTTGATTATGATCCGGATGATGGATCTGGATGATTCAGTTATGACAATATAATGTAATAAATAAAGAGTTAAGGAAATCAAACACGAAGGATTTTATCCTGGTTTGGCCCTACCTACTTCAGTCCCCAGAGTTTCCTTCCTTCGAGAATGTCCACTGGTGGATTCCTTTCCAACTGGCAAGAATCAAGCCTTACAACTTGTCTCTAAATGGTAACCCCTTTCGGATGTAGGATATACCACTAAAAGCACCAACTCCTGGCTGAGTCCTTTAGACTTTAGCAGGATATACCAATTAGATTTCTACCCCAAATCTAGGCTGAGTTCTACAGGGAGATCCTACTCAAAACACCAACTTTAAGATGTGTCCTAATCTCACAATTCACCAAAGTTGGAGATCCTCACACTCTTGTTTTCATAAAGGTTTTGGTTTTGTATTCCTTAAGTTTATAACTCACTTGTTTTTGTAAATCAAATAGCCAACCTTCTCATTTGGTGAAGCTTCCCTTTTATAGGCTTCTATCATAAATGTAGCTGTTGTAGGTTACATTAAATCTTCACCCTTGATCAAATTGTATGTGGCACTTCTAGAGCCGTTGATCAATCCGTTAGACAATAATTTCACCCATTTGATTTGTTGAGATTGAGGCTGAAAAGATGTCAGTGATCAACTTCCTTGTATTTTAGAGTTACACCAACTTTTGTACTAGTAACTTTTTGGTGTGAGCTCCGCGCGCCTCCTTATTGGTCTAGGTGAGAAAGTTTGTTAACTTTTTCAGTCCGGTGGCAGTACTTTTTTCCTTTGATCTAAAAAGTGCAAGCTGTCACTTTATCTTCTTTATGGGGAAAGGATTGACTATGTAGACCAAAAAGGTGGAGGTTAAAGCTGCCTTTGAAACTTGTCCCTTTGTCTGGATATCTGGGTCTTTCGGATGCTATTAGACTCAGAATATCCAGATCTATCTTCTTCCAGATATAGTGTAATCAGTTCTTTCGAATGCTGATTTTTCAAATATTAAAGTTTGTTTCCTTTCCAACCTTTATCCTGATAGTTCCATCGTATGCTTAGACACTTTATGTCTTCAATGGATGTGGTTGTATCTTGTCCGTATGTTTCCATTTGGATTTAGGAGATTAAGTTTTTATTTCTTTCAAACTAGATCTGGATATTTTGGTTCAATTTTTTGATCTGGATCATTATTTCTCAACATGTCTACAAACTCCTATCATGATGACAAAAGTAGTATCCAGGGCTGTCTAAATGCAACTCTCAACTATGTACGCCTGACCAGCCAGCAGGGCCACTAGCAACTGATCAACAGCAGGAGCCATCGAAGCTGTAGGAAGAGTCCTCACTACTGCCTGAAGCTCTACCTCTCTTATAAGAGGGAACCTATCAAAACATGATATTAGACTAAGCAGAAAAAACGAGCAAGATAAACTACAACTAGTGAGATCACAAGTTTGTACCTGAGGTGCTGGGAGAGTAGTAGAAAAGGGAATCAGACTCTCTATGAAGTCAGTATAAAATCCCTCAATGGTGTAAGCTCAGTATCCTCTGCCATTCCACAATGGAGCCTTATCCTCCTCCTTAACTAGATGTGGGTAAAATAAACCAACTAGTGGGCCAGCAGGGACCTCCCTCTCAACAATAGTTGCCACGGTCTTAAAACCTCTCCCTCTCGCACCTAAGTACCGCTCTAGGCATAAGGGGAACTCCAACACAAAGCACTCATAATCATACAGCTCTCGAACAGATGTGACTAGATCCATATGTCTAGATCCCTCCCCTAGCTCTCGGTGAAGCTATTAAAATGTTAAAAGTCATGGTAAACAATTTTAAAAATCTTGCATCAATACAATTTCCACTAATTTCAAAGTTAGTTTTACTGATACATGGTCTAGAGTAAGTCCCCACAAGTAACCTCAGAGTAGCTATGTCCCTCGGCGCCTTCTTTCAGGACCGAGTCTAGGACGAGAGAATAGTTGCCCCTGGGGCAATCTCTCCCCGATATCTCATAAGGAGGAAGGACTTTATACTCAAAGGCCACTATCTGCACAATTTAAGATGCTTTAGTACCACAAGCATCTCTAAAGAAATAAAAGTATGAAGATTAAGTTTAGAAAATACCAGAAGGAAGATATCACCGCACTTTAACTTTGTCAAATATCCTCTAGTGCTAGCACCAAGACCCAAATAAAGCTGACCAAGTGTTGATCGACACCAATTCATCTTGGGGACCTGAGTAAGATTTTCTAAAGCTGAAAGGGGCCTATAATATATGTGGCTCAATCCCCAAGGGAAGAGGATGGTAGTAAGCAACCGGATAAGGAAAACTTTGATGTACTGCTTCCTCAAATCAGCAGTCAACTCTCACTGTGCCAACCAGTGATCATGCATCTTGGTAAACTCGGAGAAAATAGAAATGGGCCTCACGCCTAATGACCCCTCCACATAATCCAAAACTGGCTCCTCCAGGTTAAACCTATCAACATAGACATTGAAGTGAACCATGTAACCTCAAAACAACAGCCCTATCATTAGTGATTGTGATCTCCCCAACCAATAGGTGAGAGGTGTGGGTAATGTCCGACCATCACTCCACAAGTACTGTTAAAGTAACACAAGAGGTGTGGGTCCCCTTAGGCCAAAGGCTCTCCACCAGCTCACCAAATCCAGCATCAGCCACTCCCTAGTGTACCTCAGCATCAATGATCTTGTCCACCATTTTTGAATGATGGAAAAAGACACAAGGGTCTCTCTCACATGCTCTTGCATAATGAAATTAGGATAAGTATCTTTTTTCATCAGTTTTACGCACTTGTACTTGTTTACATGAGGCCCTGTTCCATTTAGACATGCATTTAATAGTAAAGATCAGAGAAAACTAGTTTTTCACATCAATATCAGTACGTCTCTTGCCGATATAGGTACGGGGCATCATCAATGCTGGTATCATTATCCCATGATAATGGTACTGCCATCAATAGCGGTAGAATATGAATAGACCCTTAAATCACAAGGAAAATCCAAAAAACACCAAAATCTATGAAATCATCTTCTTGAGGACTAAAATTTAATCCCTCAAGGTTCTGTAACTACTTTAGAGTCTCAATCAATCCTCAAATCTGACAAAGCTTGCATTTTTCATTTAATTCGAGTGTATTTTGGAGTTTCTAAACCTAAAGCTTTAAACTTTAAATCTAATGAGTTATAAATTGTAAAATCCATTTACTAACAAGTCTATGTGAAGCGTGAGATCTGTAGGCATGATCGATAGCATGCTCGAATCCCCAGTCAAGCTCGTGGTTCTTCTTATCATCAGGGCAATACATCCGAGCAACTGACATACATCAATGCTCTGAGTTGGGAAATGACTAAAGAGGCCTTGGCAACATTCCTTGCATTCTTGGAACCTGCCTTTTGAAACATCGTGACAAATGGGATGCAAATCGGAGCAAAATTGAAGAAAATAGGTCGCATTTCTAAATGAGGCACAAAAGAACAAGTGAGATGTTGTTCGGAGCAAATAGTTCTATTTATAGTTTTTGAATTTATTGATACCTATACTGGTGTAACGTCATGACGGTATCGACATCTATCATGATGGTACCAGTGTCCAGGCCTTTAGTAGTTTTCTTTCAACTTTCCAAACCAAATCCTTGTTGAACACGAGAAAGGTAAATATTTTCAGAAGAGAGTCACATCATTTCTAAGGTATGACATTTATAAACATAACAAACTTAATTTTTATTATAGATATCATAGCTCCAGCAAATTTCTACTAGCTTGGTCCCCGACCATACTTCCAATTTTTACCTTTGTAAAGATCATAGCTTTGGCAAATCTTTACTAGCTTGGTCCCTGACCATACAGCTAATTTTTACCTTTGTAGAGTCATAGCTCCGACAAATCTCCACTAGCTTAATCCCGGACCATACTACAAATTTTTACCTTTATAGAGATAATAGCTCCGACAAATATATACTAGCTTGGTCCCTGACCATAAGCTAAATATATACCTTTGTACAAATCATAGCTCCGGCAAATTTCTACTAGCTTGGTCGTAACCATACATCCAATTTTTACCTTTGTAGAGATCATAGCTCTGACAAATCTCTACTAGCTGGGTCCCTGACCATACAACCAAATTTTACCTTTGTGGAGATCATAGCTTTGACAAATCTCTGCTAGCTTGGTCCCTGACCAAACATCCAATTTTTACCTTGGTAGAGATTATAGCTCCGAAAAATCTCTGCTGGCTTAGTCCCTAACCATATAGCCAATTTTTACTATTGTAGAGATCATAGCTCTGATAAATCTCTACTACGCCTTATCATTTATGCGGTCATCTACTACTCTCTGAAAATCATAATTTGAGATCTTTTAAGGCCACCTATGATGCCCTAAGAATAAAATTGAGATAATCTCCCTAACAACCTGCGACATTTGAGGACGGAGCTTTAAATAACCCCTTATCCACCTATGGTGCTTTGAGGATAGATAAAAGCTCTTTAGAAAATTCTTCACTCGGGTCACTTTGGACACACCTGTGAGATGCGTAGCATGGGGGGTGAAAAACGAATAGCGGCATAAAGCATGCCAAGGGATTGTCCTTATTTTAGCGTGATGATAACGATAATGGAAAATTAGGTTGAAGTTGATATTTATATCCAATTTAGATGTTAAAAGATACGAGAATTAAAATCTCATATTTTAAGATAGAGTCGCCACCCTGTTCAGCTCTACCGGGAATTTGGGTATGATATTCCCACTGGGTGGTTGGATCGTACCATAAAACGTAAGATTCCAAGTTCGGATGATGTTGCCTATTTTTTGTTTTATTAAACCAAAATGTTTATGTTTTAATAAACTCAACTTTAGTTCTTATGGGATTTAAATCCGATTGTTGTTTAGAGTTTTCAGTTTATATTCCATACATCACACGAAAGCAGTAAGTAAACCAAATAAATAATTATTCCAAGGCTTTACAAATACCTATACATTTTTCTAATGCGGAAAATAAATAAAGTGATAAATAAATAAATGGGTGAAATTGGGTTTTAGCCGAGCTTACCAACCCGAACCTGACTCCAAACAAGGCAAAATATACGAGAATAATCACAAGTAAAGCATGAATAAATAAAGGGCAGAAAATAAACACACAAAAACAAATTTAAGGCATTGAGAAAAGAATTAATGTGATTTTTAAGTGAGAAAAACCCCGATTTAAGCCAAGTTTACACGATTTAGCCAGTTAAATGATCAATTTACCATTTTAAGATCAACAAAAACAAGTTTTAGTTCCACCAACATAATTACAAATTAAAAGCATAATGGAAAACAAGCAAACAAATGAAAGAAAACAAGCTGATACTAAGATCTGGAGGCCAAGGTAGTAGTAACAGCCTTGACCGCCATCGCTATAGCGGTGCCCGCTACGGCAGCGGTGGTCAAGGCTGTGACTGCAGCCTTGTCGATGGACTCAGTCCCGAGAAGGCCCCCATGTGTTTTTGGCCTGTAAACATGAAATTATTGGGATTTTAAGTCATAATCAGTTGCCAAAGGGATAGATCTGGACTGAAAACGCACAAATAACATTGATATTATGGGTTTAGGATAAAAAAACACCCAAAAATCTGAGAAATGGCGAGACCTTTATGATGATAGCTTTCACCACTATATCTATAGGCTTCACCATTGTAGAGATAGCCACCAAGGCTATAGGGATAGCAGTGAAGGCTATCCTTATAGAGGTCGTCCCCTTTTCTGAGATTACTAAAGAACACCAAGGGAAAAACAACTAGAAACAAAAACAACAGCAGCTAAAACGCGATAAAAGTAAGGAAATAGATAAGGGAACTCAGTTTTGTTACCTCTAGGCTGTGAATCTATCTTTGGAGACTCGAATCAACACTCGGGAGGTGCCCTTTGATGGTTTTCAGATGGATCGGTGATGGAAATCGATAGAAATAGTGATGAAATTTAGGTAGTATTTGGAAAACAAGTCTCTAAACCTATTTAATCCATTTTTCCTAAGATTTCTAATCTGTTTTAGTGTTTTAACTAAAAAAAACCAAGAACAACTAAAAATCCCAGGCTAGAGGTGATTAAATTTGATTTTTGCCTTTCTTAAGGTTTCTCTCTCTAAGTTCCTAGTTTCTAGGTTTTTTTTATCTAAAATCTTTGAATTTTAGCCAAAAGTCCCCCTAATTCTCTCTCTTTAAGGTTTTAAATATCCTCACACTCGAAATTCACCAACCTTAGCAGAGAAATCGGGTGAAAATATGTGGCCCAATCTAGAGAGGAGGGAGAAAATGAGTGGCACAGCCTAGGTTTGGCCGAGCTATAGCCCCTACCATAGCCATAGCGGTGACCACCACTGCCACGATGATCACCACCATAACTACGGTGGTGACGGCCATCATCGCGGTATAGACCACCACTATCATGGCGAGGGTGGCAACAATGGGGTTGGCCACCCCGTGCGGCGATCATCACGGTTATAATTGCGGTGACGGCCACACAGACTGCGGTGAGCGCCATGAGGATGGCGGTCACCGCCGTCGCCAGAGCCGCTCAACCCCACGGATAGCGGTGGTGACGACGGCCCCAGCTAACGGGGAGGACAATGGGAAAAATAAAAAAAAACGATAAAAAGGGGATTTTTAAATTTTTATCATGCTATTCCAAGTTATTAAGGCATTTTAAATTTTTAACGGAGAACTAATTAAGTCCAAAGGTAGGGTCAAGTCAGAAAATCATCAAAGGTGTAACTTCCAATTATGGTTCAAATCCAAAAGATAAACCCGATCGACCCAAAATGGGTCCGAGCAAAACATTATCATTATTCCAGGGCAACACTGAAAAGCCCGTGCTCACAATTACATTTGTCCCGAAATAATAGCAACGTCGGTGTCAAAGACCACAGTGTCGTTCTTCCAGCATAATGATGCCATGGTAAATTTAACAAATAAAGAAATTAAGAAGATTGTAGAGTTACAGATATGGAAGGCAATTGCACAAATCGAGAAAGAATGGAAATAGAAGGGTTATTTAGGAACGACGTAACCGGGGTGTAAGAAATTACTCGATAAGCAAAATCTTCACAATAGAGCTCTTACCCCCTCAAATATAATTAAATAAAATTGACAAATAATGGAAATAGCGGGAAAAGAAATAGCATATAATGGGCAATAAAAATAAGAAAAAGAAATATAAGTGAAATATAAATCAATCATGACATAAATAAAAATATAAAGCATAAATCAACTATATGATTGGAAATGGAAATGAAATGAATTAACAAATAAAATATGGAATAACTATAATTGAAATTGAAATGTGGATTATTTACATATTTAGGACATGAATCAATTATATTATGGGAATGAAATATAACCTATTTATATTATGGAAATGAAATATAAATGTTTTATATTTTGGAATATAAATAATTCATAGTAATGAGATATAAGCAACTTATATTATGGAAGTGAAATATAGGCAATTGATATTGTGATTTAATTAGATTATTGTTGATAATGGAGAGTGAATGGAATATGAAAGTGAAATATAAATGGAATGGATCGATTTATAATCATGTTCAATAGTAACAAGTTTGATTCAATTAAGATAACGTAAATTGAAATTTAGTGAATCAAAGCTGAAAAAAGTGTTGTACTGATTATTTAGTCTTATAATGTATACCTTTTGGTTGTGAAGCCGTTGTTAGATTCGAAATGAGATGGCAATAGCCTCATGGAGACTGATTGAACTGGACAAGACGAGTTAAAATCAATAAAGAATAATTAGGTGAAAATGAATTCACCCCTTTATTCTAAATTTGCTCGAAACTCAGAAGCGATTTGGACATAACTTCGATAAGAACTTTCCTAGATCTAATTTCGTAGAATAGATTTGACATATGTGAATTATAAATCAAAAACTTATTTTGGCCTCCATTTGTAGTGAAAATTGAGGCTTCAAATCGGGTAATGCAATTGATTCTCCAACTGAATGGGAAAATTGAATTTAATTCAGAATTATATTCTGCCATAAAATCGACACTGATATCATTTTTAGGGACAACTGTACCGTTATTGGAAATTTTTAATCAAGAAATTTGAACTAAGTCGATACAAATTAATAAGGAAATAATAGAGACTACTACCATTATAGGGGATAACGGTAACATTATCTTTGAACAACTGTACCCCTATTAATGACAAGGGTACCCCTTTTGACTATTTTTTAGGGTTTTGATAGGGGTGTGAGGGACTGGATGCACTTTTTTGAGGCCAATTCCCATAAATCAATTTCAAACCTAACATATTAGGATAAAGTAAAGTATAGAGCCAATCTTTCATCATCGACTTAGGGCATAGGAAGATTTTGTGCTTACAGACTGCCCCTCAAAGGACATAATAGATCGAAGTCTTTATGATCATGCGAAAGAGAGTACTGAATAAGGTAAGAGATTATACCGGGGATGCCTCTAAGATAGATAGTACTTGATTGACTCTACTTTGGAATGAAAGTATATTTCTTCATATAGGGTGATAATCCGCTAAGAATGTACCAATTTAATGCGGAAAGAAACGATAAATATCCCTACTGGGGTGCCGAGATGGTTATCAAAGGTAGAACAATTATAGAATTTTTGGCAAACCAATCTCTCGATTTCGATTATGTCGAGAACTTGGACTTTCCAGATGAATAACCAGCTCTGATTGATGTTGCAAAGCCCATGTAGACTATGTATTTCAATGGGGCTGTGAACAGATTCGATGCAAGCCTCAAAGTTATCTTATTCCCACCCGACAATAAGGTCATCCCTTTGTCTAAGCAATTGGAATTTCCCACTACCAACAATGGGGCCGAGTATGAAGCTTGCCTTTTTAGTCTTGAAGCCCTATTGCTTGTAGGGGCAAAGCATGTTTCTATGTTTGGGGATTCGGCTTTGGTGATCTATCAGGTTTTAGGGGATTGGTATATCAAAAAAGAGCCTCTCCATCCTGATGTCAATGCTGTTTTGGATTTATCAGCTAAATTCAACACTTATCTGTATTAGCATGTCCCTCGAGATGAAAATCAGATGGTCAATTCATTACCTACACTGGCTTTAATGTGGGAAGGTCCTCATTGCTAACCCATTTGCCCTCTAATCTTAGTTTGTGCGAAGGTTCCTTACCATTCACAAGATATTGCTCAAGCCTTCACCATCAATGTTGAACCCTACTGGTACTCAGACATTGTGCAATTTCTCTATCATGGTCAATATCTCGAGAATGCTACTGATTCTAATCAAACTACTCTCCGTAAGTTGGCATTTTTAGTTCAGAATTGTTGACAATAATCTCTTCAAGCAGACTTCCGATGGTTTGCTACTCAGGTGCTTGACCGAATATAAGGCTCATCGGGTTGTAGATGAAGTTCATGCGGGTTATTATGGACCACACATGAATGACCTAGCCTTGGCTAAGAAGATTCAATGAATGGGGTACTTTTGGTAAACTCTAATTGATGACTGTGTCTCTGAGGTTTGCAAATGTCACCTGTGTCAGATTTACGGAGATATCCAGCATCTTCCCCCTACCAAGCTCAATAGTTTATCCGCTCCTTGGCCATTCTTGGCGTGGGTGATAGATATAACTGGCGAGATTCGGCCATCATCGTGTAACGGACATCGCTTTGTTATCGTAGTGGTGGATTTTTTCTCAAAATGGGTAGAACCCGAGTTGTTCACCAATATTATCACCAAAAAATAGTCCAAATTTATAGAGAAACACATCTTTGCTCGGTATGGTCTGCCTCACCACATCATATCAGATAATAAGGGGCACCCGCTGATTTGATTGAGAAGTATGAGATTGAGCATCATCGATCTTCCCCATACCATCTGTAAGCGAATGGGACAGTTGAAGTAGCTAACATATTTATTAAGAAGATCCTTCCCAAAACCATCGCCGGTTACCAAGATTGGGCCGATAAATTACCTTTTGCTCTCTAGGGGTGCCACACAAGCAACAGAACTCCCACAAGCTAGACGTCATTCTCCTTAATTTATGGCATGGAAGTAGTTTAACTAGTCAAAATTGAGATGCAATTTTTATATGTTGCGCTCAAATCTAAAGTGGAAGAAGCCGAATGGACTAGAGCAAGGTTTGAGCAACTCAACAACATGGATGAGCAACGTTTGAAGGCTTTACAAAGTCTTCAGATGTGTCAATAGCACATGGCAAGAGCCTATAATAGCTGAGACAAGCATCATAGATATCCGTTGAAAGCCGGTGATCTGGTCTTGAAGCAATTAAACCCTACAAACACCGACCCAAGGAGGAAGTTTTGGCTGAATTGGGAAGGACCTTACATGATCAAGAAATTTCTCGGCAAAGGCGGAATGAAGATCATGGACATGGATGGTAATGAATTCACCAACCCGATCAATCATGATTGGTTGAAGCATTATCATATCTAAATCAATAGAATCAAATCCAGAAAAGCGACACATAAAAAAATAAACAAATAAAATAAAACACCTGGTGAGTGGTCTTCTATTGCTTGGGCAAAAATTAGGGTGTATCCCGCTAGTCGGTATTCTACAAACTAATCTAGCAAAAGTTAGGGTCCAACATGAGTCGCCAGACTAAAAACCCAAAAAGGGCGGTTTGGGCAAAAATTAGGGTAAAAGTTAGCTAAGAGAGTGTGTTGGCTAGAAAATCTGTATAGGCTAGTTAACACCAGAGTTTGGGTCAATAAACATGGTTATCATCATTGTGTACTCAAACTTACTTCAATTAATTGGAATGTCACTCTTTACCAAATTCTTATGCATATGCGTGAATGAGTTTATTGGGCCCCAATGGCAAAATGTTGCAGATAAGTCGAGTTTGGGATGCTATGTAACTTAATAAGGTAATCACACCATGAGCGGTAAATAATAATAAATAATGAAAAGGCATAATTTTTGATAGGCTTAAACAACTAGGTCTATGCAAAAGCCGGAAAGTCCACTGGATTGAAAACCCGAAAAGGGTGGTCCAAGCAAAAGTTAGGACATACAAAAACAATAAATATAAAAATAAGTCTGATAGGCCCAACACAATGTTTGGGTTTGTGAAAAAGTAAAGACAAATAAATGTAAAGATAGAATGTGATCATCATCAATCACTCGGAAGGACCTGCTCCCTCATCATCGTCATCATCATCGTAATCAGAATCAAAAGCCCAAATCAGGCTGTCCTCCCTTGCATAGGGACAAGACTCGAGCCCCTGCTGCCTGTGGTCCAACCTGTGCCATATGGCCTAACACTACTCATGAGTCCAAACTCTCTAAACAGCTCGTAACCACTCTCGGTAGGTACCATCAGTAGTGATAGCACCCAACCAATTATAATCCAATGTCCTGTGCGTCGCCTAGCGCCCCTGTACCCATCTGGCATGACCGAGATGCTGAGGTGAATACCGCCAAGGATCAAAGCTATTCAATCTCTAAGGTAATCCCTATCCCTTTCCCCACTATTGGCATAAGCAATAAGGTGTACAGTGGGTAAGCAGTCTAAGTCCTACCAGCTGGCGCAACCGCCGCCGGTGCTATCTATTAGCACATCCCTAATCTACCACCAACGAGATACTTAGTGTATGTTGGTCTCAGCTAACCCCTCCATGACCTCTATCCATCCCTCGACTATCAAATTGTGATGGACACGGGAACTCTCATAATAGTGTCAAGGACCATACCTACCCGAGTCCACCTGAGGCTCTCAGACGAAAAAATAACTTCTCTATAAGCCAAACCGCCTGATTCAGTATTAGATTCAATATTAGGTTCAATTTTTGGTTTAGTATCAGTTTCAGTGTCAGGTTGAGTTTCAGATTCAGTACCAGATTAAGTTTCAGATTCAGTATCAAATTCAATTTAAGATTCAGTTTCAAATTTAGTTTCAGATTTAGTATCAGTTTCAGTATCAGATCCAGTATCAGTTTCAATTTTAGATTCAGTATCAGATTTAGTTTTAGATTCAATATCGATTTCAGTATTAGATTCAGTATGAAATTCAATATTAGGTTCAATATTGGATTCTGTTTTGAGTTCAGTTCCAATTGTAGGGTTCAGTTAGAAGCATACCTGTAGGGTACAGAACTGGTCAACGATGAGATCAGGATTGCCGATAGCCCTGTCTAGATGGGTCAATGTCTCAACCAGCCCAATGAATAGTGGAGAAATACCCTCAAACATATGCTCAATGATTGAGACTAACAGAAAAGGAGCGATGGCTCTGAGTCGCAAATAAACTCAACAATCAGTAGTAGAACCACCATGAATGGAAATGAGATGTGGGACCTAAGGGCAACCAAGCACCAATCAAGCACCCTATCAAGTTCAAACCTTAGTGTCCTTAGGATATGAGAGAGGAATGATGCAGGAGAATCTAGGTTCCATAATCCGATCAGATCATGCCCATCCCCGAAAACCGCCTCCAGCATGGCAAACCATATACCTTTGGGGCAAGTCATCCCAAGAATAGTGTGGCACTCATCCACAAGTGGACATATCTCAAAAACTAGGAAGTAGAATACATGATCTATAGGGTCCTAGTATGTGAACGCCGCATGAAGAAAGGGCACATCCACGAGTCGACAGGCAACATATCGGAGTCCCACCACTCCAAAAATCTCTAATCTCATCTAATCAGGACCTCCCAAAGTCCTCAAAAATTGCCTCAGCCAACTGTTATGGGTCTCTATCAATAATCTCTACTCCCTAACCACCTACTAAACAATGCATGATTTC
This sequence comes from Euphorbia pulcherrima, assembly GCA_947683365.1. Lineage (NCBI taxonomy): Eukaryota > Viridiplantae > Streptophyta > Magnoliopsida > Malpighiales > Euphorbiaceae > Euphorbia > Euphorbia pulcherrima. Next base: position 45,590,135 of record CANTUS010000015.1, read on the forward strand.
CGTTGGTTCCAATAATTTTAGGTGCACTCAAAGTCAAGTTGTTCCTAATGAAGCATGTATCGTGCCTAGTGTACATCTAGCAGCCACATCAATCAATTAAATCAATCAAAACAATCAAGCAAGCAAATAGTTGCATCATTATCCAAGTCAAAGTAACAAGCATCAAAACATCCAAGTGTCTGAATGAATGAGTATCCCGAGCCTCGCTCATCCTCACTCTCCTCCTCTCTTACATTGGACACCAAATACTACAACACATCGTCATACTTGTCATCATCTTCTGAATCCTCCTCTATAGGTGTAGGGGTCGATGTATGTCTAAATGTCGATATAGGGGGAACTGTCGATCTACTGAAGTGCACCTTCGGACAACCAATCTTTGCCCAAACAGGGCTAGAACCATCAGACCGCCTCACGTTAGCCATGAATCCCTGGTCGTAACCTATCAGCCCGATCTCTATCTCACCAATGTCCCCTAAGCTGTGTCTCATAATCATCTCTCTCTATCCGTAGCCTGCAAACCCGCTTGCTCAGCTGTGACACCTCCCGGGCATAGACAGCTCTCTCCTCGGCATATTAGGATATGTCCTTCGTATATCGGGCTCTCTCCAATGCTGCCTAGCTTTGATAATCTGGCAGCTCTCTCTCAGCCCAGAGCCATCCCTCCTTACTCACCCGAGCCCTATCCTGCTCTACAGTAATGAAAGCCTGTGAAGATCAACACCGCCAAGGGAAAAGATCAGCCCACTATACCATGCATTATGCATACATTCATAATATATATATATATATATATATATTGTCATTTGTTTCAAAGTTTTGTAGGAAATAAATAGGTACTCTCCCTAAATATGGTGTCGTGAGACACGACAATGTCTCTAATCGAGAAATATCCTCGAGCTATACGCTCGGCCTCAGAAACCAGTACCTGCATTAAGAATAATATCGCCATAATCACAACAAGAAATAGCCTCATAATGAGTAGAAATAGTAGAATGTAAAGGCACTCACATGGGTAGTGTCATGAGGGGTGAAGAAGATGGGCACTATGGTCTCTTCAATGTACTTCTCAATGCGCTCTCTTGGGCAAGTCATCACTTGCATCGCTCTTTCCATGGGGTTCCCTATGACACCCTCAATAACTCCCTAGTGCGAGATTTCCTGAGGAAAAGGAGCCTCAGGGTGAGTAGTCTCAGGTTTAAGCCACAGCCCCTATGAAGACCCTTCTAGCCCGCTATAGCTGGTACCTGCCATCTGTCTCTTCTTTCAGGCAATCTAAAATGAAGCAAGTCAAAGATTCCTCATGCCAACCGTGTAATAATCGATCACTAGAAAAGTAAAGCCAAAAAGTAAAAGTGGTATAAGGGTATACCTTTCTCAGTCGCTGTAAGAATGCTCCTGAGCTAGCAACACCATAAGAACCCTCAGTGTCGAAAGGCATACTGTCCTGGTCCATGCCACCACTATCACCACTTGAGGGGGGCTCGTGGTCATCGTCATCATGATCACCTCCTCTGTATCTGTCAAAGCCCTCAGTCACATCACCATCTTCCCCAAAATTCATGGGCATGTCAACAATAGTCAACCTCAGGCATAGAAGAATAAGTCAGTTCAAATGTGCAAAATAGTCTCTCCCGATAGATGGCACTCTCTCTCGATTGCCATCTATGAACAGGGCCCGATCTCTACCAGCCATGAGGTGAGGCCAGAATGTACCAGCCAACATGTAAGGGGGAACTCTCCTCCTAGTAGTGGCACTCATCCTCCACCTCTATATGCATTCTCTAAAGAACCACTCCTGACTCCATGGGCACTCTAGTATGAATCGGCACCCGTCTACTCTCTGCTGGATCTCCATAACATGGTTATAACTCGGCACTCCTCGCCAGGGCTCCGTAATCAGCTGAAAATAAAACAAATCACTTTAAGTATCTCTCCTTTATCCATGTAGTTTCAAACTAATAGTTTAAAGTGAATGTGCAGTGGGATAAGTTTATTACCCAATGTCGGTGAAGCTGCCTCAGGTACGCTCGATACCACTTATGCCCCTAATTATCCTTATCCTTCCAGCTTACTATCCATCGGGCTATATAGTGAGAATCCTCTGGGGGCAAGCCGTCTAATCCTAGGGGAGGGACAACCCTATGCGTGTATGCCCACTCCTTCAAAGATTAACAACAGTCAGTCTCACAAGTTCTCAAAATCAATCATGGATATTTTTGTATAAGTTTGAATTACTCACCTGAAACCATAAAGGTCCGGCCTTGAACTCCCCGATATCTCCATAGGGCAAGCAATCAAGAGTGTAATACATCTATCCGAGAATGGCTCGAGGCCAATTTCACCCCAGAAAGGTGGACATATCCTCTAGTGATCCATGCTAACCGTGCTTGAAAAAGACGGGAAGAAGACTGTGGTAAGCAGCGTAATAATAAATGACCGGAGGTACTGAGCCAACTTGTTGCCCTGTATATCCGTTTGCTGAGTCTAGTAATCCTCAAGTGTGGCATACTTGAGCTTTTCCTTCCTAGGTTGCTGAACCCCGAGGAGCTACTCAATTTGGGCCTAAGAAACCGTCTTAGACTAGAGTTTATCTAGGTAGACATCAATATGAATCACTCGGCCCTCCCATTGGAGCCTAGTTATAGCCACTACATTCGAGGGGGCAATAGTCATCTCCCTACTGGCAAATTCAATGTGTGGGTGGTCACGCTCCATCTCTCAGCTAAGCATGCCATAATGGTCTAGCTCATCAGCTTATGCCCCGTCAGTAAAGCCTCCAATAAAGGGACTAATCCTGTTTCAGTGATCGCGTTAACCAGCGAGGGATCCCTGCTTCCTCAGGCTCTCACCTTAATCTTGACCCACCATTTGGCATAGTGGTTTAAAGAACCCATCATCTTGTAACGTTCAGTCTACAACAAAATCAAACACAAGGGATTGGTACTGAAAGTAGCAAAATTTGAAGTAAAGTAAGCAAATTTAGAAAAATCTTAGTTTTTAGCACTGAAACCACTCCAGAATCGGATTTTGACAGAAAACAAAATCGGGGCAAAAAATCTGTCAGGATAGCACCTCCAAAAAAATGTTTCGGGTAGCCAACCATCACCACCTCCATCATAGTAGTGGCACCGGCTATAAAGATAGCGGTCACCGCTATCGCTATAGCGGTGGCAGTCCATTTCCCTTTCAACCTCCTCTCCCCAAAAAATTCGAAATTTAAAGCCTAAATCTAGTCTGAATTCGCCAAAATCAATTTTTAAATGATCCTTAGCACAGACTAAACACAATTTGCCAATGAACTTTACCAAAATTTCAGCCTAAACACCCTTATAATTTGAAATCCAAGTTCAAGCATCAAGCTCCAATTCAAGAAGTTTTTTGGTTTTAAATTGGTTTACCTAGCATCTAGAGGTGTACATATCCAAAGCTACATGCATCTGAGGTCTCGTGTTAGGGGTACATCCTAGATATATATCCTCTCAGCATAACCCATGGGCCTTAGGAACCGAAAGAACTTACAAGCCATGACTCCCCTGAGGGAGAGAAGAGTGGTCGATCCTGTGGGTAGTTGCTCCGCATGTTTTATTGTTCATCTTCAGATATGTGCTCGAGTACTAATGCAAAGAGGAATGAGAAATGGGGAAGTGAAGGAGAGAACGGAATGGTTTTCTTTTTAAGCATAAAGGGAAATGCCCTTTAGTATTCCTTTTAATCTCAAGGGGCAAGGGCGGATCAAATGTTGCTTATCCCAAACTCCCGAACTTTTCTAAACTCAATCTATATTTTATCCGTGTTTTACATTGTTAATTGAAGGGGAAAAAATTTTAGAAATTTTTTTTGTCTCAACAAAATCAATTAAGTAATAAAAAACACTCCTTATGATACCCAACTGAAAGTTCAAATGTTATTCTTGACAGGTGTGTCCAAAGTGACCTGATTGAAGAATTTTCCGAAGAGTTTTTATCTATCCTCAAAGTGCCATAGGGGGACAAGAGGTTATTTAAACCTCCCTCCCAAATCATCGTAGGTAGTCAGGGAGATTGTCTCAATTTTATTCTTAGGACGTCGTAAGTGGCCTCAAAAGATCATGAATTATCTTTCCGGAGAGTAGTAGGAGACTGTAAAAATGATGAGGCGTAAGCAAAAGGCAAGTTAGTGGTGCATCGTAGGCGAATTCCGCTAACCCCTCAGGTATGACACTCTATCCCTTGCTCTTTCATGAGATCACAATTGACTAAGTCAATCGGTATTCTCTCGAGAGGCAACTTATGAGCACGGGCTTTTTGGTGTCTCCTTGGAATGATGATGATATTTTTGTTAGTCCCATTATGGGTGGATCGGGTTTATCTTTCAGATTTGAACCTTGATTGGAAGTGATGCCTTTGATGATTTTCGGACTTGACCATGCCTTTAGACTTAATTAGTTTGCCATTAAAAACTTAAATTGCCTTAATAACTTAGAATAGCATGATAAAAATATAAAAATCCTCTTTTTTGCCATTTTTTTAGGTTTTTCCCATTGTCCTCCCCCATAGGTCAGGGCCACCATCGCCATAGCTGTCCACGGCGGTGAGCTGCTCCTGCGACGGCGGTGACTGCCGTCCTTATGGCGGTCACTAACTTTTATGGGGCGGTCATTGCCATTATAACGGCGATGACCACCGCATGGGATGGCCACCCCCATTGTGGCCACCCCCACCATCATAGCAACCGTCTCCGTCGCCATGGTGGTTGTCACCGCCGTGGCGTTGGCAATGGTTGTGGCACGGCCAAAGCTAGGTCATGCCACTCATTTTGTCCCTCCTCTCTAGATTGGGCCACATATTTTCACCTGATTTCTCAGCCAAGGTCGGTGAATTTCGGGTGTGAGGCTATTTAAACCCTTGAACAGAGAGATTTAGTGGGACTTTGGGTTAAAATTCAAAGATTTTAGATCAAAAAAACCTAGAAACTAGAACTTAGAGGGAGAAAGCTTAAGACAGGCAAACATTCGGGTTTAATCTCCTCTAATCTGGGATTTTTAGTTGTTCTTGGGTTTGATTTCTTAGTTAAAACACTAAAAATGATTAGAAATCTTAGGAAAAATGGATTAAATAGGTTTAGAGACTTGTTTTCCAAATACTACCTAAATTTCATCACTATTTCTGTCGATTTCCATCACTAATCCATTTGAAAATCATCAAAGGGCACCTCCTGAGGGTTGATTCGAGTCTCCAAAGATAGTTTCACGACCTAGTGGTAACAGAACTGAGTGCCGTTATCTATTTCCTTACTTTTATCACCTTTTAGCTGCTATTGTTCTTGTTTCTGGTTATTTTTCCCTTGGTGTTCTTGAGTAATCTCAGAAAAGGGGACGACCTCTATAAGGATAGCTTTCACCGCTATCCCTATAGCCTTGGCTGCTATCTCTATAGCGGTGAAGGCTATACATACAGCGGTGAAAGCTATCCTTATAAAGGTCTCACCATTTCTTGGATTTTTGGGTTTTTTCCATTCCAAACCCATAAAATCAACGTTATTTGTGCCTTTTAAGTCTAGATCTATCCCTTTGGCAATTGATTATGACTTAAAATCCTAATAATTTTGAGTTTATAGGCCAAAAACATCCGAGGGCCTTCTCGGGACTGGAATCCGATGTCAAGGCTGTAGTCACAGCCTTGACGGCCGCCGCCATAGCAGGTACCGTTATAGCAATGGCTGTCAAGGCTGCACTACAGGCTTGGCCATCGGATCTTAGTTTCAGTTTGTTTTCTTTTGTTTTTTTGCCCGTTTCTATTTTTTCCATTATGATTTTAATCTGTAATTATGTTGGTGGATCTGAAATTTTATTTTGTTAATCTTAAAATGATAAATTAATCATTTAACCGGCTAAATCGTGTAAACTTGGCTTAAATCATGGTTTTCCCTACTTAAAAATCACATTAATCATTTTCTCGATGCCTTAAATCTATTTTTGTGTGTTTATTTTCTGCACTTTATTTATTCATGCTTTACTTGTGATTATTCTCGTATATTTTGCCTTGTTTGGAGTCGGGTTCGAGTTGGTAAGCTCGGCTAAAACCCGATTTTGCTCATTTATTTATTTATCGCTTTATTTATTTTCGACATTAGAAAAATGTATAGATATTTGTATAGCCTTGTAATAATTATTTATTTACTTTATTTACTGCTTTTGTGTGATGTATGACATATAAATCGAAAACTCTAAACAACAATCGGATTTAATTCGCATAAGAACTAAAGTTGGGTTTATTAAAATATAAACAATTTGGTTTATTGAAATGAAAAATAGGCAACATCATCCAGACTTGAAATCGCATGTTTTAAGGTATGGTCCAACCACCAGGTGGGAATATCAAACCCAAATTCCCGGTAGAGCTAAACCGGGTGGCGACATTGTCTTAAAATATGGGATTTCAAGTCTCGTATCTTTTAACATCTAAATTGGATCTAAATATCAACTTCAACCTCATTTTCCATTATTGTTAGCATAACGTTAAACTAAGGACAATCCCTTTGCACGCTTCATGGTGCTATTCATTTTTCACCCCCTACGCTATGCATCTCGCGCTGTCCTCGCAGGTTCGGGAAATTGGTCCCTAGCTCACAGCAATATTCTTGTTTTAACCCTTTATTTGCAAGATTATTGCTTGGAATCAATTTGTTTTATATTACCTGTTATATGCATGCAGTAATTGAAAAAAAATGATGCCATGACCACATTGATGTGGTGTGTATTGATTAGAATAGCTTCTTTTTTCTCACCTTATTTCTTAAAATGAATCTAGGTAAAATGTTTGACATTTAATAAAAAATTTTGGAATTTTAATTTAAATTTAAATTGGCTAAAGAAATTGAATAAGTAATTCATCTAGAGCCGAATCTCTAAATTAAAGTATGGTTTTCTTCTTAGGATAGTGCTATACAAGAATTTCCTAGAAGAGCTGATCTAGGTGGAGACTCTATACTTTAAATTATAGATTTAGATCCATGAATTTTTTGCCATGATTTTATAAATTTGTTTCATAAAGTGCTTTATATTCTCTCTTACCAATTCTATTTATTAAAACCCCCGTCCGAGTTACCAAGTTGCCTCAGTTGCCTATAATTAATGCCTTGAGTGTCCCGAACAGAAAAGTTTCCTTGGTTGATCTTAATTGACCCGAAAAGTAAAAGCAGCTCGCTCGAGCTCAAAAAATGTCATCCTCTCATAGTTTTGTTACCTTCAAAACTATCATCTTGGATCTTCCAGGCTTTGAGGAGTTCTTGCTTCTGAGCTTCATCCAACAATCTCCCCCATTTTGATGATAACAAAAACCTGTAAAGATAAAAGTTTACTTGACATTCAAGATGTCAGTTTATGTTAGCTCCCCCATAATCTATGCCGATATTTAACGAGTACAATTAGATATTGTACTAAGAAGCAATACGATCTTTTTACTCATTTCAGAGTCAACATCAGTTAAGTCATCATCAAGTTAAAAGTACATGAAAGATCTACAACTATTATAAAAGTTAGCTAATCTAAGACTAGCTACTGCTTCTTATGGCTCTTTTGTTCTTTTTCTTGAGAGGCTAGGAATGCCTTTGAGGCCTTTCTCTTTACTACTGTTCTCGCGCTACTCTCACTACTCTTACTATTTTTCTCCCCCTTTTTTATATTATCAAAATGGTTGTTAATAACCATAGGGGTATATGATGCCATGCTCCTCTCCCAATTGCTCTTGCTTTTGTCAAAAGTAGGAAACCCTAGTTTCTTAATTGTTTTCTTATGATGTCCGAGGCTCCTTTGCTAAAGTATGTATAGGACTTGTACACCTCAGAATCTTGATCTCTTAAGGGAATTTGCTTTTGGAAGTTAGCTTTGCCCTCCTTTTTTATTTCGCCTTTCAGACATTTGTAGACTATATAGATTCCCCGCTGTCTTAACACGATGTTGTTTGTTAGATGCTTGTGAAGATCTCGATGGGGAGCAATCACTCTGAGCTCTGATCTCATTGATAGTAGCCTCATCTTTTCTTCAATCCCTTGGAGACTAGTTGTGAGTGGATGAACCTTTTCTCGGCACTTTTCTTTGATTTGGGTTGATGATTGGAGTGGCGCGGCCAATGCGGGACTCCCAGGTTTTAATACAGGGAGTCGTCAATTGAGCGCGGGGCTCATTGTACATTTGAATGTACTTGGCAATTCTAACTGGACAAATAGGTTGAGGAATTGTTTGGGGATTTGCCTTTTTACAACATGAGTAGGATCCATGTTTCATGTAATATAGTAGTCGCCACCCAGATCAGCTCTTCGAGGAAATTAGTGGTATAGTTGATCTAGGTAGGATTCTTATGCCGATGAAAGAGAGATTCTGGTTTTAGAAGAAATAGTTATTTATTATTTGAATTTGGATATAGCATATTTTCATCTATGGAAAGCTTTTATTGTCATACTGAATTTATAATAAACAAAAGAGGTAAGTAGAGAAATATGACCTTCACTGCCCTAGCCCATGGAGTGTGGGCCTAAATGGAGCGGACTACTTCATGTTGAAATAGTAATTACAATGCATGATTGAAAGCAATATTCAACCCTTAGTTACCTTATGTTTGCTTCAGGAACACTAGAAGGCCAGGTACTGACTAAAACAGTGTTTGCTTAAAAGTTCCTCAAGATTTCTATGGCGATAACCTCGAGCAATTATATAGTGGGGTTATTTGAGTGATTGGGAGTTATGTGTGTGGCTTTTTAGCTAAAAGCTTGTTTAGGAAGGGGTGTCTATACTTTGTTATAATTTTGGGATAAAGTGAAGGGATTTCTATGATGGGCTCGATACTATGAGGGATTTCTTATAGGATTGCTTGAATTGGCTATGACTTGCAATTTTTGTTGATTGACTGATTATGAAATGCTAGTGAATGGTTTACTTTTATAGGACTTTTGGGAGCATCAATCGACACATTTGGGAGTGTCAATCAATGCAATTTGGCCAGAGTAGGCTTGCGCTATCATTAGGTCTAGATTCCATGTGAGAGTCTATCGACACATAAGGGATGCATTTATCACCACAATTTCAGCGGTGGTGTATTTTATGAGTCATGATTATAGGTTTGATTAGTTAGTAGGGCAATTGACATGTGTCATCATCGATTTACGTAATAGGAAGTGTCGATGCAAGTTGCAAGCTAACAAGCATCGATCAACACTTCTTACTAGGGTTTCATAACTCTATTTCCTAGGAGGTGTTTGCAGTTTGGGGCAAAACTCAATCTTCGTTAGTACCGATCAGCCATTTCTTAAAAAAGTTCATGGACATCATCAAGCCTTGGATCGACCGTGTTCACAGGCTACCCCTTGCGTACAATAACTTGCACGTTGAGGTAAAGTTTTGCATACGTGAAGTGAGCGCAGTGAGTAAAATAGTGCGCACGATTTTTTGGAAATTAGTCAACATTATTTGATCGACTAACTTTATCACAAAAAATTTTGCCCCTTTGATCAATTAATGTTTGAAAGCATTTTGAAAACTTAGGAAATTTGTTGAATTCCCATGGTGTGTTTTCAAAATAAATCTTTCAGGTCCTCCAGTCTTTGGAAAACGGTTTGTAATTTTTGAAATTTAGACTCAATTATTCTCCAATTTTGTCCAAAATGAAGTGAAAATAAGTTTTTGTTCAGGGCCAAGTACAAGCGTCGATTGACATATAGGGGAAGCGTCGATCGACACAACAGTTTCAAATTTCAAATTTTAAATGTGAGGCAGTTTTCAGCCTTAAAAGATGAGCCAGGGAGCATTGATCGACACTTATAGGACGCGTTGATCGACTCAATTGAGAATCCTACAAATTTTTGCCATTTTCTACAAATATAACTATTTGCACAATAAACTACTCCATTTTGCGTTCTCTCTCATGAAATAGAAGCAATGTTGAGCCTTCTTGCCCTCTCTTTTCTTTCGGTTTTCATCCAATTTTCATATGTTATGATGCGGACAAAAATTGTAACATCTTCTGAGTGGAATCAGGCTTCTATATCGGTGGAGGAAATGGATATTCATGGTGAAATAGTCTGAATTCTATTATTGGGAATAGAGTATAATTATGAACTTTCCGAGAAGCAGATATATTATAGCGTCGGCAAGCGAGAGCTATCTCGCTTTTCATCAAACCCGAGCGGCATCACTCTCGTGTCTTGATAAGCTTCTCACCCTTTTTTTCGAGTTTCCTTTACAATTGGCATGCCTCAAAGGGATTTATTGATGTGTATGATTCATTGTTGTTGATTCGATACTGCTGTAAATTACTTGTGTATGATTTTGGAATTTTAGATTTTAGTCCTAAGCATCGATCGAAGTACTTGAGTATCAATCAAGGCTTATGCTGTGAAACCTATCTTTTCGCATTTTTAGGTATTCTCGAACTTTCTTTAATTCACCAAAATTTTTCTTGACGTTCTGTTTTGTGCGTATGACTACTGATTTTACAAAATTTGCGGGATTTTAGGGTAACTTAATTACTATAAGCCGTATGATGTCTAAGGAATTCCCATATTTTTTTCGGAACCTAATAACTATAAGCTTGCTTGATTTGAGTATTTTAGTGGCTATAAATTTTTGAGCGTTTGTGCTTAAAGACTATAAGCATTTCTTTGGGTGATTTTTCTTAGTGGCTATAAGATTGTTTTGATAGGGTGCGAATTGGGTAGCTTAGTGGCCATAAGTGAATATTATTTTTGGTTTGATGGCCATAAGTGAAAAATTGGCATGATGTAAAATTTTGATGATTTTGGCTTAATGACTACAATAATAATTTGGGTAGAATGAGAATTTTGCCTAATGACTATAAGCGATTGATTTTTGGTTTTGGCTTAGTGGCTATAAGCGTAATTTTAACAAGGGGTTTATTTTCGTTTCTTTGCAAAGAGTTGATCATTGCGGTGCAAGTAATTTTTCGGACCTCGTAGTTTGGTGGGATGTCCTTTCCCCTGAGGTGAAGAGTATTCTGGAGCTTTCAGGTTTTAGCGCATTCTTTGAGAAGCGTGTCCCTATGAAACTTATTCAGTTTTCACACTCAGACTTATCACCGATATTGAGGAGGTTATCTAGTTTGACCTATACTTTCCATTTGCCATGCGGGGAATACACCATCACACAACTCAACTTTGCCGCAATTACGGGTTTACAATTTGACGGGGAAATTATCCACTTCAACTGTGCCATGAATATAGGCAATTATGATTCTAAGATGGTGTTGAAGTTGTTTGGATTTAGTAGTGATAGGAAGGAAATTACTGCTAAAGATTTGTATTGTTATTGGTCGACCAAAAGGTTTAGGGCCTTGGTTGGTGATGAGGCTCGGGAGTAATATGCTCATTCTTTTATGTTGTATGCTTTGACCAACATTTTATTCCCTGTTGGTTTGTCCGTCCTTAATTTGAACCTCTTGGGCTCTTTTGGTAAATTGGACAATTTTAAGACAATGGCCTAAGGTAGAGCTGCACTGGGGAACCTGTACTTGCCCTTGGATCACAGTGTGAGGAAGTACACCATGGAATTGAAGTATTCCAAGATCGTCCTTGAGGTAAAATGAAGTAGTTTATTTTATTTATGCATCCTCCTTTTGTTTACAATGCTCTGACTTTTGCCTTTACAGATTTGGGGTTTTAAGTTGGGCATTCTTCCCCAGCCTAAGGCTAAGGTCCGCAAGTATATTGCTATGTTCCCTCATCTTCCAGCTTGGCTGGTGTCGTGGGGGAATCTTGATACTTTCAATGTTGAGAGGAGGCTCAAGAATCTCACTTTTGATGATGTGAGTTCCTAGGTTTTATGAATCCTGAATTATTTTGTGATGATTTGTAATGATTTTGTATGCTTGTAGGTTAATCCTTCTCCATGGGGGGATGCTGCTAGGTGGAGCGCGAATATGGCGGCAGCTGAAGCGATGGTGCCGAAGAGGTTATTTTTAAAGAGCCCCTCTTCTGTGAAGTGGTATATGGGAGAGCAGGTAGTGCAGTGTGACTAGCCCTTGGAGAATAGATTGGTACCCCCTAAGCTTCTGAGATGGTTGTTCTTGCCAGATTTGGTTGAGGACCCTGACACCTTGAGAGGAGATGGTGAGATGATAGAGTTGGAAGGCAAGGAGGGTATGTATTACAACTTTTATGGCTTAGTGTTTGGTTGGGTGGCCAGAGGAGGATCTTGGTCATGCTACATCTCAGAGGGTATGTCTTCGAGATGATTTATGCCTGCTTTTGCATTTCTATGGTCCTAATTTCACTTTATTTTGTAGGGAAAGAGGACCCGGGGTCCACACTCATCGAGTGATGCCCCTAGTTTCATGATAGCCATTAGGATTACAATGTTAGGACGAGACTTCATATTTATCGACCCAACTTATCACTATATTTTCCTCCTTTTGGGTCAAACAATTCAGCTAGGATGCCTATGGCTTTCACACTACCCGAGATAACTCATGTGAGTCCTTTGGTATGATTTGTGCTTTTACTTTGCTTGTGCTAACGTTTCTTGTTTTCTTGACAGGTATCGAAGGAATATAGTGAGATGGATGGCCGTCTTCTCTTTGATTTTTAGAATATCATGATTGATAATAATTACTCGATAGAGACCCAAAATTTTTAGTAAAACAAAGAATGCGTGAATGCATGCTTATGTATCCATGATATATATGCAAGAGAAGATTCGAGCACTGTAGACGAACGTGGATTAGTTCAGAGCCGCCTATCCCTAGTGAGTAGTTCCACCGATAGGGGCCTCGAGCTATTAGTATGGATAGCCTTCCGATACAGGTTATTAGCATCAGTTTGGTTATATGCAGCAGGGTTCTTTTGGTCAGGCTGGCTATCCAAGGATGACTTCATAGTTCCCACCAACCCCTCTATTCGTGCCTGCTCCTCCGTTCGTACCGGCCCCTCCGTATGTGCCACTTGTCTAGATCGTGTTGAGGCAGGGAGTCAAAGAGGGAGTAGGGGATAATAGCGAGGTTTGGTGGGACCATTCGAACGCTCCCGTTTATTCTAGCAATTTAGGATATGATTATTAGGCGCTAGTTTTGGGCCTTTATTTCTTTTGCGTGCCATGCATGGCAATATTCTCCAATACGTTGATGGTTGGATTAGGTGTGCATTTGCCCCTTTCTGTTTTGTTTTCTTTTTGTGCATACAATTATGGGTTCTTTGGGGCCCTATTTATTTTTTATGGATGATTTCTTATTCTGCTCCTGATATGCCTATTTTATCATCTCGTTGGTTTTTCTAAAAGTGATGATCTTTCTATGTAGTTTATATTGATTTTGCGAACCATCATTGCCCTTGAAGAGAGACGATCAAGTCGACATTGATAGGTTCAAGGTGCGACTGGCAAACTATCTTCGCATCCTGCGCCCGATTGACTATAGTCAACTCCAGGCTGGATGTCTTTTCAACATGCGGCATTACTATAATTTTACTTTGCATGATGCATTTTTGCAAACTGCACTAAGCCTGTGGGATCCTCTTGATCATGTTTTTCACTTCAATAATGAAGATTTGTGTCTGCTTTATAAGCAGTTCCATTCCATTATGGATATCCCTTGTACCCAGGGCATAGCAGTTCCTGACTACAAAACCATATTAGAGTGAAGCGATGTCAATTTTCTCATGCTTTTTGACCGCTGGACGAATCAAATTGTGTCTACCACCACAAACAACCAGGTTTGATTCTAGGGGTAGTACTACAGATATGTTCTTCCATACCTACCTGTCATCAGAGTTGGGTACCTATTATGACCGTGCTACTTATTGGTGGTTTTCTATGTGAGTCAGACAATGGGGTTTGTAGTCCCAAATTGGTTTATGTGATTTGATAGACCTTAGAGGGATTGTCCCCTATTGTCATAGTCTTAGCAAAAACCTTTGCTTATATGGACTCATTTAATTCGAGCGATGGTCAGACAGTGGGGGGTAGCAGGCTCCTCCTTCAGGTATATTGATTCCTCTTCTTTACATCCCAAAAAGAGGTCCTTTGTTAATTCTATTCTCTAAAATATTTTCTTTGTGATAGATATGGTTGATGGAATGTCTAAAGATCATTCAAAATCCAGCTGGGCTATATGGTTCATATGCCTCAAAGGCTTTCTAGGGTCGAGGGATGCAACCTAGCCGATATAGGAATCAATCCTTGTTGAGTTATTGTACTTCTGACAGAGGTTGAGGGAGAGGGATATTAGATGGGTTTGCCTATGGTGGAAGATCAATGAGGTGACTACCCATACCATACCCTGGGGTGTGCAGTTGTTGGGTTTGGAGAGGGCATCCTATTACTTTCCCAAACATGTGAGGAGATAGTAGGGTCATCCCTAATTTGTGCCCGAGTACGTTTCTGCTTCATTTGAGAAACCATGGGGTCCTTCGTGGCCAAATCGTATCTGCACCAAGTGGGAAGACCGTTCAATTGTTGAGATGAACTATAAGTTGCCATTCAATGAATTACTTGAAGGGATATATTTAAGGTGGCTCTCTACCACTAAGGAAGCGCCTACTAGAGTAGACATGGTAGCAATTACTCGCCACTACAGTCATCATGCGGTAGGTCCTAGCCGCTAGGTTTATATTTTGAGTTTTATGGTAAGCCCTTAGTTTATTTTGGACATGGGTGCTTTGTTTTAATGCATGTGTGCTTATTTTTAATGCATTTCATTTCTCCTTATAGCTTTCATTTTTAGTGTTCATAATTTTACAAAGATAAAAATTATGGGAAGGTATCCTTGTTTCTAATTACTTTTCAACGTGATTTTTCATTGGTTGGCTATTCAGATGTTATAAAGTTAGCTTGTCTTAGTTGATAGGGTTTGTGAACTCATTTATGCCCATGTCAATGATTTTTATAGCTCCTTTGCTAAGAACCCCTTTTTATCGTGTATGGTCCTTTATAGTTCAGGCAGAATTTGCCCCAAGGGTCGGTATGAGTGGCTTTGACCTATTTCAGTGCGAGGTCATCGGCTTTTAGAGTTGTACTAGTTTTCCTTACTTGATTATTTTAGGGTCAACCCATTTATTGTTGGTACATCCTCAAACTATGGAGGGCTTGTAGCCACCTCTCGTAGATAGTGTTAAGCGTCTTATATCAAGATCTGGCCCATTCATCTTTGCATAACTTTAGTTTGAGTGATACATGAAGTGATTTGACTTTGGTTTCCATGGGGAGAATCACTTCCATTCAATATATTAGGGAGAATGGCATCTACCCCATCGGGGTCTTGACACTAGTCCAGTATCCTAGAGAGCGTAAGGGAGATGATCGGCCCAATCTTGCTGGGTAACCACCATTTTGGACATAATCTTTTTCATGGCCTTGTTGGCTACTTCTATTGCTCCATTATCTTAAGGACAATATGGTGATGAGCTGTGATGCTCAATGTTGAGTTGCTCCAGCAGGTATATGGTTTCACCCTGGATTTTCACTCCATTGTTGGATACTACATGATGGGGTATGCTGTACCTTGCAAAAATGTGCTTTTGGATGAATTTTGACATTTTCTTCAGAGTGATTCCTGTGTAGGATTCGGCTTCTACCCATTTTGAAAAATAATCTACAGCTACTATAATGAACTTGTGGCTGTTGGTAAAGGATGGCCTAATTTCTCCTGTAATGTCAATGCCCAGGATAAGAAAGGCCAGGGCGTGGCCAAGTGTTATAGTTTAACTGGCTATAGTGACTGATGTTACTATTAATTTGGCCTTCGTGGGACTTCTTGACTAGGCTAATGCAATCAGCTATCATGGTGAGCAAAAAATAACCCATCTACTGTATTTTCTTGGGTAGCATGATGCCATTCATATGGGGGCCACATGATCTGGCGTGTATTTCTTTCGTGTCCTTGTCAGCTCCTTCTTGGCTCAGGCACTTGAGAAGGAGCCCATCAGAGAATATCTTGAACAACTGCCCCTTGATGATCCTGAACTAGACTATTAACTTTTATAGAGTCATTTTATTGGCACCGGTAGCCTCCATCAGGAAGGTACCATTTTTGAGGTATTTGAGATATGTCATTGTACCATGGCAATTGTTCAGGGACATTTGTGTGACTTAGCTGAGATAGTATGGAGTATTGGTGACTTCCACTACTATCGACTTCATAGTTTTCTATTCAGGGTTTTCCCACGTGGAGGCCAAGGTGGCTAATGAGTCGGCTATCTAATTTTCTTCCATCAACACATGCCAGAATTGACATTTCTGAAAGAAAGATGCTTTTGTCCAGATCGCTTGAAGGTATGGTCGAAGCGATTCTTCTCTCACTTGCCAATCACTTAAAACATGCCTAATCACCAAGGTAGAGTCTCCAATGAATTATGCCTCCTCTACCCCTAGTGTGAGCAGCGAACTTAAGCCGAATAGACAAGCTTCATATTTGGCGCCATTATTAGCTACTGTGAATTCTAGCCTCTTAGAGAGCAGGATCGATCCTCTTTTAAGGGAGACAATGATGACACCTAACCCAGCTCCCTTGCGATTCACTACCCCGTCGAAGAACATTGTCCATTTTCAAGGTTCATTAGTTATCATAGCTAATTGTTAACTTGAGGTTATCTATGTAATCAAATTCCAAGGGTTGGTTGGCCGGAAATTCTTGATCACTTTCTTTGGGACGTACTCAATGTCAAATTCTGATAAGATCAACAGCCATCGAGATAGTTTTCCTATCAAGGAGGGTGCAAGGCAGAGGTATTTCATGAGGTCTACCTTTGCAATGGTTTGAATCTTAGAAGATTGGAAGTTGTGCCTGAGCTTCTTAGCCAGCCATACCATAGTGGTGCAGGTTTTATCGACTAAAGGGAGGCATGTGATAGCACAAAAACCATGGAACTAGAAGTGTACTCCTCACAGTTGAAGTGAAAGGGGTGGGTAGTATCTGACTAGTGGCTCAGCAAAGGAGAAACTACTTGCTTTGGCAAATGATGATAAGCATGGCGACTATTATACTTGACATTTGCCAACAGACAGCCAAAACTAGTCTCTATAATAATCCCCTACACCCCGTCGGAAAGTTTTAGAAACCACATAGGGGAAAATTTAGCCAAACCCTCTTGATGTTCATCGATTTGAGAAGGACCACAGATAAATACACCAGTCTGAAAAAGAAAGAAAAAGAAGAAAAGCAATAATCTATGTAAAATAGCCGCATAGATAGTTTACAATGTAAACTACACGCGCGGGCACTTTACACAAATACGGCTTTCACACAAATACAGGAGCATTCTAAATATAACAAAAATAGTAGAAAATGTCCCTCTCCAGCTGATTCTAGTAAGGTTGCATAGGACACTCAGCAAAATCACAAAATTCAATAACAAGGGTCAAAGTCAAAGATTTATTGTTTAACAAAGGGGTGATTCTGAATTGTCCTAAAATTATCCCTACCAAAGCCAAATTCATCAAAGGATTCCTAAAGGCTAAAATCCAAATTCTAAACATCATGAGAAATATCACAAAAGCAAAAAAAAATCATTCGAATAAATTCCAAGAGGACATTCAAAGTTCAAGTGAAAACCTAACCCTAAGCATGCAAAATTCAAGAATCAAAAGCCTAAAGTTCACTAGAAATCATTCTAAGGCAATTATGCCACGATATCGGGCTAAAATACAAATAGAGGCGCAAAATGCTTAAAAAATGGAGAGAAAGGTGCTTCTCGGGGATGAGAGTGAGCGGAGGACGAGCATAAGGCTTACACCCATGATAAGAAACATTGTAAGGGAATTCAAAGCAGTCTGTGGCAGAAATTTATAACAATTGCAAACTATCTATGCGGATAGTTTATGGTGTAAAGTACCTGCGTGGATACTTTGCTCAATAATGATTAGTCAATTAATCTACCACGTAATGGGTAACTCTTATCCCCATTCAATTCCAAATCAAAAAGTGAAAAGTAGGCGCTCAGGTAGTTGACCCTATAAACTACACGTGCAGATAGTTCACATCATAGAGTAATTTTCTGTGCTCTAAATTGCACCCATGTTTATTTTTCTCCACATTTATTTAAAATGGGCAGACCAAAAAATTTTGACATGCACTCACGCATCAGGAACATTAAGGTTCAAAATTATCATCAGTCCCAAATACATACGCGTGCCCAAAAATGATTTTCCAAAAATTGTTTTCTCATTAATATTTCAATCGAAGGGGCAAAATATATTTTTCCCAAAATTTTATTGATTAAAATATTAACTCATTCATAACACATAAAAATGTTTTAAGTTTGTTTTGCGAAAAAGAAAATTTCATCAATGAAATTCTTATACATGAGGGGCAAACTGTTAGCATGTATTCGAACGGTTCCTTTTCTATTTCTTGTACGTAAGGGGCAAATTGTCAGCTGCTATTCGAACGATTCCTTTTCTATTCACGCCAGCATTTTGTATAGAGGTTATTATCTCAGCAATAGGATCCCTACCCACGATGAACTAAAATTATTATTTTTCCCTAGTTTTGCAAGTGACAACCTAGCGAACTGAAACATCTTAGGGTCATGATTGATTTGATAGAAAAAAGGAATAGTATGTATTTTTTGTTGGGGACTTCCGGGAAAAACTCATTGCATCTTACTTTGATTTCTTATAAAACACATTCAATCTATTAAAATAGAAGGTCTATTGCAGCCTGCTGATGACGTAAACCTTATTCACCACAGGGAAAAGACAAAGAGCTGAATCAAGAGCCATGTTACTGAAATTCCCTGAGGACTAGATCTCAAGTCTCAAAAATCCACATTCTACAAAATGCTCGAAACACCGGGTCAAACCGAGATATGAAGTTAAAACTCAAAAATGGGTCAAACATGTTAACCATATGCATTGGTAGTTTAAACCTATAAACTACACGCACGGATTTTTCTCACCTAGATCTAGGGTTATAGACTAGTGATCATTTATGTTAGATCTATAAAATATCCACCCGGATAGTTTACAGCATGAACCACTTGTGCGGATACTTTACACAATCAAATCAGATAATGTCATGTGTTTCCATAAAAAAATATTCACGAACTACACACACGGATAGTTTACACCTATAAACTACCCGTTCGGGTAGTTTGCAACTAATATAAAAGGAAGCAATTGCCTCCCCATTTCCAACAACAATGACTACCAGAAAACTATTAGATATGATGCATGCCCTTTAGACAATTAGGTTGATATATTTTAATAAATTATTGGTAGGAACAATTTGTTTAATTAATTAAGGCATTTAATCTTTTGTTTATATCAATGTGTTTATATGTATTGTGACTTTTTAAAATATAATTACTGATATCTTTGTACAAAGGTCCTTGACATCGTACATAGCATGAAGTGAGAGATATTATAGTGGGACTCTATGTAGTGAGACCTCCTTCATGTGAAATTATGGTTATGTCAAAACTATCCCTAGTCATAGTTTCATTAAGAAAGCATATTGATGGAGCAATAAGACTAGCATGTGGTCAACTCTCTTGGAAAGCGTCCAAGCAGTTGACCTCCTAAGACTGATGGTTTTGCCTTTCCTTTCACACATAGATATATCTGGAAGATATAATGGAGAATACAGTAAGATAAACACTTGGTCTATATATCAATGTGTTAGTGTTTATCTTCATGAAGTAGCTTAGCGAATATTCTCATACTTGAGATATTAGTTACCTTGTGTGGTACTATTGCTATACTTTGAGTCATACCTATTCACTCATTAATTTTGGGTGCCACATGTGATTATGGGTATAGTGATGACAGCACGTTGGTACGCTATGTAGTCAGAAAGAATCCATCGCTCCGGATATATGAAGGAGTTTTGACCTGGTCACTTATTGAAGTGATGATTACTATAAACCTCTAATCAGAGTATGTGATTGATAGAAATAGTTTCTAGTCAAACACATTATGGTAAAAAGTAATATACTTTGGTAACAAGAAAATAAGTAGATAGCTTGGAGCAACCTCGCTATTTGTTGGTTAACACTTTAATCAAGCCCCAACAAACCAGATGGTACTAAGATTAATGAATGGAAGGAGTTCATCGAATTAGACAACTATTGCATAAACCAAGTTTAAGTCATAAGCACAAATGACATTCCAAGTAATGGGGGATGGTGGAACATTGCTAGAGGCTTACTACAGTCGTTTAAGGTAATCGAGTTCTATTAATGGTTTAGAACGTCGAGCTAATAGTTCAAATAGAACATGGATTGGTCAAACCTTACTAGCTTAATACTTCGGAAACCTGTAAGCTCACACACATTGGACTGAGTAAAGAATTAATAGACTTGATCTATTAAGAAAATATTAAAAATGGATGGTTGTACTATTGCCTAGTTAGACCATAGATTTTATTTATTGACCAATAACTAATTTTATTAGGGTCATAAATAAATTAAAGTGTTGATTAAAATGATTAGATCCTTTTATGGTTAAGCCAAGAATTTATTTTGACCTGTAACTAATTTTATTAGGGTCATAAATAAATTAAAGTGTTGATTAAAATGATTAAATCATTTTAGGGTTAAGCAAAGAATTTATTTTGACCGGTAGCTAATTTTATTAGGGTCATAAAATAAACTAAAAGAAAGAAGGATTAAATTTAATCTCGTATTAAATTTGCATTTAATCCACATTTAATCTCGCATTAAATCTGCATTTAATCCCATATTAAATCTCGCATTGAATCCGCATTAAATCCGCATTTATTACTGGGAGTCTTTGCTCTGCCTATATGAAGAGCTCCCATTCCCCTTACTCAAAAGCACCACAAGCTCATTCAAGCCTTAATTTGAGATTCCAACGCGATATCTCTCCAATCAACTCAAGAGAAAATTCCTTTTTTTAGGTGGGTTTTGGAGTTGTCTCCTTGTTGGATGGTTTTGGTTGGTGGGGTTCATGTTGATACTCATAGAGGCTATCCTATACTTGGAGGCTTTTATAAGAAGGTTCTGCTAAAGCTCGCTTTACCTGGTAAGTCCTCTAATTCTCTTTTAATTATTAAGTCCTTTTATTAACCGTTTTAAGACTTAATAATTATTATGCTTAGGTTATATTGCATGCCAGTTTATTTTATACCTTGACTATAACTTAGAGTTGTAACATGTACAAAATAAAATATATTTATATTAGGATATAATTTAGAGTTATAGTACGCCTAACCTATGCATGCTAACCTAAGTAGAGAGTTAATTTAGTTAAGGCTTTAATTAATTTTTATACTACTCATAGGATTTCCTAGAGACAAGGGACACAATTTTGAATTTCTGTCGTGCTTGTTATGCATGTTCAAAGTGAGTCTTAGTTTCCAATAGTGGTATCAGAGCTTGCCTATTTAGTGCATAATTAAGTTCACAGCAAACTGAATTTTATTTTCAATATGAAATAATTTAAAGTTTATTAAATTGTTTAGAACAATAGATGAACTTATGCTTTCATTTAAAGGTTAGAAAATGGATATAGAAAATTTCGAATAAGCCTGCTCAACTTAATCAAACTTATCAAAGACTCAATAAATTATATAAATTACATGGGTTATATATGCTTTCAATTTACACGAATTAAAAAGAACAAAATTTATTAGTCCAAGAGAATCCATATTTTTTCAAGCTTGTGACCATATATGTTCTGGCAAGGATTGGACAAGGTGTCTACTCCATATGGCACCTCTCTTAACTGGGAATATATATCGGTGCAGCTTGAGTTAACAAATACGGGATTAAATATGGACTAATTTTGTTCTAGTATATAAGATGGTTCTTATATATATTTCTATAACAAAATAAATATAAAATTATTGATTAAAAGCTGAAAGGAAAAGCAATAAAAATATATCAAACAAAAATGTTAATTATTTTGCATATAATTTAGGTTGATGGAATAATTTGAGGTAGGGGTATGGGTGAGTCAGTGTTTTCAAAGATCTGGTCCTCTTCTGATAGGACCCTTCCCTCTTTCTGATAGCAGCCTACAGTCATCAATCAACGTGAGAAGTCTTTAACTTTGTGTTGCTTGACCTGGTCATATTAAGGAAGCGTCAGGGTAGTGGGGACCTTAAATTGGGATGGGGTGACCAACGTCGGAGGTAGGGCGTTAAAGAATGGTGGAAGAATTGGGCTCTGGGCTCCTTCCCTTTGTTCAGGGTAAGCGGTTGGCGGTGATTGCCAGAGTGTATTGCCATCGGGTGACATGCCCGGAGATTGCATGACCTGGTCGAAGTCCTGACTTCCTAGGGCCTTCTTGACGGACACACACTAGCTCCTGAATGATGTTTTAGAACTGATCGGAGTTCAAAATCTGCACGAAAGTAGCGGCGATCTCTGATCCAAGAGACGGAGGGTGAACTGTTGCTCCTAAGGTGGGGGGAAGACTATTCTATTCTCTGGGTGAGGTAGAGTTATCATTGTGAGGAAGAGACATGGCTGGTTGTGAAGGTCTCGGTTCAAGAGGAAGACTGTTTAGGATCATGAGCCGTGGGTCAAACCATGAATGGGTTGAAAATGGTATGGATGGTATGTATGTATGTCTTTTTTTTGGAAGCGGTGCGTGATATGTATGGCTGCACGTAGATGTGGTTAGAGATAATGTGATGGCTTATCCCTCCAACATACATGGGACATTTGTATCTCACGTCTTACATAGCGATATGTGGTGACGCAATAGAGGCACAAGAGAAGTCCTACATATGTTGCTAAACCTCTTCCATGGGTGGAAGTGGTAAGGGTAAGTTGATTCATTTTTGGCTCTTAAAGCCGATGTATGGGGGGTACATGATCACAGAGAACATAGCATGTGAATCGGCCCTCTTCCAACCTTATGACTCCCGTGTAACGCCTCTTTGGTAGGATGGAGTTTGGATGCTTCACCGGTAATGGCGAAAGAAGCGCGTCCCAATTATTTTTTTGTTTTGGGTAATCCTAAGGGGAATGATGTGCTAAGGCTTTTCTAGCACGGCTTTGGTATAGGGTTGTTGATGTAGAAGGTTCTCGTTTACCTTGATTCCACGTTACTCAACCACTACCTAAATAGGTGCGATTGTAGGAGTTTACGGGTTGGTTAAAATGAGTGATCAACCCACTAGGCATCCTCAATTCCAAGAGGGCATGAGTGATACTTTGTGAGCTTCTCGGGTGAAATAGGGCACCTAAAATTACCGAACTTTCTACATGCGTAAGGATAAAACGTTATAAAAAAGAATGAAGTTTTAATTTGGCCAATGATTTCGATACATCATCAAAATCTTTAAAACTTTATGAAAGAAAGTTCAAGTTTAAAGAACATTCCCCAGCAGAATCGCCACTGTGAGTGGACGACGCTTCTCACGGCTGCGGCGTGTGGCCGAGCCCGGTAGGGCCAGCCCATTGGAGTGACGGGGGAGATGCGCGTGAAGTTTGTGGAAAGTGATTTTGCATATTTTAATGCTCAAAAGATACGAGATTGAAATACCGTACTTAAAATAGAGTCGCCACCCGGTTCAGCTCAACCGGGAAATTTTTGGTACAATTTTCCCACCGGGTGGTTGGACTATACCTTAAGTAGAGATTCCGAGTTCGGATGATGTTATCTATTTTTCATTAGGCCAAGTTAAGACACTTCATTCTTTCTTAATTGGTTTAATCCATCCAATTCATTTGTATTTTCAGTTATTTTGTTGATTTCGCGTTTATCAAGCAATTGAAGCAATAAAAATATTTACAGAAAAAATAAGTGTGAAAAGTAAAATTATTACAAGGTTTTCAAGTTCTGTTCATTTTCTACACAATAAATAAAATACCCGAATGTCCGATATACATCTACCTGCAGAAGATGGTTGGCACGAATATGGCATATTTTGTTTGCAATATTATAAGGCCCGATTGGATGGCTAAAATGAGGTTTGAATGGCGTTTGCGGGGAAATTCCCTTTTTATCCAAATTTTAGATTCAATCGTTGCTTTAATCGGATTATAAGTGAAAATGCCACTCGTTGTGGGGTGCGGTCTGTTTTTAGAGGGTTTTGCACCTCCATCGTTACACTATATGTTCTAGCTTTAGAAAATAAGTTAGTTCGGAAATAAACAAAAACAAAACTGCTACCTAGAAAGTCATGCCGCCAGCGGGGTATTTGATATCTCCGGCGATATGGTTGATGTCGCTGGTGGCATGGATGATGCCGCCGGCGACATCAACTGTGTCACGGGTGACATCAGTATACAGACAGGCATAGGGCTTTCTGAGTACCATAAGGAAAGGGTCCCGCAAGAAAATGAGGTCTCTGGGGAATGCGATGTTAATGGCGGTATCAACGATGTCTCTAGCGACATGGGTGATATAGCCAATAACATTGTATGTCTCTAACGACTTCAATTTCTTGCAGCAGCAGTGGTCGGCAGTCAAAGTGACCGAAAACGAAAAAATGAACAAATCAATAAAAAATTAGCGCAAACCAATAATAATAATGCCAAAGAGCTATGAGACTCAGGATTTCCACCTAGGGGTAGTGAATCCAACTCTTCGTGAACTGAACAGAAACACCTTTGGGGAGCTTGCAACGATGATTTAATTGTCAATTTAAGAGTTTTAGGTCTCTAAATCCTATCAAGTTGATTTAACTCAAAGACCCACTGATTTTAAGCTCACAATCAGAGAGTTCAAAGAAGAAAAACTAGGAAAAATGGATTAGAATCCTTTTTCCTACCTTTTCTAATTCTTATCTCACTAAAATCTACTCTCTCTTGAATTGCAGCCTCTCAAATGTCCAATTTTAGCTCCCTATTTTGCAAATTTCAGTCCCCCCTCTAAATTCAGCCTAAGGTGTCTTATTATAGGCAAATTAGGGCGTTTTTCGAGACCTTTTTGACTTATTCCGCCGAAAGTGGCCGAAAAGCTATCTGTGGAGGGACCCATTTTAGGCCAAGTTGCAGACGACATGATGATGTCGCCGACGGTATGGCTGATGCCGCCGGTGGTATGGTGATGCTGTCAGCGGCATGGCTAATGTCGGTGACGACATTAGCCTCCACCATACCAACAACCAACGGGTCAAAAAGCCTAAAAAGTCGGGAAAAGTGGTTTAATAGTGGGTGGAAGGTATTTTTTGAATTTTAATTATATTTTAATGGGTATAATTTAATTTGGGTGTAAATCATCAATTCAAGCTCCTACCGGACGCGTTATCGGCCATGCCGAACTAGATTCTACCAAGTATAAAATATACAAGGAATATTATTTTGGTAATAAAAATTCTAGACAGAACTTTTATTTTGAGGAATTAAAATCAGGTATACGTCATTATCGTCTCGCGAGAGGGACTGCAAAATCGTGTGCTCACAGTGTCGCAACAAAGCTCTTTACTTGAAGGTAAAAATACTTGGAAGGATAACGCCCTATGTAATGGTTGATGATGGCTCTGCACTAAATGTTTGTCCAAGGAAGTTCCTTCCTTTTCTTGGAATGGCTGAAGAAGCTCTAAAACAATCCTTTGTCATCCATAAAGCGTATGATGATTCAAAGACGGAAGTTATAGGGACATTCGAGGTTGAAGTTATCACAGGGATTTCCCTGGTAACATTTACCGTCATCGACATCCCAATGACATTCTCAATATTTCTTGACAGACCATGGTTCCACAAAGTAGGAGGAGTGCCCTCAACACTGCATTAGAAGGTAAAAATCCCCTTCAGGGGATGAGTTGTAACCTTAGAAGTTGATGAGGCACCTACGGTCACCACCATGGGAATAGAGGATAATGGATTAAGAGGATTTTCTATAGCAATGGTCAAGAAGAAAACATTGAGCCACAAAAGGAACATTGGAGCCTATGGATTCAAAGCTACATGAAGAAGGGCCTTGCTCTCGGTACTAGATTGGGACTCCAAGGCGAAGGAATGAAAACTTTTGACATCTCTATAGAAAAATTAAGGCCAAGTAGAATTGTGTATCTCGAGATAAAGATTCACCCATCAACTTTTAGAAAGCGGTAGAACCAATTTATGACAAAAGTCCAGAAACCTTTGGAGATAAAGGAAGGAGTGTTCCCGGGTGTCAGATCTTCTTAGATGTTGTTGACTTCAGCCAATTTGAAAAGGACCTATTCAACGTATGCTGAGAGAGACATACACTATAGAGGCTGAAATGATGGAAGTCCATCCAAGGGACAAGGACAACTTAAGCAAAGAAGAAAAGCTACTCAACTCGCTCCTTGGCATGTTAAAGATATCAGAATCTAGTACGCGGGAAGAACAACTAACCTAGATAATCTCAAAAGTCCTGAGGATAGTCAAAGGAAAGGCAAAAGTAGGTAAGGAAGAAGTCTTGGTCGCAGAAGAAATTACCCAACTAATGGATGAAGGAGCCTCATCACTAAAAGATGAGTTCTTTATATCAATTTTCGATGTATTTAAAATGAACAATGTACTCTCTAATGATTATAATAAAATGAACGAGTTTGCTCACTTTCGTGTTTCTTCCAATATTGATTTCACGCATCCATTCTAGCATACATCTAGCATTTTTAGCATTGATAAGGCCACGAGTAAGGAAATAAACTTAAATACAAAAAAAGTCCCAAAGTAGTATTAATTTTCGGGAATTTATCCATCGAGCAAGAAGTAAAGATAGTCGAGGTACTAAAGAAGCACATTATGGCCTTTGCTTGGTCTCACAAAGACATGTCAGGAGTTAACCGTCATATTGCTAAGCACAAGATTCCCATAGAGTCAAAAGTACACCCAGTTAAACAGAAATTGAGACCAATGAGACTACAATTGGCTGACAATGTAAAAGAGGAAGTGACTAAAGGAATCAAGGCCAACTTTATTAAGGTAGTAGAGTATCCAACATGGCTGTCAAACATAGTTCCAATCGCTAAAAAGGATGGACGAGTCAAAGTCTATGTAGAATTCCGAGACTTGAACAAAGAAACTCCAAAACACGACTTCCCACTCCCTTATATTGATGTATTGGTGGACCGTACCGCAAGGTCTGCCATGTACTCTTTCTAGATTGATTTTCGAGGTATAACCAAATTCTAATGAATGAAGATGAGAAGATCAAAATGGCTTTCATCATAGAATGAGGGACTTATTACTATATGTTAATGTCCGTTGGGCTAAAAAATGCAAGGGAAACTTATCAAAGAGCTTTCACCACTCTTCTCCATGACATGACCAACAAGAAAGCAGAAGTTTATGTGGTTGACATGCTAGTAAAGTCTTTAACTATGGAGGAACACCCGACAATATTGGATCAATTTCTCACAAGGATTGAGGAGTATAACTTATGCCTAAACTCGAGGAAGTGTGTGTTCAAAGTGTTATCAGGAAAATTACTAGGACACATGGTCCGTCAAAGGGGCATTACGATGGACCCAGACAAGATCAAAGCCATGAGGAACATGCCAGTTCCTAAGATCAAAAGTAGTAAGAAGTTTTCTAGGATTATTGCAGTACATCCACAGGTTTATAGCATGACTAACTACCGTCTGCGAACCCATCTTGAAGTTATTGCAGAAATAACAGCACATGACATGGAACAATCAATGTCAAGAAGCATTCGACAAAATTAAGAACTATCTGGCTAACTCCCAGATATTGAAATCATGTGTACCTAAAAACAAATTATCCTTTACCTTACCATTGAAGAGATGTCAATTGGCGCGATGCTCGTATAAGAGCATAAAGACGATAAGGAGCATGTGATCTATTACCTTAGTAAAAAGTTGTTGGAATATGAGACTTACTACGCGATAGTTGAAAAGACTTGTGTGGCCATGGTTTGGTTAATCAAGAAGCTGAGACACAACTTCCAGTCATATTGAGTACAAGCAATCGCAATGTTGGATCCAACGAAGTATATTTGCCAAACCCCTTCACTCAGGGGGAAACTATTGAGTTAGCTCTTATTGTTGTCCGAATTTGACATTATGTATGTCACTAGAAAGATTATCAAGGGGTGAACAGTGGCAGAATTCTTGGCAAATCAACCACTGGACCATATATAAGTCAAGAGCTTGGAATTTCTTGATGAGCGACTAGCAACTGTATCTATCAAGGAAGACCGATAGACGATGTTCTTTGATGGGGTAGTAAATAAGAAAGGAGCAGGGCTAGGAGTTATTATAGTTACTACTGATAATGAAATCATCCCACTGTCCAAGCGACTGGAATTTCATGTCACCAACAATGTTGGCGAATACAAAGTATGTTTGCACGGGATATCCGCTACAATCACTTTAAAAGCAAGTTGCGTCAAAGTAATAGGGGATTCATCTTTAGTAATCAAGAATATTATCAAAGAATAGGAACTGAAAGACGAATCCCTAAAACCTTACCTTGAAGAAGAATGGAAAAAGGCCACATATTTTAGTCATTATGAATTCTATTACACGCCAAGTGATGAGAATCAAATGGCGGATGCCTTAGACACTTTAGCATCCATGTGGGAAGGACCTCGAAGCCAACTCATATGTCCATTAATCCTTGAAATGACTACTGCTACATGTTGTTACCATTTTTCAGAAGATTCCCAGATAGAGGAAACACCCTAGTATATAGACATCCTTTGTTATTTTGAAAAAGGGGTATATCCTCCTTAAGCCACACAGTTTGTACTTTTGGATGGGCAACTGTTCAAGAGGTCGTCGGATGAATTACTCTTGTGATGCCTTTCATAAAAAGACGCACAAGAAGTAATGAATCAAGTACATTTTAGGGAATGTCGGCCCCGTATGAATGGAATAATGTTGATTAAGATGATCGAATGAATGGGATACTTCTGGATGACCATGCAAGCTGACTGCATACAAAAAGTCAAGACTTGTCATGAATGCCAGATCCATGGCAACATTAGTCATCTTCCACCTCTAGAATTACAAGCATTGGCTATGACTTCAGCATTTTTAGCTTGGGGTATCAACATAATCGGCAAGGTTAGACCTTATTCGACTAACAGACACTGATTCATCAAAGTGGTGATTGACTACTTCTCCAAATGGATCGCAGCTAAATCATACACCAACATCATGGCCAAAAAATGTCTCATTTCGTTGCCAAACACGTATTTTCAAGGTTTGGCATTCCTTATAATGGAGTAACTAATAATGGAGTTCAATTTCAAGGAGAAACTCCCAGTTTATTTTAGATGTACGACATAGAACATCATCACTCATCTCCATATTAGGGACAGTCAAATGGACCAGTTGAGGCCGCTAATAAGTCTATTAAGAAAATCTTATAAAAAATGGTGACCATGTACAGGGATGGGCATATCACCTTCCGTATGCCTTATCGGGTTATCATACTAGTGTCAGAACCCTGACAAAGCAGACACCATTTTTGTTAGTATATAGGATGGAAGATATCCTTCTCACAGAAATAGCAGTGAAGTCATTGCAGGTTGTCTTAGAGCATAGGTTGTCAAATGGGCTTGCCAAGTACGAAGAATTGAACACGATTGACAAAAAATGGCTCCAAGCCCTCAGCAATCTCCAAGTATACCAATAAAGGTTGGCACGGGCATATAATAGGAAAGTAAAAGGATCTCATCAACCTTTAAAGGTGGGAGATAAGGTCCTAAACAATCCAGAAAGACGCATATAGATCAAAGGGGCAAGTTCCATCATAATTGGGAAGGGCCATATATATTAAAAAGGGTTCTTGGTAAAGGTGCTGTCAAGATAGCCAACGTGGATGGAAACAAATTCTGAAGTCCTGTGTATCAAGACAAGTTTAAGCATTACTTTATATGACACAAAAAAGTTGTCCCGGAATTGTACTATGACTTTTCTTTATATTCAATAAAATTTCCTTTTAACCGAACATTATAACGTTGCAAATACTAGATGTATGCATTAAATGGGCATAAGTTGTGAAAAGAAATGCATGCATAAGAAAAGCATACTTCATTCATTTTATTATAAAAGTCATAGTACATTAGCACAAATCAAGAAAGAAAAGGTACGACGAGGTCCCTCAACCAAAAAAGCTAAGGTGGAAATGCTTGGTTACGACCCTCGTCTTCTTAATGGTGAATAATTCTCTAATAGACTCCAACCACTTCCTATAGACTATCTCTGGATAAATGTCAAAGGGTACGCTGTAATTCATGATACTATTCCACCTCTCCCTATATGTCCTCTACCACAAGAGAGAAACAGCAGGAACTATCAGGTGGCCTAAAGACTCTAGGAAACATTGAGGGCAACCATACTGCCTATAAAGACGCCCGTGAGAGTAAAATGAAGTTTCTTCCAAGCCAAGAAGTATGATGCCACCAATACCAACCAGAGTAGAGACCACAAAAATATCCTACCAGGGGCATATCCAACAAATGATCTCAGTAGTATAGGCTTGCATCTGCTCCAACCATTCAACACTAGAAAAGGTGGGGTAATATCAACCGATTTTGGCATCTTTCACCAATGATGGCCTGTCCGAAAAGCTGCTTGGGTTGAATCAAATCTCAGGAGCCCCTAAGATAGAAAGCTTGCCAAAAAGCCACAATAGAAGCAAAAGTTGGGTACCCCCAAAGCTATTCATATTACCTTCATAAACCGAGCGCATATAGATTAATGTTTGAGCTAACACTAGGTTTACAGGGAAGCACCATGTAGCATCTACTCAATTATAGGACAAATACAAAATTGCAAATACCATTTTGGACTTTCATGCAAGTATACTCCCAACAAGAGTAAACACATCAAAGGTAACCAACTAATGTCAGTAGGTCTAACTCTAGAACAAAGGTTAAGATCATTGAAGAGGTTTAGACCACTACCTTTGGCGAAGCTATCCCTATAATGGCCATAGAGCTTGAAGTAATTAAGGAGGAAATCAATGAATAACACTCACTAAGTAGGAATGATGATTTCCTAATTATAGCGAACTTTTAAAATGGCACAAAATTCCTCGTACATTGGACATGTTTCTTGGTTACCAAATCAAAAAAGTTATCAATTGAATCCCAATTACTAATGGCTGCATGTAGAAAAGAATGGTAAAGAAGCAATCAATGATAGACTCTCATGTTCCATAAACCACGAGGATGGAGTTGGTTCCAATCCTTCTTATCTAAAGGGTTGAAGTAACTTCTTAAATGGTGATGAAAGCTGATATTATTATCCATGGTGAATCACAAAAGGAATATAATTTCTTTGTTGTGACATTTCGCTACACGTAGTTGAAAGGGAAATCTACCAAAATCTGGCAGATTACCCTACAAACACAATATCATATAATATAGCGTTATGAATAAAATTCAAATTATTCATAAAAATTGTCCAAGCATAAAAATGAAAATATCCCAAAATCCATAAAGAAAAGCCCCACAATCCGACAAAGACATTCGCCTACTCTAAAAAAAGAAAAAGCTACATCCCATCTTTACTACATCTGACCACTGGTTGAGTCATCTGGAGGAAATGGTAGATAGAAATCTGGAGGAAACCCAAACTAGATGCCACCCGGAGGAGGAACGCTGCTGCCATGACCTGACCTATATGCTTGCCAAAGCTCCTCTTGTAGGAAGTTGTTCATATTCTGCATCACTCGAATTAGGCTCTGAAATAAAATAAAATGGCAAAAATTAATAAAACATATTGCATCATATTGAATTTCATTCATAACATGACATTGCGCAATAGGGTAAGAACATATTGTCAAATCAAGATTCGTATCTCTTAATGTATTCTCCAATAGAAGAATGGACCGACCATCCTTTCACTATCCTCGATCAAAACTTATAAAAAATAATGTTAAGTGGAAATGTGTAAAGTAAAGAACAAAAAGGGAAAGCACTCTCACATGGGTAGCCTCTAAAGGAGAATGAAGCATAGCAGTGTCCTGGATAGTCATCATGTAAGGATGAAAGAGCTCACCCTAAGAATTATATAGAGAAAGGCGCATCTCATTGAATCGAAAGACCCTATGCCCAATCACAGGCTAATGACCTCGAGTGCTGGAAGAAGCAGTCCTATAATTAGCCTCACTGGCCTTAGCTCTCTTTTTCCCACGGTAATCGACCTGAAAAAGGAAAGAAGGCATCAATGAATAGGAGTGAATAAAATTTCAAAAGTAATAAAATGATGGAATTTTTTACCGTGGGAGGGGCAAGATCATCACCAGGACGAATATCCCTACATCCTCATCATCATCATCGCCCTCCACGATTGCCAGGATCAGCTTATGTTCAACATCAGGCCACCTTAGTAAATCCTTCACAACCTGCATAATGGCAAGGATGCGCCGTAGAACCACCACTCTCACCTTCAACACATAACAAGGCAAGATTAGGAGCAGTCTAGGGGTAAAATATGCACTTAAGGAGCTTCTCAAAACAAGGCACTTTGATACGGGAAGATGGTAACCCATGATCCTCTCTCCCAAGTACCACTCCATGGAAAATGGAGTCTCTATAAAGAAATAATGCCTGATGAAGGGAGCGGCACTCATTAGGTATCCGTAATTTTGCCACAGGGATTCTCTTTAAACAGCCAAAATAAACAAAAGATCAGTACACACATGGAGCACAAAGTCAAAGATTAATAGAAAAGAGATAAAAGAATTCCCATGTCTGATGAGTCGAGGAGGTGAGGCAAGGCTTTCTCACAAGAAATATCCTACCACTTTTGAAAGTAGAGGAGAAAACGCGGGAAAACGGCATAGTCGTAAGCCTTCAAAGCCGGCTTTGACAAAATACCAATCTTATAAAACCAGATCTGCAAACAGAAAATTGAAAAGTTAGGCGCAAAATACTTTCTTAAAAAAAGGGGGCAAGTAATAAAATCTTTACCCAAGGACCAGCAAAGAAGACTTGAAATGCTCAATTTTTTAAATGGAAAAATGGTTAAGGAAAAAGTACATGTGACCCAAAGCACCTCTTCCCCAGGCATAATTGTCAAAATTCCTCAAATCAAACTGGTCAAGATTTTCAAATTTGGCATGGCGTTCCCAGTCGAGAAGAAATACCAAGAGAGCCAGTGACAATGAAAGTCCTCACCTCTTGAATTACGGTTGTGACACGATGATTATTTGCGGTCCAATACTTCATCAACTCCTTTAAGTCTATCTTCCTCTCACCAGGCAGAGGCCTATAACCAATAAAATGATCTACAAGGTTGGGTTCATGGTGACCCTTGGATAAGGCGCAGTTAAAATGAATCACTATACCACTGAAAGGGAGGCATGTGATAGCACAAAAACCATGGAACTAGAAGTGTACTCCTCACAGTTGAAGTGAAAGGGGTGGGTAGTATCTGACTAGTGGCTCAGCAAAGGAGAAACTACTTGCTTTGGCAAATGATGATAAGCATGGCGACTATTATACTTGACATTTGCCAACAGACAGCCAAAACTAGTCTCTATAATAATCCCCTACACCCCGTCGGAAAGTTTTAGAAACCACATAGGGGAAAATTTAGCCAAACTCTCTTGATGTTCATCGATTTGAGAAGGACCACAGATAAATACACCAGTCTGAAAAAGAAAGAAAAAGAAGAAAAGCAATAATCTATGTAAAATAGCCGCATAGATAGTTTACAATGTAAACTACACGCGCGGGCACTTTACACAAATACGGCTTTCACACAAATACAAGAGCATTCTAAATATAACAAAAATAGTAGAAAATGTCCCTCTCCAGCTGATTCTAGTAAGGTTGCATAGGACACTCAGCAAAATCACAAAATTCAATAACAAGGGTCAAAGTCAAAGATTTATTGTTTAACAAAGGGGTGATTTCGAATTGTCCTAAAATTATCCCTACCAAAGCCAAATTCATCAAAGGATTCCTAAAGGCTAAAATCCAAATTCTAAACATCATGAGAAATATCACAAAAGCAAAAAAAAATCATTCGAATAAATTCCAAGAGGACATTCAAAGTTCAAGTGAAAGCCTAACCCTAAGCATGCAAAATTCAAGAATCAAAAGCCTAAAGTTCACTAGAAATCATTCTAAGGCAATTATGCCACGATATCGGGCTAAAATACAAATAGAGGCATAAAATGCTTAAAAAATGGAGAGAAAGGTGCTTCTCGGGGATGAGAGTGAGCGGAGGACGAGCATAAGGCTTGCACCCATGATAAGAAACATTGTGAGGGAATTCAAAGCAGTCTGTGGCAGAAATTTATAACAATTGCAAACTATCTATGCGGATAGTTTATGGTGTAAAGTACCTGCGTGGATACTTTGCTCAATAATGATTAGTCAATTAATCTACCACGTAATGGGTAACTCTGATCCCCATTCAATTCCAAATTAAAAAGTGAAAAGTAGGAGCTCAGGTAGTTGACCCTATAAACTACACGTGCAGATAGTTCACATCATAGAGTAATTTTCTGTGCTCTAAATTGCACCCATGTTTATTTTTCTCCACATTTATTTAAAATGGGCAGACCAAAAAATTTTGACACGCACTCACGCATCAGGAACATTAAGGTTCAAAATTATCATCAGTCCCAAATACATACGCGTGCCCAAAAATGATTTTCCAAAAATTGTTTTCTCATTAATATTTCAATCGAAGGGGCAAAATATATTTTTCCCAAAATTTTATTGATTAAAATATTAACTCATTCATAACACATAAAAATGTTTTAAGTTTGTTTTGCGAAAAAGAAAATTTCATCAATGAAATTCTTATACATGAGGGGCAAACTGTTAGCATGTATTCGAACGGTTCCTTTTCTATTTCTTGTACGTAAGGGGCAAATTGTCAGCTGCTATTCGAACGATTCCTTTTCTATTCATGCCAGCATTTTGTATAGAGGTTATTATCTCAGCAATAGGATCCCTACCCACGATGAACTAAAATTATTATTTTTCCCTAGTTTTGCAAGTGACAACCTAGCGAACTGAAACATCTTAGGGTCATGATTGATTCGATAGAAAAAAGGAATAGTATGTATTTTTTTGTTGGGGACTTCCGGGAAAAACTCATTGCATCTTACTTTGATTTCTTATGAAACACATTCAATCTATTAAAATAGAAGGTCTATTGCAGCCTGCTGATGACGTAAACCTTATTCACCACAGGGAAAAGACAAAGAGCTGAATCAAGAGCCATGTTACTGAAATTCCCTGAGGACTAGATCTCAAGTCTCAAAAATCCACATTCTACAAAATGCTCGAAACACCGGGTCAAACCGAGATATGAAGTTAAAACTCAAAAATGGGTCAAACATGTTAACCATATGCGTTGGTAGTTTAAACCTATAAACTACACGCACGGATTTTTCTCACCTAGATCTAGGGTTATAGACTAGTGATCATTTATGTTAGATCTATAAAATATCCACCCGGATAGTTTACAGCATGAACCACTTGTGTGGATACTTTACACAATCAAATCAGATAATGTCATGTGTTTCCATAAAAAAATATTCACGAACTACACACACGGATAGTTTACACCTATAAACTACCCGTTCGGGTAGTTTGCAACTAATATAAAAGGAAGCAATTGCCTCCCCATTTCCAACAACAATGACTACCAGAAAACTATTAGATATGATGCATGCCCTTTAGACAATTAGGTTGATATATTTTAATAAATTATTGGTAGGAACAATTTGTTTAATTAATTAAGGCATTTAATCTTTTGTTTATATCAATGTGTTTATATGTATTATGACTTTTTAAAATATAATTACTGTTATCTTTGTACAAAGGTCCTTGACATCGTGCATAGCATGAAGTGAGAGATATTATAGTGGGACTCTATGTAGTGAGACCTCCTTCATGTGAAATTATGGTTATGTCAAAACTATCCCTAGTCATAGTTTCATTAAGAAAGCATATTGATGGAGCAATAAGACTAGCATGTGGTCAACTCTCTTGGAAAGCGTCCAAGCAGTTGACCTCCTAAGACTGATTGTTTTGCCTTTCCTTTCACACATAGATATATCTGGAAGATATAATGGAGAATACAGTAAGATAAACACTTGGCCTATATATCAATGTGTTAGTGTTTATCTTCATGAAGTAGCTTAGCGAATATTCTCATACTTGAGATATTAGTTACCTTATGTGGTACTATTGCTATACTTTGAGTCATACCTATTCACTCATTAATTTTGGGTGCCACATGTGATTATGGGTATAATGATGACAGCACGTTGGTATGCTATGTAGTCAGAAAGAATCCATCGCTCCGGATATATGAAGGAGTTTTGACCTGGTCACTTATTGAAGTGATGATTACTATAAACCTCTAATCAGAGTATGTGATTGATAGAAATAGTTTCTAGTCAAACACATTATGGTAAAAAGTAATATACTTTGGTAACAAGAAAATAAGTAGATAGCTTGGAGCAACCTCGCTATTTGTTGGTTAACACTTTAATCAAGCCCCAACAAACCAGATGGTACTAAGATTAATGAATGGAAGGAGTTCATCGAATTAGACAACTATTGCATAAACCAAGTTTAAGTCATAAGCACAAATGACATTCCAAGTAATGGGGGATGGTGGAACATTGCTAGAGGCTTACTACAGTCGTTTAAGGTAATCGAGTTCTATTAATGGTTTAGAACATCGAGCTAATAGTTCAAATAGAACATGGATTGGTCAAACCTTACTAGCTTAATACTTCGGAAACCTGTAAGCTCACACACATTGGACTTTCATTGGACTGAGTAAAGAATTAATAGACTTGATCTATTAAGAAAATATTAAAAATGGATGGTTGTACTATTGCCTAGTTAGACCATAGATTTTATTTATTGACCAATAACTAATTTTATTAGGGTCATAAATAAATTAAAGTGTTGATTAAAATGATTAGATCCTTTTATGGTTAAGCCAAGAATTTATTTTGACCTGTAACTAATTTTATTAGGGTCGTAAATAAATTAAAGTGTTGATTAAAATGATTAAATCATTTTATGGTTAAGCAAAGAATTTATTTTGACCGGTAGCTAATTTTATTAGGGTCATAAAATAAACTAAAAGAAAAAAGGATTAAATTTAATCTCGTATTAAATTTGCATTTAATCCACATTTAATCTCGCATTAAATCTCCATTTAATCCCATATTAAATCTCGCATTAAATCCGCATTAAATCCGCATTTATTACTGGGAGTCTTTGCTCTGCCTATATGAAGAGCTCCCATTCCCCTTACTCAAAAGCACCACAAGCTCATTCAAGCCTTGATTTGAGATTCCAACGTGATATCTCTCCAATCAACTCAAGAGAAAATTCCTTTTTTTAGGCGGGTTTTGGAGTTGTCTCCTTATTGGAAGGTTTTGGTTGGTGGGGTTCATGTTGATACTCATAGAGGCTATCCTATACTTGGAGGCTTTTGTAAGAAGGTTCTGCTAAAGCACGCTTTACCTGGTAAGTCCTCTAATTCTCTTTTAATTATTAAGTCCTTTTATTAACCGTTTTAAGACTTAATAATTATTATGCTTAGGTTATATTGCATGCTAGTTTATTTTATACCTTGACTATAACTTAGAGTTGTAACATGTACAAAATAAAATATATTTATATTAGGATATAATTTAGAATTATAGTACGCCTAACCTATGCATGCTAACCTAAGTAGAGAGTTAATTTAGTTAAGGCTTTAATTAATTTTTATGCTACTCATAGGATTTCCTAGAGACAAGGGACACAGTTTTGAATTTCTGTCGTGCTTGTTATGCATGTTCAAAGTGAGTCTCAGTTTCCAATAGTGGTATCAGAGCTTGCCTATTTAGTGCATAATTAAGTTCACAGCAAACTGAATTTTATTTTCAATATGAAATAATTTAAAGTTTATTAAATTGTTTAGAACAATAGATGAACTTATGCTTTCATTTAAAGGTTAGAAAATGGATATAGAAAATTTCGAATAAGCCTGCTCAACTTAATCAAACTTATCAAAGACTCAATAAATTATATAAATTACATGGGTTATATATGCTTTCAATTTACACGAATTAAAAAGAACAAAATTTATTAGTCCAAGAGAATCCATGTTTTTTCAAGCTTGTGACCATATATGTTCTGGCAAGGATTGGACAAGGTGTCTACTCCATATGGCACCTCTCTTACTTGGGATTATATATCGGTGCAGCTTGAGTTAACAAATACGGGATTAAATATGGACTAATTTTGTTCTAGTATATAAGATGGTTCTTATATATATTTCTATAACAAAATAAATATAAAATTATTGATTAAAAGCTGAAAGGAAAAGCAATATAAATATATCAAACAAAAATGTTAATTATTTTGCATATAATTTAGGTTGATGGAATAATTATAATAAAGAGCTTGAACCTTCCTAAGGTTAGACCTTATAAATTAATTGTAAAATTTGCCAAATTAATATAAATATGTCCATCTAATAAATCCTAGATTGGGTGGGCTGTTTAAAACCAATAAAATCCCAAAGTATATATATTAAGTCAAGTTATAAGTCTTCTATACTCAAATTTATGATACGATCTTTTTCGGCTATAAAGTGTTGCGCAAAGCATTCCTTTTGTCTACATCAACTAGTTATAAAAACTGAGATAGGGTCTGCCTTAACAGGAATGGGTAGTGTACCATAAAATCGAGGGCTAGCTGCAGGACTGAGACACATTCTAGGAGATGCTAATATAAGAGCACAAGTCCCATGGTTAGAGGGAACTTGAATAAATTAGTAATTGCATACGATGCAAATGGAATGGAATTCCAACTACAATTTACTAATATGGCTTGACTCATAAAATTAGGGGTCGTATTAGACTAGTTATAGATGCTACCTACATGGAAATTTAGCTAGGCTAAACCTCCCGAATGCAATAGAATGGACAATTGTAAATTTCGAAAAATGGTAGGATACAAGTATTTAATTAAAAGTCCTTATATTAAATACATATACTATATACTAAAGTCTAAACAATTTTTCTTTCACACAACTTGGTTGAAATTTTTATTTAAACATAAACGTTCATCTTGATGACTAATTTTTATTGGCTCAAACTTCATGGGTTTGTTTAGAAATGTGAGGACAATCCTTAAAGCCTTTGGCTTGGCATGTATATGGTATAACCCTAAATCTGAAAAACATGATGCAAGTAATTCTACTAAAAACATATATGCATGAAATACATAAATGAACTAGGATACAACACCTTGGAAGTTGTTAACATCCATGTTCCCTTATGTAAGTAGCTGGCAGGAGACAAGGATAAACATCAAGTCAGATGTTAGGATCCATGTTACCTCAGCTACAAGGGCATAAAAAATCATGGAATTGAAAGTCTGTGTCTTTACATCTTAGCAGAAGGATTTTCGTGTTGGGAATTTTGAACCAAAATATTTTTGATGGAAAATTGGTGGACCAATTAGTCAGATACTTAAATGGTTCATATCTCAAAGAAGTAAAGGGACACATGGTGTGTAGTATTGAAGCAGCATAGAAGAAGAAACAAAAGAGTAAAAACAAAGGCATCTAAGTATGTTTGCTTCAAGTGTGGGAAACTGGGACACTGGAAGAGGGATTACAAAGCTCCCACTTCTGAACATTTGAAGAAGAAGTTTGCAGAGACATCTAATTTAAAAATGTATGTGATTGAAAACTATGCTACTTTTCCTTACGAATCAACTTAGGTATTGGATACTTGTTGTGGTTCTCACATCTGTACTTTTGTGTAGTGACAAAAGAATAGCAGGAGGCTTACAAAGGGGGAGATGGACCTATGTGTAGAAGATGGAGCACGAGTTACTGCATTAGGTACAGGAAGCTTTAATCTTATTTTGTCGAGTGGCTTAGTTTTAGTTTTGAATAATTGTTACTATATTTCGAATGTTAAATATTATCTCTATTGTGCATTTAGCAGCAGAGGGATTTAAAGTTTTATTTTTAACTAATAATTGTCATATTCATTTAAATAGTGTTATTTATGGCTACGGGATGTTGAATGCTGGCATTTATGTTCTTGATACTAAAGCACATTTTTTAAATATAAACAATGTGAATCCAGCAAATCAAGCTCATAGACATGGATGGAAATGAGTTTGTGAATCTAACAAATCAAGATAAGCTTAAGTGTTACCATGTCTAGGTCAAAAGAAATAAATTACAGAAAAGCAGTACATTGAATGGAAGAAATAAAAAATTAAATCGCCCAGCAAGTGGTCTTCTACTACTTGGGCAAAAATTAGGGTGCAACCTATTGATCGGTGTTCTACAAACCAGTTAGGAAAAAGTTAGGGTACCCCAACGCAAAAATAAAGAGCCAGCTAAGTTGAAAACCCAAAAAGGACGGCTCAGGCAAAAGTTAGGGCATTGAGAGAAAAATGTCAGTAGCTTTCTAGAAAATCTATAAAAGGACTAGTAGGCAATAGGGGTTAACTGTTGGAAATTGTTACCATTGCCTATGTACTCAAACTAATCTTATCAATGAACATGTTATGACTTGCTAAGAATTTTGGTCTTA
The DNA here is from genome assembly GCA_947683365.1 of Euphorbia pulcherrima. NCBI lineage: Eukaryota > Viridiplantae > Streptophyta > Magnoliopsida > Malpighiales > Euphorbiaceae > Euphorbia > Euphorbia pulcherrima. The sequence continues at coordinate 45,630,515 of CANTUS010000015.1, forward strand.
TGAATGCATGCATGTCTTTAGGTGAAACAATCGCAAGTATGTGAACATCAATTTTTCCCTACATTTTGTGCTCTTTGTTGTTATGTTTACTGTGCGTATATTATCTAACAAAAGACAAAAATACCAATGAGCCACAAAAGAAATAAGGTCTATACAAAACCTAAAAGGGAGACCAGGCAAACGTTAAGACAAAAGAAAAGAAAGAAAGTCTGTTGAACTAAGTCACCAAGGACATTTCAAGCAAAAATTAAGAAAAAAATAGCGAAGGAAAGATAAATGTTCGATAGGTCATCTTATACTGAATGGCCTATGTTAAAATTATAATTAATTTTTAAAAAAAAATGCCAGTATATTGCACTTGTTAGTTTCACACATCATTTGCATTATTCACTAGCAGGGATCCTTTGAACTTAATTCTCCCTCTCTATAGTCGCACGATAGCACATGCCATTTGGAGTGCTAATCTCAAACCAACTAGCCTTAGTAATACTTGTCCGTCTAAATTGGGTTAGTTCATTGTGATCAGGAACTTCGAGTGTTCAATGGTTAGCTCACTTGCTCATCGTATATTTCAAATAGTCTTGGTTGTTGGTTATGCCAAGGGGCAGTATGGTTCTACAAGTAGCAATATTCTTTGGTCTCAGTGTAGATAATGAAAGTTCAACATGTATCAAAGTAAGGCAATGAAAATGTTAGTGTAAATAACATCAAGGTTTGCATCAAACTAAGCCACACATGGCTAAAAAAGCAAATGTCTAAAAAGAGAAAATGATCCCAGTCTATGCAGATGGTGGGTCCTGTCCATGGGTACATCCTGAGTCTGGTCCTGGGTGTCCGCTAATAGGTCCTCCATGTCAATCATCACGTGGTCCTCAACCCTATCAATGTCAACTATAGGAAACTCAGGCACCCCGACCCATGGACCACTAACTACAGCATTAGTCACCTCAACTTGCTGCTCCACCTCCTGCTTAGCTCCAGCCACCTGAGCCACCATCGGCACCACCTGATGCGCCGATCAATTATCTTAGAAGAAGAATTAGATGGCTCAGGTGTCTGCCTATGCTCATTCATCCGGGCCAGCTATCCTCACAACACCGCAACCTAAGCTCTCACTTGAGAAGTCTTTGCCTTGGCCCTCTCCAGCTCCTCCTCCAATGGCTTGACCCTCTCAGCCTCTGTAGTGGCCGTTCGTAGTTGCTCCTCCAGGAATCTACCCCGCTCCTCTAAAACATCCAAATCTTGGGTGGACTTATCACGCTCCATGGCTAACAAAGTCTGCAAGGCAACCAAAAGATTAGTATAAAGATGTAAATTTCATGGCAAGCATCACACATTAGTTTGTTAAATTTTGCAGTTGAATAAAAATCATCGAGGCTAGCGCATCCTGAGCTAGTAGCAAGTCCCTAACAAACATGAAGCATCGAGCAATCCTCTCTACCTCAGCCACGGTCACCTGAAAAGGAAAATCATATCAGAATAGGACATCCCAAGCATATTATCATAAGAACAAGTCTAAAGCTAAGAATTCTTTACATGAGTAGAGCTGGAAGGAGTAAAGAAGATGGTGCAGACCGACTCCTCGAGCTCCTTAACAGCTCTCTTCCCCGAATAATTGAGGAGTCAGAAGGAAGTGTCTAGGTCCATCCGGAGGACCCCCTCTCTCACACCCCCATAAGTATGTGACCACTTCATCGGCGGCTCCAGGTCAACAGGGGCAGCAGTAGCAGATCTCTTCTATATTGAGATGGGAGGCTACAACAACAAACAATTACACTGAAGTTCATAGTCAATTTCAGAAAGTAATAAAGGAATTCACAAAGGCTAAGTCAGGAAATATCAGAGAGGAAGGAGTAGCAAACCTAGCTGGGCCCTTGGCACTCTAAACCATGAGGTGCCCCCGCGGTCACCCCTTGGCCCACGCTCGTCATCATCATCATCACCATCACTATCGCCATCACTCCAATGGAACTCGAGTGGGAGTTCGTCATGGTGGATCCTCTCGTAAGGATGAAGGAGTGAAGAGTCGATGAACTCAGCATAAGAGCCCTCTATCAATATCACTTGGGCCCCCTCACCCAACAAATATGAAACCTGGTCCATCCCTAAAATCAAGTGTGGCGAGTAGACCCCCACAGGCACTAAGGGAGGGATTGGCCTCTCCATAATAGCACTGGCCATCCACTCATGAACCCTCTCACTAAAGTACCACCATAGAGAGAGAGGTGATTCTAGCATAAAATGGCGATCATCCACATCGTCCCATATCTGCTCAATGTCATCATGGATGACCATCTCTTCCCATAGGTTGCGAATAACATGTTCAAAGTAAATGCACTGTAAGTATCCTAACTTTGTAAACACAGTTTCTAATAACAGTTTATTGAAATGTAAAGCATAGGTTTGGCATAAGAAAGTTTACCCGAACGGAATGCAGTCCCAGCCTTCTTCTGCCAGGGCCCCATCCACCTCAAGATGATGAAGGGCATCTCAGGATGTTTAGGCAAGGCAGGCCTAGGAATGAACCAATGCTTGATGGCCCAAATCTGCAAAGTGTATAAAAGTCAGTCGCGAAGAAATTTGAATAAAGGGTTAAAGCATAAAGGATAAGGTTCAGGGATTACCAGAAGGATCATACGGTAGATGTTTAGCTCGGACTACTGGCCTTGTACTGTTGGGAACTAATAGTCACTTTGAACATGCATAATAGGCATGGCAAAAATTTAAAATTTTGTCCCTTGTCCTTAGGAGCTCCTATTAGTTTCATATAAATTAATTAAAGAGAAAGAAAGGAAACTTACCAGTTTAGCATGCATAGGCTAGGCATACCTTAATTCTAAATTATATCCTAGCATAAATATATTCTATACTAAGCAAGTTATAACTCTACGTTATAACCTGAGCAATAAATAAACTAAGCATGTAAAACAACCTAAGCATAATAATTATTAAGTCTAAAAACGCTTATAGAAAAAGACCTAATAATTAAAAGAAAAGAGAGGAAACTTAGGATAGCTTCCATGATTATCCACATGAACCCCACCAACCAAAACCTCCCAAAGAGGAATGACTGCAAAGCTTTGAGTAGTTGCTAGACCACTCCAATAGCCCACCTAAAAATATAAACTAGAGGTCCCCAAATTAAAATATATTTTGAGATCCTCAAACTTTGATCCGCAAGGATCAAAAAGTTCTTCTATGTTGGCTCGAGAATCCTCACTGAAGAGTCTTGAATAATGCCACAAATATGTGAACTTAAAGTGTTGATAAGAAGAGGAGTAGGCCTCATTTTATAGGAGGTGGAGAGCAAAAATGTTCTCCATTTAGTAATGTGGGATAGGGAAAATCCCTTTTAATATATATATATATATATATATATATATATATATATATATATATATATATATATATATATATATATATATATATATATATATATATATATATATATATATATATATATATATATATATTTTAATTCTCTTTTCTTTTAATTTATTCATGACTGCTAGCACATGTCTGTTCCGGCCTGATGAGGAATTACGCCTGCTTCGTTTAGTGATCAGATAAAAGTGCCAAAAAGGACCAAATTGTCATCCAAAAATCCAAAATTCAAAAATCCACACTCCAGACAAGCTTCGATTTAGCATTTTCTACTGAAAAATTAAAAAGTCAAAATTTGGTCAAATATAGGTAATAATCCCGCCGGGTAATCGCCTATCTACAGTAAAAAAAATCCAAATTTTACCGAGACTTAGAATATATTTACTAGATCTCCAAATTAGATTTTGTCAGATAGGTAATTAGCCCATTGGCTAATTACCTGCCTTATATAAATAGGGGCTCACCCCTTTCCATTTTAAGCAGTGAAACAGATCTGAAATCCAACAAAAACCATTTCACGTCCATTTCGTTTCGGGAGTCCTAAATGCCCCGAAACTCTTCCAAAACACTTCAAAATCTGAGCTTTATCATCTAAATCATATATAAACTCAATTTTTTGACTTTTTATATCAAGGTTTCACAGTAATCTTCGGTCTGAAAAAGACTCAATTTATCAAAATCCCCGCATTTTCCTTTAGAAATAATCCAAGATTATAGCCATAACTTGGGTTAAATCTATTTTCCAATCAAATCACAATCTCTGATAATTTCGGTCCTGCACCGGCTCTCAAGTCATGCTAGGCAGACAAACAGGTAAACTGAGGGTAATTGGCTCTAAGACAAACATTAAAATTCATTAAAATTCATTTCTATTATTTTTATTATTGCACATTGCATTAACATTTTGCTAGTTAAGTGAGCCACTAGAGCCACTTAAACTATAATATGTATAAATAAACGTGGAGGTGTGGATAAAACATCCAGAATGTGAGGAAACTCTATCCGAGTTTCCAAGCTAAAACCCAAGTGCTGCCATTACTCTGCCGAGATTATGGCAGAAAATATCAATTTATTACATCGTTATAATGCCCCTTTTATTTGTTGAATTTATTTCTTACATAAAGCCGTTGTAATGCAGAAATTACCACAAATTCCAAAATTAATACAAAACAATATGAGCACATATTGTGTCCGAACTCAGAATCTCACTTTCTTTTCAGTATAAAAATCCCATTTTGGATCAGTATACAATAATTCCCCATGGAGTGGAACCGGGTGGCAACTCTATTTTATTTTTAAATAAAGTAAAATGCTTTATTTTAAAAATATCTTTTTTGAATAAAACGTGTAAATATATTTCTCAATATAATCACATTTTTAGCTTATTAAATGTCATGTTTTTCACACTCAGTAAATTTACGTGAAAAATAGTAAAATCATTTTCTCTGAAATAAAATCAAGCATTTTATTATAAAAGAGTTACATGCATTTAAGCAAACTAGATTTTCTCAAACCAAACCAAACATCGCAATTTCCTCAAACTGCACCAAATTACGCCCCGCGTAATGCACCCCGCGTGCTTCCTCTCTAAACCCCTCGCCCGCTCACAATGGCGACTCTGCTGGGGATATATTATTTTTATAAAAAGCTAATTTTTATAAAAATCCTTTTTTCGCAAGATAATTAAATTATTGAGCAAACTAAATTTTGGAACTATGGAGTATGTGGTAATTTCAGCATCACACAAGTTTTAGGGTTGCATAGCATCTGCACTTTTACTTGAAAACCAATTTAGGTGTCTTTTAGTGAAGTATCTCCAAGTTCGCTTATGCTTGAGGGCTATGGATCTGATCACTACCCTTGCGTAACATATGAGGGCCTTACTTGCTTAAGGGCAAGACTATCCGAGTATATTATATGTGGAAAAGTTTCATTTAGTTTGCTTAGGGCCACTAGGACTTGATACAAAAAGGCTCATAGTACCCAATCGCACCAAATCCTGATACCAAAACCCACATATATATGAACCATAGACACTTTCCCATAGGTTTACCCAAAAAGTTGAAGTGCATGCGAGCAAACTTCTCTAAGCCCCATGTTTGCTTTAAAGTGAAGGAGTTAAAAGGGGGGTAGGCATGATCTAACCGTTTGCTACATGTGCAGGTTTATTAAATAAAAATAAACTAAAAACGAACATCATAGGCATCATGGTTATGTGAAAACTAACCACATCTTTATGCAGCCATTACATTAACGTGTGCCATGCCATTTCATTTCCCTAGACATAAGAACCCATGAGCTGAAATAATTAAGACTAATGAGTCCATCTAGGCTCAACCCATGAGCTAAAATAACTAAGACCAGTGAGTCCATTTAGGCTCAGCATATGAGATGAAACAATTCAAGGGCAGTGAATCTACCTAGGCTCAACACAGGAGCTATAATATGCAAACCGTCGAGTGACTAGTGAGTCAACTCACCCTCTATCACCGAGTCAACCCTTGAGTGACCAGTGAGTCAACTCACCCTCAACAACTGAGTCAACCCTCAAGTGAACAGCAAGTCAACTCACCCTCAACCACCGAGTTAACCCTTGAATGACCAGCAAGTTAACTCATCCTCGACTACCGAGTCAACCCTCGAGTGACTAGGGAGTCAACTTACCATCGACCATTGAGTCAACCCTCGAGTGACCGTGAGCCAACTCACCCTCGACCACCGAGTCAACCCTTAATTGATTAGTGAATCAACTCATCCTTGACCAGTGAGTCAAACCTTTGAGTGACCAACAAGTTAACTCACCTTTGACCACCAAATCAACCCCCAAGTTAACATTCAGTCAACTCACCTACGACCATAGAGTTAAGCTATGGGTGACTGTAGTGTCAACTTGCTCAATCATCCAAATTGCTAAATCCGACCAATGAGACACCCGGCTATTAAAGTTATATCGAATCCAACTGACCATTAAGTCAAACCAGATTTGATTCAAAACCCTAGTCTTTGGACCACGTGTCTGTAATATTCCATGAATATTACGAACAACGCTGTCTAATTATTCCCTGAATAGTTGGCATGCACCCAATTCCTTGCTATTTGTATATATCCTTCTATTCATGCATTCACTCATTCATTTTGATAAAATGAAGGTAAGTAAGGCTCAGAGCCACACCCTATATACTTACTAACACTTGATCCCTTGCATTGCAAGTTGGAAGCGAGAGACAAAGAGGTTAAGAAGTATCGCGAGTAGGCCAAAAGTTAGTCCCCCACCACCAGTTGAATCTCAAGCCTGATTTTTCTCTGATCTAGAGCCTAAAACCGTGACGGCAGACGATGATGCAGTTGGATGATCCCTTAAAAGGATTCTTGACGCTACGGAGTTCCATGACATCTAGGAAAGGTTAAGTGCTTCTTGTTCTCATAAGGCCGAAGAATAAGAGGCAAAGATAGCTGCATTGAAGGCAAAGATGGCAGTGTTGTAAACAATGGTGAGGAACAAAAAATAATCTAGATTAGTTTGCAGTAAACAAACACCTAAATACAAAAAACCTAAGTCATTACATTAGGACATATAACCAAGACATCCAATGTCCAAGACAAGTGAAGAAAATTACCTAAGCATAGATAAAAACATCTAGTTAAAGTTTGGAAAGGAATCAACCTTTAAACTGCCCAAAACAGCATCCAGAAGAACTGACTACACTAGCATCCGGAAGAAGACAAATTCGGAGATATTAAGTCTGAAGACATCCAGAAGACTTAAATATCAAGAAAAAGGGAATAATTCAAAGTATGAAATTCCCTCCATTCTTTTGGTCTCTTAGCCAAAGATCCTTTCCTCTAAAGTAAGACAAAAGTAATTGCTAGGACTTTTTAGAGAAAGGAAAAAGGAAGACACAGGAACGAGAAAAAAGGTAACAACCTTTTTCACCTTGACCAATAAGAAGGCGCGTGGAACTCACACCAAAAAGGTGCCAGCGTAAAAGTTGGTGAATCACTAAAACACAAGGAAAACGATCATTGACAACTTTTTAGCCTCTATCCTAAGGATTCAAACCGGTCAAAATCTTTGTCTAATGGATTGATCAACGATTCCAAAAGCACCACATATTACCTGATCAATGGTGAAGATTTGATTACAGGTCAACAACCCACAACGACTACATTTATGATGGAAGTCTACAAAAGTGAAGCTTCCCAAGGTTGAGAAGCTGCTGGTTGATTTCAAAAAAGTATATAGAAGAGAATTCGCTAGAAAGCAATCAGTTTACCATCCCTCCAGAACCAAACCACTTAAAATCTGTTTGTGATGATTCCCAAGTAAAATTATAAACTTAAGGAAGTCCAAAAACCAAAATCATTGAGAAAAAAAAGTGTAAAGATTCTCATACTTGGGTGAGTAGTGAGATTGGGATACAACTTGAAGTAGGTGCTTTGAGTGGGATCTCCCTACAGGACTTAGCTTAGGTTTGGGTAGAAATCTAAGTGGTATATCCTGCTAAAGACAAGAGGACTTAGCTACGAGTTGGTGCTTTTAGCGGTATATCCTACACCCGGAAGGGTTTACCATTTGGAGACCAATTGTAAGGCTTAATTCCTACCAGTTGGAAAGGAATCCACTAGTGAAAAGCTCAGAGGAAGGAAACTCTAGGGACTGGAGTAGGCAGGGCTAAACCAGGATAAAATACTCATGTTTGATTTTCTTACTCTTTACTTACCTGCATAATTATCTCATATCTTCATTATCCGGATCCATCCCCCGGATCATAATCAAACATGCTACAGTAAGACTTTTATAAAGTCTGTTGATTCAACAAAAATGGGTCATTCACCCCCCTCTGATGAAGCTTAGACCCTCATAGGGACCAACAAAAGGTATTAGAGTAAGTGTTCAAACTAAAGATCTAACAATTTCAAACTAAAGGTCCATATATTTTGATTCAAGAATCAAAACGAGTTTCCAAAACTCATAGCTCCTTCTAGAGAGTATTTCTATTACCCGTCCTCCACTCTTCACCGGTGAACACTACATGTTCTAGAAAAACCAAATGAAGAATTTCATTCAGGCTCAATCCATGATGGCATGGATGGCCATTAAAGAATATCCACATAAGCCCTCTCATGAAGTAGATGGTTTAACTATCGCAAGCTCTCAAGTCTATGGGATGAAAATGATTATGATAGATTAAACACAAATGCTATTAACATGCTTTATTATGCTCTTAGTGTAGTCAAATTTAACTAGATATCAGGATAATAGACTGTATAAGAGATCTAACAGAAACTTAAAATGACCTATGAAGGAACAAACAAGGTCAAGGAAGCCAAAATATATCTACTTTTGCAAAAACTTGAATCCTTCAAGATGGAGCCCAAAAAATCCACTAGTAGCATGAACACTAGATAAAACAATCTAGTAAAAGAGATGAAGAGGCTGGGAAAAGAGATCTCAGAAGTAGATATCGTCAAGAAGTTGCTCCGGAGTCTCAATAAAGAATGTGATAACAAAAAACTGTCATTGAAGAAGCTCATGATTTAAACTTCCACAGTTATGATGAGCTCATTGGTAATCTCTTGACAGAAGAGCTTTCCCTAGAAAGATATAGCCAACAAGATAAAAAGCCTGAAGAGAAGAAGAAAGCATTGCACTTAAGGCACACTCTACTGGATCAGCTTCTTCCGGATAAAAAAAAGCAGTAAAAGAATCATAGTACAGTGAGGAAGATATGGCTATGCTAGCCAAGTACTTTGACAATTTCCTGAACAAAAAGGATAGAAGGAGATCTAGAAGATTCAAATCAAGAAGGCCTAAGGAAGGCACCTAAAGAAGGGATAAGCCAAGAAAGGCTACGGAAGAAAAGAAAGATCCAGAAAAAGATGCTGCCTGCTTTGAATGCGGGGAAAAAGGGCAATTCAGAACCAAATGCCCCTAGTTGAGAAAGGAAAATGGATATAAGAAGAAACTTATGGTGGCCACATGGAGCAATAGTGAAGAAAGTAGCAGTTCATCTTCAACAAAAGAAGAAGAGACTGCTCATTATGCATTCATGGCACTAACGGATCTGGAAGCAGAGTAATCCAGAGAAAGTCATCTAAGTAAGTCACTGAGCAAATTGGGGATTCAAAATCAGAAATAGCAAATACTGAGGTAAACTCTTATTCTAATTCTATTTCTAACATTGATCTTGCTAGAGCTTTACAGGTGGTGATCCACAATATGAGAAAGAACACCAAAGCCATAAAATCCATACAACGACAAATTCTTGAATTGGCTAAAGATGGTGAAGCAATGTCATAAGACATCAACTTGATGAGAACCACAAAGCATATGGATGTGGTGGAAGAGAATTTCATGAGAAGTCTAGTTCAAATCTTAAGTGCCAACTTGATCTTGTTAGATAGGGAGCTAACCCTAATGACAGAAGCATTCGGAAGAAAATTAGGTCCTTCACAACCAAGAAGGAATACAAGGCAACCTACATCAAGAAATCAACATCAAGTTGCCAAGAAAAATCCAAATCCTTCTAATTAAAAGAAGAAGGAGGTTAGCAGGCAACCTCAAGCTCAAAGATACACTACTGAATAAAAAGGAAAGGCTAAGGCAGTCTAACAACCTGCCAAACCAAGAAGGAATTATGCAGAAGAAGTTGCACCCCCAACCAGCTTCTGGATACACACCAAATGAACAACCAGTATACAAGAAGCTAGATATAGAAGGAACTATAGGAAGGAGGATCTTGAAAAGATGGAAAGGGAGTAAGAGCAACGCAGACCCATCTCAGGGTGCATGTTTTATGGGAAAACAAATATGTTACTAAAATGTGTAGATTAAAAAATGGTCATTATAATATTATCCTTGGCCTAAAATGGTCGATAGCCTAAGAGGACCCAAATTTGATTGGGTACCCAAACCCACTTGATCTATTTTGTAGGTATGCCTTTGATCTATAGTAGATCAACATTCTTGGTACATTGATAGTGCTCAAGGCACATGACAGGTGATGAGAAGGCATTCATCACTTTAATACGAAAGAAAGGAGGCAAAGTAAGCTTTGGAGACAATTAAAAGGAATAGAACATTGGGCATGGAACCATTGAATCTGGGTTAAAGATTGAAGATGTCTCACTGGTTGATGGACTGAAGTTCAACTTGCTAAGTTTAGCCCAACTCTATGACAAAGGAAGAAAGGTCACCTTTGACTCCGGAGGTTTCTCAATCTTTGATAGTATGTCTAATCAACTCATTCTTTATGCACCTAGAGTAAACAATGTATATTCTGTTAACATTAAAAATTAGAAAAGAATATCTCCTTGGTGTCTAAAGAAGAAGAATCATGGCTATGGCACCGAAGGTTGGGACATATTAGCATAAACCTCCTGTCTAAACTAGCCAAAAGGAATTAGTAGTGGGTTTGCCTAAGGTTGCTTTTGATATGGATCATTGATGCACTCATGTCAATTAGGTAAACATCATAAGAAAAGTTTCACTTCTATCTCCTATATTCCTTCCAAAAGAGTACTTGAGCTCTTGCATATTAATCTCTTTGGTCCAATCAAACCATTGAGTCTAGGTAAAAGAGAATACACCATGGTCATTGTGGACGATTAATCTCGCTATACCTGGGTCATCTTGCTAGCAAGCAAAGATGAAGCCTTTGACCAATTCTTGAAAACATTCATCCGGATTGAAGTAGAAAAAGGCATAAGCATTGCACACATCCAGAGTGATAATAGTGGTGAGTTAAAAAATAAGCACTTTGCTGAATTTTGTGACTCCAAGGGAATTGAATATAACTTCTCTGCCCCTCATACTCCTCAACAGAATGGTGTTGTAGAGAGAAAAAATAGGACCATAATTGAGATGGCTAGAATAATGCTCAGTGAAAATTTTTTGCTAAAATATATTTAGGGTCAGACTGTAAACATAGCATGTTATATTTTGAGTAGAGCTCTCATTAGAAAGACCATAGAAAATACCCCCTATGAAATGCGGAAGGGAAGGAAACCCAAAATTGGGTACTTCAAGGCATTTGGATGTAAGTGCTACATCCTAAATGGTAGAGAGTAACTAGGAAAATTTGATCCAAAGTCTGATGAAGTGATTTTCCTTGGTTACTGAACACATATGGTGAAGATATTTTCCTGCGCTACTCAACACATAGCAAGGCTTATAGAGTCTTTAACAAACAAACCCAAACTATCTTAGAGTCTATACATATAGATTACGATGAGACTAACCATGCAGGCAAAAGAAGTTCCACTCCGAAAGATCAAATTCCGAAAGCTGAAAACTCTGGAGAAGATAAGGAATCCAAAGTTCTGGATTCCTTCCAAATCAAGAAGTACAAAGAAAAAGATGAAGGAATATCCTTTGATCTAGAAGTACCACAAGTTTATCTCAACCCAAATGAGATAAACTTCAATGATGATCAAGGAGAGGAAGTTAATGCAGAAGTGGAACCAGCTCCAATCCTACATGAAGACTTACCAAGATAAGTCCAGACACGTAGGGATCATCCAATTATAGCCATTTTGGATAATGTCCAAAATCCGGTTAGAACTAGAGGACAACTCAAAAGGATGAGGAGCCATACAGCCTTTGTCTCTCTTATTGAGCCAAAGAAATTTAAGGATGCTGAAGTAGATGAAAGCTGGATGATGGCTATGCAAGAAGAACTAGATCAGTTCACTGGAAATGATGTGTGGGATCTTGTATCACCTCAAAAAGCAAAGTCAATCATTGGCACCAAATGGTTATTCCAAAATGACCTAGATGAATCCGGAATATTGGTGGGAAATAATGCAAGATTGGTTGCCCAAGGCTACAATCAATAGGAAGGGATTGACTTTGAAGAAACATTTGCCCTTGTAGCAAGATTGGAGGCAATCCGAATTCTATGTGTTTTTGCATCATTCATGGGATTCACACTATTCTAAATGCATGTCAAAAGTGCATTTCTAAATGGAGTTATCCAAGAAGAAGTCTATATAAAGTAGCCACCTAGATTTGAAGACTTAAAGCATCCGGATCATGTCTACAAATTGAAGAAAGCCCCATATGGATTAAAGCAAGAACCAAGAGCTTGGTATGAGAGACTCACTACATTTCTCATATCCAAGGGGTATATCTGGGGGTAGGCAGACACAACTCTTTTCATCAAAAAGAAGAAGGATGATATCATTCTAGTCCAAATCTGTGTTGATGACATCATTTTTGGAGTAACAGATGACAAGATGTGTAAAGAATTTAGCACTCAAATGGAGAAGGAGTTTGAAATGTCCATGATGGGACAACTTAATTTCTTCCTTGGTTTGAAAATCAAGTAGAGTCTAGATGGGATTTTCATCAACCAATCCAAATATACTAAGGAGATTCCCAAGAAATTTGAAATAGACAAAAGCAAGCCAATGTCCACTCTAATGGGCTCAGATACAATCCTATCAAAGGATTGAGAAGGAGAAGAGGTTGATCAGAAGCTATATAGAGGAATGATTGGATCACTTCTATACTTAACAACTAGCAGACCTGACATAAACTATGGAGTTTGCAACTATGTAAGATATCAAGCCAATCCTAAGGATTTGTTGGATATGATGTATGCCCTTAAGGCAATTAGGGCGATATATCTTAATTATGTAGTAGTATAAATATTTTGTTTAATTAATAAAAGACTTTAATCTTTTGTTTATATCAATGTGTGTTATAAATAAATTATGACTGGTTAAATATATTCATTGATGTATGTTTACAAAAGTCCTTGACGTATTATAGCATGAAGTTAGAGAAATTATAGTTGGACTATATTTAGTGGAACCTGCTTCATGTGCAATTATGATTATGTCTAAACTATCCCTAGTCATAGTTTCATCAAGAAAGGATATTGATGAAGTGGAAAGACTAGCATGTGGTCAACTTTCTTGGAAAGGGTCCAAGCAGTTAATCTCCTAAGGACTGAAGGTGGTGCCTTATGTTTGACACATAAACATATCTAGGAAATATATTGGAGACCACAGTAAGATAAACACTTTGTATATATATCAATGTGTTAGTATTTATCTTCATGCAATAAGCTTTGCAAATATCCTTATACTTGAGATACTAGTTACCTTGTGTGGTACTATTTCTATACTTTGGGTCATTACTATGCAATCATTAATTTAGGGTGTTACGGGTGATTACGGGTATAGTGATGACAGCACATTGGTAATCTGAGTAGTCGAAAAGAATCCATCGCTCCAGATATATTAAGGAGTTTGTACCTGGCCGCTTGTTGAAGTGAGGATTGCCATAAACCTCTGATTAGAGTATGTGTTTCATAAAAATGGTTTCTAGTCAAACACACTATGGTAAAAGGCAATATACTTCGGTAACAAGTAAATTACTGGGATACCTTGGAACAAACTTGCTATTAGTTGCTTAACACTTTAACCAAACCCAATAAACCAGATGGTACTATTATTAAATAATGGAAGGAGTTCATCGCATTGCATAACTATTACATTAACCGGGATTAAGTCATAAGAATAAATGATGTTCCAACTAATGGGGGATGGTAGACCCTTGGTAGAGGCATACTAAAGTCATTTAAGATAATTAGGTTCTATTCACGATCTAGAACCTCAAGGCAATGGTTCCATTAGAACAAGGGTTGGTTAAGCCTTAACAGCTCAATCCTTCAGGATCCTATAAGGTCATACACAATGGACCTTCATTGGACTAAGTAAAGAACTAATAGATTTATTCTATTATGAAAATGTAACATGATAATAATTAGATTATTATTTGGTTGTACATGTAACTAATTAATTAGGGTCATAAATAAATTTGCTAAATTGATTATATCAATTTTATAAGCCAAGGAATTTATCTTTGACCGATAACTAATTTATTTGGTTTAAAAAATAAATATTTATTTGAAGGGGTCCAAAAGGAATTTATCATCGGCTTGTAGGTGTAAGGCAGGCCATACCGACCTGCCTTACAAAGGTGCCAGCGTGTAGCGTGCTTTCCACACTGTATGTGGGTCAACTCACAGACCCATAGGGGTCCGCATGTTGACCCATGTAAGGATTGGGCATTTTTGCCCAATCCCACATTGGAAGTGGGGAAGCACTTTTGCTTCCCTATGCCTATAAATAGGCACCCTAGTCCACCCTTTTCTAATGCACGAAGCTCAAAGCTACACCCCAAGTTGAGATTCATAAAGATTAATCTCTCGGGTAATTGAGCAAGTTATTTTTTAGGAGCCTGAATTTATTCGGGCACCTGTAGTTTATATTTTCGGGTGAGGCTACTGGAGTGGTCTAGCAACTATTCGTGGCTTCTTAGTACTTTCTCTTGGGAAGGTTGTGGTTGGTGGGGTTCATGTGGATACTCATAGAGGCTATCCTATGCTTGGAGGCTTGTGCAAGAAGGTTCTGCTAAAGCACACTTCAACAGGTAAGTTTTCTTTCTTTCTCTTTATATTAGTAGGACTTTTTTTAAGCGTTTTTAGACTTAATAATATGCTTATGTTGTTTTGCCTCCTTAGTTTATTTCATGTTTAGGTTATAGCTTAGAGTTATAACATGCTTAGGTTATAATTTAGAGTTATAACAAGCTTAGGTTATAGCTTAGAGTTATGGTATGCCTAGGCCTTTTGCATGCTAACCTAGGTAGAGAATTATTTAGTTAAGGCTTTATTTAATTTATATGTATCTAATAGGAGTTCTTGGGGACATGGACAAAATTTTGAATTTCCGCCATGCCTGTTATGCATGTTCAATTTGACTGTCAGTTTCCAATAGTGGTATCAGAGCCAGCCTATTTAGTGCATAATTAAGTTACAGGCAAACTGAATATTATTTTCTATTTGAAATGATCTATTTATTTAATTATTTAGAACGATATATATATATATATATACTTGTGCCTTTCATTTCAAGGTTGGAAAATGGTTATGAATAATTTTGAATAAGCCTGCTCAACTTAGTCAAATTATACAAGAGTAAATAATTTATTTAAATTACATGGGTTATAGATGCTTCCAATTTACATGAATTGGAAGAACGAAATTTATTAGTTCAAGGGAATTCATTGGTATTCAAGTTTGTTCCCGTATTTGTTCTGGCTAAGGATTGGACTTGGTGTCTACTCACTTCAAGGGCACCTCTCCTACCTGGGAACCTATATTGGTGCGATTTGAATTGACCAACTGGGGATTAAATATGGACTAATTTATTTCTAGTATATAAGATGGTGCTTATATATGTTTCTATAATAAAGTAAAAATTAAATTTACTGAATAAAAGCTTAAAGGAAATATAATATAAATTTTAACAAATAAAGTGTTAATTATTTTGCATATAATCTTGGTTGATGGAATAATTATAATAAAGAGCTAAACCCACCTAAGGTTTGACCCTGAATTAATATAAATTATTATAAATATGTCTATCCGATAAAATCCTAGATTGGGTGAGACGTTTAACACAAATAAAATCTCAAAGTAAATATATTAAGCCAAGTTATAGTCTTCCTTACTAAAATTTATAATACGTTCTCTTTGGGTTATCAAAGTATTGCGCAAAGCGTTCCTTCTAGTCCACATTGATTGGTTGTAAAGTTTGGGATAGGGCCTACCTTAACGAAACTGGAGTAGTCCACCATAAAATTAGGGGCTAGGCCCAGATCTTAGACATATTCAAGGAGATGCTAATATAAGAGCACCCCTCCCTTGGGTTTAGGAAACTTGAATGTATTAGCAAGTGCATACGATGCAAATGGAATGGGATTGCAACTAAAACTAATTGTTGTGACTTGACTCATAAAATTGGGGTTTACAATAGACTAGTTATAGATGCTACCTACTAGGAAATTTAGCTGGACTAAAATTTCCGAATTCAATAGAATGACTATTGTAAATTTCGAAGTAAATAGGAGGACAAATGTATGTAATTAAAAGACCTTATATTAAATGCATGTACTTAAACTAATATCTAAACTCTTTTTCTTTTCTTATATCTTAGGTTGAAAATGACTTCCAATATTAATCTCTGTATGTTAATTGACACAAAATTGAATGGCTCGAACTTTTCTGATTAGTCGAGCTATAAGAATAGTTCTCAGATCCGAGGAAATTGACTATGTTCTAAGTGAAAATTTCCCTATTGAACCTGATGTTGAGGATCATGCAGAACATGATGCCTGGTTGAAGCACTTAAAAGATCGTGAGACTTCCATATGTATAATGTTAGGGTCCATGAATCCTGAGCTTCAGAAACAACATGAGAACATGCCCTTGGAGAACATGGTTCTCCATCTTAAAGAGCTCTTTTCAGAGCGGGAAAGGATGGAGAGGTATGAGACAGCCAAACTCCTTTTTAGAACCAAGATGCAAGCTGCCACCTCTGCCTCTCAGAATGTACTGAAACGCTTGGTATACCTTGAGAAGGTAAATCGATTGGGATTCGAGATGAATCATGACTTGAGCATTGACCTAGTGTTGATTTCCTTGGCAGATAGTTACTCAGGCTTCGTGACTAACTATTACATGAACAAGATTAATTCTCCTATCCATGAATTAATCAACATACTAAAAATAGTATAACCTGAGATCAAGAAAGATTAGAAACCTCTACTGTTGGTTGAGAAAGGCAAGGCTTCTAAGAAAGAGAAGTAGGCATTAGGTGCCAAGAAAAGAATCAGTAAGAAAAAGAAAGAAAAGAAGACATCTGAGTATGTCTGCTTCCAATGTGGGAAACTAGGACATTAGAAGAGGGATTGCAAAGCCCCTGCTTCTAACCATTTGAAGAAGAAGCTTGCAGAGGCATCTACTTTAGGAATGTTTGTTATTGAAAACTTTGCTACTTTTCCTCATGAATCCACTTGGGTATTAGATACAGGTTGTGGTTCTCTTATCTGTACTTCTATGTAGGGACTAAGGGTCAGTAGAAAACTTGCAAAAGGGGAGATAGAACTGCTAGTAGGAAATGGAGCCACAGTTGCTGCATTAGCCGTAGGAAGCTTTAATCTTATTTTGCCAAGTGGACTTGTTTTAGTTTTCAATAATTGTTACTACATTCCAAATGTTACTAAGAATATTGTATCTGTTGCGTGTTCAAATTTGAGATTTTATATTCGAATAATAATTGTCAGATTCGTTTGAATAATGTTCTTTATGGGTATGGAATGTTGAAAGGTGGCATTTATGTTCTTGATACTAAAACATAAGTTTTCAATATAAACAATGTGAAGAAAGTTAAATTAGATAATGAGAATTCCTTCTACTTATTGCATTGTTGTTTATGCCACATAAACAAAGATCGCTTAACCAAGTTGTATAGGTGCGGAGACTTAGGCCTAATAGACATGGAGTCTTATAGAGATTATGAACCTTGTTTAAGAGGAAAAATGACAAAGTTACCCTTTCAAGGAAAGGGTGAACGGGACACAAGTACATTGGAACTTATACATACTGATATGTGTGGTCCAATGAGTGTTCAGACACTAGAAGGATACTCCTACTTCATAACCTTTATTGATAATTATTCACAATATGGTTATTTGTACTTAATGAAGCACAAGTCTGAGAGTTTTGAAAAGTTCAAACTATTCAGAGCTGAAGTAGAGAAACAACTTGAGAAAAGTATTAAAACACTTCGATCAGATCAAGGTGGAGAATACTTAAGTAAGGGATTTCAGGATTATCTGAAAGAAATTAGGATAGTTCCCCAGTGGACCCCTCCTTATACACCCCAACACAATGGAGTGTCAGAAAGGAGGAATTGAACTTTATCAGATATGATCCAGTCCTTGATGAGCCATGCAGATCCCAGTAAATTCTTTTGGGGATATGCACTAGAGAGCGCAATTTATGTTTTAAATAGAGAGCCCTCTAAATCAGTTGATTTTACACCTTATGAAAGATGGTGTAATAAAAAGCCATCTCTAAGTGACTTGAGAGTATGGGGCTATCCTACTATGGTTAAGACGATTGCGTTAGATAAACTAAATGCCAAATCTGACAAATGTCTATTCATTAGATATCCAAAGGAAACTATCGGATATCTATTTTACCAACCCAAAGCACAAAAGGTATTTGTGTCTCGGAATGCTCGCTTTTTGGAAAAGGAACAGTTACTTGGAAAAGTTAGTGGGATCAATATTGAACTGGAAGTTTAAGAGGAGGAAACAGATAATAAACTGATTGAACTCATTCTAGATACACAAGAAAGTGTGATCCAAGAACACCTTGTCGAAACACAATCATTGCGAAGATCAGGTCATGTTCGTAAAGGTCTCGATAGATATGGTTTTATCATCACTAATGATAAGGAACTATATCTCATAGAGGATGATAAACCAAGGACATATGATGATGTAATGAAAAGCTCAGATTCTGATAAATGGCTAAACGCCATGAAATCAGAGATGGATTCCATATATGAGAATCAAGTTTGGAATTTAGTTGATGCACCACAAGAGGTTAGACTAATTAGGTGTAAGTGGGTCTTCAAGAAGAAGACTGACATGGATGGTAATGTAATTACCTATAAAGCAAGGTTGGTTGTGGAAGGTTATAGTCAACGTGAAGGTATTACTATGATGAAACTTTCTCACCGACATGCTTAAATCCATAACGATACTCCTCGCCATTGCTACTCATTGAGATCTGGCAGATGGATGTTAAAACAACATTCTTGAATGGGGATTTAGACCGGGATGTGTATATGACACAACCTAAGGGTTTTACATCTTATAATGGCTCAAAGGTATGCAAGCTATAAAGATCCACTTATAGACTTAAGCAGGCTTCCAAGAGTTGGAATATAAGGTTTGGTTAGACAATCCGTGAGCTAGATTTCTGTCTAAATGTTAATGAGCCTTGTGTTTACAAGAAGGTTAGTGGGAGTGCAGTCATTTTCTTAGTATTATATGTCGATGACATTCTGCTAGTAGGAAACAATATTTCTCTTCTTCAAAATGTTAAAGTAGAGTTATGAAGAAAGTTCTCAATGAAAGACCTTGGTGAAGCAGCATTTATACTAGGCATAAAGATCTGTAGGGATAGATCAAAGAAGCTGTTAGGTATTTCTCAAAGTACATATATAGATAAGGTATTGAATAGGTTCAACCTAGAGCATTCTAAGAAAGGTTATCTCCCAATGACAAAGGCGATTAATCTATCAAAGGCTGAGTGTCCGAAGATAGCTCAAGAGAGAATGCGCATGAAGGATATTCCTTATGCATCTATGATAGGATCCATCATGTATGCTATGATATGTACTAGGCCAGATGTCTCTCAAGCTTTGAGCTTTACAAGCAAATATCAGTCAGATCCAGGTGAAAAGCATTAGATGGCCGTCAAGGCAATTCTTAAGTACTTGAGAAGGACTAAGGATGAGTTCTTGATTTATTGAGAAGGTGACCTCACAATCAGCGGTTACATGAACGTGAGTTTTCAATCTAGTAAGGATGACTTTAAGTCTTAGTTAGGTTTTGTGTATGTATTAAATAGAGGGGTAGTATGCTGGAAGAGTTCTAAGCAAGAAACTACAGCTGATTCAACCTTGAAATGTAAATACATTGTTGCATGCGGAGCATCAAAAGAAGTTGTCTAGTGAAAGGGATTTATTGGTGATCTTGATATGGTGCCTGAGGCTGGTGGTTCAATTACTTTGTATTGTGATAACAATGGTGCCATAGCTCAGGCAAAGGAACCATGATCTCATCAGAAAAAAGATATGTATCTGGAAAGTATCATATAATCAGGGAGATTGTTGATGCTAAGAAAATAACACTAGAATATGTGCCCATTGATCAAAACCTCGCAGATGGTCTAAAGAAGCCATTGACTCAAGTCAAGTATGACCATCATGTTAAAGCATATGGATTAAGACATATGACTAATTGGCGTTACTCCAAGTGAGAGTTTGTTGGATAAGATGTATGCCCTTAAGGTAATTAGGGCGATATATCTTAATTATGTAATAGTACGAAAATTTTGTTTAATTAATAAAGGCATTTAATCTTTTGTTTATATCAATGTGTTTATAAATATATTATGACTGGTTAAATATATTCGTTGATGTATGTTTACAAAAGTCCTTGACATATCATAGCATGAAGTTAGAGAAATTATAGTTGGACTATATTTGGCGGAACCTACTTCATGTGTAATTATGATTATGTCTAAACTATCCCTAGTCATAGTTTCATCAACAAAGGATATTAATGAAGCGAAAACACTAGTATGTGGTCAACTTTCTTGAAAAGGGTCCAAGCAGTTAATCTCCTAAGGACTGAAGGTGGTGCCTTAAGTTTGACACATGGATATATCTGGGTGATATATTGGAGACCGCAATAAGATGAACACTTGGTATATATATCAATGTGTTAGTGTTTATCTTCATGTAATTAGCTTTTCGAATATCCTCATACTTGAGATACTAGTTACCTTGTGTGGTACTCTTGCAATACTTTGGGTAATTACTATGCACTCATTAATTTAAGGTGTTACGGGTGATTACGGGTATAATGATGACAACACATTGGTAAGCTGAGTAGTCGGAAAGAATCCATCACTCCGGATATATTAAGGAGTTGTACCTAGCCGCTTATTGAAGTGATGATTGCTATAAACCTCTAATCAAAGTATGTGTTTGATAGAAATGGTTTCTAGTCAAACACACTATGGTAAAAGGCAATATACTTCGATAATAAGTAAATTACTCGGATATCTTGGAACAACCTTGCTATTAGTGGGTTAACACTTTAACCGAACCCTATATACCAGATGGCACTAATATTAAAGAATGGAAGGAGTTCATCACATTAGACAACTATTGTGTGGGCGGGCTTTGCCCGTGGGTCATGGTGACCCGTGTGGATGACCCGTGTGGGATGTGCATATGCACATCCTACATCGAAAGTAGGGCAGCAATTTTTTCCCCCAAGCCTATATATAGGCTCTGATGTTCCCCCTTGCAAAGTCCATCAAGCTCAAGCATAAATCCTAAGTTGATATTTGCAAAGATTAATCTCTCTCGTAATCGAGCAAGTTCTTTTTGAGGAGCCTGAATTTATTCGGGAATCTCTAGTCTATATTTTTCGGTGGGGCATGTGGAGTGGTCTAGCAACTACTTGAGGCTCCTAAGTTCTTCCTCTGAGGAGGTTTTAGTTGGTTGGGTTCGTGTGGATACTCATAGAGGCTATCCTACGCTTGGAGGCTTGTGCAAGGAGGTTCTGCTAAAGCACACTTCAACTGGTATGTTTTCTTTCTCTCTCTTTTAATTATTAGGTCTTTTTCTTTAAGCATTTTTTGCTTAATAATTATGCTTAGGTTGTTTTACATGCTTAGTTTATTTTATATTTAGGTTATAGCTTATAGTTATAACATGCGTAGGTTATACCTTAGAGTTATAACATGCTTAGGTTATAGCTTAGAGTTATAACATGCTTAGAATGAAATATATGTGCTAGCCGTTTTGCATGCTAACATAAGTAGAGAATTATTTAGTTAAGGCTTCATTTAATTTACATGCATCTATTAGGAGTTCCTGGGGACAGTGACAAAATTTTGAATTTCCATGGTGCCTATTATGCGTGTTTAATTTGACTGTGAATTCCCAATAGTGGTATCAGAGCGTGCCTATTTAGTGCATAATTAAGTTAGAAGCGAACTGAATATTATTTTCTATTTGAAATGTTTTGTTTATTTAATTGTTTGGAACAATACATATGAACTTGTGCCTTTCATTTCAAGGATAGAAAATGGTTATTAATAATTTTCAATAAGCCTGCTCAACTTACTCAAATTATACAAGTTTCAATAATTTATTTAAATTACATGGGTTATAGATGCTTTTAATTTAAATGACTTGAAAGGATGAAATTTATTAGTTCAAGAGAATCCATTAGTCTTCGTGTTTATGCTCATATTTGTTCTGGCTAAGGATTGGACTTGGTGTCTACTCACTTCAAGCTCACCTCTCCTACCTAGGAACCTATATTGATGCAGCTTGAATTGACCAACCAGGGTTTAAATATGGACTAATTTATTTCTAGTATATAAGATGGTGCTTATATATGATTCTATAATTAAGTAAAAATTAAATTTATTGAATAAAAGCTTAAAGGAAATGCAATATAAATATAACAAATAAAAGTGTTAATTATTTTGTAGATAATCTAGGTCGATGGAATAATTATGATAAAGAGCTTGAACCCACCTAAGGTTGGCCCTTATAAATTAATTCTAAAATTTCTTCAATTAATACAACTTATTATAAATATGTCCATCTGATAAAATCTTAGATTGGGTGAGACGTTTAACACCAATAAAATCCCAAAGTAAATATATTAAGGCAAGTTATAGTCTTCCTTACTCAAATTTATAATATGGTCTCTTTGGCACATTGATTGGTTGTAAAGTTTAGGATAAGGTCTGCCTTAACGGATCTGGGGGAGTCCACCATAAAATTGGGGGCTAGGCTCAGGTCTGAGACATGTTCAAGGAGATGCTAAAATAAGAGCACACGTCCCTAGGGATTAGGGAACTTGAATGTGTTAGCAATTGCATACGATGCAAATGGAATTAGATTCAAACTATAACTTATATGGTGACTTCACTCATAAAATTAGGAGTTATAATAGACTAGTTATAGATGCTACCTACTAGGAAATTTAGCTAGGCTAAAATTCCCGAATTCAATAGAATGGGTTATTGTAAATTTTGAAGAAAATAGTAGGACAAATGTATTTAATTAAAAGACCTTATATTAAATACATGTACTTAAACTAATATCTAAACTCTTCTTTTCTTATATCTTAGGTTGAAAATGACTTCCAGCGTTAATCTCCGTATATTACTTGACACCAAACTGAATGGCTTGAACTTTATTGATTGGTTCCGAGCTGTGAGAATTATTCTCACATCCGAAGAATTGCCTATGCTCTATGTGAAATTTTCCCTATTGAACCTAATGTTGAGGATCATGTGGAACATGTGGCCTAGTTGAAGCATAGGAAAGATCGTGAGACTGCCATGTGTATCATCTAGAAACGACACCGGATTTGAAGAAACCTCATCCTTAGATGGCATCCTGAACAAGCCAATAGTTAATCCTAAGCTAACCAGAGCTGAAAAGTTGAGAGTAGCTATAAAGATGATTGAGGAAGCTCTAGTTGAGGGGTTTATAGAAGGGGAAATCAAGAGGAATCTTCAGAGCACATGTGAACAGCTGAAGTCCGTTGAGAATCTTGTTAAAGACAACTCCTTAACTCTGGATATCAAGGAAGAACTGGGGGAAATCAGGGGCTCCCTTCAGAATATCACTACCAAAGTTGAAGCCTTCCATACAGTTGATCTCGTGGTAGAAACTTCCTTGTCAAAGATCACTCCGGTGCTGGATCAAATAAATGCAAATATTGCTGACGCAAATTACTCTACAACTCAAGCACTTAACAGAGCTGACAATAACTGTTTAACCATCTTGGGTCAGATCACTTCCTAATCCATTTATCTTAAAATTGAACTCAAGGATTATATTGATAGCAAGTTCGAAAACTTGGAAAAATTAATCCCCAGAGCTATAGTTGAATCTGGAAAGAGCTTCACATCCGGACTAACCTATCTAAATGAGGAACAATAAGCTATGCAGGAGATTCTCTGTAACTTTCTAAATGAAGGACTCCCCAAGCTCCTAGAGAAGTAAATTGAAGAGATAAGTAATGATTTTGGGAGTCATCTCTCTAGAACTGACAAGTTAATTACAAACCTTAAGCAGACATTCAATAAAGAACTCACGATGCTCAACTATAGTGTTGATAATATTTGGAGAGACATCATCTAGGAGATTGAGAAACTCCAAACTGGTATGGCCAATCTTTTCCATTAACACTTCTTTCGCTTCCAGAATAGTTTAGGAAAGCCTTCTCCTTTCGGTCTTCCAGAACCTCGTCCAATACATTGGAGACACCGGATTCATTGGATATAAGTGCGGCATAACTCTTCTCAAGGAGCTCTTCCCATTTTTCAAAAAAGAAGAAAAACAACATACTCTTAAAATGATTCTAGATATGGTCAAAGTCCTACAAGTACCTCTGGAAGCAACTAAAACCACTCCATCTCCTTTCGGCTACTGTTGAAACCATCACTGAAAAGCGCATGGAAGGAATGTTGATTACTCAGTCTATTTAGAAGCTTGGAGAAGAGTTTAGACCAAAGAACTTACATGGTAATTGACCCCCAATCTGATGCAAGCAACAAGGGGGAGAAGTGCACAAGCAAAGAAAATGAAGGTGAGGCTATGGAAGAGTAAAAGTTTACATTTACAGAATAGCTATTTTCCATTGTAAAATACTGTAATAGCTAGTTCTATAATTTTTTACTTATATAATTATGTACTTATAATTTGAAACTTTATGAGGTTAACTATTATTAATAATAGAAGTATATATAGTGAAAACATTATACTTAAAAATGGCTTCTAAGTACAATCTATAATTGTACTTCAAAAACTTAGAAGCTAGAATGCAAAAATGTTATAGGAGTTAGGATGCTGACAATATAGGGGAGTAAATCTATAAATGACTAAGTATAAAGAATCATGCTTAGCTCATAAAACACTTTTTGCTTATGCTTAGATGTGCTTAGGTTTTTATTTCGATCAAATGGGGGAGATTGTTGGGAAACAATGATCCGGAAGAACCAGTTAAAGAACCATCAAGATCAAGTTTGAAGAAAACAAATACAAAGAGAGCAAAAACATGTTATCTCCTAAATCTAAAATGGAAGCACAAGGTCCAAGACAAGCCATCAGGATATACATTGAAGACTATAAATACCTAAGCACACAATGGAAGCATCCGATTAAAGTTTAGAAGGGAAGCAAACTTAAAACCTCTCAAAAGCGGCATTCGGAAGAAGAACTGATTAAAGAAGCATCCAGATATGTTTGGTCTGAAGATATCTGGAAGACTCAAATATCAAGAAAAAAGGAAAAGTTCAAATTTACCTTTGCCCTCTCTTTTTTGTCTGAAGTCAAAGATCCTTTTTGCCTTAAAGAAGACAGCTAGCACACACTCAAGAAAAGGATAAAAGGACTGCATAGGAAAGAGAAAAGGTTATAACCTTTTTCAAATAGACCAATAAGAATGTCATGTAGAGCTCACACTAAAGTGAATGGCATAAAAGTTGGTGAATCCCTAAAATCCAAACAAAACGATCACTGAAAACTTTTTGCCTCAATCCCAAGAATTCAAACGGGTCAAAATCTATGCCTAACGAATTAATCAATGGCTCTGGATGCACCACATCATGCCTGATCAATGTTGAAGATTCAATTCAACCTCAACGGTACACAACAGCTACATTAATGATCAAATTCTATAAAAAAGAAGCTTCCCAAGTTGAGAATGTGCTGGTTGATTTTATAGAAGCTATTACAAAGAAAACTCAAGCTATTTCAATCAGAAAATATAATCCCTCCAAGAACCAAACCATTTAAAATTAGTTTGTAAGAACTCTTAAGTAAAAACTATAAAACTGAAGAGTTTAAAATCCCTTTGAAGATAAAAATCAGTTATAAAGATCTCATACTTGGGTGAGTATTGAGATTGGGAACTGTCTTAGGGTTAGGGCTTTAAGTGGAATCTCCCTATAGGACTCAACTTAGGTTTGGGTAGAATCTAAGTGGTATATCCTGTAAAAGTTAAAGGACTCAGCTTTGAGTTGGTGCTTCTAGTGGTATATCCTACATCCAGAAAGGGTTACCATCTATAGACAAGCTCAAGAGGACACAGCTAGGACTTAGTGCTTCTAGTGGTATATCCTACATCTGGAGGATAATAAATTTCCAGAGAGAAATTGTAAGGCTTAATTCCTGTCACTTGGAAAGAAATCCACTAGTGGAAAAAGCTCGGAGCAAGGACACTCTGGGGACTAGAGTAGGCAGGGCCAAACCAGGATAAAAAATTGTGTTTGATTCTCTAACTCTTTACTTATTGCACATCATTTCATATTTTTCATTATCCGAATGCATTATATTTAGAACATATCAAACACGTTACATAAGACTTTTTAAAGACTGTTAATTCCGCAAAAAGGGTCATTCACCCCCCCTCTGACCTTATACAGACCCTCATAGGGACCAATACTTTCCTTTAATGCTGAGAGAGTCTTGCTCTTCCCTTTGTGAAAGATGGGGTTTTGAGTGATGTTCTTACCTTTATGAAAGAAGGAGATCATGTTATTATGATAAATGTTCAGGAATGTTGCACTAGGTAGAGTGTCTCTATTCTTTTTAACAAACGGAGAAAGCCATTTTGGAGGGACATTTTAGTTGAAATGAGGGGGGTTAAAGGAACATATATTGATAAAAAAAAATGCCCATTAAGTTGGATATTCCTTTCGATGGTTTTTGAAAAGCATTGGGTCTTTTTCCCTTTTGAAGGTTGTGGAAGAGCATTGGATTGGGTTCTTAAGCTTGCATCAATTTTAGATTGGTGTGGGTCCCAATCTTCTTTTTCAATGGTGCTTTGGATGCATGGTTTGCTTTCCTTGTCTCTTTTTCATGTTCTTGGTCTTCTTTCTTGATGATATGTATCCTTTTTTCCTCCCTCATGAAGAAAGATGATCGAAGACCTTCAATTATCATGTACACTAAGCACTGCCTATTTATCTTTCTCCGGTGATAAGTATTAACCATTGGATTTTTATGCCACTACGATATACTCAAAGCCACCTTCATTTGTAAATATGGTGATATTCTTAACAATGTTGTTGTTATGAGTTCATTATGCCTTTAAAATGGAATACTCAAACAAAATATGGATGAAAAATGCATCAATTTATCCATGATATGCCTTATAATTGACATTGTTTGCATAAAAAATGTTTACAATATTAAAAATTACATCATTTAAATCATCCTCCATAGGCAGAGGGCCTTTTTGGTCAGCCTCAATAATACTGGTAGCTAAACTGGTAGTCTCGGCATGTAGGTTCTCATGAGCTTCTTCGGCCACTACCCTTACTGTGCTCTTGATGGCCTTGCTTTTAGGATTGCCCTTCTCATTTCCCTTCCAGTTCTTCCTCATAAGTAGAGCTAAGGCTTTGGTGATAGCTTTTACTACTTCACTCATCTCATTTCCTTTAGCATTCCTACATACTTCCATAGAAATTGAGGTCTCGATCATGCAACCGTTCTTGAAGTCATATACATCATTCAAGATCTCAAAACTAGGGACCTTCTTTCCCCCTATCTTGATAGGTTCATCCTCCCCTGTGAACACCTTTTTCTTGACATTATCCCCTATCCGCAGCATGAATGGGGTTTGGAATTCCTAGCATTCTAAAGGTTTCCCAAACCAAGTCTGAATGGCTATGGCACAAGTATAATGGGCTCCAACATACCCTGAAGATCTTTCCCAAACTCCTTTCCTTTTACATAACCCTACTTCATCATATTCTTTTCAATTTTAAGTGATACATACCCCCTAACTATCCATTTTGACACTTGGTGGGCTACGGCCACTCTCAACTCTCTCTCCTCAACTTCTATAGCTACTACAACGGATGGTTCATTTGCCTCAATGGTCATGAGCTTCCTATTGTGGATGAGCTTGACATTTTAATGGACAGTGGAAGGGATGACGCCTAATTCATGAAGCCAATGACGGCCTAACAATAAGGAGTAAGTGATGGGAATATTGAGATTAGTAAACAAAACCTTGGATTTCACATCCCCAATCGTAACCTCGGCCTTAAAGACTCCTATCACACTTCTCTTCATGTAGTCATACTCCCTTATAACAGTATTGGATTTCTCCATCATAAATTCATCGAGCCCCAAGTGAGGAAGGATCTTGGAATGACAGAGATTAAGAGTGGACCCATCGTCAACTATAACACATGGAAGGGAATGATTAAAGATTTGCACCTTAATGAAAAGTGCCTTATTATGCTTATTTCCCTCAGTTAGGAGATCAGAAGGGTAGAACATAATGGATTCAACATGATCTAGAGAGGATCGCCTAATGACAAAAACCACCTTGACCAAGGAAGTAGATGGCGTCACTTCTATGATTGTTAATTTCTCTGTTAAAGCCCTTCAGTGATCCTTAGAGTCGATGAGAAGTTGCCAGATATTATACTTGGCCTGGGTAGCTTGGAACTGCTAGATAAGGGGGTGACTTTCAAATCTACCGTTCTACTACTAGGTGGAGTTTGAGTCTCAATAATAGGTGTAAAAGTCGGACCCTGATTGATACTTGGGATGACCCAGATGTCAACATCTCTACCTCATCTTCTCTTATGGAGAGGGGCTGGAGCCACCCTCCCAATCCATTCTTCACATAACTCCTCCCCTTGGAGGTCTCTACTAACAAGGCTGGTCTTTCAATATCATCCTCTTCCAACTCGTAAGCATCAATCTCAGTTGGCTCAGGCTGAACCAACATGGTTTCCTCATCATGTGATCCCTCTAATTCATATGCATCAATATCGATAGGGATAGGCTCATCGAATAGAGCCACTACTAAATGAACCACAAGATTTGCTTGCATGGTTAGATTGAAGACATGATTGGAGGGTAGCCCTAACTCAATAGCTCTAACTTATTTCTCAAAATTTGGCAAAGGGTTATTCATGGTACTTAGTTTAAGCTCGGGTTCATGAATACTCTTTCCCTTAATCAGGCCCAAATAGCCTTAAGTAAGTCCCTGCAAGTACTGGTGCGGTGACCCTTGCTAACATGATAGGCACAAAATTGATCCCTCTCCTCGAGCTTGGGTAGATTATAAGGCTTGACACTTTGGAGAAGGCCAAGTGCCCTTAACTTACTAAAGATGGCAGGTAGAGGAGCCTTCTAAGGGGAAATACCATCCTTAATGGTACGGACTACAACAGCTTCTTCTCGTATTGTTGCGGTTTTGGGATCTGAACTAGACCTCAACTTAGAGGCCTAGGCTCAAGCTAATGGATCATTCTTTCTGAACCAGGGTTTGTTCGTCCATATGAGGGTCTATATAATGTTAGAGGGGGTGAATGACACTTTTTGTGGAATTAACACACTTTAAAAAGTCTGGTGTAGCATGTTTAATATGTTCTTGATGTAATGGATCTGGATAATGCAAAATATGAATAATGTGAAATAAATTAAGAGTTAGAAAATCAAACATAGTATTTTATCCTAGTTCAGCCTCGCCTACTCCATTCCCTAGAGTGTCCTTACTCTGATCTTTTTCCACTAGTGGATTCCTTTCCAACTGGCTAGAATCAAGCCTTACAATTTGTCTCCGGAGAATTATTCTCGTCTGGATGTAGGATATACCACTAGAAGCACCAACTCCTAGCTGAGTCCTCTTAAGTTTGTCTCCGGATGGTAACCCCTTCCGGATGTACGATATACCACTAGAAGCATTAACTCCTAGCTGAGTCCTTTCACTTTAGCAAGATATACCACTTAGATTCTACCCAAACCTGAACTGAGTCCTACAGGGAGATTCCACTTAAAGCAGCAACTCTAAGCTAGTTCCTAATCTACATACTCACCCAAGTATGAGATCTTTAAAACTGAATTTTCTTTTGAATGGGTTTTGAACTCTGCAAGTTTAGAGTTGCCACTTGAGAGTTCTTTACAAAATGATTTTGAATGGATTGGTTCTTCGAGGGATTTTTTTCACTGATTGCTATTGCTTGAATTCTCTTTTTAATAACTTCCATAAAATCAACCCGCACCTTCCCAACTTGTGAAGCTTACCTTTTATAGGATTTGATCATTAATGTAGCTATTGTGTACTATTGAGGTTGAATTGAATATTCTCCATTGATCAGGTATTATGTAGCGCATCCGATGCCATTGATTAATCTGTTACGCATAGATTTTGACCCATTTGAATTCTTAGGATTGAGGCAAAAAGTTGTCAATGATCGTTTTGTTTGGATTTTAGCGACTCATTAACTTTTATACCGTTTGCTTTGGTGTAAGCTCGACGCGTCATTCTTATTGGTCTATGTGAATAAGGTTGTTACCTTTTTCTCTTTCCTATGTCAGTCCTTTTGTCCTTTTCTGGAGTGTGTCCTAGTTGTCATCTTCAAGGCAAAAAGGATCTTTGACTTCATACCAAAAGGTAAATTTGAACTTTTCCCTTTGTCTTGATATTTGAGTCTTCTGAATGTCTTCAGACCAAATACATTTGGATGCTTCTTCAATCAGTTCTTCTTTCGGATGCTGCTTTTGAGAGGTTTAAAGTTTGTTTCCTTTCCAAACTTTAACCGGATGCTTCTATTGTGTGCTTAGGTATTTATTGTCTTCAATGTATGTCCTCATGACTTGTCTTGGACCTTATGCTTCCATTTTGGATTTAGGAGATAACATGTTTCGTTGGAAACTGATAGTTAATTTGAACATGCATAACAGGCATGGCAAAAATTCAAAAATTTTTCCCTATCCCCAAGAACTCGTATTAGATGCATATAAATTAAATAAAGCCTTAACTAAATAATTCTCTACCTAGGTCTAAGGGGCATCCCTCCACTTCCCAATAGCGGAATCAGATCTAGGGGCATCCCCTCACTCCCTAGTAGCGAAATCAAATCTAAAGGCATCTCCCCACCAGTCCAAATGTATCCCCCACTCCCCAGTGACAGAATCATCAGGCCTTAGGGGCATCCCCCTACTTCCTAGTAGTGGATTCGGTAGCCCCTAGGGACCCTCACTCTAGGAGCATTCCCCAATGGGAAAATAAGCATAACATCGATCAGGCCAAATGTGACATTTTCTGTTATGCAAAATTCCCTGGTAGGAGAGCCATCCGCCTTAAGAAAAGGATACATTATCAGCAGTCAGGAGAGTTAATCCCCCTTAAGAAAGGGATACACCAGTCAGGAAAGTTATCTGCCTTAAGAAAGAGATACATTATCAATAGTCAGGAAAGTCAATCCGCCTCGAGAAAGGGATTCACATCTTCTCGAAGCAGAGTCATAAGGGACATGCACGGTACTAGAAGGAAAGTCATCCGCCTCAAGAAAGGGATACACCAGTCAAGAGAGTCATCCACCTTAGGAAAGGGATACGCCAATAGCAAAGGGAAAGTCATCCACCTCAGGAAAGGGATACATAGTAGCAAAAGGAAAGTCATCCGCCTCGAGAAAAGGATACGCATTGGCAAAGGAAAGTCATCCGCCTCAAGAAAGGGATACGCATCAACAAAGGAAAGTCATTCACCTCAAGAAAGGGATATGCATCAGCAAAGGAAAGTCATCCGCCTCAAGAATGAGATACGCATTGGCAAAGGAAAGTCATCCACCTCAAGAAAGGGATATGCATTGGCAAGGAAAGTCATCCGCATCAGGAAAGGGATATGAATTGGCAAGGAAAGTCATCCACCTTAAGAAAGGGATACGCATTTCAGGAATGTCAATCTGCCTTAAGAAAGGAATAATCGGTCAGGAAAGTCATCCGCCTTAAGAAAAAGGATACGCGTACCTTCCCTAGTAGAGTTATGAGGGGTATGCATTAGCAAAGGAAAGAAGTTTGCCTTAAGAAAGGAACTAACTCATATCATCACCTCAGGTATGATTTCTAAACCCTTGCTCGCATCATGAGATCATACAAATTCGTATTTGTAGTGATCCCATGAGGGGCAGTCTATGAGCACTGACTATGATGAGAGCTATATGATGCAATGTCTTTCAGGTGTTGTCCATCAGAGGTGTTCCAACAACTGCAGAGTTGAGTTTGGCTAAAGTTTGGAGACCTATTCTACCTTTAGGGATCTATATAGGCACAACCTAGTGGTGCAGATCCACCAGGGGACCCGTATGGGTCATCCCTTCTATATGCATGGGGGGAACCCGTACGGGTCATCCCTTGGATTTCACCTCCCCAATCATAACCTCGACCTTAAAGACTCTTATCACACTTCTCTTCATGTAGTTGTACTCCCTTATAACAGCATTGAATTTCTCCAACATAGATTCATCTAGCCCTAAGTGAGGAAGGATCTTGGAATGACAGAGATTAAGAGTGGAACCATCATCAACCATAACACATGGAAGGGAATGATCAAAGATTTGCACCTTAATGAAAAGTGTCATATTTTGCTTATTTCCCTCCGTTGGGAGATCAAGAGGGATGGATTCAACATGATCTGGAGAGGATTATTCAATGATAGAAAACACCTCGACCAAGGAAGTAGATGGCATCACTTCTATGATTGTTAATCTCTCTAATAAATGCCTTCAGTGATCCTTAGAGTCGATGAGAAGTTGCCAGATATTGTACTTGTCTTGGGTAGCTTGGAACTGCTAGATAAGAGGGGTGACTTTCAAATCTACCTTTCCACTACTAGGTGAAGTTTGAGTCTCAATAATACATGTAAAAGTCGGACCCTAATTAACACTCGGGATGACTGAGATGTCATCATCTTTAGCGCTTCTTCTCTTATTGAGAGGGGGTGGAGCCACCCTCCAATTGCGGGTAACATGCAACACTCCATTCTTCACATAAATCCTCCCCTTGGAGGTCTCTACTAATAAGGCCGGTCCTTCAATATCATCCTCCTCCAACTCATAAGCTTCAATCTCAATTGGCTCAGGTTGAACCAACATGATTTCCTCATCATGTGCTCCCTCTAATTCATATGCATCAATATTGATAGGGATAGGCTCATCGGGTGGAGCCACTACTGAATGAACCACAGGATTGGCTAGCAAGATCAAATTGAAGACATGATTGAAGGGTAGCCCTAACTCAATAACTCTGACTTATTTCTTAAAATTTGGCAAAGGGTTGCTCATGGTACTTAATTTGAGCTCGGGGTTCATGAATCTTATTTTCCCTAATCAGGCCATGTATAGCCTCGAGTAAGTCCCTGCAAGCACCGGTACGGTGACCCTTGCTAACATGATAGGCACAAAATTGATCCCTCTCGTCAAGCTTGGGTGGAACATAAGGCTTGACACTTTGGAGAAGGTCAAGTGCCCTCAACTTACTAAATATGGCAGGCAGAGGTGCCTTCCAAGGGGAAATACCATCCTCAATGGCACGGACTATAGCGACTTCTTCTCAAATTATTTCGGTTTTGGGATTTGAACTAGACCTTGGCTTAGAGGCCTGGGCTGGGGCTGATGGGTCATTCTTTTTGAACTAGGGTTTGCTGGTCCCTGTAAGGGCCCATATAATGTCAGAGGTGGGTGAATGACCTATTTTGTGGAATTAACAAACTTTAAAAAGTCTTGTGTAGCGTGTTTGATATGTTCTGGATGTAATGGATCCGGATGATGCAAAATATGAAATGATGTGAAATAAATAAAGAGTTAGAAAATAAAAACACAATATTTTATTCTAGTTCAGCCCCGCCTACTCTTGTCCCAGAGTGTCCTTCCTTCGATCTTTTTCCACTAGTGGATTCCTTTCCAACTAGCAAGAAATCAAGCCTTACAATTTGTCTCTAGAGATTCATTCTCGTCTGGATGTAGGATATACCACTAGAAGCACCAACTCCTAGCTGAGTCCTCTTAAGCTAGTCTCTGGATGGTAACCCCTTTCGGTTGTACGATATACCACTAGAAGCACTAACTCCTAGCTGAATCCTTTCACTCTAGGAAGATGTACCACTTAGATTCTACCCAAACCTAAGCTGAGTCCTATAGAGAGATTCCACTTAAAGCAGCAACTCTAAGCTAGTTCCCAATCTATATACTCACCCAAGTATGATATCTTTAAAACTGATTTTTCTTTTGAATGGGTTTTGAACTCTGCAAGTTTATAGTTGTCACTTGAGAGTTCTTTACAAACTAATTTTGAATGGATTTGTTCTTCGAGGGATTTTTTTCACTGATTGATATTGCTTGAATTCTCTTTTTAATAACTTCCATAAAATCAACCAGCACCTTCTCAACTTGTGAAGCTTACCTTTTATAGGCTTTGATCATTAATGCAGCCGTTGTACACCATTGAGGTTGAATTGAATCTTCTCTGTTGATCAGGTATTATGTGGCACATCCAAAGCCATTGATTAATCCATTAGGCATAGATTTTGACCCGTTTGAATTCTTAGGATTGAGGCAAAAAGTTGTTAATGATCGTTTTGTTTGGGTTTTAGTGACTCACTAACTTTTATGTCATTTGCTTTGTCTGGATCTATCAGTGCCATGAATGAAAAGTTTGTTGTTTCTTCTTCCATCATGGAAGATGAGCTGCCACTTTCTTAACTGTTGCTCTATATGGACACCATAGCTTTCTTCTTATATTTCTTTTCTCTTTTGAGCTTGGGGCATTTGGTTCTGAAGTGATCTTTTTCTCCGCATTCAAAGCAGCCACAATCTTTTTCCGAATCTTTCTTTTCTTTTGGAGCCTTTCTTGGCTTGTACCTTCTTGAAGTGCCTTCCTTTTATCTTTTTGATTCATAACTCTGAGATCTCCTTCTATCTTTCTTATTTAGAAATATATCATAATATTTGGCTAGCATAGCCATATCTTCTTTGCTGTAATTAGATTCCTTCAGTAGTTTATCTGATCGGGAGGACACTAATCCGACAGAATCTGCCTTAAGCGCAATGGCCTTCTTTCTTTCTTCAAGTTATTTCTCCTATTGGTTGTATCTCTTCTAGGATAAATCTTGAGCTAGGAGATTACAAATGAGTTCATCATAACTATAGAAGTTTGAGTCATGAGCTTCCTCAATGGCAGTGTTTTTGTTGTCCCATTCCTTGGTGAGACTATGGAGTATTTTCTTGACCATATCTACTTCTGAGATCTCCTTCCCAAGCCTCTTCAACTTGTTTACTAGATTGGTGTATCTAGTATTCATGTTGTTGATGGATTCTTTAGGCTCCCTCTTGAAGGATTCTAACTTTTGTTGTAGCAGATCAATTTTGGCTTCTTTGACCCTATATGTTCCTTCATAGGTTACTTCCAGCATTTGCCATGTTTCTTGTGCAGTCACACATCCAGATATCCTATTGAATTCAGCTACAATAAGAGTACAATGAAGCATATTAATAGCATGTGGTTTTTCACTGAATTTCTTATAATCATTCTCATCCCATACACTTGAGGGCTTTTGGGTAGCTATACCCTCTACTTCGCGAGTAGGCTCATATGGGCCATCTTTAATGGTCATCCATGCTATCATGCTTTATCCTTAAATGAAGTTCTTCATCCGGTTCTTCTAGAATGTATAGTGTTCACCACTGAATAGTGGAGGACGGGTAATAGACATACCCTCACGAAGGAGTTGTGAGTTTTGGAAACTCATTTTGATTCTTCGATCAAAATTTGGACCTTTGTCTCGAGATTGTTACTTGTTGGTCCCTGTGAGGGTCTAAATAAGGTTAGAGGGGGGGTGAATGACCATTTTCACGAAAATAAGCAGACTTTGAAAAGGCTTGTGTAGCGTATTTGATTATGTTCCCGATGTCTTGGATCCGGATGATGCAAATATAAGATGTTATGCAATAATATATAGAGATAGAGAATCAAACATAATAATTTTATCCTGGTTCGGCCCCGCCTACTCTAGTCCCCAAAGTTTGCTTCCTTCGAGCTTTTTCCACCAGTGGATTCCTTTCTAATTAGCTGTAATCAAGCCTTACAATTTATATTCGGATGGTAACCCCTTCCGGCGGTAGGATATACCACTCGAAGCACCAACTCCTAGCTGAGTGCTCTCGTCTTTAGCAGGATATACCACTTAGATTTTTGCCCAAACCTAAGCTAATTCATATAGGGAGTTCCACATAAAGCACCAACTCTAAGCTAGATCCCAATCTCACTACTCACTCAAGTATAAGATCTTACACTTTGTTTTTTCTCAAAGGTTTTGGTTTTAGATCTCCTCAAGTTTACAAAACACTTGGTAATCCTTACAAACTGATTTGGAATTGTTTGATACTTGGACGGATTGTATCATTGATTGTATTAGTAGATTCTCTCATGTATGCTTTCTTAAAATAACCAGCACCCTCTCAACTTATGAAGCTTTCCTTTTATAGGCTTCTGTCACAAATGTAGCCATTGTGAGTACTTGAATCTTGGATTAAATCTTCACCGTTGATCAGGTAATATGTGGCACTTTCGGATCCGTTGATCAATCCGTTTGACTAAATAAATGTCCCGTTGAATCCTTGTAATTGAGGTCTAAAAGATCTTAGTGATCATTTTCTTATATTTTTTATGACCACCAACTTTTATGCCAAATATTTGGAGTGTGTGCTTCAAGCGCCTTTCCCATTGGTCTGGGTAGAAGAGGTTGTTACCTTTCTCTCTTTCCTGTGTCAGTCCTTTTGTCCTTTTCCTTAAAAGTGTGCAAGCTGTCATTTTTGTCTTGCTCAAGGGAAAGGGATCTTTGACTTTCAGACCAAAAGGTGGGGGGAAAAGTTCCATCTCGATAATTATTTCTTCCAGATGAATTTATCTTGTTGAATCTGGATGTTATGTCAACCAGTTCTTCTTCTGGATGCTTTTCTTGAGCAGTTTAAAGTTTTTTTCCTTTCTAAACTTTAACTGGATGCTTTCATTATGTGCTTAGGTATTTGTTGTCTTTAATATATGTCCTGATGACTTGTTTTGGACTAGATGTTTCCACTTTGGATTAAAGAGATTACATGATTTGTTCCTTAAGACTTTGATTCTATGGTTTTTGTTTTCTTCAAACTTGATCAGGATTGATCTTGAATTGATTCTTCTGGATCACTATTTTTCAACAATCTTCGCTATTTGATGGAAACAAAAACTAAGAACATGGAAAAAAAGAGGGTTTATGAGCTAAGTATGATTCTTGATACTTAGTAATTTACAAGTTTTACTCCCCCATAATCTAAGCATCATAACTCCCCCAATATTTTTATTTCTGGCTTCTAAGTTTTTGAAGTACAATTATAGATTGTACTTAGAAGCAATTTTGAGTAATAATTTTTCACTATATATACTTCTGTTGTTAACAATAGTTAACCTCATGAAGTTCCAGATTTACAATTATAGAAATATATAAGTGAAAATAGAACAAGCTATTAGAGATTTTTATATTGAAAAAATAGCTATTCTAAAGGATGATCTTTTCATTTACTTCCTTGTCCGGATGACTCTCCCTCTTTTCCTTCGCCTTTGCTTTTCTACCCCATTTGGTTTTCATCATCTTGGGGGTCTATTACGATAGTTCTTTTTCCATGCCTCTGAATATACTGAATAATCCACATTGCCTAGCAGGCGCTTTTCCAGAATGGTCTCAACTGTGGTTGGAAGGAGATGGAGTGGTTTGACTCATTCTCTTAGATGCTTATATGATTCGACCATGTCCAGAATTATATGTAGAGCATGCTTCCGATCTGTTTCCATAAAGAATGGGAAGAGAGCTTTGAGGAGAGTTAAGCTGCATTTATAGCCAAAGAAACATGTGTCCCCAATTGACTGGACAAGGTCTTGGTAGATTGGGAGGAGAAGGCTATCAGGATTAGAAGATGAAGATATGGAGGGAGAGATGGATAGATTAGCCATACCTGACTTTATGAGCTCAATTTCTTTAGTGATGTCTCTCCGGATGTTATGAACACTTGTGTTAAGAGTTGTCAAATCTTTGTGAAATGCTTCTCTTAAATTGTTAATAATCTGCTCTATTCCAGAGAGATGATTCCCAACATCATCACTGAATTCATCCATTTGCTTCTTCAACAACTTTGGGAGGCCTTCATCAAGAAAATTAGTGGGCATTTCTTATGCAGCTTGATGTTCCTCATTAAGTTCTATAAACCTAGATGTAATGCCCTTTCCCCCTTCTATTATTATGCCTAGAATGAATTTTTCCAAGTTTTCAAACTTGCTATCCAGATATTCTTTAAGCTCAGTGGTAATATATATGGCAGAGGAGGTATTTTTTCCATCAATGTGGCACAATTGTTGTCAGCTCCGGTTTGAGCTTGATCTGTAGAGCAATTTGCTCCTGCAATGTTGAAATTTATCTGATTGAGCATCGAAGTGATCTTGGACAAACAGGCTTCTGCAATTTGTTAAGCTGAGGGAAATCTTTGTACTTTTCTTTCCATATTCTAGACTAGTCCCTTGATTTCTCCTAACTCAGACTTCAAATCCGGAGCCAACGACTTATTCTTATTGGTTCTCTCTATGAATTTAAGCTGAGTGTAGATACTTTGAGGGTTTTCTTAATGTGTCTTTCTTCATGCCTCTCCACTACAACTTTTTAGATCATTTTTAGAGTAGTTGTCAGTTTGTCAACTCTCTGGATTATTTTTAGGAATTCACGGTCTGGGCGTATATTCAGAGGAAGATGTTTCCTCTGATCCAGAAATGGTTTCTGATTCCTTTGATTTAGATCAATCCTTATCACTTGATTCTTTATTAGCAGATTTTTCTTCTTTCTCCTTGTCTTCCAACCTAACCTCCGGACTAGCCTCGCCCTTTGAGTCCATTTCAGAAGTGTGCTTTTTAGATCCCAGACTAGTTCCCTCCTTCAAAACATTGTGTTCTAGGAAG
Organism: Euphorbia pulcherrima; assembly: GCA_947683365.1. Classification (NCBI taxonomy): domain Eukaryota; kingdom Viridiplantae; phylum Streptophyta; class Magnoliopsida; order Malpighiales; family Euphorbiaceae; genus Euphorbia; species Euphorbia pulcherrima. The sequence goes on from CANTUS010000015.1 coordinate 45,669,380, forward strand.
GACTAGTTGTTCGTAGAAGTAGTTAGAGTGGCTGCACTTTAGTCATCCTATATTTCTATGATATCACCAGCCAGAATTTCATCAGCAGTAGTAGAGGTGTTTGGGATGATGATTACCTGATTTGGCTGTTGAGGCTCATTTATCTCTTCCTCATTCTTCTCTGCCAAACTCGTATCTAGATGACCGAAAATGTCCTTAATCACCCGTTCTATTGCCTGAATAGGATTTCCGACTACTACTATCTCATTCCTCAAAATAGTGTAATTGTCCTTATCATCCCTTTCCAATGCCTTTTTCGGACTTTCCAGCTTAACCACCTCTAGTTCCACATTTAATAAGTTATCCAAAAGAGGCCTTGATCTTGCTTCATCTGGATACTTGGCCTCTTTGAGAAGCACCAAATCATTTGAAGCTATAAGGAGAGGTGGGCTATTTATGGCAACAGCTTCGGATGAGCCTCCGAGTCCTTCTTTTGTCACTTTGTTCTACTTTGATTTTCCTAGATTGCTGACATCATCTCATTAAACTAAGGATCCTCTGAAAAAATATTATCAGGAAGGACTAGCTTCTTAGTAAAGATAACCAATTCCTTGCCCTTGTTGATGTCTGTTGGTGGTGAGGCACAAGGGGTTGGTTCTCTAGTGGTTATCTTAGCATATGGATTTTTAGCAGCCAATTTTAATTTTTGGGCTTTTAAAGCTTCTACAAGAGAGGGTCCCTTCTAAATGAACTGCTTCTTCCAAACAGGCTCCCCATCTCTAGTTTCTTTGCTATTTGACCCATTATCCTCTACTAGGATATTTTCTATACTACTTTTCTTCCCCTTTTTATATCCTTCTCTGATTACAGCAACAACAACTGTAATGTTTTCATTCACTTCCAGTTCACAAACTGGCTTCTCTTATTTATCTACAGCCTTAGTGAGTCTTCCCCTTCTCTTAGGCTTTTTAGGAGTAGTTTGCATTAATTGTGTGAGGGGTACTTTGTCCTCATCCTCTTCATTAACAATTGGCTTAGTGTTTATCTTCCTTTTAGACTTAGGCTTGGTAGTTCGGCATTTTTTAGCTTTCGGAGGAATTTAAACTCCAGTTTTCTGGCCTCTATTCTTCTCCTTTCTTTCTACCCTCAGCCGGATAGACTTTGCTTCATCGTACATTTCTCCGAAGCTTAATTTCTTGAAGTTCTTCTCAAGAATCTCCTTTCGCTAGATAGACTAGCCTCTAGATAAATCAACTTCGTTTGCAAGGAGAATCCTGGTGATCAGAGCACTATAGGAGTTCATGTGCTGCCTCGGGAAGTGAATGATTAGGATAGGCATATTTATAACCCTGTTATCTACCCAGTGCTGCGGGATGCAGTGTGGAAAAGAGGAAGCTATTGTAATTGATCCCTTCCAGATGAGGACCAATTTTGCCAGGACATGCTGGAGTATCCAAGGTGCTTGAGGCTAGTAAGTGGGGAATTTATCTCCAAAGTAGTGGAGAGGAAGCCATTTCTTTGGATAGTACATGACACAGAGTTCATCCCCGTCGTTCCTTAGCTAAACTCCATCATTCTTCATGTTGAGATTGTCCACAAAGAATTGTTGTGTTACATTGATGACTTTTCCTTATACTGTTGTTCTGAGAGAATCATAGTAGGAGTGGACACTCAACTTATCATAGAATTCTTTGACAAACTCCAAATAGGTAGAACAGTTGATTTTAAGGAAATCCATGAGGTGTTGATCCTTCAAAAGCTATGAGTAGGGTTCGGTGTCAAAGAGAAAGTTATCTCCCAAATAGTCTGTTCGTACAATAGAATCCGGATTTTTTAATTTCAAAGGGATGAAATATTCATCTTTAATATCAGATTCATTAAAGATGTATCTAGGAGGTGGAGGAGTGAGCTGAGTAGATGCCATTTGTGAGTTTGAAAGGATTTGAAATGCTTAGGGTTTCTGAAGAGAAATTTACAGAGTAAAAGTAGAGAAAAACTTGTGTAAAGAAGAAGAAGGAACTTTTGGGGGTTTTCATAGAATTCCCAAAGTGAGGGTATAATTATAATTTGGACTTTGTTAACTTTAACCGGATTGATGACATGGCTGGTGAGTTTGAGGAGAGGGGTAAATGGCATTTAATTGGAGAATTGGAATGATTTACTTTACAAATTTATAGTTGTTTTTTTACTTCCAGTTGTCTTTTTTGTCTACTGGCCTAGCAGTCTTTTCTCCGGATCCAGATTCAATTTTACTTCTTCTTTTCTTCCTGACTCCTTGACTTATAAAAATTATAGTTAAACCCTGATTGTCCTCCATATTCTTCTTCAAATTAGATTGGACATCTAAATTGACTCCCTTAGCTTGTTGAATTGATCTTTACTTAATGGTTTAGTAAAGATATCTACTCTTTGCTCATTGGTTGGAATATACATTAACGCAACATCTTTCTTTATCATATGATCCTAGATGAAATGATGTCTTATTTACATGTTTATCCTGCTATAGAGTACTAGATTCTTTGACACATCAATAGCACTTTGTTGTCACACATCACTTCAACAACTCCGAATTAAACTCCATACTCTTCTAACTATTGCTTGATCCATAGGAGTTAAGCTACACAACTTCCGACTGCCATATATTTTGCTTTTATAGTTGGTAAAGCAACTGAAGTTGGCTTCTTACTATACCATGATACCAAGCAATCTCCAAGATGTGGCAGCCTTCGGATGTACTCTTTCTCTCAAGAGTGTCTCTACCATAATCTGCATCAGTGAAGCCTTGAAGTGTGAAATTCCCATTACTATGATACCATAACCCAACTTTAGTCGCTCCAAGGAGATATCTAAGGATTCTCTTTACTGCTTTGAGATGTGAATCCTTAGGATTGGATTAGTATCTTGCACGGTAGTAAACTGCGTATTGTATGTTAGGTCTGCTAACTGTCAAGTATAATAGTGATCCAATCATTCCTCTATAGAGCTTCTGATCTACTTCTTCTCCTTCACAATCCTTTGATAGAATAGTATATGATCCTATGGGAGTGGACATTGGCTTTCTTTTGTCCATTTCAAACTTTGTTAGAATCTCCTTGGTGTACTTGGATTGATTGATGAAAATTCCATTCAGACTTTGCCTGATTTGTAGACCAAGGAAGAAATTAAGTTCTCCCATCATTGACATCTCAAATTCCTTCTGCGTTTGAATATTGAATTCCTCACACATCTTTTCATCTGTTACACCAAAGATGATGTCATCTATATAGATCAGGACTAAAATAACATCATCATTCTTCTTCTTGATGAAAAGGGTTGTATCTGCCTTTCCTCAGATATATCCCTTGGAAATGAGAAATGTAGTGAGTCTCTTATACCAAGCTCCTGGTGTATGCTTTAATCCATAGAGTTCTTTCTTCAGCTTATACACGTGATCCGGATGTTTTGAGTCTTCGAATCTAGGTGGTTGCTTGACATATACTTCTTCCTGAATGACTCCATTTAGAAATGAACTTTTGACATCCATTTGGAACAATGTGAATCCCATAAATGCTGCAAAAGCACATAGAATCCGGATTGCCTCCAATCTTGCTACTGGTGTAAAAGTTTCTTCAAAGTCAATGCCTTCTTGTTGATTGTAGCCTTGGGCAACCAATCTTGCCTTGTTTCTTACCCCACTCCAGATTAATCTAGCTTATTCTGGAATAACCATTTGGATCCAATGATTGACTTCCCTTTGGTGGTGACATTATATCCCAAACATCATTCCTAGTGAATTGATCTAGTTCTTCTTGCATTGCCATCATCCAGCTTTCATCTCCTTCTGCATCTTGGAATTTCTTTTGCTCATTGAGAGAGACAAAAGTTGCATGGCTCATCATCTTATTAAGTTGTCCCTAGTTCTAACTAGATTTTAAACATTGTCCAAAATGGGTTAAACCGAATGATCTCTACCAATCTAGATTTATCTTTGAAGATCTGCACGCTGATCTGGAGCTTGTTGTTCAACTACATCAACTCCTCCTTGATCATCCATAAAATTGAGCTCATGATTGATAGGATAATCTTGCAAAACTTCTGAGTTAAGAATAATTCCTTCATCCTCTTCTCTGTACTTCTTGATTTGGAAGGAATCTAGAATCTGCACTTCCTCTTTTTCTCTAGTATTTTTAGCATCCAGAGTTAGATCTTTCGGATTTGAACTTCTTTTTCCTACACTATTAGTCTCATCGAAATCTACATGTATTGACTCAACCACAGTTTGTGTTTGTTTCTTATTGAGTCTGTAAGTTTTACTATGTGTTGAGTAGCCAAGGAAAATTGCTTCATCAGATTTAGGATCAAATTTTCCTAATTGCTCTCTATCATTCAGGATGTAGCATTTACATCCAAAGGCTTTGAAATACCTAATTTTGGATTTCCTTCCCTTCTAGGTATCATTTGGGGTCTTTTCTATAGATTTTCTAATGAGAGCTCTATTTATGATGTACCATGATGTGTTTACGGCCTCACCCCAAAAATACCTAGGCAGATTGTTCTCACTTAGCATAGTCCGGGCCATCTCAATTAAGGTTCTCTTTTTCCTTTCAACAACCCCATTTTGTTGAGGTGTATGAGGAGCACAAAAGTTATGCTCAATGCCTTTGGAGTCACAAATTTTAGCAAAGTGATTATTTTTTAACTTACCTCCATTATCACTCCGGATGTGTGCAACGCTTATGCCTTGTTCTACTTCTATTCGGATGAATATTTTTGAGAACAAGTCAAAGGCTTCATCTTTGCTAGCTAGTAAAGCAACCCAGAAATAGTGAGAATAATCATCCACTACGACCATGGTGTATTCTCTTATACCTAAACTCATTGGTTTGACTGGACTAAAGAGATCAATGTGTATGAGTTCAAGAAATCTTTTGGAAGGTATGTAGGAGATGGAAGGGAAGCTTTTTCTATGTTATTTACCTAATTGACATGCAGTGCACATGTGATCCTTATCAAAATCTACCTTAGGGAAACCCACAACCAATTCCTTTTTGGCTAATTTGGACAGGAGGTTCATGCTTACACGTCCCAACATCCAGTACCATAGCCTTGATTCTTATTCTTTAGACACCAAGCATATATTCTTTTTCTAATTTTTAATGTGAACACAATAAACATTATTTACTCTAGGTCCATGAAGAATGAGTTTATTTGACTTACTATCATAGATTGAGCATCCTTAGGAGTCAAAGGTGACTTTTCTTCGTTTGTCATAGAGTTGTGCTACACTTAGCAAGTTGAACTTCAGTCCATCAACTAGTGAGAAATCATCTATCTTTATTTCATATCCAATGGTTCTATGTCTAATGATCTGTCCCTTTTGGTTATCTTCAAAGCTTACTTTTCCACCTTTCTTCCATATTGAAGTGATGAAGGCTTTCTCCTCACAGTCATGTGCCTTGAGCATCCACTATCAATGTACCTTGTGTGTTGATCTACTATGGATCTACGGCATAACCGTAAAATAGATCAAGTGGGTTTGGGTACTAAATCAGATTTGGGTCCTCATGGGTTATCAACCATTTCAGGCCAAGGATAAACATCATAATAACTATTTTTTAATCTATATAATTTAGTAATACGATTGTTTTTCCCATAAAACCTGCACCGTGAGATGGGTCTACTTTGCTCATGCTTCTTCTGAATCTTATTGAAATGCTCCTTTCTATAGTTTCCAACATATACAGCTTCTTGTATACTTGTTTGTTCGGTGTGTATTCGGAAGCTGGTTGGAGGTGCAATTTCTGCTCTATGATTCTTTCTTTGCTTGGTAGGTTGCTCATCTAATATAGCCTTAGCTTTTCCCTTTTGAGCAAATGTGAATCTTTGTGCTTGATGTTGCCTACTAACTTTCCTTTCCATTAGATTTGATGGCACTAGATTCTTTTAATTCGGATTTCTTGGTGCTACTTGCCCTTGATTTCTCCTTCTTTATAAAGGATCTATTTTCCTTCGGGATGCATCCTTCATCAGGGTTAGCTCCCTATCTAGCCTTGCCAAGTTAGACTTAAGATCTGCACTTGACTCCTTAGGAAATTCTCTTTAACCACATCCATATGCTTTATGGTTCTTATCAGATTGATGTTTGGTGACATTGCTTCAGCATCTTCAACTAGCTCAAGAACTTGTCTTTGTATGGATTTTTATGGCTTTGGTGTTCTTCCATACATTGTGTATCACCACCCTTAAACCACTAGCAAGATTAATGTTAGAAACAGAATTAGAGTGAGAGTTTAGCTCAATGTTGGCTTTCTCTGATTCTGAATCCTCAATTTGCTCAGTATCTTACTTACACGGATTCCTTCAAGATTGATGTTATTCTGGATCTATCAATGCCATGAATGCATAGTTAGCTATTCCTTCTTCCTCTATGGAAGAAGAGCTGCTACTTTCTTTACTATTGCTCCATGTGGCCTCTATAGCTTTCTTCTTATATTTCTTTTTTCTTTTGAGCTTGGGGCATTTGGTTCTAAAGTGCCCTTTTTCTCCATATTTAAAGTAGGTAGCATTTTTCTTCGATTCTCTTTTTTTCTTCGAGAACCTTTCTTGGCTTGTACCTTCTTGAAGTGCCTTCCTTTGATCTTTTTGATTCATACCTCCTGGACATCCTTCTATCTTTCTTCTTTAGGAATCTATCAATAAATTTGGCCAGCATAGCCTTATCTTCTTTGTTGTAATTAGATTCCTTTAGTAGTTTGTCTGATCTGAAGGAGACTAATCCGACAGAATCTACCTTGAGTGCAATGGCCATCTTTATTTCTTCAGGCTTTTTCTCCTATTGGATGTATCACTCCAAAGGTAACTCTTTAGTTAGGAGATTACCAATGAGTGCATCATAACTATAAAAGTTTGACTCATGAGCTTTCTCAATGGCAGTATTTTTGTTGTCCCATTTCTTAGTGAGACTCTAGAGTATTTTCTCGACCATATGTACTTCTGAGAGCTCCTTCCTAAGCCTCCTCGACTCATTTACTAGATTGATGCATCTAGTATTCATGCTGCTGATGGATTCTTTAGGCTCCATCTTGAAGGATTCTAGCTTTTGTTATAGCATATCAATTTTGGCTTCTTTGACCTTATTTGTTCCTTCATAGGTTACTCCCAACTTTTGCCAGATTCCTTGTGCAGTCTCGCATCCGTATATCCTATTGAATTCAGCTGCACTAAGAGCACAATGAAGCTTATTAATTGCATTTGCATTTTCACACAATTTCTTATAATCATACTCATCCCATAAACTAGAGGGCTTTTGGGTAGTTATACCCTCAACTTCGTGAGTAGGCTCATATGGGCCATCTTTAATGACCATCCATGCTATCATGCTTTGTGCTTGAATGAGGTTCTTTATCCAGTTCTTCCAGAATGTGTAGTGTTCACCAAAGAAGAGTGGAGAACGGGTAATAGACATACCCTCAAGAAGGAGTTGCAAGTTTTAGAAACTCATTTTGATTCTTGGATCAAAATTTGGCCCTTTGGCTCGAGATTGTTAGATCTCTAGTTTTGAGAACTTGCTCTGATACCACTTATTGGTCCCTGCTAGGGTCTAAATAAGGTCAAGGGGGCTAAATGACCCTTTTCACAAAAATAAGCAGACTTTAAAAAGTCTTGTGTAGCGTGTTTGATTATGTTTCGAATGTGATGGATCTGGATGATGCAAATATGAGATTTTATGTAATAATATAAAGAGATAGAGAATCAAACATAGTAAGTTTATCCTAGTTCGGCCCCGCCTACTCCTATCCCTGGAGGTTCCTTCCTCTGAGATTCCTTTCCAACTGGCAGGAATTAAGCCTTACAATTTATCTCCGGATGGTAACCCCTTTCAGATGTAGGATATATGACTAGAAGCACCAACTCCTAGCTGAGTCCTCTTGTCTTCAGTAGGATATACCACTTAGATTTCTACCCAAACCTAAGTTGAGTCCTACAGGGAGTTCCACTTAAATCACCAACTTTAAGCTAGATCCCAATCTCACTACTCACCCAAGTATGAGATCTTACACTTTGTTTTTCTCAAAGGTTTTAGCTTTAGATCTCCTCAAGTTTATAACTCACTTAGGAATCCTTACAAACTGATTTGGAATTGTTTCATTCTTGGAGGGATTGTATTACTAATTATATTCTTGTGTATGCCTTCTTAAAACAACCAACACCTTCTCAACTTGTGAAGCTTTCCTTTTATAAGCTTTTGTCATAAAAGTAGCATTGTGAGTTATTGAATCTAGGATTAAATCTTCACCATTGATCAGGTAATATGTGGTGCTTTCGGATCCGTTGATCAATCTATTAGACTAAATAAATGTCCCATTGAATCCTTGGGATTGAGGTCTGAAAGATGTCAGTGATCGTTTTCTTGAATTTTTGTGATCCACATACTTTTATGCCAAAAATATAGAGTGTGTGCTATTAGATATGTTGTATTCCCTAGAGGCAATTAGGGCGATATATCTTAGTTAGTTTTATTAGTACGAACAAAGTTATATTAATAAAGGCATTCTTTTATTATATCAATGACTGTGAAAATATGTTATGACTGGTTTAGAATATATTCATTGATGTGTTTGTAAAAGTCCATGACATAATCATAGCATGAATTGCAAGGGCATAGTGAGACTATGTTGGTGAGAACTGGTTCGTGTGCAATTTTGATTTGTCTAAATCTGCCTAGTCATAGTATCATCAAGACTGGACATTGATGAATACGGATAGACTAGCATGTGACGTCATACCTCTTGAATTTGATTTAGAGTAGCATATCTCCAGTGATAGAGGGTGGTACCTTAGGTTAACTAATGAATGTATTTATAGAGATACATTGGAGACCTCTATGAGACAACACTCGGTAATCTATATTATATGCTGGTGTTTTAATAGTCTCATTGCAATAGGAATGCAAATATCCTTAGACTTGAGATAATAGTTACCTTGTTCAGATATTGTTATACTTTGCATTATACCTATTCATTCTATAGATTGGATTATATGGATAATTATGGGTATAGTTGATGTTTATTCGTTGGTAAGCTGAGTAGTCGAGATGGAATCTATCACTCCACTATAGCAATATAAGGGAGATGTACCTTGGCCATTTATTAGAAGTGTCACACTTATAAACCTCTTATCAGAGTATGAGCTGATAGGATTGGATTTTGATCAACACATTAAATTCTTGAGTAGTGTACTTTGGTAGCAAGACTAAACTACTGAGGTAGCTGTTACAGCTACTAGTCGACTAACAATTAAACTGAGTCCTAGAAACTAGATGGTACTTAAGAGTTGATAGAAGGAGTGAATTATATTTATACTATTACAGAACTGGGATTAAGTCATAATGCACATGAGTTACGATCGAGCTATGTAAAGAACTTTTAGACTAGGTCTAATCTAGAAGAGCAACGAAATATGGTTAGACCATAACTATTGGCTACACCAATATTCATTGGTTGGACCAATGTACTTGATAAATAATAAGCAGGATAAAATAAATAAAGGCAAGACTGGACTGGAACTTAGTGGGATTTATTAATAATGGATGTTGGATAAATTTGCGCAAGTGGGTCTATAAATGTACAGTGGGACAGTACACAAAAGACCTGCATATAGCCCACATGGCAACAATATTTGGAACAGTACTATGCATGGCCTATGGGGCACATGAACATGCATAGCCCTTATGGGCCTACGCAGCATGTATCACAGCCCATTGTGGGCGGTGCTACATGCGGGCCTATGGATGGTGGGCAGGCCTGCGCACAAGGTGCAAGCCTTGTGGGCTTGCGCTCCTATGCAAGTCCATAAGGCTTGCACTCCCATGTAAGCCCACAAGGGATTGCTGGCCAAATGGCCAGTAGTCTTCCAGTTAAACTGGGAGCTTGGTCCCTTAGCAAGCTCCCAGTATTTGAGTTGGTTTCCACTCTGCCAGGGTTATTAAAATGCTTGTTCGCCCTTTTCATTTTATTTCTGACTAGTTGAGATTAGGGACTTTATTATCCTTTGAATAATTCCTAACCACTATATATAGAAGCCTCTCCTTCATTATTTTTCATCCTGAATTTTATAATCCCTGTCTTGCTCTCTTATTCTCTTGGTTGTTCTGATTCCTAAAAGTAATCCATCAACGTATTTACTTAGAATAGAAAACGAAGGGAATTTCTTCTAGAATAAATTACTAGGGAAGATCTAGCTATCTTCCACTTATTTATCGGTTCTCCTTTCTAGAAGGTTTTGGTCAGTGGTGCTTGTGTGGACTATTTATAGAGGGCTTCTACTTTGGAGTCTGTACACGTAGATGAGGGGTCTTTCTACTGACTACGGGATTCACGCTTCAATTGGTAAGTGCTTAAATTATTATTATATCCTTTTAATAAGTGTTTATGACCTATAATAATTTAAGACTAACACTATTATTAATCATGTCATGCTTAGGAGATCTTGGGAACTAGATTAAATTTTTAAATTTCCGTTGCGCATGTTTTACTTGTAAAAACCCTTAATCTAGACCAACAGTGGTATCATGAGCTTGCCTAATGCGATTGTATGATTGACTAGAAATATGCCAGGTCTTATTTTCTATGAAATATTTTTGAGTATGCTATGCCATGCCTAGGAATTTATTTCTTGCAATAGAAAATGTTATGATAACTAGATTAAGTGTTGCTCAAACTTAGTTAGGGTAGTTATCTAAGAATTAACAATGTTGGATTTGAAATCGTAAATGCTTTAATTTTTGACTTATATAGAATAATTCTTAAATTAGAAAAGAACAAAATCTTTAATTTAATTAGTTTATGGTTAATTGAGTCAGAAGGGCCCGTGTTTATTCTAGCAGGTACTGGACTTGGCTGCTCATTCACTTCAAAGGGGCCTCTCCCGCATGGAAATTCTCATCGGTTCTAAATTCTAATTACCGAAGAGACTTTTTGAATTAGTTGATTTCTTATATAAGGAATTGGATTCATTATATGGTTTTACAAATGAAAGTTTAAATTGTTAAATTAAAACTTATAGACATAGGTGCAAGAACTTGAACAATGAACCCCCTTGCTTGTTTTGTATACTAAGTGGAGTCTTGGCATGATGGAATGATTATGAATTACCAGTTGAGCATGACCCCTAGGTTGGACCTACTAATTCCTTTTAGCTCGGAATTTGCTATAGTTTTATAATCATGTATATGTATAAGTCCTAGATTAGGCGAGACCAGTTGCACCAATAGATCCCCATTAAAATATTAAGACAAAAATAGCCTTCCTAAAAATCGAAGTGTGATTCTAGGCCTTCTCATTGAATGAATTGATCACGCAAAGGGTGCCTTCTTCTTTAACATCATCCGTTCACATGATGTGAGTTAGGTTTATGTCTTAACTAGACTAGGTTGGTTGTCTATAATATCAGAGCTAATGTTAAGCTGGAGGCATCGTTTGAGGAGACATATAATTGGTTATGAACGTCTATTGGTTGGAACTCAAATGGATTAGCAATTGCATTAGTTGCAAATGGACTAGATCCTCCAATAGTTATTTAAGTTAGATTGACTTGTGATAGCGGGGGTTAGCTTAAATGAGTTATTGATGCTACCTAGTAAGGAGAATGGTTAGACCATGTTTCTCGAAAAACAATAGAAGGAGCTATTATGTTTTTGAATTGAACCTTGATAAAATAGTAGGAATATGTATTTAATTAAAAGACCTTCAATTAAATAAATGTACAAGAATTAAGTCTAAAGCAATAATTCTTTTCTTATATCTAGGTTGAATATGACTACAAACATAAACTTTCGTGCTATTCTTGAAAACAAATTGGATTATACCAATTTTACTAATTGGTTCATGACAGTGAGGATAGTCCTCAGAGGTGAAGGCCTGGCTTATGTTTTGGATGAGCCCCTTCTCGATGAACCAGATGGTGGCAATCATGAGGAATATGAGGCATGGAAGAAGCATAGGAAAGATCGTGAATCTACAACATCTTTAATGTTGGGATCCATGAGTCCTGAGCTTCAGAAATAGCATGAGAATATGGATCTCGATACCATGATTCTCCATCTTCAGGAACTCTTTTCTGAGAAAGCAAGGACTGAGAGGTTTGAGACCTCTAGACTTTTGTTTGGTACTAAGATGCAGGCTAGTGCTTCAGCATCTCAGCATGTTTTAAAACTTCTTGTCTACGTCGAGAAGTTTGGTCGATTGGGTTTTGTCATCAGTTTAGCATAGATCTCATTTTGACTTTGCTCATTGATATTTATTCATAGTTTGCGACTAATTATGACATGAACAAGAACCTAGCGCAAGTTCGTATAAACCAGACCTCTCTCTCGCCAATACACAGCTTAAAATTCCTACTAATGGTACCTAAAGGAACCGACACCAAACATGAAACAGAATCCAGCCTATCAGGAGCCGACGGGAATCGCCATGTCTCCATGCTAGGGTTTTTTTTCAAGTCAAGAAAGCCTTAGTTACCTATTCCCCCTCTTAATTTTTGGTTAAGTTTGAATCATATTCTGTGGTTAAATTCAGAATCAAGAGCCAAATACAAAGAAATAAAAACTTTTAATGTAGCGGATTAACCATAAAGAAGATGTTAAATAAATTGATCTCACTTTGATGTTAATCTACAGTTTTAGTAACTTAAACATGTCTATATATTATTTTATACAATAAAACCTTTATAAATTAACAATGTTGGGATCCGGATATTTTATTAATTTAGCGAGATATTATTATATCGATAAATTAATATTTTATTAATTTAAAGAGGTTTTACGTATGACTTTTAAATTTTCAAGTCCAAGTACATTCACAAATTAATTGAATTTGTCAAGTTCATTATTTTTGAATAAGTAAAAAGTTAGTTCATGGTACCGAAAAATAAATTACAAAAACAAGTTTTAAGTCACATTTCTTCTCCATGTACATTAAACATGGTTAGATTTTGATCATTATAAAATTTCCATTGAAAATTTTTTAAATCACATCAATTACGGCTCCTAAACTAAAAGGTGTTTAAAAATCAATCTTGACTAATCAACAACGAAAACTATTATACGAGTATAAGAGAGATCACCAAGGATGCTCGCAACAAGATGTGGTGCAGTTGGTTGACAAAAATTTCAATTTGAAAGTTAGTCAATGAACAATATCAAACTTTTTGTTGCAATAAGAGAAGACAATGCCCCAACTCTTAAGTACAATGAGGAGATTTAAAGATGAACTCAATATAGATTTGAAGTTCAACAAAAACAAGTGACTATGGATTCAGTTTTTACTAGACAATCTTAGAATTTATAATCTTTTAGTAATTATTAATTTATAGTTTCGTTGGGACCAATATATATACACTGTGCTTTAAAAAAACTAGTTATCTTATTATTTTATCGATTGTGGTCCAATTTTGTACTGATCCTAAATTCGGCCTAAACAAATTATTAATTTTATCAAGGTTAAAAATTTATCGAGTATTAATTTATAAAGGTTGTACTATATTGTATTATAGTTAAAGGATTTTGATTGTAATATATGGTTTACAATTCACTGGTTCGGCCGATCAGTTCAGCAATTAAGCTAATTGAATGATTAGTACAAACCTGACCTGACCAGCCGCTAATTACGGTTGAAACCGATTCGACTAGCAGTCAAGTTTTCAAAATTGTGGTAGGCCTTCGCTTTGTTCGAGGCATCATCAGTGACGAATAACAATCCATTTTTCTTCATATAAAATTCTTCTACTTATATGCACCGTTGTAACAGGCAGCCAGATCGAAGAGTTAATTTGGATTTGAACCAAATTCAATTGGTTTATAATAAATTTAGAGCTTCTTATATGAATACCATTTGCGCATATAAAATTTCAACATATCCTCAAAGTGTACATGTTTAATTATAATTTTTTTTGCTTTATTTTATACTTATCTTTTAAATAATTTATTTTTTTATATGCCGATTTAGAATTTTTTGTTTGTCTTTTTTTCATCTTTAAAACTTCTGCTGTAATATATTTTTTCCAAAATTTTTTTGAACTGTCAGATATCTAGTAGTTATATGGTAATTATCTAGTAATTGTCTAGTAGTTATCTAGTAAATTATAACTTTAAATAGATTTCTAACACAATTTATAATAGTTTCAAATAGATTTTTTAAAAGATACATATCTACTAGATGTCTACGATATATCTATTAGATGTTATATTTTATAAAATATTCTATAAAAACTATTAAAATCAAGATCTACTAAATATCTAATATAAATATACTAAATGTATGAGATATATGTTATATATCATTAGATTTCATAAAAAAAAAACTATTAATATTAGAATATACTAGATTGTAGGCGAAACCTATGAATAGATTGCTCAATCGCAGAAGGAAAAATTAATCGAAGGATTGGTGTGGCCAATCCGGCTCTCTAATTTTGTACCGTTGCCCAAGAAAGATGGTCGGGTAAGGGCTGGAACCCTCCCTATGGACTGATAAGTCGGACATCTCCATAAATTGGCACTGTTGCAGGTACTGTTTTGCTTATCTAGAAGGTTGTTAGTGCGTGTACTAAATTTTTATTAGATATTATATTTTATAAAATAATCACTGTAAAAACGATATAGCTCTATTTATAATTTATGAAATTATTGTATACATATTTCTTATATATTTATTAACTATATGTTTGATGTATTAATAAGGTTGATTCAAGTGATAAGCGACTTTGTATCGCTTAAGTAATATCTCGAATTCGAGTTCTAGTGAATCTAAAAAATCCTTATTAGGAGACTAACCCACCACAGCCAGGTGTGGGACCCGTGTCGGATCTGGGCGTAGTCGGAGCAAAGCTTCGATGAACTAGATGGGCAACAAAAAAAATATGTTTGATGTTATTAGATTCCATAAAAAAACTATTACAATTAAGATATACTAGGTATTTACTAGATATCTAATAGTGATATACTGGATACCTACTAAATAAGTAATAGATAAAAAATTTTGATAATGGCATAGTGGATATCATTTCAAAGATAAAAATAAGACGAATAAAAAACTTTAAAGCGGCATATAAAAAAATAAACGGTTTAAGAGATAAATGAAAAATAAGAAAGAAAATTAAAAGAAAAAAGGAAGGCGAGAAACACAGTGAGGGACTTGATTATATGGTGCTTCTACGAATAAATTATATATATAACAAGTATGACAAATATGTAATATTTTATTGAAACAGGTATGATTTTGATAATTTCTCATAAATTTAGAAAAAAAATTATTTTTCCATTTTTATACATTTAAAGCCGACCGTTATTTTTTTTCCCCAATATTTTAGGCACTTACGTCTCTTATAATTAGGTTCAATACGTTTCATGTTGAGAAAGCCAATTCAAACTCAACTTCATTACTACCCTCATAAAATTATCAATCTACTCAACTGTGAGTAATTAATTAAACTTTACCATTGATTAATTATTAGTATGCTCTAAATTTATTCAGCACCAATGTTAGAGAGACATTTTAAAAACAAAATTCAAATGTAATTTAAACCAAAACGGGATCATCAAGGATTCAAATAAAGTGCATCTTATGTGTGCTTATAAACATTAAATGATACGGGTGCTAGAAATAGAGAATCAATAATTTTTGTGAAACTAGAAGTAGCGGTCTACAATAGGTTTAAATATTTATTGATAAATTTATTTTCTATAAATTTCTACCCAAACTTCACTCTGCCTTGGTCTATCAAGTCCAGAGAATAATTTTCGGAAGGAAAAATTAAAATTGGCATCCTTTGTATATCAAATTCAATTCACTTGGAGTTGGAACCTTCCGCACTCATTCCTTCCTTGCAATGGTTCCATTACAATACACCAATTTGGATTCTCTAAGTTTGGACAGTTGTAAAGTTTAAATTTTAGTCAATCTCAATTATTTATTGAGTTTTAATGGTTGAGATTTAATTTTAATGTTTTGTGATATCGACAATGCAATTGAATCTTAATCATTAAAACTCATTAAATTATTAAAATTAACTCAAATGTACAACTTTAGAGAATCCAAATACAAATACCCAAATTATAAACTATATAGAGAGAGAGACATGATATAAAATAGGCATAAATTAGAGATAATCTAGAGCGAGAAAGAGAAAGAGGAAAATGGCAAAATTGTACATAAAGCAAGCAAAGATATATGCAGAAGCAAGGCCTAATTACCCACACCAACTCTTTGACTTCATATCTTCCCATACTCCTTTTAAAGATGTTGCTTGGGATGTTGTTATAAATTTTAGCTATTGTGATATTTGTGACTTCATACCTTTAGCTATCCCACAAATAGCCGTAGAGATTCATTTGTAAAGTGTGACTTATGGTGTATGGAATTTTACATACACAAAATTATGTAGCGATTATGTAGGAATATGTTGTTGGAGATCGAGAAATTACACAATGTAATTTCGAAAGTAGAAGTCATGGGTGCAAAATACCCCGTAAACGTTTTGTATTCTATATTTATCAATAAAAGTTCTACTTCATGTTCTTCATATTTTGTTCTTATTTATTATCAATAATTTATTCTATCCGAAAGATTAGTGCATTTGGAGATTCAAGCAGAAGAAGGGCCACAATCGACGATTGATAGCCCATCTAAGAAAGCGGTTTGATCTGAACTTAATTCTTTAATTTCGTTTATTGCATCACACTTAGTTCTTATTCGTTTCATATCACCTTTCCTCTTTGCTTGTGTTTAATACGTTTTATGATTGAATATATGATATGCTGTGTTTTTGTATTTAGTTCTTTTTGTCGTTATACGTGTGAGTTTGAATAGTATGCATCACACTTAGTCTAATGGAAACCGGCTTGGACATTATTTTAGCTGGTGCCATTACGACCGATAAATGGCATGTAGTATGCTTGTACTCGTAAGCGGACAAAATCTCAAGCCGGTCCGAAGCTGGCTGGATAGGGATTCCGCTCCGTATTAGAAGTCAAAATCCAACTAGGATTCTAAGTCATTTATTTTATCCT
This sequence comes from Euphorbia pulcherrima, assembly GCA_947683365.1. Taxonomy (NCBI): domain Eukaryota; kingdom Viridiplantae; phylum Streptophyta; class Magnoliopsida; order Malpighiales; family Euphorbiaceae; genus Euphorbia; species Euphorbia pulcherrima. The sequence goes on from CANTUS010000015.1 coordinate 45,686,403, forward strand.
ATACAAAACCTAATCCTAATATAACTGGGACTATAGGATGGGATATACATTAGAGGAGTTCCAATCCTATCATGATTGAGACTCTCTCTCCCAATCTTATTGTAATATCTCACACGCCTATATATAGGCCCTCTTGGTTAGATCAAATGTATAACATTCTCAATTCACTACATACTTATTCTCTAAAACACCTTACTGACCTAAGCATCGGAGAGTCCCCCAAGGAGCAACCCCGATCGCTCCCAAGTTCGCGTATTGTTTTGCAGGAATTCTATAAAGAACCCGAATCAGTTCATTAGATCAATTCTGAGATATTGGCGCTCAAAGGTACGATACTTTTAGTGGTGCGGTGAGCGTGGACAACATTTACTTGAAACCTATGAAGATCAAATTTTTGCTACTCAAGAATGTCTCTTGAAAATAATGACCTACTCAAAAAATTTCGTGTTGGAAATACCCTTGGTGGTGTTGAAAACACTAGTTCTGCTGAAGAAACACTGCTTACAGCGGTCAACACTGACTAGGCGGAAGAGGGAAATCCTTTAAACACCCTAAAGGCATTGGATGACAGCTTCCATCTATCATCATTATAAGGCCCATCATCGAATCGTTGGAGACATCCATAGCTCTTAAACCGTGTTCCCACCTTAATCAATCATCATCCAAAACATTCTTCTGTAATTTAACTCTATTACCATCACATAGACGTCTGTGCCCTTCGTTATAGAAAATATTAGGCGGATCGCAATATCTCAACTAGCAAAGCCGATGACATTCGGATAATTCATCCCTAACCTAAACCAATTACCCCTACTGCAAGGCATATTGGCACTGATGCAAAGTGGATAGCTCTAGCTTCCTCTAGGAATAGGAGGAAATCTAATTGGATTTACACACCGAAGATAAGGTGTTGCTTTAGATCCTATTGTCTGAACTATTGTGACAGCTGACACTCTAACCGACACTCGCCACAAAGCGCCATATGGTTCTCGTTGTAAGTTCCCAACTGGTGACCATCACAACAATCCATGAATCAAAAAGTGAATCTAATCAGTTAGATTATGAATTTCAAGCCATATTCAAGAAGTATGTGAAGACATATGTCATCCCATTCCAAGAGCCAATTATTGAGAAGAACATATTTCCCTTCAAGAAATTATTCTTGAGGTGGGCATCCCAAATTATGTCTTTCCCCCCATGATTGAAAATTATTATGGAAAGGATGATCCCAAGATGCATATTCAAGAATATTGCAATTGGATGGACTTATTCAAGGCACTTAAGTCTTACAGGTGTACGTATTTTTCAACAACGCTATGCTGAGCATCTCTTCGATGGTTCTTACAATTGTCTCCTAACTCCATAAAGAACTAGGAACAACTTGTTGGGAAATTCTACAAGCATTTCTAGGGATCTGCCCAGCCAGGCTTTGTCAAGCGCAACCTTTATTATATAGTATAAAGATCGGATGAATACTTAAGGGATTTCCTGTCTCGTTTCAATGAGGCTTGTGTTAGCATTCTAAACTTGAATTTCAACGTGGCATAGGAATCCATGATTATAGGAACCCAAAATGAAAGAATTAGATAATAAATTACCACAAAGAAACTGACTCAGTTGACCCAGCTGATTAGGATGGCCAAAGATCTGGTTGAGGTAGATGAGGTCACTCGAGCTGGAAAAAGAAATTATGAAGACAATGATCATTCCATACAAGACAACAAGAAGAGTAAAAAGTGTAGGGGAAGTGGTAGTCATAGATTCAGTTGGTTTTAGCGTGATGATGAGGACAAACCAAAATTGAATGCTTCCTTGAGTCAAATCTTAGTAGCCATAAAAAGCAGTCCTAAAAGAAGAATATCTAATTCCCAAAAGTTCCCGAGGGCCAAACATTGGGATGGGATTACAACAAATACAACAATTTCTACAGAGAAAGAGGACATCATACAGATGATTGTAGAGTCTTGGCAGAAGAGGTATATGCGCTCATAAAAGCTGGCCAGTTTGGCTAGTTTTTCAAAGGCATAACAAAGAGATCAGATAAGAAAGATGAGTCAAACGACTCGAAAGGCAAGGCAAGCGACAAGAAGAAAAAGGATAAAGAATCATTACCTGGAAAGATCTTGGTAATTGCTGGAGTACCTGAGTTTGAACTACCTCAAAAGAAGGTAAGAAGCTCCAACAGCCAACCTCTCATAATAAGAGATAACTAGGATGCTAAAAAAGGCATTCAAAAAAGTATTGATGGTAAGAAAATCTCATGCTGACCCATTGGTCATAAAAGCTGTGATGAAAAATTATGTTGTTCACTGCATTTTGGTTGGCACGGGAAGTTCAGTGAACCTTAAAACTAAATTGGCACTACAACAGCTCAAAACCCATCACAGCCATATCTAGCCGGAATACTCAACTCTATCTGACCTCATTGGACACTCTACAACATCTCTAGGAGAAGTCATATTGGAAGTAAAAATTCGCGATAAGGATTACACTTATCAGGCAGAAGTGAAGTTACAATTGTAGATGTTTTAGTTAGGTTCAATATTATCCTGGGACGACCATTCAAGTTAGCCTCCTTAATTTCTCCACTTTACTTGGTATTACAAATACCAACTAAAAAGGGGATGACATTGGTAATAGGAAACCGAATTGTGGCTCATAGAACATACCATGGTAATATTTCATTCTAGGCACTCGGCCGATTTATTGTTGCCCAGGCACCGTCTAGTCCTTTTTTTCGCCTAGGCGATGCCTAAATTTGATTTTTTAAGATATTGATATATTGTAATAATCATAATTTACTCACAAAAAATAGCTTAGTTAGTAAAACTAAAGTACATTAAAGTGTACCAATAAAGGTTGGTCTAAGTGGTAAGCGGCTTGGTATCGGTTAAGTAAGGTCTTGAGTTTGAGTCCTAGTGAATGCAAAAAAACCTTATTGGGAGATTCATCCACCACAGCCAGGTGCGCGACCCGGGTCGGATCTTGATATAGTCGGAGCAAAGCTGTAGTGAACTATACGGCCAACAAAAAAAGTATATTAAAGTGTTATCACAATAAAATTATCATTTTGAAACTCAAACTAAGAAATAATATGCTCTATGCTACAAATAAGGAGGTCTCTATTGTTCAATTAGTATATAGTGATTTTTAAAACATGGTCTAAATTATTATTTTTTGAAGAATTTTGAAGAGGCTAGGTATTTAACCTATGACCTCCCACCACTACATTGAGTGGTATACCAATTGAGCCACACCCAATTGGTAACATGGTCTAAATTATGATTTTTAATATTTTATGTTACTATGATTTATTTTTTAGTTGAATTAATATTTTTAGATATTAATTTAAAAAAATACAAATTTACCCAGGCCCCGCCCATGCCTCCGCCTAGGCGTTTGAAGCCTCGGCCGCCCAATTAGCATCTAGTGCTTTATAAAACATTGACGCAAAGTGATCATCAAATGAGATGGTGGGATAGCCTAATGCCATATTGATGATGAAACCTCATCTTTAGGCGCATGTCCTTTAAGCCATCTATAACATAGCCTAACCGTAAACAAACCCGCACTCGCCACACACCAAACACACACATCCTCCTCATCCTCCACGCAATTGACACTGAGAATTTTTTGTAATAAATTATCCGGGAAAGCAGGCAATCCCTGCCAACCACTGATCGTGAGGAATTGGTTCATACCTTCTGTTAGTGTTTGTCGCTTAGCGAGATCAAGCATAAGTTGTTAATCAACTAGCGGTTTGGTCCAATGTGAATTCTAAAAAGATAAAGCTGACCTTTGTCCGTTGTCCTATAAACCAAAAAGAATGCGCCTTCAAGTCCATATAATAAAGCATCCCTGACCAAATGCCAAATAGTAGAGTGACAAACACCAGCTTAATTTTACAACTTCATTTACCAAGAACCTTTTGCGCAATAAGGAGAAACATAAAGAATTTTCACAAACAAGACCCTGAGCTAATTTCCCCAACAGTACTATTTTGTTCATTAACATAAAATCTTCAACTCCTATGCTACGTTCCTGCAATTTTTTCAAGCACTCACCTGAAGGCGTAACCTCCAATTTCTTCGTGTTAATAGACCCGGACCATATAAAAATTTTCACCGCTTTGTGAGGATGTGTATAAGGGATAACAACCATTTGTAAAATGAGAAAGATTGGAAGACTGAGCCATTAATTACATAATTAACCAGGTCAAGTCTACCTGCCATTGGTATATAAGAACTTAACTAAAATATATTTCACATAAGACTTCATGTATTTATTTTTTTATTAGCAATAACAGTAGACAGCCATATACCTATTCCCCCTCTTTTTTTGAAAAACTCCCGGAGAGATAGTGTATCCTCCAAAAGCTAAAAGGTTGGAACGGGTGAAAATTTCGGGGTGGAGTCCTCAACCAGGTTGGTCTCCCGCTTACCTACAAAACACCTGCCCCTCTTTCATTAATGAAAGACCCCAATTCTCAAGGTGAGAACTGAAGCCAATCGGTTACAAGAAAGTAGCAAGCTAGAAAAATTAAATACATCTAAAGCAACAAAACTAAAATTACGCCCCCTATACTTAGAAGTAAACTAGCAAAAGTAAATGCTAGACCTAATGATATCTTCTGAGCTTGCAATTCCATCGAACACAAATTGATTCCTTCTTTTCCATAAGGACCAAGAAATCACAAACCACAACACAGTACCAAAATCCCTGCCGATGCCCGCGGAAAAGAAATCGCGCCAAAGAACCAAGAAATCGGCCCCCTTTAGGGGTATAGTACAGCAGATGCCGAACAGCTTAAATCGTTGAACCCAAACCTTGTAACTATTATGGCAATGAAACAAAGCGTGGTCAGTGGTTTCTTCTATATCATAAAGGGGGCATTTACCATCATCAACAACCAAGCAATTGCGATAAAATAAAAAACTTCTAGTAGGTAATCGGTTATGAAAGACAAGCCAACCAAAGAAGCTCACTTTAGGCACCAAATAAGCTTCCCATCCGAGCATAAAATTCACATTCGGCTTATGCCATTTAGGCAAAGAATAGTGCCTCAAACAAAAAGAAGCAGTCGAGAACACCTCTCACCTCCCAGCCCCCACTCAAACTGATCCCTTGTACCAGAAAAAATAAGATGATGCTGCTGTATACCCTGCTCCACTCCTACGACCTCTCCCCTCTCAGTAAAAATAGTCGGACAGCCCATAACAATCCAATTTTGCAATTCAGCCCCCCGCTCTTGAGCCAACATTCTCAAATTTCATTTCGAAAAGGGTCTCAAACAAGGTCCCGAGCTGAATAGGAACTGACACCCCTAAGCCACTAAGCACTGCTTACAGTTACATAAGTGATAGAGATCTGAAAATAAGGAAGAGAGAGCGACATCCGTCATCCAGTTATCATCCCAAGAGGAACTCCTCACCCGATTACTAATCTTCACCCGAACCCGGCCCTAGAAAAAATCCCAACACTCGCTATTTTGCACACAGCACTAAACAATGTCTCTCCATGTATGAGATAACCTATTCCAGTCATAATTTGCAATGGACCACCAAGATAGGAATCCATACTTCCTTACACATATCTCATACCATAACGATCCTTGCTCCTCACTATGAACTTTCCAAATCCATTTTATCAAAAGGCTACAATTAACCAACTTAAAGTCTCTTATGTACAATCCCCCAAGATTTTTTAGTAAGGTAATAGTCGCCTAGCTAACCTTACATATTCCCCTAGCATTGGCATCACCCTTCCATAAAAAATTGCACATCAACTGCTCGAGCTTATTAATAACCGCCCCATGCATTTTATTCAACGACAGAACAAAAATTGGAATGGAAGCCAGGACTGATTTAACAAGCACCACGCGTCCCGCATAAGATAGGCACTGTCCTTTCCAACTAGATAAGCGATTTTGAAACTTGCCAGTCAATGAGTTCCAATACGACACCGGAATTCTCTTAGTACTTAACGGATTACCAAGATAAATAATCGGGAAATTATCCACCTTACACCCTAATATTCCCGCACATGATTGGATGACTGGATCCTGAACATGAATACCCATAATAGAACTTTTATTAAAATTAATTCTCAGGTCAGAAATTAATTCAAAGAAACGTAAAATTCTAATAAAGGTAGGTAAAAGAGACTCATCTGTAGGGAGGAAACACAGTGTGTCATCAGTAAATTGGAGAATAGAACTGTCCACATCGGATCCATCAATACAGAAACCAGGTAACAAACCAGCCTGAACACTTGCCTCAAAAATTTGTTTTAACCCTTCACTCGCTAGAACAAATATAAATGGACAAATAGGTCCCCCTATTTGACCCCCCTTTCAAGCCTAATCGGTTCACCCGGACTCCCATTAACCAAAACCGAAGTCACTAAATTCCTCCTACAGCTTGCAAGCCAACTAATCCACTTCTCATCAAAACCTATCCTCCTAAGCACTGCATCTATATAGGACCAAGATACACAATCCTAAGCTTTATGAAAATCAAGCTTAATAGCCAGACACAGATACATGTTTATGTGTATCGAGTGAAGGACTCCCGACTCTATAAACGAGCATTCATGAATATTTTGACCCCTGACAAATGCAAACTGGTTGTCAGAAATCAAATTAGGCAATAATGGCTGTAATCGATTCGCTAAAACCTTCGACACAATTTTATAAATACCATGAATAAGAGCAATGGGTCTAAAATTAGTCAATAAAGAAGAACCAGGAACCTTCAGAATAAGACCTGTATAGGAAGACTTAATCGCATCTGGGAGGTACGAAGACTTATAGAACGAATGAAACAGACTCATGATTTCTGATTTCAACTCACCCCATAATCTTTTGTAGAAAAAGAAGTTGAAACCATCAGGTCCCGGCGCCTTCCCCTCATTACAGGAGCAAATTGCAGCCCATATCTCGACCTCAGAGAATGGCTCAACCAGCCTACAGTTTTCCATAGCATCCACAGACCTAAAGTTCAGACCCCCAAGATCAAACGGAACCTCGATCGCTCCAGAAAATAGCTTAGTATAGAAATTCCAAATAGTAGACTTAATTAGTGCTGGATCGCTAATCATAACTCCATCAACTTCTAATTGCAAAATCTGGTTGCCCCTAGACCTGGCCGAAGCCATTCTATGAAAAAAAAGCCGTATTATCATCGCCTAACATGGTCCAGGTCACCCTAGACTGATGATGCTGAATCTTCTCTAGACTTCACCTACACGTCGCTAAAGAATTTCTTGTAGTCTATAACTCAGATCCCTCCGAAACATCAACAGTCGAACAATCCTTGAGTCTGTCAACTCAAGCACCCGTGCTTCCAAAATCTTGATTCTCTGTTCCAGACCCCCAAAGTTAGAGAGATACTAGGGTCGAATACACTCCCCCAACTTTTTTAACCTGAAATTAATATCTCTCCCCTTGCTCGATCTATCCGAACATATAGCTCGCCATTTACCTGTAATAAATGGCAAGAACGTATCAATATCCCACCAACAATTAAGAGACCGAAATATTTTTGTACCCCTTCTACAGCACAAATGCAATTGGAAAATAATAGGGAGGTGGTCCAATAATGTAGAATCAACAGTCATGACACTAAGATCCGACCATCTATCCATGATATCCCCTGACACCAGTACCCTATCAATCCTAGAGTAAGACTGACTATTGAACCATGTGTAGTCCCTCCTAGTCAGTAAGACATCGTACAACGCACAATCATTCACAAAATCCTGAAAGCAAACCATCGAACTAGTAATAGTACCATCACCCCCGAACATTTAGAATTGTGAAGAATTTCATTGAAGTCACAACACAACACCACATTATTCAAGTTTGTAATAGCAGGTAGTAAATCAATCCACATGTGGTTCCTTTCACCACAATTGATAGGCCCATACAAGCATAAAAGATCAAACTCAACCTGATTAACCACAACATGAATAACACACCATCTCTCACTCATAATCGTCACACCCCCTTGAATGAACCGCAAATTCCAAGACACAACAATCCCTCTAGACAACCCTTGAGCGGGAACACAATGAAAAAGAAAGTCATTGTGCCCCCACATTTTCCTAATGGTCTGAGCCCAAACACTACCCACTTTGGTTTCTACTAAAACAATCACCTGTAAATACCACTTTCGCACACAAGATCGGATAAAAAATTGCTTGGCTCCATTCAGCAGCCCACCTCGATAATTGCAACATAAAAAATTAAACTATATAATAAAAATCATAAACAAAACCTCAATTGGCCAAATCCAACTTATTTCCGCTAGTCCTCCATGATCTTCACTAGTCTACTCTCGTCCTGCTCTTTAAAAATACCCAATTTTCCTCCACCGGACCAACCAGCAGCTCCTCATTCTCACTCGACATGCTATCTTGAGTTCTAAGCAGAACCCTATTCATATTCAGGATATCCGATCCAGATGAATCTGAATTTCCAGCCATAACCAAAGCCATACTACCTACCGAATTTCCCGAGCCTTGGTTTACCAGCTCATTACCCTGACCAACAATCTCAACAACCAGATCTCTCCACACTCTCGCTAACTCTTTGACTATGACTTTCCAAACTTTGCGATAGTCGATTCACTAGAGACCTCAGAATAATTTTCCTGGCAGTGCTCACACCCCACACCCTAGTGCAAGTTCATATAAACCAGAACCTCTCTCTCGCCAATACACAGCTTAAAATTCCTACTAATGGTACCTAAAGGAACCGACACCAAACATGAAACAGCATCCAGCCTATCAGGTTGGTCCAAATTACTATCCACCGCAACAACACGGCCGAATCTAGTCGCTAATTCTCTCACCCAATTTCTCCCTAATAATATATGGGGGAATACCCATAAAGTCTACATACATAATACACTCATCTGGGGCAAACTCTGATGCTAGGGACTGAACCGAATCCACAATATGTTTCAACGATCCCCACTTCCCATTCAAGAAATCCTGTAACAAATCCATATAAGGAAATGACACTACCACAGACTCACCCCCCAACTGGGGTAACAAAATCCACATCAAATCCATAATCACACATTAAATCACCAAAGTTCCTAATAAGAGAAATATTCTTGAGATGAATAATACTTGACCTGCTTTTCCAAGAAACTGACTGAATTAACATCGTACCATCTGATGGGGCAGTAACAGGCCTATTCGGATCATATCCCCCATTCGTTGGCTCCCTACGCTTAGCCGTATTTGAATCTATATTGTCAGATACCACAGCCACATAGGAACGATTATCCCGATGAGAATCTCGGGACACATGTCTTCTTTTCTGGGCAATCTTCTTACTAGGGGGTAGCGACGGCAAGGCATCCTCTCTAGTATACTTTGCTTTAAACGCACGAAGCCGTATCGTGCCAATAATAATAGAATTCTACCGGCATAATGCATCATGTACTGGCAGCCAACCATCAAGCTCGATGAAACCAAAATTCAGGTTCTTGAAGTTCCCTTTCTTTGCAACGTAAATTCGACCAATTGCACCATATTTCTCGAAAATGCATCTCATCTCCACGGCACCATGCTGGTTTGGGAAGTTTTTGACGTAGGCTTTAGTAAGGCTAGGGTTTCGATGAGAATTAGACTGGTTTCAAACAGATCGATGCAACTGGCGAAATTGGGTGCGATCTTGATTTCGGGGACGAAAGGGGAAGGGCGATGATCGGTGCTGGAGGATGGGTGTTGGTTGGCAGCGAAAAGTATGGTGGTGGGCAGTGTTATTGCGGTGGTTGCGCTCGCCAAAGGGACGGTGATGGTGGTTGTTGGGAGCCGACGGGAATCGCCATGTCTCCATGCTAGGATTTTTTTTCAAGTCAGGAAAGCCTTAGTTACCTATTCCCCCTCTTAATGTTTGGTTAAGTTGGAATCATATTCTGTGGTTAAATTCACAATCAAGAGCCAAATACAAAGAAATAAAAACTTTTAATGTAGCGGGATAACCACAGAAGAAGATGTTAAATAAATTGATCTCACTTTAATGTTAATCTACAGTTTTAGTAACTTAAATATGTCTACATATTGTTTTATTCAATAAAACCTCTATAAATTAATAATGTTGGGACCCAGATATTTTATTAATTTAGCAAGATATTATTATATCGATAAATTAATATTTTATTAATTTAAAGAGGTTTTATGTATGACTTTTAAATTTTCAAGTCCAAGTATATTCACAAATTAATTGAATTTGTCAAGTTCATTGTTTTTTAATAAATAAAAAGTTAGTTCACGGTACAAAAAATAAATTCCAAAAATAAGTTTCAAGTCACATTTCTTCTCCATGTACATTAAACATGGTTAGAAATTGATCACTATAAAATTTCCATTGAAAATTTTTAAAATCACATCACTTATAGCTCCTAAACTGAAAGGTGTTCAAAAATCCATCATAACTAATCAACAACGAAAACTATTATGCGAGTATAAGAGAGATCACCAAGGATGCACGCAACAAGATTTGGTGCAGTTGGTTGGCAAAAATTTCGATTTGAAAGTTAGTCAATGAACAATATCAAACTTTTTATTGCAATAAGAGAAGACAATGCCCCAACTCTTAAGTGAAATGAGGAGATTTAAAGATGAACTCAGTATAGATTTGAAGTTCAAAAAAAAATAAATGACTATGGATTCATTTTTTACTAGACAATCTTAGAATTTGAAATCTTTTAGTAATTATTAATTTATAGTTTCGTTGGGACCAATATATATACACTGTGATTTTAAAAAAGTTGTTATCTTATTATTTTATCGATTGGGATCCAAATTTGTACTGATCCTCAATTGGGTCTGAATAAATTATTAATTTTTTCAAAATTATAAATTTATTGAGTATTAATTTATAAAGGTTTTATTAAAGGATTTTGATTGTAATATATGGTTTAAAGTTCACTAGTTCGGCGGATCAGTTCAGCAATTAAGCTGATTGAATGATTCAGTACAAACCTGACTTGACCAGCCGCTGACTACGGTTGAAACCGATTCGACTGGCAGTCCAGTTTTCAAATTTGTGGTAGGCCTTCGCTTTGTTCGAGGCATCATCAGTGACGAATAACAATCCATTTTTCTTCATATAAAATTCTTCTACTTGTATGCACCGTTGTAACAGGAAGCCAGATGGAAGAGTTAATTTGGATTTGAACCAAATTCAATTGGTTTATAATAAATTTAGAGCTTGCCATTTACACATATAAAATTTCAATATATCACGCTTAATTATAAAATTTTTTTCTTTATTTTGCATTTATCTCTTAAATAGTTTTTTTTATATGCCGGTTTAGAGTTTTTTTATCGTCTTTTTTTTATCTTTGAAACGACATCTACTATAATATATTTTTTCTAAAATTTTTTTGAACTGTTAGATATCTAGTAGTTATCTGGTAATTATTTAGTAATTATCTAGTAGTTTTCTAGTAAATCATAACTTCAAATAGATTTCTAACAATTTATAACAGTTTCAAATAGATTTTTTAAAAGATACATATCTACTAGATGTCTACAATATATCTATTAGATGTTATATTTTATAAAATAATCTATAAAAATTATTAAAATTAAGATCTACTAGATATCTAATATAAATATACTAGATATATAAAATATATGTTAGATATTATTAGATTAGATAAAAAACTGTTAATATTAAAATATATTAGATTGTAGGCGAAACCTATGAATATGTTGCTGGATCGCAGAAGGAAAAATTAATCGAAGGATTGGTGTGGACAATCCAACTCTCTAATTTTGTACCGTTGCCAAAGAAAGATGGTCGGGTAAGGGCTGGAACCCTCCCTATGGACTGATAAGTCGGACATCTCCATAAATTGGCATTGTTGCAGGTACTGTTTTGCTTATCTAGAAGGTTGTTAGTAATAGATGTAAAGTGATTGGTAGGTGTTTATTAGATATTTATTATTGTATATACATATGTTATATATTTATTAATTATATGTTTAATGTATTAATAAGGTTGATCTAAGTGATAAGTGATTTTGTATCGTTTAAGTAATATTTTGAGTTCGAGTCCTAGTGAATACGGAAAATCTTTGTTAGGAGACTTACCCACCACAGCCAGGTGCAGGACCCATGTCGGATCTGGACATAGTCGGAGTAAAGCTTCGGTGAACTAGATGGACAACAAAAGAAATATGTTTGATGTTATTGAATTCCATAAAAAACTATTACAATTAAGATACACTAGATTATTTACTAGATATCTAATAGTGATATACTGGATATCTACTAGATAAATAATAGATACAAAATTTTGAAAATGTCACAGTGGATATTATTTCAAAGATAAAAATAAGAAGAACAAAAAATTCTAAAGCGGCATATCGAAAAAATAAACGGTTTGAGAGTTAAATAAAAAATAAAAAAAAAAATTAAAAGAAAAAGGGAAGGCGAGAAACACAATGAGGGACTTAATTATATGGCGTTTCTATAAATAATTTATATGTATAACAAGTATAATAAATATGTAATATTTTATTGAGACGGATATGATTTTAATAATTTCTCACAAATTTAATTTTTCCATTTTTATGTGTTTAAAGCAGACCCATTATTTTTTCCCCCAATATTTAGGCATGTACGTCTCTTATAATTAGGTTCAATACGTTTCATGTTGAGAAAGCCAATTCAAACTCAACTTCATTACTACCCTCATAAAATTATCAATCTACTCAACTGTGAGTAATTAATTAAACTTTACCATTGATTAATTATTAATATGCTCTAAATTTATTCAGCACCAATGTTAGAGAGACATTTTAAAAACAAAATTCAAATGTAATTTAAACCAAAACGGGATCATCAAGGATTCAAATAAAGTGCATCTTATGTGTGCTTATAAACATTAAATGATATGGGTGCTAAAAATAGAGAATCAATAATTTTTGTGAAACTAGAAGTAGCGGTCTACAATAGGTTTAAATATTTATTGATAAATTTATTTTCTATAAATTTCTACCCAAACTTCACTCTGCCTTGGTCTATCAAGTCCAGAGAATAATTTTCGGAAGGAAAAATTAAAATTGGCATCCTTTGTATATCAAATTCAATTCACTTGGAGTTGGAACCTTCCACACTTATTCCTTCCTTACAATGGTTCCATTACAATACACCATTTTGGATTCTCTAAGTTTGGACGGTTGTAAAGATTATATTTTAGTCAATTTCAATCATTCATTGAGTTTTAATAGTTGAGATTTAATTTTAATATTTTGTGATATCGACAATGCAATTAAATCTTAATCATTAAAACTCATTAAATTATTAAAATTAACTCAAATGCACAACTTTAAAGAATCCAAATACAAATACCCAAATTATAAACTATATAGAGAGAGAGACATGATATAAAATAGGCATAAAACAGAGATAATCTAGAGCGAGAAAGTGAAAGAGGAAAATGGCAAAATTGTTCACAAAGCAAGCAAAGATATATGCAGAAGCAAGGCCTAATTACCCACACCAACTCTTTAACTTCGTATCTTCCAAAACTCCTTTTAAAGATGTTGCTTGGGATGTTATAAATTTTAGCTATTGTGATATTTGTGACTTCATACCTTTAGCTATTCTTTCCAAAACTCCTCCCAGCTATTCTTTCCAAAACTCCTCCCACAAAAAGCTGTAGAGATTCATTTGTAAAGTGTGACTTATGGTGTATGGAATTTTACATACACAAAATTATGTAGCGATTATGTAGGAATATGTTGTTGGAGATTGAGAAATTACACAATGTAATTTCGAAATTATTGTAGAAGTCATGGGTGCAAAATACCCGTACACGTTTTGTATTCCATATTTATCAATGAAAGTTCTACTTCATGTTCTTCATATTTTGTTCTTATTTATTATTAATAATTTGTGCTATCCGAAAGATTAGTCCATTTGGAGATTCAAGTAGAAGAAGGGTTACGATTGAGGATTGATAGCTCATCTAAGAAAGCGGTTTGATCTGAACTTAATTCTTTAATTTCGTTTATTGCATCACACTTAGTTTTTTATTCATTTCATATCACCTTTCCTCTTTGCTTGTGCTTAATACGCTTTATGATTGAATATATGATATGCAGTGCTTTTGTATTGAGTTCGTTTTGTTGTTATACGTGTGAGTTTAATAGAATTAATGGTACTAGTCTTGCATCAAAAGAGAGGACATTCTATTGATATTCAAGTAACTTCAAATCGGTGTTTATTCGTAATCTTGTTAGTCGAGTTCTGTGTAGTCCTACTTGGATATATTTGTCTTTACTTGCATGATTATAGTTTATGTGAGAGCAATCCTTACGAAGCATAATATATTTAGTATTTGGGTTTGCATGCATGATAATAATCCAACTCTAGATCATAAAATAGATCATTTATGATATATTTGTATATGTTAATAAAGCATGCAAAATATAAGAACCAGGGTAAAACTGTTTTCAACTTCATTGCTTTACATGTATTTATATGTTTTTCGTGTTATGTGTTCGTAATTCGAATATAATTAAAGGACTAAATATATTCAACATGTTTCCTTGCGGGATCGATAATCTGTTAAAACTACATCGCAACCGTATACTTGTGGTTTCGGCTTTTCTATAAGGCTAGAAGCATTAATAATGCCTTCTCAATCGGGAACTTATTACTAGTGTGTAGAAAAGTGTGAACATTCTCCTTACTTGTATGGCACGGAGGTGCCCTCAAGCCGGCCTTGGACTATCTCGAGATCGTGTCTGCGTAAGACAATGGTGCCCTAGATGCAGCTACCTGACTTGCCTATCACTGGCTAGAATATCGTTGTAGCCGGTTTCATGAGGTAAGTTAGCTTCAACCATCTTCCTATCCTTTGTGAAGTAAGCCAAGCGGCTTACGTTGATCTAGTCTTCGTGGTCCGACACTGGTGAAATATATTTAGTAAGTTATCATTGGGTACCAAATATGAAAGATCCACAACTATCTTTGTCTAAAGACTGATAGAGTTCAACCTAATTATAAAACTATCAAAATCGAGATATGTAACAACAGATGCATTTTAAAAAAAATGATAGTATAATAAATGATAAAAGATATATCTATGCAGATTATTCACACCAAGTAAGAAAAGAAAATAAAAAACAATAGAAAAAGTGGGGTAGATTAAATTTTTTTGTAGGAAAGATGGATTGCATTAAATTAAATAAGATGGGCAACACAAGACGATGGTGTAGAAGACCATACCCCCGTTACCTCATCTAAGAATACCGATCGTGCAATAGTATAGGCTATCACATTAGCTTGTCTAGCCATTAAACTAAACACCGCATAAGAGAAATGATTAATCAAAAACTTGCAATACAACAAATAAGATGAAATCATGGCTTATTAACGATTCATATAAATATGCTATTGTCAACCTCGATCACCACATGAGAGTAGCCAAGTTGCTTAATCCAGGATAATGCCTCACGGAATCGATCGAGTTTTCGCTTCCAAGATTGTGATATATGAAGGAAGTAGACCAGCTTTTGCATAAATAAAAGAACCACCCGCATTACGAATGATGAGGCCATAACACACTGACTCCCCATTGTTGAAAATGGCTGCATCAGTGTTGTACTTCAAGTAAGGGACATGAGGCGGTTCCCATACATTCACAGGTGGAGAAAATAACTGATTAATGCCCTAGGCTGGCTGCTGCTCATGAATCTGTGCACCTTGTGAAGCAGCCCGAGAATTTGTAGGTATTGAGTCCCTGCCATTGCCTGACAATAGCCCACAAGCTGCCCGCCATTGTGCACACGATGAAACAGCAAATCTAAACACCGAAAGTAGGCTGCATATGTACGAAATGCCAAACCATTTTGTTCCTCGCTTACCAAATTGCCCAAACCACAAAGAGAGCCTGTTGCACAAAGTCTATCGATTTGGAATTCAACCATCCTTCAAAAACATTCACCACCGTTGCTTTTTGTGGGAAAGTAAAGTTCCGATCAAACAAATATCAAACATTTCGAGCATGAACACAATCAAATAAAACATGAAAGGGTGATTCTACTGCTAAATTATAACACGGGTATAGAGCACTCTCAATAACATTTCTTTGAACTAAAAAAGTACGAACAGGGAGCACATAATTCATAACTCGCCAAAGGAAACCATGAACTTTTGGGGACATCTTGAGATTCCAGAATTTGTTCCATTGAAAAATTATGACGGGTAAATGATCCCCCTGAGAGACCGAGCGTACTCGGTAAGCACTTCTAACGGAGAAATGGCCTTTTGCTTCATGCGGCCAAAAGGAAGTATCCGCTCTAGTGCTATTGGGCAATGGTGTGTTCATTAAAAGATGTGATTCATCATCTTCAAAACACTCTTGTATTAAACCACGATCCCATCTTCCATCGCGAAATAACCATGGCACATGTTTACCTCGAATGTCTATATCATCCCTTTCATTCAACATAACTCTCTCCACCTTATTCACCAATACATCAGTTGTAATCTCAATATGGCACCCATCTCCAACTCTCCATCGGATATTTTCTCTAAAAAAATACATTGTAGAAAAAATGCTTCGCCACACATAACTAGGAGAAGATCCCAAGTCACTCATTAAAGCAGAGATTAGCTTGGACAAGACCCGATGTAACACATTACACGGGGCAATGGGATGATAATTAGAAATTCTTTTAGCATTCTTAGACTTAGGGATGAGCATATTGTTTGTAAAATGCAGTTCATCAGGCAAAGAACAATTATTCAAAGCATGCATCAGGCAATGGAAAATGTCACCACCCAAAATATTCGAATAAGTTTGGAAAAAACCTGGATTGAAGCCATCAGGACCTAGGGCTTTATCTGGAGGCATAGTAAAGAGAGCATTACGAATTTCCTCCTTCAAAATAGGTTGAATAGGAGACTCATTTTGATCTGTAGAAACTCGAGAATCAATCCACTGAACAAGACTAAGGTCGAGGGATTCGGCTTTGCTGAACAAATTCTGATAGAAAGTAGTAATATGATCTTGTAACCCATTTTCCCAATCCAACCGTGTGTCTGTTTGGTCTAACAACGAATTGATCCGGTTTTTCCTACTTCTAGATGAAGCGTAGTTATGAAAGAATCGAGTGTTACTGTCTCCCTCTTGCAACCATCTAATTTTTTTTATCTCTGTTTCCAAAAGATCTCCTTATCATGATATAGTAACACCAATTTAGACTGATATTCAGTCTACATCTAGCAATTTTCTTTCTACACTCCTAAATTTGCTGCTGGAAGTTATAGATATTCTGGCTATTCCACAATTGTAAGGTGGCAGCCATTTCCTGCAGCTTTAAGACACAATTCTGTCCCCTATTTTTCTTCCGCACACTATAAACTAGCTCCCTTCAATCTGGTCTTGGCCTCCATTCATTATTAAATCGAAAGATGCGTGACTTTTGTTGGCAGCCCCTTTCAAGAATACATACAATAGCATCATGGTCACTGGATGACATAAATTCATGCTTAATCACATATTGTGGAAACAAATTACACCAACCTCCATTAGCCACTCCTCTATCCAATCTCTCCCTCAGAATAACTTCCCCAAATTGACCTCTCTCCCAAGTATAAGGAAATCCACTAAAACCCATGTCAGAAAGGGAACAATCCATTAGAGCTTTCTGAAAGTTTTCAATACCACTAGGCAGGTGAGGCTGCCCCCTAGTTTCTCATTCACATTAAGCAACTCATTAGAATCACCCATCATAATCCAAGGTTTGCCATTCTGGTTTGCAAGTTTTCTAAGTATATTCCTTGACTATTAGTGTAAATGAAGTCTAAGATTGTCGTAGAAGCCTGTGAACCTCCACTCCTTTCCATTCGTGTGTAATTCGGCATTAATATGCGAAATATTATAGCTCTGAAGCCTAATATCTGTATTGGAGTCCCAAATAATGTCTAAGACACCTCCCAAACCATCACCTCGCACAATGAAAGTGATAGAGTACCCCATATCTCGATTGACCTCAGCAAATTTTTAACGAGAACAATGAACCTCAAATAAAAAAATTAGAACAGGGCGCAGTCGAGCCACCAAGGTTTTCAATTCCCGAACTTTTTCAGAGGGGCCAATTCAACAACAATTCCAACTTAATAAACTCATGGTTGTTAGTGAATCTGCAACTTTCCAATCCCACTACAGCAGAGACGCTAAAGAATAGAAATCGATTTGCACACTTAAAGTGAAAAAACAAAACCCATCAGTATTGAAACTCCAGGAGGGAAAAACCCAGTGGAAAAACCCCGGGAAAGAAAGAACCCAGCAGTCGTGAGACCTAGGAAAATCAAAAAAATAAAACTAGATGAAAAAAGAGGGTACCGGTGAAGAAAATTGAAGGATCAAGCATAATTATGCCGGCGGCCATGGCATTTTCTTTTTCTCATACTCGAAGACCTAGATTGCGTTGTGGGGTACATGAAATAACTCAAAGGGTCAATTTATTAACCATGCCACATGTTTACCTTGAATGTCTATCTCATCCCTTCCATTCAACATAATTCTCTCCACCTTATTCACCCATACATCAGTTGTAATATCAATATGGCACCCATCTCTAACTCTCCATCATATATTTTTTCTAAAAAAAGACATTGCAGAAAAAATGCTTCGCCACACATAACTAGGTTAAGATCCCAAGTCACTCATTAAAACAAAATTTCCTTTAAAGTAACCAAAAATACGACTAACCATAGAATTAAGGAACATTAAGAATCTCCAAATTTGCTTTGCGAGAAGAGCTTCAATAAAGTGTAAAAGATTTTGAAACCCGATGCCACCGTGCTCTTTTGGCCTACATAAAAGCTCCCATCTCTGCCAATTTGTACCCTTTCTATTTCCATTATTTAACGGCCACCAGAATGAGTTTAACATTTTATGGATAGCCTCACATAAACCTACAGGTAATCTAGAGAGACATAAGATAAGATGAGATGGACTGGAGGACTGATTTGATAAGTATCTCTCAGCCGCTCCAACTCAACATTTTCGCTCTCCATGAACTAAATCTTTTCCAAATTCTGTCTTGGATAAAGCCAAACGATGCAATTTTACTACAACCTACCGTCATAGGCATACCCAAGTACATGCAAGAGGTAGTCGACATACGAACATTGAAAAAATTACATATTGAAAGCTTAGAGCTATCATCCACATTAGCACTACAAGCAATAGAGGACTTATGGAAGTTTATCATCTGACCTGAGGCTCTTTCATACGTTTGTAGGCATTCTCTTATA
The DNA here is from genome assembly GCA_947683365.1 of Euphorbia pulcherrima. Taxonomy (NCBI): domain Eukaryota; kingdom Viridiplantae; phylum Streptophyta; class Magnoliopsida; order Malpighiales; family Euphorbiaceae; genus Euphorbia; species Euphorbia pulcherrima. Next base: position 45,705,705 of record CANTUS010000015.1, read on the forward strand.
TTCATACACTCATCTAATTGAGCGCGGAAAAACAAATAACTATCATCCGCAAAAAAAAAGTGGGACACTAATGGAGCATTCCTAGCTACACAACACCCATGAATCAAACCTCTCCTCTCCAACCTAGATAGAGTCGTAGATAATCCTTGAGCACAAAGAATAAAAAGATACGGAAGTAGGGGTCTCCTTGTTGAAGTCCCCTTTCTGGAATGATGGATCGAAATCTCCGACTACTAGTATAAAAAGGATACTTGACTGAGGAAACACACATCATCATCCATAAAATCCATTAATTTGAAAACCCATTCGATTCAAAACAACTTTGACATAAGGCCATTCGATGCGATCATAGGCTTTTGCCATGTCAAGCTTCAAAGCAACATAACCATTCTGTCTCATTTTCTTACGGTGTATAAAATGTCTTTCCTCATAAGCAATAAGGATATTATCAGTAATGAGCCTATCGGGGACAAAAGCACTTTGGTTTTTAGAGACTATACAATTCAAAACACCCTTAAGTCTATTAGCGAGTAACTTGGATAAGACCCGATATAACACATTACACAGGGTAATAGGACGATAATCAAATATTCTTTTAGCATTCTTAGACTTAGGGATGAGCACAATGTTTGTAAAGTGCAGTTCATCAGGAAAAGAACAACTATTCAAAGCATGCATGAGCAATGGAAAATGCCATCACCCGAAATATCCCAATAAGTTTGGAAAAAACCAAAATTGAAGCCATCAGGACCTCGGGCTTTATCTGGATGCATAGCAAAGAGAGCACTACGAACTTCCTCCTTCGAAATAGGTTGACTAAGAGACTCATTTTGATATGTAGAAACTCGAGAATCAATCCATTGAACAAGACTAAGGTCGAGAGATTTGGCTTTGCTAAACAAATTATGATAGAAAGTAGTAATGTGATCTTGTAACCCATTTTCCTAATCCAACCGTCTGTCTGTTTGGTCTAACAATGAATCAATCCTATTTTTCCTTCTTCTAAATGAAGCGTAGTTATGAAAGAATCGAGTGTTACTGTCTCCCTCTTGCAGCCGTCTAATTTTTTTTTTATCTCTATTTCCAAAAGATCTCCTTATCATGATATAGTAACGCCAATTCAGACTTGGCTACAATATAAGTCCTCGTAGAAGCTTGACTGAAGTTCCTTCTACATTCAACAATTTTCTTTCTATACTCCTGAATTTGTTGCTGGAAGTTATCGATATTCCAGCTATTCCATGACTGTAAGGTAGCAGCCATTTCCTACAACTTTAAGACACAATTATGCCCCCTATTTTCCTTCCGCACACTATGAACTAGCTCCCTACAATCTGGTCTTAGCCTCCATTCATTATTAAATCGAAAGATGCTTGACTTTTGTTGGCAGCCCCTTTCAAGAATACACACAATAGCATCATGGTCACTGGATGTCATAAATTTATGCTTAATCACATATTGTGGAAACAAATTACACCAACCTCCATTAGCCACTCCTCTATCCAATCTCTCCCGTAGAAAAACTTCCCCAAATTGAACTCTCTCCCAAGTATAAGGAAATCCACTAAAACCCATGTCAGAAAGGGAACAATCCATTAGAGCTTTCTGAAAGTTTTCAATACCACTAGGCGGGTGAGCACCCCCCCCCCCCCTCTCATTCACATTAAGCAACTCATTAAAATCACCCATCACAATCCAAGGTTTGCCATTCCGGTTTGCAAGTTGTCTAAGTAGATTCCATGACTGGTAGCGTAAATGACGTCTAGGATTGCCATAGAAGCCTGTGAACCTCCACT